>OV702296.1:205695217-206945217 GCA_916181665.1 Avena sativa
GTAGTGATCGGGTCGGCGAGCCGAGTGGCTGAAGTTGGACCGTTAAGCATGGTCAAACTAGTCGTTGGGGTAATCCAACGGTAACTTTTGGCGTAATCACCGCGTAGTAACGGCTTCCTGATTTGGCGGGTAACAACCGCTATATAAGGGGAATGGCAGGCGATCAGAGAACCATCTTCTCGCCATTTCCTCCGATTGCACGCATTCTCGCCTTCCCTCGCATCGCGATCCAGCCGACCCGAAATCCTCCGACCCCCCACAAATCCTTTCGCCATGGCCCTCTCCACCGAGCCTTGGGGTAGATCTAAGTGCACGAGGGCGCAGCTGGCGTCCTTCGAGGAGGCCGGGATCCTGCGCGCCGGCTGTTGGCGCATCCCCACATCCAGAGAGGTGACCCCGAACCCGCGCGAGGGGGAATTCATCTGCTTCACCAGCCACCTGGAACGGGGGCTAGGATTCCCTACGTCCCTGTTCTTCCGGCGCTTCTGCGCCTATTACGGGATCCAGCCATCGGACCTGGGTCCTCACAGCATCGAGCAGCTCACCATCTTCGTGGCATTCTACGAGTGCTACTTGGGCTGCCGGCCCTATTTCCCCCTGTGGCAAGATCTGTTCCACGGACGGATCAGCCGCGAGGAAGCGGGCGACCCAATGCTTGCCACGGGCGGCCTAACATTCCAGCTGAAGTCGAAGGCTTTGTTCTTTGACTTGATGCTACCCGCCAAGGCGGCAAGCGACTGGAAGAAGTCTTGGTTCTATGTTGCCGAGGCGACCCCGGAGGGCGAGACGGCGATCCCACGATACTCCGCCAACCGGTCCGAACCGCGCCGTCTTCAAGTCGGCAAGCTCCCCAGCGACCAGCGGATGGTCGTGGACGAAATGCTCCAAACCATCCGCGGTTTGAAGAAGAAGGGCCTTCAGTCGATCAACTTATATAACTGCTGGCTCGGGCGGTGGCTCGTCCCTCTGGCTCGGCGCGACCACTACATGTACCAATACATGGGCCGGGAGGACTCGACGAAGTCCAGCCAAGCCGAGTGGAAGCTCGAGGACTACACCACAGCACTGAAGAAGATCACCCAGGCGGTGTACCTGGACGCACAGGCTGGGGCCGACCCCTACACCGCAAAGCGTCCATCCCCAACGGTAATTACCTCGCATCATTCGCAGTCGTAGTTTTTGTAGTCGCGGTCATTCTAATTTCATCTTGCGTTCATTGCAGCTATTCCAAGTGGTGGAAGGATGGCTCCCTCCTTCAGAAGACGAGAATTCGAGCTCGTCCGTCCAGGACATGGGCGAGTCGCCTCCCGCCAAAGGCGACGCCCGGAGCGACGAGAGTAACGGCGACAACGAGTCCGAGGAGGAGGTTGCCCCGCTGGTCTGCAAGACCCGTGGGCAGCGTCAACATGAGCTTGAGGCGAGCAAAAGCCTCGAGCGTCATGATGACAATGACGAACTTCCGGAGACCACCTCGCGCCGCCAGGCTACTCCGTCGAAGAAGAAGAAGAAGGAGAAGGAGGCGAAGGCCCCTCCAAAGAAGAAGACGGCCTCGACGACGAAGAAGCCGTCCGTGTCTTGGGCACACGACGTCCTGGAGATGGGGCTCAGCCGCCGACTGGGCCCTAAACTGGAGAAGCCAGCCGGCATCCGCACCGGGCTACGCTTCATTCCAGTCGCCAAGTGAGTTCACTCGCCTACCTTTGTCTTTCATAGCAGCTTGAATTATCTTGCTCACGCGATCGATTTGTAGGACCGGAGCGAAGAAGATAGGCCATCCGACCGTGGCTAAGGTGCCACCCGTCATCGGCGAAGAGGATCCCTCCCGGAAGAGGAAGGCGGACGAAGCCGTCGTCCCAGCGGATGGCGCCAAGAAGGCCAAGGGTGACGATGTTGTCACAATCTCCGATGACACGATGGTCGCGCCGAATGAACATGAAACGGAGGCGGCCGTACCCACAAAGGAGGGTGCTCCTTCGCCTGGAGTGACCGAGCCGGTTTCCTTTGGTGTCGGTGCCTCCATCGCCACGTTCCCGTGCTTCATGGCCAGATCGGCTACAGCGAGTGGGACTTCGCCCTCGAGCTGTGCAGCTGGGGTCGCCGATGCGGAGGTCGAGCAGCGTCGTGGGCACACGCCGGCTCTCCTCGCGTCCGTGGATGCGATACAATTTCATGGCACGCTTGGCACAGCTATCCAGGTATGTCCAGTCCCCGAGGATCAGGCCGGTGTGCTGCAGCGGTCTGATTATTTTAGTGTCTTGTTATTATTTTTCGCGTCCATTCCCCGAGTGCGCACTTGCTGAATTTCAGCGGGTGGGCACTTAGGATTTCTTTATTGCCAGTCCCCGAGCGCGCACTCGCTGAATTTCAGCGGGTGAGCACTTAGGATTTCTTTATTGCCAGTCCCCGAGCGCGCACTCGCTGAATTTCAGCAGGTGGGCGCTTAGGATTTCTTTATTACCAGTCCCCGAGTGCGCACTCGCTGAATTTTAGCGGGTGGGCGCTTAGGATTTCTTTATTGCCAGTCCCCGAGTGCGCACTCGCTAAATTTCAGCGGGTGGGCACTTAGGATTTCTTGACTGCCAGTCCCCGAGTGCGCACTCGCTGAATTTCAGCGGGTGGGCACTTAGGATTTTGCCTTGATTAACTGTTTGAATTGTGTGCAGGGTCTGCAACGTGAGTCAGCTGACCGATTGGCAGCGAAACACCGCGCGGAGAAAGAACTGGCCGCCGTCCAAGAAACGAATAAGGGGCTTCAGGCAGCTGCCGCGAAGGTGGAGGAGGCTCGCCAGGGACTTGTCCCCGTGGTTGAATTGGCGACGGCGCAGTCGGCGTTGAGCTCGGCTGAGAAGCGGATCACCGATCTCGAGCGCGAGCTGAGGGAGGCGAAGGAGGAAGCAAGCTCGGCGGATGGGCGAGCCAAGGCCACCGTTACGGCCGCCGCAGAGGAACGTAAAGTGTCCGACGCCCTTGTAGCTGGGCTTCAGGACGACTATACTTCACTTCAATGCTTCATCACGGACCTCTCCTGCCCCTTGATTGGTAAGTGTATCTTCCCCTGCACGTGCCTTTTTGCGATGTCCAACGTACTCACTATTATCTTCTATTCGCAGGTCGCATCCTTGATAGCATGGAAGAGGCGAGCTCGTTCGACGCGCGGCAATGTGTGGCCACGCTTGTCGACTCGGCGATGTTGTCGACGACATGCATCCGAGCCTACCTCCAAGAGATATAGCCCACGGAAGTAATTCCTAGCGATCTCGTCGAGGTGTGGAAGTACTTGGAGAAAGCGCCCTCGGTCGTTGAGTTCATGACTCAATCAGCGTTCCGGCGCGGGGCGGCGACGGCACTTAGCCTTGGGCTTGCTCATTTCCTAGAGGACTTCGACCTCGATGACGTGACGAGTGGCTACCCGTCGTCGACTGGTGCAGTGGAGCTCTCCGAGGTGCTCAAGTTGACGGACCGCACCACGATGTTCTCCGAGCGTGTCTGGGCAATGGGCGACCTCCTTCCATTCCAGGAGACGGTTGTCGCACCTAACGACCCCGAGCCGCAGCACCGGGACTTCAAGGTCGAGAAGCCCTTCCGCGCGGCGATGCCGGGTGAGCTGACGACGTACCCGTCAAAACCGTACACGCCGTTCATCCGCAATCGCCGGGGTGCTGACGAGTCATCGTCGAAGCCTGCAGAATAGGATAGTTTGCCCTGGGGCGTTAGTAGCAGGTCTGCGGTTTAGGCATATTTTGTAATTTGAGACACTGCGACATGCTATTGAATGAGACATCGTGTCTGTTTTGGGATTTGTCATGTGTTTTGTGATTGAGGTTTGAACGAGTCCCCGAGTGCGTCCGCCCTTTTGTGGGGTTTACCTCGTGTGTGATTTGTTTTTGGTTTTTGAATTTTTTGTTATTGTGGTCGACTCGCCCGGAATCGAAGAGCCAGTCGCAAGGCGACTCCCTTGAGCGCTCTGTACTTCACCATTTTCCCTTGCGCGAATGGGGTCGGGTGGCCGAGTCCCCGAGCGTGGTACTTGGTTGTTCTAGGCGCGACTCGAGGGTGGGTGAGGACTTGGCGCGTTGGTTCTGGCGCGTCACTCCAGCCTGGCCTGTTGGATCAGTCGTGTGGCGAGTCCTGCGCATGCTCTCATACTTAGTGTTTTCCCAAGACGCTTGTGCTGAACTGGTCGTCAGTCCCCGAGCGTGATACTTGGCCGTTCGAGTCGCTATGTCGAGGATGCGGAGGATCATGGTCGCTATAAGAAGCGAAGGCAGTTGTCTTGGCTCGTAGAGCCAGTCAGGCTGGGCGACTCCAATGGGGCTCCGGGTAGGCGTTTTTCGTGGACGGTGCAAGACCTGAGGTGACTCAGTGCTCTTGCACCGCACTACTTAGCCGTGCCGATTGCTGTACCAAAGGTTGACTTCTGCGGTTAGCTTGACGCTGTTATTACGAGTGCGAGTGGCACAAGACACGGAGAGTAGGCGCAATTTGCGGTAACCAATTCTTTTTATTTCATAGCGACTAGAGAGTACATATGTGGGGTTATAGGGGTAGAACTTCCGTAGGAGGTTTACATTCCATGGTCACTTGACGTCGAGTTCGCCGTCCCCGCGGACGTCGATGAGGTAGTAGGCGTCGTTTCTGAGTACTCGCCCGATGGCAAATGGTCCCTCCCACGGAGGGTAGAGCTTGTGCATGCCCTTCTTGTCCTGGATGAGGTGCAACACCAGGTCGCCTTCTTGGAAGGTGCGAGTTTTCACCCGCCGGCTGTGGTAGCGGCGGAGTCCCTGCTGGTAGATGGCGGTGCGTGACCGAGCGAGGTCACGTGCCTCGTCGAGTTGATCGACTCCGTCCTGGCGGGCGAGTTCGTTTGCAGCCTCCGTGTAGTGGACGACCCGAGGCGAGTCGTGCTCGAGGTCGGTGGGCATGACTACCTCGGCACCGTACACCATGAAGAAGGGGGTGAATCCTGTCGACCTGTTGACCGAGGTGCGGATCCCCCAGATGACGGAGGGCAGCTCCTCGAGCCAACACCCGGCGGTGCGCTCGAGTGGTACTTGGAGTCGCGGCTTCAGGCCGTGGAGGATGCTTTGATTGGCCCGTTCTGCCTGGCCGTTGGATTCCGGGTGGGCGACCGACACGAGGTCGAGCCGGATGTGGTGCTCTTCGCAGAATTCGGCCATGGCTCCTTTGGCGAAGTTGGTGCCGTTGTCCGTGATGATGCTGTTTGGGAACCCATAGCGATATATGAGCTCGCGTAGGAATTTAGTGGCGGTCTTCCCGTCGCACTTCCGGACTGGCTTGGCCTCCACCCACTTTGTGAATTTATCAACCGCGACCAGGAGGTGGGTGTAGCCGGAGGGAGCCTTTTTGAAGGGGCCTACCATGTCCATGCCCCATACGGCGAATGGCCAGGTGATGGGGATTATCTTGAGCGCTGAGCTCGGCACGTACGTCTGATTGGCGTACTTCTGGCACCCGGCGCACCGCTGGACAATGTCGACGGCATCGGCGTGTGAGGTGGGCCAGTAAAAGCCATGTCGCATAGCCTTGGCCACCAGAGAGAGGGCGCCGGCGTGGTGGCCGCAGTCACCGGAGTGGATGTCGTGGAGGATATTGCGTCCTTCGGCGGGTTGGACGCAGCGTTGGAACACGCTGGTGACGCTGCGCTTGTGGAGCTCGTCGTCGATGATGGTGTAGGACTTGCATCGGCGTGCGATCATCCGAGCATCCGTCTCGTCTGCCGGCAAGGTGCCAGTCTCCAGGTAGGCGACGTAGGGCTTGGTCCAGTCGTCTAGCTCGGTGACGAGTGCGACCAGGGCTGCCTCCGGTTGTAACGGGACTCCGATGTTGATCTGCCTCGGGGGAGGGACTGATGGCTTGGTGATTGTGTCCAGGAAGACGCCGGCGGGTGGTGCGAGTCGAGCCGACCCAATGCGAGAGAGTGCGTCGGCCTCCTCGTTCTTCTGCCTGTCGATCCACTCGACGGAGTAGCCTGCGAAGTGTCTGCCCAGCTTGTCCACTGCTTGGCGGTACGCCGCCATGGTGGGGGAGACGGCGTCGCAGGTGCCAGCGACTTGCCCAGCGACGAGGTCGGAGTCTCCGTAGCAGCGTAGGCGGTTGACATTCATCTCCCTGGCAGCTCGCATGCTGTGGAGTAAGGCCTCGTACTCGGCCATGTTGTTGGTGCAGGGTGTGAAGTCGAGGCAGAGGACGTAGCGGAGCGTGTCGCCCTTCGGTGAAGTTAGCACGATCCCTGCGCCTGCGCCGTCCGCGTTCTTGGAGCCGTCGAAGTGCAGGCTCTAGTAATGGAGGTATGGCAGCTTCTCTGGCTGCTGGGCCTCCTCCCAGTCGGCGATGAAGTCTCCTAGGGCCTGCGACTTGATTGCTTTTCGTGGCTCGTATTTAATGTTGTGGACGCCGATCTTGATGGCCCACTTGGCGACCCGCCCGGTCGCCTCGCGGTTGCGCATGATGTCCTGCAATGGTGCTGAGGAGACGACCGTGATCGGGTGCTCCTGGAAGTAGTGCGGCAGGCGCCGCTGAGCTCTGAAGACCGCGTATACCAGCTTCTGGTACTGCGGGTATCGCTGGCGCGACTCAGTGAGGACCTCGTTGATGTAGTACACCGGTCGCTGTACTGGGCGCTCCTTTCCTTCCTCCGGTCGCTCGACGACCATGACGGCGCTGACGACGCGCTCGGAAGCCGCGACGTAAACCAGCATGGGTTCTTTGTCGGCAGGGGCGGCGAGTAACGGTGCAGCGAGTAGCACCTTCTTGAGGTCACGAAGCGCGTCATCCGCCTCCTTGTCCCACTGGAAGGTGGGGTTCTTGCGCATCAGGCGGTATAGGGGCATCGCCTTTTCACCCAGGCGGGGGATGAAGCGACTGAGAGCCGCTACTCGCCCGGCCAGCTTCTGGACGTCGCGTAGGCACTCGGGTTTGCCGAGTCGGGCGATTGTGTCGATCTTGGTGGGGTTCGCCTCGATCCCTCGCTTGGAGACGACGTACCCCAGTAGTTGTCCTGCTGGTACACCGAAGGTGCATTTGCCTGGGTTAAGCTTTATCTTGTATTTTCTCAAGTTGGCGAACGTTTCCGCTAGGTCGGCGCGTAGGTCACCCTGGCGAGCGGACTTTACAACCACGTCATCGATGTAGACATGGATGTTGCGGCCAATTTGGCTCGCGAGGCACTCTTGCATGCACCGCTGGTAGGTCGCCCCGGCGTTCTTGAGGCCGAAGGTCATGGCGGTGTAGCAGAAGGCTCCAAATGGCGTGATGAATGCCGTTTTCTCCTCGTCCTCGACAGCCATTTTGATCTGGTTATACCCAGAGTAGGCGTCGAGGAAACATAGCGACTCCGAGCCCGCGGTGGAATCGATTATTTGGTCGATCCGCGGGAGGACGAACTGCTCCTTTGGGCAGGCCCTGTTCAAGTTTGTGTAGTCGATACACATCCTCCAGGTCCCGTTCTTCTTCTCGACCAGGACTGGGTTTGCCATCCACTTGGAGTACTTGATTGGCCGGATGAATCCTGTAGCGAGTAGACGCTGCACCTCCTCGGCGATGGCTCGGCGGCGCTCTTCATTGAAGGGCCACAGCGACTGTTTGACGGGTCGCACTTTGGGGTCGGCATTTAGCTTGTGCTCAGCGAGCTCCCTAGGGACACCAGGCATGTCAGAGGGCTTCCATGCAAAGATGTCCCTGTTCTCACGGAGGAACTCGATGAGCGCGCCTTCCTAGGCTGGGCTCATGCCCGTCCCGATCGTCACCATCTGGTTGGAGTCGCCTGGTACCTGCTCGACGGTGCGAGCGTGCGTCGTTGCCTCGAAGGTTGAGGTGTTTGCGCCCTCCGAGTTAGGCTTCTTGAGTATGGTGGGGTCGTCGTTGTTGACCCTGCTCGCGTACTTGGCGAGCTCATCGGCGTGATTGGTTTCTGCCGCGATAACGGCATCTGCGAGCTCGGCTCCTTTGGCCTCGCACTCGGCGGCCATGTCGGGGTCGCCGTTGATGGTGATGACGCCGCACGGCCCGGGGGGCTTCATCGCGTTGTACGCGTAGTGTGGCGCTGCCATGAACTTGGCGAATGCCTGGCGCCCCAGGACGTAGTGGTAGGGGCTGTCGAAGGGCACCAGCTCGAAGACGATCCGCTCGGTGCGGAAGTTTGCTGGTGTGCCGAAGGTGACTGGCAGCGTGACCTTGCCGATCGGGTACGCCTTCCGCCGGGGACGATGCCATGGAACGTGGTGTGGGTTGTCTCGATCATCGACTGCGGGAACCGCAGCCGCCTGAAGGTGTCCAGGTACAGGATGTTGATGGAGCTGCCGCCGTCCATCAATGTCTTGGGGAGCCAGTAGTCGCCGACCTTGGGCTTGACCACCAGGGCGACTCGGCCTGGGTACTCGATGCGTGGCGAGTGGTCCTGGCGGCTCCAGGTGATGGGCTGCTCCGACCAGTTGAGGAACTGGGGAGCGTCCACCTAAGCTACCGCATTGACGGCGACGGCGCGGGCGATGACCTTCTTCTCGCGCTTCGTGTTGAAGCCTGTGAAGGTATGGAGCGAGCCGGCCACTTTGCCGAACTTTCCGCCGTTTGGCGGGTCATTGTCGGGGTCCTCCCGTGGTCGCCGTGCCTTCTCCATTTCCCTGAGGGTCCACCCGTGGTCGCTGTCGTTGCCGCTCGTGCGGCGTTGACCTCCCGACTCGTCGTCGGTTTCCTGGTTTGGATCTTCTTCCGCGTACCGTTTGGCGATCTCGAGGAGGTCCGGTATGTTGTCGAGTGTGCGAGAGTGTCGCTTGAGCTTGGCGACCAGCGGCTCATAGTGGCACGAGGTCTTGAAGCAATGGATCGCGGTGTCCGGGTGGATGCCGACCACGTTGTACCAGAGTTCCTGCCACCGTTGGACCCAGTTGCGGGTCGACTCGCGGGGTCCCTGGACGCATTGCTCCAGGTCCTCGATGGTGGTGGCGCGGGTGTAGGAGCACTCGAAGTGCCTGACGAAGGCGTCGCGCATCTCCTCCCAGGAGTCGATACTATCTTGGGGGAGGGTGTTGATCCACTGCCTGCACGTCCCCTCCATCATCAGGGGGAGGTAACGGGCGGCTAGCAGGTCGGTGTGGCCTGCGATCCCCATCGCCATGAGGTATGTATCGAGCCAGACGGCGGGGTCGTACGAGGGGTCATACTTTTCTATCTCCTTCGACGCTTTGAAGTTTGGCGGGTACTTCTCGCCTCGGATCATTGGTCCGAAGCACTTGGGGCCGAGTCGACTGAGCGACCCCATAGGCTCTCCATCGCGGCGATTGGTTAGGGTGTGTCGTAGGTCGTTGGGCTGGCGTGCGCGCCAGCTTTGGTTGTTGATGATGTGGGTGCGGGCCTCGATGGGTTGACCGTTCGTGGGTCGGCGTTGGAGCTGCAGTGGGGTCATTGGTGGAGAGTGCCGCATTCGCGGGTCGGTGTTGGAGCTGCAGTGGCTCTGGTGGCGGCAGTTGAGGGTGTTTGCCGCCATTGGGCGGCCGCTTGAGGCCACTCTGCTTCCCGAAGAACGCGAGTACACTCGACCCTGCGAGTCGGCGCCCGCGTTTTGCTGCTCGACGGCCTTTGCGAGCAGGGCCCTGACGTACTGGATCTGTAGGGCGCCATCGCTGGTGGCCGTGATGTTATCGGCTGCTGCTCGGCCTGCCACGAGGTTGTCCATCGGGGTGGAGAACAGTGGGAGGCCGTTTGCGTCTCGCTCCCGTGAGGAGACTACTATCCACGGCTGGTCCCTGGGAGGTGTGCGGTTGGGTGGAGGTGGGGCGCCCATCGCCATCGACCCTGGCGGGGGCCGGGCGCTTCCTCCTGGTGGCGCGTTCTCGCAGATCGCGCGCTCGGCCACGCGGGCCGGGTCATTTTCGTCGTCGAAGTTCAGGGCGCGCCCCTGAACGGTGGGGTTCAGGCGCGACCTGATCCGCTGCTGGTGGTAGCGCGATAGCTCCTGCGCCGTCACCTGCTCGAGGCGAAATTTTTCGCGCTCGGCTTGCTCCTTGCGCACTGCCTCCGCCAGTTTCAGGCGGAGTTCCTCGACCTCCGTCGCCGTGGCGTTAGGAGGGATTGGGGTGGAGAAGGGGTCCTCCGGCGGCTCGGTGCCGGTCGCCATGTAGGTCGCAGCGTGGCGACCGGTACCGTCGCGGAGGTCGGCGGAGTTTTCCGACCCGGAGTCGAAGTCGAAGATCCCGAGGATGGAGGGGTCCTCGAAGTCTCCCACGTTGGAGACCTGGGTGATGGAGCCCGCGGGGAAGCCGCGGTGATGGATCCGACGAGTGACGTCGGGGTCGCCGAGTCGGCATCGTCGTTGAGGTCCGCGTCTTCTGCGGCCGCTGAGTTTTCGGCCACGTTGCTGTGGGCCGAGTTGTACTCGGAGGCGAGGCGATGGATCGTGCGGATCTGGCTCTCGGAGAGCCGATCGCGTGGCAGCGACTCGCGGATGCGAGCCGAGTCCTCCGAGACAAATGACGTTGGTGAGGCCGACGAAGAGGCTGATCGTGCCGACCGGCAGGATCATGTTGTGCGTGACGGGTCGCGCCGCCGGGACGTAGCTGCTCGGCAAGATTTGGAGCATCTCGCCGATCGCTATCATGCGGCCGGTGGCGACCGTCTCGTTGATGGGAAGATTGGATCTCGCCGCAGAACACCGGCCAGACCGGCCAGGCCCCACGGTGGGCACCACTGTCGTGGGAATGGTCACGGCAGATGCTGCAATCGGCAGCGAGTAGTAGAACGAGGGGCAAGGGCGGCCAGCCATCTGCGGTGCGAGATGAGGGCGGAGACACAGGGTTTTCCCAGGTTCGGCCCCCCGGAGGGTAAAGACCTACTCCTGCTAGATTGTATTATGAAGGTGGTACAATGGGCGAGCTCGGCGGCTAGGCGGCGAGTCGCTTGGGTGTATGATGGAACGTATCTCTACACGCCCTGCAGGGAGGTTTATATAGGCTCACCTCCCCTAGGGTTTACATATCTCAACCGAATCAGTTAAGGCTTCGGTACTTGTTTAACCTAATCCGACTGGGTCTATCTACTCGCCTGGGCCTTCAGCTTCCAGTCGCTTGGATCCACGCCGGGCTTTGATCCAGTCGCCGTCTTGCAAGCCCACTCGCCGATTTCTGGGCCAGTCGGAAACGTCCTGCTGGGTATACCCCGGTAGGCACATCCCCATCATGTACTTTGTGTAATTGGTAATTTTGCCTTAAGGTTACTTAAGACTGGTTATATTTTTCTTTGATGTGGTGGTTTTCTTGATTTTATAATGAAATAGTATTACTTACCCCTTTTATGGATGAGTGGTTATGGTGTGTAAATCATGGAGTAATGTTACTTAATTGCTTATGAGTTCATTTTAGTGTTTTAGTATGTTGATAATCTTGTGGTTAAAGTAAAGGAAATAAGTTTTTATTTAACTACAAATTATTCTTGATGATTTTAGATTTGATAAGGATTCTCTTTAGAAAATATTACACACCTATGGTTGAGGAGAATTCGACAAAATTGTAATTAAAATGTGTTAAACTATTTGGACTTCATATTATTAATGTTGAAGACTAATACTATTTATTAGACTCAATTGGTTAATTTAGATATATTAGCAATTTTTATTTACCCTTATATGAATTATCAATTAAATAAATAAGTTTAAACTTGAGTTATCAAAGTATTTGAATTTTTATTTAACTCAAATGTAGAATATTAAATTTTTAACATGTAGTTATTATTTTTGTGATCATTTATAAATAATAAGATATGATTTTTGAAAATTCTTACTACTTTATAATTACTTAGTAAATAATAAAGATTTAATTAAGTGAAATAATAATACATGATTATAGTTGTTAAAGTATTGTTTTTATTTTTTATAATATTTTTAGTATTTATTTGTATTCTTAACATTTACCATTTTTATGAATTATCAAAGTTTTATTACTTTTAAAACCTTTATTAAATAATATTTATTTAAATAATTATCATAATAATACTTGATAATAATTTTAAGTTGTAGATTTTATTTTTCTACAAATTTTCATATATTTTACACATTTTTCTGAATTATAAATCAAAAGTTATTAATTAAACAAGATTTAATCATTTATTTGATTTCTGGAATATTAATAATTAAGCTTATAACATTTTATTTATTTCTTAAATATGAAATACATTTTACACCGCACCCACAGCTAGCCTAAGTCACTGACCAGTGGGCCTATGCCCACCTCAGCACTCAGGTTTAGTAAATGTATTTTGGTACCGAATGGTTTGCTACCCCAGACAATGACATATGGGCCCAAGGCCATGTCATCAGCCACACAAGGCAAAGACTGGTCAAACTTGCTGACGTGGTTCGAACCTGACGTAGGCATGACGTCACCTGGGTTGATCCTCACTGGTTGAGGATCGATCGATCTAGTGCTCGCGCGGGGCTGTGGCTAGGTGCGTTGGACAGAGGAAATCAAAGCAAACCTATTGATGGTGGCGCCTCTACCTAATGGTCAATGGAACTGCATCGGCGATGAGCTTCTGCGGCGGCCAACGGCGATGCTCAACGAAACTAGGCCTATGGTGAGAATTAGCAGGCGAAGATGGGGTCCAGAGATGTGTAAGCTTACTCTAATGACGATAGAGAGGTCGAGGAGGCTTGGGGAGGCGTGATGACGGCGAATCGACGATAATGGCCATGGCGGCCAAGGAAAAAGAATGCTCAATTTCACATGATTCCCGGCGAGCGTGCTTCCGTGCTTGGTCCTTGGTGGATCAGACCACGATGGCGCGTCCAACGGTGGCTACCACGAGGCGAGGGGTGGTTGGATTTAGCTGGAACGACGAACTCCGACGAACTAGGGTTTCAGTGGGTCTGGAGAGCGAGATAGAAGATGATATAGGTATGAGAAGATAGAGAAGGACGCGGCGATCTTATCTACTCCCTCTAGAGACGGCGGCACGCATCGTAGTGCGACGGTCGATCGACGGCGGAGCTCCGGCCAGCGAGCTGCTTCCAGTAGGCGAGGTAGACGATGAAGTCATTTTTGCAGAAAACCCCCTAGCGCTTCTTTTCCCTCAACCCGCAGCCCTCCTTGGTCCCACCTATCAGCTAGAAATGAGAACGAGCTGGGCTGGTTACTGGGCCTTTGTGGGCTGCAGAGGGCGATAGGTTAGCATATATGAGTTGGGCCACGACCAGGTTTTGTTTTTTTATTTTTTTCCCTTTTTCTATTTCCTGTTTTCCTTTTCATATTTGAATTTAATCTATATTTTGAACATTTCTTTGTAGAATTTATTTGCTGGATAATTGTAGTAATACTAAAATATATTTAGTATCATTAGTGAACTTTTATTATATAATATTTTTATATTTCTTCTATTTTCTAAATATGAACCCCTTTTTAATTTTTTGTAGAAGCTTTTCTTATCATTTTTCTCTCCACTTTTAACCATGAATTTATTAAATGATATATTCTTATTTTTTTATAAAACTTAACTCTAGTTGGCTCATAGTTTGAATAGAAATTTTTATATGTATGATGATCCTATATCATTATTCGATGCATAAAATACAAAAGAATTTAATTATGCTAATATTACTTTCATTAATTGAGAACATGGTATTATATATATTTTGTTATGGTAATCATAGAAGTTTTAAAGTTTGAATTATAAATGTTTACCCAAGGGTTTAGGGTTCTTAATTTACTTATATTCCTTTATGGATGTGAGTAAAGATTTAATAACTAAGTATATTGTTTTGTCTGTTTGGGATATTTGATGACATCACCTTTAGTACTAGAAAGTTAAATTTAGAATGTTTTATAGAAAGGAATTGATAAAGATACTCCTAAGCACATATAATTATGATGGTTGGAATTGATAGAGATGTGCTTATGTGATTTGTTATAGGAAAATATTCCTATAAAATGATATTAACATAAGATGATGAATTAATAACCTAAAATGGATATTATACTTGGTTTAAGAGTTAGATTTGGTTATTTAACAAGAATGTCTATTTTCCATTCTTTAACATCCTTGACCTTTAATTAAATAATTCCTTTCCTAGATAAAATACTTCTTCCTATCCATCATCATGGTTAGTATGATGAGCTTTATTCACAAAATGTTCTAATTCACCTTTTATTCTTCTAAACTCATGGATGAATCCAATGAGCTTGACATTGAAGCATTTATTGTTTCCTCATATCCATTCTTGGTTAAATCCACTACTCTACTGTTAATGGACTTTCATCCAACAAGTAGTTCCTTCAAACTCTACTCATAATCTTCCTTCATCATTCATCAATAATATATCTCTAATAGTGATATGCATCCAACTACCTTTCTCTAAAGTTTACTATCCTTTAAGATGAATAACACTACTTCCATAACTTTATGCTACACTAGCTTTAATTGAATCGTACTTTCTTACATTTACTCCAATAACTCATACTCCAACCTCACATTATATTAATGTGACCTGTAATGACTACTCTAGGATAACTTATCTATACTAGGGTTTTAATCATGTTCTATCCATCAATATTACTTGTACTAAATCTAAGCATTCAGTATTGGTGGCTAAAGCATCACCATTAAAATCCTTTAATCATTTATGGCTTAGGTTTCTAGTTGGCTGATCAAGGTCTCGGCAATACAACATTACAGTTGTGTTGAAATCATTTTCTTAGTATCTCTATTGGTTTAGGGAATCTTATTCATTGACTATGCCCACTTGATCCAATAGACTTACTACTGGTAACTATCTTCATGATTCACCCTTGTAATCTTCTTTACTGTCATAAAATTATGTAATCTAAATAACTCTTCTATTTATTTGGAAGTGATTTAACTCCATCAATTTTATATTGGTTTGATTCTCTTCATTCACTCCCATCCAATAGATGATTTCTAAAACTAACATCACTATTTATCTCTTCTTAGTTGTTTATTTATAGACACTTAATTGTGTGTTATGTTCTGGTCAAGAATTGGTAGATTAAGAATTGGTGAATCAATAATTGATTTCTCCACATTGATGAACAACAGATATTGGAATATAACTCAATAGAGATGATAAGGATTGATATGGAAAGAAATATATATGGTGAATGATCTAAACTTAGTTTCTTTCCTACTCAATCTTACTTAAGAATTAGGGTTAGGTATTACCATGATACTCATGGTATGTGCAGATGAGATTAAGACATAGTTGTTAAATTCTTATTATTTATGTTATATCCTCAAGTTGGTACTTATGAGGGATTATAATGGATACTACAATATGATCACCTAAGAATCAAATTTAAATCATAGTGTATCAGGGTTTAACTTTTATTACATTTGATCTACCCTTAGATCAAACCTCCCTTACCCAAAATAAGGTTTTAGCAAAGGTCATATTGACACTTATCGCAGTCAACTTGATGATCTACTTCAATTCCATCAAGTTAACAGAAGCTTCCATCACATTGACAAGTTTTGTTCAAAAGCACGAAAATTATTCGGATTTTCTATGCATGAATGCAATGCACACATCTGGGTTCAGCTTATTTCTAGGCTCTAATATTGGGATGTTACATCTACCAAATGAATTGATCCCACCCTTGGAGGCCCTGGATTACCTTATATAGGGGTGGCCAGGTTACAATTAGGGATGAGCTGGACAGCATATTCCCAGCAGATGCCCTTTCCAAAGTGGTAATTCGGCAGGTATCTTTCCCCTGTCCACCACATGTGACCGTTGGGCTCTCGGACTGTCACCTCCATGAAATCTCCTCTGTCTCTGTCCCTCTGGCTCTTGTCTGTAGTCTTGCTCTACATGGATTCCTGAGGGAGAGACAGAGGTCAGTGTTGACCTTGGGGCTTGCTCTCTCCTTCTCGAGCAAGCCATCTCCTTATTTGGCCTCGTCTATTAAGACTGGGCCAAACTCATACCTACAAATAGAAAGCACGCTAGAAATCATGCCGACAAACTTTTATATGTCGGCCGAGTCAAGCCAAAGCCATTTATCTTAGGGTAAGCTGGCCCTTATTCTTCCGGCCCTCATATACCTCCTCTGGATCATTCCTTGGCCTGATCAATACCTCGGTGGGCTTTTCCATTTTACATTAGCTTGACCCTTCCTAGGGTCATCCCCCCAACAAGATTAGGGTTTGCTACTTTGATCTTGTCTTGATTTGTATTTGATTTGATCTCCAAATGGTATTGTGGCTTGCTACGGTAAAGTTGAGATGATTTCTGTTTGCAATATTATCATGCCTTTGATCTTTCTTCCTCTCATGTCTGAGTAGGCGTGGGAGATGTAGGGGATTGGTGAGATGTGATGTGCCTCTGTTATTTCCATACATTTTTTATTGTTGTCGTGATCATTATATGGTGAGAATGAATATCTATGTTTGCCTAATGCTTGTTGCCTAATTTAAGGGCCTAGGTAACATGATCTCGATATCTCATAGCTATGAACTTGTTTATTAGCGAATAGGCGACCCCCGAGTGACACGACCAGTATCAATAAGGATCTAGTACTACTCGAAGGTAAACAAGGAACCATCAAGATTAAATCCTTGATCCAGTCGAAAGACCTTAATTAATATGTTGAACATTAATGTGGTAACAGGCAGATGGATCATTGAGAAAAGGAGGAATTTTCCATGAGGACTCCTAGTTGGTATATGGGTTTCTTGCCTACTCACTTATGAATATGAAGTATCACAATCGCTTATCTCATTTCATCCATACGACACATTCACTATCTCCATTAACTGTTTCTCTCCATGACTAACTTCTCATCTACAAGAACACCTAACACTTTCACCATCTTTCTACTTTTATGTTATTTATTTTTCGAATCTACCTTTACTCAAGTTTCCTCTATTATTCACTCACCACTTTCCACCTCCAAAATTTGCAGTCAATTCACTCAAGACCTGTGACACCTTGGGATAAATATTTACTGAAAAACATTTACTGAAGCTCCACATTGAGATAAATATAAAAACTGGAATTAATACTTCCACAAAAACATGCTCTGATGAACCTGTGCACTTGCAGGCCATCATCAATGACCCTTCTGCTTACTAGCTTCCTCGGCTTCCTCGAGGTATTTGGAGGGAAGGAGAAACGTCTGTGCACCCTATCTATAAGAAGATTATGGACATGGCGATTCACCTTTGCCCTTAGGTTGTGTGTGTTGATATTCACAATATCTCAGACTATGCAACCTACTTCATTGCCTATGTTTCTCGTGCTTCATTCGGACTTGCAGGGTCACCCTTGTAGTTCACACTTTTAACCACAAGTGTTATGGTGCCTAGCTTGTTTTTGGCCCTACACTTTATTGTCTTACCAGCCAGGGCTTCAGTAGTTGTGGGTTCTACAATATCACCACCGGTTTATTCACCGGTCTCGTTGGCACCGGGTTCTCCACCATTCTTGTTGCCATCAGTTTCTGCATCCGAAGTATAAGCTAAATAGTCTCTCTCCTTCGACTCTGGATAATCCTCACCCTGCCCATCTGTATACATGTCTGGCATATATCCATGATTCACACTTCTTCTTTCGTCCTCCTTGCTATCGAGGCATATTCGGACTACAAATTTAAATATCACACTGTTAGATAGTACAATATATATAAAAACAAATTACAAATTTCAATCAAAATTTTGGTATGACCTTTGCTAAAAATAGAACATATGAGCGCCAAAAATTGATGAAACAGAAATTAATCAATGTTTCATCACTACTTTTGGTGACTAGGGTATAATCCCCGTAGAAATAAACACAACCTGAGTCAAAATGATTCGGGAGCAACACAAGGTTGCCTCGATGCTAAGACCAGCACAAAACACACACACACACACAGACACACAAACACACACATATATATATATGAAACAATTCTACAACCCCCCTTAAGAGGTTGTAGAATACCTATTCTACAACCCCACACCAAAATAAAGACCTTCCCCGAACCCAATCCACCAGGCCAGCCACGCCCCACCTCCCGCGGGACGTCCACCCCACCTCTGGCTCCGCCCGCCCCAACTTCGGCCCTGCCCCCGCCCTACCTTCTGCGCGCCGCCCGCCGCACCTCCAGCTCCGCCTCACCCCACCTCCGGCCCACCCCGCCCCGCCCCACCTCTCGTGTCGCCCAGCCCCACCATCGGCTCTGCCTTGCCCCACCTCTCACGTCGCCCCTCCCCACCACCGGCCCCGCCCCACCCCACCTCTGGTGCCGCCCTGCCCCACCTCTACGTCGTCCCTACCCCACCTCCTATCCCAAACCTCCACAGATTCATCGTGGAAGTTCAGAAAGCCCCTCCCCCAACCCCCCCACCCTCCCTCCCCTTATCCATTAAAATCCACATCGGCCAGCGCTCCGGGAGTCATTGTGGGCTGCTTATTTTCTGCTATTCTGAATTTCTTTTCCTGCTATATATTCTGAACTACTCATCATGTTCACACAAAAAATTTGACCAGGTGAATCTAGTGCTCCATCAGGAAGTTCACTTGCTACTACAGAGAAGTTCACATCTTCCACCTGGGAAGTTCAGAAAGCCCCCCACCCTCCCCCTCTCTTCCCACGTGAATCTGGTGCTCCGACATGAAGTTCACTTGCCACTATAGATAAGTTCACATCTTTCACCGTGGAAGGTCAGAAAAGCCCCCCAACCCCCCCACCCTCCCCCTCTCTTCCCACGTGAATCTAGTGCTCCGATAGGAAGTTCACCTGCTACTATAGAGAAGTTCATATCTTCCATCACGAAAGTTTAGAAAGACACTCTACCCCCTCCCCCACCCCCATCTCTCTTCCCACATGAATCTGATAGTCCGTCAGCAAGTTCATTTGCTACTACAGAGAAGTTCACATCTTCTAGTGTGGAAGTTCAGAAAGACCCCCCAACGCCCTCCCAACCCATCTCTTTTCCTACATGAATCTGGTAGTCCATCAGGAAGTTCACTATCTAGTCACGTGAAGTTCATAGTGGGTTCCACGGAAGTTCAGAAAGGGTTATAGAATAGTTATTCTACAAGGGGTTGTAGAATAGCGGAGCTATAATTATATATATATATAGAGAGAGGGAGAGAAACCCTATGCGACATCCAGGGTGCAGAATAGTTATTTTGCACCCCATGTAACTTTATGTTGTCACGTTTCGAAATTTATGTTTTTTAGACAAATAATTATGTTCATATTCATCCACAACGCAAAAAATGACATAAAAATAGTTTATGAGTAATTATAGTGTAAAAAACACTAAAAATACGCGTCGTATTTTTATACGGAATGTAAACAAAAAAATTATGACATGTCTATATTTTCTTACGTTCTTCTCAACTCTCGAGGTAAGACAAAATTTATGCGATGTAAAAATAATATACAATTCTAAAGATAGAGGGTGGGTGTAGAATAGTTATTCTATACCCTAGATAGTTATTCTACACCTTGGGGGTCAAATAACGCTACCCTATATATATATATGAAGAATTTGATCTAGAGATGGTTACATATGAATAAAAATGATTTAATGGAAAAGAAATCGAGTGGAATAATAGTTGTACGGTGCACACACGGTTTCCCACTTGTGTGTTTTGCATTGACACGTATACACTATGTTTCCCTACCCCCTAAAAAATAAAATCATAAAAGTTTCCCACTCGTACGCTCCCACCGCCCAACTGCCCCATCGTCTCCTGGGAGCATTTAAAGGACCATCAGCCACATTGCGTGCCCCATTCCACTCTCTCCACTCCACTCTCTCCACTCCACTCTCTCCACTCCAAAGAAAACCTTGCATGAGCAAGATCGTCGACTCGACGATGAAGAGAATAAGATCGGTGGTCAACGAGGCAGCGAACGTCATGGACAAGGAGGCAGCGAAGGTCCTCATCAAGCAGGAAGCAACACAGAACAAAGTCAACGAGGAAGAAGCGACTGCAGATCCGGTGGTGCAGCAGTTCTATCGATTTCAGCGATGACAAAGAGGATGAAGAACCTAATGATCCGTTTGCATTCGAGAAGGAGGTCAGCGACGGAGAACCGGAGGTTAGATCTGAACTATTTTGAATGCAGAGTTTACTGTTCATATTTTGATGGGGTTTTCCGGTTTTGTAGTATTATTAATTTATTTATTTTGATCTTCCCTATTAGTTCTATGCGCATATTTTGTAGTTTGTTTTGATCTGCCCCTAGTAGTTCTATGTGCACATTTTCTAGTTTGCTTTCATCTGCCCCTAGTAGTACTTTGAGGCCCTTATTTTGTAGTTTGATTTGAATCGATATTCGATTCTAGTGCTGTAATTTCATGCGGAGTTCAGATCTTAGGTTGTGTTCATGTTGTCCAATGTATTTTTGATTTGCACGATAAAAGGCATATATATATTACCATATGATCTCTTGATTGTACAATAACTAAAATTTAATATTTCTTAACTGAAATCCAATGGAGTTCAGAAGTAATATTTGTGCAAACACAAATGGTGTTCAGATATTTAACACATTTTTAGTTTTAATTTGTTCAAGTGGAGTCATATATATATATATTAATGTATATGTTAAATAATGGATCATCCAATCTCTATTATAGTAAGTTGTGTATGTATATGGACAGATGCATTCAAATGATACATGTATATGATGTGTTGTCCATTTATAGTGAGTATTTAGGAACCAAATTCTTGAATTCCTAATTAACTGAGTATATTTATTTAGGACTAACAACTTATTATTATTCGAACTGAATAAACTACTCCCTCCGATCCATATTACTGACCTCATCTTTATCTTGATTCGTACGAATCTAGTTAAGTATTTATACTAGATGCATTCGTATCTAGACAAAGTTGAGGCCATTAATATGGACTAGATGGAGTAGATGTTAGTCATAAATATTTTTTGTTGTACCAATTTACTGATAAGATGCATGAAAAGAATGACTGCATGTGTCTTACAAAAGGATGTCTCAGAGTTTTATTGTAATGTTTGGATATATCTATACACTAAAACGGGTCTAGCTAGATTCATTCAAATTTCAAAACAATTATGAAATACTTTTAGTATGGAGGGAGTATAATTTTACATTGCACTCATATATGCATGCAAACAAATCTAATGATCTAGTTTTGTTCAAAGCTAGTTCAACTTGTGCATACACATGCTATAATAATCTCTCAACAAAACTCCATCCGAGTTTGGTCTCATGGTTTTCTAGTAGTAATAAATTTCATTCACCGACTCCTTATCTCCGCCTTCTAATTCACAGGAACGAGATATTGAAGTCAATGAAGGCATGGCGTCCATGCACACAAAAAGCAGACACATTCTTAAGCAGATGAGGAATGGGAGGTTCCCCTTCTGCCGATCTCTCGGTAGGTACAATTGTCTCTTCTATACCAAAATCATTGCAGAAGACCTGAACAACATCATGCAACATGCCAGGGACATTGCCTAGGGAGGACAATGGCGTCTAGCTCATACGAAGGCACAACACGTTGCCTTCATGGTGTACATGTGAAACTATGCCAACCTTGGTGTAATCTTTCTATGGCCTCCTCCCAAGAGGAATAGAAGGGCCCCTAACTAGCTCACTCTGCATACTGCCTGTCGCCACCTCCGGTTGCCTGTAGCCGCCTCCTATTGTGTCTCGCCGCCCCGTGTTTCCTGTAGCCGCCTCTTGTTGAGACGCTAATATGGTTGTGCCAAATGTATATAGATGAGATATTGAATGAGTTCAATATGGAAATGACAGGAAAGGTTCTTGCCACATGGAAAGAATTGAATCAAGATTCAAGTGTATTGACACATGATAAGTGAAACAAGATTCAAGTGCTTTGTCACTTGGTGAGTGAAATCACAATAATATTTTGATGAATCATACCGTGATATGTACACATCCTGATATGTCATATTCTCTAAATGTTATTAGCATATACCAGAATGACTCATAAGATGATTATTGGACGATACTAAGGATATTCTTATGATCTTTGGAAAAACTAAGAATATATTTATGTAGAGATAACAAAAAATTACAAAAAAATCATTGTAAAGTGTT
Organism: Avena sativa; assembly: GCA_916181665.1. Taxonomy (NCBI): domain Eukaryota; kingdom Viridiplantae; phylum Streptophyta; class Magnoliopsida; order Poales; family Poaceae; genus Avena; species Avena sativa. The sequence goes on from OV702296.1 coordinate 205,717,283, forward strand.
ACATTGATACTAGTTTTGTCACAAGATACAAATTAAGTTTATCTCAATTTAAACTATGGGTGACACAATATAATGGAAAGGAGTTCCATGATGGATTTGGATGGATTCCAAAGTTAAAGACATTGTGATGGATACTACAACAAAAGACTAAGTATATGACTGCTATTGTAGCAAGAAAATAGGGAACTTATGTCAAGTAGTTTATTATCAAACTAAGGTGTGGTTCAAAAAAGGGCTAACACTAAAGATATATTGTACGACAATGGTATCGACATGATTTAACCCCAAGGAACTAAATGTCTCACCAAAGGATCAAATTTATACAATGCCATCTCATTAGAGAATGAGTGATGCATAGAAACGCAAAGACATGCAAATACACACAGATCTAAAAGTGTCAGATCCGGAGATTATGTTTACCACTAGCAAATGTGTATATACAACACCAGAAATCCATAAGTGTTGAATGCGCAAGTTTTTTCAAAATAGATTATTGACTATAGTGCAAGTGGGAGACTGAAGGGAATATGCCCGAGAGGCAATAATAAAATGGTTATTATCTTATTCCTTGTTTATGATAATTTTTTATTTATCATGCTATAATTGTATTAATCAGAATCGTTAATACACGTGTCTTTAATAAACAATTAAAGAGTTGCTAGTTATGCCTCTCATATAAACTATCTTGTTGATTAACAAGATGATCAAGGTTTCCTGATCATGGAAATTGGATGTTAATAATGAGGTCACACCATTGGTGGAATGATGTGATGAACATTCCTACAAAGTGTAGTAAGAAGATCAAAGTCATTATGTTTAGATTACTATAACATCATTACAAGAAGTAACTTTAGTCCTTAGACCATGAGATCATGTCAATCACTAACACTGGAAGAGTAGCTTGATAACATCAAACATCACACCGTAACAGGGTGACTATAAAGGTGGGTTCAGATACACCGATAGTGTTATTAGAGGCTCATGGATCAAGTGTGGGATTTGTCCATCCCGATGACTGAGAGATATACTCTGGGCACTCTCAGTGATATCACATTGATATAGCTTGCACGCAAGTGATGGGGATCACTAGGATGTTATATCACGGGAACGAGAAAAGATTACATGTCGGTAACGAGATCAAACTAGGTATTGGGAAACCGATGATCGAATCTCGGACATGTAAAATATCACGAGACAAAGGGATTTAGTTACAATGTTAAAGGTTCACACGATCACAAGAACTCATCGTTAAATATGTGGGAGTCAGTACAGATCTCCATGTCCCACTGCTGATTATTGATCAAAGAGGGGTCTCGATGATATATGCACTATTCGCGAACCGTATGGTGACACACTTAAGGTATACCGACACCATTTTTAGAAAATAAGATGCCAGAGAAAGAATATCAAGGCGCTGGAATTATTTCAATGGAAACCGGAATTTTTTTAGGTGAAATTGCTGAAACTGGTTCTACATGTGAAATTGAAATGTTACAAGGGTTTTATGTGAATGTTTGTTAATTAATGTAATTAACAAAATTCTGAATAAATAAAAGGAGTTTTATTAATTGAGAGATTACATTAAATTTGGTGGAAATTTATTGGATGTGAGTGGTTTTTGAGTGGGGGCATGTTTATGTGAGTGGAGCCTCTTTATTTTGAGTGGGAGCTCCACCCACATGAATGTGGAAGACGTGGGGGTAGACACCATGGCCACCACGCCATGCCCCTTGGCTGCCTCCTCGCGAAGGATCTCTCCCCCCTCTAGAATTTCCCCATGGTCTCAGATCACCGAGATACATGTTCTCTGTGACTTTTTCTGGGGAAAGGATTTGATGCTTCTGCTGCTTTTCTGGAGCAAAGACTCAGAGGTTGTCGGGGTACCGAACGTCTGTGCGATCACGGATGCACCACTGCTTTGTGGTGCTGGACTTGCTGGTGCTAGACCGGCTGGACTTCATCATGATCTTGAGATCGGCAAGTGAACAACTACATCATCCACAAGAACCAATCTCGTAACGCTTCATCGGTCTTCGAGGGTAAGTTCTCTATGGATGTATATCCACCCGTTTCTTGTATCTAGGTAGATAGATCTTGGTGCTTAGTTGTTCATATCATAGAATTTTTTTGTTTTCTATGCTGCGAACCAAACAATGGTATCAAAGGCGGATTTATGCATAGATGATTTGCACGGGTAGTACACATATGGTTATGTGGGCGCTGATGGTCACGTTATTGCTTCTTATGTGTATTTTAGATATTGGTTGCCTAGTGGGATGAAGCGGCCCGTACAAACTTTCCATGTCCTCGCACATGGGACCTGTTCCACGCTTAACATGTAACTAGTTTTTAATAAGTGGCTTGCGGGTGTCTGTCTCTCCTACTATAGTCAATATCTAATTTATAATGAGTTGCCAATAATTTGATTATCATCGTTGTGGTTCCATGTTCGTAGGTATGAACAGTTCTATCTCCGAAAGCCCTCAGCCACGTAAAATATGCAAAAGATAAATTAGAGGCGTCTAGTTCTTGGTTTTGCCGAGGAAGTACTATGATATGGTAGAATTATAATTTGTAGTATGGATTGATACTGTTGGAAATTATAATATGGCAAAGTGTAAGTTTCATAGACCTTGGCCTTACACATAGAGGAATGATAAAGATCATACCATGATGCACTAGATAGTGATCAAGTGCAAGAACCATATCATATCACTTTTAGCATATGATGTTTGTTTGCATCTTATATTACTTGTTTGACGCTTTAGTAACATTATAAGATGATCCCTTATTTAAATATCAAGATAAAAATGTGTTCTTCCTTTAGTATGCACCGTTGCAAAAGTTCATCGTTTCAAGACACCACGTGATGATTGGGTGTGATAGACTCCACGTTCGCATACAACGGGTGTAAGACAGTATTACACACGCGAGTACTAAGTTTCTTACTTGGAGAGCCTAGCATGTACAGACATGGCCTCGGAACACGAACCAAAAGGTAAAGCATGAGTCATATGGTTGATATGATGCCCATATTGATGTGTGCCTTTGAAGCTGCACCAACTCACATGATGATCGGTCTTGCTGTAGTGGATCTGGTTCATGTAATCACCAAAACGACTCGAGGGATGTCGGTTTTGAGTGGGAGTTAAAATAGTAATATGATTAAGTTGAACTCGCTTTATCATAAATTCAATCAAAGTAAATTTTCATAATTTGTTGTAGTCATTGGCATCAGTTCATTACCTTATGCTTAGTTATAATTGAGATAATAAAACTATAGAATTCTGGATATTTACTTTACGAACTGGTATCGTATTGTTTTGAGTGTCAATCTAAAGTTAAAAGTACTATTGCAAACTTTCAACAAACTCCTTAAAATTTAATAATTAGTATTAAATCAAGCGTAACAATTCCAGTGTTAGTATCTAAATATCACGTTTCCTCCGTGATAGTTGATATTCAAAAGTTGATTTAGTATCAAGGTTATCTAGGAGCTAAAAGGATTGTTTCAGAAACCATCATGTGTGAAAGATATTATGATATCTGAAATAATGTTTTGGTTGCAACATGATAGAGTATAATTTAGTAAAATATATGTTCTCAGGTTTGATGAGAATTTGCGAAGGTTGGAGATGCTAGACATCCTAATCCTCCAAAAAGTTTTTGGAAAGTAACATTATACTCGCAATTTTCCTTTATAAGCTATATCAGCTTGATCATGAAAATTTTCATAATAAGGATGAATAGAATATGTAGATAAAATGTTTACTACACTAAAAGATTACTAAAGAATGGATTTTGAAAGAACGACAAACATTTGATGATGGTGATCTACTTCAAAGTGAATGTCCAAAGGTATTAGTATTTGACTAAACATGTTTTGGACTATGTGTCATATATATGGCGCCACTAAAGATGTTGATAGATTCTTTAAAAAGGGAAAGGAAGTGCTGAAAGAGAATCTATAAAATATTTGGCAGAAATAAATGTTGGAAATGTCCAACTTAGGTATATAGATGATATACATGTTATGTTTATACTCTTTGTTTGTGAAACAATGTGGTTCTTGAGTATTGGATACCGAATTGGTTGTTGTGAAATATCATACAAGACAACACAATTCATGAACTGCAATTGCTAAGTAACCAGCAAAAAAATATGTGATGATGTTCATCGAAAACATAAAAAATGTTGTTGTATTTCTCGTTGACATCAAAGCTTACCTTCAAGATTTGTCTTAATAAGTGTTATTTTGATCAGGTATTAGAAGAATAAAAGGTTGTTCAAATAATTACCGTATTTCATAAAAGATGAATGATTTACAAGTCTAGTTGGAGAAATCACGTCTATAAAAACTAATGATAAAATGTTGCAAGAAAATGATAGAAAGATCGCTTACAAAGTGACATCGTCGTTTAAATTATATTGGAAAGAAAACATATAAAAACTCCATTTTGATGGAATTTTGGAGTATTATGATTTTGATCAAATGACACTTGTTAGACTTTTCTGGAGATAATTGAAACTTCGTTCAAAGACCAAAGATGAACGAACGACTAACTTATTGGAATTTGTATATATTGATGTACGTAGTCTATTATGTGTAGTCGTGAGCGATGAATTTCAACTTAATATGCTTTTTCTGAAATTTTAAGTCAATATATGTATATATTTACTTAATGAGGAAGAAATGCGAAATATTTGAAAAATATTCAAAGACTTTCAAGTTGAAGTGGAAAATCATTGTAACAAGAAATTAAGAATTTATGATTTGATCATAAAGGAAGATATTTAAGTAACAAGTTTACAAAACACCTAAAGATTTGAGAAATCGTTCCATAGATTGCATTTCCTGAAACACCATAGAAATATGAAGTGTTCAAGATATATAATGAAATCTTATTTAACATGGTGAGATCAAAGATACCGGTTATAAAACTACGATGTTATATCTTATATTTACTAATTGAAGACACCAAAGAAGACTCCACGTTAACTCTAGAGATTAGCAAACATCATCCATCAGATTAATCTATAATCCATCATTAACCGTATGATGAAGCGCCAGAGACCCGGCCTCCTCCACCTGCGTGACTCGGTCTTTCCCTCCCAGACCACTCCTCTTTTCCTATCCTTCACGATCTTCCATGCGCATGATTAGTCCAGCAGCCTATTCCTATATTAGTTCCGATATGTAGTCATCCTGAGAAGCCTCCAATTGATTGTAACAATGGTGCAAGATACATAGGTAGAAGCCAGCAGCCAGCGGGCCTGTTTGTTTGGGCTGTGGCTGGCTGGCTGTGCTGTTGTACAGAAAAATCTGCTGTGCAGGGAAATTTGCTTTTCTGAGTTTTACTGTTTGACAATTTGGCTGACTGTCTGGCTGTGTGCTAATAAATTGTCTGAAATACCCTTATAACTTAGATAACACGTATATTTCACTATTGAAGTGTATAAATCACATATGTTACTATAAAATACCATACATCACATATAGCTTTGTGCGAAATTTGAGAAGATCACAAATAACATATACGAAAGTGGATATCGTCAATGTAAAAAGAATGGCCAAAACCCAAACTCTGTTTGGTCACCACTTTGTAACCAGAGTCAGTAACAAGAAAATGAGGAAGACAACAAATTTTCATTAACGGGACTAGCCGGCCTCGTCATGTCCAGGCACCGACCAGGAATGGCCATAGGGAATGCGCAGCCCCTTGCTGCACAACTACAGCTTCTAGCGGCGACTGCAGCAGTGGCATGGACAGGCCTGGGGCGGCGGCGGCGGACGGCTTGCGACAGAAACGATATCTTCACATCTCGCGGTGGCGAATACTACAGAGGATGGCTTCCCACGGCAGCAAAAGAGGACAGCGTGAAACAACGGTGACCGGACATGGCTTGCGGCGGCAACAACCTGAAGCTCGGAGGGAAGGGGGAGGAGGTCGGGCGGCAGGAGGAGCTCGGTGGCGGGGAAGCTTGGCTGCGGGGGAAGCTATGGGCGGGGGAGGAGGTCGGCGATGGGAGGAGCTCGGCGACGGGGGAAGCTTGGCGGCGGGGAGGAGGTCATACGGCAGTGGAGGAGCTCGGGAGGAGGTTGAACCCTAAGCTCTGGCGGCGGCGGGAGGAGCTTGGGTGCGTACACAGGATAGGGTCGGGGGTGGGGAGAAATACTGTGATTTTTTTTTTGTAAAATTTGGGTTGGGCTGGTACGCCCACGCTAGTGGCATTCTGCCAGTAATTTTGAGAAACAACATGTCAAAAAAAAAACCATGGCTGCTCTGCAGGAAGCCGCGGCAAGCACCTCCCGACGTGCCGTTTGTTTTATTTTTCTGTCTTTTTCCACTAGAAAGCCACTAAAAGCCCAAAGAAACACATTTGGACGGCTCAATAGCATGCAGTTAGTATCATTGTAATGGAAATTGGGATACAACGTTTTTTCTGTTTTTATGTCTAAATTTGAAGAGCTGTTGTGGCATGGCAACGAAGTGCCCTAGAAATCAGGTGTCAATTATATGTTAATACCATGATTGGATAGTTTTAAATTAATTCATTCCGTGATGCAATTTTTTATAATTAAGACAAACTTATTTTATTTCCCTCTCCATAAATTTCTTAGGTTTAGGATGTAAGAAATCTAAATAGACGGCTCTTCATATTAAATATGTTGAGGATTTTGCAAATCAATATAATAAAGTGGCATGATCAATCCAGTCTCTATCCCTCTCAACCTTTAAAATTTCTCAACTTCACAATTTTTGCATGTTGCAATCTAGGTTCTTCTTTTAGTCTGTTCTATACACAGAGTAGCACCGGATCACAGAGATATTATTGTTGTTATCGTCGGACAATTATGGCAGGATTCCCACCCAGTCCTCTGAGCCTCCTCGCATTAAGCAGTGCTTAGGATTACAGGAGCAGCGCATACGACGAGGCTGACGGAAGCAACAGACGGTAGTGACGAACATGAGCTAGGAAGAGGTTGGCGACGAGTGGTGATACCGAGCGAAGCATCAGCAGTTCCCAATGATGCACATGTTATATCACCTCTGCTTGCTTTATCTTATTCTAGATTGTCATGTTGATTTTTCCCTAATCACCGACTCCTCACGTCTTGATAAAGAATTGAGTCAGTGCTAATGTGAGCTTAACAACCATCTACTCGCTGGTATTTTCCACCAATGTATTTTATTTCTACACGGATGAAGAAAAATAAAATTACTAGAAGTATAACATACCATTTATAGTCATTTGTAGATTTTCTCTGAGTTCTACTTTTAAACGGAACCTTGGTGATGACTAGGGTATCAAGTGGGATCCCACCTAAATCCTACTTCTAGTTCATTTGCAAATTCTAATATAAATTTTGAGTAAAAATTTACACTAGATTTTAAAAAATGAACTAGAAGTGGGATTTAGACGGGATCCCACCTCACCCTAGTGATGACTCTTCACTGTACAAAATGTTAGCCTGATACCTGCAGTATTGACGGTCGTATTTACTCAAAGATTAATATTCTTTGTTTCCCTTATTCGTTTTTATTAAATATTAAATGACACCTTTCATGTCCCAATATTATGTATGCTATGTTATTGTCGGATTGGATTAGGAAAAGATGGATATGCATTTGTAACTTAGTATATATGCTACAAATCTATGACATGCTTTCGAGAAAATTTCCACTATCATCTACTTAGACAAGTTTATGAATTTACTAACGAAGTCCACCATGAATGTTCTGAAAGTGTCACATCCAACCTTCTGATACATGTAACTTCATTCATTACCTCTGTTTATTATGTACTTTATCTGGTGTTCTGAGATGTCACTTAACAGTCAGATTTCCAGCGTATCCATAAGGTAACAAAATTTGTATTTGCCTTATGAAAATATGATCGTAATATCTTAATATTGTAATAAGTACAAATACAAAAGTTTACACAGACAGATCTACACCTCATTGACCTTAAAATTCTCATTTGGTATAGCAAATTCTATATATTCAATTTTTCCAGAATATTAATTTTTCAGCTTTTCCTTCTTGCAATGTAGGTTTATCTGTGCTGCAGACTTTTACCGCTTCACTTCCCTATCATGAGTATGCCTTACATTTTGGGACTTAGGGAGTACTTAATTTCTCTCTCCAATAACGGTTAAGTTGCTTAACATGTAGTAATAGTGTCCGAGTACAAATACTCTAACCACTAAAAGAGCACACATTTGACCCTATGGATTATAGTGCATAATGCTAATAAATGTTTTGATATTCAAATATATTTTCATAGTTATTCTACTCTAATCAAATATATGAAATTTAGTTCTCACACAAAAATGTTATTGATATTCGTAATAAAATATATGCATTCCTAATCTAAATCTAGCCCATGCAGGTGCACGGGCTAATGACTAGTTGTATTTTAAAGATTAAAGCGTTAGTGACTACCGCTTTTACACTGAAAATAGCTCCATCGTGATCCATTGAAATGACACCATATAAGTTATGATATGGGATAAAACCCAAGTTGTCCTTTCTTAAATTTTGGTACGATAGGCATAAGTAAAAAATTTACAACCAAAGTCAGATGAGCATGTCTTTATAGGTTCTTTCAAATAACCGTTGGGTATACTTCCATAACACCAAAGACAAAAAGTGTTTGTCTCTTAAAACGTCAAGTTTCTTAAAAAAGAATTTTTCATGAAAAGTTAAGTTGGAGGAAAATAGAACTTTGATAATTTTATTGAACCATAGCTATATGTGCTAAGTTGGAGGCAGCCAAAATGCTCATGGCTCACGGGCCTCAAAGGTTGTGGTCACAGAGGTCTAAGTTCCTATTCAACCAAGTAGGTCGGATAAACAATCAAATACTAAGATTTGATAGTAAATCATTATTGTTTGACAATGATGAACCGACTACGTGCAAATAAGCGATGATGGACTCTAACTCCGTCAAATGGATTGAAGCCATAAAATCCGTGATAGTTTCATACACGAGAAATCAAGTTTTTGAACTTGGAATACCCTCCGGAAAGGTGTAAAACCTATTGGTCGTATTTGGATCTATAAATAAATAGGCATGGATGTTTCACATCTATGAAATATTCGACATGTCGGCAAAGTTTTTTATGACAATGTTTGAGGTGTTGACTATGACAATGTTTTGATCTTTCATAGAGATACTTAGTCTGGACGGATTAATATAGCAACCACTACATATAATTTTGGTATATGGTAGTTGAACAAACAAAACAAAGTTCTTCTAACAGAATGGTTACCTAGGACATGTACATGACACGATCCAAAGGGTTTTTTTAAATCAAAGGATTCTAAAAGGGTATGAAAACTTCAATGGTTGAAGTAAGCATCACGGAGTTAGAATCTTCACCATGATGAAACTATTAAAAGTTTTAATTTCATCGGAGACAATGAAGATGCTTGCATTTGCAAGAAATTAAGTGCGAGTGTGAAAGAGCATTTTTCTATCCCTCGGGTTTTGATGTTTGATAAAAATACATTTGTCGATTTAACTGTGTATTAAGTTTATCACAGGATTGATAAAAGGAGGCACAAGTTATGGCATGGCAAGTCCCCTTGCAAAAAACTTCTGTGTCAACCGGTAGTACCGGATCTGCAACCGGTACTACCGCTTGACACCGATACTACCGGTTCCAGTACCGTTTGGCACCGATCAAAAGAGAGAAGGGTGAGTACGAGTCAGTATCCACCGGTACCTCGAAGCGGCACTACCGGCCCAACCGGTAGTACCGCTTGGGACAAGCGGTACTACCGCTTGAGGCGGTCGTACCGCTCGTGGGTACCGCTGCATACTGACTAGCACCCTCCCCTCTCCGTTTTGGTCAGTACCAAGCGGTACTTGGGACCGGTACTACCGCTCGAACCGGTAGTACCGCTTACCACCACCGGTACTACCGCTTGGGGATAGTACCGCAAGGGGGTACCGCCCAAGACTAAAGATTTCTGAAGAACAAGGTCACCACCGGTACTTGGTCCGGTACTGGACCGGTAGTACCGCATGCAAGCGGTACTACCGCTTGAGTACCGGTAGTACCAGTCATTAAATGCTCCAACAGCCATTTATTTCGTGGAGGGGTATAAATACCCCTCCACCTACCTTGGGACAAGGTGCTCAGCTCATTAAAGTCATTGCCCACCATTGGAGTCCATTGGAGCCACTCAATTCTCAAGATCTCATCATCCAACCACCCAAAGTCCTTGATCTTTGGGGAATCAAAGGAGGAGGCCCCGATCTACTACTTCACCAAAAGAGATTTTCATTTCCCCCTCATTTCATTGAGGGCCCCTTTGCTCTAGTGTTTTGTTGGAAACCCTAGCTCTTGCTTTTGTTCTTACAAGCTTGTCTTTGATTTCTTTGACAGCTTGCTTGTATTTGGGAGCCTCCGATTAAGTTGTGGATGTGTGCCCCAAACTTGTAACGGTGCCGGCTTCCACCTTGAAGGTTGCCGATATAGTGGAAGGTGAATCGATCCCGTTGGGGTGAGATTCATCGGAGAACAAGGGAGGCCTTTCGTGGCGTTGGTGGTTTGAAACCACCCCCTCTCCAAACGTAGACGTACTTCCCCTCAAAAGGAAGGAACTACGGGAAACAAATCCTTGTGTCTCCGCGTCCACTTTTCGGTTACCTCTATCCTTTACCGCACCTTACTTACTTGTTACTACTTTGTGTTGTGGTAGTTCTTGCATATTTGTCATATAGGTAAATTCACCTTAGTTGCATTATCTAGAGAATTTACCTTATTGTCAAACCTTAATTTGAAGAAGAAGAAAATTTGAAGTAGCACCTATTCACCCCCCTCTAGGTGCCCATACGATCCTTTCAATTGGTATCAGAGCCTCGACTCTTTATTCGGGCTTTACCGCCTAAGAGAATATGGGTAGCCAAGAAGGGGATGGTGGTAGTGAGTCAACTCCGGTGACCATGGAAGATCTCAGAAACTTGGAAACAAGATTGAGCTCTTCCTTGGTCAACGAAGTCAAGAAGATGCTTGACCAACTTCTTAAAGACAAAGATGGATCATCACCCCCATCCCCTCAAGAGGAACTACCATCCGCACCTAAAGGGAATACTCCGGTATCCCCCGAAGGTATGGTGGTAGGGGATAAACTAGACAATGCTCATTCCTCCACACGAATTGATGGGGGGAAAGGCGAGAACCGTGATTCTTGGTACTCTCCCGATCCTCCCATACCTCACCCTCATGTGTACAATAGAGGTGACCCACCTAAGATAGAAGAGTCTGCTACTTTTGCTCAATGGCAATCACTAATGAGAACTCATATGCGCAGCTCATGCATTGAACTATGGAACATCATCGAGCATGGACTCTTTATTGGGGATCCAAACAACTTGACAAGAAGAGAGGTTGTCAATAGTCAACTCAATGCCACTGCTTTGCATATGATTCAACAAGGATTGGGAACAAAGGATTATCCTCACATTGAGCATTTTAGCATTGCCAAGGAAGCTTGGGATGCTCTCAGTGTGTTGTTTGTTGGAAATGAGAGTATGAGGAGGAACAGATATGATGCTCTAAGCAATGAAGCCGAAGGTTTCTACATGAAAGAAGGTGAAGATCACGAAGACATGTATCGAAGGCTCAAGACCACCGCCACTACTTTTAGAAATGTGGGTTCCTCACATGTGGATGATGCATGGATAAAAAGGAAATATGTGAGTGCACTCATGCCTTTTGAGCCCACCGACTTGAAGAGCTTACAAGGTAGACACAACTATCATCTCATGACCTCAAATGAAGTTATGCAAGAGATGGCCGCTTTCAAGGTCGCCGCCAAGAATGCCAAAGATGCCCGCGCTCGTGCTCTCAGTAAGAGCAATGTGGTCAATGTTGCTTTGAAAGCCAAAGTTGTGGACTTTGAAGATGAAGATGATAGTGATGAAGGTCTCCCCTTGGACCATCCCGATGACGTCAAGATTGCTCGTAGTCAATACATGGCTTTCTATGCCAAGAAATTTTGGAAGAACCCCGCCAAGGCCAATATGGAAATGAAACGAAGAAGCAATCCAAATGGGAAAAGAGAGAATACCACTAGGTTGAGAACTTGCTTTAACTGTGGTGACCGCTATCACTTTGTGGCAAGCTGTCCCTATGAGAAGAGAGAGGATTACGGTGCTAAGCTTGTGTTGAAAAAGACTCTCAAGGCACCTTACAAGAAACCCTTCATCAAGAAGAATCCCGTCAACAAGAAGCCGGGAGAAATTGTGTTGATCACTCATGAAGAATACTCCTCCGACAATGAAGATGAGGAAGATGAAACTTCGCATGGTGTGGCTGCTCTAGCCACCACCTCTTCTCCAACACTCTCACTCTTCGATTCTCCAAATGAGAACTCTTCCACCAAGAACGTCACTTGCCTTATGGCAAGAGGAACGGAGGTATCATCATCATCCCACTCTACTCGACTAGATAATGATAAATGTGATGATGAAATGTCTCTTGATGTTAAAAAGGAACTAATTGCCTTTGATGAGTTCATGACTAACCTAGAAGGTGATGATAAGCTACATTTTGGGAACATCTTAGATCAACTCTCCCATACTCAAGAGCTTCTAGATGTTAGATGTAAACTTGGGCATGAACATATGATTGAACTAGAGGCTTTGAGCAATGCTCTAGGAGAAGAACAAGAGACTAGGTTGTCTCTTGAGTCAAAGCTTGAAGGGCTTGATGAGGCCAATGACATCATTGTTAACAAACTCATCAAAGAACGTGATCATGCTATTGCTAAATACAAACGTGCTAAAAAGGACAAGATTGAGTTTGGTGTGGTTCATGAAAAACTTGCCGAGGATTTTAGCTCGCTTAACACGGCTCACAAGGTCTTGGAGAGTGAACTCTTGTCTCTCACAAAGTCCCATAAAACGCTTCAAACTCAATTGGCCAATATTCCTTCACCTAGTAACTTCATTCCATCTAGTAGCACAACTATCCTTGAAGAGAATGCTAGGTTGAAGGGGGAGCTTGCGAAGGCCACATTTCCACAAGGCAACAAGTCTATTGATGATCTATTGAGCAAGCAAAGGCATCATGGTGATAAAGGGGGCATTGGTTTTGTCTCCAAAACAAAGAAGAAGAACAACAAGAAGAAGAAGGACATACCCACACAAGTGACCAACAAGACCCTTGTGGAGTGTAAGACCACAAGTGGTAAAACAATGTCCCATGATGACTTTGCGGGTAGTGCTAACCCTCACTATGTTCTAATGCGTGATTACTATGGTGATGTGTATGCACCATATGTTGGTCCTTATGATGGTTATATTGCTTGGTCTATTTGGGTTCCCAAGACCCTTGTTGCTAACAAAAGAGGACCCATTGAAAAATGGGTACCTAAAAACTAGCTTGATCTTTTGTAGACCTATGCTTCCGGAGGTTCAAAATGGGTGATCGATAGTGGTTGCACTAGTCATTTGACCGGAAGCTCGTCTATTGTCAAGGACTTGGTGCCAAATGAAGATCAAATCACCGTCACATACGCCGACAAGTCCAAATCTACGGTAATGGGTTTCGGCAAGGTTGTGGTGGCTCACGACATTACACTCGTGAGCGTCATGCTTGCTGAAACCCTTGGTTACAACTTACTTTCTGTCCGTGCTCTTGGAAAGATGAGTTTTGCCGTCTTTATTGATAATGATATTGTGGTCCTCATGTGGAGCAAGTCACTCAAGGTCGCTTTCGTTGGGTACGTCGAAAATGACTTGTATGTGGTGGACTTTTCGGGGCAAGCCACTGCAGGTCCGATGTGCTTATACGGAAAGGCCGATGTGGGTTGGCTATGGCATCGCCGACAAGCCCATGTCAATATGAGAACTTTGCAAAGTCTCCATAAAGAGGGCCATATTGTTGGACTAAAAGAAAATGTTTCCTTTGCCAAAGATCGTGTTTGCAGGGCATGTGTTCTAGGGAAGATGCATGACGCTCCTCATAAGCCCACGAACCAAATAAAGTCTAACAAGATCTTGGAACTCCTTCATGTGGACCTATTTGGTCCTCCATCTCATGCAAGTCTTTGTGGGAAGAAATATTGTTTGGTGATTCTTGACGACTTCTCAAGATTCTCTTGGGTTTATTTCTTCAAGTTGAAGAGTGAGACTCAAGAGACTTTTATCGACTTCATCAACTTGGTTCAACGGCAATACAATGTTCCTGTGTTGATTATAAGAAGTGACAATGGCACCGAGTTCAAGAACTACACCTTGAATGACTTTCTTAGTGATGAGGGGATTAAACATCAATATTCCGCTGCTTACACCACTCAACAAAATGGTGTAGCCGAAAGGAAGAACCGGACTCTTATTGAGATGGCTAGGACCATGTTGGCGGAGTTTAAATCTCCATACAACTTCTGGGCCGAAGCCGTCTCCACCGCTTGCCATGCTTCAAACCGGCTCTACCTCCGCAAGAAAATCAACAAGACTCCATATGAGATACTTAACGGTAACAAGCCCAACATATCTTATTTACGGGTGTTCGGTTGTAAGTGTTTCTATCTCATCAAAGGTGTTCGTTTGTCTAAATTCGAATCAAAAGCATTAGAGGGTATTTTTGTTGGCTATGGTCTCGAATCTCACACTTATAGAATCTATGACAAGCTCTCCAGAGCCGTCATAGAATCTTGTAGTGTGACCTTCGAAGAATATGATGGTCCCCAAGGGGGGCGTGTTGATGCTTGTGATGCAGATGATGAAATGCCTCAGGATGCCATAGGAAGAATGGGTGTGGGTTATATCCGCCCCGTTGAGGAACCCCTTATGGCAGATCGAGAAGAACTATGCTCCACTCAAGTAGAGCCCTCATCTACACAACCTCAACATGCTCCATCTACCGATGAGGACATTGACTCAAGCCAAAGACAAGATGTGAACCCTCAACATAGTGAGCAATGTGTGAACTCTAACCAAAGGGAGCTTGGTCCTTTCGATGGGTTGTCAAGTGGTGCCAAGTCAATTTGTCAAGGAAGATCCATCCAAACTGTCTTGAGACGAGCTCAAACTGAGGCTAGAAGAGCACTTGATCAAGACCAAGGTCAATCCTTGCCTCCCAATGCAGAGGAAGACTCCATTTATGATCAAGGTCAAGTTGATGGTCAAGACGAGGATCAAAATGATGAAGAGGTTCCCCCAAGAAACAATGAGGAGATCCACGCTCGTCGCGAAGCTAGAAAAGAAAGAATGTTGGAATTAAGAGACCACACCCTCCAAAATGTGGTTGGAGATCTAAGGAAAGGAATTTCCACAAGAGCTCAATTGAAGAGGTTCAGTGAACACCAAGCCCACATCTCCATGATTGAACCAAAGAAAGTGTGGGAAGCCCTTGAAGATTCGGATTGGTTAGAAGCTATGCACAAAGAACTCAACAACTTTGAGAGAAACAAAGTGTGGAAGTTAGTTGAGAAGCCTAAAGATTGCCGCAATGTTATTGGTACAAAGTGGATATTCAAGAACAAGCAAGATGAGAATGGGATCATTGTAAGGAACAAGGCTAGATTGGTTGCACAAGGCTATTCCCAAATTGAAGGCATTGATTATGGAGAGACTTATGCACCCGTGGCTCGCCTTGAGTCCATCTGTATCCTTCTTGCTTATGCGGCACATCATAACTTTAAGTTGCAACAAATGGATGTTGAAAGTGCATTCCTTTATGGTCCCTTAAATGAATTGGTATATGTTAAGCAACCCCCGGGTTTCGAGGATCCCAACTTCCCAAACCATGTCTACAAACTTGATAAGGCACTCTATGGGCTCAAGCAAGCCCCACGCATGTGGTATGAGCACCTTAGAGAGTTATTGTTTGACCGTGGCTTTGAGGTTGGGAAAATCGATCCCACTCTTTTTACTAAGAGGGTTAATGGGGAGCTTTTCGTATGCCAAATATATGTTGATGATATTATCTTTGTCTCTTCTAACAAAGCTTTTAATGATGAATTCTCAAAACTTATGACTAGTAGGTTCCGGATGTCCTTGATGGGGGAGTTGAAAGTATTCCTTGGCTTTGAGATCAAGCAAGTAAGAGGAGGAAATTTCTTCAATCAAGCCAAGTATACTCAAGATATGCTCAAGAGATTCAAAATGCAAGAGTTGAATGGAGCCCCAACTCCCATGGCAACAAAGACTCGTCTTGAACAAAATCCAAATGGTAATGATGTGGATCAAAAGGTATACCGGTCTATGATTGGTTCTTTGCTTTACCTTTGTGCATCTAGACCCGATATTGTGTTGAGTGTAGGTGTGTGTGCAAGATATCAAGCGGCTCCTAAGGAAAGCCATTTAATGGCGGTCAAGAGAATCTTTCGATATTTAGTTCATACCCCATTTTATGGTCTTTGGTACCCTCAAGGCTCAACATTCGCTCTTTGTGGATACACGGACTCGGATTGGGCGGGAGACAAGGATGATAGAAAATCAACATCCGGGGCTTGCCAATTCCTTGGTAGGTCCCTGGTATGTTGGTCTTCTAAGAAGCAAAATTGTATATCTCTCTCCACCGCCGAAGCCGAGTATGTTGCTGCTGCTTGTGCTTGCACCCAATTGCTATGGATGAGGCAAACTTTAAAGGAATACGGTGTCCATTGTGACAAAGTGCCTCTTCTATGTGACAATGAAAGTGCCATCAAGATTGCATACAACCCGGTGGATCACACAAGGACAAAGCATATTGAGATTCGACATCACTTTATTAGAGATCATGTTGCTAGAGGTGATATTGATCTATCCTATGTATCAACCAAAGATCAACTTGCCGATATCTTCACGAAGCCACTTGATGAAGCAATGTTTTGCTACTTGAGGAATGAACTAAATATCGTAGATTCAAGGAGCTTGACTTGATTATCTTGCATTCTCACCTAATACTCGACCCATGTTTGGTTTAGGTGTAGGCATGGACATAGGGGGAGTGCGGTCCTAATTGATTGGACTATCCCTCCCCCATTATGCGCAAATTAAACAAAATTCATTCCTCTTAATATCATTCTGTGATATGTGAGCTCAATGATGAGTTTCGGTAATGGACCCAAGATATATCTTCGTGGTGCCAAGCCGAGTATACTCAAATATGGTGGCCTAGGCCACCGCCCCCTCTCAATCGAGAGGTTGATGTGCGTACTCATGTTTGTCACCTAGTTGAATTGGTCTTCACTCATGGTTGTCATCTATTTGAAGCGTCTTCATCGTTCTTAGTCTCATGCACTCTAGTTTGGTTTTCATTTGTTTCTTCCATTGTTTTTAGAATGCATGTGCTTCTCTGCTCCCGTGTCTTAACGCAAGCCTCCGTACTCCCTCATGAAAACCCTCTCTCTTCCCGCACAAGAATCATCCTTGTTCCCTGGCTTTGGACTCTGTTGGGACCGGTACTACCGGATGTGAGAATGGTACTACCGCACCTGGGAAGTTCCCAGGTCGTCTCCTGGCAACACTGCTCCAGGAATGGTACTACCGTCCGCATGTCCGGTCCTACCGGTAACCGGTACTACCGGTCGTAGAACCGGTACTACTGCTTCCAAGCGGTAGTACCGCTCCAACAACCGGTACTACCGGTTGACGGTTCTAGGTATATAATGGACGCGTGGGGAGAGGCACCCCTCAGTGCCTCATTATTTCCCATGTTCCCCACTCTAACCTGCGCCACCACCGGAGATCTTGAAGGCCCCCGAGCCCTGTCGCGCCCTCCTCCCTCCGGATTCTCCTTGGATTCGGCCTCCGGGCAGGCTCCCTCTCCTTTCCACCGCCATGGATCCCGGTACAACCGCCCCTCCTCTTCTTGTTTGATTTCCCCATTAGATCTAGGTTTTTTGGCTTAGATCTGTGGAGAAATTGACTACTTGTAAGGTTGTACTGCCATATTATTCCTTGTTACCGCGTAGAATCTTCAATTGGGCAGTTTATATCGTCGATTTGGGCCGTTCCCGTCAGATCTAACCACCTGTGTGCCGCTCAACTGGTAGTACCGGAACTTTTTCCGGTACTACCGCTTGCAAACGGTACTACCGGTTGTTAGGTCCGGTAGTACCGGTCCATTCTGACCACTGTGTTCTGCTCAACTTGTAGATTCTCTCGGTTTTGCCTTCTTGATTCTTGTGTCCTTATCTCTGTGCTATCCTCCCTCATGCTTTCACAGATGCAGGTGGTTCTCGGGGTGCACACAAGCGCTCCAAGTCTGACCGTGAGATTGTTGAGGAAGAGACTGAGTCTGAGGAAGAAGTTATGCCACAGCCAAGACGCCGTTCCAAGTTGCCTACCACTCGAGGTGGTCGTGGGGGTCGTGAAGGGGCTACCAAGCGCTCAGCTAGGCGTGGCAGAGCCCCTCCCCCTCGCCCCCTTCCACTGGGCGTACCAAGAGTCTCAGCTCTGGGCCATCTGGGCCAAAGACACTCTCTGACATCTCTGAGGCAGAATTTAGGTCTCTCCGAGTGGACAATGCATACTCCCATAGCAGGAGCGCGTCAAAGGCAGACAGTCTTTTCTATGATGACTTCCAAGAGCATGTGTATCATGAGGTTCTTATGACCAATACCCAGCTGGTGGTGCCTCAGCAATGGATTGACATGGGACACATTGACAAGACCTCTGGCTACTTTGGGGAAGCTAAGGAAATCTGCTCAAACCTTGGCATGATCCCCATTATGGAGTTTCAACATGACTATGATCCTCTACTCATCTGCCAGTTTTATACCACTGCACACTTCCACAATGGCCGCAATCGGAAGATTACCTGGATGACTCAAGGGGCTGTCAAGGAAGCCACACTTGCGGAGTTTGCTGCCATATTGGGGTATGAGGACCGCGGCCGGGACGTTCCTTGTGGTTTCCGCTGTCACATGCGGGAGCATCCCTCCAAAAAGGATGTTCTTAGACCCTTGTATATTCGAGGCCGTGGGATTGCTGGCAAGATCAAGGACCTCCTCCCCACATATGACATTCTGCATCGCATCTTCCGTGAGACTGTTGCTCCTCGTGCGGGCAACAAGGACGAGATACATGGGTTCTCCGTTGACTTGCTGTTCAACACCTTCCTCAACAGAGAATCAGGCCAACCTCTTGATGTGGTGGACTTCATTTGGAATGAGATGATGGCTGCCGCACACACTCGGAGGGTTCCACCTTTTGCTCCGTACATTATGGCCCTCATTGTGTCCAAGTGCCCCTTCGTTGCTAGGACGCTCTCCACTCGCTCTCTTGTTGTGCACAAGCCAAAGGCTCTCAAGATCAAGGAGCATGCTAAACCTCGCGCTCCGCCAGGTGAGGAGGATGAGCATGAGGATGACTCTGAGCATGCTGATAGTGGTGATGACACTGACTATGTTGCCTCTCACCGCAAGAACGCCAAGCCCTCTTGGGCCAAGAGGATGGAGGTCAAGCTCAAGAAGATCTTCTGCTTCCAGGTTGACAACCAGAAGCGTATGTATGAGGCGCACGTGTATGCGAAGAAAGCCTGTGCTCGTCAGAAGGAACTCATGTCTGCTCAAGGTTTGACCATCTCAGAGGGATCGGAGAACAACATCACTCCAGAAGATCAGTGGATTTCTCAGCACAGCCATTGGGACGATGATGTCTCTTCCTCACACCGCGCCCCACCTACGTATGAGGATGAGGAGGATCTTGAGGATGAGGATGAGGAGGAGGAGGAGTATGATGATTGACCTTTGGGGCGGTAGCTCTGCACTTGTCCCTTTTTGGCGTCTTGATGCCAAAGGGGGAGAAGTTGCACTTTAGGCACGGGTGTTCCATGGGAAGTCACAAGCTCGCTCTTCTCTTTGATCTTTTTATTGCTTATTGCTTGTGAACTTCGCTTTCTCTCTATTCTATGTGTGAGACTACGTTGTGGTTTATGTCGTGTGAAACTTTGTGGTTGGATCCATCTTGCGACTATGTGGTTTATTTCTGTGGATCCATCTTGTGATGTTGTGAAATATCTATTGTCTATATATTCCTCATCACATGTCTTGTGCAAAGGTATGTCTTCAAATGCGAGTATCCATACTTGTGCACCCTTGTTGGGTTTGTAAAATAGAGGGGGAGATTTGTCTCTATACATCTAGGGGGAGTCTCTTCTCTATTTTACAAATATCTCGTGCCTATTGTTAAAATCATCCTGCAAAAGTGTATTGTCATCAAACACCAAAAAGGGGGAGATTGAAAGAGCATTTTTCTATCCCTCGGGTTTTGATGTTTGATAACAATACATTTGTCGATTTAACTGTGTATTAAGTTTATCACAGGATTGATAAAAGGAGGCACAAGTTATGGCATGGCAAGTCCCCTTGCAAAAAACTTCTGTGTCAACCGGTAGTACCGGATCTGCAACCGGTACTACCGCTTGACACCGGTACTACCGGTTCCAGTACCGTTTGGCACCGATCAAAAGAGAGAAGGGTGAGTACGAGTCAGTATCCACCGGTACCTCAAAGCGGCACTACTGGCCCAACCGGTAGTACCGCTTGGGACAAGCGGTACTACCGCTTGAGGCGGTCGTACCGCTCGTGGGTACCGCTGCATACTGACTAGCACCCTCCCCTCTCCGTTTTGGTCAGTACCAAGCGGTACTTGGGACCGGTACTACTGCTCGAACCGGTAGTACCGCTTACCACCACCGGTACTACCGCTTGGGGATAGTACCGCAAGGGGGTACCGCCCAAGACTAAAGATTTCTGAAGAACAAGGTCACCACCGGTACTTGGTCCGGTACTGGACCGGTAGTACCGCATGCAAGCGGTACTACCGCTTGAGTACCGGTAGTACCGGTCATTAAATGCTCCAACGGCCATTTATTTCGTGGAGGGGTATAAATACCCCTCCACCTACCTTGGGACAAGGTGCTCAGCTCATTAAAGTCATTGCCCACCATTGGAGTCCATTGGAGCCACTCAATTCTCAAGATCTCATCATCCAACCACCCAAAGTCCTTGATCTTTGGGGAATCGAAGGAGGAGGCCCCGATCTACTACTTCACCAAAAGAGATTTTCATTTCCCCCTCATTTCATTGAGGGCTCCTTTGCTCTAGTGTTTTGTTGGAAACCCTAGCTCTTGCTTTTGTTCTTACAAGCTTGTCTTTGATTGCTTTGACAGCTTGCTTGTATTTGGGAGCCTCCGATTAAGTTGTGGATGTGTGCCCCAAACTTGTAACGGTGCCGGCTTCCACCTTGAAGGTTGCCGATATAGTGGAAGGTGAATCGATCCCGTTGGGGTGAGATTCATCGGAGAACAAGGGAGGCCTTTCGTGGCGTTGGTGGTTTGAAACCACCCCCTCTCCAAACGTAGACGTACTTCCCCTCAAAAGGAAGGAACTACGGGAAACAAATCCTTGTGTCTCCGCGTCCACTTTTCGGTTACCTCTATCCTTTACCGCACCTTACTTACTTGTTACTACTTTGTGTTGTGGTAGTTCTTCCATATTTGTCATATAGGTAAATTCACCTTAGTTGCATTATCTAGAGAATTTACCTTATTGTCAAACCTTAATTTGAAGAAGAAAATTTGAAGTAGCACCTATTCACCCCCCCCTCTAGGTGCCCATACGATCCTTTCAGAGTGCTAAGACATATTTATAATACATTATGTGGAGGGAATCTTGTTGATTGGAAATGTTGTATGTTTCATTAACATAGGTTAAGAATTTCATTTAAACCCGAATATTAGGCATCTATATGGATAGATTGAGACACTGATATGGTTGTGCCAAATGTACATAGATGAGATATTGAATGAGTTCAATATGGAAATGACAAGAAAGGTTCTTGCCGCATGGAAAGGATTGAATCAAGATTCAAATGTATTGACACTCGGTAAGTGAAACAAGATTCAAGTGCTTTGACACTTGGTGAGTGAAATCACAAGAATATTTTGATCAATCATACCATGATATGTACACGTACAGATATGTCCTATGCTCTAAATTTTATGAGCATATACCAGAATGACTCATAATATGATCATTGGACGATAGTAAGGATATTCTTATGATCATTGGAAAAACTAAGAATATATTTAGGTAGAGGTGACAAACATTTTCAAATATTTCATTGTAAAGTGTTACATTGATACTAGTTTTGTCACAAGATACAAATTACGCTTATCTCAATTTAAACTATGGGTGGCACAATGTAATAGAAAGAAGGTTCCATGTTAGATTTGGATGAATTCCAAAGTTAAAGACATTGTGACGAATACTACAATAAAAGGCTAAGTATATGACTGCTATTGTAGCAACGAAGGAGGGCATTTGTGTCAAGTATTTCCTTATCAAACTAAGGTGTGGTTCAAAATGTGCTAACACTATAAAGATATATTGTACGACAATAGTATCGACACGATTTAAACCCAAGGAACTAAAGGTCTCACCAAAGGACCAAATTTATACGATGCCATCCCATCAGAGAATGAGTGATGCATAGGAAGACAAAGACATGCAAATACACGCGAACCTGAAAGTGTCAGATCCGGAGATTATGTTTACCACTAGAAAACGCGGATGTAAAACATAAGAAATCCATATGTGTTGAATGCGTAAGTTTTTCAAACTAAATTATTGACTTTAGTGTAAGTGGGAGACTGGAGGGATATGCCCGAGAGACAATAATAAAATGGTTATATTCTTATTCCTTATTTATGATAAATGTTTATTTCTCATGCTATAATTGTATTAATCGGAATCATTAATACATATGTGTTTAATAAACAAATAAAGAGTTCCTAGTTATTCCTCTCAAATAAACTAGCTCGTTGATTAACCAGATGATCAAGGTTTCCTGATCATGGACATTGGATGTTGTTAATAATGAGGTCACAACATTGGTGGAATGTGTGATGAACATTCATCCGAAGTATAGTAATACAATCAAAGTCATTATGTTTAGATTACTATAACATCATTACAAGTAAATTTAGTCCTTAGACCATGAGATTATGTCAATCACTAACAAAGTAAGAGTAGCTTGATAACCCCAAACGTCACACCCTAACAGGGTGACTATAAAGGTGGGTTCAGATACTCTTATAGTGTTATGTAGAGGATCATGGATCAAGAGTAGTATTTTTCCATACAAATGATGGAGAGATATACTCTGGGCCCTCTCGATGATATCATATTGATATAGCTTGCAAGCAAGTGATGGGGATCACTAGAATGTTATATCACGGGAATGAGAAAAGAGGACAAGTCGGTAATGAGATCAAACTAGGTATGAGCATACCGATGATCAAATCTAGGACATGTAAAATATCGCGATACAATGGGATTTAGTTACAATGGTAAGGTTCTCACGATCACGAGAAGTCATTATTGAATGTGTTAGAGTCAGTAAGGATCTGTCAACACCCGGATTTTTCAATCCTAGATGCCAGTTATGCCATACATCGCAATCCCAGGATTACCATTTTTGCGAGACATAACAAAATTAGATACCATAGTACATCATCCATTACAACCGTACATAAGTTCTTACACAAATAGGGATCTCATGATCCAGTTCTTAGTACAACATCAAGCAGCGGAATACGTAATAATAACGGTAGCGTAGGAGAAGCTCCATCTTCGGGGTCACAGGCAATGCTGACGATGGGAGATGATCCTAGTTGTCGTAACCTTCCTGGGGTCCATCTTCCAGGTACTCCTCTTCATAGTCTGGCCATGGGAATAGCCAGGGACAAAGCCATGCGTACTCTTTAAGTACTCGCAAACTAATACTAATAGGTAAAGGGGTTTTTTGGATAATAGGACACTAGGCTCTAGGATTGTTTTGCAAAAGCCAGATTTATCTCTACTAAGTTCTAAAGCTTGTCACAATTTTATAATTCCTAAGTGGGAACTTGTATTTTATATCACAACTCTGTTGTGGTCAAGTCAAAGTCTCAATTCATCTCACAGGTCATTTTGAAAAGTCTGACGGGGGAACAGTATGGCCACTCCCACTGTCCATAACCGCGGACGCGGCTATTCGAATAGTTTGACACTCTGCAGAGATTGTACACTTTCACCACAACATTTGATACATCCGTCAGGAACAAATCCTGAATTCACCATACTCAGTATGCGGATAATCAATCCTAACCTTTCGATTACACGCCCTAGTATAAGCACCTCTCCTGTGAGTTGGGCCTCCCAACCATGACCAACTGTCATCTTGGGTACTGCACAGGTGGACAATCTTCACAAGGTATCCTCAGCTCAGACCTTGGCCATGAGGGGACTAATACTAAGGTACATAAGTTTCCAGTCAAGCCCTACCCAATATTCGGGTATTGTGGTTGTACGATAAAATTGGAATGGTATTGCATCCAGACAACCATCAGTTTTATAAAGGGCTAAGGCTCATGCCTCAACATTTTTATCACCAAAATTCTCAAGTGTTTGTAAACACATGTCCAAAACATTTCAATAGAATGATCCATCATTCCAAGATTTTCATAACCATTTTTACACCAAGTATTCCCATCTAAAAGTTGATCAAGTTTTATGCTTAGCACTAGCATCTACAGGTGGGGGTAGTACTAATGAGGGGTGGTAACTAGTGGAGTTTCAACTAAGTACAACCTCATGTCTCAGGATGATGTTAATGTTTCTAACTTAGGCCAAATTTTATGCTCTTTATGCAACCTTCAGCATCTTTCCAATATCTACCAGTCACTTAAGTAAACTCTAAGTAAGCTTTGATAAAGAAATAGAGTGAGGGGCTTGCACATAAAACTAGGATTGGTTTATCAAGTGGGTATGATCACATATGCTTAAGACATATAGTAGACATAGAACAAGTATGGGTTTGTGCATCAGTAGGGTATCTTGCAAGGGTTAGCTTGCATAGGTCAACTTGATTAGTAAGGCTTGCATAGGTATAGTATCAGCTTGCATCAATATCAGTATAAGATTGCTAAAGTAGAGTGTCTTGCAAGTTTTAGCTTGCCTTGTGCAGAGCAGTGGTTGAAGTTCTCCTTGGCTTCTTCTTTGTAGTATCCTCCTTCCTCCTTGTATCCTTGGTCGGTACTAGCGTCTATGAATAAATACGAGGTACACAATCACCAAACAATACTTAACTACTTGCAATCATCACACAAAAGGGTCCTATAGATGATCTAGCATCATCTCTATCATTACAAGGTTAAGGCTTGGTTTAAATCTTTTTATTTTTAGAAAAGTAATTTCTACTCATTGAAAAACTACTTAAGATTTTATATTCTCCAAACCCAACATGGGATCATGTTGACACATGTCATCACCACATATTGTAGTCCATGGGAATGTGATTTAAAGTGGTGTCACAATTTAATAAGGTTTTACCCTTTTATTTGAATTAATTAAAGTGGCTAGAAATTCTTATGTGGCATTCTTTTATTACTTGAACATTATTTCTGCAAGTAAACATATATATTTTTTATATATTCTGAAAGGTATGGTTAAATGTGATTTTTGAGAGTTGGAATCAACTCAAAATTTATTATGGTTTAAATTTGAAAAATGTTTGAATGCAGAAAAGCTTCTGCCTTGTTATTTTTACCATGGGTGATCTATAGATCCAAATGACTTGAATCCGACGGGCTTGGATTCAGCATTCACAGACCTTTCCAACAAAATTGGTTTCATTCAATTTGGTGCACTGAATCGATCTGGGTTGATTTTTGAAGTTGGGTACAGAAGTGTGTTTGAAATGAAATAGAAAAAGGTTTAATTTGAATAACTGGGCTGCGCGGGAAAAGTTACTGGGCCGGCCTGCTAAGCGCAGTGCTCCCGCGGGCTGCTTAAGTGGGTGTCCCCACTCGTCAGTGACACAGGGCTGGGCGAAGCGGTCTGGGGCAACGTAGATCGTTCGATCTAGTTCTAATGTAACGGCTGGGAGTCATAGTCGACGCGAGACAACTCCGGCGAGAATGAAACCTAGCGCGGCCAGTGAGGGTCGCTAGAGGCTCACCGGGGTGCTGGCGAGGGTCGGCGAGGCGGGCGAACGACAAAGTCGACAACGGCGAACTCAGGGGTGGTCGCGGCAGCTCCTAGGGTGGCTCCAATCGCTGGCTCCCTTCTTCTCCGGCAGCAGCAGACTCCAGTGAAATTCCGGCGAGGTGGTGCTCGCCTTGCTCTGAGAATGGTGTGGCACGATCATTGAGGAGAGGGGAGTGAGATGGTGTGAAGAAATCGTGCGGGGGTGGCCTCTATTTATAGTCGAGCGAGGGGACCGTCGGGGCGCACGGTGAGCTCGTCGGGGGCGAGGTTACAGGTGGCTAAAGGCATGGGCAAGGGTAGGGGACCGTGCGGTGTCTCCTGGCGATGATCAACGACATGGTCTCGAGGCATGGGGCGGTGTGGTTTGGTCTGGAACGGGCGGTGCTATGCGCGGCAGAGGCGGCGTCTTCGACGGCGGGCGGTGGCTGTGCGGCACAGGGCGGCAAACGGGGATGTCTGGCGGTCTCCTGGGTTGGTGGGGATTGTGTATGCACGTGGCAAGGGCGGCGCGCAGTCTGTGGGTGATGGTCGAGGGTGGCGCTCTGGCGCACGCTCGGCATGGTCTGGGCGCAGCTTGTGCGCGTGGTCTAGGGCTTGGCAACGCTCGCGGCTGGGACAGTGAGTGGCGGTGGACGGTGGGCTGCCTCCCAGACATGCTGGCTAGGCTTGCTGCTGCTCCTAGCTTGCTGTCGACTATGGGGTGGCAAGAGGGTGCTCGGCTATTCACCATTGATGACAATGGCAAGCTCACAGTGGTGCTAGTGCTTGGCTAATCTTCCTAGATGATCTACTGAGTTGTGTGTAAGCTAAATGGGGAAGCTGTTAGGCAAGAATCACTGCTCACAATAGTGTTTGATGTTTGTTTGATTTGTGTCTGCAACCTGTTTGATGAAATGGCCGCATGGAATCAAGTTTTGAATTTTGAAATGATTTTTGGTGGGTTTGCTAGATTGGTGCTGGTGAGTCTGCAGATGCTTGGGTTTTGAAAGTTGAGCTTGTTTGAGTGGTTTTTGAAAAAGTGGGATCTTCCCATATGAAGAAGATTCAATTTTGAATTGTCATTTAAACTATGCATTTGAAAGTTTCTGGATGATCACAAAGTGGGCCTTGATACCTTGTTATGAGTACATTCAAGGGGTTCAAAGATCCAGAAAAGTTTCTGTTAGGTTCTGAAAGTTTGAGACAGCCAAAGTAGGCATGGGAGTTAAATTGGCCAAAATGACCATTCATTTCATATATGTGTTTTGATTTACTTGTCTTTAGGAAAGGTGTGGGAAATGTTTTAGATGATGTTTATTTCACCTAAGAAACATTTTACAAGCAATGGAACAAACAAACAAGGTGGTTTTAAAGGATTTCAAAATCCATGCATACACATATGCATGCATTCATGATTTCATTTAGAAAAGTTTTTGTTAACCCTAATTTTGATGATTAGAATTTGATGATCCAAGCTTAGTATTTTTGGGATGTTACAAACCTTCCCCCCTTAAACAAAATCTCGTCCTGAGATTTGAAAAAGGACGAAAAGATTACCTAGGATTTAAAGAGATCGGGAAACTCCGTCCTGATGTGATCTTCACGCTCCCAGGTAGCTCCCTCTTCTGTGTGGTTGCTCCACTGAATCTTGAGAAACTTGATGCTTCGGGTTCGGGTAGTTCGAAAAGATTCTTCCAAAATGCGGATGGGTACTTCAGGATAGGTCAGGTCATCGTTGATCTCTATGGTCGGGTGATCGATATTCTTGAACACTTCGGTATTCTCGGGGACTTCGAGACATTTGCAAAGTAACGAGATATGGAACACATTGTGCACAGCTAACATCTCTTTAGGTAGTTCCAATTGATACGATACTTCTCCTCGACGGTTCAGAATTTTGAAAGGTCCGATATATCTGGGGGCTAACTTTTCTTTGAGTTGGAAACACTGCATTCCCTTCAATGGCGACACTTTCAGATAAACAAAATCTCCTATGTTGAAGGCGAGGTCTCTACGTCTCTTGTCGGCGTAACTCTTCTGTCGGTATTGGGCGGTCTTGAGGTGCTCACGAATCTTGTGAACCTTCTCTTCTGCTTCTCGGAGGATGTCGGGTCTAAAAATCTGACTCTCTCCTACTTCCGACCAGTTCAAAGGGGTACGACACTTTCTTCCGTACATGAATTCAAATGGGGCCATTTGCAAACTGGCTTGGTAACTATTGTTGTAGGAAAATTCTGCAAACGGCAGACAGTCTTCCCACTTGGATCCATATTCTAGCACACATGCTCTAAGCATATCTTCGAGTATTTGATTTACTCGCTCCGTTTGTCCATCGGTCTGAGGGTGATACGCGGTACTGAAATCTAGGCGGGTTCCTAAACCTTCTTGGACTTTCTTCCAGAATCTCGAGGTAAACTGTGTTCCTCGATCCGATACTATGTTCTTGGGGACTCCGTGCAAACTGACGATTCTAGCGATGTACAACTCTACTAGCTTCGAACTCTGATAGGTGGTTTTGACGGGCAAGAAATGGGCGACTTTGGACAATCTGTCCACTATGACCCAAATAGAGTCATTTCCCCTACTAGAAGTAGGTAGTCCAGTGATAAAGTCCATTCCTACAGAATCCCATTTCCATTCCGGAATTTGCAAAGGTTGCAACAATCCAGCGGGTCTTTGATGTCCTGCCTTGACTCGCTGACATATATCACACTTGGCGATATAGCTTCCGATTTCTCTCTTCATCTTATGCCACCAAAATTGCTCTTTCAAATCTTGATACATCTTAGTTCCTCCTTTATGGATAGAAAAAAGAGTATCATGAGCCTCCTTCAAGATAACTTCTTTCAACTCCGAATCTGTTGGTACACAAAGGCGTCCTTTGTACCACAGTACTCCTTCTTCGTCCTCGGTGAATCCGGGTACTTTGCCCATATCGATACGACACTTGATTCCGCCGATACTGGCATTTCCCTTCTGCGCCTCTTTAATCTGACTGATCAAAGTGGGATGAAGTTCTATGCTAGCCAAAAATCCTTCACTTACTAATTCCATTCGAAAATCTTCCATCTCCTTGTGCAAACTTGGTTGCTCCTTCAAAATCATGGAGTTCAAGCGGCACGACAATCTGCTAAGGGATCGGCTACCACGTTGGCTTTCCCAGGGTGATAGTGAATGTCCAGGTCGTAATCTTTGATTAGCTCAATCCATCTTCTCTGCCTCATATTCAACTCCTTCTGAGTGAATATATACTTTAGGCTCTTGTGATCCGAATAAATCTCACAACGGTTTCCCATTAGGTAATGTCTCCATGTTTTTAGGGCTAGGACTACTGCTGCGAGTTCGAGGTCATGGGTTGGATAATTTTGCTCATGTTGCTTCAATTGTCGAGATAGATAAGATATAACTTTGCCTTCTTGCATCAGCACACATCCGAGACCAATCTTGGATGCGTCACAATACACATCGAAGGGCTTCGTGATATCCGGCATGATTAAGATTGGGGCTGATATCAATCTCCTCTTGAGTTCTCGAAAACTCGCTTCACACTTGTCTGTCCATTCAAACTTCTTGTCCTTCTTCAGCAATTGGGTCATGGGTCGGGCGATACTCAAGAATCCTTCTATGAATTTGCGGTAATATCCCGCCAATCCGAGAAAAGCACGAACTTGGGTTTGAGTGGTTGGGGCTTGCCAATATTCTACATCTTTCACTTTGGCAGGGTCAACGGCAATTCCTCCGGCTGATACAATGTGACCGAGGAATCCTACCTCCTGTAACCAGAATTCACATTTGCTAACTTTGCATACAGCTGATGCTCTCTAAGGGTTCCAAGAATGGTCCTTAGGTGTAGCTCATGTTCTTCTTCTGATTTGGAATAAATCAGAATGTCATCAATGAAAACAACGACAAACTTATCCAGGAAGTCCATAAAAATCTTATTCATTAGGCTCATGAAATAAGCGGGGGCATTGGTTAATCCAAAAGACATGACTGTATACTCGTACAATCCATATCGGGTGGTAAAGGCAGTCTTTGGAATATCCTCTGCACGAATTTTGAGTTGATGATAGCCAGTTCTAAGATCAATCTTAGAGAACACCTGGGCACTGGTCAACTAATCAAACAAATGTTCTATCTTGGGCAAGGGGTACTTGTTCTTGATGGTGACATCATTCAACTTCCGATAATCCGTACACAAACGGTTACCTCCATCTTTCTTGTCCACAAATAAGACAGGTGATCTCCATGGTGACGCACTTGGTTGAATCAATCCAATTTCTAGCATGGAATCCAGTTGCTTCTTTAGTTCTGCTAGTTCCGACGGGTTCATACTATAGGGTCTCTGGGCTATGGGTCCTGTTACGGGGATTAGTTCGATGATAAACTCGATATCCCGATCTGGGGGCATACCGGGCAAAACATCGGGAAATACATCGGGGTATTCACAGACTATCCGGACTTGGTCAAAGGTAGGTTGGGCTAGACTCTTGTTACACTTGAATTGGCGAGGTAAGGTTTCAGAGATATGCTCGACTGTTATTCCGGTGGTACTGGTCATGGTGATGGCTTTCTTAGCACAGTCAATCAATCCCTTATGTTTGGACATCCAATCCATTCCTAGTACTACTTCCAAACCTTTAGTTCCGAGTACTATTAGATTAGCATAAAAATCTATGCCATGGATTCGGATAGGGACGGCTTTGCAAATTTGCCTAGCCTTGGTGGTTGATCCGGGAATTTGCACAATCATAACATGCTTTAGTTTGGTTGGTTGAATTTTACTAGTGCAGGCAAATTCTTCGGTGACAAATGAATGCGAGGCACCAGAGTCAAACAACACTCTTGCAAGTACTGAATTAACAGAAAACATACCCAGCACGACGTCTGGCGCTTCCTGAGCTTCTTCAACATGCATGAGAAAAAGACGGCCATTGCGGTTGAGTGAATTCCCTGGGGCAAATCTTCTTCCTGGCTGGACACGACGCTACTGCTGAGCTGGGGTATTGGCATTAGGGGCTATAGCATTCTTCTTGTTGGGGCACTCATTGGAATAGTGGCCTTTATTTCCACAGTCATAACAGGTCACTTGTGACTTGTCCTTGGCTGTGACAGGCACAACATTGCTTCCAGTCCTCGGGGCAGTGTTGGTTTTGGCGGTAGCATTTTTGGTGTTGAACTTGGGTGGGGCACGGGTGAAATTGCTAGAGTTGCCGGGTTGTTGTGATTTCCTTTGGGTCTAGGGTTTCCACGGTTGGGATAGGTCGGACGGGTCATTGGGGGTCTGTTGGTTCTTGGGGCAAATCCTGGAGATGGGTTGGGGCGATACTTTGGGGTCTGATGGGTTCTTGGTTGATGCATCATGCGACGCTTGCGGTTCTCATTGGCTTGGTTGATCTTTCCTTCTATCTGGATAGCAGAGTCGACAAGGGCTTCAATATCAGCAAAGGGGATATTGACTAACACCGTCTGCATCTCGTCATGCAGACCATTCAGGAATCTTTCTTTCTTCTTGGCTTCGGTGTCTATCTCGTCCGGGGCATACCTAGCTAATGACAAAAATTTGTCACGGTATTCCACTACAGTCATCCTTCCTTGCTTCAGCTCTCTGAACTCGTCTCTCATTCTCTTGATCAAACCTGGTGGCACATGGGTTCTGCTAAACTTGACCTTGAATTCCTCCCAGGTCATCATCTGGCCTCCGTTCATTACACGAACACTGTTCCACCATGCCCTGGCATCTCCGGCTAGATAATGGGTGCCGAACAGGACTTTCTCGTTGGCTTCCACTCCGGCGACTTCTAGGTTGTTTTCCATGGTTTGCAGCCAATCATCGGCATCTAGGGGTTCTTCTGACTTGGTGCAAACGGGTGGGTTAGTATTCTGGAAATTCTTGAGCTTAGATCCATGGTTGTCCTAATTTCCATGGCCTTGGTTCTTGTGGGCTAGCTGGGCTATCTGTTGCAGAGTGGCTAGGTTGGCTTGACGTTCCGCTCTTTCAGCTTCGCGGTCAGAAGTCAACATTTGCAGGATCTGCAACATCGGGTCCGGGGCTGAACCACTTCCTCCACGTGGCATCTGAAGGTTGATATAGATCATGAGAAAAGATGGAAATTTCTAAGGTCTTGGGTCTTTGAAAAGTTTTAAATGTTTGCCTCAGATTTTTCTGGCAACTTGATTTTTCATTCATTCACTCATAGCACACAGTACAACACACACCACAACAAAGAAAAACAGATGGTTTTAAGAACCATTCTGGAAACTACGATATAGTGGGGCCGACTACTACTCACTACGCTAGTGCTCAGTGCTACTACTCCTCGGAGTCTGTGGCTTCATCATCTTCATCATCATAGATGAAGGCGAAATCATCCTCATCGGTGAAGAAGTCCATGGCCTGATCCTCCAGAAAATCATCGTCATCGCTGAGATAGGAGTAAGGGTCTCCACGAAGATCCTCTCCGGCATTCTCCCTTTCCTCCAACTGCATGTCTCTCTCGTGGATGGTCTCCTCCAGAGATGAGATGCAGTGGCGAAGACGGGCAATAATGCGCTACTTTTTGTCGAGATGATGGCGGCGAGACTTGCGATCCTTTGCTAGAATGGCGATGGTCTCATCCTTCGTCTTGATGATGGCAGACTTGTGGTTGCAATAGTCACGGCAGTTCTCCAACTCCTGCTGACGTTCATACATCATGAAGCTAAGGTGGTCCAATTGAGTCTTCATCTCGGGGTGGTATGGGGCTTCCAGTGGTTGTCCATTTGCATCACGCCTTGGGCAAAACTCAAAGCGAGTACCCTTGATCTGATTGATGCTCTGCCCACACAGACGGGAAAGAGCTTCCTGCATTGCTCTGGCAAGTCCATCGAGCTAGTTGTTTTCCCTCAAGGTAAACCGAATTCCCTCTGCAGTGGGAGGTTCAATCTTTCCTCGGATACTTGAAACAATTAGCCACTGCAGATCTTCTCCTCCTTGATCATTGAGCTGAGCTCCAAAGAACTCGGGGTGCGGACGCTCCAGAAGTTCCGAAAGCTGATCCAGATGCCTCTCAAAGCTAAGGTCTCCCCCATTCCCATGTTGGTAAAACTTGCTGTACTTCACGTCCATCTATAAAAATAGAGGATGAGTAGATTAGCAGAGTGATCAAGTGTGTCAATATTTTATGTATTTTGCAAGAGTTTTTGAGGAACATGAATTTTTATGAAAGAATCAAAGAGATAAGAATGAGAATAAGTTTTTGTAAATATTTGTTTTCTTTGGTTTTGAAACTAAGTTTTTGATTCAAACATCCAGTCTAACTAGGGTCTCCTATGGTCAGGATGGCTCTGATACCAACTTGTCAACACTCGGATTTTTCAATCCTAGATGCCTGTTATGCCATACATCGCAATCCCAGGATTACCATTTTTGCAAGACATAACAGAATTGGATACCATAGTACATCATCCATTACAACCGTACATAAGTTCTTACACAAATAGGGATCTCATGATCCAGTTCTTAGTACAACATCAAGCAGCGGAATACGTAATAATAACGGTAGCGTAGGCGAAGCTCCATCTTCGGGGTCACAGGCAATGCTGACGATGGGAGATGATCCTACTTGTCGTAACCTTCCTGGGGTCCATCTTCCAGGTACTCCTCTTCATAGTCTGGCCATGGGAATAGCCAGGGACAAAGCCATGAGTACTCTTTAAGTACTCGCAAACTAATACTAATAGGTAAAGGGGGTTTTTGGATAATAGGACACTAGGCTCTAGGGTTGTTTTGCAAAAGCCAGATTTATCTCTACTAAGTTCTAAAGTTAGTCACAATTTTATAATTCCTAAGTGGGAACTTGTATTTCATATCACAACTCTGTTGTGGTCAAGTCAAAGTCTCAATTCATCTCACAGGTCATTTTGAAAAGTCTGACGGGGGAACAGTATGGCCACGCCAACTGTTCATAACCGCGGACGCGGCTATTCGAATAGTTTGACACTCTGCAGAGATTGTACACTTTCACCACAACATTCGATACATCCATCAGGAACAAATCCTGAATTCACCATACTCAGTATGCGGATAATCAATCCTAACCTTCGATTACACGCCCTAGTATAAGCACCTCTCCTGTGAGTTTGGCCTTCCAACCATAACCAACTGTCATCTTGGGTACTGCACAGGTGGACAATCTTCACAAGGTAGCCTCAGCTCAGACCTTGGCCGTGAGGGAACTAATACTAAGGTACATAAGTTTCCAGTCAAGCCCTACCCAATATTCGGGTATTGTGGTTGTACGATAAAATTGGAACGGTATCGCATTCAGACAACCATCAGTTTTATAAAGGGCTAAGGCTCATGGCTCAACATTTTTATCACCAAATTTCTCAAGTGTTTGGAAACACATGTCCAAAACATTTCAATAGAATGATCCATCATTCCAAGGTTTTCATAAGCATTTTTGCACCAAGTATTCCCATCTAAAAGTTGATCAAGTTTTATGCTTAGCACTAGCATCTACAGGTGGGGGTAGTACTAATGAGGGGGTGGTAACTAGTGGAGTTTCAACTAAGTACAACCTCATGTCTCGGGCTGATGCTAAGGTTTCTAACTTAGGCCAAATTTTATGCTCTTTATGCAACCTTCAGCATCTTTCCAATATCTACCAGTCACTTAAGTAAACTCTAAGTAGGCTTTGATAAAGAAATAGAGTGAGGGGCTTGCACATAAAACTAGGATTGGTTTATCAAGTGGGTATGATCACATATGCTTAAGGCATATAGTAGTCATAGAACAAGTATGGGTTTGTTGCATCAGTAGGGTATCTTCCAAGGGTTAGCTTGCATAGGTCAACTTTATTAGTAAGGCTTGCATAGGTATAGTATCAGCTTGCATCAATATCAGTATAAGCTTGCTAAAGTAGAGTGTCTTGCAAGTTTTAGCTTGCCTTGTGCAAAGTAGTGGTTGAAGTTCTCCTCGGCTTCTTCTTCGTAGTATCCTCCGTCCTCCTCGTATCCTTGGTCGGTACTAGCGTCTATGAATAAATACGAGGTACACAATCACCAAACAATACTTAACTACTTGCAATTATCACACACAAGGGTCCTATAGATGATCTAGCATCATCTCTATCATTACAAGGTTAAGGCTTGGTTTAAATCTTTTTATTTTTAGATAAGTAATTTCTACTCATTGAAAAACTACTTAAGATTTTATATTCTCCAAACCCAACATGGGATCATGTTGACACATGTCATCACCACATATTGTAGTCCATGGGAATGTGATTTAAAGTGGTGTCACAATTTAATAAAGTTTTACCCTTTTATTTTAATTAATTAAAGTGGCTAGAAATGCTTATGTGGCATTCTTTTATTACTTGAACATTATTTCTGCAAGTAAACCTATATATTTTTATATATTCTGAAAGGTATGGTTAAATGTGATTTTTGAGAGTTGGAATCAACTCAAAAGCTATTATGGTTTAAATTTGAAAAATGTTTGAATGAAGAAAAGCTTCTGCCTTGTTATTTTTACCATGGGTGATCTATAGATCCAAATGACTTGAATTCAACGGGCTTGGATTCAGAATTCACAGGCCTTTCCAACAAAATTGTTTTCATTCAATTTGGTGCACTGAATCGATCTGGGTTGATTTTTGAAGTTGGATACAGAAGTGTGTTTGAAATGAAATAGAAAAAGGTTTAATTTGAATAACTGGGCTGCGCGGGAAAAGTTACTGGGCCGGCCTGCTAAGCGCAGTGCTCCCGCGGGCTGCTTAAGTGGGTGTCCCCACTGGTCAGTGACACGGGGCTGGGCGAAGCGGTATGGGGCGGCGTGGATCGTTCGATCTAGTTCTAATCTAACGGGTGGGAGTCATCGTCGATGCGAGACAACTCCGGCGAGAACGAAACCTAGCGCGGCCAGTGAGGGTCGCTGGGGGATCACCGAGGTGCTGGCGAGGGTCGGCGAGGCGGGCGAACGACGAAGTCGATGACGGCAAACTCAGGGGTGGTCGCGGCAGCTCCTGGGGTGGCTCCAATCGCTGGCTCCCTTCTTCTCCCGCAGCAGCAGGCTCTAGTGAAATTCCGGCGAGGTGGTGCTCGCCTTGCTCTGAGAATGGTGTGGCCTCTATTTATAGTCGAGCGAGGGGACCGTCGGGGCGCACGGTGAGCTCGTCGAAGGCGAGGTTACAGGCGGCTAAAGGCATGGACAAGGGTAGGGGACGGTGCGGTGTCTTCTGGCGATGCTCAACGACATGGTCTCGAGGCATGGGGCGATGTGGTTTGGTCTGGAACGGGCGGTGCTCTGCACGGCAGAGGCGGCGTCTTCGACTGCGGGAGGTGGCTGTGCGGCACGGGGCGGCAAACGGGGATGTCTGGCGGTCTCCTGGGTCGGTGGGGATTGTGTATGCACGCGGCGAGGGCGACGCGCGGTCTGTGGGTGATGGTCGAGGGTGGCGCTCTGGCGCACGCTCGGCATGGTCTGGGCGCGGCTTGTGCGCGTGGTCCAGGGCTTAGCAACGCTCGCGGCTGGGACAGTGAGTGGCAGTGGACATGCTGGCTAGGCTTGCTGCTGCTCCTATCTTGCTGTCGACTATGGGGTGGCAAGAGGGTGCTCGGCTATTCACCATTGATGACAATGGCAAGCTCGCAGTGGTGCTAGTGCTTGGCTAATATTCCTAGATGATCTACTGAGTTGTGTGTGAGCTAAATGGGGAACCAGTTAGGCAAGAATCACTGCTCACAATAGTGTTTGATGTTTGTTTGATTTGTGTCTGCAACCTGTTTGATGAAATGGCCGCATGAAATCAAGTTTTGAATTTTGAAATGATTTTTGGTGGGTTTGCTAGATTAGTGCTGGGGAGTCTGCAGATGCTTGGGTTTTGAAAGTTGAGCTTGTTTGAGTGGTTTTTGAGAAAGTGGGATCTTCCCATATGAAAAAGATTCAATTTTGAATTGTCATTTAAACTATGCATTTGAAAGTTTCTGGATGATCACAAAGTGGGCCTTTATACCTTGTTATGAGTACATTCAAGGGGTGCAAAGATCCAGAAAAGTTTCTGTTAGGTTCTGAAAGTTTGAGACAGCCAAAGTAGGCATGGGAGTTAAATTGGCAAAAATGACCATTCATTTCATATATGTGTTTTGATTTACTTGTCTTTAGGAAAGGTGTGGGAAATGTTTTAGATGATGTTTATTTCACCTAAGAAACATTTTACAAGCAATGGAACAAACAAACAAGGTGGTTTTAAAGGATTTCAAAATCCATGCATACACATATGCATGCATTCATGATTTCATTTAGAAAAGTTTTTGTTAACCCTAATTTTGATGATTAGAATTTGATGATCCAAGCTTAGTATTTTTGGGATGTTATAGGATCTCCAGGTACCGCTGCTGATTATTGCTCGGAGAAGGGTGTCGATCATGTCTGCATTATTTGCGAACTGTAGGGTGACACACTTAAGGGATACCGACACCATTGGGAGGAAATGAGATGCCAGGAAAATAATATCAAAGCGCTGGAATTATTTCAACAGACACCAGAATTGTTTCGTGTGAAATTGCTGAAATTGGTTCTGCATGTGAAATTGAAATGAAGTAAGGGGTTTTATGTGAATGTTTGTGAATTAATGTAATTAACAAAATTCTGAATAAATAAATAAAAGGAGTTTTATTAATGGAGAGATTACATTAAATTTGGTGGAAATTTAATGGATGTGAGTGGATTTTTGAGTGGAGGCATGTTTATGTGAGTGGAGACTTTTTATTTTGAGTGGGAGCTCCACCCACATGAATATGGAATAGGTGGGGCAGACACCATGGACACCACTCCATTCCCCTTGGCTGCCTCCCCTCTCCTATAAAAGGCCCCCTCTCCTCCTCTCATATCACACCTCCTCGCGAAGGATCTCTCTCCCCTCTAGAATTTCCCCATGGTCTCGGATCAGTGATATATATGTTCTCGGTGGCATTTTCTGGAGCAAGGATTTGCTTCTTCCGCTGCTTTCCTGGATTGAGGACTTAGAGGTTGTCAGGGTACCGGACGTGTTTGCGATCACGGATGCACCACTGCTTTGCAGTGCTGGACTTGCTGGTGCCGGACTGGCTGGATTTCATCACAATCTTGAGATCGACAAGTGAACGACTACATCATCCATGAGAACCAATCTTATAGTTCTTTGTTGGTCTTCGAGGGTATGTTCTCTATGGATGTATATCCACCCGTAGCTTGTATCTAGCTAGATAGATCTTGGTTCTTAGTTGTTCATATCATAGGAATTTTTTGTTTTCTATGCTACGAACCCAACACTAAGTACTATGTGGTGGTTGGGATCGAACCTATTTAACTAGTACCTATATATATTTACCATTAGTACCTTTAAGTAGTTAATTACAGTTATGATTGTTCCTAGTTGCACATATTTCCTTTTTTGAAAATATTTTTTAGTATGAATCTTTGAGAAACACACATGATTGTTCCTGGTTTTGGAACAATATATAAATTAAAAGCAATGGTTGTTCCTGATTGCAACATGTCTGAAATCAACATAAGATAAATACACAAAATAATTACTTGCAACCTTGATTTTTCCTAGTTGCAAGAAGTTTGGTACAACAAACTAAATACATACTTCTCATCAATGCTGAACACAACTTACTAGCTAGCTAACTAAACAACCAACAAAAGATCA
The DNA here is from genome assembly GCA_916181665.1 of Avena sativa. NCBI lineage: Eukaryota > Viridiplantae > Streptophyta > Magnoliopsida > Poales > Poaceae > Avena > Avena sativa. The sequence continues at coordinate 205,755,927 of OV702296.1, forward strand.
TTCTTCATTAGTTACTCCTGATCATTTCTTCTCAAAAGTTCTGATACTTAGCATGAAAATCAATTCAAAGCCAAGATAATAGTACATCCATAACTCAACTCTTATATCCAAAATTTCCAACAACAAAAAGAGGAACACATCCTAAAGCCAATGCCACACACTAAGCATCATCATGAACCAAACATTCTTGCATGACATTTCTTTGCTCATTTTCTTAAACCTTGATTTATATAACTACAGATCCATGTCTTTATCTGCCAGCCTCGTCTCAATCAACAACTTATCATCTGCCTTCTTACATAGCTAGCAAAGGATTTTCTGCATCTGTGTTGGCCATGGGTTGTCCATCCAGTACAAGAAATAACACACCTCATCTGGACAACCTACAAATATTCTACCAATGAATGCACCATATGAGGCAACCTTCCTAGTAGGAACATGGTTGCACTGGCATCTTCAACTAGGATCTAGCTCCTTTCCACCAATATCTTGATCTATGATGGAAATTAGTAGATCACCATCGGTTCCAAACCAACTATGTAGGACAAGTGAAGGAAATCTTAAATTCCTGCAAACTACTAGAACCGTAGTTAGAATAGATTCAGGGAGGAAGACCAAATTTACCTGGTCCACAATGTTGCCCACTCCTGCCGACACGTTCATCCCCAACTTGGCCCTCTTCTGCCACTATGGTAGCCGAGATGCGACAGTGATGGTGGTAGAGTTAAGCCGGAGATGGCGTGGTGCGGTGCGGTCTGGTGCGATGCGGTCGGGACCACTAGTCATCTGTAACAGCCCAAGTTTATAATATATGTAATTAGTACTTAAGCATTGCATGCATCTGTTTAAATCAATAAAATGTTTGCATGTGATCAAGTGTGTGGATTAAAACACAAGTACCAAAAACCCTAAAACCCTAATTTCCCCTCTCTTTAAAACTACATTCAAATGGTGTTTGGTTTTTTTGAAATGACAAATGTTTGGAGCCCAAAAGGATTAATAGGGCCCTACAATATTTCAAATATTTCTACAAAGTCTTGTATTTTTGAATTTTTTAAAACAGAATTCAAATGATATTACAAAAGACAAAACTGAAATCAGAAAAAGAAAAGAGTTTGGAAAAATAAAATAGCAACAGCCACAGCTAGGCCATGGCCCATCTCCCTTCTCTCTCTTTCTCACCCGAGAGCAGCAGCCAACAGCCCAAGTCGGCCCACCCGGGGCCCAGGAGCCGGCCCGGTACCCCTTCGCCCTCTCCCATATCGTCTTCCTTTCTTATGGAAGGCAGTTCGCTTTCGCCACCGTGGCCGCCCGATGCCGCCCCGTTGTTGTGATGCGCGCCGCCGCTTCGGAGGAAGGATAAGACCAACCGATGCATGTCTCCCTCTCGTCCCTATCCTTTCCCCCTCGCGCGCTCTCTCTTTCTCTCTGCATCGCGCAAGCCCGAACCCTATCCGCCATGGCCGCCGGCTAGCCGCCGTCTCCGGCCTCCCCTTGCCCATCCGACACCGCCACGAGCTCTGCCTCTCTCCACTCCATCTTGCTGCAGAAGGAATCAAAGAGGGGCACCATGAATCATCGCTATCGACCTCTTCTTCCTTGACACCGATGAGTTCCTCTGCGCGCCTCGCCATCGTTCTGAGCTTCGTCGCCCCTCGTCATCGACCCCTTCAGCTCCAGGGTGAGCTCACGGTCCTCTAGGACCCCTCTAACTCTCCCCTTTCCCTTTGGTCCGAGCCCGCGTCGTAGACCAGAGGGCACCGCCGCCGTCCGCCGTGGTTGACCAAGCTCAGGTGACCCTAGACCAGCGGCGCCGCCACCATTGGGTTCATTTTGTTGCGCTGGTTCGAGTAGGCTAGGCCCCGCAGTTCCGCACGCCCTCCCTCGCCGTCTCCGGCGACCATCTGGCGGTGGCCCCCGCACTGATGTCGAGATGACGTCACCCCGACGTGGCCTGGGTCCCCTTTGACCGCTGACTGCCAGCGTGTCTATTGAGGTGGCATCGGGTGTAACATCCCAAAAATACTAAACTTGGATCATCAAACTCTAATCATCAAATTTAGGGTTAACAAAAACTTTTCTAAAATAAAATGAGAAAGCATGCATGTGTGTATGCATCCCATTTTGAATTCTTTTGAATTGCCTTGTTTATGTGTTTCTTTGCTTGTAAAAGGATTCTTAGGTGAAATAAACATCATCTAGACAATCCCCACACTTTTTCCAAAGACAAATAAATCAAAACAAACAAATCAAGAGAATGGTCATTTTGACCAATTTAACTCCCATGCCTACTTTGGTTGTCTCTAACTTTTAGAACTTAACAGAAACTTGTTTGGATCTTTGCACCCCTTGATAGTACTCATAACAAAGTATCAAGGCCCACTTTGTGATCAGACAAAAACATTTGAATGCATAGTTTAAAGGACAGTTTAAAATTGAATCTTTATCATATGGGAAGATCCCACTTTTTCAAAAACCACTCAAACAAGCTCAACTTTCAAAACCCAAGCATCTACAGACTCACCAGCACCTACCTAGCACACCCACCAAAAATCTTTTCAAAATTAAAAACTTGAATTCATGCGGCCATTTCATCAAACACCTTGCAGATTCAAATCAAACAAAATCAAAACAATATAGTGTGTAGTGTTTTGGGCCTAACTTGTTCCCTCTCTGGACACCACTAGCCTTAGTATATCATCTAACGACCCTAACTAATCCCTAGCACCACTGTAAGCTTGACAATGTCATCAATGGTGAACAGCCGAGAGCGCCCATGTCACCCCAGTGTGGACAGCAGGCTAGAGGAAGAACTAGCCTTGCCAACCTTGTCTGGGAGGTAGCCCATGCCTCACCGCCCCCTCTGGAACAGCCCTGCCTCGCGGACAGCACCAGAACTGCCAGGAACGCCGCGCCTGTGCTGCTGTCAACCATGCCGATGCGCACCCCAGAGCATGCACCATTCCCACTCAACCCGACCACCTCGAGCCCTCGCCGCCCGCCAACATGCTCCCCACCGTCCCATGAGACCGCTAGACATCCCAGTTCGCCGCCCCATGCCTCACAGCCACCGCTCACCAACGAGTTCGCCGCCTCTGCCTCGCAGAGCGTCGTGCGTTCCCGACCGTTTTCCACCGCCCCTACACGCGCATGAAAGCCATAGAGTATCGCCAGGAGACCACCGACCGATCGCCACCGCCGGCCATGCCTCTAGCAGCCCGTAGCCATGTCTCCACCGTCGCCTGCCCATTCTGTTCGGTCTCGTCGTCGAGACTATAAATAGAGGCCACCCCAGCTCAAACTCTTCACACCATTCTACTCCCCTCTCCTCACTGATCGTTCCACCCTGTTCCCGGAGCAAGGCGAGCAGCGCACCGCCGGAATTTTGCCAGAGCCCGCCGCTGCTGGAGAAGAAGGGAGCCAGCGATTGGAGCCGCCCCAGGAGAAGCTGTCGGTACCAGGAGGTTCACCGTTGTCGACTTCAACGTTAGCTCGCCTCGCCGACCCTCGCCTGGGCCCCGGTGAGCCTCCCACGACCCCCACCTGTGGCGTTAGGGCTCTGTCTCGTCGGCGCTGCCCGACGTGGATGATGAACTAGGGCCGTTAGATTAGAACAAGATCCCATGACTCACATTGCCCCGTACCTCTTCGCACCCCCTCGTCTCACTGACGCGTGGGGACAGCAACTTAACCAGCCCGCGTAAGAGCTGTGCTTAGCAGGCCGTCCCAGTATCGTTTCCCGCGTAGCCCACTCATTTGAATTTGGATTTTTCCATTTTCATTCAAACACAGTTCTGTACCTAGTTTCAAAAATCAACCCAGCTCTATTTACTAAACCAAATTGAATGAAACCAATTTTGTTAGAAAGATATTGAAATGCTTAATCCAAGCCCGTTAGATTCAAATCATTTGAATCTATAGATCAACCTTGGTAAAAATAACAAGGCAGAACCTTTTATGCATTCAAACATTTTTCAAATTTAAACCATAATAGCTTTTTAGTTGATTCCAACTCTCAAAAATCACATTTGATCGTACCTTTCAGAATATACAAAAACATTTGGGTTTACTTACAGAAATAATGTTCAAGTAATAAAATAATGCCACATAGGCATTTCTAGTCACTTTATTTAATTAAAATAAAAGGTTAAACCTTATTCAATTGTGACACCACTTTAAATCACATTCCCATGGACTAAAATATGTGGTGATGACAGGTGTCAACATGATCCCATGTTTGGTTTGGAGAATATTAAATCTTAAGTAGTTTTTCAATGAGTAGAAATTACTTTCTAAAAATAAAAGGAATTAAACCAAGCCTTAATCTTGTAATGTTAGTGATGATGCAAAATCATCTATGGGACCCTTGTTGTGATGATTGAAAGTAGTTAAGTATTGTTTGGTGATTGTGTACCTCGTATGTATTCATAGACGCCTGTACCGACCAAGGATACGAGGAGGAAGGAGGATACTACGAAGAAGAAGCCGAGGAGAACTTCAACCACTGCTCTGCACAAGGCAAGCTAATATTTGCAATTTAGCAAGCTTATACTGATATTGATGCAAGCCTAATACTACTAGTTGAATGTGCAAGCAAATACTTGCTTGTTACCATGCCAACTATATGCCTTAAGTATATATGATCATAACCACTTGATAAACCAATCCTAGTTTTACTTGCAAGCTTTATACTTTATTTCTTTATCAAAGCTAGTACTTAGAGCTTACTTAAGTGAATTGTAGATTCTAGAGAGATAATTGAACGTTGCATAAAGAGCATAAAATTTGGCCTAAGCTAGATAATCTTGATGTCATCCTAAGGCATGAGATTGAACTCAGTTAAACTCCACTAGTTTACCACCCCTCATTAGTACTCACCCCCACTTGTAGATGCTAGTGCTAAGCATAAAACTTGATCAACTTAGTTGGGAATACTTGGTGGAAAAATGGTTATGAAAACCTTGGAATGATGGATCATTCTATTGAAATGTTATGGACATGTGTTTCCTAACACCAGAGGATTTATGGTGATGAAAATGTTGAGGCATGAGCCTTAGCCCTTTATAAAACTGATGGTTATCTGGATGCGATACCATTCCAATTTTACCGTACAACCACAATACCCGAAGATTGGGTAGGGCTTGACTGGAAACTTATATACATTAGTATTAGTTCCCTCATGGCCAGGGTCTGAGATGAGGCTACCTTGTGAAGATTGTCCACCTGTGCAGTACCCAAGATGACAGTTGGTCATGGTTGGGAGGCCAAACTCACAGGAGAGGTGCTTATACTAGGGTGTGTAATTGAAAGGTTAGGATTTATTATCCGCATACTGAGTATGGTGAATTCAGGATTTGTTCCTGACGGATGTATCGAATGTTGTGGTGAAAGTGTACAATCTCTATAGAGTGTCAAACTATTCGAATAGCCGTGTCCGCGGTTATGGACAGTTGGAGTGGCCATACTGTTCCCCCGTCAGATGTTTTCAAAATGACTTGTGAAATAAGTTGAGACTTTGACTTGACCACAACAGAGTTGTGATATGAAATACAAGTTCCCACTTAGGTGTTATAAAACTTCAACTAGCTTTCTTCGTTTCTGAACTTAGTAGATATAAACAAAACAATCCTAGCTCTTAGTGTCCTACTACAAAACCCCCCTTCACTTGTTAGTATTAGTTTGCGAGTACTTAAAGAGTACTCATGGCTTTGTCCCTGGCTATTCCCGTGGCCAGACTATGAAGAGGAGTACCTAGAGGATGGACCCCAGGAAGGTTACGACAACTAGGATCATCTCCCATCTTCAGCATTCCCTGTGACCCCGAAGATGGAGCTTCGCCTACGCTACCGTTATTATTACGTATTTCCGCTGCTTGAGTTGTATTAAGAACTGGATCATGAGATCCCTATTTGTGTAAGACCTTATGTATGGTTTGTAATGGATGATGTACTGTGGTATCCAATTGTGTTATGCCTCGCAAAAATGGTAATCCTGGGATTGCGATGTATGGCATAACAGGCATCTGGGATTAAAAATCCGGGTGTTGACAAGTTGGTATCAAAGCCATCCTAACCATAGGAGACCCTAGTTAGACTGGACGTTTGAATCAAAACCTTAGTTTCAAAACCAAAGGAAGCAAATATTTATAAAAACTTATTCCCATTCTTATCACTTTGATTCTTTCATGAAAATTCATGTTCCTCAAAAACTCTGGCAAAATACATAAAATTTACACACTTGATCACTCTACTAACTTACTCATCCTATATTCTTATAGATGTATGTGAAGTACAACAAATTTTATCAGCTGGGGAATGGAGGAGACCATCCACGAGAGAGACATGCAGTTGGAGGAAAGGGAGAATGCCGGAGAAGATCTTCGTGGAGACCCCTAATCCTATCTGAGCGAAGATGATGATTTTCTAGAGGATCAGACCATGGACTTCTTCACCGATGAGGAGGATTTCGCCTTCATCGATGAAGATGAGGATGATGAGGATGACGATTACACCGACTCCGAGGAGTAGTAGCACTTGAGCACTAGAGTAGGGAGTTGTATCCGGTCCCACTATATCGTAGTTTCCAGAATGGTTCTTAAAACCATCTTCTTTCCTTTGTTGTGGTGTGTGTTGTATCGTGTGCTATGAATAAATGAAAACCATGTTGCTAGAAAATCTGAGCCAAACTTTAAAAACTTTTCAAAGTCCCTGGACCTTAGAAATTTCCCTCTTTTCTCATGATCTATCTCAATCTTCACATGCCTCGTGGAGGAAGTGATTCATCCCCGGACCCGATGTTGCAGATCCTGCAAATGTTGGTTTCTGACCGCGAAACCGAAAGAGCCGAACGTCAAGCCAACCTAGCCACCCTTCAGCAGATAGCTGAGCTGGCCCACAACAACCAAGGCCAAGGAAATCAGGATAACCATGGATCTAAGCTCAAGAATTTCCATAATACCAACCCACCTGTTTTCACTAAGTCGGAAGAGCCCCTAGATGCCGACGATTGGCTGCAAACCATGGAAAATAACCTAGAAGTCGCCGGAGTGGAAGCCAACGAGAAAGTTCTGTTCGCCACCCACTATCTAGACGGAGATGCCAGGGCATGGTGGAACAGTGTTCGTGCAATACCAGAGGACAGATGATGACCTGGGAGGAATTCAAGGTCAAGTTCAGCAGAACCCATGTGCCACCGGGTTTGATCAAGAGGATGAGAGATGAATTAAGTGATCTGAAGCAAGGAAGGATGACCGTAGTGGAATACCGTGACAAATTCTTGTCATTAGCTAGGTATGCCCTGGATGAGATCGACACCAAAGCCAAGAAGAAAGAAAGATTCCTAAATGGTCTGCACAATGAGATGCAGACAGTGTTAGTCAATATTCCCTTTGCAGATATTGAAGCCCTTGTCGACTCTGCCATCCAGATGGAAGGAAAGACCAACCAAGCCAATGAGAACCGCAAGCATCGCATGATGCATCAACCAGGAACCCATCAGACCCCAAAGTATCGCCCTAACCCATCTCCCGGATTTGCCTCAAGAACCAACAGACCCCCGATGAACCGTCCGACCTATCCCAACCGTGGAAACCCAAGGCCCGGAGGAAATCACCTCAACCCCAGCAACTCTAACAATTCCAACCGTTCCCCACCCAAGTTCAACAACAACAATGCTACCTCCAACACCAACACTGCCCCGAGGACTGGAAGCAATGCATTGCCTGTTGCAGCAAAGGACAAGTCGCAAGTGACTTGTTATGACTGTGGAAATAAGGGTCACTACTCCAAAGAGTGCCCCAACAAGAAGAATGCCGTAGCCCCCAATGCAAATGCCCCAGCTCAGCAGCAGCGTCGTGTTCAGCCCGGAAGAAGATTTGCCCCAGGGAATTCGCTCAACCGCAACGGCCCTCTTTTTCTCATGCATGCTGAAGAAGCTCAGGAAGCTCCAGACGTCATGCTGGGTATGTTTTCTGTTAATTTAGTACTTGCTAGAGTGTTGTTTGATTATAGTGCATCGCACTCATTTGTCACCGAAGAATTTGCATGCACTAGTAAAATTCAACCAACCAAACTGAAGCATGTTATGATCGTTCAAATCCCCGCATCAACCACCAAGGCTAGGAAAATTTGCAAAGCCGTCCCCATCCGAATCCATGGCATAGATTTTTATGCTAATCTAATAGTATTCGGAACTAAAGGTTTGGAAGTAGTACTAGGAATGGATTGGATGTCCAAACATAAAGGATTGATTGACTGTGTGAAGAAAGCCATAACCATGACCAGTACAGCCGGAATATCAGTCGAGCATATATCTGAAACCTTACCTCGTCAATTCAAGTGCAATAAGAGTATAGCCCAACCTACCATTGACCAAGTCCGGATAGTCTGTGAATACCCGATGTATTTCCAGATGTTTTGCCCGGTATGCCCCCATATCGGGATATCGATTTTATCATCAAACTAATCCCCGGAACAGGACCCATAGCACAAAGACCATATAGTATGAACCCGTAGGAACTAGAAGAACTGAAGAAGCAACTGGATGCCATGATGGAAATTGGATTGATTCAACCAAGTGCGTCACCATGGAGATCACCTGTTTTGTTCGTGGACAAGAAAGATGGAGGTAACCGTTTGTGTACGGATTATCGGAAGTTGAATGATGTCACCATCAAGAACAAATACCCGTTGCCCAAGATAGAAGATTTGTTTGATCAGTTGACCGATGCCAAAGTTTTTTCTAAGATTGATCTTAGGACTGGCTATCATCAACTCAAGATTCACATAGAGGATATTCCAAAGACTGCCTTTACCACCCGTTATGGATGATACGATTATACCATTATGTCTTTTGGCTTAATCAATGCCCCCGCTTATTTCATGAATCTCATGAATAAGATTTTTATGGACTTCCTGGATATGTTTGTCGTAGTTTTCATCGATGACATTCTAATTTATTCCAAATCGGAAGAAGAACATGAGCTACACCTAAGGACCATTCTTGGAACCCTTAGAGAGCATCAGCTGTATGCCAAGTTTAACAAATGTGAATTATGGTTACAGGAGGTAGGATTCCTCGGCCACATTGTATCAGCCAGAGGAATTGCCGTTGACCCTACAAAAGTGAAAGATGTCGAAGATTGGCAAGCCCCAACCACTCAAACCCAAGTTCGTGCATTTCTCGGATTGGAGGGATATTACCGCAAGTTCGTAGAAGGATTCTCGAGTATCGCCAGACCCATGACCCAATTGCTAAATAAGGACAAGAAGTTTGAATGGACCAACAAATGTGAAGCGAGTTTTCAAGAACTCAAGAGGAGATTGATTTCAGCCCCAATCTTAATCATGCCGGATATCACGAAGCGCTTCGACGTGTATTGTGATGCATCCAAGATCGGTCTCGCATGTGTGCTAATGAAAGAAGGAAAAGTTATATCTTATCTATCTCGACAACTGAAACAACATGAGCAAAATTACCCAACCCATGACCTCGAACTCCCAGCCATAGTTCTAGCCCTGAAGACATGGAGGCATTACCTGATGGGAAATTGTTGTGAGTTTTATTCGGATCACAAGAGCCTGAAGTATATATTCACTCAGAAGGAGTTGAATATGAGGCAAAGAAGATGGATTGAGTTAATCAAGGATTACAACCTGGACATTCACTATCACCCTGGTAAAGCCAATGTGGTAGCCGATGCCCTTAGCAGATTGCCGTGCCGCTTGAACTCCATGATTTTGAAGGAGCAACCAAGCCTGCACAAGGAAATGGAAGATTTTCGAATGGAATTAGTGAGTGAAGGATTTTTAGCTAGTATAGAACTTCAACCCACTTTGATCAGCCAGATCAAAGAGGCGCAGAAAGGAAATGCTAGTATCGACGGAATCAAATATCGTATCGGTATAGGCAAAGTACCCGGCTTCACCGAAGACGAAGAAGGAGTTCTGTGGTACAAAGGACGCCTTTGTGTACCAGCAAATTCTGAGTTGAAAGAAGTGATTCTAAGGGAAGCTCATGATACTCTTTATTCTATCCACCCCGGAGGGACTAAGATGTATCAAGATTTGAAAGAGCAATTTTAGTGGCATAAGATGAAGAGAGAAATCGGAAGCTATATCGCCAAGTGTGATATATGTCAACGAGTCAAGGCCGGACATCAAAGACCCGCTGGATTGTTGCAACCCTTGCAGATTCCGGAATGGAAATGGGATTCTGTTGGAATGGACTTTATCACCGGATTGCCTACTTCTAGTAGGGGAAATGACTCTATCTGGGTCATAGTTGACCGATTGTCCAAATTCGCCCATTTCTCATCCGTCAAGACCACATATCAGAGTTCGAAGCTAGAGGAGTTATACATCGCTAGAATCGTCAGTTTGCATGGAGTCCCCAAGAACATCGTATCGGATTGAGGAACTCAGTTTACCTCGAGATTCTGGAAGAAAGTCCAAGAAGGTTTAGGAACCCGCCTAGATTTCAGTACCGCTTATCACCCTCAGACCAATGGACAAATGGAGCGAGTAAATCAAATACTCGAAGATATGCTGAGAGGATGTGTGTTAGAGTATGGATCTAAGTGGGAAGACTGTCTGCCGTTTGCAGAATTTTCGTACAACAACAGCTATCAAGCTAGTTTGCAAATGGCCCCATTTGAATTCATGTACAGAAGGAAGTGTCACACCCCTTTGAACTGGTCTGAAGTAGGAGAGAGTCAGATTTTTGGACCCGATATCCTACGAGAAGCAGAAGAGAAGGTTCACAAGATTCGTGAGCACCTCAAGACAGCCCAGTCCAGACAGAAGAGTTACGCCGACAAGAGACGTCGAGACCTCGCCTTCAACATAGGAGATTTTGTATATCTGAAAGTGTCACCATTGAAGGGAATGCAGCGTTTCCAACTCAAAGGAAAGTTAGCCCCCAGATATATCGGACCTTTCAAAATTCTAAACCGTCGAGGAGAAGTGTCATATCAATTGGAACTACCCGAAGAGATGCCATCCGTGCACAATGTGTTCCATATCTCATTACTTCGCAAGTGCCTCGAAGTCCCGGAGAAGACTGAAGTGTTCAATAATATTGATCACCGGACCATAGAGATCAACGATGACCTGACCTATCTCGAAGTACCCATCCGTATTTTGGAAGAAGCTTTCCGAACCACCAGAACCCGAAGCATCAAGTTTCTCAAGATTCAGTGGAGCAACCACACGGAAGAGGAAGCTACCTGGGAGCACGAAGATCACATCAGGACGGAGTTTCCCGATCTCTTCAAATCCTAGGTAATCTTTTCGTCCTTTTTCAAATCTCGGGACGAGATTTTGTTTAAGGGGGGAAGGTTTGTAACATCCCAAAAATACTAAACTTGGATCATCAAACTCTAATCATCAAATTTAGGGTTACCAAAAACTTTTCTAAAATAAAATGAGAAAGCATGCATGTGTGTATGCATCCCATTTTGAATTCTTTTGAATTTCCTTGTTTATGTGTTTCTTTGCTTGTAAAAGTATTCTTAGGTGAAATAAACATCATCTAGACAATCCCCACAATTTTCCCAAAGACAAATAAATCAAAACAAACAAAATAAGGGAATGGTCATTTTGACCAATTTAACTCCCATGCCTACTTTGGTTGTCTCTAACTTTTAGAACTTAACAGAAACTTGTTTGGATCTTTGCACCCCTTGATAGTACTCATAACAAAGTATCAAGGCCCACTTTGTGATCGTCCAAAACCATTTGAATGCATAGTTTAAAGGACATTTTAAAATTGAATCTTTATCATATGGGAAGACTCCACTTTTTCAAAAACCACTCAAACAAGCTCAACTTTCAAAACCCAAGCATCTACAGACTCACCAGCACCTACCTAGCACACCCACCAAAAATCTTTTCAAAATTCAAAACTTGAATTCATGTGGACATTTCATCAAACACCTTGCAAATTCAAATCAAACAAAATCAAAACACTATAGTGTGCAGTGTTTTGGGCCTAACTTGTTCCCTCTCTGGACACCACTAGCCTTAGTAGATCATCTAACGACCCTAACTAATCCCTAGCACCACTGTAAGCTTGACAATGTCATCAATGGTGAACAGCCGAGAGCACCCATGTCACCCCAGTGTGGACAGTAGGCTAGAGGAAGAACTAGCCTTGCCAACCTTGTCTGGGAGGTAGCCCATGCCTCACCGCCCCCTCTGGACCAGCCCTACCTTGCAGACAGCAGCCAGAACCGCCAGGAACGCCGCGCCCGTGCCGCTGTCAACCATGCCGACGTGCACCGTAGAGCACGCACCGTTCCCACTCAACCCGACCACCTCGAGCCCCTGCCGCCCGCCAACATGCTCCCCACCGTCCCATGAGACCGCCAGACATCCCCGTTCAGCGCCCCATGGCTCACAGCCACTGCTCACCGTCGAGTTCGCCGCCTCTGCCTCGCAGAGCATCGTGTGTTCCCGACCGTTTGCCACCGCCCCTACACGCGCATTAAAGCCATAGAGCATCGCCAGGAGACCACCGACTGATCGCCACCGCCGGCCATGCCTCTAGTAGCCCGTAGCCATGTCGCCACTGTCGCCTGCCCATTCCGTTCGGTCTCGTCGTCGAGACTATAAATAGAGGCCACCCCAGCTCAAACTCTTCACACCATTCTACTCCCCTCTCCTCACTAATCGTTCCACCCCATTCTTGGAGCAAGGCGAGCAGCGCACCGCCGGAATTTGGCTGGAGCCCACCGCTGCTGGAGAAGAACCGAGCCAGCGATTGGAGCCGCCCTAGGAGAAGCTGCTGGTACCAGGAGGTTCGTCGTCGTCGACTTTGACATTCGCCCGCCTCGCCGACCCTCTCCTGAGCCCCGGTGAGCCTCCCACGACCCCCACCTGCTGCGTTAGGGTTCTGTCTCGCCGGCATTGCACGACGTGGACGATGAACCAGGGCCGTTAGATTAGAACAAGATCCCACAGCTCACATTGCCCCGTACCGCTTTGCACCAGCCTGGGGACAGCAACTTAACCAGCCTGCCTAAGCGCTGTGCTTAGCAGGCCGTCCCAGTATCGTTTCCCGTGCAACCCACTCGTTTGAATTTGGATTTTTCCATTTTCATTCAAACACAGTTCTGTACCTAGTTTCAAAAATCAACCCAGCTCGATTTAGTAAACCAAATTGAATGAAACCAATTTTGTTAGAAAGATATTGAAATGCTTTGTCCAAGCCCGTTGGATTCAAATCATTTGAATCTATAGATCAACCTTGGTAAAAATAACAAGGAAGAACCTTTTCTACATTCAAACATTTTTCAAATTTAAACCATAATAGCTTTTGAGTTGATTCCAACTCTCAAAAATCACATTTAATCATACCTTTCAGAATATATAAAAACATTTGGGTTTACTTACAGAAATAATGTTCAAGTAATAAAAGAATGCCACATAGGCATTTCTAGTCACTTTATTTAATTAAAATAAAAGGTTAAAGCTTATTAAATTGTGACACCACTTTAAAACATTCCCATGGACTAAAATTTGTGGTGATGACAGGTGTCAACATGATCCCATGTTTGGTTTTTAGAATATTAAATCTTAAGTAATTTTTCAATGAGTAGAAACTACTTTTCTAAAAATAGAAGGAATTAAACCAAGCCTTAATCTTGTAACGTTAGTGATGATGCTAGATAATCTATAGGACCCTTGTTGTGATTATTGAAAGTAGTTAAGTATTGTTTGGTGATTGTGTACCTCGTATGTATTCATAGACGCTAGTACCGACAAAGGATACGAGGAGGAAGAAGGATACTACGAAGAAGAAGTCGAGGAGAACTTCAACCACTACTCTGCACAAGGCAAGCTAACACTTGCAATTTAGCAAGCTTATACTGATATTGATGCAAGCCTGATACTACTAGTTGAATGTGCAAGCAAATAATTGCTTGTTACCATGCCAACTATATGCCTTAAGAATATATGATCATAACCACTTGATAAACCAATCCTAGTTTTACTTACAAGATTTATACTTTATTTCTTTATCAAATCTAGTACTTAGAGCTTACTTAATTGAATTGTAGATTCTAGAGAGATAATTGAAGGTTGCATAAAGAGCATAAAATTTGGCCTAAGCTAGATAATCTTGATGTCATCCTAAGGCATGAGATTGAACTCAGTTAAACTCCACTAGTTTACCACCCCTCATTAGTACTCACCCCCACTTGTAGATGCTAGTGCTAAGCATAAAAGTTGATCAACTTAGTTGGGAATACTTGGTGGAAAAATGGTTATGAAAACCTTGGAATCATGGATCATTCTATTGAAATGTTTTGGACATGTGTTTCTGAACAACAGAGGATTTATGGTGTTGAAAATGTTGAGGCATGAGCCTTAGCCATTTATAAAACTGATGGTTGTACGGATGTGATACCATTCCAATTTTACCGTACAACCACAATACCCGAAGATTGGGTAGGGCTTGACTAGAAACTTATATACCTTAGTATTAGTTCCCTCACGGCCAAGGTCTGAGCTGAGGCTACCTTGTGAAGATTGTCCAGCTGTGCAGTACCCAACATGACAGTTGGTCATAGCAGAGGTGCTTATACTAGGGTGTGTAATTGAAAGGTTAGGATTGATTATCCGCATACTGAGTATGGTGAATTTAGTATTTGTTCCTGATGGATGTATCGAATGTTGTGGTGAAAGTGTGCATTCTCTGTAGAGTGTCAAACTATTCGAATAGCCGCGTCCGCGGTTATGGACAGTTGGAGTGGCCATACTGTTCTCCCATCAGATGTTTTCAAAATGACTTGTGAAATAAGTTGAGACTTTGACTTGACCACAACAGAGTTGTGATATGAAATACAAGTTCCCACTTAGGTGTTATAAAAATTCAACTAGCTTTCTTTGTTTCTGAACTTAGTAGATGTAAATCTGGCTTTTTGCAAAACAACCCTAGAGCTTAGTGTCCTAGTACAACCCCCCCCCTTCACTTGTTAGTATTAGTTTGCGAGTACTTAAAGAGTACTCATGGCTTTGTCCCTGGCTATTCCCGTGGCCATAGTATGAAGAGGAGTACCTGGAGGATGGACCCCAGGAAGGTTACGACAACTAGGATCATCTCCCATCGTCAGCATTGCGTGTGACCCCGAAGTTGGAGCTTCGCCTACGCTACCGTTATTATTACGTATTTCCGCTGCTTGAGTTGTATTAAGAACTGGATCATGAGATCCCTATTTGTGTAAGACCTTATGTATGGTTTGTAATGGATGATCTACTGTGGTATCCAATTCTGTTATGTCTCGCAAAAATGGTAATCCTGGGATTGCGATGTATGGCATAACATGCATCTAGGATTAAAAATCTGGGTGTTGACATGGGGCCCCTCTGTCAGCTCACAGCTAGGGTAAGCCTATGTGCAAAAGGGATTTGGTGCTTGTGCTGATGTCAGCCTGATGTAATAATTCAATTTAAATTGTTTAAATAATTCCAGAAATTGATATAAATTTGTAAAATCAATAACTTATTATTTATAAGTCAGAAAATGAAAAATAATATACCAAAATGTTTAGAAAATTGAGAACAATCTATCTAAACTATAATCATGCATTGTTAAGCAACTTAAATGACAAGTTTAATTAGAGAACCAATCAACCAATCTCATATGTTTCCGGAGTTGTTCCAAGTTAGGGTTTGCACCCCTTAGAAACCCGTCTAAACTGCCAAGCATGCCTTAGGGTTTCATTTAAACACTATTTAACTTGTCATATCATCCATATTGATTACGCATTGCATTATGCCATGTTTTGATTGTCGCCTTTCTTTTCGATATTGGTTCTTTGCGATAGGATCTGAGCCCGAGACTGAATTCAACGACACCAAAGATCCATACCTGTCTACTGACGGACAAGGCAAGCGTAGCCTCTCATTCTAAACCTATGCTTTACAAAGTATTTACTTTCTCGCTATGATGCACACGATTCCAATGTGGTCTTTTTTCAGTAACTAGTGTTACCTATCTGCTGCACAGTTTTCCCATTTTTTAGCCTTATACTCCTGATCCAGTGCTCCTAGCGTACCTAGGTCTGACATTTGAGCGTTGCTAGAGCTTGTGAGATCGACAGCTTAGCCATGCATAGTAACGACGTCTGATCTGTCCGAATGATGAATCGGGGATGCCAGAGAATCTATAAAGGTAGGAGATGGTGACATCATCGAAGGAGTTAACTAAACTTGCTAAGGCTTGTATGGGAGGCCACGTTGGGTGTGGTTTTTGTAGTCCCATGCTCGCCACCACTAGGAACTGAGTTCTTACCTTTGGAACCAAGACGAGCGTACAACCACACGGGGCCTGGAAAACCCCATGAGCAACTAACTTGCCTAGTAGATTCCATGAGTCACATAGTTCGGGCTTACCATTTGGCATATGCATTGAAAACTTTTTTGAAAGAGGAGGTGATGGAGGTGCATCATAACAGGTAGGGAAGCGTGGACCGGGTTGCTTGGGGTCGATGAAGCCCCTGGTGAACCAACCTCGCCTTACATCTTTAAGTACCGGCTTCGGGATTTGACCCGTTACGGCGGAACCATACTTATTGCGTGACTCATGGTCTCAGCGAAAGCAAGGTAAAGGTCGTGGTTAACCACCCTCTGCCGACCTTCCAAGGAAGAGGTCTAATAATATTTGTCATTAAGAGTCGGTTGGTACATGTGGGTAAAGTTGTACACCCCTGCAAGGTATTAAGAGTCGGTTGGTACGTGTTCACGGTTATGAACGACTTGGGGACCGGACTTAAGATCATAGATAACACTAACCACTATAAAACTTGCTTGTCCACGTGTGCTTAAGGATGCTTCCTCTGGGTGGAGGGGGTCATCCTAGATAGGAGGTTCTAATGAAGCTGGTGGTTATCAAGATATGATGCACAAGATGAAGAAGTCGCTATCTTATCCCTTTTAAAATATTCTGAGTAGACAATCCTATTCTCTCTCTTGTTTACAAATAAAGATTGCTTTCCACAAAAATAAATCCAGAGAAAGCCTTTCTAGACAGAGCATGTAGATACTAGGTTATCTAAGTCTTGCGGAGTACATTCTCATACTCAGCCTTGCGCCATTGTTGTTTTTCTATAGATGAGCTATTTGCGACTGAAGGTGGCTTCTACATTGACATCGACGAGTAGTTGGGGGTCCCATGTAGCAGCCTGAGGACTATGGGATGGACGTCACTTTTTTATGGCCTCTTAGGCCCTTTGCTAGTTGTTGTCTAGAACAACATAATTTGCTTTCTCTTTGTGATGTAATGTTGGGTCTATGACCTCTGGTTTGTAATAACTCCAATATCTTACTCTGTTAAGAGTTTAAACTTATGCTATTGAATCCCTGTGTTCTGTAATGTTACCGAATCATACTGTGATCCTCCGTGTTTGGGGTTGAACTTATCTTAGATGGTGATCTGAGGTTAGTTGAACTCTAATCCCGGGGGTGCTACAGGATTTGGTATTAGAGCAGGACTGCCTGTAGGAAACCCTTTTATTAGTCAATGTTGAGTCTAGAAGTTGACAAAACTATTTGAAAGTTCAAAATTATTTGCAGAAACTCTGACTAGGATTCTTTTTACTCCTTATCTAGTGTGTTTCTGATGCTGGAGTTTTTCTTACCCTATTTGGTTTGAAAAGGGTTTCATTCCTTACCTCAGATCTCAAAACTTTTAGGATCGTGGTTTTGGGGTTGTTTCTCTAAAGTACTCTGTACTTGGTTGTTATTCTCAGAGTTCCAAGATATCTCAGTTTTGCTTGGTGTGTAACATCTTAGCATTCCATTGTCATGGTTTGTAAGTCAGCTAATTAGTGTATACATTAGTATGCTTTGATACTACCATGCTTGATAAGATGATACTTTATATCATGTAGTCATTGTTCATCTTTCCGTCTTGTTCCTTCGAATCCCTTGTCTAACCCTTTTTCTTTGTTCTTCCAGGATTGGTGACACCTCTCGTGCCTGTACCCGTGCTCATGCTCGTGGTGCTGCAAATGAGGGTGAATCTTCCAACCTTCCTCCACCACCGTCCAAGGTTCAACTCATGGCCATGTATGAAACCAACCGTGCTGACAACATGAGGCTCCTTCAAAGGATTGAGCGCAACACCGCCCAATGCCAGAATAAGAGTTGGTATCAAGGACTTTACACGTCTCACTCCGCCAGTTTTCAGCTATTCCACTAAGCTTCTTGATGCGGACTACTGGCTTCGCACTATGGAGCGCAAACTTCAGGTTGGTCATGTTGCTCAAGATGGTGACTTTTGTTGCCTATCATCTGGAGGGAGCAGCTAACTCCTAGTGGGAAAATTTCTTGGCTATGCAAGAAGCTCAACATGTTGTTACATGGCAAGAGTTCTCTGAAGCCTTCTGAGCTTATCATATCCCGGAGGGTTTGATGGATCAGAAGAGGGAGGAGTTCCTCAAGCTGAAGCAGGGCATAGGTTCTGTGTGTGAATACCAGCGCAACTTCAATCGTCTTGCCTGCTATGCTACTGAAGAGGTATCCACTGATGCTAAGAAAAAATATCTATTCCGCAAGGGACTGGATCCCGAGGTTCGTCGTGATATCCACGTCATGGACTTTGGTAACTTACAAGGTCTTGTCAACAAGGCTATGAAGGCCGAGAGTGGAAAGGTGGAGTATGAAGAAACCCGTAAGTGTCCTCAGGAGGGGTACAACAAGGTTGGATCTGGCAATAAGAAGCGTCGTGTCTTTGTGCCTTACAATGCTGTGCCACGTGCTCCTTACACCTCAAGGTCTTCTGGATATGCTCCCTGTCTGAATGCTGCTCCAAATAATGCTGGTGGATCAAATTTACCTACTGCTGGTACTGGATCAGGTACTATCTACTTCAATCGTCGCCAGCCTGGTCACTATGCAATAGAGTGTCCTCAAAAGAGTGCTGCTGAGAAGGCACAACTAGCAAAGAAGAATGATAAGTACCAAGGTGCTGGAAGAGGTCGCCTGAACCATATCTCTACTGAGGAGGCTCAGGAAGATCCAAGCGTCATTATGTGTACGCTTCATATCAATCAAATTCCAGCCAAAGTTTTGTTTGAGAGCATCACATTCATTCCTGTCAGAAGCTTTTGCTCAAATGCATGGGATAAGTTTTGAGGGGTTGTCTGTTCCTATGCTAGTTCAGTCTCCTGGTTCTAGTTGGCGTTCCGCCATGGTTATTCATGGGAATCTAATCGAAGTTGCATTTCAACTTTTCCCCACTTCTTTGACTTCCTTGAAGTTAACTGACATTGACATCATTCTGGGCATGGACTGGATGACCCTCTATCAAGCTATTCTTGATTGTACAACCAAGTCTGTGACTCTGACTAGTCCTGCTGGCATAACAGTCAAGTATTGGACCATAGGGTCACTATCTCCTTTAGTTGTTTCTATTCCTGAAGCAAAGTTGTATGCTCTTGAAGTTCTACCTCCATTAGAGATTCAAGATGTTTCCCTGGTTTGTGAATTCCCGGATGTCTTTCCTGAGGAGTTGCTTGGCATGCCACCTGATCGAAGTGTGGCGTTTGTCATAGATTTAGTTCCTGGAACTGCTCCTGTTTATAAAAGACCCTATCATATGCCTCCTCATGAGCTTGTGGAGTTGAAGAATCAATTAGAGGAGTTAGAAGGAAAAGAATACATTCAGCCCAGCACCTCTTCTTGGGGATGTCCTACCATCTTTGTTAAGAAGCGGGATACTAACATACCGCGTCTGGTTGTGGATTATCACCCACTCAATGCTGTGACTATCAAGAACAAGTATCCTCTCCCTAGGATCAATGATCTCTTTGATTAGTTAAGTGGTGCCACTATCTTTTCCAAAATGGATTTGAGGTCAGGGTATCACCAGATAAAGATCCATAAGGAAGATATTCCAAAGACTGCTTTCACCACTCGTTATAGTCTTTACGAGTATACAGTCATGTCCTTTGGTCTTAACAATGCTCCAGCCACTTTCATGCGGCTTATGAACTCTGTCTTCATGGAGTATCTTGACAAGTTCGTTGTGGTCTACATCGATGATATTCTGGTATATTCCAAGACTGAAGAAGAGCACGCTGAACATCTTTGTTTGGTGTTGACAAAACTCTGAGAACGTCGTCTCTATGCCAAGT
Organism: Avena sativa; assembly: GCA_916181665.1. NCBI lineage: Eukaryota > Viridiplantae > Streptophyta > Magnoliopsida > Poales > Poaceae > Avena > Avena sativa. The sequence continues at coordinate 205,776,067 of OV702296.1, forward strand.
TTTCCAAATGTGAGTTCTGGTTACAAGAGATCGTATTCCTTGGTCATGTTGTTTCCGCACAAGGGGCTGTTGTTATCCTAGATAAGGTCCAAACTATCCTCGACTGGGAGTCTCCCAAATCTGTTAAGGGCATCCGAAGTTTTCTTGGAATGGATGGTTATTACCGTCGATTCATCGAGAAATTCTTTAGGATTGCAAAGCCGATGAATGATCTTCTTAAGAAGGATAAGAAGTTTGAATGGTCTGATAAGGCTGAAGAAAGCTTCTAGATGTTGAAAACCAAGTTAACAACAACTCCGGTGCTGGTTCTGCTAGACACTAGCAAAGACTTTGTAGTCTTCTGCAATGCTTCTCACCAAGGTCTCGAATGTGTGTTAATGCAAGATGGGCATGTGGTGGCTTATGCCTCCCGTCAGCTGAAACCACAAGAGTACAACTACCCAACTCATGATCTTGATCTTGCAAACGTTGTTCATGCTCTTAAGCAATGGCAACATTACCTTCTCGGTAGTCGTTGCGAGTTATACTCGGATCATCAGAGTCTGAAGTATCTTCTCACACAACCTGATGTGAATCTCAGGCAAAGAAGATGGTTGGAACTCATCAAGGACTATGATTTGGGTCTCAACTATGAACCTGGCAAAGCCAATGTTGTTGAAGATGCGCTAAGTCGTAAGTCTTATTACAACACCCTGATGATCAAACAACCTCAACCTTATCTTCATGAGGAATTTGCTCGATTGAATCTTGAAGTAGTTCCTCGTGGATTCGTTTCTACCCTTGAAGTGAATTGTTCTATAGAGGATGAAATTAAGCTTGCTCTGAAGAATTATTTTGAAGTTTCTGAGATCAAAGGGAATATTGCTGGTGGGGTTGCTAAGTGTTTATCTATTGATAATCAAGGCATCGTCTACTTTGGTAACCGTCTCGTAGTGCCAAAGACGACAAAGTTGAGAAATTTAATTCTCCGAGAGGCTCATGAATCACCTCTTTCCATCCACCTTGGAGGTACCAAGATGTATCAGGATCTTCGTCAAAGATTCTATTGGTCTGGTATGAAAAAGGATATCGTTCGTTTTCTTGCTGAATGTGACGTTTGCAGTCATGTCAAAGTTGAGCTCCAAAGACCCACTGGTCTCCTGCAACCACATAAAATACCCGAGTGGAAATGGGATGAAGTTGGTATGGATTTCATTACTGGTCTTCCTAAGACTCAGAAAGGAAATGATGCCATCTGGGTAATCGTTGACTATCTGTCCAAGGTTGCTCATTTCCTACCTGTTTGCGAGAGCATTACTGCTAATCAATTGGCTGATCTGTATATCTCTCGAATAGTTTTCCTTCATGGGGTACCAAAGAAAATCGTCTCTAATCGAGGGAGTTTGTTCAGCTCAAGGTTCTGGGCAAGTTCCAACAAGCTATGGGAACTCATCTGTCCTTCACTACGGCTTATCATCCTAGTACCGGTGGCCAGACCAAAAGAGTGAATCAAATTCTTGAAGACATGCTAAGAGCTTGTGTCATATCTTTTGGCAAGGACTGGGAGAAATGCCTTCCTTTTGCTTAATTCTCCTACAACAACAGTTATCAGTCTAGTATAGAAATGGCACCCTTCTAGTTCTTATATGGAAGAACCTGCCGTACTCCTTTGAACTGGTCAGAAACTGGCGAAAGAAAGTTCTTTGGACCGGATATGATCTAGGAAGCAGAAGATCAAGTTCGTATCATTCGAGATTATTTGAAAACTGCTCAGTCTCATCAGAAAAGATATCATGATCATCACCATCAACATGTTGAATATGAAGTTGGTGATCAAGCTTATCTTTGGGTCACTCCTTTAAAGGGTGTCCATCGTTTTGGCATCAAAGGCAAACTAGATCCTCTCTATGTTGGTCCTTTTCTCATACTTTCCAAGAAAGGTAACCTCGCATATCAATTGGAGTTGCCTGCAAACTTCCCTGAGGTGCATGACGTTTTTCAAGTGTCTCAACTCAAGCGTTGCTTCAAAGATCCTGTCTGTGGTGTTGATCACCAAACTCTTGATCTCCAGAAGGTTCTGACTTACCGTGAGTATCCTATCCGTATCCTTGATGAAACTGAGTGCAATACTCGTCGTCAAAACATCATGTTTCTGAAAATTCAATGGTCTCATCACTCTGAGGATGAAGCAACCTGGGAATGAGAAGATCGTCTACGATCTGAGTACCCTGCCTTCTTTTCTAAAACATAGGAATCTCGGGTCGAGATTCTTGTAAGGGGGGTAGAGCTGTAACATCCCAAGTTTGTAATATATGTAATTAGTACTTAATCATTGCATGCATCTATTTAAATCAATAAAATGTTTGCATGTGATCAAATGTGTGGATTAAAAACACAAGTACCAAAACCCCTAAAACCCTAATTTCCCCCTCTCTATGAAAATACATTCAAATGGTGTTTGGTTTTTTTGAAATGACAAATGTTTGGAGCCCAAAAGGATTAATAGGGCCCCTACAATATTTCAAATATTTCTACAAAGTCTTGTATTTTTGAATTGTTTAAAATAGAATTCAAATGAAATTACAAAAGAGAAAACTGAAATCTGAAAAAGAAAAGAGTTGGGAAAAATAAAATAGCAGCAGCCGCAGCTGGGCCTGGCCCATCTCCCTTCTCTCTCTTTCTCGCCCAAGAGCAGTAGCCAGCAGCCCAAGTTGACTCACCCGGGGACCAGGAGCCGGACCGGTACCCCTTCACCCTCTCCCCTATCGACTTCCTTGCTGACAGCAGGCAGCTCGCTGTCGCCGCCGCGGCCGCCCGATGCCGCCCCGTTGTTGCGATGCACGCCGCCGCTCCGGAGGAAGGATAAGACCCGCCGCTGCACGTCTCCATATCGTCCCTATCCTTTACCCCTCGCGCGCTCTCTCTTTCTCTCTACACCGTGCAAGCCCGAACCCTAGCTGCCATGGCCACCGGCTAGCCGTCGTCTCCGGCCTCCCCTCGCCCATCTGACACCGCCACGAGCTCCACCTCGCTCCAGTCCATTTTCCTGCAGAAGGAATCAAAGAGGGGCACCGTGAATCATCGCCATCGACCTCTTCTTCCTCGGCACCGACGAGTTCCTCTGTGCGCCTCACCGTTGTTCCGAGCTCCGCCGCGCCTCGTCGTCGACCCCTTCAGCTCCAGGGTGAGCTCACGGTCCTCAAGGACCTCTCCAACCCTCCCATTCCCCCCTAGTTCGAGCCCGCGCCGTAGACCAGAGGGCACCGCCGTCATCCGCCGTGGTTGACCAAGCTCCGGTGACCCTAGAGCAGCGGCGCCGCCACCGTTGGGTTCGTTTTGCTGCGCTAGTTCGAGTAGGCTAGGCCCCGCAGTTCCATGCGCCCTCCATTGCCGTCTCCGGCGACCATCTGGTGGTGGCCGCCGCGCTGATGTCGAGATGAAGTCACCCCGACGTGGGCTGGGTCCCCTTTGACCTGCCAGCGTGGCTGTTGAGGTGGCCTCGGGCCCCTCTATCAGTCTCACAGCTAGGGTCAGCCTGTGTGCAAAAGGGATTTGGTGCTTATGTTGATGTCAGCCTGATGTAATAATTCAATTTAAATTGTTTTAATAATTCCATAAATTGATATAAATTTGTAAAATCAATAACTTATTATTTATAAGTCAGAAAAATACAAATAATATACCAAAATGTTCAGAAAATTGAGAACTATCTATCTAAACTATAGTCATGCATTGTTAAGCAACTTAAATGACAAGTTTAGTTAGAGAACCAATCAATCCCTCTCATATGTTTTCGGAGTTGCCCCGAGTAAGGGTTTGCACCACTCAGAACCCCGTCTGAACTTCCAAGCATGCCTTAGGGTTTCATTTCAACACTATTTAACTTGTCATATCATCCATATTGATTGCTTATTGCATTATGCCATGTCTTGATTGTCGCCTTTCTTTCTAGTATTGGTTCTTCGTGATAGGATCCGAGCCCGAGGCTGAAGTCAATGACACCGAAGATCCATACCCGTCTACTAACGAACAAGGCAAGCGTAGCCTCTCATTATGAACCCATGTTTTACAAAGTATTTAATTTCTCGCTATGATGCACACGATTCCAATGTGGTATTTTGTCAGTATCTAGTGTGACCTATCTGCTGCATAGTTTTCCCTTTTTTTAGCCTTATAATCCTGATCCACTACTCCTAGCATACCTAGGTCTAGCATTTGAGCGTTGCTAGAGCTTCTGAGATCGACATCTTAGCCATGCATAGTAACAACGTCTGATCTGTCTGAATGATGAATCAGAGATGTTGTAGAATCTAGAAAGGTAGGAGATGGTGACATCATCGAAGGAGTTAACTAAACATGCTAAGGCCTGTATGTGAAGCCATGTTGGGTGTGGTTTTTGTAGTCCCATGCTCACCACCACTAGGAACTGAGTTCTTACCTTTGGAACCAAGATGAGCGTACAACCACGTGGGGCCTAGAAAACCCCATGAGCAACTAACTTGCCTAGTAGATTCCATGAGTCACATAGTTCGGGCTTTCCATTTGGCGTACGCATTGAAAATGTTTTCGAAAGAGGAGGTGATGGAGGTGCATCATAACAGGTAGGGAAGCGTGGACCGGGTTGCTTGGGGTCGATGGAGCCCCTGGTGAACCAACCTCGCCTCACATCTTTAAGTACCGGCTTCGGGATTTGACCCGTTACGGCGGAACCATACTTATTGCGTGACTCATGGTCTCGGCAAAAGCAAGGTAAAGGTCGTAGTCAACCACCCTCTGCTGGCCTTCCAAGGAAGAGGGCTAATCATATTTGGCATTAAGCGTCGGTAGTGCATGTGGGTAAAGTTGTACACCCCTGCAGGGTTAAATCTTTTCGAAAAACCGGGTTCAGGGTTATGAACGACTTGGCGACCGGACTTAAGATCATAGATTAAATTAACCACTATAAAACTTGCTGGTCCACGTGTGCTTAAGGATGCTTCATCTGGGTCGAGGGGGTGCTCCTAGATAGGAGGTTCTGATGAAGCTGGTGGTTATCAAGATATGATGAACAAGATGAAGAAGTCGCTACCAAGGAGCAAGGTAAAATGACTATCTCAAAAGGCATAACCCGCACGATTTCCGAGGCATGAGGCTCCTCTGAGGTGACCGTTGGTCGGCCTCCGGCTTTCGCCGGACTCTCACCGGCGTGAGATCTGCATGGATTGCTTAGGGGGTTGCTGGAAGATCATCTACTCTGGTGTGACCACGGGTGGTAAGTTTCTTGAGGGATCACTCGTTCTCTCGGCTGATTCTTGGCTGGTTCTTATCAATGCCAAAGGCTCTCCTCTTGAGGGCAGATGTTTGGAAAATGGGGAGAAGATCTCTATTGGATATGTTTTGAGGTTCCCCTCTCACCTCTCTCGTGTCAATGATTTTTTCGTGCCTTCATCTGGTTTTCTTGGTAGATCTCCTACCATCTCTAGAACAGATGAGGACAATGGTTTTAAATGGCATTCTCTTTGCTCCTCCTTGCCGGCTGATGATCTGGAGCCTACTAAAGGTTTTTTGATGCTTTTCCCTAGTGCAAACAGATTAGTTCTTCTCAACCACAATGAGGTGGTCATTGATGCTAGATATTTGCTCCAAGTTGAGGTTGTGGCAACTAGTGTTTCTATTGATCTTCAAGTCAAAAGGGTTGTAGTTGGCATGCAGATCTTGCCTAGCTCTTTGGTTAGGGAAATTCTCTCAAAGCTAAGAAGATAGTCCCAAAAATCCTGGATTTCACCAAGGATTTTCCTAAGGATCTTCTTCAAGAGGATGCATCAACGAAACGTCCTGCCCTGGATTTATCATCAGGGCAGGAATTTGAGAAGAAGCTTTTCAACAAGTTCAGGCATCAAGTTAACTTTCTTGGTGGTTTCAGAAAGAAGCCTTTTTATCTGGTTTGTTCTTTTGGTACAGCAAATTTTAAATTGGATATCCATACGGTTGGTCTTACACTCCAAGCTTGTTTTGGTGGTTTGGCTTATAAATTCCAAGTGATATTTCTACAAGATAGAACCTTTCGATTCTCGGTTGCTTCAAGGGCGGTGGGCTTTGAAATCTATAACATTTCAAAATTTTCATGTGAGTCTTTTGTGGTTCATGTTAATCTTTGGGGTAATGGTGGCCCAAATTGGATATTTGAAGAAAACAAATTTTACAAAGAATCTGCTGGAGATTGGAAAGTTGTCACGTACAGAAAGAAAAGCCCCAAAAAAATCTCCTTTATTGAAACATGGAAAAAATGTTCAGTCAGTTTTTCAACGGCTCAAATTTCCGATTGCAGATGTGGATTCTTCGCCTGATCTTGCTGGGAGCAGTAAGTGTGATATCATTTCGAGTAATCAAGGCCGATCTTACGCACAGGTTCTCGCTGATGGAGGTGTTAAATCTGTGGTAACGCCGGTCGGGTCAAAAGGTGCCGAAAATCGCGCGACATTTAAGCTCCCTGGTCTTATTCCTTTTCTGAAATTTCCATCATTCCCAAAATGTTTGTGGCCCGACAACTCTTACATCGGGTGGTTCAAGGCCCAACAAAATCCTTATTTTCGGCCCACTGTGTACAACGGTTTTAAGGAATTCTCCATTTCATTGCAAAAAACAACTGCTCGATTCCCTGTCCCCTCAACTCCCTCGCCTGTAGAAAGCCCAACCCTGCCTTGCTCGTCGCCGGCGAAGTCTGGCTTAATGGCCAACATTCCGATTGATCCTGCGCCGTTCTTGCCGAATGGCTTTCAAGTGCTGCAAGTGGCTGGAAGAACCCGCGTCAAGAGGGTGGTGGTGCCGCGTCGGTCGAGGACACATGAACAGTATGCTATCGCAACCATTAATCCCCTCCCCCTGGTCAGGTCCCTTTTCTGAATATTCGAGAGGTTCTAGTTGATTTCCTCAATAATGAGGCTCGGGTGCACTTTCGGGATGTTCAGGCTTGTACTTTTGGGGCCGCCTATGTACAATTTCATCATGTTAGCGACAGGGACAGGCTCATCGCGGCCAGTCCCATCCCTTTCTAGGATGTGCATGTCTCTTTTGTTAAGCACAATGAGGGGGAAAATTGGAGGAGAGCTCAGTTCAACAACGAGTGTTGGGTGATGCTAGTTGGCCCCCCCCTTGGACCACTGGCACACTAAAGATCTGAATGTGGTTTTTGCTGACATTGGGAAGGTTCTTCTTTGGGAGCAGGACCAGTACCATAAGGGAAGGATTCTAGCGAAAATCTGTGTTACTGACCTGGTGGAAATTCCCAAGATTGTCAGGTTCACCATTGCTGACTTGGTGGAGACTGAATCTTGGACCTTTTCGGTTGAAGTTTTACAGAATGACTTGCTTGGGGGGGCCCACCTGAGGAGGACCCACTTCCTGCTGACAATAGGACCCACATCCCCTGCCTGTTGGGCCCAGATCCCCCTCCTCCACCTCCCCCACATGCTCCTGTTGGTGAGGCTGGTGGTTGGGGTCAGTGGTTTCAGTGGTTGGCACATGTGTAGGACCCTGCTCCTGGTGGGGCTAACAATGAGGGATGGGATCCATGGGAAGCTGCTGCTACCCCAGTTCAAGGCCCTGTGATTGCTCCTGGTGAAGACATGCCTATGGATGATCATAATCTTCCCCCTCAGGATGTTAACAGTGCAGTTACTGGTGCTATTATTGTTAAAGATTGGGAGTCAGATGATGATGACTCTGTGAATGCTGAACTTGCAGCTGTTGAGGGGCATGCAGCTATTGAGGAGCCTCAGGGTGTTGGTATTGGGGAAGGCCTGCAGAACATCCTCAAAAATTATTTGGAGGAGGATGAAGCTAATTCTGATGAAGATGGGTTGGTGGAGAGCCCCATGGACACTGGTGCTGAGGCTAGTGAAAATAATGATTGGATGTTGGAGGATCAGCACCTCCTATCCCCTAATGAAGCTCACCTCCAGGTTGGAATGGTCAGAACTTTTGTTTCCATCCCTAATGTTCATGTTGCAAAGCAGGGATTCTCTGAGCAAGGTTTGGAGCTCTAGGACAGTTACTTTGCTCCCCATATTCAAAAGGATTCTTCTTCAAAGGACTCACTCATGTATGAAATTCCTGTAAGTTGGTTTAATTTTATTACTCTCATGCTTGCTACTCCAGAGAAGTTCAATTGGGTCAAGAGCTTTCTTACTTCTCCCTTATGGGAAATTATTAAAGAACCTATTGCTGAGGAGAATTCAATATCTTTCATCATCCCTAATGAAAGCATTTCATAGATGGCACCCTCTTGTCTAGGCATTGAGGACAGGCAGTCCTCCTGCTCTCCTTCCACTCCTTCCAGAACGAGAAAGGGCAAGGAACCTCTAGTTGAATCTGAGGTGAGAAGAAGTCCTAGAATTGTTGAATTAAATGGGGGTTTCAAAAGTCACTTAAACTTCTCAATTTCAGACTGTCTGACTTGCAATGCTGCTCCACCTTGTTTAAATCCTAAAGTGGTTAAAAATCTTGCTGCCTCTTTCTGCAAGGTAAAGGATGGTGACCTGCATAAGAGGTTGCAATCAAGGCTCCTTCAAAAGGCACCATCAAGGGGAATGGATCCTCAAGCTTGAACCTTGGGGGCAAGATAAAATCTGGAGCTGCTGGTACCTGTGGTCAGCAAGCCAAGAAGAAACCCTCAACTTAGGTGTTTAATTTATCACAAACTATCTTTTGCTGGAACGTTGTTGGTTCCCTATTCTGAAACCTGTAATAGTGGTCACCTGATGTGTTTGCTACCTAATGTGTTTATGGATGTTGAATCTGTCAGTAGGGTTATGATGTGGAATGCTTTTTCCCCATTTGGTTGTGATCTCTTCACTTTGGTGATGACATTGGTTGTATCACCCATTAATCTAATCCCCAATATGGTTTTTAATGGATAATAAAAGAATATGGAAATTTCTGAATTGGAACATCAGGGGCATTAGTTAAGATAAAAAATGGGTTGCCCTCCAAAATAAGATTGGTGAATCTGGTTGTGATATTATTTGCCTCCAAGAAACTAAGAGGGAAGATTTTGATATCTCTTACATCAGAAAATTTTGTTCCTCCAAATTTGACAAGTTTGAATTCCTTCCCTCCAGGGGGGTTCTGGGGGTTTGATTATCATTTGGAATAGCTCTCTGTTTTCTGGGAAACTTTGTTTCCAAAATGAGTTCTCCATCTCCATTACCTTGACCTCTCTCTTGTCCAATGAAACCTGGATTCTCACCAACATTTATGGGCCCTACTTAACTGAAAAAAGCAGAATTCTTAGAATGGCTTGGAAATATTGATATGCCTGATGATATGGATTGGCTCATTGTGGGTGATTTCAATTTTATTAGAAAACCCTCTGACAGAAATAGGCAGTGGGGTGATGTGAATGACATGCTCCTTTTTAATGAATCCATTAGCAAACTGGGACTCATAGAATTACCCCATAAAGGTAGAAAGTTCACTTGGAGAAACATGCAAAAGGAACCCCTCCTGGAAAGGCTGGACTAGTTTTTTACATCTTCTTCCTGGACTCAGAGCTATCCTTCAACTTTTGTTGTCCCTCTTACCAAGCCAACCTCTGACCATCTGCCTTGTGTCATCTCTATTGGCACAACGATTCCAAAATCCTAGGTTTTCAGATTTGAGAATTACTGGATGCACCACAGTGATTTTAAGACAATTGTTCAAAATGCCTGGAACATCCAGTTGGTTTCCCTGATTCTGCTAAAAAAATTAATGCTAAATTCAAAAATGTCAGAAGGGGGCTGAAGCTCTAGGAAAAAAAATTGCCTTGTTTGAAAGCTCAAATTAGTAATGTCAATGCAACTATTGATCTTTTGGATGTCTTGGAGGAAATGAGAACTCTTATTGTACTGGAATGGAATCTCAGGGACCTTCTGAAAAATCTTGTAATCTCACTTCTACAAGATCAAAATGCTTATTGGAAGCAAAGAGGAAAAGTCAAATGGGTCAAGTTGGGTGATGAGAACACAAAATTCTTTCATTCAAAAGCCACCATCAGTTTCAGGCATAACTACATCTCCATGCTCAAAGATGACTCTAATGATGAGATTCATGCTCATTTTGGTAAATCTGATCTCCTTTGGCATGCTTTCAAAGATAGAATGGGCACCTCTGATAAGCCTGAAATGCACTTTAACCTTAGTGAGTTACCAGGGGAGTGCCTGAGTCAGGAGGAAAGAGATGTTTTAGAAGAACCATTTTCTGATTTGGAAATTGAAGGTGTAATCAAAGAACTCCCTAATGACAAGTCCCCTGGCCCTGATGGTTTTAATAATTAATTCATTAAGAAATGTTGGCCTATTATTAAGGAGGATGTTAAACAACTCCTTGTGGATTTCTATGAAGGCAAGACTTCTTTGGAAAGTATTAATGCTTCTTTTATCACCCTCATTCCAAAAAATGAGGCCCCTTTGACACCTGCTGATTTCAGGCCTATTTCACTGCTTAACAGTGTCTTCAAGATTATAACCAAGCTCCTGGCTAACAGACTTCAAGAAATTATTCTTAAACTTGTCCACAAAAATCAATATGGTTTCCTAAAACAAAGATCTATCCAGGACTACTTAGGATGGGCTTTTGAATTCCTTGATCAATGTCACAAGTCCAAGGAAGAAATTTTAATTCTGAAGCTTGATTTTGAAAAGTCTTTTGATAGAATTGAGCATTCCACAATCATCAATATTCTCAAAGCCAAAGGTTTTGGTGAAAAATGGATTAATTGGATTCAGTTGATCTTTGGATTTGCTTCATCTTCTGTCTTGTTAAATGGAGTGTCTGGGAAAAAATTCTATTGCAAAAGAGGTGTAAGGCAAGGGGATCCTTTATCCCCACTCTTGTTTCTCCTTGCTACTGATCTTCTCCAATGCATTCTCAACAAAGCAACGAGCCTTGGGCTTCTTTCCCTTCCCCTTGAAGGTGTGTTCTGTCCAGATTTCCCTGTAGTCCAGTATGCAGATGACACCTTATTAATCCTTAAGGCTGATTCAAAGCAACTAATGTGCCTTAAAGCTCTCCTTCATACTTTTGCTCTTTTCACTTGACTCAAGGTTAATTATTCTAAATCTAGTATGATGCTAATTAACATGGATTCTGATAGGCTAAGACATTTTGCTAGTACACTCTCCTGCCTCACTGGTTCACTACCCTTCACTTATCTTGGCTTGCCTTTAAGCATCAACAAGCCTGTAGTGGAACATTTGCTGCCTATTGTTCAGAGAGTGGAGAGAAGATTATGTGGGATTGCTGATTTCCTAAATTATGGGGGAAAGTTACAGTTGGTAAAATCTGTCTTTTCCTCTCTTACCATTTATTACATGAGCTGCTTTGAGATTCCTGTCTCTATTAAAGATCAGCTGATTAAGTATATGAGACAGTGCTTGTGGAGGAAGAAAACCACTGATGTCCAAGCTACAGGACAAGCTCTAGTGGCCTGGAATAAAGTTTGTAGACCAAAGAATCATGGAGGCTTGGGTGTTCTTGATCTTAAGATTCAAAACTCAGCTCTTCTTTTAAAAAAATTTGGACAAATTCTAAAATCACAAAGATATTCCATGGGTTCATCTTGTCTGGAACACTTATTACTGCAATGGCAAATTGCCTGGAAGAAGTTTTGAGGGATCCTTTTGGTGGAAGGCTCATCTGAAATTAGTTGACATATTTAAAGGAATTGCGAAGTGCTCGGTGGGAGATGGAAAATGCACCCTTCTTTGGACTGATATGTGGAAAGATGAATGCTTACAACACAAGCTTCCTCATTTACTATCTTATGCAAAAAATCCCCACATTTCTGTCAGTGAGTATTTACAGGCACCCAACATGCAAGATCACTTTTTTCTTCCTCTGTCTCAGCAAGCTTACTCTTAATATCAATGCCTTGAGCAAATTATCAGTGATGGAATGCAGGGAGAAACAGATAGCCGGAGTTACATTTGGGGAAGTGATCTTTTCTCAGTCAAAAAGGCCTATTCTTCTTTATCTAGATATCAGACAGTTCAAGCTCATTTTTCCTAGTTATGGAAGTCTTCTTGCCAGCAAAAACACAAGTTCTTCTTCTGGCTTTTGCTCCTTGATAGACTAAACACCAGAAATCTTCTGAAGAAGAAAAGATTCTCTCTGGCCACATATGATTGTGTGTTCCATGGTTGCACCAGTGAGGAAACGTTGCTTCACCTATTTTGGGATTGTTCTTTTGCAAAAGCATGCTGGGATGAAATTTGTCCTGTCCGAGACAATGTCTTAAATCTCTTTGAGGCATTGACTAGTATTAAACGTAGGCTAAATGTCCCCTTTGCAATGGAAATCATTATTCTTGGGGCTTGGGGCATATGGATATGCAGAAACAATGAAATCTTCAACAACAAGCGTGCTTCCCTTGATGAATGGAGAGCTATTGTTTCTCAGGAATTAAGATGGGTCCTGTATAGAATTAAGAAAAAGTATTACCAGGACCTCAAAGCCTGGATCAGCAACAATTTAGATAGGATATAGTTAGCCTTGGTGTTTTTTCCCTCATTGAGGTGGCCTTGAACTTGTAAATATCTACTACTTGTAACTCATTATGATTTATAAATATTGCAGTGGGGTTTTTTACCCTACTATTTTGCCCTAAAAAAAGTCGCTACCTTATCCCTTTTAAAAGATTCTAAGTAGACAATCCTATTCTCTCTCTTGTTTACAAATAAAGATTGCTTTCCGCAAAAATAAATCCATATAAAGCCTTTCTAGCCAGAGCATATAGATATTAGGTTATCTAAGTCTTGCGAAGTACATTCTCGTACTCAGCCTTGCGCCATTGTTGTTTTTCTACAGATGAGCTAGTTGCGACTGAAGGTGGCTTCTACATTGACATCGACGAGTAGTTGGGGGTCCCAAGTAGTAGCTTGAGGACTATGGGATGGACGTCACTTTTGTTTATGGCCACTTAGGCCCTTTGCTAGTTGTTGTGTAGAACAACATAATTTGCTTTCGCTGTGTGATGTAATGTTGGGTCTATGACCTCTGGTTTGTAATAACTCCAATATCTTACTCTGTTAAGAGTTTAAACTTATGCTGTTGAATCCATGTGTTTTGTAATGTTACCGAATCATACTGTGATCCTCCGTGTTTCGGGTTGAACTTATCTTAGTTGGTGATCTGAGAATAGTTTAACCCTAACCCCGGGGGGTGCTACATCAGCTCCAGCATGGTCCCCACTTCTCATTGGGTGATACGGGTCCTTATAGTCGATTTCCCTTCCCTAGTCCCACCTTGACCAAATCGACTCACCTCCCATGTCTAGGAAAACCCTCTATGGCAATGGTGAAATTCCCTCCCCTTACCAACAACAACCAAATCCCCTCACTCCCCGGCACCAAGCAAATCCCATTCCCTCCCAGGCGACGGCGGCTACATCTAGGTCACCAGTGTAAGCACTCCTTGACCTACTTCCCTTCGCCATGTCACCTCCTCTTTTGGGTTCACGCCGTTCGTGCTCCATCTAGTTCCCCGGCGATGGATCTTAGGCGTTGTGTCACCGCCTTGTTATAGGGCCACTTTCTGATCCAAATTGTTGTTTTTCATAGCTATGTTAGTGCTAATGGACAATCTTATGCCCCAAATTAGTGCGAATGATGAATATGTGGCACTTAGAATGTTGATTGGATGATCTCCATCTACCTATTCTTGTTGTAAAACCACTATGCTTTATTGCAGATTCATCTTATTGACTTGTGTGTGTGATAACCCGCAAGTGTAGTGGATCGCCGTAGTACATCAGCATAGACTCAGAGGAGATCGACGTCAACCCGGAAGAGCTCGACTCTGCCATGAAGGAGATGGATGAGGAGGAGATAAACTGTGAGGAGCGAGGCGACAAGGTAGTCACTTCCTATCTGGTGCTAGTCGCCATCGGGAATGTCTTAGAAGAAGATCAAACCGAAGCAGCTCTGTCTAAGCCGCATGACACCGGGGAGGGACCAGCCAACAACGCCGACGATGATCAGGCAAAGGCCATGCCCAATCCAGCTATCCCAATGCAACAGACGCAGGAACTCGCCATCAGGCCAAGCAATGCTAATCCTTTGAATCTGCTGCCCCCACCATCTATGTCCGCGGCCGCCCGAATCACTCCGGCTAATAGTGATGTATGGCAATTTTCCCGTGGAGGCCATGACTGTGGACCATATCCAGAACGTTGTTTAGCTTGCCTGAGAAGCGCCAACAAATACTGGAGGAGGTGCAGGCCATCGGGGAGCAAGGCGCAAAGCTAGATCGAGATCTGGCCAAGGTGCAAAAATCAATCAAGGTGGCCAAATCCATGGAGACTGATTACAAGAATCTGCTCAAGAAGCAGAAGAACAAGAAAGCTCCGGCTCACATAATCAACGATCCCGGCGTACGATGCAACTTGGGGTGGGCTCCTTCGAAGCCGGCACAAGCTAAACCATACGTTAACAAGGATCTCTTCTAGACTTTTCTTCCTGGGTGTTGGTAGTAATCTTCATGGATTCACTACTCCTTTGGGATTTTTCGAATGGATCCAGGGCGGCACATCAGGTACGTCGTCGTTTTAGATCATCTATTCACTTTGATGGAGGTTCCTCGGCAGAATTTTAGTTAGTGGTCAGATTTATGGATTTCAACTTCTCTCTGTCCACTGTCAATCTGGCTCTGGCCTTGGAATCTTGTTTGGGTGGATCTGCTCAGAAATTCAATGTTTACTGGCTTGATGAAAGAAACTTTCGTTTCACTGTGGCTTCAAACCGTGTGGGTCATTTTATTCATGCATTACAGTTCTTTAAATGTGAGGATTTTCATTGCTTATTTCTATTATACCATGGAAAATCCCCAACGAAATCAATTGTTTTTGATCGAATTGAGGACTGTGGGTTTGTTAAGGATGATCATTGGAAGGTGGGTGTTAGTTCCAGAGCTAGATCGGTTCCTTTTTATCTTAGGAATATTCTAGATAATCTCAGAGGGAGTTCTTCTATTGGTTCTTCAAGGAAAATGGCAATCAAAACAGATTTGAATTTCTTGAGAAGCTCTTCTGTTGATCATAATGAAGATTTTAATTCTACTCTTAAGTTGGGATGTCTGGAATTTTCCTTGGATCATGTCTCCAATCTGTTATGGAATTCAAATTCAAATCCAATGCCGTTGAAGTTTGGTCATGGCCTCACTGGTTCTAGGTTGTCTCGTGAGATTTTTACGCTAAGTCATATTGGAGATCTAATCCAAGCGAAGCTCACACCTTCAGAAATTATTGGGTACGTTCAAACTTTCAAACATGCATGCATACGTTGCCTTTCCTCGTATCACGTGGTATCGTTTTGTCAGAGTCAACCGAGATGTCTGGGTTGTTTAAAACTGGGTCATGTTAAATCAGATTGTTCTTTTGCCCCTAAGAATCAGGATCCCAATTCGGTTAAGATAGATTCCTTGGTTGTTAAGGCCGATCAAGCTAGCTCTGCGGTGTCTCTATCCTCTTCGGTTTTCAAGCATCTGGTTACAAAAGTTTGGGTTCGAAAATCTGCTGGTGGGTTTTGTGTTAGGTGTCTGACAGAGGGGCATGTTTCAGACTATTGTTTCAAGGTACCACGCTGTCAGTTTTGTTGGAGATATGGGCATTCTGTTACTGGTTGTAAACAAGATAAACAGAGTTTGCGTAAAATATTGGTGCCAAAGATAAAAACTGTGAACTCTGAAGAAGTCTGTTTGCTTTCAACCATCAACTCTCAGCTTTCGTTACCTCCTCCACCTCTCCAACTAGCTCCCGAGCTGCATCTTCATCGTTTCATGGCCAACTATCACTGCAATCCACTGGCCTTTGTGCCAACTGGGTTGGCAATTGATAATGGCCCCCAGGGACGCAGAGTTCGAGCTGATCTTGCTGTCAGTGCTGAGGCACCTCTGAACCATGACAACTTTGCAATCGCTGAGACAGATGTGCAAGTGCCAATCCAGCAAAGGTATCATGCTCGTATAGAATTACGTCGTCGCTTAAATCGGCAAGGATTCCATGTCAGTAGTATGGAGGATTACCCTATTGGGCTAAGATTGTTTAGCTTTGCAAATTCTTTTGTCAGAGATAGAGTTGTTGGCAGATCTTATACTATTGATGATTGGATAGGAATCACCTTTGTTAAGCATGATGAAGGTTTGAATATGAGGGTTGCATCTTTAGGTTCAGAGAAGTGGGTTATGTTTCTGAATTTCCCTCTGGATTATCAAACTGAATATTGGATAGAAAAGGCAGTGTCTTTATTTGGGAAACTTCAGATTTGGTACAATATTTGTGAGGAAGATCATGCTTACATTCTGGTCAAAGTTTGGTTAATGAATGATGCTTTAGTCCCCAAAAGTTTGGTCTTAAGGCAAATGAGTGGTCATAGAAGGGCTTGGGCTGTTCCTGTTTATTTACTCCGTAGTGATCAATGGAATGCTCACATGCATATTATTCCTGAGGATACTGAAGATGAGCCACCTGCTGATGGGGAGCCCCACCCATTTTATGGTGCACACACTTCTGCTGAACAACGCTTTCAACAGAGGTTTCAGGATTGGTTACAGAGGAATGGGATTTTTGCTCAAGGTAATGGAAACAATGTTGCAAATAATAGGAGAACTATTATCAGAGATGTTAGTGACTCAGTTAGGAGAAACCTGGAATTTGACAATTCCAACTCAGCTCCATTGATGATTTTGCCTAGTAGGGGACAAGTGAATTATCAAGCTATTGCAAGGGAACAGGGGGTACACTTTTCTGCTGGAGTGCATCCTTCTCCCAATAGTCTAACTGACAGTCCTTTTTCTGCATGGAATGATATGATTTCTGATGGCTTTAGTAGCTCAACTGAATCAATGCAAATTATAGTGAATGATGCTGATTTGGCTGAATCTTCAGCCCAAGGAGCTGTTAGAGGGTCAATTCAGCAAGAGATATCTCCTTCTTTTATGATTGCAAGGACAGTCTTAATCAATTGGCATCAGCCAGACATTTTCTGGGGAGCTAAGTCATTATTTGGATCAATGTTTTCTTCACCAACTCTGATTAAAACAGACTTCTCTACTGGAAAAGTATCCTGTCATACTGAGGTTGAGGACAGTTTCAGGACCAGAAGGGTAGCTAGGAAGCTGTTTTTGGATGACTCTCCTAATATAGGGGAGGAGTGCTTCACCTCTGAGATGCAGAACCATGCTGGAAAACATTCTCATTCTGAGGACTCTGGGATGGTTGTACAGAAATATTTGGGGAGGACAAAAGGAAAGGGGAAAAAATCTATATATGTAATGGTGCCAGTGCGTAGGAGTCCAAGAAATAACATTTATAATGGATTCAAGGTTGATATGCCTACAGACTCAAGGAAGAGGAAATCCAAGGTCAAGGACAGAGTTATTCCTGGATTCAGAAATAATAGTGCATTGGATGACAATAGCTCTGCTGATTCTGAACTTTCTGAAATCCATAATCCTGCTTCTCCCATTCATCCTGCCACTCCAATTTCAGTGCTTCAGAGGATTGGTGTTAACATATGTGGCATTCCTCCTGAGGAACTCCAGGAGGACAAGCTGGAGAAGGCTCATGATGATGAGGAATAAGCTGAATTTATCTTATGTTCTTTCAAATAAACTTGCATCATTTGTTATTCAGAAACTTTCTGTTATTGTAATAAGGATTTCCTTAGGAATTATTCATAGGTGTGCCTACCTGTTTCATTCTTTTGCTATTTGTTATGAATTGCTATCTAAGACAGTGGAACATTCTTTGTTAGAATGTTAGAGGTTTAAATTCTGAGGGTAAACATAATGCTCTTAGAAACCATATTGATTCCTCAGGTTGTGCAATCATTTGCCTACATGAGACAAAAAGAGAACATTTTGATCATTCTTATATCAGAAAATTTTGTCCCAGAAGATTTGATAAATTTGTCTCTTATCCTTCAGTTGGAAATTCAGGGGGATTGCTGGTAATCTGGAATAGTGCAATTTTCAGTGGGCAAGTTAGTGAAAATTTATCTTGGGCAATAACTATTACATTCACTTCTCTGCAAACAAACTCTAGTTGGTTTCTATCTAATATTTATGGGCCTTGTGATGGAGTGGAGAGACAGGATTTTGTGAATTGGTTATATAATCTGCAAATTGATAGTTTGACCAATTGGATACTCATTGGGGATTATAATTTTTATAGATCACTAAATGATAGAAACAGACTGGGAGGTAACATTGATGACATGATACTTTTTAATGATATTATTAGAGCTCAAAATTTGGTTGATCTTCCTTTACAAGGTTCCTCTTATACTTGGAGTAACATGCAAGCTGAACCTTTATGGGAGAGACTTGATTGGTTTTTCACTTCCAATAATTGGACAACTACTTTTCCAAATACCACAGTTAGAGTTTTGTCAAGACCAGTTTCTGATCATGTGCCCTGTCTTATCTCTATTCAGTCTTCAATTCCAAAGTGTAGATTATTCAGGTTTGAAATTTTTTGGATTCATCATCCTGGTTTCAGAGAAACTGTTTTGGCTGCATGGAAAGTGCCAGTCTATAGTAATAATCCAGCAGTGGTTTTGAATGGTAAATTAAAAAATACCAGAAGGGCTTTAAAATTGTGGAGTAAGAATATCTCCAAATTATCTTTTCTTATTGAAAACTGTTAGAAAGTATTAAAGCAAGTGGATGACTTGGAACAGATAAGAAGATTGACAAGGGAAGACTGGAATTTTAGGAGGATTCTGAAAAATCATATTGTAAGGTTACTGTCTTATCAGCAACAGTATTGGAAAAAGAGATGCACTGAAAGATGGATTAAGTATGGTGATGAAAATTCAAAGTTTTTTCATAGAGTGGCTACTGAAAGGCATAGGAAGAATTCCATTGCAATGCTTCATTCAGAACATGATTCAATCATTACTGATCATGATGGGAAAGCTCAGCTGCTCTTCCAAGCTTATAAATTGAGATTAGGTATTTCTGAATCCCATGAGATGAAATTTAATCTGCAAGGTCTGTTCTCACCTTTAACTGACCTTCATGAGATTTGTTCACCCTTTTTCAAAGAATGAGATTGATAGGGTGGTCAATAAATTACCATTGGATAAAAGTCCAGGACCTGATTGCTTTAATGGATGCTTTCTGAGAACATGTTGGGATATTATAGCTGCTGATTTTTATAATCTGTGTGAACAGTTTTATCAAGGAGAAGCCAATCTGGACAGTATTAATAGTTCATTTATAACTCTAATCCCCAAAAAGACTTCTCCAACTGGTGTGAATGATTTTAGGCCAATCTCTTTGCTTAATAATTCTTTGAAATTACTGACTAAAATCTTAGCAGACAGACTGCAGCTTTGGCTTCCAAGATTAGTCAGTGAAAATCAATATGGTTTCATAAAAGGAAGAACTATCCAGGATTGTTTGGCATGGACTTTTGAATATATCTATCAATGTCAAGCTTCCAAAAAAGAAATTGTGGTGTTAAAACTAGATTTTGAAAAAGCCTTTGATATGGTGGAACATAATGCCATAATTGACATTCTTAAAGGCATGGGTTTTGATGAGCTATGGCTAAGGTGGATAAGAAGTTTACTGTCATCTGGGAACTCTTCAATTTTACTAAATGGAGTTCCAGGGAGGACTTTCAAATGTAAGAGGGGAGTCAGGCAGGGGGATCCTCTGTCACCTTTACTATTTGTGGCTGCTTCTGAACTACTCCAAAAGGTAATTAATAAGGAAATGGTGACTGGAAACTTGAATCTTCCAATTCCTTGTGGAGGTAAATTTCCTATCATTCAGTATGCTGATGATACTATTTTGGTTATCAAAGCCTCAAATGAGGAAGTTATCCATCTGAGAAATATTTTATTGGACTATGCTACTTCAACTGGGCTAAAAATTAATTTTCATAAATCTAGCCTAATTCCAATCAATATTACTGAAGCTAGGGCTCATGAATTAGCTTCTATCTTTGGGTGTGCTATTGCAAAAATGCCTTTCACATATTTAGGTTTGCCTATGGGGACTACAAAGCCTGTAATTATAGATTTAATGCCTTTGGTTGATAGAATTGAGAGAAAAGTAACAAGTGCTACTCTTTTAATGTGTCATGCTGGGAAACTAGCTTATGTCAATGCAATTCTCTCTTCAATAGCTACATATTCAATGTGTACTATTGAAATTCATCCTAAGATTTTAGAATATGTGGAGAAGATCAGAAGAAGATGTTTATGGACAAAAAACACTGATAATGGTATAAAGTGTGTTTCTTTGGCTGCTTGGGAGATGGTTTGTAAGCCTAAAAACAAAGGAGGTTTAGGAGTTCTAAATATGAAGCTACAGAATCAAGATCTACTGCTTAAATTTTTAAATAAGTTCTATAATCATCATGATATTCCCTGGGTGAATCTGATCTGGTCAACTTACTATCAAAATTCAGTCCCTCATGCTACCAACTCAGTGGGATCTTTTTGGTGGAAATCGGTTCTGAAGTTATCCCCTATTTTCAGAGGAATAACATCTTGTACAGTTAAACAAGGGAATAATGTGCTTTTTTGGAAGGATAAATGGAATGATGAGATTAAACAGCAGTCTTATGCAAGATTATTTTCTTATGCAAGGAATGAGGACATTACTGTCAGTAACTTTTGTTCTGCAGAGGATTATCAAAACCTGTTCCATAATCCACTTTCTCTAGAGGCCTCACAGGAGCTTCATCAAGTTCAAATGGAAATTTCTAATATGAGATTGACTGAACAGTGTCAAGATGAATGGAAATTTATTTGGGGAGACAACTATACTTCACAAAAATATTATAAATTTTGTTTTAGACTGCTTCAGCCACCTGTGCAATTTTCATGGATATGGAAATCAAAATTATGGCCAAAACTGAAGGTGTTATCATGGTTATTGCTCTCAGATAGATTAAATACCAAGAATATGCTTTGAAGAAGAAATTTCAATGTGGGCCAAGGTCAAAATCACAACTGTCCACTCTGCAATCTTAATATTGAAAAAACACTAGAGCATTTATTCTTTCAACGCCCATTCAGTATAGCTTGATGGCTCAGATGTAATATCACTTGGATGGGCACAGGAAACAGATTCCAGTTACTAAATCTAGCTAAACAAAATTTTCAGGAACAACTATTCTTTGAACTGTTTGTTATTTCTGCCTGGGGAATTTGGAAAGAGAGGAACAATCTTATATTTCAAGGAATTACACCATCTATTCAGGCTTGGAGAGCTAGAGTGAAATCAGATTTACAACTGCTTAGGTTCAGGGTTAACCATAACCAAAACCTGGAACAAACCATAGATTTTTTTATTGATACAATTTAGATATTCCTGATTTATTTTTCTTTTTGCTGCCATGGCAGCCTTTTGTATATACATGTAATCTTTTATCTGATTAATATAGTACCACAGTAGGAGCCTCTCCTGCTGTTTTTTGGTCAAAAAAAGATGGAAAGCAAGCCATGCCTATGCCCACCCTCAATTTGTCTGTTGCCTAGACTCTACTAGAGCATGATAGATCACCCGTAGCTGTGGATCAGGTCTACGACCTAGTCGGCAGGGCCGTCAAACAGCAGGAGAAGGCCACCTCTCAGGGGCTAGAATTGGACCCGAGATATATTTAGCCTAGCGCTCCTAAGCAGCACATGGCAATATCTCCTCATGATGTCGGATCTCAAGTGGGTTCGTCAGAACAAAGATGGAGGAATGCACGCAACAGGACTGATCCTATCCCCATATCCTCCAACCATGGAGGAAAGACTCAACCTCGTCACTCGCCCCCATCGCCCCGACATTCCTGACATCACAAAGACCCAAAAGCTCACCACCGCACGATCATGCCTCCACCTAGACGTCCCCATGGCAGCATCGTCATTCGCCACAATGTGGTGCAGCCTCGGTATGACGGAGAGCGCAGTGGCCACCACGGGCATAGGAGCAGGTCACACCCTGACCCTCCACATTCGACAAGCAACCATGATAGGAGTGAGGGGTCATAGGATGGTAACAGCAAGAAGGCTAACCCACCGCCACCTCCGCCATTGTCTACAACCAACATCCAGCATGGCGGAGGAGGACCGCATCACTCACGCAGCCATCCCCATGGCGGCGACAAGAACAAAGGGAACCCAAAGCCATGATGCACGTTCATGTTTGGACAGGATCCATGAGTCCCGAGAATGACAGTACTTGTTACCACATTATTTCGGCCCTATGATATGGGACA
Source organism: Avena sativa (assembly GCA_916181665.1). NCBI lineage: Eukaryota > Viridiplantae > Streptophyta > Magnoliopsida > Poales > Poaceae > Avena > Avena sativa. The sequence continues at coordinate 205,798,286 of OV702296.1, forward strand.
CAACTTATCCCAAAGTTTTCTGGATTGACAAGAAGATCAAACCCTATGACAGCACTGCCCGGCCGACTACGTGGTTGCAGGATTACAGTGAGGCAGTGGAGATTGCAGGGGGAAACCCCAACCATGCCGTCAAGTACCTCCCACTGATGTTGACGGGCATCGCCTGCCAATGGATCGACGATTTGCCGAAGAAATCCATATGCAACTGGTTGGACATGCATGAAGCGTTCACCAAGAACGTCGAGGGTACATACAAGCGTCCCTGCACTGACTGTGATCTGCAGCGGTGCCTCCAGGAAAAGGACGAGTCATCTTGACCGTACCTCTCCTGCTGGATGGATATGACAAATTCATGTGTGGGACTGCACGATTAGACTTCTATGGCCACCTTCATCGATGGTTTGGAAAAGGGCGCCTTGCTCCTGCATAAATTAAAGTGCCTGCAGGACAATCACAAGATGGATCTAAATCAGATGATCTCCTTGTCCAGTGAGTTCACAACCGCCGCTGACGATACTCATGGCTCCTCGCCGACATTGTCCATTCCAACACAAGCCAAGAGAAACAACAAAAATAAGAAAAAGAATCCAGTAGAAGAAAAGCCATCTTCTAACATTGTCGCCATGACGTTCGCATGCAGAGGCGATGGTGGGCAGCGTGGCCAAGGCCGAGGGGCTGGTCATGGGAAGTAGCGTGGTAGTGAAACTACCTCAGCAGCGCCACGCATTCCCTAGAAGTACAAGTAGTACCACGATATGTCGTGTTTCGTACACCTCGATGTTGTTTGTCAAAGATATGTCGTGTTTTGTATGTCGTGTTTTTTACACCTCGATAGCGTGGTAGGGAAAAGCCACTCAGACCAACTGCTAATGCAAGTTTGTCAACGACCTCAAGGAAGACCCGGAGTCCGGCTACAAGCAAAGCTGGAAGAACCGACCGCGAGGCAAGGGAAAAGGGAATAACAAGGAAGAGGAGTCCAAGGATAGAAGTGACATGGAAGAGGACGTAGACCCCAAGCACGCCGAGAAGGGCGATGACAAATGCAAGAACTCCTTTGATAAGTAGGCTCCCGTCTACCACACTTTCCTTGGCATCCCAAATTTTCGGTCACAGAAGACCTCATTGAGGATACTGATGGCCACCCTACCCCCAGTTCCTCAGTACCTACGCTAGTAGGAAGTTCCAATCACATGGGCAGGACGGATCACCCCGACCTTGTTCCAACAGAGAACCAGTATGCCATGGTCATTAACCCCCTAATTGACGGCAATGAGCTCACCAAGTGCCTTATGGATAGTGGAATCAGCATCAACATCATGTACCTGGATACACTGCACAAGATTAACTTGATAGAGAACAACCTAAGGTGGACCAACACCGTGTTTCATGGCGTAGTTCCTGGCTAGGAAGCTCGGTCCCTTGGGTGCATCACCCTTATGGTCACCTTTGGTGATGTCAACAATTATTGCCAAGAGCGCATGACCTTCGAAGTGGTCCCCTTCAAGAGCGTATACCACGTCATATTCAGACGCGACATATTCCACTCCTTCATGGCCAAACCATGCTTTGTCTACAACAATCTCAAGATACCTAGACCGAACGGTGTCATCACCATTGCCGAAAGTTTTGCAAAAGCAAGGGACTGCTAAATTGGAGAAGCAGTCTTTGCTGAAACCATCCTCTACGGCAAAGAATTCAAGGAGATCCAGCATTAGGTCGATGCCTCAGAGATGCCGACATCAAAGAAGGAGATTTATGACTCTGATCCTGCCTTCAAGGCTGCCATCGAGACCAAGCCGATGGAACTTGTGGTAGGCGATGACTCCAAGACCACCGCCATTGGGACAAACCTGGATCCCAAATAGGAAAGCGTTCTTGTTGAGTTCCTCTATGACATATAGGGACATCTACGCTTGGCAACCTTCCGACATGAAAAGTGTACCTAGGGAACTTGCCGAGCATAGCTTAAACATTGATCCTAAATGCAAACCAGTGAAACAACCTCTATGACGCTTCGGGGATGAGAAGAGACGCGTCATTGGCAAGGACATAGCTAGGTTACTTAGAGCTAGTTTTATTCGAGAAGTTATTCACACCCGATGGGTGACCAATCTTGTACTATTGCCCAAAAAGGGAACCAAAGAATTAAGAATGTGCGCTGATTACACCGACTTGAACAAAGCGTGTCCGAAGGATCTGTCCGCTTTGCCTCGCATGACCAAGTCATTGACTCGACGACTGTCTCAGAACTTTTATGTTTTCTAGATGCATACTGAGGATACCACCAGATCAAGATGCGAAAGTCGAACCAATTGGCCACTTCGTTCACCACACCATATGGCATGTTTTTCTATGTCACAATGCCCTTTGGGCTGAAAACACAGGTGCTACATACTAGAGGACAATGTAATGTTTCCTCCATGACCAAATTGGTCGTCACGTTCATTCTTACGTGGATGATATCGCAGTGATGTCAAATAAATCAAATTACCTAATCACTGACTTAAAGGAAACCTTTGATAACCTCCAAAAGTATAACACGAGGATTAAACCTAAGAAGTGCGTCTTCGGGGTTCCAGCTGGAAAATTGTTGTGCTTCATCGTTTCCCAACGTGGAGTCGAGGTCAACTTAGAAAAAATCAAGCCATCCTCAACATCAATCGTCCAAAATGCCTGAAAGACATCCAACGGCTCACAGGCTGTGTTGCAGCAGTAAGACGGTTCATCAGCCGACTTAGAGAGAAGGCTCTACCACTATACAAGTTGTTGAATAAGGAAGACAAATTCGTATGGAAAGACAAGGCGGATGCTGCTCTTAAGGATCTAAAAAGCACAATTTCTTCTGCACCTATACTTATAGCACCCGAGTCAATGGAGCCTATGTATATCTACATGGCGACCACCAAACGGGTTATCAACATCATCGTCATGGTGAAGCGGAAGGAACCAACACATGAGTACTGAGTACAACAACCAGTTTACTATGTAAGCGAGGTCTTGACAGAGTCCAAGTAGCGTTACCTGCACTACTAGAAGCTAGCTTATGGAGTTTTCCTTGCTTCTGGGAAACTAAGGCATTACTTCTAGAAGCACCCAATCACAGTAGTGAGCAAGGCTCCACTGTCCGACATCATCAACAACAATGACGCTACATGGAGAGTGGCAAAGCGGGGCATTGAGCTTGCCTCCATTGAAATCACATATAAAAGACGCGACGCTATAAAATCACAAGCCTTGGTGGATTTTATTGCAGATTGGACGGAGCTGCCAGATGATACTCCTATACCAGAACCAGAGTATTGGGTAATGAACTTTGACGAATCAAAGCTACTAAATGGCTCGGGGGTTGGTGTATTATTGCAATCAACAACACGAGAAGCTATAGTATGTCCTACAAATCCACTATGAGGCTACAAACAACATGGCAGAATATGAAGCACTCATTCATGGACTTCGCGTAGCCAAGGATATTGGCATCAGGCACATAGTTTGGTGTGGAGATTCTGACTTGGTTGCCTAGAAGGTGGCTACCACCTGGAACGTGCGGAACCCTATAATGGCGGCATATCGAGAAGTAGACGAGATAGCCAAATGCTTCGAAGGCTACGAATTCAAGTACGTCAAAAGGGAGGAAAATGACGCGGCAGATCTTGTCCCAAATCTTGGATCCGGCCACAAACCAATTCTGCCAGGCGTTTTTCTAGAGCATCTCCGGAACCAATCCATGAAGGGAGCGGTCCTCGAGAATGTGGATAGAGTTGACTCATTGTAAATGCAGTAACAATAGTCCCTCCGGCTTGGACAGAACTGTTCATGGATTAAATCAAAGACGTAACTTTGCCCATCGACAAAGTCGAAAGTTGGCAAGTAGTACGTCGAGCAAAGGGCTATACCATAATAAATGGCCAGCTCTGCAAAATAAGTACTATGAGTGTATTCCTAAAGTTTGTTTCCCAGTAGAAAGGTATGGATATCCTTCGTGAGATTCATCTCGGATATTGCAGGCATCACGCCGCTCCCCGATTGTTGGTCTCCAAAGCCTTCCGACAAGGATTCTACTGGCTGACCGCGAAGGTGGATGCTGACAAGCTGGTTGAAACATGTATTGGGTGTCAATATTATGCACGGCAGCCACATGTACAGGCTCAAGAATTGCGAACTATACCTATAACCTGGTCGTTCACAATCTGGGGGCTTGACATGGTTCGCCCGCTGCAGATGGCACCCTGTGGGTTTACGCATCTGCTTGAAGCAGTTGACAAATTCACAAAATGGATAGAAGCTAAACCCGTTAGGATCGAGTGGTGAGATTTCGTCTCCCACATAGCATCATCACCGATAATGGTAGAAACTTGTCACTCGGAGAAGTAGAAGCTTACTGTCACGAGAAAGGCATCCGCCTTGACCTAGCATCTGTGGCTCATCCACAATCTAATGATCAAGTTGAACGGGCCAATGGACTAATTCTGCAGGGAATAAAGCCATATCTAGAAAACCAATCTACTACCCTACCAGCGGTAGTAGTTTTCCAAAACAGAAACCAAGTGGGTTATCCATATTGGAAACAAAGTAACAAGCAATAACAAAAGCAATACCCGCAGTAAAAGTTCCCTTTACCAATTCCACTCTTCAATAGCTCTTCACTCCTCGGCAACGGCGCCAGAAAATAGTCTTGATGACCCACAAGTATAGGGGGTGTATCGTAGTACTTTCGATAAATAGGAGTGTCGATCCCAACGAGGAGCAGAAGGTGCTGAATAGTGGTATGGAACAGGAAATCCCTGTGAATACTTAGCAAACGGATTTTTTGTTGTTTTGTGACAAAGCGACAAAACAAATAGCAAGTAAAAGAAGTAACAAACAAACGGAGTAAGTGGCCCAATCCTTTCTTAGCAAAGGACAAGCCGGTGGAAATACTTATAAGGACCAAACGTTCGCAAGGACACATGGGAATTCCGTCAAGTGCTTTCGCTTCAAATAGCTGAGTACTCTTCTTTGGTGTTTGTAAGTGTTGTGTGGGTGAACCTGTGCTAACATACCGCCCTTCCTAGGACTAATACATACTTGTGATTAAACCCCCTACAAACATCCATAACTACAAGAAAGTAATTAAGATATAAATATAACCACAGCCTTAAACTCTGAGATCCTACACTACCTTGTGCAAAGGTGTCCTAACGGGGTTCAGGTTTCTGTCACTCCGGCAACCCCACAATTAGTAGCCAAATACACAATGCATTCCCCTAGGCCCATAAATGGTGAAGTGTCATGTAGTCGATGTTCACATGACACCACTAGAAGAATAGCACCACAACTTAAATACTAAAATATTGAATAATAACTCATCACAGATTCACTACTAACAACATGACTTCTCCCATGTCCTCAAGAACTAAACGAACTACTCACAAGACATCATATGGATCAAGATCAAAGATGATATGATAATGGATAACAATCTGAACATAAACAATAATCCAATGGTTCCACTCACAAGCATCAACTACAATAGTAATTAACACCAGGAAAGTTTCCCTTAATGAACTAAAGCAATATCCAACACAATTGTTACAGCGGGATGGAGTGGAGATGATGGTGTGGATGATGTTGATGATGATCTCGATGAAGCCTAGCTTGATGACGGTGTTGATGGCGATGGTCTCCCTTCTCTGGGAAGGAATTCCCTCGGCAGAAATCTGACTGCCAGAGAGATCTTTCTCTCTCTCGGTGTTTTCCGCTCCCCAAAGGCGACGGAAATCTATCTGTGGTCACTCTCCCGGTATTAGGGTTCCATAGGGAAGATATAGGCGAAGGGGCAGAGTCAGAGGCCGGGCAGGTGGGACACACCTGCCCTAGGCGCCGGGTCAGGTGGGCCCACGCCTACGGGGGTGTGGGCCCCCTGAGGCCCAACTCCGTCCCTCCTTCTGGCTTCCTTCGTCTTCTGGTAAAATATTCCATATTGTTCTGGTATTTTTCTGATCTTCACGAAATTGCACCGAAACGCCTTATTTTCCATCAGAATCCATATTTCGGCAGTCCATCATCCAGGAATCATCCAACATGAATAAACATATGAAAAGCCATAAGTAATACCTCATAATAAGACAAATGTCAATGAATGGAGGTAAAATATGATATAGAATGGTGATGCAAATTGGGCGTATCAAGTAGCTGGAGCCTGGGCGGAGGAATTGCAATTTGTTTTGTGGAGTTTAAGAACTACTCCCAACAGATCTACCGGCTACACCCCTTTCTTCATGGTATATGGAGCAGAAGTAGTACTACATTCCGACATCCTCCACGATTCACCAGGAGTTGCTGCATATGATAAATATGACGCTAAAGAATCTAGACACTTGGATGTGGACATGCTCGAGGTGGAACATGTGCTGGCATGCCAGAGATGCGCCATCTACCAGTATAATCTATACAGCTACCATAGTCGCCGTGTTTGGCATTGCTCGTTTAAAGAGGGGGATCTGGTGCTCCGACTTAAGCAGAAAAAGTCACACAAATCATCCCCGCCATGGGAAGGACCGTTCATCATAAGCAAGGCACTACTCAATGGTTCCTATTACCTCATTGATAATCGTGATTTGAAAGATAGGCCATATGAGGATCATAAGCATAAGCGACGTGACCCGGATGATGACTACCCGGAGCTTGATCGTCCATGGCACATAGCATAGCTACGTCCCCGCGGTGACCTATCGTACCACTTCATGATATAGTACACTATAGTCATTGACATAACATCAATGAAACATCATTCACTAGTATTACATCCCTCAGAGTTGTACAACAGAAACATAGCAGGACCAAGACATGACTCTAGTTTACAACTTGACTCTTTACAAAAGATCCGGAGAACAGTCTAGGTTATAGAGAGAGAAAGCAACTTCTTTCAAAGAAGAACTAGAAATAATAATTGACATCTATCATACTAATAATACTAGTATCTAAACTATTTTTCTTGCAATTGCTTCTATTGCATTGCTCTACAGAATGTAACACCCTCGAATCGACCCTATGCAAGTTTTAGTGATTCCCGCCAAACCTGCATAGAAATGATTCAAAGGTGCCCACCAAGGACTTACGTGCGCGTGTAAAACGAAGTAATACCATTACACATTAGTCCATGACGGAACCCACAGAAAAGATATATACAACAACGACTCCATGTGTAAAGAATACAGATATACAGTACAAAGATCCAAAGCACCTTGAAAATGATACAACGTACGAGTATGGACAATATGCAAATGGGGCTAAGAGCCCCAAAAATAACCAATGGTGTCCATAACCTTGCCCAACCAAGCCGGAAGGGTAACCTTGCTAACGATGATCATCTCAAAATCTGCTGAACAAAAGGGATGCCGACAAAGGGCGAAAGAAAAGAGAGCGGTCAATATCGAGGCCAGTACACGGCGAGTCTTAGAATTCAGCGGTCCTCACCTACATAGGTATGGTGGACTGATGTGGCAGCGAGCATGTGCTAAAGAACCTATAGAGACTCGATATATCTGGCGACTATCAGAGAGGGATAAGAAAGACCTATTCAGATCAAACCTGATACTATCACCAAGCATACCCATCCTGGTATTCCCCCTCGAGACCAAACGAGGAAGTCATAACGAGGAAACTCACACAATTGGCAATTTTATCATTCCATTAAAGTTGACCAATTACTAGTCAGATATAGATAATATGAGTCATCCGAACATAATAAGTAGTGGGCACTTTTAGTTAACCATTCCATTGTAGTTGCAATACTTACTAGTCAGATACATATAGCATGAGGCATCCCAGTTCTAGCACTTGTTGGTACTTTTATTTAGCCATTCCATTATGGTGAAGCTGATTACTAGTCATTTCAAAGTAAAATTTATAACAGTACTTTAGTTATAGTTGTCTATGATCGAGATATTGTGCTCCAAGTCGTCCATAACCATCGGCACGGCTTTCAGAAAGTTTTACCCTATAGGGGGGCACAAATAGCAACACACACACGATCAACCTCGGAAAAACCACATGAAAACCCAATGAGGCATCACGACAAAGAAATCACAAGATTCATATAATATTTCAAGGGGCCACCCCACTAAGCTACCCACGACGAAGTTGGATAGCTCCGAGACGGACCCAGAGGTTTGTGATGACGGCTATAAACGACTAGGAACCTGAAAGTGTGTCTAGGCTTATCGATACCGCGAAAACATGGCACGGGGTTCCAAAACAGTACAGGTGCTCCACACGCAATAGTAAATAAAGAAGTAAAACATGGCATAAGTATAGGATAGTAATAAAGCCCCAAACTACTTTGTGGCACCAAGAAATAAGATATGATTCAATCTCTCACTAAGGGGATTCATGGTCCCACATGCGGATAGTGCGAATAGTTAAGGAACTGGTATCAGGTACTCGGGGTCCTACGGGCCAGTGAGCAGTTAAAAACCAAATAACATCTATTTCCCATCGGTGCCTCTACATTAGTTACATGTAGCCCAACATTTTAATATCAAGTTGTAATTTGAGTCATGATCGTCTCCAACATAAAGCATATGGCAATCTTCCAACAAATGTGGATCACCAACGGCTAGAACCAACACCTGTGTAAGCATCTACGACTCGCAAGGATGACTATATACCACACAATCAGGAATAGGAGGTATCCATGGCAATATAGGGCTGCAAGGAATATAACGGATACGAAATATAAAGCATCGCAACACAGATAGCAATAGATCAACATGAGGAAGTAAAGACTATAAAAATAAAATAAATAGAAATGGGGAGAATGCTCGCCTGAAAAACATTGCCGGAGGTTCATCCTAAGATCGGGTCGTCACTTGCATCAACGCATCATCCTCATCCGTGAAGAGGCAATGCACTAAAAGAAACACCGGATGCACTATTTAATACTACGACAGAAGATCGGACATGATGCATGACATGGCAAGGATGCGATGCAATTAGGCCATATTAAGAGGAACCGGGGTCCCGACAATTAAATAGATAGGTTCATGTTGTTTGGATACCCCAAAATTTAAATGTTATCTTAACAAGGAGAAATTATGTCATTGGTTCACTATAGAAATTTAAATGGGACCAAAATAAGACTCGAAAAGCCCGCATATAGTCTCCATATTTAATTATGAGGTGAATCGGCTAAATGCCCCGAAACCACATGATATGAATGCAATCATATATAATTTAAATGCAACAAGATATATTTCATATATTATAAAATAGGGGGTGTCAGAAAAAGGAGTCACACATCAGGGTTCAACGGTCTTGTTTCCGAGGGGTTTTGTTTGGTCTTCGAAGAGGAAGGAGAATGCGTCGGGGTTCGATCTTCGGCTTCAAGAACGGTCTTGCGGTGCGTGAGGGAGATCTTGAGGCATCCTCTTCACCGGGCGGCAAGAGTTCTCGGCGTCCCATGATCTTCGTGTGGCGTCATGTCGAACTTAGATCGGCACCAGGGTCTCCGAATAGCAGTCTGTATCCACACGCACCATCTTCACAACATTGCAGTACCACATCACCAAATTGTCCACAAACACACCAATATTCCCCTCACGGGCTCTCCACCACTATTTTGACAAAGCTGGAAACAACCGGAGTGCTTGGAGGCGAGGCCGTGAGACATCAACTGGCCACGAGGATGCGCGTGCCAGTGCACTCAAACATGGGCGATGAGCACAACGGCGGTCTTGGCTTGCGCACTTGCAGGAGCCCATGAGAAAGAGGCCCCGGGTTGGGGGACGGCAAGAGGTGGCGGCGCCTAGGCTCGTCTCGAGGTGGGGTGAGCTTGCAAGGGCAGCGGCCATGACGCGGGGCTTGCTGGCGGAGCACGGGGAATGGCGACGTCCTTGGCATCGGGGCACTGCAGACCAGGGGGGCAACAGTGATGGAAGAGGAGGAGGCCGAGCACGCGGCGCCGACAGAGATGGCAAGGTTGAGGCGATACAGCTCAAGGCGGCTGGCGGCACGACATGAGATCACGGGTCGGGGAAGGGAAGCCAAGCGACAAAGCTTGCGGAGGCCTAGGCGAACGCAGGGGCCCATGGCCAGTGGAGAGGGGGACGGCTGGAGAGCACGCCGTGGCTGTCAGACCCAGTCTACTTACTCCCACTTATGAGCCAACGGCTAAGATGGAAGGGGGAAGAACCAACGGCTGGATGGAAGCTGGCATCGCTGTTACTTCCGACAGCACAATCACCAGCTTAATTACTGTTTAATTATTGTAACCGTACTTAATGACTGTACCAGACTATATAAGTCCCCGTGTCGGGCGCGATAGAGCTATCGAGATAATTCTACTATCAACTATCTTTACTGTCGCTATTTCTCCAGTTTTAGGGTTAGATAGTTCCTCTTAGCAAATCCCTAGTGATTAAGGGTACTCAGATCAGGAGTTCAGTCCGATTCCTACTGGGATCTGACAAATTGGTATCAGAGCAAATCGGTCCTTGGCCAATTTTTTTTAGCAAGGATTTGCGCCTCACAGCCAGATCCATGGCGGCAAATTCACAGGGTGTGACGACGGTGGTTGGGCTCTCCCATAAAATCCCACCCTCCTCACCCTTGTCGCGGCGGCGGGGTGTTCTGTCGAGGCGGCGCTGGTGGCGGAGACGTCCATCTTGACGAGGTCGACAGCGGCGACTTGGTGGCGGAGGCACTATTCGGGCGCAAATCAGACGGCTCGTTACGGTTGCTGGGGAACATCTCCCCCAGTGGTAAAATTCCGGTGACGACTCTGGTTCGTGTGCTACTGGTGGCGACTTTTCCTTGGCGGGTGGTAGAAAGACGAAGACGGTGCTGATGCCGTGATCCAAGAACAACGAGAGCGCCGAGGCAGCGGAACTGGCGGCGCTCAAGATGGACATGGAGCATGTCAACACGCGCACCGAAGAAATTGGCTCCAAAGTCGCTGGGGTCGAAGAGAAGCTTACGACTCTGACTGAGCAGATGTCACAACTCACCTCTCTCCTCTCGGTAGAACGCAACAAGCCACTGGATCCTGCTCCTGCTACTGCCCATGCTGAAGGATCCTTCAACCTAGCAAAGGAAGCAGAACCCGTTCGTGGACACTCTCAACCCCCTCACTGGTGCAGACGCAGCGAGGCCCTGATCCAAGGTATGATTTTCACTACCAGGAGACGGCGGATTAGGAGGCGATGCAAGGCGATTACCCAGCACCGTTCCCTGAGGCTCAAAACCAAGAGTACGACCATGAATTCTATTACCCAGCAACCCAACCACCCTACCACCAGCCAAACAACCAACCAAATCCTTTCCTTTTTCCCCCACAGCAAACCCAATACCCATTTCACTACCCAAACCACAACCCCAATTTCATGCCACCACTCAACCTAGAACATTACATCCCACCCCCATCGCATTTCTACCATCCTCCACAACCCAACTGGCATCCCTATTACAACACGGCTAACCAACAACCCCAACCAAACCAACCACATCCCCACCAACCCAACCCCCAAGCAAACAACAACCAACACCAACAACATATTCACCACCCACAAAACCACCATCACCCTGACCAGGAGCATGCTGCTAGGCAAGAGGTAGACCAAGAATGGGGCAACAATTATAGGGGTACAGACACCAGGAACTCGACAGAGATGCCCAGTTCTATAAATCCATAGCCAAAGCTCCCAAGATGGACTTCCCTCGATTCGATGGAACAAACCCAGAAGAGTGGCTGCGCATGACAACCAAATATTTCAATATGGTCCATGTACCTGAAAATGCAAAACTTGATTATGCCCAACTATACATCACTGGTAAATCAGACACTTGGCTCAGAAATTCAGGGGTGCTGGATGAAAATCTCACCTGGCAGGAATTCAGCAAAGTAGTGGTGCAAAGATTCACCATGAGCAGTGAATATGATGCTGTGGAAGAATTCAATTCCATCAAACAAGGTCTCTCCTCTATCAATGATTACACTAACAAATTTGAAGAAAAAAGAGCTCAATACAGGAAACAAAATCCTGAAGTCAAGGAAGCATATTACATCAAATGCTATATCAATGGCCTGAGAGGAGAAATAACCCACCACATGAAAAACCTGAAACCCACTTCCCTACATGAAGCAGTCCAATATGCCAGGAACATGGAAAAGGCAACCAAAGCTACAATTTCCAACCAAACCAGGAGATTTAGCCCTGCTAATAACCCTGCCAGAAGCGGTTTGAGAAGTCAGTATCAGCCCAAACCTCAACCAAATGCTGAGGTCCCCAACTCCAAGAAAGAGCCTGATAAGTCAAAGGCCAGACCCGAAACCAAGTTCAATGAGCCAGGCCTATGAAGGTACTGTGGACAAAAAATGGTTCTTTGGCCATCGATGCTAATAATACAAACAATTGAACATGATGGCTACTAAGGACCAAACATACCAAGAGGAGGAGGAGCAATTCCATGACACCTTGGATGCACAAGAACCTGAAACACCACAATAGGACACCAAGGAACCTGAACACATAATTCAACTATCCACCCAGGCTGTCAAGGAGAAGAACAGCAAGAACAACCTTACAGTCAGTGTGCTGATTGGAGGCAAAAGAGCAACAACCCTAGTAGACACTGGCAGTACCCATACATTCATGGATATGAAATTCTCAACAAAGATCAACTGTACAACCATCACCAACTCACTAGAAACTATACTGGTTGCTGGGGGAGGCAAACTGCAAACAAGAGCTACAGTGCAATCAATACCATACAAAATTCAAGGGCATGCATTGGAAAATTCTTTCAAAATTATACCACTCAATGGTTATGACATCATTTTTGGAGGTGAATGGATGCTATCCCACAACCCTATCAAGTTTGACTACATCAAGAGGGAAATCAAAATCAAGCACCTTGGCAAAGAGAAGATTATCCTCCAAGATCAGTCTTTGAACAAGGGAGTCAGATTAATGTCAATTGACAAACTACACAAAGAGATCCAGAAAGGAGCAACTGCTACATCCTTTTCCCTCTATTAGCTGAAACTACACCACCAAGCACTGATGATCCTGAGCTTAAGGAACTCATGTCTGAATTTCCTGACATCTTCTAGGAACCTACTGAACCACCCCCAGTGAGGGAATGTGATCACTCAATTCCACTTAAAGAGGGAGTAGTTCCACCAATGATCAGACCATACAGAATACCCCACAAACAGAACAATGAATGGAGGAACAGATCAAACAACTCCTGGAATCTTCTATTACCAGACCTAGCAATAGCCCCTATGCCTCTCCTGCCATATTGGTAAGAAATAAAGATGGTAGTTGGAGTCTTTGTATTGACTATAGAAAATTAAATGTTCAAACAATCAAAGACAAGTTACTAATTCCTGTCATTGAGGACCTCCTGGATGAACTCAATGGAGCCACCTTCTTCACCAAAATTGACTTGATATCTGGATACCACCAAATAAGGATGAAACCCAGTGATATCTCCATAACAGCCTTCAAGACATATTTTAGTCATTTTGAATACTTGGTCATGCCATTTGGGCTTACTAATGCTCCAGAATCATTCCAGTCTCTGATGAACACAATATTTGCTGATCATTTGAGGAAATTTATGCTTGTCTTCTTTGATGACATCTTAATTTATAGCAAGACCAAAAGAGAACACTTGCAGCATATCAAGATCACACTGGAAACACTAAGGAAACACAAATTATTTGCTAAGCAAAGCAAATGTGTTTTTGCTTCCTACAGTGTAGAGTACCTGGGCCACATCATCTCTGGTGAGGGAGTTGCCACAGTCCCAAATAAGATGGAAGCAGTAAAAGACAGGCCCATTCACAAGAACATTACTCAGTTAAGAAGCTTCCTTGGTCTAACTTGCTACTATAGAAGATTTGTCAAACACTATGGTCTGATCTGTCGACCACTGCATGACTTGTTGAAGAAAAAATCATTTTATTGGACTGAGACACAGACAAGGGCATTTGAACAGCTAAAGCAGAGCCTCATATCTGCATCAGTTATGGCCCTGCCTGATTTCTACCTACCCTTCACTGTAGAAACTGATGCTAGTGGATATGGATTGGGAGCAGTACTCATGCAGAACAACAGACCAATATCCTTCTACAGTAAAACTTTAGGACCAAAATATGCTGCAATGTCCACTTATGACAAAGAGGCAATGACCATATTGGAAGAACTCAAAAGATGGAGCCATTACCTATTGGGTAGCACCATGATCATCAAGACAGACCAAAAGAGTCTAAAATTCATGAATGACCAAAAATTCATGGAGGGAATCTAGCAGAAGCTCCTCTTGAAGCTATTAGAATTCACCTACACCATTGACTACAATAAGGGCAAAGAAAACAAAGCATCTGATGCACTTAGCCACAGAGACAACCCTTCTCCCCTCATGCACATCACTGTAGTGCAACCAGATGGATTGATTCAGTCCTTGATAGTTATACACATGATAAGCAATGCCAAGCATTAATCCAAAAGTTAGCTATTCAACCAGATGCAGACTCCAACTTTACATTACATGCTGGGATTCTGAGATACAAGGGACGAATCTATATTGGGCAGGATAAGAATCTACAAACAAAACTAATAGAATCACTACATGCTTCAGCTCTTGGAGGACACTCTGGCATGGTTGCTACATACCAAAGAATCAAAAGAATATTTTACTAGCCTGGACAAAAGAAACACATTGAAACATTCATTGTAGATTGCCCAATTTGCCAAAGAGCAAAAGCAGAACACTACAATTATCTTGGCCTCCTCAAACCACTAGACCCACCTGACATGGCCTGGCGACACATCACAATGGATTTCATTGAGGGCCTCCCAATGTCACAAGGGAAAGAGGTAATCTTAGTGGTTGTGGACAGATTGACCAAATCTGCCCATTTCATTGCACTTCCACACCCATACACTATCCACTCAGTGGCTCAAGCATTCACTAACAACATATTCAAACTACATGGGCCTCCAGTAAGCATTATAACAGACAGAGACAGAATATTCACAAGCAAAATGTGGCAGCAAGTGTTCAAATCCTAGAATGTCAAGCTCAACCTCAACACTTCTTACCACCCACAAACCGATGGTCAGTCTGAAAGAGTTAATCAGTGCTTACAATCCTACCTCAGATGCATGACATTTCAGGAACCCAAGAAATGGGTTGCTTGGCTACCTCTGGCTGAGTGCTGGTACAATACTACATACCACACAGCACTCAAAGTCACCCCCTTTCATGCTTTGTATGGGTATGCCCCCCCCATGATCAGTGAGGTTTCAATACAAGGTCCCAAGGACAGTGAAGCCAGAGATTTCCTTCAGGAGAAACAACAGATGCTGGCCAAACTCAAACAAAACCTGACTCAAGCACAAGCTCGAATGAAGAAACATGCAGACAAGAAGAGAATTGAAAGGACATTCCAAGAGGGAGACATAGTCTATATCAAAATGCAACCTTACAGACTGTCCAGCTTTGGCATTAGACAGTCCATCAAATTGGCAAGCAAATTCTATGGACCTTTCAAAATTCTTCAGAAAATTGGAACACTGGCATACAAGCTTCAGCTACCTAATGGAGTCACAATACACCCTATGTTCCATGTAATCCAACTCAAGAAACACCTGGGTCCCAATGCTGTTCCTCAACCTGAATTACCTCTAGTCACAGCAGATGGAAGCATCAAGACTGAACCCACCAAAGTGGTGGAAACCAGATCGCTTCCTCGAAATGGAGTCTTAGTGACACAATGGTTGGTTTAGTGGGAAAACATAGCTCCAGAGGACGCATCCTAGGAAGACGCCAACTTCATCAAGAGTGTATTCCCAGCGTTCTAGACAAAAACCATAACAGCTTGGTTCCAATACAACGCAACTTGAGGACAAGTGTTATCCCCAGGAGAGGGCAATGTCAGACCTAGTCGACTTACTCCCAGTTATGAGCCAACGGCTAAGATGGAAGGGGGAGGAACCAATGGCTGGATGGAAGCTAGCATCGTTGTTACTTCCGACAGAGCAATCACCAGCTTAATTACTGTTTAATTATTGTAACCATACTTAATTACTGTACCAGACTATATAAGTCCCAGTGTCGGGCGCGACACGGGCGCGACAGAGCTATCGAGATAATTCTACTATCAACTATCTTTCCTGTCGCTATTTCTCCAGTTTTAGGGTTAGATAGTTCCTCTTAGCAAATCCCAGTGATTGAGGGTACTCCAGATCGGGAGTTCAGTCCGATTCCTACTGGGATATGAAAGTGGCGGCATGCGCGGGATGGAGCAGGGTCTACTGCCGGCGGTTGGTTGGGATCGGGAGGAGAGAAGATAGCGGCGGAGAAGGTTAGAGAGAGGGAGGGGATCGCGGGTGGGGCGCGGGGTCGAGAACATGCGGGGCAGGAGGCTTCGTTGGTGGGCGCTGGGGCCAAGGAGAGTTGGTCGGGATGGCGCGTCTATTTGTGGCATGATAGCATGTGGGGTGTTGGATACCATGGCCAGGGTGTGTCCGAGTCATGTCGGTGCACCCGTGTGTGTGCAGCGCGCGTGCGTGCTGTGAGGCTGGCGGTGGCGGGGTAGTCGGGTGTGGGTTCTGACGGCTGGGTAGATGGATTAGGGTGGTTTAGGGTAGGTTTTTCTAGGGTTTGGACGGGACTAGTTATAGGCTAGGGTTTGGAGGTGACCGGCTGGGCTTTTGGGCCTAGCCGGCTGCCTCCCAAAATTAATGTGAATATTTATTTATTATTTTAAAAACATTTTTAATTAGTTTTAAGACAAACAAATAATCCAGGTACACGTGGGTTTTGGATTTGAATAGAAAAATAAAGGATTATTGTTAAAAAAACAAACTAGGGGTTTTACACAACTTACTATGCATGCAACATGATAATTCTCAAATGCAAAACATATCAATTTTGTAATAGTGGTTTTATCCGGGGTGCTACACAGAAGTAGGTTCTACGGCTAGCTATTATGCTTTAATCTACCTAGCAACTTCACCTTCACTTCAGTTGATGTATATGTTGATATCCTCAACTTCATTGAAGAACTTGAGCTTTTGGTGATGATTCCCTTGAGCATAAGTTGATGTAGGCGTCGTCTTTATTGGCTTCAAAATCTAGCAAGAGTTAAGAAGATACGTTGAGTCCGAGCATACTCAGCAAGTTCACTAACAACGATTGTTTGATCCACTAGCTACAGCCATAGACCATAGGTCGTAGGCAGTGCAGGTTTTTGTAAACATTTCTTCAAAGGTTGCTTTTATTCTAAAAAGCTATGTCCGCCAGCCTTCACATGTTTACTAGAACTTTCATGGTTCCTTTCCTGCCACATTCATAGCTCCTTTCCAAAAGAGGGAGTTATAATTAAAGTTCTTACACTCTATAGAGGAGCATTGCTTTACCCATGAGAGTTCAAATCCTTGTTGAACAACCGGGTGATCTTTCCCATCCAGAATTCCGTGATGTGGGGCCCAGTAGATGATCCAAGCCAATCACTGCCCTTCTTCGCGACCCTATATGTTTGCACGATCCTTCGGGCCGAGCTACATCTCCGTTAAGCCCCCTTTCGGGCAAGCTACAACCCTGATGAGTTCCTGAAGACTCTTTGAGCCGGTTATGCCGCTGGTAAGCTCCCTAAAGGTCTGACTATACCTTCGGCAGCGGCTCATAGATAATCAAGACACCAAATTCGTGGGGCCTAAGGGTGCCCACCCATATGTTGGAACCACACAAGTAATCACATCGTCATACTAAGGTCGTCTTGACTACATATGAAAGGAAGAAGATCCAGCTGACTTCTCCATCCCATTCCAAATCTCATGGTTAACGCGTGATATACAACCCAAGAATCACTAGTGACATTGGTTGTTAAGTCCTAGATAATATGTTCCTTTACCATCGGAACTTTCATAGTAGGTTATTACCATATGGTAAATAACCCATAATCATATTATTATGAAAATAGTGTTTTCTGAACTTTTTGAATGCAGGTGAAGACAACACTGGATTTGTAAAATATTTGATAGAAAATAATAAAAGGACATCAGAAAGTGTGAATTTCCTTTTGTGATTGCAAGGTTATGCACTCACGGTCTTCGAGACAATAGAAGATCCAATATTTGAAAACATTATCATTGGTCCGGTAAGGACTAATGTTTAAAGATTCAATAAGTAGTTATGCATAAGTAATACTACGCATTTTGCGAAAACTCCCGAAATGAATCCCTAATATTTTAAGTGAAGTGAACTTAGGTGATTCCTCTAAGAGTTGGTTCATCTTTAAATTTTACTTCATAGGAAATACATTTATAAGGAACTTAAGTCTTAACATTCAAGATATAAAAGTAGAGTATATAGCAATCTAAGATAGATGTTTATTGCCATCTGGTAAATATGATGAAAGTCTAGGTGTTGAGTTGTTAAGAATTGAAGGAACTATTATAGAGTTGTTTATTTGATGTGGCAAAAAGAATAACCTTCGAAGAAAAGGTTTCTTTGATAAGGTTTAAATAATCTTTATGGTTAATAGAATGTGATCAATCTCTTTTGCATTTGCTCGATTAGTTTGGACTTGAGATGCTTTATGTCTTAATTGAAACAGACCAAAGTCAACTATAAAAAAATATAAATAGTCTTTATACATGATGTTTATAAGCTTTGAGATTAAATTTAACTACAAAATTAGAAGTGAATCTTAAGGTGTAATGTTTTTAGAATATTATCAAGTTTTAGGGTTTTGAATAGTATAGTTGTTAATGAATAATCATTCACTTTCAGTTTAAATGAATATTGAGTTTAGGATTGGATGTGTTATCAGGAAAATAATATGCAACTTATTAATGAGAGCATAAATAGATGATTTTAGTACTTTGTTAGGATTTAAGGTCATGATAATAATGATTAAGAGATAAAGATTATTCACCTTATTATATATGAGTGATACATAATATTTATTTGGGATTTCTATTTTTGTGCCCCTGGTTCATTAGCTCAACTTACTTTTCCCCAGCCGCTTATTTTTTCCTCACTTTTGTCCAGCTCCTATTATGGAACTCTCACATCGGTCTGAAACTCGCTCTCCATCGGGTCCCGTTAGTGGACCCTCGCCCTTACATGCTGACAAGTGGGGCCGCATTCAGGTGGGTATCGTAGTGGACCCTCACCATTACATGCTGACAAGTAGGACCCACCCCCTTTACGTGATGACAGGTGGGGCCACGTTCAGTCGGGTCCCGTAGTAGGACCCCCCATGGTGTGGGGCCGGCTTGTTGGGAACACGTTTTGGGGGATGTGGTGTGGGACCATGTGGGGCGTGCATGGCAGTTACGTGTGTCCTTTCACATAAATTGCAAGATTTCTTTTTTGTTATTTTTATGATTGGCCTTTTTAAGAGCGCCTTTTCCCCTTTATGTCACTAATAGTTGTTATTTTTTCCCCAAAAGGCAGCAAATCTAGAGCATCTTCTCTCTTCACTCATGGTTCCTTTTGGCCCTCGTATTTTCCCAATATGGCAGCAAATCTAACCAGCACCATAAATATGTAGATGAACAGAGCAGATGTAGATAAGCAGCTAATAAAGGATTATATAGTACGATACATAAACCAGGTTTGACAATTAGGCTGCTTAGCAACAACAGCTTACAAGTTCAACATAGACAACAAAACAAAAGAAGCTACTTTACAGCAGCAGCAACATCAGCATAGGATCAGTGGCCCCTCATGGCCTGCGCTAGGAGGGCCTCTGCCTACTCCCTGTGGTGCTTCCTCTACTTACTGTTGCCCAGTCCCTTGACCTTGGGAACCTTGGGCTTGATCGGGGGCATGCGACCCTCCTCGATGGCCACCTTCTGGAGGTTGCAGAGGTGAAAACCTAGATCCTTGTGCTGGGCTCTGAAGGCGTTGGCATTCTTTGACGGGCCGCATGTCTTCACATCCTCAACATGCATCGCGAGGGAGTTGAAGTCAGTGGCGAGGCTCCTGGTGCAGAAGGGGTCCTATAGACGTCGCTAGCGAAGAACCCATTGAACTGGCTGGACTTCGTCTTCCTCAGCACCTGACGAGTCTTGGTGTCCATGGACTCTTCGTCGCTGCTGACGTCGCTGCTATCCACCTATTACAAAAAACAGTAGCGTGCAATAAGGACATGATTGAGATACTGTGGTTATCAGGATGGATTACTTGCATAAATTAACTTATTGAGATCTGATTATTCCCCAATCCCCAAATCTCAAACCAAATCGAATACTGATCCCAACTACAGATCGGTGCTAGTACTGATCCCAACTACAGATAGGTGCTAGTACTGATCCCAACTACAGATCGATGCTAGTACTGATCCCAACTAGGGGCATTAAGTGAAATATGAGATCTAACACAAGAGGATTAGCTACTGGAAAATACCTAGCATCCACCGATTAGCCGAGCCCTAATAACACACGATCTAGCATGTAATGATGGGAATGGGGGAATAACAAAGGAAGGGGAGAAAACCCTACTTACCTCCGACAATGGGTCGGCTAAGCTGGTGTCGAATGGGTTCTCCGGCTTGATGTAATCATTGTCCCCGTAGGGGTCCCAGCCATGCGGGATCTGCAGGAGAACGGCGAGGGCCTGTATGGGGACGGGGGCCTCCTCACCGGTGGCTATGATGGAAGCGAGGACAGGGGTCTGGACGGGGGATGGAGGCTGCCTTCAATGCCTTAATGGGGTCCAGTAGAGGGACGGGGGCCTAATCGTTGGTCTCCTTGGAGGCACGATGGCCACCGCGCTATTCTTCTCCATCGTCGGCGTGGTTGGGGTTTTCTTGGGGGTTTACAAAAGGTGATGGGACAGTGGAGATGGTTGCGTGAGTGGGTGAGCAAGTGAGTGATGAGTGAGAGTGAGGAGGCCTCTATAAAGGTGAAGGGAGGAGATGTTTTGTTGCACCACCGTGCACCGCGTAACCGCGTGCACTACTGCAACGTGCACGGCCACGCACGTCCGCTACCGCCCTGTGCACCATGACACGCGTACTGTGCGTCACATTTCCCCCCTCGTGTCTAACCTTGGCCACTTAGTTGTGCTCATTTATACCCTCGAGTGTAGCACTGGAAGTTTTGTTGTACTCAGTTTTTCCCTCCAGTACTAACACTTCCGTGTGCAATATACTCACTTTTACCCTCTGGTGGCTGGTCAACAGAGAGTCAACGAATGGGTTTTAGCTAGCTAATTGAGTCATTTTATTCACAACAAATTCAAAAAGATCAAATCATAGTGGCATCTACCCAGGGAGTCTTATTATGTGACCTTCCACCATAAGAAATGTATATAAATCAAGCCTAAATCACCACTTCTCAAATCACCTACTATCTATGAAGGTTCATGGCTTTCTACTCAAGCCTCTCCCCGAAACATCCCTCCCCAAAACATAATTTGTCTGAATGAGGCAATAATTGTCAAACTGATGTATATTTGAATTTAAAAAAGTTTGATGTATTCCAGTATGTATTTTATTGTATAAAAGAATCATTTTCCATTTTTTAAATCTCCTTTTGTTTTATATTTGAAAGCCCTTGTCAGTTTTTTGCCCTTCTTTTTTATGTTCTACTCAGTTTTCCCCTTCCTCTTAGTGACAAACACTCACACGTGTGCTCATCTTGGCTGCTACGCTCTAATTGGTCGAGACAGTTGTCACGCGGATCGTACCCACCAACCGTTGATCCACTGATTGATCCTTTGTGATCTAGCGGATAGGATAACCCCTGTATCTGTCGGGGGCACCCTTTATCCATGCAAAATAACAAGTTTGCCACCAATGCTTTAACTTCATAAACAAATGATTTTGAATATAATTTGAAGGAAAAATGTTCAAAGGTGTATAATTTTTGCATTATATTTCACTCCATGTCCTAAGTGAGATTTCAAAGAGTTCAAAGGTGTATAATTTTTGCCATATGCAAGGTTATGCATTACATACCTACATTCTATGAAAATGATAATCTCTCAAGATTGTCTTAGCACATCATTATCACGTATTAAGTGCGATTTCACAGTGTTCAAAGGTAAACACCCTTATCCTTTACATTAAGAGTTGTATAATATTTCAATTTGAAAGTATTCAAGAGTAGTGTCAATTATGAACACTCTTTTACATTAAGAGTTGTATAATTTTTGAATTTGAAAGTGTTCAAGAGTAGTGTCAATTATAAACACTCTTTTACATTAAGAGTTGTATAATTTTTCAATTTGAAAGTGTTCAAGATTAGTGTCAATTATAAACACTCTTTTACATTAAGAGTTATATAATTTTTTTAAATTTGATAGCGTTCAAGAGTTGTGTCAATTATAAACACTCTTTTACATTGAGAGTTGTATATTTTTTTTAATTTGAAAGTGTTCAAGAGTTGTGTGAATTATTGTCAACAACCGGATTTTTAATCCCAGATGCCTGTTATGCCATACATCGCAATCCCAGGATTACCATTTTTGCGAGATATAACAGATTTGATATCACAGTACATCATCCATTACAAACCATACATAAGGTCTTACAACAAATAAAGGATCTGATGATCCAGTCTTAGTACAATTCAAGCAGCAAAATAATATAGTAACGATAGCATGGGCGAAGCTCCATCTTCACGGTCACAAGCAATGCTGACAATGGGCGATGATCCTAGTTGTCGTAATGTTCATGCGGTCCATCCTCCTGATAGTCCTCTTCATAGTCTGGCCACAAGAATAGCCATGGACAAAGCCATGAGTACTCTTTAAGTACTCGAAAACTAAGACTAACAAGTGAAGTGGTTTTGAGTAGGAAATACTAGGCTCTAGGTCATTTTGCAAAAAGCCAGATTTACCTTAACTGAGTTCAGATGCAAAGAAAGCTATTTGAGAGTTTTATAACACTTAAGTGGGAACTTGAATTTTCACATCACAACCCTGTTGTGGTCAAGTCAAAGTCATGATTCATTTCATAAATCATTTTGAAAACATCTGACGATGGAACAGTGTGTCCACTCTAACTGTCCACACCGCGGACGCGGCTATTCGAATAGTTTGACACTCTGCAGAGGTGGTACACTTTCACCGCAATATTCGATACATCCATCAAGAACAATCCTGAATTCACCATACTCAGTATGCGGTTAATCAATCCTAACCTTTCAATTACACACCCTAGTATAGGCACCTCTCCTATGAGTTTGGCCTCCCAACCATGACCAACTCTCATCTTGGGAACTGCACAGGTGGACAATCTTCACAAGGTAGCCTCAGCTCAAACCTTAGCCGCAAGGGAACCCATACTAAGGTATATAAATTTCCAGTCAAGCCCTATCCAAATTTTGGGTATTGTGGTTGTACGGTAAAATTGGAATGGTATCGCATCCAGACAACCATCAGTTCTATAAAGGGCTAAGGCTCATGCCTCAACATTTTCATCATCAAAATCATCTGGTGTTCAAGAACACATGTGCAAAAAATTTCATTAGAATGACTCATCATTCTAAGGTTTTCATAACCATTTTCACCAAGTATTCCCATCTAAAATTTTCAAGTTTTATGCTTAGCACTAGAATCTACAAGTGGGGGTAAACAGTAATGAGGGGTGGTAAACAAGTGTGAATGATCTAAGTTCAATCGCATGCCTTAGGATGACATCAAGATTATCTAACTTAGGCCAAGTTTTATGCTACGTTTAAACATCTTTCTAAAATATACAAGTCATTAAGTAAACAAACTAAGGAGCTTTGATAAAGAAATAAAATAACTAAGCTTGCAAGTAAAACTAGGATTTGGTATCATTCATTGGTATAATCATGGCATGCCTAATGCATTGGATAGATTATCTTGTAGGTTTAATCTTGGAAGTATGACTTGCATGGTTTATCTTAGCTTGCTAAGATAGTAGCTTGCCTTGTGAAGTGAAGTGGTTGAAGTTCTCCTCTGCTTCTTCCTCTTAGTAGTCTCCTTCCTCCTCGTATCCTTGGTCGGTACTAGCGTCTATAAATAAATATAAGGTACACAATCACCAAACAATACTTAACTAATTCTATTTATCACACCAAGGTTCACACTAGATGATCTAGCATCATCACTATTATCACCAAGATTAAAGCACTTGTTTTTTTTGTTTTAATTTAGAAAAGTAATTTCTACTCATTGAAAAACTACTTAAGATTTAATATTCTCCAACTAAAACATGAGATCATGTTGACATATGTCATCACCACATATTTCAGTACTTGGGAATGTGATTTAAAGTGGTGTCACAATTTAATAAGGTTTAACATTTTTATGTTAATTAAATAAAGTGACTAGAAATGCCTATGGGGATTATTTTATTACTTATACAATATTGCTGCAAGTAAACCTAGATATTTTTATATATTCGGAAAGGTCTTATCAAATGTGATTTTTGAGAGTTGGAATCAACTCAAAAGCTTTTATGGTTGAATTTTGAAAAATATTTGAACGCAGAAAAGTCTCTGCCTTGTTATTTTTACTATAGATGATCTACAATTCCAAATGAGTTGAACCCAACAGGCTTGGATTAAGAATTTCAGTACTTTTCTATCAAAATTAGTTTCATGCAATTTGGTTTAGTGAATCTATCTGAAATGATTTTTGAATCTAGAGACAGAACTAAGTTTGAAACTAAATGGAAAAACCTAAGTTTGAATTACTGGGTCGCGCGGGAGTGTAACTGGGCCGGCCCACTGGGCATAGCGTGCGCACATGTGGGTTTAAGTGGCTGTCCCCACCAGTCAGCGAGACAGGGGGTGCGAAAGGGTATGGGGCAATCTGGACCGTGCGATTAACATCTAATCTAATGGCTGGGGCTTGTCGTCTCCGTCGGGCAGCACCGACAAGACTGAACCCTAACACGGACAGTGGGGTTATGTGGGGGCTCACCGGGGCTCAAGAGAGGTTCGGCGATGGGGGCGAACTACAAAGTCAACGACGATGATCCTCCTGGTACCGGTGGGTCCTCCTAGGGCGGCTCCAATCGACGGCGCCTCTTCTCCTCCTCCGCGGCAGGCTCCGGTGCAATTCTGGCCACCTGGTTCTCGCCTTGCTTCGGGAATGAGGTGGGGTGGTTCTAAGAGAGAGGGGAGTGTGATGGTGTGCTATAATCGAACGGGGGAGGCCTCTATTTATAGTGTAAAGAGGGGACCAAAGGGTGCGGGTGGAGTTCGTCATGGTTGTCTACACAGCGATATAATGACATGGCTGGGGGTAGGGGACGGTGTGCTGCCTCCCGGGCGAAGCTCAATGGCATGGTGGAGAGGCGTGGGGCGGTGCAAATTGGTCAGAACGCTGTGATGCTCTGGGTGGGTCCGACGGGAAATTTAATGGCGCACGCGCTCTCCTGGTCGCGCGGCGACGAACGGGCATGTCCGGGCGGTTCCTGGCGCGGTGGTGATCACGCACGCGAGCAGCAAGGGCGGAGCGCGGTCTGTTCTCGCGCATCGATAATGGGGTGGCCATTTGGGCTTGGTCATGGTCACCATTGATGACAATGTCAAGCTTATAGTGATCTAGGGCTAGATAAATTAACAAGATGATCTACTGAGATTGTGCTGTGAGCTAGAGAGGAGACAAGTTAGACACAACACTACTCACTATAGTGTTTGATGTTTTATTTGATTTGTGTTTACAAGGTGTTTGATGAAATGGTCGAAAGAGATTTGAATTTGAATTTTTGGATGAAAATTGGTGGGTGTACTAGTCACATACTATGTAGTCTCTAGTTGCTTGGAATGGTCAAGGTGCACTAGTTTGGTTGGTTTTTGAGAAATGGTGATCTTCACATATGATATAGATTAAATTTTGAATTGTCATTTGAATCAAGTTGACAAATGTTTCTGTGAGATTGCAAGGTTGTCTTGGGTTCAATTTTACTTGGTCTAGCAAGGGGTGAAAAGAAATGGAATTGTTTCTGTTTGAAATCTTGGACTAGAAACACTCAAAGTGACCTCGTGAGCAAGATTGGCAAAAATGACCATTAGCTCATTTTGTTTGTTTTTGAATTTCTCTTGATTTGTTTCTTCTTGGATTTGATTTAGATGATGTTGTTTTCATCTTTAAACCATTCCTTTCTATTCACAACAAACACATAAGTCCATTCATGCGTTCATACAATCATCACATACACACATGCATTCATAATGATTTTAATTAACAAAAGTTTTTGTTAACCCTAATTTTGGGTGATTGGAAAATGATAACCTTGATTAATATTTTTGGGATGTTACAATTATAAACACGCTTGTACATTAAGAATTGTATAATTTTTTTTAATTTTAAAGTGTTCAAGAGTAGTGTCAATTATAAACACTCTTTTACATTAAGAGTTGTGTAATTTTTTCAATTTGAAAGTGTTCAAGAGTTGTGTCAGTTATAAACACTCTATTACATTAAGAGTTGTATGTTTTTTTTTAATTTGAAAGTGTTAAAGAGTTGTGTCAATTATAAACACTCTTTTACATTAAGAGTTGTATAATTTTTTTAAATTTGAAAGTGTTCAAGAGTTGTGTCAATTAAAAACACTCTTTTACATTAAGAGTTGTATATTTTTTAATTTGAAAGTGTTCAAGAGTTGTGTTAATTATAAACACTCTTTTACATAAAGAGTTGTATAATTTATCTACGATAACCCAAATACAGTCATGGTAGGTGTTATTGACTTGTAAGAAATGGGCAACTTTGGACAGTCTATCTACGATAACCCAAATAGAGTCATTTCCCCTACTAGATGTAGGCAAACCAGTGATAGAATCCATTCCCAAAGAATCCCATTTCCATTTCGGAATTTGCAATGGTTGCAACAGTCCTGCGAGTCTCTGATGTCCTACCTTAACTCTCTGACAAGTATCACAATTGGCTATATAGATTCCGATTTCTCTCTTCATCTTATGCCACCAAAATTGCTCATTTAAATCCTGATACATCTTCGTTTCTCCGGGGTGGATAGAATAAAGAGTATCATGGGCTTCTTTCAAAATAGCTTGTTTCAACTCTGAATCTGTTGGCACACAGATACGTCCTTTGTACCACAAAACTCCTTCTTCATCTTCGGTGAATCCGGGTACTTTCCCTGTACCGATGCGACATTTGATTTCGTCGATACTAGCATTTCCTTTCTGCGCCTCCTTGATCTGACTGATCAAAGTGGGTTGAAGTTCGATGCTAGCCAAAAATCCTTCACTTACTAATTCCATTCTGAAATATTCCATCTCTTTGTGCAAACTTGCTTGTTCATTCAGAATCATGGAGTTCAATCGACACGACAATCGATTAAGGGCATCTGCTACCACATTGACTTTACCAAGATGATAGTGGATGTCTAGATCATAGTCCTTGATTAGCTCTATCCATCTCCTTTTCCTCATATTCAGCTCCTTCTGAATAAAAATGTACTTCAGGCTCTTGTGATCTAAATAAATTTCACAACGGTTCCCCATAAGGTAATGCCTCCATGTCTTCAGGGCTATAACTATGGCTGCTAGTTCAAGGTCATGGGTAGGATAATTCTTCTCATGTTGCATTAGTTGTTAGGATAGATAAGATATGACCTTACCCTCTTGAATTAGCACACATCCGAGAACGATCTTGGATGCGTCACAATACACATCAAAGGGCTTCGTAATATCCAACACGGTCAAGATTGGGGCTTTGATAAATCTCTTCTTGAGTTCTTGAAAACTTGCTTCACATTTGTCCGTCCATTCAAACTTCTTATCTTTCTTCAACAATTGGGTCATGGTTCTTGCGATGCTCGAGAATTATTCTACGAACTTGCGGTAGTATCCCGCTAATCCGAGAAATGCACGAAGTTGGGTTTGAGTGGTTGGGGCTTGCCATTCTTCAACATCCTTAACCTTGGCGGGGTCAACAACAATTCCTCTGGCTGATACACCATGTCCGAGGAATCCTACTTCATATAACCAGAATTAACATTTGCTAAACTTGGCATACAACTGATGCTCCCTAAGGGTTCCAAGGATGGTCCTCAGGTGTAGCTCATGTTCTTCTTCTGATTTGGAATAGATCAGAATGTCATCGATGAAAACAACAACAAACTTATCCAGGAAGTCCATAAAAATCTTATTCATGAGGTTCATGAAATAAGCGGGGGCATTGGTTAATCCAAAAAACATGACAGTGTACTCATACAATCCATATCTAGTGGTAAAGGCAATCTTCAGAATATCCTCTGCGCGAATCTTGAGTTGATGATAACCATTTCTAAGATCAATCTTAGAAAACACTTTGGCACCAGTCAACTGGTCAAACAGATCTTCTATCTTCGGTAGTGGGTACTTGTTATTGATGGTGACATCATTAAACTTCCGATAATCAGTACACAAATGGTTACCTCCATCTTTCTTGTCCACAAACAAGACAAGTGATCTCCATGGCGAAACGCTTGGTTGGATCAATCCTATCTCTAGCATAGAATCCAGTTGCTTCTTCAACTCCACTAATTCAGACGGGTTCATACTATATGGTCTCTGGGCTATGGGTCCGGTTCCAAGGATTAGTTCAATGATAAACTCGATATCCCGATCTGGGGGCATACTGGGCAAAACATCTAGAAATACATCGGCGTATTCACAAACTACTCTGACTTGGTCAATGGTTGGTTGGGCTAGACTCTTGTTGCACTTGAATTGACGGTGCAAGGTTTCAGATTGTAAGGTTCCCAACCTTTAATAAGGTAGAGATCCCTGTGTTTACAATGCTAGTCCCTGGATCAATAGCTAGCATCTACAGTTAAGATGTAATATTAAGAAACAAAGGTAATAATACAACTTTATAACCAGGAATAAAATAAGTCATTACATCTTACATAGCTCATTTGGCTATCTCATTACATTGGAGCAGAATATCTATAAAGCATGGAGTCCTTCATCTTCAAAGTGCCACAAGCAATCATGTTGGTTGTAGACTTATAATCCTATTCAACACACTTCACTAATATCAAACAAACCTACAACATAATAAGTTGCAGCCACAAGGGTCAATACATTTGAATTGTATTGGCAAGTTTCACTACTATGTAGAATTAAGTGGATCCTATCATTACATGCATATTTGGGTAAGAAGGGTTTAGGCTCATTTGCAGAAAGCAATATAGTTTTATCCTATCTTTTCAAAATAGTTTTGATCTTTTGTCAAATCTTTTTGAACTTCTTGGAAAACTCCATGTGCTTCTAATCCCTTGTTGTCACCATCAAGTTTTACTTTGAGAAATTGGAATGTCGAGATCTTCCATAGCTTCAGGCCTTAGTTGCTCAAAATTTTCCATAACCGGGGAGACGGCTATGTACTTAGAATTTGATCTTCTGTAGAAGTTGTACACTTTACCCACATGACACAATCTCGTCTTGACGCCACCAGCGGCCGCTGGATAAGTACACACCAAATGGAGTACCGGCAGATCGAGAATGTGACAAAGTCTTTCCATAGGAGTCCTCCCAATACACAATGCTAGCTTGTCAACCAGGCACCAATGTAGGGATAAATTTCCCTTACACAATTCTAGTTAACCTGAAGATGCCAATGCATGGGTCTTCCACTATGTAGTTGACTAAGCCAGAGCCCATTTAGCATGTGGCTGTACACGAAAGCCACTGTACGAGAAACATGTTCAATCTCTAAGTCCCTGGGTGGTTTTCTTCTAGTGCACATACAAAAAGATAGCCATATAAACATGGTTCCCTTTGTTGCAACCTTGTCCAAAACTTGAGTATCCATGTCCACCCAGGTAGTTCATTGAGTACTTGTTTTATTATATAAAACATATATCTTTTCAACTCTTCATATAATCATATCATGTATCCCATCCCAAATATATAGCAGGGCTAAGCATACTACAACTACAATGTTTTCACTAAGGATGATATAAGAGTATCCTATTAGGATTTAGCATAGCATAAAATATAGTAGTCCTTTCCATGCATGTTACAAAAATCCACTAAGTGTAATGAAAATAGTAGGACATGGATGATAGTGTAACTTGCCTTTTTAGTAGAGAATGTTGGTTCACTTCTTGATCTTGCAAATATCACACCCTCCTAACTTCACTACAATTCAATCAAGCAAACACATATTCAATTAGCATTCAAATAATTTATCACACATAAAATAACAAAAACAAGGTCATGCATGCAAGCATGCAAAAGATGGTTTTATTTAGAGAAGTGGTTTCTATTAGGCTCTAAACATTTTAAAGTTCAAAGTGGTCACTTACTAAAGTGGTAAAACCATTTACAAAAGGTTTCATCTCATAAACCAAATATTATGCTAAGGTGATATTTTATGTAGTTGAGAATATCTTTTAGCAAAGTAATAATTTTATAGGGTTCATAAAATATGTTTTAATTATCAAAACTTGGTGTTTACGGTCAGAGAGTTTAATTAAAATCATTTCCCAAAGATTTTACTCAAAAATCATTTCTAAACCATAAACAATATTTTTATTTGACTAGAAATGCTCTAACTCAATTATTTATTCCCTAACTTCACAAAATACATTTTGAAATCCATAAGTTGGTTACTATGGTCAATAGGTTCAAATTATACCTACACATGTTTCTGCAAATTCAACCAATTTTCCAGAAGCAAAACATTAAACAAAGTGCATGGTTGGAAATTACTTGTTCTTCTGATTCCATTGATATAAAATTTGCAAAATTTGGACGTGTAGAATTAAAGTTATGAATTTTACAAGTTTGCAATCCTAATAGATTCTAATTTCTGTTTTAAACTAAAGCCTGTCCACGTGGCTTGATTCTATTGGACGGTACTGCTTCGTGCGGATCAGCCTCTCTGGACCGCAGGATTTAAGTGAGATCATGCGGCACAGATCACACGATACCCCTTCGCTTATAATCTAATCTCAGCCGCATGATTAAGATCCAACAGGCACTGTGCGTCTGACCAAGGTTGGGCGGCGCTAGCGTGGCAGCGAGCGGCATAGCGCTCTGGCGGTGAGCTTGCCGCTGATGCAGGAAGCGAGAGAAGGGGAGGAAAGGCTCACCGGATTTGCAACGTCGCGGTAGTGCTCGAGGTGTGGTCAACTCGTCAAGGGGCACTCTGGTTTAAGGGGGATTTCTCGCCGGAGTCGGTGGCGGCGCCAAGTGTCTCTAGATGTCGTCAGGGGCGAGGCTTGCGAACGCGCTGAGGCAAACGGAGCACACGGTTAGACGCGTACGGCACCAGGGATCATGCGAGCATCATCGATAAGTACCGGGGCGGTATGCGCTTACCAGGGGAGTTCGGAGGAGAATCGGCAGATGATGGTGGCGCTCGGGTGATGACGAAGCCGACGATTTGGAGAGCGCGCAAGCGAGATAGAAGTACTGGTAGGTGCGTCTGACGATGGGGAGCAATGTAGTGATGCCAGGGAGTGGAGAGGTGGCCGGAGTCGTCGGAATTTCGCCGGAGAAGCTCGTCGGGGACAGTGGGTTCGAGCTTGCGATTGATGCAGCCTGGAGGCAGAGAGGGGACAGCGCTTGGGGGAAAAGAGAGAGGAGGGCACGGCGCTTAAGTATGCGTGGTCACTGGCGAGTTTACTCTAGCCATAAACGCGTATTCAAGAGGATTTAATCGCGGCAGAACGCCGTTGAGCAAGGGGGAAACGGCCGGCGCGGGGTTGATGACGATGAGGTGGCCAGTGGGGTCCGGCTGACAGTGAGAGAGAGAAAGGGGTTCTGGGGTCGTGTTGTCTGTGAGGGCGTGGGTAGGTTTCGGGGTGCGAAACGTTTTCCTGCGGGGAGAGAGCTAGTTGGGATGGACTGGGCTTGCTAGGCTGCCCAGTTGGGTTGGGTTTGATTCATTTTTTTGTACTGAACCCTTTTCTTTTTCTAATTTGAATTTCTGTTTTGATTTTATTTCAAACAATTCAAACTCCATTTCAATTCAAACCACCACCAAACTTGGTGTTGATTTTAATTCTGTTTAACAACATATTCCAAAGTCCAAAATAAAATAATTCTTTTATTCTTTTAGGATCTATTAACAATTAAATAAATATACCTTAGTCTTTATTTCAAATAGGATCTAATTTATTTTAAAACTCTATTTGAAATCTAAATAATATCAAAACCTTTTCAGTAGGTTTCATTTGAAAAACAAAACACTTGGAATTCTTATTTAAAATACTTTAACAAGTTTTAGTGTTTATTTAAAATGGAAAAAGCCTTTACTGAAATAAAATTGGATATTAATAAATCCTTATTATTTTATTTAAATAATCCTTACTATTTTATCAAACAAAATATTTTATTTCATTTGCTTGGCCAAGATTTAATTTTGGCTCTTTAAAATAATCCTTATTTATTATTTGTTTATCTTTTTTTTTAAATCCCTTTAGGATTTTATTTGATCAAAATAGGTTTTGATGTTTCCAATTGGAATCAAAAGTTTCTTCTCACCCTAATTTCAACAATTGTTTAATTATTTTTCACATTACAAAATTTGGAAAATTTTGGGATGTGACATAGATACATGCTCTACTGATATTCCGGCTGTACTGGTCATGGTTATGGGTTTCTTGGCATAGTCGATTAATCTTTTATGTTTCGACATCCAATCCATTCCTGGTACTACTTCCAAACCTTTTGTTCCAAGTACTATTAGATTAGCATAAATGTAATATCCCAATTTCAACAACCCTGAGTCGTTGTTCAAAAGGGCAAAAATTAGGGGGAACAAAAACTATTTCTTGTTACATGTGCCTTGCTTGCTTACTTGCTTTCTTATGTTGTTGGAACTGATTGTATATTAGAGGTTGTACTTCTTACCTCAACACTAGTTGACTAAAGCTATTTTACAAAAGAGATGTCTTGGCTCATCTTTCATATTCTCAAATGTTCTGGCATTTCAAAACCTGAGCCAAGATGACCCTGACAAAACAAAAATAATTTTTCTTACTAGTTCTATTAACCAAATTATGGAGAACTAAAATATAATATCCTTATGTTTTCAAGACAAAACTCTCAACTACTCTTACCCCTAGGTTTTTCCAGAACCTCCATTCAAACCCTCTTCACTCCAATCTTGGTAGAAATACCAAGAGGTACTCATCTTATTTCAAAATACCAATCCTTACCTCAAGCTAGGATTGATGGTAACCTTAGCAGTAGTTGATAGGTTTGAATAGATGAATTGCCCTGATCTGCTCTCGGATGATTTGCCTTGATCTGCTGATTGCATTGTTTGCTTAGGAGATAGAGTGACCTAATCTAGTAGCTCATTCCTTAGGACCCAATCTATGCTTGTGATCATCAATCCCTTATCAAGCACCCAAGTCTGGATCTATCCTAAGCCACTAAGGTGATCATCTCATCTCCTAATCAGATCAATCAAGGATAATCCCTTTTGATAGTTTTCCAACTTAGTGGAGAACCAATCTAAGCATGGATCCTATCTACATAGTTAACACTTCAACATAATCTCCTTGATAATGAGTTTGGAACTTAGCATCCCACTACTAGGAAACAGGCTGTTAGTGGCGCACCCGAAATGCCCATCCGTGGCGCACTAGCAGTGCGCCACGGGCCTTGCGCTACGGCTATCTCTCAGCCGTGGCGCACTGCCTAGTGCGCCACGGTTGTGTAGAGACAGGCGTAGCGCACCTGCTAGTGCGCCACAGAAGTTTGGGCTGGTGCACTACCCCTGGGATCTTCTGTGGCGCACTACCTAGTGCGCCACTAAGCTTCCATAGTGCGCTTTAGGTGTAGTGCGCCACAGAAGGTAGACCATGTGCGCCACAGATGTATTTTTTGTTTTTTTTAATTTCCGAGCCAGATTATATGCAATACAGATTATATACAATATTACAGCAGATATACACACACAGATACAAGATATACAATTGTATATATAAATACTCAATATGAAAAACAAGATTGAAACAAATACATATAGATAAGTCTCATACATGAATACATAGTCTAAGTTACATTGTTTCAATCATGTTACAAAGTAGTAGTTGGTGACATGCGAATACATGTGTCGATCGAACAAGTTAGAGCTCGGAAGCTCGCCTAGACATCTAAACTAGCTAGCTAGACACAAACGCGGGATAAATAATCAAAGAAGATAAGCATGATCACCGCCGCGACGAAGGTGTAGGTCTTCATCCGGTTCCTTGTCCTAACTCCCGCTAGATAGCGCGTGTATCTAGCTTCCGCCTCCGCCATAGTGTTGTAACCTTTGTAGCTATTGCCGCTGAAACGGTGCACCTGTCTCCGGCAGTCTTCCCAATCATCGTAGACTCTGGGAACCCGTCCCTTGTACACGACGTACCACGTCATCTATAATTTGACAATAATAATTAACCGATTATTGAAAAAAAACATATATAATTAAAGTCGCATATGAAGATACACTTATAGAAAGTACTCCTAAATCAAAAAGACCAAACTCAGAAAGCATGGCTCATATATAACTAGGTTGTTCGACACAGGAATATGCTACGATGGAACTGTTCGCCAAGTAGGATGCACAACACCTGGACCTGTGCATAGCACAAGGAGAACAATCCCATCGCAGCACATTCACATATAGTGTGCCACGACATTTCAATCATCGGCATTATTCTCGAAAAAGACCAAAGTAACTCAAAAAGCATGCCTCATATATATACATAGGTCGTTGGACACAGGAATATGCTACGATGGAACCGTTCGCCAAGTAGGATGCACAACACCTGGACCTGTGCATAGCACAAGACAAACAATCCCATCGTAGCACATTCACATATATAGTGTGCCACGACATTTCAATCATCGGCACTATTCTCGAAGAAGACCAAAGTAGCTCAAAAAGAATGCCTCATATATAACTAGCTAGGTCGTTGGACACAGGAATATGCTACGATGGAATTGTACGCCAAGTAGGATGCACAACACCTGGACTTGTGCATAGCACAAGGCGTACAATCCCATCGTAGCACATTCACATATATAGTGTGCCACGACATTTCAATCATCGGCATTATTCTCGAAAAAGACCAAAGTAGCTCGAAAAGAATGCCTCATATATAACTAGCTAGGTCGTTGGACACAGGAATATGGTATGATGGAACTGTGAGCCAAGTAGGATGCATAAGACCTGGACTTGTGCATATCACAAGGCTCACAATCCCATCATAGCACATTCACATATACATTGTGCCACGACATTTCAATCATCGGCATTATTCTCGAAAAAGACAAAAATAACTCGAAAAGAATGCCTCATATATATACATAGGTCGTTGGACACAGGAATATGCTACGATGGAACGGTGAGCCAAGTAGGATGCACAAGACCTGGACTTGTGCATATCACAAGGCTCACAGTCCCATCGTAGCACATTCACATATATAGTGTGCCACGACATTTCAATCATCGGCATTATTCTCAAAAAAAGAGTAAGGAAAAAAAGAAGGACCAAATTGAGCAAAGGACCAAAGAGTAAGCAAAAAAACCAAGCATTGATTGATATATAATAATAATAAGCAAAATAAGTAAGCGATGATTCATAAACCTAATAAGATAAGTACACTTGTCCACACACACACAAAGGTCATCTATAGTTTGTAACTACAACTAGGCCAACATCAAGCCTTCTGGCTCGGCTTAGGGAACGGGAGGACGCCCTGTGTCGTCATGAACTTCCTATAGTCACCCTGCATCTCTAGGCGATCTTCTATGTCACGGTTATTCGGGATATTTCCTCCGTAGAAGATCCCCCCGAAGTCATGACATCACGAAAGATGATTGCCCCAAACTGCTGCTGGATGCGATACATCTCTTGTCTAATATCCGAATCATTGGTCTTGGCCTTTGCTTCAGCCCACTGTTTGAGATGATCTGGCAGCATAGAATTTTGCTGGTCAAGTAGGAACGCCCTCATGTGATGGAGTGCGTAGTAGGCTTCCTTCTTACTGTTTTCCGGCTGCTTCACGCAGGGGAACTCTGTTACGTGGTTGAAGAAGTGCCTGCCGAACTTGACCTTCGTACGCACGAAGGTGGTGCCTTCCGTCGAGGCAAAGCCAGTGAGAGCATCATCCAGAACTTCCTTGATCTTGTCGTAGTTTTTCTTCTTTTCTAGACTCCCCGAGTCGAAATACGTGGCGTGGGAATGCTTTGGCGATAAGGAGATGAGCGTGCAGTGTTCATCTCTGCGCAAAAAATTCAAATGGAATGTGTTGAAAAAGAATGATGATGATCTAATAAAGCCAATCGACGTTGGCGAGTGAATAACGACTTACTCGGGAAAGTAAGGAACGAGAATGTATTCCTTTGTCTTGTTCACCACGAGGATTCTTTTTAGGTAGGCCACGATACGTCGTTCGGAGGGGGAACCCAAGAAGCCGTCACGCATGTAGTAGGGGTCCACTATAGCGATGCCCGGTGTGTTCTCTCTAATGATCTGCATGGCCAGGCTGAGAGAATACAGACGGACCAGTGTAGCGGGTATAGGTGGAACATATTGAAGATGTCCTCGAACCGCAGGAAGAACAAATCCGCAGGGGCATTGTCGATGAATCCCAAGCCTGGTGGCACCTTAACCACGAATACCGGGTGCGAGGGATCTTTCTCCGATAGAAGGCGTCTCTCTATCGTCAGCACGCCGTCATGCACACTCTGCAGTTCCGAACTGACGAGCTTCCGCAAACTCTTAGGTAGCATGAGCTCACCCGCCACATGAATCCTCCACATAATTCCCTCGGGTCTTGGTGGCCCGTCCCGAAACCTGATCGGATTCGCAGTTGTTGACGCCACCGGCTGGCTCGAGCTGCTAGATTTTCTTTTCCTGCCCTTTTTTCCTTTTGGAGAGCGGGCAGGCACCGCAATCTGAGCACCGGCAGCCCTATGTAGTGTGTCAGGGCTTAGAATAAAGGGCCGGTTGGTTGTATCAGCTAGCTCTATAAAGGCGCAAGCTGGAGGCGTCTCCTGAGAACCAAACAGACGCTTGGTGATAGTGGCTTTCTCTGTGGGGCCACCAGCTAGGTCTTCTTCGTTGCCAAACTGAGTGCTGAAGAAGTGATCATTCCGGTCTTTGTCGTCCTCGGTCGGATCCTGCGCCATGTGCATATCATCAACATGATCATCCGACCCACCGCGTGGAGGTGACGGCGAGGGTGGTAAGGGGGCCTTGCCACCGCTTGTCGCTGGCATGACAGGCGGTGCTGTTGTCTATGGCATGATGGCTCCCGCCGTCCCCAAACGGATCATGCACTTTGGCCATAGCAAGAATAAGCCGAAGCAACTTCTGAGGATAGACGGCTCTTCTTCATCCGCTCCCGGGGGTTGAATGGGAGGTTCCAGGTCGTCGCAGCCCCTTAGCACCCGACTAATTTTAACCCTGTGCACGCTATCTGGCTTCGGCTTTGAGTGGAACATGCGCTGGAAGGGTTGAACGATGGTACCCTTGGCAACATCCCTCAGGTCTTTGTTCACGTAGCATAAGAGAGTGCAAGGAACATCCGTCTGTGGAAAACATGTACGGCGTCGTCAGAGCGAGATGCCATAAGAGTAATATATGGCATGAAAGGCGGTAATTAAAGCAATTTGTTTACCGTGATGGCGTCGAGATCGGCTAATGTCGACGCACCGCATACGGCGACGGGCGTGCAAGAGACGGAAGGGCTGCTTGATGGCATGGTGCTGGCCGCCGGTGTATTCTCCCTACCGACGGGTGCTTGGAGCTCCGGTGCCGCCGCGACGATGGCAGGGGGGCACCAACATGTACTCCGGCGCCGCGGTGATGGCAGGGGGAGTCACCAACACTTGCGGCACCGCGGTGCTAGCGGGCGGAGTCATGAACACGTAGTTTGCCTGATTCGTCAGCGCCGCGTTGTTCGAGTGGCTGCTGACCATGCTTGGAATCGGGCACGGCCCTACTCGACCACCCGCTCTCCAGTTCGCTATTGACTCCACTAAGGTAGGCAGGAAGGACGTGAGGGTGATTGCCAGGTTGTCTTGGACGATCTGCGGGATCCGCGCCACTTGTGCCTTAAGTTCTTGAACCTCTCGGTTTTCCTCCTCGCTCCTTCCCGACGGCGCCACATGCGTCCTCGACGGTGGACCAAAATGATCCACCCAATTCTTACCCCCGAGGCCGGCCAGACAGCCAGCCGACGACGGCTTCTTCGTTACCGGCTCTATTTTCTTGGCCCGGTTCATCGCCCTGTTAAAAGGGTTATCCCACCGGGTGGCCACCGTCGACCCCTGGGATGAGGAACCCTGGGATCCATGACTAGCAACAATTTCCTCCTCCTGCAGAAGAAGTAACAGTGAATCATTTAGATCATCGATTAGATTGCAATCGTGTTGATCCGCGGTAATTAGGTTATACTTACCACAATTTCCTCGAATTCCTTCACCGCAGGATCCGCGGTGAGTTGTTTGGTTTTTGGGTCCACATGGTAACGGGCCCTGATGAAGTTTCGAACCTGCCTGGGTTCGAATTTAGCAAAGGGGTTTTCTATCCCCTTGGATCTATACTCTTCGTCCTCGTTATTCCATTTGGCCTCCGCGGTTCTGTATCCACCAGATCCGAGATGGTGATGACCTATATTCATCGCCTGCAGCACCTTTCCCCGATTACTATTGGCCAGGGCTCTTTCGGATTCACACCTCTCCTTGAACTCCCGAAACTGATCTTCGGTGATCTGCGGGTCAATCTTCTGGATCTCCTCGAGACTTTTGCCTTCTTTATAGATCTTATTCTTTATCCGGGTTCTCCAGCTGGCCAGGGCGGTGCTCATCTTTGTGAGGGCGGATTTGTTTACTTCGTTCCCATGATAATTTGTGTTCTGATACTTAGCGGGGAACTTGTATCTTGCGTGCAGCTTCTCGAAGAGGAGTGTGCGCAAGTGGCCATTATCTTTATGCTGGAGATTCTCGGTGTTGATCGAGATGGTTGTCCGGGTGATCGCCGCCACTTGCCCACCATACCCTTTAACGACAAGGGCGGGCTCCAAAGGAACCCCTGATGGGCTCACTTCGGTAATTTCCTCCCTGACCATGCCGACCGTGTTCGGGCGCCGGTCCTTCGGCTTCTTCTTCTTAGGAGGGTTGCTACCACTCCCTGTGCCCTCGCCGCCATCAGTGGTTTCATCGTCCGCCGTTCCTTCGGCTTCTTCCTCCATGTCTTCCATCTCATCATCCTCGCTCTCCGAAGGATGGTGTTCTTCATCGTCTTCTAGCCGTTGGGCCGCCTCCCAGAATGTCAATTGTTTATTTGGAGGACTGAGTTCTCCTTCAGCGCTGATGTGCTTAGAACATCCAGCCTCGTCGTTGTCACACATCTTTGCACTAATAAAAAACAAATAATTGGTTAAATGCACGGAAAAATCCGGCATGACCTTTGCTAATTTTCTTAAACTAGGAGTGCCCGATTTCTGCTTAAACGGAAGTTAATCAACATTCCGGCAAGAATCGGGACTCATTTCATACAAGAACCTTCATACACACATAATAAAGTGCTTCATATACAAGCACAAGCACAATTTCAAGTGCTTCATAACCAATTGCACTTTAATGCTTGCTGTCATTTGCTGCAATCCTACAACATCTAACTTAGAAGCACAAATGATAGCAAGCAAGAAAATGACAACAAGGAACTGATAGCAAGAAAATGACATCAAAGTTCCATTTTACTACAAATAAATAATTGATAGCAGCAAATAAAACCCAAGAAATTGACAGCAGCAACTAAAACCCAAGCATACATGTTTCTGTCAACTGACAGCAGCAATTGACAGCCAGGTTTTCTTTTACTACTTCATTTTGTCATGACAGCAGCAATTGACAGCAACTAAAACCCAAGCATAAATATTTTGTCATGGTTGCATTCCATAGTGCTCTGTTATCTGGTCATTAAGTTTGGTTAAATTCTGAATATATGATAACTCTGCCTGTTGATTCTACAGAATCTTGTTCAGATCCCTACTGTTTCAAGCTCTATTGAAGTCTGGCCTACTGTTTCAAGCTATATTGAAGTCTGGGATTTTCTAAGTGTTGATTCACAGGTTCTATCAAGCAATTGACAGCAACTAAAACCTAAGCTGTATTGAAGTCTGGCCTATATGCTGATTTCATGCAGTCAATTTAGATGTAAGATCAAATGAGAAGGGTGCAAAATATATGCTGATTGTTTCTGCAATTCATGTAGTCAATTTCATGAAGTCTGGCCTATATGCTGATTGTTTCTGCAATTCTTACCATCAATTTTTCATATCTGTTCAAGCTATATTTTGTTTTTTTGCAAACAATTTTCCAATTTGGTGTTCTTTTACTTCAATTGTATGTGATGCAGCAGCTACCTGGTTGACAACTTTATACCTATTTTAATGCAGTGGATGGCTCCAAATGTTAGTGCCCCCATATTTCATCTGGTTGATGTGATTTTTCAGCTCCAAGATGGAAAATTCCAACACTTATGTTTCTAGAGGAAAATTCCAACACTTGTTCCTGGCATTGCATTCACACTTGTTCTTGCTGTAACTTGTCTCTGATAATTAAGACCTACCTAACCAGATGCAACAGAATCATGAAGGAAAAAATAACTAGATGGAATCTTGCTGTTTCTGCATCTTCTTCAGTAAAATTCTCATGGAGAGAGAGATAGGCTTGAATAACTATGGCCAAATATGGATTTTTGTGGTGAATACCATGATATTGACCTTGTCATGTTGAATTTGGTGAGCATTGTGACCTGGCCTTTGTCATTTGCCGCACTAGTTAATTGGTTTTGCATGCATTACTCTAGAAAAAATTTAGTTGCTAAAATCCCTAGTAATACATGCTATATCACAACCATAAGTGTTCAACTAAGGCCAAATATGAAATTATCAGTAAAATTCTCAGTAAAATAACTAAGGCCAAATATGAAATTATCATGGCCAACTAGAGGAGATAGGCTTGAATCAAGAGAGCAGGACATGGAGAGAGAGGGAGAGAGGGGAGAGGCTACTGAACCCTAACCATGGCCTGCAGAGAGAGGGGAGAGAGGGAGAGAGAGGGAGAGAGGGAGAGAGAGGGAGAGAGGGAGAGAGGGGAGAGGCGACGCTCACCTCTGACGGGCGGACAACGGGCGGACGACGGGCGGATGACGATGGGCGGACGACGGCGGCCTCCACCTCCTGAGACGCGGCGGCGCCTCCTCCTCGGACACGGGCCTCCTCCTGAGACGCGGGCGGGCCTCCTCCTCGGACACGGGTGGACCTCCTCCTCCTCGGGCGCGGGCAGGCCTCCTCCTCCTCAGACGCAGCGGCGGCGGATCGAGAGCAGCGGCGGCGGATCGTACTCGGGCTGAGAGATGGAGAGATGGGGATGAGAGAGGGGGTCGGGCGCCATGTGTGGATAAAGCCACTTAGGCGTAGCGCACTGAGCCATAGTGAGCTACGGATATCTGTAGCGCACTATGGGCTAGTGCGCTAAGCCTATCGGCTTCTTACTACTGCATAAGAGAACTACAGCCCCACTAGCTAACAACTATACTAGCCTATCCCACTGGTTCTGCCCACTACTCTATTCTAAACCTGAGAGCACCCAGGTTCGAATCCTGGTGCCCCAAATTTTTGTTTTTATTTTAAAAATACTTTTAAATATTCCAAAAAATGCCCAAAAGTGGTGATATATGCCATAGAAGTTTTATTTTGATTTAAAAATACTTTTAAATATTCCAAAAATGCCCAAAAGTGATAATATATGTCATAAAAGTGGTACAAATATGATTTAAAGTATAACTAAATTTCATAATAATTTGTCCATGAATATTACAATCTTTTTCGACCACGCGTTTTACAATATTTTTTGAGCTAGCGTTTTACAATCTTTTTTCCATTCTTTGTCGCGGTTGAATAATTTAGCCCCGGCACTTTAATGTTTCTTCTTTCGAACGGGCTACCTTTTTCGGGTA
Source organism: Avena sativa (assembly GCA_916181665.1). NCBI lineage: Eukaryota > Viridiplantae > Streptophyta > Magnoliopsida > Poales > Poaceae > Avena > Avena sativa. Next base: position 205,840,206 of record OV702296.1, read on the forward strand.
GGGTTGTCCTTTTTCTTCTTGTGATGTATGTTGCTGCATCGTAGTCGTCCTCATCTTCAATCTTTGGATCGCCGTACTGGTCGAAGTCTTGCTCGTTGGCGACTCCATCCATTCCGATGATGTTTCTTTTTCCTCTCCTCACGACAACACGGCTAGGCTTTGTCGGGTCGGTAATGAAAAAACATTGGTCCACTTTGGTAGCCAGTACCCACGGTTCATTTTTCGCGTCTACGTTTGCACCGACGACCTTGGATTTGGCTGCTTCGGGTATAACCATGGTTGTGAAATACCGGTCTTCTCTTTTGACGCTCTTTGCCCATCTGACACGGAACATCGGCACCTTTTCTCCATAGTAGTCGAGCTCCCAGATCTCCTCGATTCTTCCATAGAATCTTTCCTTCACGTTGTCATCGGTGTAGAATTCCGACGTTACACCTGAGTTCTGATAATCACACTTGTTGTCCTTTTCCTCCGTGTAGAATGTGTAGCCGTTGATATCATACGCCTGATAGGTCACCAGGTTTTGCATCGGTCCTGCGACAAGGTGAATATGATCTTTTCCGTGTTAGAAGAATGCGAGCGCAGGGGATTATCAAGGAGCGTCTGCCTAAACCAACGCGTGAAATCTGAGTTGTGCTCTTTGATTATTTCTCCCTGCGTCCTTTGTATGCCCCGGTCACTGTACTTCTTCTCGATTAACCTTTTGTGCTTCTGTACCCAAGGATCGACCAGTTCTAAATGCTGTAGCGCGACGAGGTTTGCTCGATCAAAGTCTGCGCGTCGAAAATCGAAGTCTGCATGCAGTATGCGACGACCCTCTCGGTGACCAGATCCGTCGAGCTTGCCAAGGTGTCTGTTGACGGGAAGACCGACAGGGTTCTCGATGTCTAGATAATTCGTGCAGAAAGAGATGCACTCTTCGGCCAGAAAGCCCTTGGCTATGCTTCCATCTGGACGGGACCTGTTGCGAACGTATCCTTTGATGTGTCCGTTCATCCTTTCGAACGCCATCATGCTGCGGAGGAACACCGGCCCGAGTTGTACGATGTCCTCCATGACATGGACCAGCAGATGCACCATAATGTCAAAGAATGCGGGTGGGAAGTAGACCTCAAGCTCACATAGTATCACCACGATCTCCTCTTGTAGCCTTCCGAGCTGATTCAAGCCAATCGACTTCCTAGAGATGACGTCGAAAAACTTGCATAGGCCAAATAACGTTTCACGGACGTGCTCGTCCATTATCCCTCTTAGTGCGACCGGAAGTACCTGCGTCATTAGCACGGCACAGTCGTGACACTTGATGCCACTAAACCTCTGCTTCGCCTTGTCTAGGTATCTGCTTATCTTGCCCGCGTAGCCGTAAGGAAATTTGACTCCTAGAAGGCACTTGAAAAACTGTTTGATCTCATCCTGGCTTAGAGTGAAGCAAGAAGGAGGGTAGTAATATTCGTTCTTCTTGAACTTTTTACCCTTCCGACGACCTTGTGTCGTCTCCGACTCATGATCATCGTCATCTTCCTGATCATCAGGAGTAGTGCGTCCTCCGTGAAGCTCCTTCCGGATACCCAAGCATATCAGGTCGTGCCTTGCTTTTGGACCATCTTTCGTCCTATCTGGCATGTTGATTATGGTGGCGACCATACTCTCGCTCACGTTTTTCGTGATATGCATGATGTCGAGGCTATGAGGCATGCGGAGAAACTTCCAGTATGGCAACTCCCAGAAAATAGACCTTGTTTTCCATACCTTCATCAGCGGCTTGTCTTGTTGATGCCTCTTTCGCTTGTTTCCAGGCTTAGGACAATCTTTCCAGTTTTTCAGCAACTCTTCCACTTCTTCGCTGCTCCTACGGTCTAGGATTCCTCGGGTCTCTGATTTGCCATCGAACAGGTCTCCACGTTTTCTCCATGGATCATTCTTGCCGAGCCACCTCCGGTGCGCCATGAACACGGTTTTCGATGACCCTGGATCTTTCTCTAGTTGGAGATAGCTTGTGTTATCCATGCACCTAACGCATGCGCAGAATCCTTGGATAACCTGCCACGAGATATACCCGCAACCTGGATAGTCTTGCACCGTAGTGACCAACACGGCTCTCATAGTGAAATAATCTTGTGCGACGGCGTCGTAAGTATTGGCTCCAGATTCCCATAACGTGGCTAGCTCCTCTTTCAACAGCCCGAGATACAGACTGATGTCGGTACCAGGTTGTTTCGGCCCTTGAATTAGCATACTCATTTGTATGTACTTTTTCTTCATGCACAACCATGGAGGGAGGTTGTACATCCATACAAACACGGGCGAAGTGCTGTGCGTGCTGCTCTGGCTACCGAACGGATTGAGTCCATCGGTGCTCGCACCAAGCCTGATGTTCCTCGAATCTCCACCGAATTCTGGGAATTCGAGGTCCAATGCTTTCCACTGGCTAGCATCTGAAGGGTGCGTCAGCAGCTCATCCTTTTCGGGGTCATCATCATCTCCTGGCTTCTTCCTTTCCGCATGCCATCGCATGAGCTTCGCTTCCTTAGGGTCCGCGAAATAGCGCTGCAGACGAGGAGTGATAGGAAAGTACCATACCACTTTTCGAGGTGCTTTCTTCCCTTTCTTGTATCGACTCACGCCGCACACCGGACATGTGGTTTTCTCCGCGTCCTCGCCCCAATAAATGATGCAATCGTTGATGCATACGTGATATCTAACGTGCGGTAGATCGAGAGGACAGACGATTTTCTTGGCATCCTCGATACTAGTTGGACATGTGTTCCCCTCCGGGAGACGATCGTGCCAGAATGCCATCATATCGTCGAAGCTTGCATCGCTCCATTTGTGTTTTGCCTTCATCTCCATAGCCTTGAGCGTTACATTCAACCGGGTATCATCGGGCCTGCATCCTTCATACAATGGAGTAACCGCGTCTTTCTCAAGTTGCGCAAGCTTGGCTTTCTGTCTAGCGGCAGTCCTGGCGTTACTCGTCTGCTTGAGAAGCAGCTCTTGCACATAAGGGTCCCGCACCCAGCCTGACGTTGTTCCATCGTCGTCTGCTCCTCCGGCATCTAGATCATCATGATCCCGGTCTGCTTCCGCACCTTCACCATCTCCAGGAGACTCTTCATCATCTCGCCCGTTCTCGGCATGATGATGATCATCGTCATGTTGGCCACCTTCACCGTCTCCATCATCTACGTCATCGTTTATCCAAAGTGTATCCATCCATGAAACCATGGTGGAGCAGGTGCGCCTGCAGATTCCCGGAATCTGGGTCGATCACCCAGTTGAGTTTGCATCTTCTGCACGGACATCTTATATCTGTCGTTATTTCGTATCATGTCGGCCGTCGCACATTTCAAAAATCTAGCCACAATGCCTTCGCTCATTATGCAGACCATTTTTGCCTGCACGGTGTACACGGTACAATTTTGAAGTCTATTAGAACCACATAATGAATGCATGCATGCAATGGTCGATAGAAAATTTCGGCATGACCTATCCTAAAATTAGGACCTTTGCGAAATGCCAAAGTCTTGCCAAAATGGAAATGAATCAACATTTTGGCAAAACAAATGGCAACTTGTTCACATACAAACACAAGAGAGAGAGATCGAGACCGATCCATACACACATGAACATATCATTATCCTCTCCATACGCACATGCATGAGCATCATCGATACTCTCCATATACACACACACATATGACCATCCTCTCCACATACACACATCATGAGCATCGATCATCTACATACATACGAGCACCTCATCCATATACACATGAACACATCCTTACATGGACAACTTACCGAGATGAGAGACCGATCGCGAGAAAAGATGGAAAGGAGAGGTGCGCGCGTCGACCGGAGAAGGAGATGAGAGACCGGAGACCTCCTCTATTACTTATGTAACATCCAAAGCAAGTTTTACATGCTAAAAATGGTGAATGGGTGGAGAAATTGAGGTGGGAAGGAGAAGATCCCGACTAGATCTAAGGAGGAAGAAGAAGGGGAAAGTGAAGTGTGGGGTGGTGGATGTGTGGTCACACATGTGCACATAAAGTGCTGTCCTAAAAAAATCGACACATCCGTGGCGCACACGGACCTAGTGCGCCACAGGGAGTCGAAACAACCGTGGCGCACTAGTCCATGTGCGCCACAGATGTTCCTACTCCCTGTGGCGCACTAGGCCGAGTGCGCCACAGAAGATTGTGGCCGTTTCACAGCAGAGGGGGGCATGCGCTTAGGCGTAGCGCACCCCCCACAAGTGCGCCACGGTTGACACTAACATCCATGGCGCACATGACTCTAGTGCACTACAGATGTTTGGCGTGCGGCCAACAGGACCCTGGCCCACACACATCTGTGGCGCACTATAGTCATGTGCGCCACGGTTGTTCTGGTTACTAGTAGGGCACTGCCCACTGGTGAGCCACGCCTGTTTTAGCCGTGGGGCACTTCAACCATGTGAGCCACGAATGTGCTGATTACCTATAGCCGTTTTCCTAGTAGTGCTCCTCTCAAAATCATCTACACTTGAGCTCTAGACTAAAACCCTAAATCTTGAATTCTTATCTAGATTCAATCTTTGGAGCTCTACCTCTTCCAACCTATATGCATTCTGGAGAATATACTTGAACCAACTTGTAGTACATATATATTAATACCAAAGCCTACCCTTTCCCTTGACTAATCCATTCTATGTCCCACTCATCCATGATGGATTTGTAGTCAAGATACTAATCTTTTCGGCAAATCTTATCATCTTGCCTATTTTGGCAGAAGCTCACATATATATGCCACCTCCCTTTGACCAACTCTTTGCATGGTTATGATCTACTAATCATGGACTATAAATCACCACCTCACTTTCTTCCATTGGAGCCTTGTGCTTATTAAACCCACATGGTTTAGGAAGCCACCTGATGTATCTGCTATGGCAGCCTTATTTTCAACAAAGTTTGCCATCTCTTCTAGCTCACCTCAAATGCAACCAAGCCCAAATCTTGCTACCATGATAATCTATATGACATGGTATATCCATCCATATACCCCTTGTACAAAGGTGAGCTCTGAGCTCCCTAATCCAACCTTGTTTAGGTGGCATGAGAACAACCAAACCCTAGATCCTCCCTTATCTAGTTTCCATCCTTCACACCACTTTTCCTCAAAACCAAGGATGACCTTGATTCCTAAATCAAGTTTATATCATATAACTTGGATATAATCATCCCCAAATAATTCCCACAATTATTTGGATTATTAAACTATTTTATTTTCTTCACTTACCAAATTCCCAAAACCCTGGTCTTTAAAGACAAGTTTGTTTTTCTCCAAACCACTTCGCCAACTCAATGTATATTTAAGTTCTCCATATCATATCCCATATTTCCAACTCAAAATAAATATCTTTGAGATGCTTTATTATTTATTTTTTCCATCTTTCTTAAATGGCAGATATAAGAAATAATTCCTTAAAAATACTTTTCCCTCTCAATAAATCCAAATAAAATTCTCCAAAGTGTGTTATGGTATTTAGGACCATATCACATAAGAAACCAATCCTGTCCAATGTACAAATACCATTTTAGCTTCCATAATCTACTTCTGCCCTTTTGAAGAAATGCATTTAAATGGGATTATAATCTGTAGAAAAATCCCAAATAAATCTTGGAGCTGTACAATGACCATATCATTCTACCAGTACCCCTTTACCCATCTCGGCCAATGTAAATTTTTGGACTTCTTTCATAACCCAAGTTTTGATCAAATATGGCAAACTAATCAAAACCATTAGACAAACCCCATCAAAGCTTGTCAAACACTTCACTCCAGCACCCATCACTCCCCTGGTCGACCACCTACTGTAGATTTACTTGACCACTTGTCCTCTTATGTTTTTTTATGAGGGAGACAAAGGTCATGTCCAATACAACCATTAAAACTTGTGCACAAGCTACCCCACCTCCTCCCTGTCTACACCATGACCATACAACCACTCTACCCTCTCTCCCACAGCCCACAGCAAACCAGCCCCTAGTTTTACCCTCCCCCTTCTCCCCATGGACATATTACATGATTAAACTTTGGACCATGGTATAAGAGGGCCCAAGCCTCTCCAGAACCTCTCACTGCCTCCATTTGCATCTTACCACTCCACCACACCTCCCTAGAGCTCCCTCCCCCACTCCACTGCCCTGTATTGCCCAAGAGAAGGAGGAGAAGGCACCTCGGCATCTTTAAGAAAAACGAGCCTCGAGCTCTACTACCCTCGCCTCTCACTATGAATGTCACCCCAATGAGCTTCCCTAAGCCTTCTACATCTGACCCTCCTTCTCTTTTTGCCCACGAGCTACGGTACTGCCGCCGTCGACGAGTTCCCGAGCACCCGCCGGCAGGATCTCCCTCGTGAGCCATTCCCTAGTGTCAACCCCTACCATGCCGCCCCTCTCCGGTCGCCGGCGTTCACCGTGTCGCCCTAGCCCCTCCCCGGCACATCCTCTCTTCCCGGTAAGCCTCCCTGCGCCCCGCTCTGCTCTTGTAGCGTTTCTGTCCGGTCGCCCTAGCTGCAAGAAGAAGACGGCCAGGAGCCGTCCGTTCTCGCTTAATCGGATGGCCACAGAGCCTCCTTACCCCTTCGCTCCCCAGGGCTCTGGGCCTTAGGCTCCGCTGGGCCGTCTACCGCTGAGCGGCCCACTCCCCCCTAGATCTAGCCCGCTGACCACCCCTGCCCTTTCCCTTTTAATTAAAAGTGTCCAGATCTACAAGTTTGCCCTTAGGTTAAAATCAAGATGAAAATGAAAATGCCCGAGACAAATTTAGGTGATATTTTCACAAGTACCCAATCCGACACCCTAACATGCAGACTGGGTTGTGGACCAAGACACTCAATAGATAAATCATAGAAATTAAAATAGCCAAGCGTGTTCCTTTCACTATTAAATGCTTTCAGAGAGTTTGATATATCCAAATGGCATGGAACCAACTGGTACTGAAAGGTAATGAACATACCTTTCATGCCCCATTGGTCCCACCTAAAATGGCTTCATGGTTGCCCCCTAGTAAAAATAGCAAATTCAGGCCTTTTTTGACTTCAAAAATTTCTCTAGGTCAAACCAATGGAGGTTTTGACCCAATTCCAACTCCCAGTGAACCTCCATACCCATGTGTACCAAAACGCAGGAGCCCAAGATTTATTGAGCTTTTATTGAATATTGTGAATTAAACCTTTCTGTTCACGGTTTGTTCACCCATAAATTCACCAATTGAGTTATGTAAAACCAAAAAGGGTAAAACCAATTTCTCAAGAAGGGTAATCTATATACCTAACATGTGTCTTTGGAATAACATCAAAAGCTTCTGTAGTTTAAATATGATGAAAAAGACAAATTTCATCCAGAACTGTCTTTGGGAATTTCCTGAGGGCATTCTGGTAACTGTTTTGAGGTGATTCCAACTGCTCTTGATTTAGTACACCAAATACTACCTGAACACACAAGGAAATAATTTTTGGATCTCCAGAAATTGTTTGGCGAATTATTTCCTAAAACTAGAGTTTTTCTAACTAACAAAATCACTTTAAATCAATGGTATTTGATAAATAGTGAAACCCCTTTTGTTGGTTTCATTTTATCAATACCGATCTGATGATATCATTTTTACACAATGATATCCTACTGAGTATGTCCTTGTTCCAAAACCCCTCTACTAGCTAGTCTTAAGGCTATAAAACCCATAGATATTTCCTTCAAATGCTCCCAAAACTCTTTCCCATCTTTCTAAACCCATTATCCCAACCCTACTGATTTGTAGCATGTATTACTTGTTTGATTTCCATATGGTTTGATTCTTGTAGGCATGGTATTGATGGTGGTGTTGTTTGTTTGAATATATGCTTGAGACCGATGCTAGTTGAGATTGTGTGCCGTTGAGAAGAAGGAATCCTCAAAGAATTATTATTGCTATCCTTATTGTTATCGGTATTCTGGTATTCTAAAGAAGTCACGGGATCTCTCGCTGGTCATAGGAAAGCCACCTTCTTGCTCATACACCTTGTCCTATTATTTTATATATGCATGTTTTATCTACCCATTTATGCAAAGAGCATTGGTTTTACTATAGTATTATTTTATATGGGGAATGTTTGGATCCTCCAAATGTTTACCCCTTAGTATCACTAGGTACAACCCCTTTGTCTAAATACCTACCTTCCCTTAGTATGATAGATGGTGTTTAACACCATAACCCCTTGGAGACTCTTTTTGCCTAAGAAAAAGTGTATGATGGGAAGACCCTGGGAAAAAGATTTACAAAAATGTTTTTATGAGAAAACCTTGGTGAGGCTTGACCTATGAAGTGGTTTGGAAAATGATAAGGCTTTGGTTTTACAAAATATTTCGGCAACGGATGGAGGAATAATGTTTACGAAAACACGCTGGGTTGTACTGTTTATTATGCTGGAACAATTAACCAGTGCAACCACATTACTCTGGAATGGGACGGGGCTGGGCTGGAAGTTTGTCTAATCCGGCATAGGGTCCCCACACTACTACAGGGGCAAAAAATCCCCGGAGGGTGGGCCTTCTCTGTCCAACGGTCCATGTGTAGCATCGACCGGGAGAAGGAACGAAGGGTCTACGGGCCTCCGCGCGATACTAGGAGCCCCTCATTGAAAGCGCACACCCGTCGAGGTGCAAAACATGCTCCGGTTGGCTGGTTACTATATAGGGAATCCCGGTGTTGAGGGGGTTAACCTCATAGGGTAGGCACTTGTACCATAGAGGGACTTCAAAAGGTATTGACCCGTTATTCGACCCACGGTCGGTGTAGATCAGGGACGGATAATTGGATGGTGTGGGTACAGTGTACAACCCCTGCAGAGTGTAAATATATTCGAATAGCCGAGTCCTCGGTCATGGACGGTTTTGCTGGCGGCTGTACGGTGGGTGATGGTTTTGTTTTTAAAAAGGACTTCGGAAAAGCAATGGCTTGGAAATATTTTGACCATGGGATGGTCGGAAAAATGGAGGAAGGAGTTTGGTCATGAGATGACTGGAAGTAAAAACAAATGGGTGACCCAATCCTAGTGTTTTCTTAAAACTTTTCAAAAAGGTTTTCCAAATGCTTTACAAATGTTTTTCAACAAAGATATAGAGACATGCTATATCTACAAGAGAAACTAGTTTATAAAAGAACATCTCATGGAGCCATCCTACCATAGCCATATTGCATATCCTTTATTATTGTTATCTTAAGGTGGTTTGAGAGTACATTCAAAGTACTCATCGGCATTGTACCTGGCTATTTACTTGGCCTGACTTTTAAGAAGCAAGAGGAACAATGGATGTTGCTGACGTCTATGCGAGCTAGGCCATCTTCCCAGTCAGTCTCCTGTAGGTTAAGGCATGACATGGGATCTGCGCTTGGAGACTTCCGCTATTGATGTTGTACCGCCATAATGGCGTAAATGTAAGTACTTGTACTCGTTAATTATGGATGTTGTAATGCTTGTCAATTATGCTCAAGACTCACTGATCATGGGAACGTGAATTGCAGGCATAACGGGTATACTCAGACCGTAAATCCGGGGTGCCACAGACATGGTATCAGACCCACCCTGACTGTAGGAGACCTTAGTTAGCATGGAAGTTAGACAGGACAACCCTTATTTTTCTGAAAACACTGGCCTTCGAGAACTATCTCCAAAAGCTTTTCAAAAGATTTCTTATCTCACCTTCTCTAACTTAAACTATTTGAAAATGGATTACTCTATTTCTCGTCTACTTCAAATTTCCCGTTTCCAAAAACAAAGTCCGACTCGGAGACTATGCAGATGGAGATCCCGAAATGAAGAGACACCAAGGCAAGCAAAACAAATGAGCTACCAACAACGCAAGACACTACAAGATCGCCCTGCCAACGGAGTCCTTCATCGCCCCCAAATCGATCAAGTACGACACCGACGACGACAAATGGCAAGACAGAATTCAAGACCCCCATAACGTGGTACCTAGGATAAGCATTCTGAATCTAGGATTCCCCTTATAGCGTGTAGTCACCCCCTTAGTACCTAGGGTACGCTTTGTTTGCTTGTCGTATGCTTGTGTGATGCTTGAAATGTGTTGCTTGTCTGCCTCGGATCACTCGACCCCGTTATATGACCACCTTGTTGGCGTATCCTGATGCTTACCCTCGTAACCCCATAGTTGGAACCTCTCCTCAGCAGGATGTCCACATAAAGAAATCCCCGACAACTCCTACTCTAGCTGTAGTTCCCAACGCTCCAAGAATTTGGAAGATAAGAAGGCCCGAAGACAACGAGTCTACTCCATCGTAGGACCAAAGTAACACAACGAGTCAAGTGAAGACAGCCCATCTAAAGCCAAAATGCCTCCACCCCGACTAAGGACTAATAAGAAGCATCGCTAACCGCTAAATCTAACCCTAAGATAACCCATCCGGCTTCATTAAGTAACCACCCTAGGAAGGTTGTCACAATAAGGCGTCACTCGAAGATCTCAACTCAATCGTCACACCAGGCTCCAAGATGAAGGATCTACCCTCAACCCCGATGACCCCAAGTAAAGCTCTAAGGTGGAAAGACTGTGTCTTTCCACTCAATTCCAGAAGACTGGCCATGAGAGGATAATACCAGAAGATCTTCAATCCAAGAATTTGCTCCAAACCCCACCTAGAGAGTCATTAGAAGAACAGAACACAGACATCATCAATAATCCTCAAAAGACTGCTCGATCCTCACATCACCGACATGCTCAAAATTAAGGTGACAAGACTACTCGGTACCGCCAATACTACTATCCAAGGAGTAGAAAGAAACCCAAGGCATCAAGTTTCTCTAAGGACATCGTGAAGCCCCTTATCTGCTTCTGCTACTAACAACCCACACCACTGAAGAGCTGAATGTCCCTCATACCCCCCAAGCAAATACAGTAACCGAACTGGTACCCAACCCAAGGACGGACACAAAATTTAAGGAGCACTCTCGACTTAGTCCTTCGTATCCTACAAACTTACCCTGCTAACCTCTAGCAAGTGATGGATTGTCTCAAAACCTGCTCAGTAAGGCGTCAAGTACCTTCACCAGTGGCCGGCGCAAATCTTCTGAAATTTTGTATGAATCCTGTTGGATGATATGCAAGAAAAATGTCGTTCTTTGCATGTTTCACCCACGACGTTGTATTATACCAAACCCAAAAGGACCCCTTTTATAAAGGACCGTGTTCTGAGACCACCAACAGCCAACGGCAATCCTAAACCTAGTGGGCACCTACCTAGCTCAGAACTAACTACCCGGATGCTAGTAGACGCCCTTTCCCGTAGACCTCCTAACTCAAGAAGTAGCATTGATGCCTCCCATGAAGCGATATAAGATCAAGAGAAGGTAAGAACCTCAGGATCAAAGGCGCAGCGCCATTCCCCCTGCATCATCATGTGACTCCAATGGAGAAAGTCAGCGACTCCACCAGAAACCCCTAGTGTCATTTTAAGGAGGAAAGACTGCATCTTTCCCGCCCAAAAACCCGATAGCACCCGGAAGTCGAACACTAGTTATCGTTAAGTGATAACCACCCCTACAAAATTTGAATCGTCGACCCTGCAAGAAAGTCGGAAATCGGCACTACTCTAGAATAAAATGGTACTTCAGGAAAGTTCTCCATTGCAGAGTCGACAGCCCAACCAGCACTTCCGATGTTCAAGACCAAGAGGGAAGAGAAGCTGACTTCGGCGATAAAGATTCGAAGAAGGCTCAACTCGTGTCTCGCTTCAAGAAGGAAGTACCCTGTCTATGCTAAACCTACCTAGAGTCTTCCTAAGGGGAAAAGACTACGTCTTTTACATTTGTTTAATCCAAGCAATTCCACCCGAAGCCCTTCAGCTCCAACCCGTAACTGACCACACTTGTTTGCTGGAAAACCTGTTAGCATCTAATAGTTCCACCGCTGAAATTGTCACGTGGATGTTATCACCCAACCCTACTCCTCCCTAATCTCGGGATGAGATTATCTTAAGGGGGAAAGGTCTGTAACATCCCAATTTCAGCAACACCGAGTCATTGTTCAAAAGGGAAAAAATCAAGGGGAACAAAAACTTTTTCTTGTTACATGTGCCTTGCTTGCTTACTTGCTTTCTTGTGTTCTTGGAACTGATTGTATATTAGAGGTTATACTTCTTACCTCAACACTTGTTGACAAAAGCTATTTTACAAAAGAGATGTCTTGGCTCATCTTTCATATTCTCAAATGTTTCGGCATTTCAAAACCTGAGCCAAGATGACCCTGACAAAACAAAAATAATCTTTCTTACTAGTTCTATTAACCAAACTATGGAGAACTAAAATATAATCTCCTTATGTTTTCAAGACAGAACTCTCAACTACTCTTACCCCTAGGTTTTTCTAGAACCTCCATTCAAACCCTCTTCACTCCAATCTTGGTAGAAATACCAAGAGGTACTCATCTTATTTCAAAGTACCAATCCTTACCTCAAGCTAGGATTGATGGTAACCTTAGTAGTAGTTGATAGGTTTGAATAGATGAATTGCCTTGATCTGCTGTCGGATGATTTGCCTTGATCTGCTGAGTGTATTGTTTGCTTAGGAGTTAGAGTGAGCTAATCTAGTAGCTCATTCCTTAGGACCCAATCTATGCTTGTGATCATCAATCCCTTATCAAGCACCCAAGTCTGGATCTATCCTAAGCCACTAAGGTGATCATCTCATCTCCTAATAAGCTCAATCAGGGATAATCCCTTTTGATAGTTTTCCAACTCAGTGGAGAACCAATCTAATCATGGATCCTATCTACATAGTTAACACATCAACATAATATCCTTGATCATGAGTTTGGAACTTAGCATCATCTCAAAATCATCTACACTTGAGCTCTAGTCTAAAACCCTAAATCTGCCAAAATGGCTAAGTCTGGAATTATTATCTAGATTCAATCTTTGGAGCTCTACCTCTTCCAACATATGTGCATTCTTTTGAATATACTTGAACCAACTTGTAGTACATCTTTAGTACTACCAAAGACTACCCTTTCCCTTGACTAACCCATTCTATCTCCCACTCATCCATGATGGTTTTGTAGTCAAGATACTAATCTTTTTGGCAAATCTTATCATCTTCCCTATTTTGGCAAAAGCTCACATCTATATGCCACCTCCCTTTGACCAACACTTTGCATGGTTATGATCTAATAATCATGTCCTATAAATCCCCACCTCACTTTCTTCCATTGGAGCCTTGTTCTTATTGAACCCACATGGTTTAGGAAGCTACCTGATGTATCTGCTATGGCAGCCTTATTTTCAATAAAGTTTTCCATCTCTTCTAGATCACCTCAAATGCAACCAAGCCCAACTATTGCTACCATGATCATCTATATGACATGTTATATCCATCCATATACCCCTTGTTGTAGGGTTCGCAGCATAGAAAACAAAAAATTTCCTACGATGGGGACAACTAAGTACCAAGATCTATCTACTAGATACAAACAACGGGTGGATGTATATCCGTAGAGAACATACCCTTTAAGACCGACAAAGCTTAACGAGTCCAAACTCGTGGTTGATGTAGACGATATCTTGCCGATCTGAAGATCGAGAGGAAGTCCTAGCGCCGCAAAACAGCAGTGCATCCGTGCTCGCACACACGTTCGAGGCACCGAGCAACCTCCGCCTCCTTGCTCCAGCAATGCAGCGGAAGCACAACTCTCTCTTGCCGAATAGCCACCGGGAACATGTATCTCGCTAGTCCGAGACCATGGGGGATAAATTCTAGAGGGGGAGAGAGATCCTTCACAAGGAGGTGTGTGTTGAGAGGAGGAGAGGGGGCCTTTTATTGGGGAGAGGGGGGGCACCCACGGGGCATGGCGCCCAGCCATGGGGGCTGACCCCACCTCTTCCATATTCATGTGGGTGGAGCTCCCACTCAAAATGAAAAGCCTCCACTCCCATTAAAAAGCCTCCACTCAAAAATGCACTCACATGCATTAAATTTCCACCAAATTTAATGCAAGCTCTCATTTAAATAAAACTCTTTTATTTATTTATTCAGAATTTTGTTAATTACTTTAATTAACAAACATTCACATAAAACCCCTTGCTAGTATTTCATTTCACATGCAGAAACACATTCTGCAATTTCACCCGAAAACCTGTTTCGGTATCTAGTGAAATAAATTTCTGCGCTTGTTATTCTTTTCGGCATGAAACTTTTGCTCCAAATGGATGTCGGTGTCTCTTAAGTTTGTCACCCTACGGTTCGCGAATAATGTGGATATGATCGAGACCCCTCTCGGATCGATAATCAGAAGCGGGATCTGGAGACCCATACTGACTCCCACACATTCAACGATGACTTTCTTATGATCATCGGAACCTTTTACGCTAGTATCTTAATCCTTTTGTTTCGTGATATATTACATGTCCGATATTCGATCATCGGTATCTCCATACCTAGTTTGATCTCATTACTGACATGCACTCTTTTCTCATTCCCGTGATATAACATTCTAGTGATCAAATCACTTGCTTGCAAGCTAACCAATGTGATATCACCGAGAGGGCCCAGAGTATATCTATCCGTCATCGGGATGAACAAATTCCACTCTCGATCCATGGGCCTCAACATAACACTTTAGTAGTTCTGAACCCATCTTTATAATCACCCTGTTACGGTGTGACGTTTGATGTTATCAAGAAACTCTTCTGGTGTTAGTGATTGACATGATCTCATGGTCTAAGGATTTGGATCACTTCGTAAGTTGTTATAGCAATATAAACTCAATGACTTTGATCGTAATGCTATACTTCGGATGAATGTTCATCACACCATTACACTAATGTTGTGATCCCGTTATTAACAACATCCAATGTCCATGATCAGGAAACCTTGATCATCTTGTTAATCAACGAGCTAGTTTATGAGAGAGGCATAACTAGGAACTTTCTATTTGTTTATTAAACAGACATGTATTAACCTTTCCGTATTAATACAATTATAGCATGCAAAATAAACATTTAGCATAAATAAGGAATACGATAATAACCACTTTATTATTGCCTCTCGGGCATATTCCCTTCAGTCTCCCACTTGCACTAGAGACAATAATCTAGTTTGAAAACTTTGCGTATTAAACACCTATGGCTTTCTGGTGTTCCATATACGCAATTGCAAGTGGTTAACATAATCTACGGATCTGACACTTTCAGGTCCGTGTGTATCTGCATGTCTTTGCGTCTTCACGCATCACTCATTCTCCAATGAGATGGCATTGTATAAATTTGGTCTTTCGGTGAGAATTTTAGTTCCTTGGGGTTAAATCATGTGGATACAATTGTCACACAATATATCTTTAGTGTTAGACCGTTGCGAACCACACCTTAGTTTGATAACAAACTTCTTGACACAAATTCCCTCCTTTGCTGCTACTATAGCAGTCATATACTTAGCCTTTTTGTTGTAGTATTCGTCACAATGTCTTAACTATGGATTTCATCCAAATCCATCATGGAATCTTCTTTCCATTACATTGTGCCACCCATAGTTTAAATTGAGATAAACTTAATTTGTATCTTGTGACAAAACTAGTGTCAATGTAATGCTTTACAATGAACTATTTGTAATTGTTTGTCACCTCTACACAAATATATTCTTAGTTCTTCCAAAAAATCATAAGAATATCCTCACTATCGTCCAATGATCATTTTATGATTTATTCTGGTATATGCTCATAACACTTAGAGCATAGGACATATCTGGATGTGTACATATCATGGTATGATTGATCAAAACATCCTCGTGATTTCACTCATCAAGTGTCAAAGCACTTGAATCTTGTTTCACTTATCAAGTGTCAATACACTTGAATCTTGATTCAATTCCTTCCATGCGACAAGAACCGTTTCTTGTTGTTTCTATCTTGATTCAATACGTTTGGCACAACCATATTAGCGTCACAGTCTATCCACTATAGACAGTGATGCTAAATATTCGGGTTTTGCCTAAGTATTTCATCGAAATGAAATTCTTAACCTTTATCAATAAAGTATACATTATTTCTAATCAACAATATGTCCTCCACATAATGTATTAGAAATATGTCTTAGTGCTCCCACTTAATTTATTGCAAATGCAAGCATCTTCATCGTCTCCTGATGAAAACTCTTTTTCATCACGGTGAAGATTCCAACTCCGCGATGCTTACTTCAACAATTGAAGTTTGCATGCCCCTTTTTAGCATCCTTTGAATTAACAAAACCCTTTGGATCGTGTCATGTACACGTCCTAGGTAACCATTCTATTAAAAGAACTTTGTTTTGTTTATTCATCTACCATATACCAAATTATATGTAGTGGTTGCTACTTTAATCCGTCCAGACTAAATATCGCTATGAAAGATCCAATCTTGTCATAGTCAACTCCTTTGAACATTGTCGTAAAATACTTTACGACATGTACACTATTTCATAGATGTGAAACATCCATGTCTATTTCTTTATAGATCCAAATACGACCGATAGGTTTTTACACCTTTCCGGAGGGTCTTCCAAGTTCAAAACTTGATTTCTCGTGTATGGAACTATCACGGATTTTATGGCTTCAAGCCATTTGACGGAGTCAGGGCCCATCATCGCTTCTTTGCATATAGTCGGTTCATCATTGTCAAACAGTAATGATTTACTCTCAAAACTTAGTATTTGATTGTTTATCCGACCGACTTGGTTCAGTAAGAACTTAGATCTTCGTGACCACAACCTTTCAGGAACATAAGCTATGAGCATTATGGTAGCCTCCGGAACCATTTCCGGCGCTGCGCAACTCAGCACATTTAGCTAAGGTTCGTTAACCTTATCAAAGTTCTATTGTCCTCCCACTTAACATTTATGAAAAATTCCTTCTTCAAGAAACTTCATATTTCAACCGACAAACCCCTTTGTCCTTGGTGTTATGGAGGAATAACCAATTGTTATTCGAAATAACCTACAAAGACATGCTCATCCGACTTCGGTTGTAAACATCTTACTTATGTTTAGCATACCAAAATTTAAGAAATGACAACTTGGGTTTTACCCCAAACCATAACTTTCATGGTGTCATTTCAACGGATCAAGATGGAGCTCTTTTCAGTGTAACAGCGGTAGTCTCTAAAGCTTTAATCTTTCAAAACATAATGGCAGTTTTATGAATAACACCTTTGATCCAACCATGTCAAACAAGGTTTCATTACAAATCTCAAACACTCCATACTCCTATGGTGTTTAGGGAGATGTAAATCTAGGTGTTTTGCTAAACTTGCAACTCAAATAAATCCCTTTATGATAAAATCATAATTCATTTATTTTCTTGTTACACTTGTAACTCAAATAAATCCCTTATGATAAAATCATAAACCATTTATTTTCTTGTCACAATGATTTTCACTTCATCTTGAAAGTCTTTGAACGTTTTCAAATATTTCACACTTCTTTCTCATTAAGTGAACATTCACTCAAATTTCCGGAGAAAGCATATGAAGTTGAAACCCATCGCTTACGACTACACATAATGGAATACATACATCGATATGTATAAATTCCAATAATTTAGTCGTTCGTTCTTCTTTGGCCTTTGAACAAAGTTTTAATTATCACATGGAAAGTCTCACAAGCGTCACTTGATCAAATCAAAGACTCCAAAATCCATGAATATGGAGATTCTTCATGTTTTCTTTCCAATATAATTTAAACAGCGATGTCACTTTGTAAGTGATCTTTCAATCATATGTCTTGCGACATTTTAGCATTAGGTTTTATGGATGTGATTTCTCCAACTAGATTTGTAAATCATCCATCTTATATGGAATACGATGATGATTTGAACAACCTTTGTTCTCATAATACCTGATTTAAATAACAATTATTAAAACAAATCTTGAAGTCAAGCTTTGATGTCAACGAGAAATACAAACAACGGTTTGTTTGTTTTCGTTGAACATCATCACATATTCTCTTGCTAGTTACTTAGGCCATTGTGGTTCATGAATTGCGTCGTTCCGTATGAAATTTCATACCAACCAATTCGGTATCCAATACCCAAGAACCACATTGTTTAACAAGCAAAGAATACAACCATAACATGTATATCATCTATATACCTAAATTGGATATTTACAATCTTTTATTTTCTGCCAAATATATTTTATAGATTCTCTTTCAGCATTTCCTCTTTCTTTTTAAAAGAATTTATCAACATCAATAGTGGCGCCATATACATGACACATAGTCCAAAGCGTGTATATTCAAATAATAATACCTTTGGACTTGCACTTTGAAGTAGATCACCATCATCAAAATGATCGGTATTCTTTCAAAATCCATTCTTTAGTAATCTTTTAGTGTAGTAAACATTTTACATACATATTATATTCACCCTTATCATGACGACTTTCATGATCAAGCTACTTTAGCTTATAAAGGCGAATCATAAGTATAAAATTACTTTCCAAAACCCTTTTGGATGATTAGGATGTCTAGCATCTCCAACCTTTGCAAATTCTCGTCCAATATGAGAACATATATTATACTCTATCATATTGCAACCAATTCATTGTTTCAGATATCGTTATATCTGCCACACATGATAGTTTCTGAAACAATTCTTTCAGCTCCTAGATAAACTTGATATTAAACAATCAAGAATCATGGAGGCAAACATGATACTTAAGATACTAACATTGGAATTGTTACTCTCGATTTAATACCAATTATTAAATTTCATGGAGTAAACAGAGTTTGCTGAAATTTTGCAATAGGACTTTAAACTTTAGATTGACACTCAACACAATACGATACCAGTTCGTAAAGTATATATCCAGAATTCTATAGTTCTATTATCTCAATTACAACTATTCATAAGGTGGTGAACGAATGCCAATGACTACAAAAAATTATGCAAATTCACTCTGATTTAATTTATGATAAATTGAGTTCTACTAATCCAAATTAGAAATGAACTCCCACTCAAAAACGACATCCCTCGTGTCTTTTTGGTGATTACATGAACCAAATCCACTACACCAAGTCCGATCATCACGTGAGTCGGTGTAGCTTCAAAGGCGAGCATCCATATGGTCATCATATCAAAAACATATGACTCATGCTTAACCTTTCAGTCCGTGTTCCGAGGCCATGTCTGTACAAGCTAGGCTCGCCAAGTAATCACCTTAGTATTCGCGTGTGTAACTGTCTTACACCCGAGATATGCTCGTGGATTCAAGTACACCCGATCATCACGTGATGTCTTGAAGCGACGAAACATTGTCGGTGCATACTTAAGGAAGAACACATTCTTATCTTGATATATAAATGAGGGATCATCTTATTATGCTAATAAAACGCCAAACAAGCAATATAAGATGCAATCAAAACATCACATGTTTATAAGTGAAATGATATGGTTCCCGCATATGATCTCCATCATGTGCACCGTGGTATGATCTCTATCATACCTTTATGTGTAAGGCCAAGGTCTATGGAACTTACACGCTATGTGTGTCGTAAGAGTATCATCTCATACTTCTACTTACAACATCACCATATCATAACACTAGCCCATCAACAATCTAAACTAGACGCCTCTAATTTATCCATTGCAAGTTTTACGTGGCTTAGGGCTTTTGAAGATAGAACCGTTCTTACCTAAGAACATGAACCACAACGAGGATAACCAAATTGTTGACAACTCGTTGCAAATTAGATATTGACTATAGTAGGAGAGACAGACACCCGCTAGCCACTTATGCAAAACTAGTTGCATGTCAAGCGTGGAACAGGTCTCATGTGCGAGGACATGTAAAGTTTGTCCGGGCCGCTTCATCCCACTATGCCACCAATATCCAAAGTACAACTAAGAATCAATAAAATGATCATCATCGCCCACATACTCATATGTGTACTACCCGTGCAAAATATCTACGCATAGATCCGGCTCTGATACCAGAAAACAAAAAATTTCCTACGATGGGAACAACTAAGTACCAAGATCTATCTACTAGATACAAACAACGGGCAGATGTATATCCGTAGAGAACATACCCTTGAAGACCGACAAAGCTTAACGAGTCCAAACTCGTGGTTGATGTAGACGATCTCTTGCCGATCTCAAGATCGAGAGGAAGTCCTAGCGCCGCAAAACAGCAGCGCATCCGTGCTCGCACACATGTTCGAGGCACCGAGCAACCTCCGCCTCCTCGCTCCAGCGATGCAGCAGAAGCACAACTCTCTCTTGCCGAATAGCCACCGGGAACATGTATCTCGCTAGTCCGAGACCATGGGGGATAAATTCTAGAGGGGGAGAGAGATCCTTCACGAGGAGGTGTGTGTTGAGAGGAGAGGGGGCCTTTTATAGGGGAGAGGGGGGCACCCAAGGGGCATGGCGCCCAGCCATGGGGACTGCCCCCAGCTCTTCCACATTCATGTGGGTGGAGCTCCCACGCAAAATGAAAAGCCTCCACTCCCATTAAAAAGGCTCCACTCAAAAATCCACTCACATGCATTAAATTTCCACCAAATTTAATGCAAGCTCTCATTTAAATAAAACTCTTTTATTTATTTATTCATAATTTTGTTAATTGCTTTAATTAACAAACATTCACATAAAACCCCTTGCTAGTATTTCATTTCACATGCAGAAACACTTTCTGCAATTTCACCCAAAAACCTGTTTCGATATCTAGTGAAATAAATTCCTGCGCTTGTTATTCTTTTCGGCATGAAACTTTTGCTCCAAATGGATGTCGGTGTCTCTTAAGTGTGTCACCCTACGGTTCGCGAATAATGCGGATATGATCGAGACCCCTCTCGGATCAATAATCAGAAGCGGGATCTGGAGACCCATACTGACTCCCACACATTCAACGATGACTTTCTTGTGATCGTCGGAACCTTTTACGCTAGTATCTTAATCCTTTTGTTTCGCGATATATTACATGTCCGAGATTCGATCATCGGTATCTCCATACCTAGTTTGATCTCGTTACTGACATGCACTCTTTTCTTGTTCCCGTGATATAACATTCTAGTGATCAAATCACTTGCTTGCAAGCTAACCAATGTGATATCACCGAGAGGGCCCAGAGTATATCTATCCGTCATCGGGATGAACAAATTCCACTCTCGATCCATGGGCTTCAACATAACACATTAGTAGTTCTGAACCCATCTTTATAATCACCCTGTTACGGTGTGATGTTTGATGTTATCAAGAAAATCTTCTGGTGTTAGTGATGGACATGATCTCATGGTCCAAGGATTTGGATCACTTTGTAAGTTGTTATAGCAATATAAACTCAATGACTTTGATCGTAATGCTATACTTCGGATGAATGTTCATCACACCATTACACTAATGTTGTGATCCCGTTATTAACAACATCCAATGTCCATGATCAGGAAACCTTGATCATCTTGTTAATCAACGAGCTAGTTTATGAGAGAGGCATAAATAGGAACTTTCTGTTTGTTTATTAAACAGACATGTATTAACGTTTCCGTATTAATACAATTATAGCATGCAAAATAAACATTTATCATAAATAAGGAATACGATAATAACCACTTTATTATTGCCTCTCGGGCATATTCCCTTCACTTGTACCAAGGAGAGCTCTGAGCTCCCTAATCAAACTCTGTTTAGGTGGCATCAGAACAATCAAACCCTAGATCGTCCCTTATCTAGTTTCCATCCTTCTCACCACTTTTCCTCAAAACCAAGGATGAACTTGATGCCTACATTAAGTGTACGTCATCTAACTTGGATATAATCATCCCTAAATAATTCCCACAATTATTTGGATTATTACACTATTTTATTTCCTTCACTTACCAAATCCCCAAAACCCTGGTCTTTAAAGACAAGTTTGTTTTTCTCCAAACCACTTTGCCAACTCAATGTATATATTTAAGTTCTCCATATCATATCCCATCTTTCCAACTCATAAATAAATATTTTTGAGATTCTTTATTATTTATTTTTGCCATCTTTCTTAAATGGCAGAAACAATAAATAATTCCTTAAAAATACTTATCCCTCTCAATAAATCCCAATAAAATTCTACAAAGTGTGTTATGGTAATTAGGACCATATCACATCAAAACCCAATCATGTTCAATGTAAAATACCATTTTAGCTTCCATAATCTACTTCTGCCCAAGTTTTGATCAAATATGACAAACTAATCAAAACCATTATCCAAACCCCATCAAACCCCATCAAAGCTTGCAAAACACTTCACTCCAGCACCTATCACTCCCCTGGTCGACCACCTACTATAGCTTTACTTGAACACTTGTCCTCTTATGTTTGTTTATGAGGGAGACAAAGGTGATGTCCAATCCAACCATTAAAACTTGTGCACCAGCTACCCCACCTCCTCACTGTCTACACCACGACCATAAAACCACTCTACCCTCTCTCCCACAGCCCACAGCAAACCAGCCCCTAGTTTTACCCTTCCCCCTTCTCAAATGGACATATTCCATGATTAAACTTTGTACCATGGTATAAGAGGGCCCAAGCCACTCCAACACCTCTCACTGCCTCCATTTGCATCCTACCACTCCACCACACCTCCCCAGAGCTCCCTCCCCCACTCCCCTGCCCTGTATTGCCTAGGAGATGGAGGAGAAGGCACCTCGGCCTCTTCAAGAAAAACGAGCCTCGAGCTCTTCTATCCCTCCCCTCTCCCTATGCATGTCACCCCAAAGAGCTTCCCTAAGCCTTCTGCACCTGACCCTCCTTCTCTTTTTGCCTAGGAGATCCGGTACTGCCGCCGTCAACGAGTTCCCGAGCACCCGCCGGCAGGAGCTCCCGCGTGAGCCATTCCCCAGCGTCGACCCCTACCATGTCGCCCCTCTCCACTGTCGCTGGTGTACACCGTGTCACCCTATACCCTCCCTGGTACCTCCCCTCTCCCCGGTAAGCCTCCCCGCGCCCCGCTCTGCTCTGCTAGGGTTTCTGCCCCCTCGCCCTAACTGCAAGGAAGAAGACGGCCAGGAGCCATCCGTTCTCACTTAATCGTACGGCCATAGAGCCTCCTTACCCCTTCGATCCCTAGGCCTCCAGGCCATAGGCTCCGCTGGGCCGGCTACCATCGAGTGGCCCACTCCCCCCTAGATCTAGCCCGCTGACCACCCCTGCCCTTTCACTTTTAATTAAAAGTGTCTAGATCTGCAAGTTTGCCTTTAGGTTTAAATCGAGATGAAAATGAAAATGCCCCAAAAAAATTTAGGTGATATTTTTCACAAGTACCCAAGGCCACACCCTAACATGCAGACTTGGTTGTGGACCAAGACACTCAATAGATAAATCATAGAAATTAAAACAGCCAAGCTTATTCCTTTCACTATTAAATGCTTTCAGAGAGTTTGATATTTCCAAATGGCATGGAACCCATTGGTACTGAAAGTTAATGAACATACCGTGCATACCCCATTGGTCCCAACTAAAATGTCTTCCTGGTTTGCCCCCAATAAAAATAGCAAATTCAGTCCTTTTCTGACTTTAGAAATTTCTCTAGGTCAAACCAAAGGATTTTTTAACCCAATTACAACTCCCAGTAAACCTCTATACCCATGTGTATCAAAACACAGGAGCCCAAGATTTATTGAGATTTTATTGAATATTGGTGAATTAAACCTTTCTGTTCATGGTTTGTTGACCCATAAATTCACCAATTGAGTTCTGTAAAACCAAAAAGGTTGACTCCAATTTCTACAGAAGGGTAATCTAGATACCTAACATGAGTCTTTGGAATCACATTAAAATATTTTGTAGTTTAAGGGTATTGATGGTTAAGGCATGTATTACTTGTTTGTTTGCCCTAATTACCCCAACCCTACTGATTTGTAGCATGTATTACTTGTTTGTTTTCCATATGGCTTGATGCTTGTAGGCATGGTATTGATGGTGGTATTGTTTGTTTGCATGTATGCTCGATACCGACGCTAGTTGCGATTGTGTGCTGTCGAGAAGAAGGAATCCTCAAAGAATTATTATTGCTATCCTTATTGTTATCGGTATTCTGGTATTCTAAATAAGTCACGGGATCTCTCGCTGGTCACAGGCAAGCCACCTTCTTGCTCATACACCTTGTCCTATTATTTTATATATGCATGTTTTATCTACCCATTTATGCAAAGAGCTTTGGTTTTACTATAGTATTATTTTATATGGGGAATGTTTGGCTCCTCCAAATGTTTACCCCTTAGTATCACTAGGTAAAACCCCTTTGTCTAAATACCTACCTGCCCTTAGTATGATAGATGGTGTTTAACACCATGACCCCTTGGAGACCCTTTTTGCCTAAGCAAAAGTGTAGGATGGGAAGACCACAGTAAAAAGGTTTACTAAAATGTTTTTATGAGAAAACCTAGGTGAGGCTTGACCTACGAAGTGGTTTGGAAAATGAGAAAGGCTTTGGTTTTACATAATTGTTCGGCAACGGATGGACGAATATTGTTTACGAAAACATGCTAGGCTGTACAGTTTTCTATGCTAGAACAATTAACCCGTGCAACCACATTACTCTGGAATGGGACGGGGCTGGGCTAGAAGTTTGTCTGATCCAGTATAGGGGCCTCACACTACTACAGGGGCAAACAATCCCCGGAGGGTGGGCCTTCTCTGTCCAATGGTCCATGCATAGCATCGACCGGGAGAAGGAACGAAGGGTCTACGGGCCTCTACGCGATACTATGAGCCCCTCATTGAAAGCGCACACCCGTCGAGGTTCAAAACGCGCTCTGGTTGGCTGGTTACTATATAGGGAGTCTTGGTGTTGAGGGGGTTAACCTCATAGGGTAGGCACTTTTACCGGAGAGGGCATTCGAAAGGTCTTGACCAATTATTCGACTCGTGATTGGTGTAGCCCAGGGACGGATAATCGGATGGTGTGGGTATAGTGTACAACCTCTGCAGAGTGTAAATCTATTCGAATAGCCGAGTCCTTAGTCATGGATGGTTGTGCTGGCGGCTGTACGGCGGGTGATGGTTTTGTTTTCAAAAAGGACTTCGGAAAAGCAATGGCTCAAAAATATTTTTTACCATGGGATGGTCGAGAAAACGGAGGAAGGAGTTTGGTCATGAGATGACTGGAAGGAAAAACAAATGGGTGACCCAATCCTAGTGTTTTCTTAAAACTTTTCAAAAAGGTTTTCCAAATGCTTTACAAATGTTTTTCAACAAAGATATAGAGACATGCTATATCTACAAGAGAAACTAGTTTATAAAAGAACCTCTCATGGAGCCATCCTACCATAGCCATATTGCATATCCTTTATTATTGTTATCTTAAGGTTGTTTGCGAGTACATTCAAAGTACTCACCAGCATTGTCCCTGGCTATTTACTTGGCCAGACTTTTCAGAAGCAAGAGGAACAACGGAGTATTCTGACTTCTATGCGAGCTAGGCCGTCTTCCCAGTCAGTCGCATGTAGGTTAAGGCATGACATGGGCTCTGCGCTTGGAGACTTCCGCTATTGATGTTGTACCGCCATAATGGTGTAAATGTAAGTACTTGTACTCGTTAATTATGGATGTTGTAATGACACTTCTCGGTTATGCTCACGGCTCACTGATCATGGGAACGTGAATTGCAGGGATAACGGGTATACTCGGACCGTAAATCTGGGGTGCCACAATAAAAATCTATGCCATAGATTCGGATAGGTACGATTTTGCAAATTTGTCTAGCTTAGGTTGTTGAACCAGGTATTTGAACTATCATAACATGCTTCAATTTTGTTGGTTGAATCTTACTAGTGCATGCAAATTCTTCGATAACAAACGAGTGCGATGCTCCAGAATCAAACAACACTCTTGCAAGTACTGAGTTAACAGAAAACATACCCAGCATGACATCTGGCGCTTCTTGGGCTTCTTCAGCATGCATGAGAAACAGACGGCCATTGCGGTTGAGCGAATTCCCTAGGGCAAATCTTCTTCCAGGCTGAACATGACGCTGCTGATGAGCTAGGGCATTCACATTGGGGGCTGCTGCAATCTTCTTGGGGCACTCATTGGAATAGTGTTCCTTGGTTCCACATTCATAACAAGTCACTTGGGACTTGTTCTTTGCTGCAATAGGCACAACATTGCTTGTCCTTGGGGCAGTATTGGTGTTGGTGGCGACATTGTTGTTGTTGAACTTTGGCGGTGCACGATTGAAATTGCTGGGGTTTATGGGGTTGTTGTTGTGGTTCCCTCCAGGCCTTGGGTTTCCACGGTTGGGATAGGTCGGACGGTTCATCGGGGGTCTATTGATTCTTGGGGCAAATCCTGGAGATGGGTTGGGGCGATACTTTGGTTTATGGTGGGTTCCTGGTTGATGCATCATTCTACGCTTGCGGTTCTCATTGGCTTGGTTGATCTTGCCTTCCGTCTGAATGGGGGAATCCACTAAGGCTTAAATGTCAGAAAATGGAATGTTGACCAACACTGTCTACATCTCATCATGCAGACCATTCAGGAACCACTCCTTCTTCTTAGCTTCAGTGTCAATCTCATCCGGTGCATACCCAGCTAATGACAAAAATTTGTCACGGTACTGAACTACTAACATCCTCCCTTGCTTCAGTTCTCTGAATTCAGCTCTCATCCTCTTGATCAAGCCCGGTGGTGTAGGCTTCGCAGCATAGAAAACAAAAAAATTCCTACGATGGGAACAACTATGTACTAAGATCTATCTACTAGATACAAGCAACGGGTGGATATACATCCATAGAATACATACCCTCGAAGACCAAATAGAGTTAACGAGGTTGTACTCGTGGATGATGTAGACGAACGCTTGCCAATCTCAAGATCGTGATGAAGTCCATCTGGTCCAGCCGGTCCAGCACCATCAAGTCCAGCACCGCAAAGAAGTGGTGCATCCGTGATCACACACACGTCCGGGTACCCCGACAACATCCGCGCCCTCGCTCCAGCGAAGCAGTGGAAGCAACAAATCCTTCCAGAAAAAGCCATCGGGAACATGTATCTCGCTGATCTGAGACCATGGGGGAATTCTAAAGGGGGGAGAGAGATCCTTCGCGAGGAGGTGTGCTTTGAGAGGATGAGAGGGGGGCCTTTTATAGGGAGAGGGGGGCACCCCAAGGGGTATGGCGCCAGCCATGGTGGCCGCCCCCACCTCTTCCACATTCATGTGGGTGGAGCTCCCACTCAAAATGAAAAGCCTCCACTCCCATTAAAAAGCCTCCACTCAAAAATCCACTCACATGCATTAAATTTCCACCAAATTTAATGCAAGCTCTCATTTAAATAAAAATATTTTATTTATTTATTCAGAATTTTGTTAATTACTTTAATTAACAAACATTCACATAAAACCCCTTACAACATTTCAATTTCACATGCAGAACCAGTTTCAGCAATTTCAACCGAAACAGTTTTGGTGTCTAGTGAAATAAATTCCTGCGCTTTCCTTTTTCTTTCTCTGGCATATTATTTGCTCCGAATGGTTTTGGTATCCCTTAAGTGTGTCACCCTACGGTTCACGAATAATGTAGACATGATCGAGACTCCTCTCCGATCAATAATCAGCAGCGGGACCTGCAGATCCGTACTGACTCCCACATATTCAACGATGACTTCTGTGATCGTGTGAACCTTATACGCATGTAAGTCAATCCCTTTGTCTCGCGATATGTTACATGTCCTAGATTTGATCATCGGTATCCCCATACCTAGTTTGATCTTGTTGCCGACATGTACTCTTTTCTCGTTCCCGTGATACAACATTCTAGTGATCAAATCACTTGCTTGCAAGCTAATCAATGTGATATCACCAAGAGGGCCCAGAGTATATCTATCCGTCATCGGGATGGAAAAATTCCACTCTTGATCGGTGATCCTCAACATAACACCTTCGTAGCACTGAACCCATCTTTATAATCACCCTGTTACGGTGTGACGTTTGATGTTATCAAGATACTCTTCCGGTGTTAGTGATTGACATGATCTGATGGTCTAAGGACTAAGATTACTTCGTATGTTGTTATAGAAATACAAACACAATGACCTTGATCATAATGCTATACTTCGGATGAATGTTCATCACATCATTACACTAATGTCGTGACCTCGTTATTAACAACTTCCAATGTCCATGATCAGGAAACCTTTGATCATCTTGTTAATCAACGAGCTAGTTTATAAGAGAGGCATAACTAGGAACTTCCTTTTTGTTTATTAAACACACATGTATTAATGTTTCCGTATTAATACAATTATAGCATGCAAAATAAATATTTATCATAAATAAAGAATACGATAATAACCACTTTATTATTGCCTCTCGGGCATATTCCCTTCAGGTGGCACATGGGTTTGGCTAACCTTGAGTTTGAATTCATCACAAGTCATCATTTGTCCTCCATTCATGGCGTGAACGCTGTTCCACCAGGCTCTTGCGTCTCCGGCCAGATAGTGAGTGGCGAACAGTACCTTCTCGTTGACCTCTACTCCTGCAACTTCTAAGTTGTTCTCCATGGTCTGCAGCCAATTATCGGCATCTAGGGGCTCTTCAGACTTAGTAAAGATGGGTGGATTGGTGTTCTGGAAGTTCTTGATCTTTGATCCCTGGTTGTCATGATTTCCATGGCCTTAGTTGTTGTTGGCCATCTGAGCTATCTGTTGAAGGGTGGCTAAGCTAGCTTACTGGAGATGGGTTGGGGAGATACTTTGGGTTATGGTGTGTTCCTGGTTGATGCATCATTCTATGCTTGCGGTTCTTATTGGCTTGGTTGATCTTGCCTTCCATCTGAATGGCGGAATCCACTAAGGCTTCAATGTTAGCAAATGGAATGTTGACCAACACTATCTACATCTCATCATGCAGACCATTCAGGAACCTCTCCTTCTTCTTAGCTTTAGTGTCAATCTCATCCGGTGCATACCTAGCTAATGACAAAAAATTGTCACGGTACTCAACTACTGTCATCCTCCCTTGCTTTAGTTCTCTGAATTCATCTCTCGTCCTCTTGATGAAACCCGGTGGCACATTGGTTTTGCTAACCTTGAGTTTGAGTTCATCCCAAGTCATCATTTGTCCTCCATTCATGGCGCGAACGCTATTCCACCATGCTCTTGCGTCTCCAGCCAGATAGTGGGTGGCGAATAGTACCTTCTCGTTGGCCTCTACTCCTACAACTTCTAAGTTGTTCTCCATGGTCTGCAGCCAATCATCGGCATCTAGGGGCTCTTCAGACTTAGTAAAGATGGGTGGATTGGTGTTCTGGAAGTTCTTGATCTTTGATCCCTGGTTGTCATGATTTCCATGGCCTTAGTTGTTGGCCATCTGAGCTATCTGTTGAAGGGTGGCTAAGCTGGCTTACTGGAGATGGGTTGGGGAGATACTTTGGGTTATGGTGGGTTCCTGGTTGATGCATCATTCTACGCTTGCGGTTCTCATTGGCTTGGTTGATCTTGCCTTCCATCTGAATGGCAGAATCCACTAAGGCTTCAATGTCAGCAAATGGAATGTTGACCAACACTGTCTACATCTCATCATGCAGACCATTCAGGAACCTCTCCTTCTTCTTAACTTTAGTGTCAATCTCATCCGGTGCATACCTAGCTAATGACAAAAAATTGACACGGTACTCAACTACTGTCATCCTCCCTTGCTTTAGTTCTCTAAATTCATCTCTCGTCCTCTTGATGAAACCCGGTGGCACATTGGTTTTGCTAACCTTGAGTTTGAGTTCATCCCAAGTCATCATTTGTCCTCCATTCATGGCGCGAACGCTGTTCCACCATGCTCTTGCGTCTCCAGCCAGATAGTGGGTGGCGAATAGTACCTTCTCGTTGGCCTCTACTCCTGCAACTTCTAAGTTGTTCTCCATGGTCTGCAGCCAATCATCGGCATCTAGGGGCTCTTCAGACTTAGTAAAGATGGGTGGATTGGTGTTCTGGAAGTTCTTGATCTTTGATCCATGGTTTTCATGATTTCCATGGCCTTGGTTGTTGTTAGCCATCTGAGCTATATGTTGAAGGGTGGCTAAGTTGGCTTGACGTTCTGCTCTTTCAGCTTCACGGTCAGAAATAACATTTGCAAGATCTGCAACATTGGGTCCGGGGATGAAGTGCTTCCTCCGCGAGGCATCTGAAGGTTGAGATAGATCATGAGACAAGAGGGCAATTTCTAAGGTTCGGGTTTTTGTTTTTGAAAAGTTTTCAAAGTTGACTCCAATTTTTCTAGCAACTTGCTTTTCATTCATTCATAGCACACTATACAAACACACACCACAACCAGGAAACGCAGATGGTTTTAAGAACCATTCTAGGAAACTATGATATAGTGGGACCGGATACAACCTCACTAACTCTAGTGCTCAAGTGCTACTACTCCTCGAAATTAGTATCTTCATCCTCCTCCTCCTCATCATCATCATCAATGAAGGTGAAGTCATCCTCATCGGTGAAGAAGTCCATGGCTTAATCCTGCAAGAAGTCATCATCATCACTAAGGTAAGAGTAGGGGTCTCCACCAATGTCCTCCCCTGCATTCTCCCTCTCCTCATGCTGCATGTCCCTCTGGTGGAATGTCTCCTCCAAGTCTGTGATCCTGTAACGAAGGAGGGCAATGATGCGCTACTTCTTGTCAAGCTGATGGCAGCGAGACTGGTGATCCTTCTCCATCATGGCAATGGTTTTGTCCTTCTTGACAGCGATAACATAGTTGTGGTTGGCTTAGGAGCGGGCATTGTCCAAATCTTTCTGCCGGTCATACATCATGAAGCTAAGGTGGTCCACTTGATTCTTCAGCTCAGGGTGATATGGTGCCTCCATTGGCTGTCCCATAACATCACGCCTTGGGTAGAACTCAAAGCGTGTACCCTTGATCTGATTGATACTCTGCCCACACAGATGGGCAAGAGCTTCCTGCATGGCCCTGGCTAGTGCATCTAGCCAGTTGTTCTCTCTAAAGGTGAACTGAATTCCCTCTGAGGTGGGGGCTTCAATTTTTCCTCAGAGACTTGCAACAATCAGGCATTGCAATTCTCCTCCTTTTTGATCTTTGAGATGGGCTCCGGAAAACTCGGGGTGCGAACGCTCTAGAAGTTTCGAAAGCTGGTCCAATTCACACTCAAAGATGAGATCTCCTCCATTTCCCAACTGATAGAACTTGATATACTTCACGTCCATCTATAAGAATGTAGGATGAGTAAGTTAGTAGAGTGATCAAGTGTGTCAAATTTTAGGTAAGTTTGCAAGAATTTTTTAGGAACATGAATTTTCATGAAAGAATCTAAGTGATAAGGATGAGAATAAGTTTTCATAAATACTCACTTCCTTGGTTTTGAAACTAAGTTTTTGATTCAAATGTCCATTCTAAACTAGGGTCTCCTATGGTCAGGATGGCTCTGATACCAACTTGTCAACACCCGGATTTTTAATCCCAGATGCCTGTTATGCCATACATCGCAATCCCAGGATTACCATTTTTGCGAGACATAACACATTTGATATCGCAGTACATCATCCATTACAAACCATACATAAGGTCTTGCAACAAATAAAGGATCTCATGATCCAGTCTTAGTACAATTCAAGGAGCAGAATAATATAATAATAATACCATGGGTGAAGCTCCATCTTCATGGTCACAGGCAATGCTGACGATGGGAGATGATCCTAGTTGTCGTAACCTTCGTGCGGTCCATCCTCCTGATATTCCTCTTCATACTCTGGCCACGGGAATAGCCAGGGACAAAGCCATGAGTACTCTTTAAGTACTCGCAAACTAAGACTAACAAGTGAAGTGGTTTTGAGAAGGAAATAGTAGGCTCTAGGTTGTTTTGCAAAAAGCCAGATTTAGCTTAACTAAGTTCAGAAGTAGATAAAGATATTTGAGAGTTTTATAACACCTAAGTGGGAACTTGAATTTTCATATCACAACACTGTTGTGGTCAAGTCAAAGTCATGATTTATTTCATAAATCATTTTGAAAACATCCGACGACGGAACAGTATGGCCACTCCAACTGTCCATAACCGCGGACACGACTATTCGAATAGTTTGACACTCTGCAGAGGTGGTACACTTTCACCACAATATTCGATACATCCGTCAGGAACAATCCTAAATTCACCATACTCAGTATGCGGACAATCAATCCTAACCTTTCAATTACACACCCTAGTATAGGCACCTCTCCTATTAGTTTGGCCTCCCAACCATGACCAACTGTCATCTTGGGAACTTCACAGGTGGACAATCTTCACAAGGTAGCCTTAGCTCAAACCTTGGCCGCAAGGGAACCCATACTAAGGTATATAAATTTCCAGTTAAGCCCTACCCAAATTTCGGGTATTGTGGTTGTACGGTAAAATTGGAATGGTATCGCATCCAGACAAACATCAGTTTTATAAAGGGCTAAGGCTCATGCCTCAACATTTTCATCATCAAAATCATCTGGTGTTCAAGAACACATGTCCAAAACATTTCATTAGAATGACTCATCATTCTAAGGTTTTCATAACCATTTTCACCAAGTATTCCCATCTAAAATAATCAAGTTTTATGCTTAGCACTAGCATCTACAAGTGGGGGTAAACACTAATGAGGGGTGGTAAACAACTGTGAATGATCTAAGTTCAATCTCATGCCTCAGGATGACATCAAGATTATCTAACTTAGGCCAAGTTCTATGCTCATTATGCTACCTTTAAACATCTTTCTAAAATATACAAGTCACTAAGTAAAGAAAATAAGGAGCTTTGATAAAGAAATAAAATAACTAAGCATGCAAGTAAAACCGGGATTTGGTATCATTCGTTGGTATAATCATGGCATGCCTAATGCATTGCATAGATTATCTTGTAGGTTTAAGCTTGCATGTATGACTTGCATGGTTTAGCTTAGCTTGCTAAGATAGTAGCTTGCCTTGTGTAGTGCAGTGGTTCAAGTTCTCCTCTGCTTCTTCCTCATAGTAGTCTCCTTCCTCCTCGTATCCTTGGTCGGTACTAGCGTCTATAAATAAATACGCGGTACACAATCACCAAACAAAACTTAACTAATTATATTTATCAAACCAAGGTTCACACTAGATGATCTAGCATCATCACTATTATCACCAAGATTAAAGCACTTGTTTTGTTTGTTTTAATTTAGAAAAGTAATTTCTACTCATTGAAAAACTACTTAAGATTTAATATTCTCCAACTAATACATGGGATCATGTTGACACATGTCATCACCACATATTTCAGTACTTGGGAATGTGATTTAAAGTGGTGTCACGATTTAATAAGGTTTAACCTTTTATTTTAATTAAATAAAGTGA
This sequence comes from Avena sativa, assembly GCA_916181665.1. Lineage (NCBI taxonomy): Eukaryota > Viridiplantae > Streptophyta > Magnoliopsida > Poales > Poaceae > Avena > Avena sativa. The sequence continues at coordinate 205,873,549 of OV702296.1, forward strand.
CTAGAAATGCCTATGGGGCATTCTTTTATTGCCTGTCCAATATTTCTGCAAGTAAACATAGATATTTTTATATATTAATAAAGGTCTTATCAAATGTGATTTTTAAGAGTTGGACTCAACTCAAAAGCTTTTATGGTTGAATTTTGAAAAATGTTTAAATGCAGCAAATTCTATGCCTTGTTATTTTTACTATAGATGATCTACAATTCCAAATGATTTGAATCCAACGGGCTTGGATTAAGAATTTCAGTACTTCTCTAACAAAATTAGTTTCATGCAATTTGGTTCAGTGAATCTCTCTGAAATGATTTTTGAAACTAGAGACAGAACTAAGTTTGAAACTAAATGGAAAAACCTAAGTTTGAATTACTGGGTCACGCGGGAGTGTAACTGGGCCGGCCCTCTGCACACAGCGCGCGCGGGTGAGTTTAAGCGGCTCTCGCCACCAGTCAGCGAGACAGGGTGGTGCGAAGGGGTACGGGGCAATCTGGACCGTGCGATTAATATCAAATCTAACAGCTGGGGCTTGTCGTCTCTGTCGGGCAGCGCCGGCGAGACTGAACCCTAACGCGGCCAGTGGGGGCCCACCGGGGCTCAGGCGAGGGTCTGCGATGGGGGCGAACGACGAAGTCGACGCCGTCGATCCTCCTGGTACCGGTGGCTCCTCCTGGGGCATCTCCAATCGATGGAGCCTCTTCTCCTCCTCCGTGGCAGACTCCGTAGAAATTCCGGCCACCTGGTGCTCACCTTGCTCCGGGAATGAGGTGGGGTGGTTCTTAGAGAGAGGGGAGTGTGATGGTGTGCTGGAATAGAACAGGGGAGGCCTCTATTTATAGTGCGAAGAGGGGACCGAAGGGTGTGGGTGGAGCTCGTCGTGGTCGTCTGCACAACAAGCTAATGGCATGGCTGGGGGTAGGGGACGATGCGCTTCCTCCTGGCGAATCTCAACGGCAATGGTGGCGAGGCGTGGGGCGGTGCAAATTGGTTGGAACGCTGTGATGCTCTGGGCGGGTCCGACAGGAAATTTAATGGCGCACGGGCTCTCCTGGTCGCGCGGCGACGAACGGTCATGTCCGGGAGGTTCTTGGGGGCGTGGTGATCATGCACGCAAGAGGCGAGGGTGGGGCGTGGTTTGTGCTCGCGTGTCAAGCGCAGTGCTCTGGCGTGCTCTCAGCATGCTTTGCAGAGAGACTGGGCGTGCTCGTTCTGAGTGGTCCAGGGGCTGGCAAGGCCTGGGCATTGGACAGGGGGTGGCGATGGACGGTGGCCTGTGTCCCAGACAAGGTTTGCAAGGCTAGGGAGGCTCCTAGCTTGTTGTCGACGATGGGGTGGCCATTTGGTCTCGGGCATGGTCACCATTGATGATAATGTCAATCTTACAGTGATCTAGGTCTTGTTAAATTAACCAGATGATCTAATGAGAGTGTGCTGTGAGCTAGCGAGGAGACAAGTTAGGCACAACACTGCTCACTATAGTGTTTGATGTTTTATTTGATTTGTGTTTACAAGGTGTTTAATGAAATGGCCGAAAGAGATTTGAATTTTTGGATGAAAATTGGTTGGTGTACTAGTCACATACTATGTAGTCTCTGGTTGCTTGGAATGGTCAAGGTGCACTGGTTTGGTTGGTTTTTGAGAAATGGTGATCTTCACATATGATATAGATTTAATTTTGAATTGTCATTTGAATCAAGTTGCCAAATGTTTCTGTGAGATTGCAAGGTGGTATTGCGTTCACTTTTACTTGGTATAGTAAGGGGTGAAAAGAAATGGAATTGTTTCTATTTGAAACCTTGGACTAGAAACACTCAAAGTGGCCTAGTGAGCAAGATTGGCAAAAATAACCATTAGCTCATTTTGTTTGTTTTTGAATTTCTCTTGATTTGTTTCTGCTTGGATTAGATTTAGATGATGTTGTTTTCATATTTAAACCATTCCTTGCTATTCACAAAAATCACACAAGTCCATTCATCCATTCATACAATCGTCACATACACACATGCATTCATAACGATTTTAATTAACAAAAGTTTTTGTTAACCCTAATTTTGGGTGATTGGAAAATGATAACCTTGATTAATATTTTTGGGATGTTACAATTATAAACACGCTTGTACATTAAGAGTTGTATAATTTTTTTTAATTTTAAAGTGTTCAAGAGTTGTGTTAATTATGAACACTCTTTTACATTAAGAGTTGTATAATTTTTTAATTTGGAAGTGTTCAAGATTGTGTCAATTATAAACACTATTTTACATTAAGATTTGTATGGGTTTCTTAATTTGAAAGTGGTAAAGAGTTGTGTCAATTATAAACACTCTTTTAAATTAAGAGTTGTATATTTTTTTAAAATTTGAAAGTGTTCAAGAGTTGTGTCAATTATAAACACTCTTTTACATTAAGAGTTGTATATTTTTTTTAATTTGAAAGTGTTAAAGATTTGTGTCAATTATAAACACTCTTGTATATTAAGAGTTGTATAATTTTTTTAATTTGAAAGTGAATCGCTAGCCGTGCGAGAGTTGTGTCAATTATGGTTTCAGACCGCACGAGAGTTTCATAATTATAAACACTCTTTCAAACCAACTGAATCGCCACTGCACCAGGGGAATTTACAATAGATTTTAGGGAGATTTTATCTATCTCTGAGAGTTATGGATGTTGAAACCACCTCTAGGAAGTAAAATCTAGAGAGATATTGTTCACAACTATGAATTACACCAACACTAGATCAATCCTATTCGAAAAATCAAGGCAGTTAGTTAAGGTAAAACACCAGCGATTCACGTTCAAATACTGCTAATAATCAACCCACAAAAGGGAAACTATTCTTACTCAGATGGAATCCATGCGTTAGATCCCTGTAATTCCACCCAAAATTCTCCGTGCTCAAGGGGAATGGATGGTGCACCAGTCGGCGTTGCATACTATTCCGCGAAAGGGGTAGATCTAGCAAGGGCGGGAGCAGAGCCGGAGGTGGAGTGGGCTCCACGGCTAGGGGGCAGCTCTGGGGCCCAGGACGACATAAGGTAGGAGGGCACGACGGCGGGGCAGCAAAGCGGCGGTGTGGGAGCTGTTCCAGGCTGGGGGGAAAGCGAATGCTTTTGGTGAGCGAGAATAGCCGGTCCGACGTGTTTCCATGCGGCCCCACTCTTCACCATGTATGCAAGACCCGTCCCAACGCGGCCCCACCAGCCAGGCATGTAACGGTCGAGGCCTCGTAACGTAACTCTCAACGCTCGACCTACCCCAACGCGGTCCCACCAGTCAGCAATTAACGGTCAAGCCTTTACCTGACGACATCCCTTCATCCGAGCTCCTGTGAGCGCCCGCGAGGGTTTCTTAACATGGAGAGGGGAAAAGTAAGGAAAAGTTAAGAGGCTGGAGAAAAGTGAGTACAACTAACGAACCAGAGGCACGAAAATAGAAATCCCTATTTATTTATAAGGTATTTTAATTTGAATTTAAGATTTTAAAAGAGTATTTTAAAACTAATAGCTATACTTAAGCTTAATTGTGAATCCAAGTTATGGTTTTGGAATTAGTACTTAGATATTAAATATTTAAGGTTTTATATAAAATCATGATTATTTCATACTGAAGAAACATTTTTAAAGGATTTACAAAATCAATAATAGATAAGGATTTATTACTTTAAAATCTTAAAACCATTCTAATGGTATATTTAATATATATAATATGTATTCAAGATCGATTAATTTTTAACTATTATTCTTACATTTATAAAAATCCACAAAGTATTAATGTCTTTTAACATTTATTTTAAGTTGTACTTGTAAAATTTTAAGTTACTATTTTTATAAAGCGATTTCTTTTTCCGTTCCCATGGTTCGTTAGCTGTACCGACTTTTCCCGTCCGTTTAACTTTTCCTCACTCTCGCATCGGTCTAAACTCGCTCTGCATCTAGTCCCGTTAGTGGACCCTCGCCGTTACGTGCTGATAAGTGGGTCCGCATTCAGGTGGGTCCCGTAGTGGACCCTCGCGATTACTGAAGGGAATATGTCCGAAAGGTAATAATAGTTTGTTATTATCATATTCTTTATTTATGATAAATGTTTATTTTGCATGCTATAATTGTATTAATTCAGAAACGTTAATACATGTGTGTTTAATAAACAAATAGAAAGTTCCTAGTTATGCCTCTCTTATAAACTAGCTCGTTGATTAACAAGATGATCAAAGGTTTCCTGATCATGGACATTGGATGTTGTTAATAACAAGGTCACAACATTGTTGGAATGGTGTGATGAACATTCATCCAAAGTATAACATTACGATCAAAGTCATTGAGTTTATATTGCTATAACATCATACGAAGTGATCCTAATCCTTAGACCATGAGATTATGTCAATCACTAACACTGGAAGAGTGTCTTGTTAACATAAATTGTCACACCGTAACAGGGTGATTATAAAGATGGGTTCAGTACTACTAAAGTTTTATGTTGAGGCCCATGGATCGAGAGTGGAATTTGTTCATCTCGATGATGGATAGATATGCTCTGGGTCCTCTTGGTGATATCACATTGATTATCTTGCAAGCAAATGATTCGATCACTAGAATGTTATATCACGAGAACAAGAAAAGAGTACATGTCAGTAACGAGATCAAACTAGGTATGTATATACCAATGATCGAATCTCGGACATGTAATATATCGTGAGACAAAGGGATTAAGATACTAGCATACAAGGTTCTCACGATCAAAAGAAAGTCATTGTTGAATGTGTGGGAGTCAGTATGGATCTCCAGGTCCCGCTTCTGATTATTGATCTGAGAGGGGTCTCAATCATGTCCGCATTATTCGTGAACCATAGGGTGACACGCTTAAAAGACACCGACACCATTTGGATAAAATAGTTTCATGCTAAAAATAATAACAAGCACAAGAATTTATTTCACTAGATACCGAAACTGGTTTCGAGTGAAATTGTTGAAAGTGTTTATGCATGTGAAATGAAATACTAGAAAGGGGTTATATGTGAATGTTTGTCATTAAAGTAATTGATAAAATTCTTAATAAATAAAAGGAGTTTTATTTAATGAGAGTTTGCATTAAATTTGGTGGAAATTTAATGGGATTGAGTGGGATTTTGAGTGGAGAAAATTGAAGGGGCATCCACCCACATGAATGAGGGAGAGGTGGGGGAACCCTCCATGGCCGACGGCCATGCACCCGTGGGCTTCCCCCCTCCCCTATATAAGGAGCCCCTCTCCTCACTTCTCACTCACACCTCCTCATGAAGGATACCTCTCTCCCCTCTAGTATTTATCTCCATGGTCTCGGACTAGCGAGATACATGTTCATGGTGGCTTTTTGGCAAGAAAGAGTTGTGCTTCCGCTGCATCGCTGGAGCGAGGAGGCGGAGGTTGCTCGGTGCCTCGGACGTGTGTGCGACAACGAAGCGTCGCTGATTTGCGGCGCTAGGACATCCTCTCGATCTTGAGATCGGCAAGAGATTATCTATATCAACCACGAGTTCAACCTCTTTAAGATTTGTCGGTCTTCAAGGGTATGTTCTCTATGGATGTATATCCTCCCGTTGCTTGTATCTAGTAGATAGATCTTTGTACATAGTTGTTCCCATCGTAGGAAAATTTCTGTTTTCTATGCTGCGAAGCCAACAGTGGTATCAGAGCCGGATCTATGCGTAGATGCTTTGCACGGGTAGTACACATATGAGTATGTGGGCGATGATGATCATGTTATTGCTTCTTAGTTGTACTTTGGATATTGGTGGCATAGTGGAAAGAAGAGGCCCGGACAAACTTTACATGTCCTCGCACATGAGACCTGTTCCACGCTTGACATGCAACTAGTTTTGCATAAGTGGCTAGCGGGTGTCTGTCTCTCCTACTATAATCAATATCTAATTTGCAACGAGTTGTCAACAATTTGGTTATCCTCGTTATGGTTCATGTTCGTAGGTAAGAACGTTCTATCTTCGAAATTCCTAAGCCACGTAAAACTTGCAATGGATAAATTAGAGGCGTCTAGTTTAGATTGTTGCTGGGCTAGTCTCATGATATAGTGATGTTGTAAGTAAAAGTATAAGTCGATACTCTTACAACACACATAACGTGTAAGTTCCATAGACCTTGCGGCCTTACACATAAAGGAATGATGAGGATCATACCACGATGAACATGATGGAGATCAAGTGCAAGAACCATATCATTTCACTTATTCATATGTGATGTTTGTTGCATCTTATATTGCTAGTTTGGCATTTTATTATCATTATAAGATGATCCCTCATTTAGATATCAAGATAAAAATGTGTTCTTCCTTAAGTATGCACCGACAATGTTTCGTCGCTTCAAGACATCACGTGATGATCGGGTGTACTTGAATCCACGAGCATATCTTGGGTGTAAGATAGTTTTACACACGCGAATACTAAGGTTCTTACTTGGCGAGCCTAGCATGTATAGACATGGGCTCGGAACACAGACTGAAAGGTTAAGCATGAGTCATATGTTCTGATATGATGACCATATGGATGCTTGCCTTTGAAGCTACATCGACTCACGTGATGATCGGACCATGTGTAGTGGATTTGGATCATGTAATCACCAAAAGACACGAGGGATGTCGTTTTTGAGTGGGAGTTCATTTCTAATTGGGATTAGTAGAAGTCAATTTATCATAAATTAAATTAAAGTGAATATGCATAATTTGTTGCAGTCATTGGCATTCGTTCACCACCTTATGCTTAGTTGTAATTGAGATAATATAACTATAGAATTCTGGATATTTACTTTACGAACTGGTATCGTATTGTGTTGAGTGTCAATATAAAGTTTAAAGTCCTATTGCAAAATTTCAGCAAACTTTGTTTACTCCGTAAAGTTTAATAATTAGTATTAAATCGAGAGTGATAATTCAAGTGTTAGTATCTAAAGTATCATGTTTGCGTCCATGATTCTTGATTTAAATATCGAGATTATCTAGAAGCTGAAAGAATTGTTTTAGAAACCATCATGTGTGGCAGATATAACGATATCTAAAACAATGTTTTGGTTGCAATATGATAGAGTATAATATATGTTCTTATATTGGATGAGAATTTGCGAAGGTTGGAGATGCTAGACATCCTAATCATCCAAAATTGTTTTTGGAAAGTAATATTATAATCACGATTCACCTTTATAAGCTACATTAGCTTGATCATGAAATTCGTGATGATAAGGATGAATAGAATATGTATGTAAAGTGTTTACTACACTAAAAGATTACTAAAGAATAGTTTTTTTGAAAGAACGCCAATCATTTGATGATTGTGATCTACTTCAAAGTGCAAGTCCAAACGTATTTGTATTTGAATATACACGATTTGGACTATGTGTCATATATATGGCACCACTATTGATATTGATAGATTATTTTAAAAAGGAAAAGGAAATGCTGAAAGAGAATCTATAAAATATATTTGGCAGAAAAGAAAAGATTGGAAATATCCAGTTTAGGTTTATAGATGATATACATGTTATGGTTGTATTCTTTGCTTGTTAAACAATGTGGTTCTTGGGTATTGAATACCGAATTGGTTGGTATAAAATTTCATACAGAACGACGCAATTCATGAACCACAATGGCCTAAGTATGTCAACACCCGGATTTTTAATCCCAGATGCCTGTTATGCCATACATCGCAATCCCAGGATTACCATTTTTACGAGACATAACAGAATTGGATACCATAGTACATCATCCATTACAAACGATACATAAGTTCTTACACAAATAGGGATCTCATGATCCAGTTCTTAATACAACATCAAGCAGTGGAATACGTAATAATAACGGTAGCGTAGGCAAAGCTCCATCTTCGGGGTCACAGGCAATGCTGATGATGGGAGATGATCCTAGTTGTCGTAACCTTCCTAGGGTCCATCCTCCAGGTACTCCTGTTCATTGTCTGGCCATGGGAATAGCCAGGGACAAAGCCATGAGTACCCTTAAGTACTCGCAAACTAATACTAACAGGTAAAGGGGTTTTTGGATAATAGGACACTAGGCTCTAGGGTTGTTTTGCAAAAGCCAGATTTATCTCTACGAAGTTCCAAAGCTAGTCACAATTTTATAACTCCTAAGTGGGATCTTGTATTTCATATCACAACTCTGTTGTGGTCAAGTCAAAGTCTCAATTCATTTCACAAGTCATTTTGAAAAAAAGTCTGACGGGGAACAGTATGGCCACTCCAACTGTCCATAACCGCGGATGCGGCTATTCGAATAGTTTGACACTCTGTAGAGATTGTACACTTTCACCACAACATTCAATACATCCGTCAGAAACAAATCCTGAATTCACCATACTCAGTATGCGGATAATCAATCCTAACATTTCCATTACACGCCCTAGTATAAGCACCTCTCCTGTGAGTTTGGCCTCCCAACCATGACCAACTGTCATCTTGGGTACTGCACAGGTGGATAATCTTCACAAGGTAGCCTCAGCTCAGACCTTGGCCGTGAGGGAACTAATACTAAGGTATATAAGTTTCCAGTCAAGCCCTACCCAATCTTCGGGTATTGTGGTTGTACGATAAAATTGGAATGGTATCGCATCCAGACAACCATCAGTTTTATAAAAGGGCTAAGGCTCATGCCTCAACATTTTCATCACCAAAATCATCAGGTGTTCGGAAACACATGTCCAAAACATTTCAATAGAATGATCCATCATTCCAAGGGTTTCATAACCATTTTCACCAAGTATTCCCATCTAATGTTGATCAAGTTTTATGCTTAGCACTAGCATCTACAAGTGGGGGTACGCACTGATGAGGGGTGTTAAACTAGTTGAGTTTCAGCTAAGTTTAATCTCATGCCTTAAGATGACATCAAGATTATCTAGCTTAGGCCAAATTTTATGCTCTTTATGCAACCTTCACATATCCTTCTAGTATGTACTCCCTCCGTTTGGAAATATAAGATGTTTTAGATTTGTGAGTGAGATGTATCTCGACATCTTTTAGTGTCTAGATTCATTTGAACCTATACAGTAAAAGGTGTCTAGATACATCTCCTTTATAAACATAAAACATCTTATATTTCTAAACGGAGGGAGTACCATTTATTCCAGTAAACTCTAAGTAAGATCTTTGATAAAGAAATAAAGTATAAAGCATGTAGGTAAAAACTAGGATTGGTTTATCAAGTGGGTATGATCACATATGCTTAAGGAATATAGTTGGCATGGTAACAAATAGTGGTTTGTGGCATCAGTAGATTATCTTGCAAGGGTTAGCTTGCACAATATCAGTATAAGCTTGCTAATTTGCAAGTGTTAGCTTGCAAGGTTAATAGCTTGCCTTGAGCAGAGCAGTGGTTGAAGTTCTCCTCGGCTTCTTCTTCGTAGAATCCTCCTTCCTCCTCGTATCCTTGGTCGGTACTATCGTCTCTGAATAAATACGAGGTACACAATAACCAAACAATACTTAACTACTTGCAATCATCACACACAAGGGTCCTATAGATCATCAAACATCATCTCTAACATTACAAGATTAAGGCTTGGTTTAATCCCTTTTATTTTTAGAAAAGTAATTTCTACTCATTGAAAAACTACTTAAGATTTAATATTCCCCAAACCAAACATGGGATCATGTTGACACATGTCATCACCACATATTTTAGTCCATGGGAATATGATTTAAAGTGGTGTCACAATTTAATAAGGCTTTACCCTTTTATTTTAATTAATTAAAGTGGCTAGAAATGCCTATGTAGCATTCTTTTATTACTTGAACATTATTTCTGCAAGTAACCCTATATATTTTTATATATTCTGAAAGGTATGGTTAAATGTGATTTTTGAGAGTTGGAATCAACTCAAAAGCTATTATGGTTTAAATTTGAAAAATATTTGAATACAGAAAAGCTTCTGCCTTTTTATTTTTACCATGGGTGATCTATAGATCCAAATGACTTGAATCCAACGGGCTTGGATTCAGCATTCCCAGACCTTTCTAACAAAATTAGTTTCATTCAATTTGATGCACTGAATCGATCTGGGTTGATTTTTAAAGTTGGGTACAGAAGTGAGTTTGAAATAAAATGGAAAAGGTTTAATTCAAATAACTGGGCTACGCGGGAAAAGTTAACGGGCCGGCCCGCTAAGCGCAGTGCTCCCGCGGGCTTCTTAAGTGGGTGTCCCAACTCATCAGTGAGACAGGGGGGTGCGAAGCGGTACGGGGCAACGTGGTGCGTTCGATCTTATTCTAATCCAACGGGTGAGAGTCATCGTCGATGTTGAGCAACGCCGGCGAGAAAGAAACCTAGTGCGGCCAGTGGGGGTTGCTAGGGACTCACCGTGGTGCTGGCGAGGGTCGGCGAGGTGGGCAAACGATGAAGTCGACGACGGCAAACTCAGGGGTGGTCGCGGGAGCTCCTGGGGTGGACGAAATCGATGGCGCCCTTCTTCCCCAGAGGCGGCAGGCTCCGGTGAAATTCCGGCGATGTGCTGATCGCCTTGCTCCGGGAACGATATGGCACGATCAGCGGGGAGTGGGGAGTAGAATGGTGTGAAGGATTCGAGCGGGGGTGGCCTCTATTTATAGTCGAGCGAGGGGACCGACGGGGCGCACGGTGAGCTCGTCGGGGGCGATGGTACAAGTGGCTATTGGCATGGGCGAAGGTAGGGGACGGTGCGGTGTCCCCTGGCGATGCTCAACGACATGGTTTCGAGGCATGGGGCGGTGCGGCTTGGTCTGGAACATGTGACGCTCTACGCGGCAGAGGCAGCGTCTTCGACGGCGAGCGGTGGCTATGGGGAACGGGCAGCGAAATGGGCATGTCTGGCGGTCTCCTCGGTCGGTGGCAATCGTGTATGCACGCGGCGAGGGCGGCACGCGTTCTGTGGGCTTCGGTCGAGGGTGACGCTCTGGCGCACGCTCGGCATGTTCGCTGGCGGTCTAGGCACGGTCCGTGCATGTGGTCCAGGGGTTGGCAAGGTTCGAGCGGTGGACAGGGAGTGGCGGTGGACGGTGGGATGCCTCCCAGACATGCTGGCTAGGCTTGTTTCTCCTCCTAGCTTGCTGTCTCCACTGGGGTGGCATGGGTGTGCTCGGCTGTTCACCATTGATGGCAATGCCAAGCTTACAGTGAGGCTAGTGCTTGGTTTAACATACTAGATGATCTACTGATATGGTTGTGGGCTAAAGAGGGAACAAGTTAGGCTTCAATCACTGCTCACTATAGTGTTTAGGATTTTGATGATTTGTGTCTGCAACCTGTTTGATGAAATGGCCGCATGAATTCAAGTTTTGAATTTTGAAAAGATTTTTGGGGTGTTTGCTAGATTGGTGCTGGTGAGTCTGCAGATGCTTGGGTTTTGAAAGTTGAGCTTGTTTGAGTGGTTTTTGGAAAAGTGGGATCTTTCCATATGATAAAGATTCAATTTTGAATTGTCATTTAAACTATGCATTTGAAAGTTTCTAGATGATGACAAAGTGGGCCTTGATACTTTGTTATGAGTAAATTCAAGGGGTGCAAAGATCCAGAAAAGTTTATATTAGGTTCTGAAAGTTTGAGGCAGCCAAAGTAGGCATGGGAGTTAAATTGGTCAAAATGACCATTCCTTTATTTTACTTGTTTTGATTTACTTGTCTTTAGGAAAAGTGTGGGAAATGTTTTAGATGATGCTTAATTCACCTAAGAAACATTTTACAAGCAAATAAACACATAAACAAGTTGGTTCAAAAGAATTTCAAATTAAATGCATACACATATGCATGCTTTCATAATTTTAATTAGAAAAGTTTTTGTTAACCCTAATTTTGTTACTTAGAGTTTGATGATTCAAGTTCAATATTTTTGGGATGTTACAAACCTTCCCCCCTTAAACAAAATCTTGTCCCGAGATTTGAAAAAGGACGAAAAGATTACCTAGGATTTGAAGAGATCGGGAAACTCCGTCCTGATGTGATCTTCGCGCTCCCAGGTAGCTTCCTCTTCTGTGTGGTTGCTCCACTGAATCTTGAGAAACTTGATGCTTCGGGTTCGGTTAGTTCGAAAATCTTCTTCCAAAATACGGATGGGTACTTCGTTATAGGTCAGGTCATCGTTGATCTCTATGGTCCGGTGATCGATATTCTTGAACACTTCGGTCTTCTCGGGGACTTCGAGACACTTGCGAAGTAACGAGATATGGAACACGTTGTGAAAAGCTGACATCTCTTCAGGTAGTCCCAATTGATACAATACTTCTCCTCGACGGTTCAAAATCTTGAAAGGTCCGATATATCTTGGGGCTAACTTTCCTTTGAGTTGGAAACGCTGCATTCCCTTAAGTGGCGACACTTTCAGATACACAAAATCTCCTATGTTGAAGGCGAGGTCTCTATGTCTCTTATCGGCGTAACTCTCCTGTCTGGACTGGGAGTTCTTGAGGTGCTCACGAATCTTGTGAACCTTCTCTTCTGCTTCTCGTAGGATGTCGGGTCCGAAGATCTGACTCTCTCCTACTTCCGACCAGTTCAAAGGGGTGCGACACTTCCTTTCATACATGAATTCAAATGGCAACATTTGCAAGCTGGCTTGATAACTGTTGTTGTACGAAAATTCTGCAAACGGCAGACAGTCTTCCCACTTGGATCCATATTCTAACACACATGCTCTCAGCATATCTTCGAGTATTTGGTTTACTCGCTCCTTTTGTCCATCGGTCTGAGGGTGATACGCGGTGCTAAAATCTAGACGGGTTCCTAAACCTTCTTGGACTTTCTTCCAGAATCTCGAGGTAAACTAAGTTCCTCGATCCGATACGATGTTCTTGGGGACTCCATGCAAACTGACGATTCTAGAGATGTACAACTCCGCTAGCTTCAAACTCTGATATGTGGTCTTGACGGGCAAGAAATGGGCGACTTTGGACAATCTGTCCAATATGACCCAGATAGAGTCATTTCCCCTACTAGAAGTAGGTAGTCCAGTGATAAAGTCCATTCCTACAGAATCCCATTTCCATTCCGGAATCTGCAAGGGTTGCAACAATCCAGCGGGTCTTTGATGTCCTGCCTTGACTCGCTGACATATGTCACACTTAGCGATATAGCTTCCGATTTCTCTCTTCATCTTATGCCACCAAAATTGCTCTTTTAAATCTTGATACATCTTAGTTCCTCCGGGATGGATAGAATAAAGAGTATCATGAGCCTCCTTCAAAATAACTTCTTTCAACTCAGAATCTGATGGTACACAAAGGCGTCCGTTGTACCACAAAACTCCTTCTTCGTCTTCGGTGAATCCGGGTACTTTGCCTGTACCGATACGACGCTTGATTCCGTAAATACAGGCATTTCCCTTCTGCGCCTCTTTAATCTGACTGATCAAAGTGGGCTGGAGTTCTATGCTAGCCAGAAATCCTTCACTTACTAATTCTATTCGAAAATCTTCCATCTCTTTGTGCAAACTTGGTTGCTCCTTCAAAATCATGGAGTTCAAGCGGCACGACAATCTGCTAAGGGCATCGGCTACCACATTGGCTTTACCGGGGTGATAGTGAATGTCGAGATCATAATCCTTGATTAGCTCAATCCATCTTCTCTGCCTCATATTCAGCTCCTTCTGAGTGAATATATACTTTAGGCTCTTGTGATCCGAATAGATCTCACAACGGTTTCCCATTAGGTAATGTCTCCATGTCTTCAGGGCTAGAACTACGGCTGCGAGTTCGAGGTCATGGGTTGGGTAGTTTTACTCATGTTGCTTTAGTTGTCGAGATAGATAAGATGTAACTTTGCCTTCTTGCATTAGCACACATCCGAGACCGATCTTGGATGCGTCACAATACACATCGAAGGGCTTCGTGATATCCGGCATGATCAAGATTGGGGCTGAAATCAATACCCTCTTGAGTTCTTGAAAACTCCCTTCACATTTGTCGGTCCATTCAAACTTCTTGTCCTTCTTCAGCAATTGGGTCATGGGTCTGGTGATACTAGAGAATCCTTCTACGAATTTGCGGTAATATCCCGCCAATCCGAGAAATGCACGAACTTGGGTTTGAGTGGTTGGGGCTTGCCAATCTTCTACATCTTTCACTTTGGCAGGGTCAACGGCAATTCCTCCAGCTGATACTATGTGACCGAGGAATCCTACCTCCTGTAACCAGAATTCACATTTGCTAAACTTTGCATCCAGCTGATGCTCTCTAAGGGTTCCAAGAATGGTCCTTAGGTGTAGCTCATGTTCTTCTTCTGATTTGGAATAAATCAGAATGTCATCGATGAAAACAACGACAAACTTATCCAGGAAGTCCATAAAAATCTTATTCATGAGACTCATGAAATAAGAGGGGGCATTGGTTAGTCCGAAAGACATGACTGTATACTCGTACAATCCATATCTGGTGGTAAAGGCAGTCTTTGGAATATCCTCTGCACGAATTTTGAGTTGATGATAGCCAGTTCTAAGATCAATCTTAGAAAACACGTTGGCACCGTTCAACTGATCAAACAAATCTTCTATCTCGGGAAAGGGGTACTTGTTCTTGATGGTGACATCATTCAATTTCTGATAATCCGTACACAAACGGTTACCTCCATCCTTCTTGTCCACAAACAAGAAAGGTGATCTCCAAGGTGATGCACTTGGTTGAATCAATCCAATTTCCAACATGGAATCTAGTTGCTTCTTCAGTTCTGCGAGCTCTGACGAATTCATACTATATGGTATCTGGGCTATGGGTCCGGTTCTAGGAATTAGTTCGATGATAAACTCGATATCCCGATCTGGGGGCATACCGGGCAAAACATCTGGAAATACATCGGGGTATTCACAGACTATCTGGACTTGGTCAATGGTAGGTTGGGCTATACTCTTGTTGCATTTGAATTGGCGAGGTAAGGTTTCAGATATATGCTCGACTGATATTCCGTCTGTACTGGTCATGGTTATGGCTTTCTTGGCACAGTCAATCAATCCTTTATGTTTGGACATCCAATCCATTCCTAGTACTACTTCCAAACCTTTAGTTCCGAGTACTATCAGATTTGCATAAAAATCTATGCCATGGATTCGGATAGGGACGGCTTTGCAAATTTGCCTAGCCTTGGTGGTTGATCCGGAAATTTGAACAATCATAACATGCTTCAGTTTTGTTGGTTGAATTTTACTAGTGCATGCAAATTATTCGGTGACAAATGAGTGCGATGCACCAGAATCAAACAACACTCGTGCAAGTACTGAATTAACAGAAAACATACCCAGCACGATGTCTGGCGCTTCCTGAGCTTCTTCAGCATGCATGAGAAAAAGACGGCCGTTGCGGTTGAGTGAATTCCCTGGGGCAAATCTTCTTCCTGGCTGAACACGACGCTGCTGCTGAGCTGGGACATTGGCATTGGGGGCTGTAGCATTCTTCTTGTTGGGGCACTCGTTGGAATAGAGGCCTTTATTTCCACAGTCATAACAAGTGACTTGCGACTTGTCCTTGGCTGCTACAGGCACAACATTGCTTCTAGTCCTCGGGGCAGTGTTGGTGTTGGTGGTAGCATTGTTGTTGTTGAACTTGGGTGGGGCACAATTGAAATTGCTAGCGTTGCCGGGGTTGTTGTGATTTCCTCCGGGCCTAGGGTTTCCACGGTTGGGATAGGTCGGACGGTTCATTGGGGGTCTATTGGTTCTTGGGGCGAATCCTGGAGATGGGTTGGGGCGATACTTTGGGGTCTGATGAGTTCCTGGTTGATGCATCATGCGATGCTTATGGTTCTCATTGGCTTGGTTGATCTTTCCTTCCATCTGGATAGAAGAGTCGACAAGGGCTTCAATATCCGCAAAGGGGATATTGACTAACACCGTCTGCATCTCGTCATGCAGACCATTCAGGAATCTTTCTTTCTTCTTGGCTTCAGTGTCGATTTTATCTGGGGCATACCTAGATAATGACAAGAATTTGTCACGGTATTCCACTCCAGTCATCCTTCCTTGCTTCAGCTCTCAGAACTCGTCTCTCATTCTCTTGATCAAACCCGGTGGCATATGGGTTCTGCTAAGCTTGACCGTGAATTCCTCCCAGGTCATCATCTGTCCTCCGGTCATTGCACGAACGCTGTTCCACCATGCTCTGGCATCTCCGGCTAGATAGTGGGTGGCGAACAGAACTTTCTCATTGGTTTCCACTCCGGCTACTTCTAGGTTATTTTCCATGGTTTGCAGCCAATCATCGGCGTCTAGGGGTTCTTCCGACTTAGTGAAAACAGGTGGGTTGGTATTCTGGAAGTTCTTGAGCTTAGATCCATGGTTGTTCCGTGGCCTTGGTTGTTGTGGGCTATCTGCTGAAGAGTGGCTAGGTTGGCTTGACGTTCCGCTCTCTCAGCTTCGCGGTCAGAAGTCAACATTTGCAGAATCTGCAACATCGGGTCCAGGGTTGAACCACTTCCTCCACGTGGCATCTGAAGATTGAGATAGATCATGAGAAAAGAGGGAAATTTCTAAAGTTTTGGGTCTTTGAAATTTTTTTAAAGTTTGACTCAGATTTTCTAGCAACTTTCTTTTTCATTCATTCATTCATAGCACCCAGTACAACACACACCACAACAAAGAAAAACATATGGTTTAAGAACCATTCTGAGAACTACGATACAGTGGGACCAAATACTACTCACTACGCTAGTGCTCAAATGCTCCTACTCCTCGGAATCTGTGGCCTCATCATCCTCATTATCATCGATGAAGGCGAAATCGTCCTCATCGGTGAAGAAATCCATAGCCTGATCCTCCAGAAAATCATCGTCATCGCTGAGATAGGAGTAGGGGTCTCCACAAAGAACTCGGGGTGTGGACGCTCCAGAAGTTCCGAAAGCTGGTCCAAATCCCTCTCACAGATCAGGTCTCCTCCATTCCCAAGTTGGTAAAACTTGCTGTACTTCACGTCCATCTATAAGAATATAGGATGAGTGAGTTAGTAGAGTGATCAAGTGTGTCCAAATTTTATGTATTTACAAGAGTTTTTGAGGAACATGAATTTTCATGAAAGAATCAAAGGGATAAGAATGAGAATAAGTTTTTGTAAATATTTGTTTTCTTTGGTTTTGGAAACTAAGTTTTTGATTCAAACGTCCAATCTAACTAGGGTCTCCTATGGTCAGGATGGCTCTGATACCAACTTTTCAACACCCGGATTTTTAATCCCAGATGCCTGTTATGCCATACATCGCAATCCCGGGATTACCATTTTTGCGAGACATAAGAGAATTGGATACCATGGTACATCATCCATTACAAACGATACATAAGTTCTTAGACAAATAGGTATCTCATGATCCAGTTCTTAATACAACATCAAGCAGCGGAATACGTAATAATAACGGTAGCGTAGGCGAAGCTCCATCTTCGGGATCACAGGAAATGCTGACGATGGGAGATGATCCTAGTTGTCGTAACCTTCCTGGGGTCCATCCTCCAGGTACTCCTCTTCATAGTCTGACCATGGGAATAGCCAGGGACAAAGCCATGAGTACTCTTTAAGTACTCGCAAACTAATACTAACAGGTAAAGGGGTTTTTGGATAATAGGACACTAGGCTCTAGGGTTGTTTTGCAAAAGCCAGATTTATCTCTACGAAGTTCCAAAGCTAGTCACAATTTTATAACTCCTAAGTGGGATCTTGTATTTCATATCACAACTCTGTTGTGGTCAAGTCAAAGTCTCAATTCATTTCACAAGTCATTTTGAAAAAAAGTCTGACGGGGGAACAGTATGGCCACTCCAACTGTCCATAGCCGCGGACGCGGCTATTCGAATAGTTTGACACTCTGCAGAGATTGTACACTTTCACCACAACATTCGATACATCCGTCAGGAACAAATCCTGAATTCACCATACTTAGTATGCAGATAATCAATCCTAACCTTTCCATTACACACCCTAGTATAAGCACCTCTCCTGTGAGTTTGGCCTCCCAACCATGACCAACTGTCATCTTGGGTACTGCACAGGTGGAAAATCTTCACAAGGTAGCCTTAGCTCAGACCTTGGCCGTGAGGGAACTAATACTAAGGTATATAAGTTTCCAGTCAAGCCCTACCCAATCTTCGGGTATTGTGATTGTACAATAAAATTGGAATGGTATCGCATCCAGACAACCATCAGTCTCATGCCTCAACATTTTCATCACCAAAATCATCAGGTGTTCGGAAACACATGTCCAAAACATTTCAATAGAATGATCCATAATTCCAAGGTTTTCATAACTATTTTCACCAAGTATTCCCATCTAATGTTGATCAAGTTTTATGCTTAGCACTAGCATCTACAAGTGGGGGTACGCACTGATGAGGGGTGGTAAACTAGTGGAGTTTCAGCTAAGTTTAATCTCATGCCTTAAGATGACTTCAAGATTATCTAGCTTAGGCCAAATTTTATTCTCTTTATGCAACCTTCACATATCCTTCTAGTATCTACCATTTATTCTAGTAAACTCTAAGTAAGAGCTATGATAAAGAAATAAAGTATAAAGCTTGTAGGAAAAACTACGATTGGTATATCAAGTGGGTATGATCACATATGCTTAAGGCATATAGTTGGCATGGTAACAAATAGTGGTTTGTGGCATTAGTAGAGTATCTTGCAAGGGTTAGCTTGCACATTATCAGTATAAGGTTGATAAATTGCAAGTGTTAGCTTGCAAGGTTAATAGCTTGCCTTGAGCAGAGCAGTGGTTGAAGTTCTCCTCGGCTTCTTCGTAGAATCCTCCTTCCTCCTCGTATCCTTGGTCGGTACTATCGTCTATGAATAAATACGAGGTACACAATCACCAAACAATACTTAACTACTTGCAATCATCACACACAAGGGTCCTATAGATGATCTAACATCATCTCTAACATTACAAGATTAAGGCTTGGTTTAATCCCTTTTATTTTTAGAAAAGTAATTTCTAATCATTGAAAAACTACTTAATATTTAATATTCCCCAAACCAAACATGGGATCATGTTGCCACATGTCATCACCACATATTTTAGTCCATGGTAATATGATTTAAAGTGGTGTCACAATTTAATAAGGTTTTACCCTTTTATTTTAATTAATTAAAATGGCTAGAAATGCCTATGTAGCATTCTTATATTACTTGAACATTATTTCTGCAAGTAACCCTATATATTTTTATATATTATGAAAGGTATGGTTAATTGTGATTTTTGAGAGTTGGAATCAACTCAAAAGATATTATGGTTTAAATTTGAAAAATGTTTGAATACAGAAAAGCTTCTGCCTTGTTATTTTTACCATGGGTGATCTATAGATCCAAATGACTTGAATCCAACGGGTTTGGATTCAGCATTCCTAGACCTTTCTAACAAAATTAGTTTCATTCAATTTGATGCACTGAATCAATCTGGGTTGATTTTTGAAGTTGGGTACAGAAGTGAGTTTGAAATAAAATGGAAAAGGTTTAATTCAAATAACTGGGCTGCGCGGGAAAAGTTAACGGGCCGGCCCGCTAAGCGCAGTGGTCCCGCAGGCTGCTTAAGTGGGTGTCCCTACTCGTCAGTGAGACAGGGGGTGTGAAGCGGTACGGGGCAACGTGGTGCATTCGATCTGAATCTAATCCAACGGGTGAGAGTCATCGTCGACGTTGAGCAACACCGGTGAAAAAGAAACCTAGCGCGACCAGTGGGGGTTGCTGGGGGCTCACCGTGGTGCTGGCGAGGGTCAGCGAGGCGGGCGAATTACGAAGTCGGCAACGGCGAATCAGGGGTGGTCGCGGCAGCTCCTGGAGTGGACGAAATTGATGGCACCCTTCTTCTCCAAAGGCGGCGGGCTCCGGTGAAATTCCGGCGATGTGCTGCTCACCTTGCTCCCGGAACGGTGTGGCACGATCTGTGGGGAGAGGGGAGTATAATGGTGTGAAGGATTCGAGCGGGGGTGGCCTCTATTTATAGTCGAGCGAGGGGACCGACGGGGTGCACGGTGAGCTCGTCGGGGGCGATTGTACAGGCGGCTATTGGCATGGGCGAAGGTAGGGGACAGTGCGGTGTTCCCTGGCGATGCTCAACGACATGGTTTCGAGGCGTGGGTCGGTGCGTCTTGGTCTGGAACATGCGACGCTCTGCGCGTCAGAGGCAGCATCTTCGACGGCGAGCGGTGGCTACGGGGCACGGGCGGCGAAATGGGCATGTCTGGCGGTCTCGTTGGTCGGTGGCGATCGTGTATGCACGCGGCAAGGGCGGCGTGCGGTCTGTGGGCTTCGGTCGAGGGTGACGCTCTGGCGCACGCTCGGCATGGTCGCTGGCGGTCTGGGCGCGGTCCGTGCGTGTGGTCTAGGGGTTGGAAAGGTTTGAGCGGTGGACAGGGAGTGGCGGTGGACGGTGGGCTGCCTCCCAGACATGCTGGCTAGGCTTGTTTCTCCTCCTAGCTTGCTGTCTCCACTGGGGTGGTATGGGTGTGCTCGGCTGTTCACCATTGATGGCAATGCCAATCTTACAGTGAGGCTAGTGCTTGGTTTAACTTACTAGATGATCTACTGAGATGGTTGTGAGCTAAAGAGGGAACAAGTTAGGCTTCAATCACTGCTCACTATAGTGTTTAGAATTTTGATGATTTGTGTTTGCAACCTGTTTGATGAAATGGCCGCATGAATTCAAGTTTTGAATTTTGAAAAGATTTTTGGTGGGTTTGCTAGATTGGTGCTGGTGAGTCTGTAGATGCTTGGGTTTTGAAAGTTGAGCTTGTTTGAGTGGTTTTTGAAAAAGTGGGATCTTCCCATACGATAAAGATTCAATTTTGAATTGTCATTTAAACTATGCATTCGAAAGTTTCTGGATGTTCACAAAGTGAGCCTTGATACTTTGTTATGAGTACATTCAAGGGGTGCAAAGATCCAGAAAAGTTTATATTAGGTTCTGAAAGTTTGAGGCAGCCAATGTAGGCATGGGAGTTAAATTGGTCAAAATGACCATTCCTTTATTTTATTTGTTTTGATTTACTTGTCTTTAGGAAAAGTGTGTGAAATGTTTTAGATGATGCTCAATTCACCTAACAAACATTTTACAAGCAAAGAAACACATAAACAAGTTGGTTCAAAAGAATTTCAAATTAAATGCATACACATATGGATGCTTTCATAATTTTAATTAGAAAATTTTTTGTTAACCCTAATTTTGTTGCTTAGGGTTTGATGATTCAATTTCAATATTTTTGGGATGTTACAAAGTAACTAGCAAGAGAATATGTGATGATGTTCATCGAAAACAAACAAAAAATTGTTTGTGTTTCTCATTGATATCAAAGCTTGCCATCAAGATTTGTTTTAATAATATTTATTTAAATCAGGTATTATGAGAACAAAGATTGTTCAAATAATTACCGTATTCCATATAAGATGGATGATTTAAAAGTCTAGTTGGAGAAATCACATCCATAAAAACTAATGCTAAAATGTCGCAAGAAAAATGATTGAAAGATCACTTACATAGTGACATCGCCGTTTAAATTATATTGGAAAGAAAACATGAAGAATCTCAATATTCATGGAATTTTGGAGTCCTTGATTTAATCAAGTGACGCTTGTGAGACTTTTCTAGGGATAATTAAAACTTCGTTCAAAAGGCCAAAGAAGAACGATCGACTAAGTTATTGGAATTTTGTACATATCGATGTATGTAGTCCATTATGTTTAGTCGTAAGCGATGGATTTCAACTTCATATGCTTTCTCTGGAAATTTTAGTGAATATTCACTTAATGAGAAAGAAGTATGAAATATTTGAAAACGTTCAAAGACTTTCAAGATGAAGTGGAAAATCATTGTAACAGGAAAATAAATGATTTATGATTTTATCATAAAGGGATTTATTTGAGTTGCAAGTGTAAAAATAAAATAAATGATTTATAATTTTATCATAAAGGTATTTATTTGAGTTGCAAGTTTAGCAATACACCTAGATTTACATCTCCCGAAACACCATAGGAATATGGAGTGTTTGAGATTTGTAATGAAACCTTGTTTGACATTGTAGGATCAAAGTTGTTCTTTATAAAACTGTAATTATGTTTTAAAAGATTAATGCTTTAGAGACTACCGCTTTTACACTCAAAAGAGCTCCATCTTGATCCGTTGAAATGACACCATGTAAGTTATGGTTTGGGATAAAACCCAAGTTGTCCTTTTTTAAATTTTGGTATCCTAAGCATAAGTAAGATTTTTACAACAAAAGTCAGATGATCATGTATTTGTAGGTTATTTCGAATAACCATTGGGTATTCGTCCATAACACCGAGGACAAAAGGGGTTTGTCGCTTGAAACGTGAAGTTTCTTGAAAAAGAATTTTTTCACAAAAAGTTAAGTGGGTGGACAATAGAACTTTGATAAGGTTAACGAACCTTAGCTATATGTGCTGAGTTTCCCTGCACCGGAAAACGTTCCGGAGGCAGCCAAAATGCTCATGGATCATGTGCCTCAAAGGTTGCGATCACGGAGGTCTAAGTTCCTATTGAACCAAGTAGGTCGTATAAACAATCAAATGCTGAGATTTGAGAGTAAATCATTGTTCTTTAACAATGATGAACCGACTACATGCAAAGAAGCGATGATGGGCCCTGACTTCGTCAAATGGCTTGAAGCCATAAAATCCGTGATAGTTCCATACACGAGAAATCAAGTTTTTTGAACTTGGAGGACCCTTCGGAAAGGTGTAAAAACCTATCAGTCGTATTTGGATCTATAAAGAGACTGACATGGATGTTTCACATCTATGAAATAGTCGACATGTCATAAAGTATTTTACGACAATGTTCAAGGAGTTGACTATGACAAGATTTGATCTTTCCTAACGATATTTAGTCTGGACGGATTAATGTAGCAACCACTACATGTAATTTTGGTATATGGTAGATGAATAAACAAAACAAAGTTCTTCTAATAGAATGGTTACCTAGGACGTGTGCATGACACGATACAAAGGGTTTTATTCAATTCAAAGGATGATAAAAAGGGCATGCAAACTTCAATGGTTGAATTAAGCATCGCGCAGTTGGAATATTCACCATGATGAAACTGTTAAAGAAGTTTAATTTCATCAGGAGACGATGAAGATGCTTGCATTTGCAAGAAATTAAGTGTGGAGCGCTGAGACATATTTCTAATACATTATGTGGAGGACATCTTTTTGATTAGAAATGATGTATCTTTTATTGACAAAGGTTAAGAATTTCATTTCGACGAAAGACTTAGGCAAAACCCGAATATTTAGCATGAATGTCTACATGGATAGACTGTGACGCTAATGTGGTTATGCCAAACGTACATATATGAGATATTGAAGGGGTTCAATATAGAAATGACAAGAAAAGGATCTTGTCGCATGGAAAAGAATTGAATCAAGATTCAAGTGTATCGACACTTGATAAGTGAAACAAGATTCAAGTGCTTTCACACTTGATGAGTGAAATCACGAGAATGTTTTGATCAATCATACCATGATATGTACACATCCAGATATGTCCTATGCTCTAAGTTTTATGAGCATATACCAGAATGAATCACAAGATGATCATTGGATGAAAGTAAGGAAATTCTTATGATCTTTTGGAAGAACTAAGAATATATTTGTGTAGAGGTGACAAACAATTACAAATAGTTCATTGTAAAGCATTACATTGATACTAGTTTTGTCACAAGATACAAAATTAAGTTTATCTCAATTTAAACTATGGGTGGCAGAATGAAATGGAAAGAAGTGTCCATGACGGATTTGGATGAATTCCAAAGTTAAGACATTATGACGGATACTACAACAAACGGCTAAGTATATGTCTTCTATAGTAGAAGCAAAGGAGGGCATTTGTGTCAAGTAGTTTGTTATCAAACTAAGGTGTGGTTCGCAACAGGATAACACTAAAGATATATTGTACGACTATAGTATCGACATGATTTAACCCCAAGGAACTAAAGGTATCACCAAAATACCAAATTTATACAATGCCATCTCATTAGAGAAATGAGTGATGCGTGGAGACGCAAAGACATGCAAATACACACGAACCTAAAAGCTTCAGATTCGTAGATTCTGCTAACCACTTGCAATCGCGTATATGGAACACCAGAAAGCCATAGGTGTTCAATACGCAAAGTTTCTAAACTAGATTATTGTCTCTAGTGCAAGTGGGAGACTGAAGGGAATATGCCCGAGAGGCAATAATAAAGTGGTTATTATCATATTCCTTATTTATGATAAATGTTTATTTTGCATGCTATAATTGTATTTATATGGAAACGTTAATACATGTGTTTTTAATAAACAAATAGAAAGTTCCTTGTTATGCCTCTCTTATAAACTAGCTCGTTGATTAACAAGATGATCAAAGGTTTCCTGATCATGGACATTGGATGTTGTTAATAACGAGGTCACAACATTTTTAGAATGATGTGATGAACATTCATTCGAAGTATAGCATTACGATCAAAGTCATTGAGTTTATATTGCTATACCATCATACGAAGTGATCCTAATCCTTAGACCATGAGATCATGTCAATCACTAACTCTGGAAGAGTATCTTGATAACATCAAACTCCACACCGTAACAGGGTGATTATAAATATGGGTTCAGTACTACTAAAGTGTTATGTTGAGGCCCATGGATCGAGAGTGGAATTTGTTCATCCTGATGACAGATAAATATGCTCTAGGCCCTCTCGGTGATATCACATTGATTATCTTGCAAGCAAGTGATTTGAACACTAGAATGTTATATCACGGGAACGATAAAAGAGTACATGTCAGTAACGAGATCAAACTAGTTATGGAGATATCGATGATCAAATATCGGACATGTAATATATCGTGAGACAAATGGATTAATATACTAGCGTAAAAGTTTCTCACGATCACAAGAAAGTCATCGTTGAATGTGTGGGAGTCAGTATGGATCTCCATGTCCCACTTATGATTATTGATCTGAGAGGGGTCTCGATCATGTCCGCATTATTCGCAAACCATAGGGTGACACACTTAAGAGACACCGACACCATTTGGAGCAAATATTTTCATGCTGAAAAGAATAACAAACGCAGGAATTTATTTCACTAGATACCGAAACTGGTTTCGGGTGAAATTGCAGAAAGTGTTTCTGCATATGAAATGAAATACTAGCAAGGGGTTATAGGTGAATGTATGTCATTAAATTAATTGAAAAAATTCTGAATAAATAAAAGGAGTTTTATTTAATGAGAGTGTGCATTAAATTTGGTGGAAATTTAATGGGAATTTGAGTGGAGAAAATTGAAGGGGCATTTTGTGAGTGGAGCTTCCACCCACATGAATGAGGGAGAGGTGGGGGCACCCTCCATGGCCGGAGGCCATGCCCCCTTGGGATGCCCCCTCCCCTATATAAGGAGCCCCTCTCCTCACTTCTCACTCACACCTCCTCGTGAAGGAAATCTACCCCTCTAGTATTTATTCCCATGGTCTAGGACTAGCGAGATAATGTTCCCGGTGGCTTTTCGGCAAGAAAGAGTTGTGCTTCCGCCGCATCGCTGGAGTGAGGAGGCGGAGGTTGCTCGGTGCCTCTGACGTGTGTGCGAGCACGGATGCGCCGCTGATTTGCGGCGCTAGGAGTTCCTCTCGATCTTGAGATCAGCAAGAGACCGTCTACACTAACCACGAGTTCAACCTCGTTAAGCTTTGTCGGTCTTCAAGGGTATGTTCTCTACGGATGTATATCCGCCTGTTGCTTGTATCTAGTAGATATATATTGGTACATAGTTGTTCCCATCATAGGAAAATGTTTGTTTTCTATGCTGCGAACCCAACAGTTACGTGTTGTGGCCCCCCTCCCCGTTACATGCTGACAAGTGGGGACATGATCAGTCGGGTCCCGTAGTAGGACTCCCCCATGTTGGACTGCATGGGGCTGGCTTGTTGGGAATGCATTTTGAGGGATATGGTGTGGGACTATGTGGGGCGCGTTTGGTTGTTACGTGCGACCTGTCGCCTAAATTAGAAGATTTCTTTTTTGTTATTTTATGATTGGACTTTTAAGAGCGTCTTTTCCCCTTTATGTCGCTAACAGTTGTGTTAATTTTTGCCCAAAAAGGTAGCGAATCTAGAGAAGCTTCTCTCTTCATTCATGGTTCCTTTTGGCCCTCGTAATTTACCAATCTGGTAGCAAATCTAGAGCAGCATATCTAACCAGCACCATAAATATGTAAATAAACAGAGTACATGTAGATAAAGCAGCTAATATAGGATATACAAACAGAGAAGATGTAGATAAAGAGGCTAATGTAGGACATATATAGTACGGTACTTAAACGAGGTTCGACAATTTGGCTGCTCGGCAGAAGCAGCGGACAAGTTCAACACAGACGACAAAATGAAACAAGCTGCTTTACAGCAGCAGTATCCGCACAAGATCAGTGGCCCCTCATGGCCTCCGCTAGGAGGGCCTCCGCCTCCTCCCTCTAGCGCTTCCTCCACTTCTTGCTGCCCAGTCCCTTGACCTCGGGTGCCTTGGGCTTGATCGGGGGCATGCGAACCTCCTCGATGGCCACCTTCTGGAGGTTGCGGAGGTGAACACCGAGTGCCTAGGGCTTGGCTCTGAAGATGTGGATATTTTTTGACAGGCTGCAGGTCTTCACGTCCTTGGCATGCCTCACGAGGGAGTTGAAGTCGGTGGCGTGGCTCCAGGTGCAGAAGGGGCACCTGTAGACATTGCTGGCGAAGAAGTTGTTGTACTGGCCAGACTTTAGCCTCCTCAGCACATGACGGCCTTGGTTTCTATGGAATCGTCATCGCTGCAGATGTCGTTGCTATCCACCTGCTGGAAAAATAGTTCAATAAGGACATGTTTGAGATACCGTGATTATCGGGATTGATTACTTGCATAAATTAACTGATCAAGATCCCCTGATTATTCCCCAATCCCCAAATCTCTAACCAAATCGAATACTGATCCCAACTATTGATCGGTGCTAGTACTGATCCCAACTAGGGGCACTCATCGAAATACGAGATCTATCACAAGAGGATTAGCTACTATAAAAATACCTAGCATCAAACGATTGAAAATATGAATAGCCGAGCCCTAATAACACACGATCTAGCATCCAACGATGGGAACAGGGGAAGAACAAAGGAAGGGGAGAAAACCCTAGTTACCTCTGAATATGGGTCGGCTAAGCTGGTATCATAGGGGTTCTACGGCCTGATGTAATCGTTGTCCTCGTAGGGGTCCCAGCCGTGCGGGATCTGCCGAAGAACGGCGGGGGCCTCCTCGCTGAAGGCTATGGCGGAAGCGGAGACGAGGGTCTAGACGGGGATGATGGCTGCCTTCGATGCCTCGACTGGGGCCTGTACGGGGATGGGGGCTAGAGTGGAAGCAAGGAGGGAGGTGTGGACGGGGATGGCGGCTTCCTTCGATTCCTTGATAGGGGCCTATACAGGGACGGGGGCCTCCTTATCGGTGTCCTTGGAGGCGACGATGGCCACCGCGCCGTTCTTCTCCATCGCCTGTGTGGTTGGGGTTTTCTTGGGGGGTTGCATAAGCTGATGGGATAGTGGAGATGGTTGCGTGAGTGAGTGAGCGAGTGATGAGCGAGAGTGAAGAGGCCTCTATAAAGGTGAAGGGAGGAGATGTTTCGTTGCACCACCGTGAACCGCGTAACCACATACGCTACTGCACCGTGGACGCCCACACGTGTCCACTACCGCCCCGTGCACTAATGACCCACAAGTATAGGGAATCGCAATAGTCTTCAAGGGTAGTATTACCCAATTTATTGCTTTGACACAAGGGGAGGCAAAGAATACTTGTAAGCCTTAACAACTGAGTTGTTATTTCAGTTGCACCTGGAAATATTTCTTGCTTACAGAAGTTTATCAGTAGCAACAGTTTGTAGTAGCAACAGCAAAGCAACATCGGCAGTAAAACGGGAGCAATAGTGTAAGATCCCTCCCTTTTAAAGGTAAGGATCCCTGTGATTGCAATGCTAGTCCCTGGATCAATGCTAGCATCCACAGTTTAGGATGAAGTACACAGAAACAAAGGTCATTATTACATATCATTCCAGAGAAAAACATAGTCTTTTACAACTCCATGGCCATAGGCCTAATACAAGAGTTTAACCATAACAATATAAATAAGTCTTCATCTTCATGTGCCACAGGCAAGCATGTTGAGTGTAGACTTATAACCCCTAATCATCATTAGAATAACCTGCAACATCACAAGTTATAGCCACGGTGGGTCAATACATTGGAATAGTATTGGCAAGTGATACCTTAGTAGAATATTAACATCTAGATACTATATGAATTTGGCTAAGTGTAGCTTAGGCTTGCTTTGCTCAAAATAGGTTTTACCTATTAGTTGAAAACACTAAGTTTTTCTTTGACAAAACTCTCCCAAGGAACCACCAATAAAAATTGTTGAACCTTCACCCTTGTTCAACCACAAGTTTTACTTAGAAAATTGGGATGAGGAGATTGTTGATAGCTTCCATGTCTTGATGCTCAAATTGTCCAATACCAGGGACATGGCTAAGTACTTAGATTCTTCCATCTATAGAGGTTGTGCACTTTCCCCACAAGACTTGATTTTCAACAAGACAGGACCTTTCAGAAGCCTTCCCTTAGACCAAATGGACGCGTTCCAACCTATCATCCCACTACCATCAACTGTCCAAATGGCTAAGTTATTGCAACCTATATGATCCAGGCAGAGCCCATATTGCCATGTGGCTGCACTAAAAGCTTCTTAACATTTGGCATCTCAAATCCCTTTGTTCCTGGGTGGCTTTCCACAAGTGTGATACACAAGGTAAACCATAGAAATGGGCCTTGTTTAACCACTCAACACAAACCAATCTTTCCATTCCACCGAGGTGTTTCATTCACTTAGTTGTTTTATTAAGCAAAACATAAGTCAAAGACTTAGAATTATTTCTCATAGCATGAATATATAATCCACCCTTGGTTGCTACTAGCTAGGCTAAGCATGGCAATAGAAAGTATCTTAACTTAGAGGAAATTCTAACATTACTACAACTACTAGGATTTCCCAAGCATAGCATATAGATACTTAGGAAAATAATCACGCAAGTCCTACACAAAATATTTCTAATGCATAGGTAAAATATTGGGATAGAAACATGAAGCACCACTTGCCTTGGTAGTTTGGGGAGTAGCAACAATTAGCACCAAAATCTACACATAAAATAATGGCACCAAATTCACATATCAAAAATATACAAACAAAAATATATGAATGCATGCAAATGTCATGTGATGATTTTCTACACCAACCAAGACAAGTATACAGTACTGAATCATAAACAAGACCAAGACACACTAAATAAACTTTATTTGATCTTTAAATCATTTTTCAAATCATTTCTATACTCAAAATAAGCTTATGAATGTCTCTGCAAAAATAATCAATTCTATAGAAGCAAAACATTAAACACATTGCATAAACATATAGCATTCTTTCTCCTTATTCCAATGATATAAAATTTGTAAAATTTGAACGTGTGGATCAAAAGTTATGAATTTTACAAGTTTGAATCACTAATAGATCTAATTCAGATTTTTAAAACAAAGAACAGGCCACGCGTCATGTCCTGATTGGCTGATACCGCTTCGGCTGGATCGATCAACGAGAGCCACAGGATCTAAACGAAAACGCACGGCCAGATCTAACACGTACCCCTTCGCGTAAGTGATCTATCGTATGCGTTGGATCTGGATCTGACTGCTAACAATCAAGCGACCACAGATGGGCGGCGCTAGCGACGGCGGCACGCCGGTGCGGCTCTGCCAATGATGTTCCGGCGGCTACAGAGGGGGATGGGGTCAGTGGAACAGCTTACCAGACTCGTAGAGGCATGCTGGAGCTCAACGCGCAAACGGGCAGGGTCGGGGAGCGCTGTAGAGGCTGTTGGGTCTTGTCGGACTTGCGGACGTCGTCGGGTGCTTGCATATGAAGATGTTGCCGATGATGTAGATCACCCTAGCACGAACCAGTTGTGTCAGAGGGTGCACAAGGTTGTGGCGAACATGACAGGGTCAAAGAGGAAGCAAGGGGCGCTCGGAGGTTACCGGTATTTCTCGTCGGAGTTGGGCGGTGGCTCTGTTGTTTGCAGAGGTGGACGGAGGGGACATCCTGGGGCGATTCAAATCAAAAGAATAACATGAGAAGATGCGCAAGGACATACTGATCACGCTCGTTTGAATCAGAGTCAGGGGGGCGGTCGATGCTTACCGGAATCGCATGCCGATGACGCTCAGTACCGCGGCAGTGCAAGTGGGATTGTGGGCAGCCTAGTGGCGGAGAAGAGGCGTTAAGCGAGGGTAAAGATGCGAAGAGGGGAGGGCATTAAGTAGCCAGAGAAGGGGCGGAGATTACACATGCATTCATCGCCATTTAAGCAAATTGAAATCGCGGCAGTGAAGAGAGGAAGAAACGGCGAAGGCCTGGTCGTGGGCGGGGTTTGGGGACGACGAGCTGACCTGGCGCTGGGGCCACCTGACAGCAAGGGAGGGTGTGTGCTGCTGCGGTGTGAAAGAGAGAGGAAAGCCCCGGGTGGGCTTAGTGGGTTGGGTCTGCTATTGGGCTGAAATGCTGGCGCATGCCCTTTTCCATTTCTTTATGCTTTTTCTTTTTCTGTTTCAATTTCCAGGAACCAAATTCAAATGAATTCAAATGTGTTTGAGTTCAAACCTTTTTTGGATTTTTATAAAGTGAAAATTGTACACATTTGGTTGCAGAACAATGTTGTGCACTTTAAAATAATTTAGTACTTTGGGATTTTAAAATAAACAAGGTTTTTACCCATTGTTTAATAAAGACAAAGAAATGGTTTGAATTTGTTTCCTTGTTTTGAAATCCTTGTCCAAGCTTTGGAATTTATCAAACAATCCTATGAAAAAACAACATTGGTTTAAAACAAATATTATCTCACTAGAGAGTAGCATTGGATCAATGCTTTGCTTACATAAAATAATAAGCATACAAATGCTTCTGTTTTTGTAAAACTTTGAAAATGATCCTAAAATCATCATGAATGCATGGATGATATGCAAAGCTTTGAAAACATGATTTTCGGGATGTTACAAAGCTAACCCCCTTAAGGTGAATCTCGCCCTCGAGATTCGGATTGGCTAGCAAATAGGTGAGGGTGGTCTTTCCGAAGATAATCTTCTCTTTCCCACGCTGCTTCTTCTTCTTCAGAATGATGGTTCCATTGAACTTTGCAGAACTTGATATTCTTAGTCCGAGTAACTCTTTCTGCAGTCTCAAGAATCTTGATAGGTTTTTCCTCATAAGTGAGATCACTTTACAATTGAACCTCCTCCAAAGGTATAGTATCTCTCAAAGAAGTCTCTTCCATATCTAGAAGGCATTTCTTTAACTGACTCACATGAAATACATTGTAAACTGCAGACAATGATTCTGGCAATTCAATTTCATAAGCTACTTCTCCTTTACGACTCAGAATCTTGAATGGTCCAACATATCTTTGGGCCAATTTTCCTTTGACTCCAAATCTCTTCACTCCACGAAGTGGTGACACTCTAAGATAAGCTCTATCACCCACTTCATAGGTGACTTCTCTACGCTTAACATCTGTGTAGCTTTTCTGTCGGGACTGTGCTATCTTCAATCTGTCCTTTACAAGCTTGACTTTCTCTTCAACTTCTTTGATTAGTTTTGGCCCGAACAAGTTCCTTTCTCCTACACCATTCCATAGCAATGGGGTAGTACACTTTATCCCATAAAGAAACTCAAACGGTGCCATGTCAATACTGGCTTGATAGCTGTTATTGTAAGAGAATTCTACGTAAGGTAGACTTTCATCCCAACTAGCTCCATAGTCTAGAGCACATGCTCTCAACATATCTTCAAGAATATGGTTGGTCCTTTCTGTCTGTCCATCAGTCTGAGGATGGAAAGCAGTGCTGAATTCCAACCTCGTTCCCAATGACTCATTTAGTTGCCTCCAAAAATGAGAAGTGAATTGAGTTCCCCTATCAGACACAATACTCTTGGGTACTCTATGGAGACACACAATCCTATTCATGTAGATCTTGGCCAACTTAGCACTTGTGTAGGTTGTCTTCACGAGTATGAAATGAGCCACTTTAGTGAGGCGATCCACTACTACCCAAATAGAATCATATCCTGACCTAGTCCTTGGCAATCCGGTGATGAAATCCATGCCAATCTTGTCCCACTTCCAATTAGGAATAGGTAGTGGTTGCAGTAATCCTACTGGTTTCTGATGTTCCGCTTTCACTCTACTACATACATCACACAAAGCAATATGTTCAGCGATGTCCTTCTTGAGATTATTCCGCCAAAATCTTTCCTTCATATCCATGTACATTTTGGTGTTACCCGGATGAATGGAATATGGTGAGTTGTGTGCTTCCTGTAAAATCAGTTTTCAAAGCTCCGGATCTTACAGAACGCAGATACGTTTTCCATACCGTAAACTACATTGGTCGTCTTCATGGAATCGTTTGGCTTTTCCCTTGCCAATATTTTCCTTAATCTCTTCAATTTCCTTGTCCATCTTTTGGGCTTCCTTGATCTTGTCCAACAATTTAGGTTGAACATCCAATGACATGAGATGTCCCTCAGGCACAATCTCCAATCTAAGGTCTCTAAATTGGGCACACAGATCATCTGGCAACTCGCCCTTAGTAAGGCCATTCACAAATACCTTATGGCTTAGAGCATCTGCTACAACATTTGCTTTACCAGGGTGTTATTGCAAACTCAAGTCATAGTCCTTGATGAGTTCTAGCCATCTTCTTTTGTCATATTGATTTCTTTCTGGGTGAAGATATACTTCAAACTTTTGTGATATGTGAACACTTCACATCGTTTTCCCAAAATATAGTGTCTCCATGTTTTGAGTGCATGGACAACAGAGGCTAATTCCAAATCATGAGTAGGGTAATTTACCTCATGAGTTTTGAGTTGTCTCGAGGCATAAGCCACAACTTTCCCTTCTTGCATTAGAACTGCACCTAATCCATGATGAGATGCATCACAATACACTTGGAAATCTTTCTCTAAATCTGGCAGACACAAGACTGGTGCTTTCACTAGTCTCTTCTTCAATTCTTGGAAACTGAGTTCACATCCTTCAGACCAAGCAAACTTCTTGTCTTTCTTTAGTAACTTTGTCATTGGCTTAGCTACCTTGGAGAAATTCTCAATGAATCTTCTATAGTATCCTGCCAAGCCTAGGAAACTACGAACTTCCTTTACTGACTTAGGAGATTCCCATTCAGTTACAGCTGACACTTTTGTGGGATCAACTGCTACACCATCTCTTGACACAACGTGTCCAAGAAATCCAACTTCATTCAACCAGAATTCACACTTGCTGAATTTGGGATACAGCTTGTGCTCTCTAATCTTCTCAAGTATCAAACGCAAATGTCCTTCATGCTCTTCTTTGCTCTTGGAGTAGATCAAAATGTCATCGATAAAAACGACAACAAACTTGTCAAGGAACTCCATGAACACCTTATTCATCATATTCATGAAATAAGCTAGTGCATTGGTCAAACCAAATGGCATCATGGTGTACTCATACAAACCATACCTAGTGGTGAAAGCTGTCTTAGGTATGTCTTGTTCCCTTATCTTAAGCTGGAAACAACCTGACCGGAGATCAATCTTTGAGAACACACAGGCTCCTTCTAGCTGATCAAACAAGTCATTGATTCTAGGCAAAGGATATTTGTTCTTGATAGTCACCTCATTGAGTGAACGGTAATCTATACATAACCTTTGACTTCTATCTTTCTTATCCACAAACAAGACTGGTGCTCCCCAGGATGACGAACTTGGTTGAATAAACCCTTTCTGCAACTGTTCTCCAAGCTGTTTCTTGAGTTCTTTCAACTCATCAACTGACATCTTGTAAGGTCTCTTTGCTATTGGCCCTGATCCTGGCAGCAAGTCAATCAGAAATTCCACATCTCTATCTGGTGGCATTCCCGGTAATTCTTCCGGAAACACATCTGGATACTCTCTCACAATTGGCACACTGTCTATGCTAACCCCCTTAAGAGAATTTAGCTTACTCCCTTTTGATTCAAAGTTAGTCTTGAATCTAATCCTTTTATTATCCGGGGTTGTGAGTGTGACAGTATGATTGGCACAATCTAGCATTCCCTTGTGCTTAGTCATCCAGTCCATTCCCAAAATGACATCCAATCCTTGGGAATTTAGGATTATCAGATTAACGGGAAACTTATACTTCCCAAACTCTATGACTAGGTCATGAAATCCTGAGTTCACTATCATTTCTCCACCAGGAGAACTTACTTTTATAGGACACCCAATAGTTTCAACTGGAAATTCATTTCTTTCAACAAATGCTCTTGATATGAATGAATGCAATGCGCCAGTATCAAAAAGAACAAGTGCTGGAACAGAATTGAGTTTGAACTTACCAGCCACAGCATCAGGTTCCTCATAGATCTCTTCCACATTGATGTGGTTCACTTGTCCCTTCTGAAAAGGGTTGGTCTTGTTGGGTCCTTCAACTTTCTTTTCTGGGCATTCATTTGCATAATGCCCCATCTTCTTACACTTGAAGCATTCAACCTGACTGAGATCCTTCTTGACAGGCTGGATTCCACTACCACTTCCACTTCCACTATGGTGGCTCTTGTATCCACCCTTGTGGTTCTTGTATTTGACATTGTCATGACTACGGTGATGCTTGTTGTCATGATGACGGTTGTGGTTGTGGTGACTGTTGTACTTTCCATGCTTGTGGCATCTAGAACTCCCACTATCATCATAATGGGAACGCTTGTGAGACGATCCCGAGTTGTGTTTGTCAGAGTTGTGCTTCCTTTTTCTGCTTTCAACCTGCTTCATCTTGTTCTCCAAGATGGTAGCCTTGTCACAAAGGGACTGGTAGGTGGGGACATAGGCCACAGATAATTGCAGATTCAGTTCATCTTTCAGCCCTTTGAGGAACTTCTCTTTTCTCTTGGCATCAGTATCAACTTCATCCGGTGCATAATGCGCCAGATTGTTGAACTCCTCAATATATTCAACCACGCTGCGGTGGCGCTGCTTCAGATTATGGAACTCCTTCTTCAAACTCATCACTCCGGATGAGATGTGAGCTGTATGGAAACCATCTTCAAAGATAGCCCATGTCACATACTCAATGGGAGTGGTGATCTGGAAGTTATCCCACCAAGTCGCTGCTGGTCCTTCCAACAAGTGTGCTACAAACCTGACTTTCTCCTCGTCGGTACAGCCGACAGTCACCAAATCCTTGTTCACTACACGTAGCCAATCATTGGCTACCATGGGATCAATAGTTCTTGAGAACTTTGCAGGACCCAGTCTTAAGAATCTGGTGAGCATGTCAAATCCTGGTAGATTGTTCTAATTATTGTTGTTGTTGTTATTGTTGTTGTTGTTGTTATTCTGATTCTGCATGAAAGTGGTCATCATCTGCATCAGCTGTGCCTGTGTTGTCATCAGCTGCTGCATCTCGGGGGTGACATTGTTGTTGTTCGGGTTGGGGTTAGCACGTCGAGGAGGCATCTATGGTTTTCAAATAAGGATAAGAATGAGATACCCATAGATGCTTATTATGCACAATACACCACATAGTCAATCACCAAACAAGCATCAAAATAACATAAAGTTCAACGACATAAACAACAAGTTTGAAAAGCAAACACACCAATAGCAAGCCATCCACATGTTGGATGGTCATTGTGACTCAATAATCATAAGTATGGTAAATGATAGATAAATGAGTAGTCATCACTACTCCTCTGCGTCAACCTCCTCCTCAACAAGTGTAATACCTGCATACTCCATAGCGGTCTTGTATTCCTTGACATTGGTAGTCAAGGCCTCTACCTTGGCTTTGAGATCCCTCTTATGTGATCGAAGTCTCTCAATCACACCCTGCTGATGCTCGAGCTCGAAGTCCTTGGCCTCTAGTTCTGCAGTCATCTCTCGAATCCTCTTGTTCCTGTCTTGGACTCTTTTCTCTTGGCTCTTGAACTTCCTGTCCTGGCTCTCAAACTTAGTCTCCATTTCCTTGACTATCTCGTCTTGCTCCGCGAAGAGCTTGTCCTTCTCACGAAGCTGCACCTGGAGCTCGTCATTGCTAAGCATGACGTTGGTCCTATCAGTATCTAGGTGCCTAAGTAGAACCTCTAGGTCCTGAAGGTACAGATGAATCGGCTCTGCCGTCTCTCTAGCAGCATCCTCGAACTCAATAGCCTCACCATCCTCGTCGCGTCTCCCGAAGGCGTGAAAGTGAGTACCTCTAATCTCCCGAGAGTGCCTCCCTAACAGACGCCCAAGTAAATCCTGCATGACTACCTCTAGGCCTCTCTCCTTGTCGTCATGCATAAGCTTGAAGGTGATAGCCTCTGTGGCTGGCTCAGTCTGGCGTCCTGGTTGGGTAACCTTGAAGCCCCAAAGGTCCTTCCTCTCAAACTTGGTGAGGGGAAGCATCACGATGCTAGGGAGCGGAAGATTGAGCACACTAGTGAGCTCAATAAGACGAGTGCCAAAACGAGTTCCCTTGAACTCTTCAGCCGTGGTGATAGTAACATTAGGCATCTATTTTATGAGATAAGAAAAGATAGAATTAATCACCAATAGAAAATCTCAAGAAAAAGCATCACAAGTATATCATTAGCAAACACACGAGTCATGGCATACATAATTTATTACAAGCATTCCAAGGTTCATCATAACTTAGACAAAATTTTGGAAATCAAACGATAAGTGTGGTGGTCCAACTAACAAAGCACAATACAACTCTCACTCTCTAGACTAAAGGCTATCAAAACATCCTTCTACCAATAGAGATGAGAAGGAATATTAGAAAAGTTTACGAGAAGAAAAGACAAGTGTAGAAAATTTTTCAAAGTGTTGAAATTTTTCCTTAGTGGTTTCTAATCCAATCCTAGGGTTATAATCCTACAGGCAACACAGTGCTCTGATACCATCTGTAAGATCCCCCCTTTTAAAGGTAAGGATCCCTATGATTGCAATGCTAGTCCCTGGATCAATGCTAGCAGGCATTAAGATGAAGTACACAGAAACAAAGGTCATTATTAGATATCATTCCAAAGACAAACATAGTCTTTTACAACTCCATGGCCATAGGCCTAATACAAGAGTTTAACCATAACAATATAAATAAGTCTTCATCTTCATGTGACACAGGCAAGCATGTTGAGTGTAAACTCATAACCCCTAATCATCATCAGAATAACCTCCAACATCACAAGTTACAGCCACAGTGGGTCAATACATTGGAATAGTATTGGAAAGTGATACCTTAGTAGAATATTAACATCTATATACTATATGAATTTGGCTAACTGTAGCTTAGGCTTGCTTTGCTCAAAATAGGTTTTACCTATTAGTTGAAAACACTAAGTTTTTCTTTGACAAAACTTTCCCAAGGAACCACCAATAAAAATTGGTGAACCTTCACCCTTGTTCAACCACAAGTTTTACTTAGAAAATTGGGATGAGGGGATTGTTGATAGCTTCCATGTCTTGATGCTCAAATTGTCCAATACCAGGGACATGGCTAAGTACTTAGGTTCTTCCATCTGTAGAGGTTGTGCACTTTCCCCACAAGACTTGATTTTCACCAAGACAGGACCTTTCAGAAGCCTTCCCTTAGACCAAATGGACGCGTTCCAACCTATCATCCCACTACCACCAACTGTCCAAATGGCTAAGTTATTGCAACCTATATGATCCAGGCAGAGCCCATATTGCCATGTGGCTGCACTAGAAGCTTCTTAACATTTGGCATCTCAAATCCCTTTGTTCCTGGGTGGCTTTCCACAATTGTGATACACAAGGTAAACCATAGAAATGGGCCTTGTGTAACCACACAACACAAACCAATCTTTCCATTCCATCCAGGTGTTTCATTCACTTAGTTGTTTTATTAAGCAAAACATAAGTCAAAGACTTAGAATTATTTCTCATAGCATGAATATATAATCCACCTTTGGTTTCTACTAGCTAGGCTAAGCATGGCAATAGGAAGTATCTTAACTTAGAGGAAATTCTAACATTACTACAACTACTAGGATTTCCCAAGCATAGCATATAGATACTTAGCAAAATAATCATGCAAGTCCTATACAAAGTATTTCTAATGCATAGGTAAAATATTGGGATAGAAACATGAAGCACCACTTGCCTTGTAGTTTGGGGAGTAGCAACAATCTTCACAACCACAAACACTATTAGCACCAAAATCTACACAAAAAATAATGGCACCAAATTCACATATCAAAAATATACAAAAAAAAATATATGAATGCATGTAAATGTCATGTGATGATTTTCTACACCTACCAAGACAAATATACTCAAAAATATATGAATGCATGTAAATAAGACCAAGACACGCTAAATAAACTTTATTTGATTTTTAAATAATTTTTCAAATCATTTCTATACTCAAAATAAGCTTATGAATGTCTCTGCAAACATAATCAATTTTATAGAAGCAAAACATTAAACACATTGCATAAACAGATAGCATTCTTTCTCCTGATTCCAATGACATAAAATTTGTAAAATTTGAACGTGTTGATCAAAAGTTATGAATTTTACAAGTTTGAATCACTAATAGATCTAATTCAGATTTTTAAAACAAAGAACAGGCCACGCGTCATGTCCTGATTGGCTGATACCGCTTCGGCTGGATCAATCAACGAGAGCCAAAGGATCTAAATGAAAACGCATGGCCAGATCTAACACGTACCCCTTCGCGTAAGTGATCTATCGTATGCGTTGGATCTGGATCTGACGGCTAACAATCAAGCGACCACAGATGGGCGGCGCTAGCGACGGCGGCGCGGCTCTGCCAGTGATGTTCCGGCGGCTACAGAGGAGGCTGGGGTCAGTGGAAGGGCTTACCAAACTCGTAGAGGCGTGCTAGAGCTCAACGCGCAAACGGGCAGGGTCGAGGCGCGCTGTAGAGGCTGCTGGGGCTCGTCGGACTTGCGGACGTCGTCAGGTGCTTGCAGATGAAGATGTTGCCGATGATGTAGATCACCGTAGCACGAACCAGTCGTGTCAGAGGGTACGCAAGGTTGTGGAAAACATGACAGGGTCAAAGAGGAAGCAAGGGGCGCTCGGAGGTTACCGGTATTTCTCGTCGGAGTTGGGCGGTGGCTCTGTTGTTTGCAGAGGTGGACGGAGGCAACGTCCTGGGGCGATTCATAGCAAAAGAAAAACATGAGAGGATGCACAAGGACATACTGATCACGCTCGTTTGAATCAGAGTCAGGGGGGCGGACGATGCTTACCAGAATCGCACGCCGGAGACGCTTGGTACCGCGGCGGTGCAAGTGGGATTGTGGGCAGCCTGGTGGCGGAGAAGAGGCGTTGAGTGAGTGGAAAGATGCGTAGACGGGAGGGGATTAAGTAGCCAGAGCAGGGGCGGATATTACGCACGCATTCATCGCCATTTAAGAAAATTGAAATCGTGGCAGTGAAGGGAGGAAGAAACGGCGAAGGCCTGGTCGTGGGCGGGGTTTGGGGACGACGAGCTGACCTGGCGCTGGGTCCACCTAACAGCGAGGGAGGGTGCGTGCTGCTGCGGTGAGAAAGAGAGAGGAAAGCCCCAGGTGGGCTTAGTGGGCTGGGTCTGCTGTTGGGCTGAAATGCTGGCGCAAGCCCTTTTCCATTTCTTTACTCTTTTTCTTTTTCTGTTTCAATTTCCAGGAACCAAATTCAAATGTGTTTGAGTTGAAACATTTTCTGGATTTTTATAAAGTGAAAATTGTACACATTTGGTTGCAGAACAATGTTGTGCACTTTAAAATAATTTAGTACTTTGGGATTTTAAAATAAACAAGGTTTTTACCCATTGTTTAATAAAGACAAAGAAATGGTTTGAATTTGTTTCCTTGTTTTGAAACCCTTGTCCAAGCTTTGGAATTTATCAAACAATCCTATGAACAAACAACATTGTTTTAAAACAAATATTCTCTCACTAGAGAGTAGCATTGGATCAATGCTTTGCTTACATAAAATAATAAGCATACAAATGCTTCTGTTTTTGTAAAACTTTGAAAATGATCCTAAAATGATCATGAATGCATGGATGATTTGCTAAGCTTTGAAAACATGATTTTAGGGATGTTACAAATAGTAACAGTAACAGCCAACAGTAGGATATGAGCGCGGTAGGCATAGAGATGGATGGACGGGCGTTGCATGGACGAGTCTAAACATGTCACTTCAAGATCTAGGGCAAGTGCAGATAAATTAGATAAAGCATCCAAGTATTAATAAATCATAGGCATGTGCTCCATATATAGTCATGCGTGCTCATAATGAGAACTTGCACAACATCTTTTGTCCTGCCAGCCCATTTCAGCGGGGCCTCAAGGGAACTACTGGCAATTAAGGTTCTCCTTTTAATAGAGCACAAGAGAAAAGCATTAACACTCCGTGAACACATGTGATCCTCACATCACAGCCATCCCCTATGGTTGTCCCAATTTCTGTCACTTCGGGGTCTTTGGATCCGGACAAAGATATGTGTACACAACTTGCATATAAGATCACAAACAATACTATCATAATGATTCAATAATAAGTTTAGATCTGAGATCATGGCACTCCGTCCCTAGTGACAATCATTAAGCACAACAAGTTGCAACAAAATCAGATAGCACTAATAGAGATACTAGGCAATATGCCACAACAATCTTATTCGATTACATGATAGAACTCATCCAATCCGTACCATCCCCATAGCCTACAGCGGGGGATTACTCACTCATGGATGAGGGAAAAATTGATGGTTGATGGAGAGGCGTTGTTGATGACGATGACGATGATCCTCCATAAATTCCCCGTCCCGGCAGGGTTCCAGAACGGAGTTTCTGGTTCCGAATCATGGCTTCTGGTGGTGGCGGCGCAGCGGAACTCTTTTTGGAAAAACAACGAACCCCTCTTGTTTTTTATGTCAGGAGGCTTCTTATAGGCGAAGAGAGAGGCCGAGGGGGTGCCTGAAGTGTCTGAACCCACCCAAGCGCGACCAGGCCTGGTCCGAGCCTAGAAGACGTGTGGGCCCCTCAGGCCTCCACTCCGTCTTGTAGTTTG
Source organism: Avena sativa (assembly GCA_916181665.1). Taxonomy (NCBI): domain Eukaryota; kingdom Viridiplantae; phylum Streptophyta; class Magnoliopsida; order Poales; family Poaceae; genus Avena; species Avena sativa. The sequence goes on from OV702296.1 coordinate 205,914,695, forward strand.
GCTCCGTGGATCTTTTGGTGAAATAGGATTTTTGGCATATTTTCCGGGATTTTTCCTAATAGTTGATTTTATGCACAAAAACTAGACACCAAGGTAATTCTGCTGAAAACAGTGTCAGTCCGTGTTAGTTGTATCCAAATCACACAAGTTTATAGGAGAAACAATAGAAAAAGTGTTCGGGAAAGTAGATACGTTTTGGACGTATCAACTCCCCCCAAGCTTAGCTTATTGCTTGTCCTCAAGCAATTCAGTTGAAAACTGAGTGCGATAAAAGAACTTTCACGAAAACATTTGCTTCATATGATGTAAATATTCTCAGCACAGGAGTAGACACTTAGGCAATTCATAATAAAGAGTAGGCAACTAAGTCTACTCAATAGTCATTGCAAGCTATGAAGAGAAACCAACTCAATAATAATAAGTAGCATGAAACACAAACATAAGCAACATTACAATGCTCATAAGCAGGTATGATAGAGTGGTATCTCGCTTGCCTTTGTTTATAGAGCACAATATGAATGCCATGGCACCTCTGAAGTTCAAGTGAAGACTAGAAGTAAAGATATCAAAGATACAAGCATCAAAGTTATGATATAATTAACCATGTTTTGAGACAAACACAAGAATGACAACTATGCTCTCAAGAAGGTGCTCATAGAATAAGTGGTGAATCAATAAGGAAATGAAAAGGTTTTGAAAAGTTTGAAAGGCTTCCAAATGTTGAAAGTAAGGTAATCATTAGCTTTGAGATCTCATTGCCCCTATCATAGGCATCTTTATATGGTTAAGGTCAAAGTGAGGTCCAATATGAGTTATATGCTTGACAGACCATAAAATGGAAATCCCATGTCCCTTGAGTGCAAGTGTCGCTCCTCATGCTACTCAACTTCAGTTACCTATAAGTTCTTGTCATTGTAAATACCTGCATATCATAGAGAACCGCCAACAGGGTACCCCTTGCACATGATACATGAGCTATCCCATAATCAAAATGATAAGGCAAGCAGACAATGAGCACCTCAGCGATCTTTTTATTTGCTATTTGCATAGGTTTTTATTGAGGATGCTTCATAGATGCTCATTATGGTAATTCTGCAAGTTTCCACCATGATTAGGAATGGATTAGGCTAGCGGCCCAGGCATTTCTCTAACACAAATATATAACTCCATGAACTCACAAGCTCCCCTATTATTTCACACCGACGACATCCGCAAACAAAAGAGCATGGTATCAACTGGACATGTATCCATAAGTGTTGAAAGCGTTCCCCATGACAGCATGGTTCTGCTAACTCCCATCCTATATTTTGCAAGCATATTACTTTCATGGACAGGTCACAATGGTTCAGGATTATTAAGGGCAAGAAAAAAATGTGTCATCAAGTTCGTGAGAGCTTTACTAACTAACTTCCTCAAAGCATACAAATATTTTATTTGGAAGAAAACGAGGCATAATGAATATGCACTGAAATAGCAAATGATGCTAATAGGTAGGTATGGTGGACACTGTTGGAAATATTGGTTTTGGGGAGTTGGATGCACAACTAGAGCTCATACTCAGTGCAAGTGAAGGCTAGCAATAGAGAGGGAGCGACAAACGGGAGAGCAATAACTCTCATAATCATTCTTGCAACAAAACAGGACTAATTATGGCATGAAAGTGATTCAAGAACTCCGAGGTAAAATAAATCATCGAGGCTTACTGACTATTGTTTAGTCATATGCATGCGTGAGCATGTTCCAAGTCGATTCACATGAAACATTCAGAGGAGGAAACCACAATATCATACCAAATAATGAATAGAACAATGCAAGCAAACATTCATATGACATACTATAAACTATTAGCAAGCTGGAGCTAATCACAAGAAAGCAAGAACTACTAAGCATCCATAAATAACATACACCTTACATGAACAGACTAAGCATGCTCACCATGATGAGTATATGTACAAAAATGAAAACAAATAGAGTTCGTTACCAGCCGCTTACCACACCTCAAGTTGTCTTAATCTTCATTATTGACTTTCACTTGTGTGACTTGAATAATAAAATGAAACCAAAATCCACTGAGGACGGCTGAACCCTGCAAAGAACTCACAAAACCAAAGAAGAACAACAAATATTTTTGGTGTTCTCAATTTTCTTAAAGCAAACAAACAAAGCAAAAACAACATAAGCAAAAGCAAAGAAAGAAAAATCTTTTTGGATTTTTTTCTTTAAGGCAAACCAAAACTAAAAATCAAAGAAAACAAACCAAGAGAAACACCAAAAATATTTTTGGTATTTTTGTGTTTTGAGAAAGCAGGAACAAAAACCAAAAACAAAGTGAAACAATGGATATACAAAGAACCGACGAAACATGATATAAAGATGAGTGTGATGTCAGTATACCTCCTCCCAAGCTTAGGCTTTTGGCCTAAGTGGGGCTCAATAGCATGGGTAGTAACCCCAAGCGGGTGTGTCATCATAGGAATGATCATAGTCAGGCGCTTGCGATGAAGAATAAGACGCGTCCCAATCATAGGAGGGCTGCTGGTATGAAGACTCTCCCAAGTTGGAGGGTTGAACCGAATCATCTTCGGCATCCTCTCCAACATTTTCCTCTTGCTGGGAGAGCTCCAAAACGTATGTGTCAAACTCCTCCTCCGTGAGCGACCATCCTTGCCTGTTATCAAAATTAAACAAAGTAGGTGTAGGAAAATAAACTAATTTATCAGTCCTACCCCCTCTCCAACCATGCTTGGCAAAAGATAGCTCATACGGTAAACTTCTCACAGTAGCCCCTACGGAAACAAAATTATGTTGAACCATGGAATCAAGATCAAGCCTCTCTACGGGGAACCAATAATCCGAATGGTGAGGCTCTAAACCATGGAAAGCTAGCAACCTAGTGGCGATGAGACCTCCACAAATTCCACCCTTCTCGTGGTTAGCGGTAAGACGGTAAGCTATCGAAGCACCCAGGTTATAAGATCTATCCCTATTCAAAGCAGCTGAGGTAAAAGCTAGATCAAAAGAAGATAACTTTCTAGCAATCTTTCTAGCAAGAACACAATTGGTAATGAAATTGGCAAAATATCTAATGGATGGGAACTGAATGTTCCGAATTTCACCACTTTCCTTTGAGAAGTCAAAACCTTGGCAAATTTCAGCATACAAATCCATAAGTGACTTCGGCCTCTCCTTGATCTTCTCACAAGATCCCTAATGATGTACTCTAATTGCTGCACAAAAATCAGCAAAAGGCAGGTCGACAACTATATTGTATATTTTATAATGGACCATGGGATTAGACGAGGACCAAGTAAACCGGAAGTCCTGCACCACAGCCATGGTTAGCTTGACATTCTGAAATGGTTCCCCTTCATCAAAGTGTTCATACCCTACATTGGTAATCATAGTTTGGAAATCCTGGAGGATTCCCACGGCTCTCATAAATTCATGGCATGGATATATGGAAGAGAAGAATCCTTCCTCACGATAAACTTTCATTGGCTCAGGTACCATCAAATCATATTAATTCAGTGGGTATGCTTCCTTTCTGAAATTTTTAGACAAAAATCAAACCAAGTGATTTCAAAGTTGATAAATAATGAGAAACTACTATAGGAACTTTCTAGAGGGCTATACATGCATCAAAATGTAATCTCTAAGCATAGAACAAGAATGCAGGCTCACACAACCTGACACCTATAGCCGCAAAATACTCAAGATACAATCTACCAATCATAAATCTAATTGGACAAGCGGGGGAGGCACATACCAAGGAGCAATCCCTCCAAAAATCAGCAGCAAAGATGGGCTGAGCAAGGAGATCAAAATTCGGGAGCAGGAACAACAAGAACTCGAGCTTGAGAAAGTTTTCCGGTGTTTTTCGGGAGATAGAAAGATGGCTGGGAGGAGGCATCTTGGAGGGCCACACGTGGGCCACACCCCAGACAGGTGCGCCCCTAGGGCTAGCCGTGCCACCAGGGGGTGTGCTGGCAGGGGGTGCCCCCCTGGGTCACTCGAGGTGTCCCTCTGCCCCTTTTTTCAAGGAAAAATTTATTTTAAATTTTCTGGAATTTTTCGGAAAACTTTATTTTTGGCCAATTTTCAGGGTATGAAAATTGATTTTCTCGCCGAAATAGTTTTTTAGAAGAAACAAAAGCAAACAAAAACCAAACTACAGAATTTCTGAGACACTCTAACAAGCGAACAACTAGCAAAACCAAAGCTAGCAAAAGAAAAGGCAAAGACTAGGAAGGAGAAAAGTAAAAGTAAGAAAGTATAACCACGGTGAAAACATCATTTTGTTCATCAAAATCCTTTTGTTAACAAGGTTGATCAAGTCTTGTTACCAAAACAATCTTATATAAAACAAAACTTTGCATTCCACAAAGTGATTATGTTACCTCAAACATGATAGCAATGGTCCCAATCATAATATTTTCAAAACTTTCTTGTGGAATGGGACAATATATTTCTCCAACCATGATGCTCTTAATATTTTCAGTGGAATTCAGGCAATAGCTATTATCAACCTTCTTGGGGAAATAAACAGTATGCTCTTTGTCATTAATATTAAAAGTTACTTTTCCTTGATTACAATTGATGACAGCACCTGCAGTATTAAGAAAAGGTCTGCCAAGAATAATAGACATATTATCATCTTCAGGAATTTCAAGAACACCAAAATCAGTCAAAACCAAGCAATTATGAGCCACTTGAACAGGAACATCCTGACATATACCAACAGGAATAGTGACTTATAAGCCATTTGCAAAGATATATCAGTTGGTATCAACTTTTCTAGATGGAGTCTCTTGTAGAGAGAAAAAGGCATAACACTAACTCCAGCTCCCAAATCACATAAAGCAGTTCTAACATAATTGTTCTTAATAGAGCAAGGAATAGTTGGTATACCTGGATCACACGGTTTCTTTGGAACCTTACCATTGAAGGAATAATTAGCAAGCAAAGTAGAAATCTCCTCATTAGGAATCTTCCTTTTATTAGAGACAATATCCTTCATATACTTTGAATAAGGAGGCAACTTAATAGCATCAGTCAAAGGAAAGATGGCTGGGAGGAGGCATCTTGGAGGGCCACACGTGGGCCACACCCCAGACAGGTGCGCCCCTAGGGCTAGCCGTGCCACCAGGGGGTGTGCTGGCAGGGGGTGCCCCCCTGGGTCACTCGAGGTGTCCCTCTGCCCCTTTTTTCAAGGAAAAATTTATTTTAAATTTTCTGGAATTTTTCGGAAAACTTTATTTTTGGCCAATTTTCAGGGTATGAAAATTGATTTTCTCGCCGAAATAGTTTTTTAGAAGAAACAAAAGCAAACAAAAACCAAACTACAGAATTTCTGAGACACTCTAACAAGCGAACAACTAGCAAAACCAAAGCTAGCAAAAGAAAAGGCAAAGACTAGGAAGGAGAAAAGTAAAAGTAAGAAAGTATAACCACGGTGAAAACATCATTTTGTTCATCAAAATCCTTTTGTTAACAAGGTTGATCAAGTCTTGTTACCAAAACAATCTTATATAAAACAAAACTTTGCATTCCACAAAGTGATTATGTTACCTCAAACATGATAGCAATGGTCCCAATCATAATATTTTCAAAACTTTCTTGTGGAATGGGACAATATATTTCTCCAACCATGATGCTCTTAATATTTTCAGTGGAATTCAGGCAATAGCTATTATCAACCTTCTTGGGGAAATAAACAGTATGCTCTTTGTCATTAATATTAAAAGTTACTTTTCCTTGATTACAATTGATGACAGCACCTGCAGTATTAAGAAAAGGTCTGCCAAGAATAATAGACATATTATCATCTTCAGGAATTTCAAGAACACCAAAATCAGTCAAAACCAAGCAATTATGAGCCACTTGAACAGGAACATCCTGACATATACCAACAGGAATAGTGACTTATAAGCCATTTGCAAAGATATATCAGTTGGTATCAACTTTTCTAGATGGAGTCTCTTGTAGAGAGAAAAAGGCATAACACTAACTCCAGCTCCCAAATCACATAAAGCAGTTCTAACATAATTGTTCTTAATAGAGCAAGGAATAGTTGGTATACCTGGATCACACGGTTTCTTTGGAACCTTACCATTGAAGGAATAATTAGCAAGCAAAGTAGAAATCTCCTCATTAGGAATCTTCCTTTTATTAGAGACAATATCCTTCATATACTTTGAATAAGGAGGCAACTTAATAGCATCAGTCAAAGGAATTTGCAAAAATAAAGGTTTCATCCACTCACAAAACTTGTTATAGTGTTCTTCCTCCTTTGACTTGTGTTTCTTACCTAGAAAAGGCATAGGTTTCTGCACCCAAGGTTCTCTCTCTTTACCATGTTTATTAGCAATAAAATCTTCCTTAGTGTACCTAGTATTCTTAGTGTGCTCCTCAGGTTCTTCCTCAACTTCCTCCTCACCAGGAGCATCATGTTTATCATTACCACTCCGAGTTTCAGCATCAGAGACATATATACTATTAGGATCTACAGCAGGTTCAAGTGGTTCCTCAACTATTTTGTGTTTCTTTTTCTTTCTCTTATGAGGACTACCACTACTTTGACCTTGTTGGGAATCCTTCTCAAATATTTTAGGGTGTCCTTCAGGATATAAATGATCTTGAGTAGCTATACCACTCCTAGATTTATCTCCTGAGGCATTAACTAGCATATCTTTTTGTACCTTAGCAAGTTGATCAATTTGGGTTTGAACCATTTGAAAATGTTTACATCATTGGAAGTTCTTTCCACAATATCTTTCAAATCTTGAATAGCTCTAGAGTTTTCCCATAAATTATTCTGAACTTGTTTATTAAAATTACCTTGTTTAATAATAAATGTGTCAAGTTCTATAAACATTGATCTGGAGGCTTACCATAAGGAATATCACCTTTATCAAAGTGGAGAGAGTGTACCTCAATAGTAGATGAGTGGAGAATTGTCTTACATAATTCTTCTATAGGAGGTAGATTCTTCACATCTTTAGCTCTAATACCCTTCACCTTTAGACATTTCTTAGCTTCTTTCATCACTTCACTATTTAATGCAATAACTCCCCTCTTCTTTGGTGTTGGTATTGGATCTGGTTCAGGCACAACTGGTTTAGGAGTAATAGGCTCAGGTGTATTTAGCTCAGTTGAAGGTTCAGGCACAATAATTCTTGCTTATTTTAGCCATTAATTCTTCAGCATATGTAGGAGTTCTTTTCCTGAAAACACAATCAGCAAAGCTATCTAGGTATGTCCTATAATCATCAGTTAGTCCATTATAATAAATATCAAGAAGCTCATTCTTAGGCAATGAACATCCAGGATGTGCATGAATCAAGGCACATAACCTTGTCCATGACTCAGGCAGTTTCTCTTCTTCTCCCTATTTAAAATCAAAAAGTCTACAAAAAAGCATGTCTAGAACTAGGAGGAAAATATTTCTAGAAGAAAGAAGCAATCAAACAATCAGGGCTATCAATGGAACCAGGAGGTAATCTATTAAACCAAGCCTTAGCTTCTCCTTTTAATGAAAAAGGGAAGATCTTAGTAACAAAGTACTTGCGCATCTTAAAATCATCAGAGAATAAAGCACTCATAGTGGAAATCTCATTCATATGTGCGACATCACTCTCACTCTCAGTCCCACAAAAAGGTTCTTTCTCAACAATAAATAGGATAAATCAAGAGAGAAATCATAATCTTTATCTTTAATATCTATTGGAGAGGTGGAAAACTTAGGATCAGAGGACGGTTTGGGAATAATAGTACGTCTCGCAAGGAGACTCTTAATAGCACTAGCACCATGTGTGTTTTGGCACTCTTCAATAAAATCATCAGTAAACTCAATGTAACCATCTTAATATCATATCTCTCTCTAGACTCAGGTGAGCTAATAGGTGTAACAGTGTCTTCACTAGGAGTTTTAGTATTTCCTAGACTAGCCATAGTAGCATCTAGGAAAGGACCTAATGAACCACTCGCATCAAGCACAGTAGAAGTAACATAATTGTTGGTTTTAGTGGAACGATGCTTACCCTCATCGGGGCATCGGCTACGTGTTTATATAGGCAGAGAAGAGCCCTCTGCGTGGTAGTACATGTGGAGGTACGTATATGGTCGGTGTACTACACCGTACCGTATACATACACTAATACATACTCTAATACCCCCCCTTAATCTAAACATCGGGAGAGGTTTAGATTCAGCGGTAGTAGTAGTGTGTGTAGAATGAGTATGTGGTGGTGGTGTAACAAGCTTACTTATAATAGACGGTGAATCAAGAGCAATAGATCCAAGTGAAACTCACAAATAAAGCAGTGAAAAATAGGAAACTTTCCTTCACGAGATAACAGACGTTGTAACAAGCTTACTTATAGGAATATATAGCATGAGTATGTGGTGGTGTGTGTACCTCTTCTTGTAGTGAATGGTAAAATAGGAAACTTTCCATCACGAGACTTCCCCATGATGAAAGGAATAGTAGTGAGCAATAACAGATCCAAGTGAACTAACAAATAAAGCTATGCTCCCGGGCAATGGCGCCAAAAAATAGTCTTGATGACCCACAAGTATAGGGGATCGCAACAGTCTTTGAGGGTAGTATTACCCAATTTATTAATTCGACACAAGGGGAGCCAAATAATACTTGCAAGCCTTAACAACTGAGTTGTCAATTCAGCTGCACCTAGAAATAGTTCTTGCTCACAAAAGTTTATCAATAACAACTGCTTGTAGTAGCAACACCAAAGCAACAAAAGCAGTAAAACGGGAGCAATAGTAACATTAACAGCAAATAGTAGGATATGAGCACGGTAGAAATAGGGCTGGATAGATGGGCATTGCATGGACAAGCCTAAACATGTAACTTCAAGATCTAGGGCAATTGCAGATAAATGAGATAAAGCATCCATGTACTAAACAATCATAGGCATGTGCTCTATATATAGTCATGCGTGCTCGCAATGAGAACTTGCACAACATCTTTTATCCTGCCAGCCCGTTGCAACGGGGCCTCAAGGGAACTACTGGCAATTATGGTGCTCCTTTTAATAGAGCACTAGAGCAAAGCATTAACACTCCGTGAACACATGTGATCCTCAAATCACAGCCATACCCTTCGGTTGTCCCAATTTCTGTCACTTCAGGGCCTTTGGATCCGGACAATCATATGTGTACACAACTTGCAGATAAGATCACAAAAAATACTATCATAATGATTCAATAATAAGTTCAGATCTAAGATCATGGCACTTGGGCCCTAGTGACAAGCATTAAGCATAACAAGTTGCAACAAAGTCAAATAACACTAATAGAGATACTAGGCACCATGCCCTGGCAATCTTATTTGATTGCATGATAGAACTCATCCAATATCTACCATCCCCATAGCCAACAGTGGGGGATTACTCACTCATGGATGAGGGAAACATTGATGGTTGATGGAGAGGCATTGGTGATGACGATGGCGATGATCCTCCCCAAATTCCCCGTCCCAGTAGGGTGCCAGAACGGAGTTTCTGGTTCCGAATCACGGCTTCTGGTGGTGGCGGCGCAGCAGAACTCTTTCTGGAAAAACGATAAACCCCCCTCGTTTTTAGGTCAGGAGGCTTCTTATAGGCGTAGAGGGAGGCCGATGGGGTGCCTGAGGTGGCCGTACCCCCCCAGGCACGGCGAGGCATGGTCCGCGCCTGGCAGGGGTGTGGGCCCCTCAGGCCTCCACTCCATCTCGTACTCTGGCTCCGTGGATCTTCTGGTGAAATAGGATTTTTGGCATATTTTCCGGGATTTTCCCTGATAGTTGATTTTCCGCACAAAAACTAGACACCAAGGTAATTCTGCTGAAAACAGCGTCAATCCATGTTAGTTGTATCCAAATCACACAAGTTTAGAGGAGAAACAATAGCAAAAGTGTTCGGAAAAGTAGATACGTTTTGCACGTATCATGCATCGCGACACGCGTACCGTGCGTCATGTTTTCCCCCTCGTGTCTAACCTTGGCCACTTAGTTGTGCTCAGTTATACCCTCGAGTGTAACACTGGTAGTTTGGTTGTACTCAGTTTTTCCCTCCAGTACTAACACTGCCGTGTGCAATATACTCACTTTTACCCTCCGTTGGCTAGTCAAAAGAGAGTTAACGAATGGGTATTAGCTAGCTAATTGAGTCATTTTATGCACAACTAATTCAAAAAGATCAAATCATAGTGGCATCTACCGAGGGAGTCTTATTATGTGACTTGCCACCATCATAAATGTATATAAATCAAGTTTTAACCTAAATCACCAATTCTCAAATCACCTACGATCTATGAAGGTTCATGGCTTTCTACTCAAGCCTCTTCCGAAAACATCCCTCCCCAAAACATAATTTGTCTTAATGAGGCAATAATTGTCAAACTGATATAAATTTGAATTGCAAATAGTTTGATGTATGCCAATGTATTTTATTGTATAAAAGAAGCATTTTCCATTTTTTAATATCTTTCTATTTTCCATTTTAACCCCCTTGAGTTCTACTCCGTTTTCCCTTCTCTCTTAGTCACAAACTCTCACACAGGTGCTCATATCGGCTGCTACGCTCTGCTTCGTCAAGACAATTCTCACGCGGATCGTACCCACCAACCGTTGATCCTCTGATTGATCCTCTATGATCTAGCGGATATTATAACCCCTGTATCTGTCGGGGGGCACCCTCTATCCATGCAAAATAACAAGTTCTCACCGATGCTTTAACTCCATAAACAAATGATTTTGAATATAATTTGAAGGGAAAGTGTTCAAAGGTGTATAATTTTTGCATTATATTGCACTCCATGAAAATGATAAATGATTAGTATTTTATTAGCACAACATTATCATGTCCTAAGTGCGATTTCAAAGAGTTCAACCATGTAAAATTTTTGTGATATGCAAGTTTATGCATTACATTCTATGATAATGATAATCTCTCAAGATTTTATTAGCACATCATTATCACGTATTAAGTGCGATTTCATAGTGTTCAAAGGTTTATAATTTTCGTAGACACAAGTTTAGGGATCACTTCTTACCCTCTAAAAAAGGTAAACTCTCAAGATTTTCTTAAGATGCTATAATTTAACAGTGTTCAAGAGTTGTGTCAATTATAAACACTCTTTTACATTAAGAGTTGTATAATTTTTTCAATTTGAAAGTGTTCAAGTGTTGTGTCAATTATAAACACTCTTTTATATTAAGAGTTGTTTAATTTTTTTTAATTTGCAAGTGTTCAAGAGTTGTGTCAATTATAAACACTCTTTTACATAAAGAGTTGTATAATTTTTCAATTTGAAAGTGTTCAAGATTTGTGTCAATTATGAACACTCTTTTACATTAAGATTGTAGAATTGTTTCAATTTGAAAGTGTTCAAGAGTTGTGTCAATTATAAACACTCTTTTACATTAAGAGTTGTATAATTTTTTTAATATGAAAGTGTTCAAGAGTTGTGTCAATTATAAACACTCTTTTACATTAAGAGCTACATAATATTTTTATTTTGAAAGTGTTCAAGAGTTGTGTGAATTATAAACACTCTTTTACATTAAGAGCTGTATAATCTTTTTTATTTGTAACTGTTCAAGAGTTGTGTCAATTATATACACTCTTTTACATTAAGAGTTGTATAATTTTTTTTATTTTAAAGTGTTCAAGAGTTGTGTCAATTATAAACAGTCTTTTACATTAAGAATTTTATACTTTTTTTAATTTGGAAGTGTTCAAGAGTTGTGTCAATTATACACACTCTTGTACATTAAGAGTTGTATAATTTTTCTAATTTCAAAGTGTTCAAGAGTTCTATCATTTTCTTATTTATTATACATACATATCCCTAATTTATAATTATAAGCACTCTTTCACTTGATTTCAGCCAAGATATTAACTTTATAAACCAATTAAATCATCGGAATGGCTCGTCGGCCGCATTCTCGACAAAGGGCCGCCATCACCGGAGAAGGGATGCCGTCACCAGAGAAAATAAGAAAGGGGAGGCAACTACACGGGAGCGGGCGCGAGGCTAGCTCACATGGATAATATGTGGGTCTGACGCTCTCGTGGATAAGCTGTGGGTTCTATGTTGATCTAGATAAATGGAGAGAGGTTTCCACTATGGGAACCAACTTAATGTCATCCCACTTGTTAGCATGTAATGGCAGGGGTCCACTACGGGACCTGACATACCGCAACCCCACTTGTTAGCACGTAACGGCGAGGGTCCACTACGGGACCCGACTGAATGTGGCCCCACTTGTCAGCATGTAAAGGCAAGGCTGACGGACGACCAGTTTTAGACAATGCGATAGTTTCATAATAGGAGATGGGCAAAAGTGAGTAAAAGCTAAGCTGCTGGGAAAAAGTGAGTATAACTAAAGAACCAAGGGCATGAAAATATAAATCCCTTTTATAAAATGGTAGATTGATTTTAATACATAAAAATGATTTTTATTGACTCTTAGGACTTTTACTTATTTTATGAATTTTCATTTAGGATTTAATGGTGTTAATATTTATTTGCATTTTATTTAACTCAAAAAATAATGTTATATTTTTCCTAGATATATATTATTTTTGTGATCATTTTGGTATATCATATGTATTGTTGGGATTTTTCTATATTTTACTAGGGCTTATTTTACCTAGGGGTATATTCGTAATTGTGTAATTTAAACAAGCAACTTTTCGAACATGGGCCTAGCCCATTGGGCTGGCCCGGCCCGACCCGGCCCACTTGGGATGGTCGAAAAGCCCCCCTGGGCAGCGGCTTAGTAGCCCCACGCGTTCTCTCCTCTCTTAATTATCTCTCTCGCGACACCATTCAGGTTGCTCGCTAACGCCGTCGCGGGCGATTTCGGCCACCTCGGGCCGCCATGACCACCACCGCGGTGTAGGACGATATGGTTGACGCCACCATTTGTCGCTGTCTAGCTCGATTCGGCGCTGGAGCCCTCTACTAGTTGTGCTGCCCCCACCCCATGGCTAGGTTTTGGGGCTTTGCCGCGCCCTCGACGCTCCGGTGTCCCTCGATAGTGATGATGTTGTTCTCCTTCTATGGCTGCCTCCGATGCACTGCTGGCGTGGGTTGCAACGCCCCTTCGGGGTGATCCTCGTGCCGACACTCCTCTCTGTTGTTGGCCTCCTCTCTTCTTCCTCTTTGATAACCTTGCGAGGACCTCGAGTAAGTATTTCCCTTCACCCCTCTCTGCACTCTCTATGTCCACCCATGCAGTGTGCTCTCTCTATATGTGTCCTTGTAGAGTGCTCTCTCTATGTGCCCATAGATAAGAACTAGGGTTCTTCCCTGTTATTGTGTGTAGTTGTAGATGATGAACTACTACATGCTCACCTTCTGTGGTTAGTCTTATTGATTGATTATCTACCTTATTCTGGAATTGTTCACAGTGATTACGGCCAGTGTTAGTGTGGTGCCTGAACCTCTCTTACTATCAGTGTTAGTCTGATGCCTTTTTGGCCATGTTGTGATTAGAAACATAGCCTTTGGCTATGGTGGATGTGTTTCAGGGTTGAGGTTCATAGTTAATCCCCTAGGTAAATATCTCTGATGAACCTTGATGAACTTGAGTGGAGATATATAGATATGTATGATTCCTAAACTGTGATGTTTAGGAAGATGATTAATAACTTCTATTTTCTAAAGATTGTTGGACTGTGAATTCTATGTTTGGGTTGCCTAGTTAGACTATGTCTTGTGACACCCTCTCTAAGTGGCACACAAGATCTGGCCTTGTTCCAGGTTCTTTCTAAATTGTGCTCTGGATTGGCTTATACATTAAGCTTGAAGAACTTCTATTCAATATAGTGTTTTACTTGTTTAAAAGACTGGCCTATAATACTGGTTTGAGGCACTTCTAGGTAAAAACATATGTTTATTACACGCTGCCTCCCTTCCCATGTGTTCCATGTATTAGTTAAATAAATGATTTCTAAATCTTTTAGGAAGATGATTTGTGGGTTTAATAAAATGGACTTGAGCTTGTACTGAAGAAACACTGAATCTGCGACGTACAAAGTTGCTTCCCTCTGAGGATGTGCCATGTAGCCTAGCAGTTGTGGTTTATGTTTGTCTAGTAAAAACAAGATAATAGGCTAATGATACTGGTCTGAAGCCCTTTGGGTAGGAACACATGCTACATAGTGATTGTGAATGATTTCCAATGATGAAGTGTACACCCCACTTGGGTGAATCTTTGAGGAATCTATTTATCCAAAAGATCCTTGCTTATTGATCTGAATTGATAAATTAGATACAAAGAAGGTTTGATTTATGAATCACCAACCTGTTTAATACTTGGCGTGGAGATGTGTTTGGTGCCTTGTTCTACCCTTTTGGAGTTACTACTCCCCTTGTCCTTGCTCTGCACTTCCTAAACCACTTCCATCTAGGTCACCCTCCTGTGATTGATCTGATGGGTTTATCTTATGGGAATCTGGCAAGATCCGAGGTTTATATTTTAGTAAAAATAGATGCTAAAGTTAGTGTTCATATGCTCAATGATGAACTAGTGTAGAGCCTCTACACCCTCTGAGAGTTTATTTCCTTCACTCCTTTCTAATTGGAAACTGATGCTAAGGAGAGATGAATCTTTGTTAATCTATATGAGTATCACATGATTTTAAATACATTCTTAAGGAGGCGGATGTGAATATATGTTGTGCTTGATGGCTTGGCCTAGCCTATGATTCCAAACCTGAGGTGAAACTTTATATTAAGAACATATGCTATTGTTGCCTCAAAGGTTCTAGGATGAAATTAGCATAGCACCACTATGCTCAACTAAGAGCTCTCTCTCTCAAAATCATTTTCTTACTTAAAATGATAAGATTAGGTAGATAATAACCTGACGATGGAAGAGTTTCTATTGTTTCATGTTTCTTGTGTTGATCTTGATCATCTCTTTCTTCTGCTACTGGCTTAGTCCTCTTGGTGATCCGCTAGCACTATTTCTAGCTGTCCTTGGCCCACCTCTTTCTGATGCAAGGTTGTGCTTCTACTCCTGGTGCTAGATTGAGTTACTCCTTGTCTCAAGATATCATGCTAACTATTTATTGGTGAATGAATCTATGGTATACTAAAAGAGTCCTTGGCTAGCAGATGAACTAGTGGTGGTGTTATGGTGTGGAAGGAATGATACGATGCTGATCTCATGTTAGCTACGACTGAATTGCAGTTGGTTTGCTTATTTTATGTGTGCTTGTCTACTGCTTCTGTGTTGACATCACACAGCTTGCATGCAGTGTGTAAGCTGCAAGCCTGCTTACTTGTGGGGCCTGTGCTGGTTGAAATTTCATGATCTAGAAATATCTCTGATGGATATGCTTGAGTACATATGTGATCTTTTTTGTTTTGATTATACCCTTTTTCTTGCTCATGGTGAAACTTGCCCCTTACTAGCCATTGATGCATTAGTTTGAGGCAAAAATCTATATAAGAACAGATTATTACTTTGCCCTTTTCTTATTACAACTCAATGATGAGGCGAAGCAATACATTACATTGCTAAAACCTAAAAGTACAACTAACACTAACACCTCACACTTTCCCTCTTTTCTTTCTTTTTCTTTTTGAAGGAAATAAGTACAAGACAAGGATAAGAAGAAATGAAGATAGAAGAGTAGATAGGAAAATAATTTAAGTTTTATTTTTATCAAGTATTGTAATTTCTTTTCTGTTTGAATATTGTAAAAACCTTGTATTGTTGTATCTTATTCAATAAAGTTTACTTGTTTTTTCTTTTATAATTCATCTGCAAAGACAATGTAATATATATTTTCTAATAATAAAGAATTATTTCTTTATTTATGTATTTGAATAATGTAATTCCTTTTTATATTTATTTGTTTTATAGTAACTTACTTTTATTATTTTATTGTAAAAGGACAATACAATACTATATATATTAATAAATAATCCTTCATATTATTACTGTAATAATTTCATTTCATATTCTTTTTAGATTCAATTTTATCAATTGAATAGTCCAATTTGAATTGCCTTCCCCTCAAACACAAAAGATACAAGAGGGGTCATGCTGAAATCCATCGCACTTGTACTGATGTTTCTACCATAACATGAGAGCCCTCAATCCCTCTATAGATCTTTTTGTTTTGCACGAAAATTACTCGGATTTTCTTATGCATGAATGCAATGCACACACATGTGGCCTCACTATTTCTAGGTGATAATACTGGGATGTTACAGTCCCTTTTACACTCTGTACCTATTATATGATCAATGAAATAAAGCTTTTGGTTCACTCATATGCCTGAGTCTTTTACCTCCTTTAGTGTTCCTTTTGGATATACTAATAACGCCAGTAGTTGAGGAGGGGGGTCCTAGAGGCCCCATGTTTGGTTAGCATGATCAACTCAGAACTGGTATCATAGAACGAACGAGCCCTAGGTCGGCTCAAGCAGTTCATAAAGGTGGTCCCTGTCGGGGCCTTATCATTAGGTGAAGCCATAACCAACAACATCAGATTAATTATCTTATCACTAAAAATATGCAAGTATCATGTTCCACCTGTATGAAAGCGATCCTAAGAATGCCTACGACTCGCAGGGACAAAGATAGCTAATCGAACAAGGCAATAGGATAACCAAGGAAATATAGTGGTGCAGGTACATAAAGGAACGACACTACAACATCGAAAATAAGGATAGCAATAGATCAATTGGAGGAAGCAAAGACTACAAATGCAAAATAGGTAGAAGGGGGAGAATGCTCGCCTGTGAGACAGAGTCGATGAACGAAGGTTTGTCACAACTCGCATCAACTCATTGTATTATCCAGTGAATAAGCAAAGCAATAAAAAGAACAACTGGTGCAATATTTAATACTACGGCGGAAGATCTGGCATGTTTATGATATGATTTATGACATGGCAATATGCGGTTTAACTTAGCAATATTAAGAGAAATTGGGATCCCGACAATTACATATTATGGTTTAAGTTGTTTATCTACCCTACAAATTAAATGTTGATTAGGAAGGCAAAGCATGGCATATGTGAGCTACACAAATTTAAATGGAGTCGATATAAGACATAAATATCCCGCATTTAATCTCCATAGTTAATTATTAGGTGATTCGACAAAGTCCCCCAAAAAATAAATATGTATGCGAGTGATAGCTCCCAATTTCATGACTTTTTTAATTGATTTTCCTCTTGTTTATTGCCATATTTCACTGGAGATTGCATTTCCTACTAATGTTAATGTCACGGTTAGATAATCCTTGGTTTCTTGTGATGGCTTTTAGGTAATAAAAATTTATTGAAAATCTAATGGCATTCATGAGATAATTGCACCAAAAGAAGCAAATCCCTAATTGGAGCCTCTTTTATTGGAGACTTGTAGTGCGCGTAACGACCGGCGGTACGGTCGAAACGCGCCCGTACCACCCGCCCATACTACCTTCCAATGGCTCCGCTCTATCAACAGAAGAAACTTTTGTGAAGGTAGGAGGACCGAAAAAGAGAACACAACCACCGCAGAATTCATCAGAAGAGGAGAGATCCGATCTAGAAGAGGAGAAGAACAACCCCTTGTTCCTCGACAATCTCCACCTCTCCAACACACACTCCATAATCACTCCCATCATCACTCCCATCATCATTTAGAGACAGATAGATATATATTGGCAATTGTAAGATTAGGGTTTGATACTTTGATCTACCTTTTGCTTTGTATTTGATTCGATCTTCGAGTACTATTGTGGGTTGCTATAATAGCTTTAAGATGATTTCCATTTGCAATACAATTATGCCTTTGATTTGTCTCCTTCTCATGTCTGAGTAAATCACCATAGGCGTGGGAGATGTAGGGAATTGGTGAGATGTGTTATGCCTCCTTTCTATCCATCCATTTGTGATTGTTGTAGTGATTATTAATCTGTGAGAATGATTATCTTTGTTTCACTAATGCTTGTTATCTAATTTAAGACCTCAGGTAACATGATCTAAAGATATCATAGTTATGAACTTGTGTGCTAACAAATCAGCGACCCCCAAGTGACACGGCCGATATCAATGAGGAGTTAGCATGACTGAAGGACAACAAGGAACCATCAAGATTAAAGCCTTAATCTGGTCACAAGACCTTAAAATATGTGCTGACCATTGCCATGGTAATAGACAGACGGATCATTGAGACTAGGTAGAACTGGCCATGAGGACTCCTAGTCCATATAGGGGTTGCTTGCCTGCTCACTTACAAATAAGAAAATATCACAATTACTTATTCTGCTTTACCCATTTGGCATATTCACTACCATCATGAACTGTTTCTCTCTGCGCCTAATTTCTCATCTGCAGGAACTCCACTCTCATTTCTAGTCTTTACTTTTATGCAATTTACTCCTTATTTATTTCCTATGCAAGTTTACTCTATCTTTTACTCACAAACCTCCACCATAAACAACTATAGTCAATTCACCCAAGATTTGTGACACCTTGGGTGTGATAGAAACGCCGCCTAAAAAGCACTTGCCAAAGCTCCTTATTGGGATCGATATTAAAACTGGAATTAATACTTCCGTGATAACATTCTATGATAAACCTGTGCACTTGTAGGCCATCAAGATATTTTATGGAACCGTTGTTGGGGATCTAAGCTCTAAGTGTTGTTTCTTGACAACAAAGTTGTTGACACCATTCATGATCTCCGTTCAAGAAACAGATACCACTCGATCAGGAAGAACTTATTTACCTTTATATATTGATCGTGTTATGATTGAAAGATGTATAGAGTTTATTGAAAAAAATTCTAACTCAAATACCATAGACGTGAACAACTTGATTCCATTGATGGCACATTTGACCATCACCCATGGGGCCGAACCTGAGCTGCCATTGGGAGAATATGGGAATACACACAGACACTTAAGAAAGATACATATTCTTTGTCCGGAACTTGAAGGCCAGGATTTTGAAATATATCCAGAGCTAATTTTTGTGATGAAAGAGATTTCTTTTGCAGGAAAAGAAGAGGAAGATCATAGTAATCATTTGACAAAGGTCTATGACCTTTGTGCTACCCTTAAACCAGCAAGTTCGCACATAGAGTTTGTACTCCTTAAACTTTTTTGGTGGTCATTAAAATATAATTCTTTAGCTTGGTTACAATCATTTCCCAATCACACTATAAAAATATGGGAAGATTGCATCCGAGAATTCATGCATAAATATTGTTCATTCCCAAAGATCATGCAAATTAAACGTACATAACTAACTTTCCCCAAACTGTTGGAGACAACTCTTTTCAAGCATGGAATAGATTTTATGCAATGATTATGAAAGTTCCAAATCATGGTTTTAAATAACAATTGGTTATCCAATATTTTTACAATGGGCTTAATGACGAAACAAAAGATATGATTGATCTATCTATAGGGGGAGATATATGTAACTTAACATAGCCAGAATGTGTAGAGCTTTTCAAGTAGGATCTTGAAGGGAATATGCCCGAGAGGCAATAATAAAAGTGGTTATTATCGTATTTATTATTTATGATAAATTTTAATTTTTCATGCTATAATTGTATTAATACTGAAACGTTAATGCATGTGTGTTTAATAAACAAATAGAATGTTCCTAGTTATGCCTCTCTTATAAACTAGCTCGTTGATTAACAAGATGATCATAGGTTTGCTAATCATGGACATTGGATGTTGTTAATAAAGAGGTCATAACATTGTTGCAATGATGTCATGAACATTTAACCGAAGTATAGAATTATGATCAAGGTCATTATGTTTATATTGCTATAACATCATACAAAAATATATTAGTCCTTAGACCATGAGATCATGTCAATCACTAACACCGGAAGATTATCTTGATAACATCAAATGTCACAGCGTAAGAGGGTGACTATAAAGATGGGTTCGGTGCTACGAAGGTGTTATGTTGAGGCCCATGGATCAAGAGTGGAATTTGTCCATCCCGATGACGGATAGATATACTATGGGAGCTCTCGGTGATATCACATTAGTTAGCTTGCAAGCAAGTGATTTGATCACTAGAATGTTATATCACGAGAATGAGAAAAGAGTACATGTCGATAACAAGATCAGACTAGGTATGGAGATACCGATGATCGAATCTCGGACATGTAATATATCGCGAGACAAATGGATTGAGTTACATGCGTATAAGGTTCACTGATACGTCGGAAACATATCTATAATTTTTGATGCTCCATGCTTGTTTAGCATCTACTTTTCTTTTATTTGTCTACACTTTGAGGTGTTTTTATATCTTTTATAGAACTAACCTATTAACAAGTCGCCACAGTGCCAGTTGCAGGTTTTCTTCTGTTTTTGGTTCCAGAAAGGCAGAAAATCAATATCTCGGAATTGGACGGGACAAAAGCCAAAGTCAATATTTTACCGTGAGGGACATGAATCCAGAAGACGAGACGGAGACGCGAACCAGGGCGTCCAAACCCCCCCTCGCCGCTGTCGTGGGAATGACCACGGCAAATGGTGCAATCGGTAGCGAGTAGTAGAACATGGGGCAAGGGCGGCCAGCCATCTGCGGTGCGAGATGAGGGCGGAGACACAAGGATTTACCCAGGTTCGCCCCCAGAGGGTAAAGACCTACTCCTGCTAGATTGTATTATGGTGAGAGTACAATGGGGCGAGCTCGGCGACTAGGCAGCAAGTCGCTTGGGTGTATGATGGAACGTATCCTCTACGCGCCCTCTAGGGAGGTTTATATAGACTCACCCCCCTAGGGTTTACAGATCTCAACCGAATCAGTTAAGGTTTCAGCGATCGTTTAACCTAATCTGACTGGGCCTATCTACGCTTCTGGGCCTTCAGCTTCCAGTCGCTTGAGTCCATGTCAGGTCTTGATCCTGTCGCTGATCCGCAGGCCCACTCGCAGGCGCCTGGGCCAGTCGGAAACATCCTGCTGGGTATACCCCGGTAGGCATATCCCCATCAGTAGTCCCCGAGGCCGTCATTGATTGGTCGCAGGTTGTCGCTGGCATTCGGTGTATACGGCTCCAATGCGGACGCCTAGTCGAATCGGCGGCGGACTCCTGAATAAAGGAAAAACTAGTTATTCTAGTCGCACTAACGAGGACCAATCGGGTCGCGGCTCGGCGAACGGGTCGGCAAATATTCAATCACTGTTGTAGTGATCGGGTCGGCGAATAATCGAGTCGCGCCGAGCGACGAGTCGAGTGGATGAAGTTGGACCGTCAAGTGGGGTCAAAACTAGCCGTTGGGGTAATCCAACGGTAACTTTTGGCGTAATCACCGCGTAGTAACGGCTCCCGAAATTGGCGGGTAACAACCGCTATATAAGGAGAATGATAGGCGAGCGGGGAAACACTCCTTCATCTTTCCTCCGATCTCGCCCATCTCCGTTTCCACTCCGCATCGCGATCCAACCGATCCAGAGAGCCCCGACCTCCACAAATCTTCCAACCAATGGCCCCTCCACCGAACCATGGGACCGATCCAAGTGCACCAGAGCGCTACTGGCGTCCTTCGAGGAGGCCGGGATCCTGCGCGCCGGAAGATGGCGCATCCCCGCGGCCGGAGAGGTGACTCCAGACCCGCGCGAGGGAGAATTCATTTGCTTCACCAGCCACCTAGAGCGTGGGCTGGAATTTCCTACTTCTCTCTTCTTCCGGCGCTTCTGCGCCTTCTACGGGATCCAACCGTCGGACCTGGGCCCACATAGCATTGAGCAGCTTGCCATTTTCGTGGCGTTCTGCGAGTGCTATCTGGGCTGCAGGCCCTACTTCCCTTTGTGGCAAGATCTATTCCATGGGAGGATTAGTCGCGAATAATCAGGCGGCCCAATGCTGGCTGCGGGTGGCCTGACGTTTCAGCTGAAGTCGAAGGCGTCGTTCTTCGACCTGATGCTGCCGGCTAAAGAAACAAATGAGTGGAAGAACTCCTGGTTCTACGTCACCTAGGCGACCCCAGACGGCGAGGTGGCACTTCGAAGGTACTCCGCCAACCGGCCCGAACCGCGTCGGCTCCAGGTCGGCAAGCTCCCGCTAGACCAGCGGATGGTTGTCGACGAAATGTTGCAAACCATCCGCGGCCTGAAGAAGAAGGGCCTCCAAACCATCAATCTTTACAACTGCTGGCTCGGGCGGCGGCTCGTGCCTTTGGCCCGCCGCGACCATTATATGTACGAGTATGCGGGTAGGGACGACCCAACAAAATCCTGCCTCGCCGAGTGGAAACTCGAAGACTACATCCTGGCCCTGAAGAAGATCACCCAGGCAGTGTACCTGGACACGAAGGTCGGGGTCGCCCCCTATACCGCAAGGCGCCCAGCTCCGACGCTAAGTCGCCATCTTCGTCACCATTCGCAGTCGCAGATGATGCAGTCGCGGTTATGCTGACATTGTTTCATTTTTATTGTAGTTGTTCCAAGTGGTGGAAGGATGGCTCCCACCGCAGACGATGAAAACTCGAGCTCGTCCGTTCAGGACGGGAGCGAGTCGCCACCCGCCAAAGGTGACGTCGGGAGCGACGCGGGTGATGACGACGATGACGACGATGACGACGAAGACGAGCCCGTGGAAGACGCCACCCCGATGGTTCGCAAAACTCGCAGGCAACATCAGGGCGAGCTCGAGGCGAGTAGGAGCCTCGAACCACATGATGATGATGACGACGAGCTCCCCAAGCACACCTCGCATCGTGAGGCTACGCCGTTGAAGAAGAAGAAGAAGGAGGTGAAGGCTCCGCTAAGGAGGATGACGAAGCCGGCGAAGCAGGCGTCTCCGCCTCGTTCTGCGACTAGTTCCGACACCACCAGCTCGGCTAAGGTTGAAGCGGCGCATACGACAGCAGCACCAGACACCGCCACCCTCCAGGATGAGGTACCTCTGGCCTTGCTTCCACCCCCATTCGCCCGGTCTCTGGGTTGGGGGCTATTCCAGCCGCAGCAGCTTCGCTCTCCCAGGAGAGCTCCCGCAAACGTCATCACGGAGGCTCCTGCCGCGGCCTCGTCTTCGAAGAGGCCCTCTATGTCTTGGGAACACGATGTGTTCGAGATGGGCCTCAGTCGGAAAATGGGCCCTGAGATGGAGAAGCCGGCCAGTATCCGCACGGGACTACGGTTCATACCAGTCGCCAAGTAAGTCTCGTTCGTCTGCTTGCCTTCCGTTGTAATCGGACAATTTTGCTCATATCGTTGTTTCACAGGACTGGAGTTAAAAAGATTGGCCACCCTTCCGTGGCCAAGGTTCCGCCAGTCGTTGCCGAGGAGGACCCCTCACGGAAGAGGAAAGCTGATGAGGTCACTGCTCCCGCAGACAACGCTAAGAGGGCGAAGGGCGACGATGTCGTCATGGTCTCTGACGACACGACGGTTGCTCCAAGCGATCCTCCGACTGCAGCGGAGGTGGCCTTGAAGACCAAGGAGGTTGTTTCCTCGCCTGGAGTGGCCGAGCCGGCTCCTAGTGGCGTCGGGGCATCCGCTGTGACCTTCCCCCGCTTCATGGCAAAGCGGCCACAACGAGTGGCGCAGCGCCGACGAGCCAAACGCCTGGGGTCACCGAGACAGAGGTCGAGCAGCGTCGCGGACACACTCCAGCCCTACTTGCGTCTGTGGACGCGCTAAACTCCACGGCATGCTGGGCGCAGCCATCCAGGTATGTCCAGTCCCCGAGGATCGGGCCACTGAATTTTAGTGGTCGGATTCTTTTAGTGTTTTTTGTAGCGTCCAGTCCCCGAGTGCCTAGTCGCTGAATTTCAGCGGGTGGGCACTTAGGATTTTTGATCTCCAGTCCCCGAGTGCCTAGTCGCTGAGTTTCAGTGGGTGGGCACTTAGGATTTTTGATCTCCAGTCCCCGAGTGCCTAGTCGCTGAATTTCAGCGGGTGGGCACTTAGGATTTTTGATCTCCAGTCCCCGAGTGTCTAGTCACTGAATTTCAGCGGATGGGCACTTAGGATTCCATTGTTGTTGACTGTTTGATTTGTGCGCAGGGCTTGCAGCGTGAATCGGCCGATCGGCTTGCTGCAAAGTGTCGCATGGAGAAGGAACTTGTTGTCGTCCAAGAAACGTACAAGGGACTCCAAGCAATTGCTACCAAGGAAGAGGAGGTCCGCCAGGGCCTTGTCCCAGCAGGTGAGCTGACGGCGGCTCAATCTGCTTTGAGTACAGCCGAGAAGTGGATCGCTGATCTGGAGCACGAGCTCAAGGAGGCGAAGGCGGAGGCGAGCTCGGCGGATGGGCGAGCGAAAGCTGCTGTTACGGCTGCCGCTGAAGAGCGAAAGGTCTCTGACGCCCTTGTTGTTGGGATGCAGAACGACTTCTCCTTGCTTCAAAGTTTCATCACGGGCCTCTGCCGTCCTTTAATTTGTAAACTTGTCTTCCTCTGCCTGTAATAGCTGTATTCTGAAGTCGTTGTTGTACTCACTGCCGACCTTTGTCCGCAGGTCGGATTATTGACAGCTCAGAGGAGGCACAATCGTACGACACGCGACAGTGTGTGACCACTCTGGTCGACTCGGACGCGTTTTCCGCGACCTGCATCCGAGCATATCTTCAGGAGATATCGCGCACAGAAGTGATTCCCAGCGACCTCGTCCAAGTATGGCGGTATCTGGAGAAGGCACCGTCAGTCGTCGAGTTCATGACGCAGTCGGCCTTCCGGCACGGGGGGCGACGGCTCTCAGCCTTGGGCTTGCTCACTTCCCGGAAGACTTCGACCTTGATGATGTGACGAGTGGCTACCCCTCGTCGACGGGCTCTATGGAGATTGCCGAGGTGCTGAAGCTGACGGATCGGGCCGCGGTGTATTCCGATCGCGTCTGGGCGATGGGCGACCTCCTCCCCTATCAGGAGACGACTGTCGCCCCCAACGACCCTGAGCCGAAGCATCAGGACTTCAAGGTCGAGCAGCCGTTCCGTGCAGCGATGGCGGGTGAGTTGATGACGTACCCGTCGAACCCGTACATGCCCTTCATTCGCAACCGCAGGGGTGGTGGTGAGTTGCCGTCGAAACTTGCGGAGTAGCAACATTGTGCCCTAGGGCGTTAGTGACAATTGGCCATTGGACTCAACTTGTATTTTGGAACGACTTTGTTCTGCTATAATGAAACTTTGTGTTATTTTGTGAATTGTTTCGTGATTTTGAATGCTGATTGGGCGAGTCCCCGAGCGCGTCCGCCCTTTTTATGGGGTTCAGTCCCCGAGCGTGGTACTTGGCCGTTCGAGTCGTTGTTCCGAGGACGCGGAGTACCTTGGTCGCTGTGAGGAGCGAGGGCAGTTGTCCTGGCTCATTAAGCCAGTCGAGCTAGGCGACTCCAATGGGGCTCCGGGTTGGCGTTTTTCGTGGATGTTACGAGTCCTGGGGTAACCCAGTGCCCTCGGAACGCACTACTTGGCCGTGCCGGTCGCTGTACCAGAGGTTGACTTCTGCGGTTAGCTTGACGCTGTTATTACGAGTGCGAGTGGCACAAGATACGGAGAGTAGACGCAGTTTGCGGTAACCAATCTGTTTTATTTCGTAGCAGGTGGAGAGTACATGTATGTGGTTCTAGGAGTAGAATTTCCGTAGGAGGTTTACATTCCACGGTTGCTTGATGTTGAGTTTCACGTCTCCTCGGACGTCGGTGAGGTAGTAGGCGTCGTTGCCAAGGACTCGTCCGATGGCGAATGGTCCCTCCCAAGGGGGAGAGCTTGTGCATTCCCTTCTTGTCCTGGATGAGGCATAGCACCAGATCGCCTTCCTGGAAGGTGCGAGTCCGTACTCGCCGGCTATGGTAGCGGCGGAGCCCTTGCTGGTAGATGGCGGTGCGGGAGCGAGCTAGGTCGCGTGCCTCGTCGAGTTGGTCGACTCCATCCTGGCGTGCGAGTTCGTTTGCGGCCTCCGTGTAGTTGACCACCCTGTGCGAGTCATGCTCTAGGTCGGTGGGCATGACTGCCTCAGCGCCATACACCATGAAGAAGGGGGTGAACCCTGTCGACCTGTTGACGGAGGTGCAGATGACCCAGATGACGGAGGGTAACTCCTCGACCTAGCACCTGGCGGTGCGCTCGAGTGGTACTTGGAGCCATGGCTTCAGGCCATGGAGGATGCTCTGGTTGGCTCGTTCCGCCTGGCCATTGAACTCCGGATGAGCGACTGAGG
The DNA here is from genome assembly GCA_916181665.1 of Avena sativa. NCBI lineage: Eukaryota > Viridiplantae > Streptophyta > Magnoliopsida > Poales > Poaceae > Avena > Avena sativa. The sequence continues at coordinate 205,940,843 of OV702296.1, forward strand.
TGAGGTCAAGTCGGATGTGATGTTCCTCGCAGAACTCAGCCATGGCTCCTTTGGCGAAGTTGGTGCCATTGTCCGTGATGATGCTGTTTGGGAACCCGTAGCGATAGATGAGCTCGCGTAGGAACTTGGTGGCGGTCTTCCCATCGCATTTCCGGACTGGCTTGGCCTCCACCTATTTGGTGAATTTGTCGACTGAGACCAAGAGGTGGGTGAAGCCGGAGGCGGCCTTCTTGAAAGGGCCTACCATGTCCATACCCCACATAGCAAACGGCCAGGTGATGGGGATTGTCTTGAGCACCGAGCTCGGCACGTGGGTCTGGTTGGCGTATTTCTGGCACCTGGCGCACCGCTGGACAATGTCGACGGTGTCTGTGTGTGCGGTGGGCTAGTAGAAACCGTGTCGCATAGCCTTTGCGACCAGAGAGCGAGCGCCGGCGTGGTGGCCGCAGTCGCCGGAGTGGATGTCATGGAGGATTTTGTGTCCCTCAGCGGGTTGGACGCAGCGTTGGAACATGCCTGTCATGCTGCGCTTGTGGAGCTCGCCGTCGATGATGACGAATGATTTGCAGCGGCGTGCTATCATCCGGGCGTCTGTTTCGTCTGTTGGCAAGGTGCCTCCCTCCAGGTAGGCGATGTACGGCATAGTCCAGTCCTCTGGCTCGGCGATGAGTGCGAATAGCGATGCCTCTGGTTGCAGCGGGACTCCGATGTTGATCTCCCTTGGGGGAGAGACGGAAGGCTTGGTGATGGTGTCGAGGAAGACGCCGGCGGGTGGTGCGAGTCGAGCCGAGCCGATAAGAGAGAGTGCGTTGGCCTCCTCGTTCTTCCGCCTGTCGATCCACTCGACGGAGTAGCCTGCGAAGTGTCCACCCAGCTTGTCCACTGCTTGGCGGTATGCCACCATGGTGGGGGAGACGGTGTCGCAGGTGCCAGCGACTTGCCCAGGGACGAGGTCGGAGTCTCCGTAGCAGCGTAGGCGGTTGACATTCATCTCCTTGGCAGCTCGCATGCCGTGGAGTAGTGCCTCGTACTCGGCCATGTTGTTGGTGCAGGGGGTGAAGTGGAGGCAAAGGACGTAGCGTAGCTTGTCGCCCTTTGGAGAGGTTAGCACGATCCCTGCTCCTGCACCGTCCCATTCTTGGAGCCTTCGAAGTGTAAACTCAAGTAGTGGAGGTATGGCAGCTTTTCTGGCTGCTGGGCGTCCTCCCAGTCGGCGATGAAGTCCGCGAGAGCCTGCGACTTGATCGCTTTGCGCGGCTCGTATTTGATGTTGTGGACGCCGATCTCGACGGCCCACTTGGCGACTCGCCCGGTCGCCTCACGGTTGCGGATGATGTCCTGCAACGGTGTTGAGGAGACGACCGTTATCAGGTGCTCCTGGAAGTAGTATGGCAGTCGCCACTGTGCTCTGAAGACCGCGTATACCAGTTTCTGGTATTGCGGGTAGCGCTGGTGTGACTCGGTGAGGACCTCGCTGATATAGTACACTGGTCGCTGCACCGGGCGCTCCTTTCCTTCCTCTGGTCGCTCGACGACCATGACGGCGCTGACGACGCGCTCGGAAGCCGCGACGTAGACCAACATGGGTTCCTTGTCGACGGGGGCGGCAAGTAGCGGTGCTGCGAGTAGCACCTTCTTGAGGTCGCAGAGTGCATCGTCCGCCTCCTTGTCCCACTGGAAGGTGGGGTTCTTGCGCATCAGGCGGTATAGGGGCATCGCCTTTTCTCCCAATCGGGGGATGAACCGACTGAGAGCCGCGACTCGCCCGGCCAGCTTCTGGACATCGCGCAGGCACTCGGGTTTGTCGAGTCGAGCGATCATGTCGATCTTGGTGGGATTCGCCTCGATCCCACGCTTGGAGATGACGTATCCTAGTAGCTGCCTTGCTGGTACACCGAAGGTGCATTTTCCTGGGTTTAGCTTTATCTTGTATTTCCGCCGGTTGGCGAACGTTTCCGCCAGGTCGGCGAGTAGGTCACTCTGGCGAGCGGACTTCACTACCACATCATCGATGTAGACGTGGATATTGCGGCCAATTTGGCTCGCAAGGCACTCCTGCATACACTGCTAGTAGGTCGCCCCGGCGTTCTTGAGGCCGAAGGTCATGGCAGTGTAGCAGAAGGCCCCGAATGTTGTGATAAACACCATCTTATCTTCGTCCTCAACGGCCATTTTGATCTGGTTGTACCCAGAGTATGCGTCGAGGAAGCATAGCGAATCCGAGCCCGCGGTGGAATCGATTATTTGGTCGATCCGCAGGAGGACGAATTGTTCCTTCGGACAGGCGCTGTTTAAGTTTGTGTAATCGATACACATCCTCCAGGTCCCATTTTTCTTCTCGACCAGGAATTGGTTTGCCAGCCACTTGGAGTATTTGATTGGCCGGATGAAGCCTGCAGCGAGTAGACGCTGCACCTCCTCGGCCATTGCTCGGCGGCGCTCTTCATTGAAGGGCCGTAGCGACTGCTTGACAGGTCGCACTTTGGGGTCGGCGTTGAGTTTGTGCTCAGCGAGTTCCCTAGAGACACCAAGCATGTCAGAGGGCTTCCATGCGAAGATGTCCCTGTTCTCAGGGAGGAACTCGATGAGCGCGCCTTCCTATGTTGCGCTCATGCCCGTCCCGATTGTCACCGTCTGGCTGGAGTCGCCTGGGACCAGCTCGATGGTGCGGGTATGCGTCGTTGCCTCGAAGGCGGAGGTGTTACCGCCCTCCGAGTTGGGCTTCTTGAGTATGGTGGGGTCGTCGTTGTTGACCCCGCTCGCGTATTTGGCGAGCTCGTCGGCGTGGTTGGCTTCTGCCGCGATGACGGCGTCGGCGAGTTCGGCTCCTTTGGCCTTGCACTCGGCGGCCATGTCGGGGTCGCCGTGGATGGTGATGATGCCACGCGGTCCAAGGACCTTCATCATGTTGTACGCGTAGTGGGGCGCCACCATGAACTTGGCGAACGCCTGGCGCCCCAAGACGCAGTGGTAGGGCCTGTCGAAGGGCACCATATCGAAGACGATCCACTCGGTGCGGAAGTTTGCCGTTGTGCCGAAGGTGACTAGGAGCGTGACCTTGCCGATCGGTTACGCCTTCCGACCGGGGACGATGCCGTGGAACGTGGTGTAGGTCGTCTCGACCATCGACTGTGGGAGCCGCAGTCGCCTGAAGGTGTCCAGGTACAGGATGTTGATGGAGCTGCCGCCGTCCATCAATGTCTTGGGGAGCCAGTAGTCTCCCACCTTGGGCTTGACCACCAGGGCGACTCGGCCTGGGTACTCGATTCGTGGCGAGTAGTCCTGGCGGCTCCAAGTGATTGGTTGCTCCGACTAGTTGAGGAACTGGGGAACGTCCACCTGGGCCACCGCGTTGACGGCGATGGCGCGGGCGATGACCTTCTTCTCGCGCTTCGTGTTGAAGCCTGTGAAGGTGTGGAGCGAGCCGGCCACGCTACCGAATTTTCCGCCGTTTGGTGGGTTGTTGTCGGGGTATTCCCGCGCTCGTCGTGCCTTCTCGATCTCCTTGAGAGAGTGGAAGTCGGCGGTCATGTGCGTAGCAGGCATTCCTTCCCTGTTGTGAAATACACAAGGTTGGTTAAGGAGGGCCGCGGGGTCGAACCTTGGCTTCTCCTTGTAGTTGCCGCCGTCGCGGCATTGCCCCCCGTCGCGGCGGAAGATCTTGGGCTCACACTGCGTGTACCCAGCGTTGGCGACGAAGTTGACTCGCCCGTCACTACGGAGCTTGCCGGTGAGGCGAGTGTTGCTGTAGCGTAGATCAGATCGTCGTCCATTGTCGGTGTCGCTCGTGCGGTGTTGTCCTCCCGACTCGTCGTCGGTTTCTTGGTTTGGGTCTTCCTCCGCGTATCTTTTGGCGATCTCTAGGAGATCCGGTATGTTGTCGAGTGGGCGGTATGCTCTTTTGAGCTTGGCGACCAGGGGCTCGTAGAGGCACGAGGTCTTGAAGCAGTGGATTGCGGTGTCTAGGTGGATACCGACCGCGTTGTACCACAGTTCTTGCCACCGTTGGACCCAGCTGCGGGTTGACTCGCGAGGTCCCTGGACGCATCGTTCCAGGTCCTCGATGGTGGTGGCACGGGTGTATGAACCCTCGAAGTGCCTGACGAAGGCGTCACGCATCTCTTCCCAGGAGTCGATGAGGTAGCGGGCGGCTATTAGATCGGTGTGGCCGGCGATCCCCATTGCCATGAGGTAAGTATCTAGCCACACAGAGGGATCGTACGAGGGGTCGTACTTCTCTATTTCCTTTGGCGCTTTGAAGTTCGCCGGGTATCTTTCGCCTCAGATCATCGCTCCGAAGCACCGAGGCCCGAGTCGGCTTAGTGACCCCCTCGGCTTGCCGTCGCGGCGGTTGGTTAGGGTATGCCGCAGGTCATCGGGCTGGCGTGCGCGCCAGCTCTGGTTGTTGATGATGTGGGTGCGGGCATCGACGGGCTGACCGTTGGCGGCGACGAAGTTGGTCGCCGGCCGGGAGTCGTTGGTGGAGAGTGCCGCGTTCGCGGGTCGGTGTTGGAGCTGTAGTGGTTCGGGTGGTGGGCAGTTGAGGGTGTTTGCCGCCATGGGGCGGCCGCTTGAGGCCGCTCTGCTGCCCGATGAACGCGAGTACATCCGACCCTGTGAGTCGACGCCTGCGTTTTGTTGCTCGACCGCCTTTGCGAGAAAGGCCTTGGCGTACTGGATCTGTAGGGCGCCGTCACCGGTAGCCGCGATGTTGTCGGCTATTGCTCGGCCTGTGACGAGGTTGTCCATCGGGGTGGAGAACAGTGGTAGGCCATTCGCGTTTCGCTCCCGTGAGGAGACCACGATCCGCGGCTGGTCCCTGGGGGGTGCGCGATTGGGTCGTGGTGGGGCGCCATTCGCCGTCGACCCTGGTGGGGGCCGGGCGCTTCCTCCTCGTGGCGCGTTCTCGCAGATCGCGCGCTCGGCCGCGCGGGCCGGGTCGTTCTCGTCGTCGAAATTCAGGGCGCGCCCCTGGACAGTGGGGTTCAGGCGCGACCTGATTCGTTGCTGGTGGTAGCGCGACAGCTCCTGCGCCGTCACCTGCTCGAGGCGAAAATTTTCGTGCTCGGCTTACTCCTTGCGGACTGCTTCCGCCAGCTTCAGGCGGAGTTCCTCGACCTCCGTTGCTGTTGCGTTGGGAGGGATCGGAGTGGAGAATGGATCCTCCGGCGGGTCGGCGCCAGTCTCCATGTAGGTCGCGGTGTGGCGGCCGGTCCTGTAGCGGATATCGGCGGAATTCTCTGACCCAGAGTCAAAGTCGAAGATCCCAAGGATGGAGGGATCCTCGAAGTCTCCGACGTTGGAGACCTAGGTGATGGAGCCCACGGGCGACGCGGCGACGATCGATCCGGTGAGTGACGCCGGGGTCGCCGAGTCGGTGTCGTTGTTGAGGGTGGTCTCTTCCGCGGCCGCGTTGGTTTCAGCCACGTCGATGTGGGCTGAGTCGTACTCGAAGGCGAGGCGGTGGATCGTGCGGACCTGACTCTCAGAGAGCCGGTCGCATGGAGGCGACTCGCGGATGCGAGCCGAGTCCTCCGAGATGATGACGTCGGTGAGGCCGACGAAGAGGCTGATCGTGCCGACCGGCAGGATCATGCTATGCGTGACGGGTCGCGCAGCCGGGACGTAGCTGCTCGGCAAGATTTGGAGCATCTCGCCGATCGCTTTCATGCGGTCGGTGGCGATCGACTCGTTGATGGGTAGATTGGATCTCGCCGCAGAACACTGGCCAGACCGGCCAGGCCCCACGGTGGGCGCCACTGTCGTGGGAATGACCACGGCAGATGCTGCAATCGGCAGCGAGTAATAGAACATGGGGCAAGGGCGGCCAACCATCTGCGGTGCGAGATGAGGGCGGAGACACAAGGATTTACCCAGGTTTGCCCCCCCGGAGGGTAAAGACCTACTCCTGCTAGATTGTATTATGGTGAGAGTACAATGGGGCGAGCTCGGCGGCTAGGCAGCGAGTCGCTTGGGTGTATGATGGAACGTATCCTCTATGCGCCCTCTAGGGAGGTTTATATAGACTCACCCCCTAGGGTTTACATATCTCAACCGAATCAGTTAAGGTTTCAGCGATCGTTTAACCTAATCCGACTGGGCCTATCTACGCTTCTGGGCCTTCAGCTTCCAGTCGCTTGAGTCCACGTCAGGTCTTGATCCAGTCGCCGTTCCGCAGGCCCACTCGCAGGCGCCTGGGCCAGTCGGAAACATCCTGCTGGGTATACCCCGGCAGGCATATCCCCATCAGCCGCGGCAAGGGGTGGGCCCACGCCTGGGCAGGGTGTGGCCCCCCTGGTCACCTCCCGTCCTCGCCTCTATGCCTATAAGAAGCCCCCGATGCAGAAACCCTAAGTACCCGATCAAAAACTCCAAGAAACCTTCTGTAGCGGTCGTCACCGTCGTACCTAGATCGGAGGGGATCTGAAGTTCTTCCCGGCACCCTGTCGGAGGGGAAATCATCCTGGAGGCCTTCTCTCCGATATGAAGCGTGAGTAGTTCCACCTTGGACTATGGTTCCATGTAGTAGCTAGATGGTTGTATCTCCTCCTTGTGCTTTCATGTATAGATCTTGTGAGCTTCGTTCATGATCAAGATCTAATCTATATGTAATAATGCATGCTGTGTTTGCGGGGATCCGATGGATATTGAGATTACTATGTCAGATTGATTAATGGTTTTTTCTTTATGATACTATCATGTCTGTGTTGTTTGTGATCTTGCATGCTCTCCGTTGTTAGTAGCTATCTTGGCCGAGTAGTTGCTAGTGACTCCAAGAGGGGGTATTTATGATCGATAGTGGGTTCATGCTTCTAGTTTCCAAGGGAAGTGACAGAAATATCTTCGGTTGTAGATGTGTTGTTGCCACTAGGGAGAAAACAACAGTCTCTTGTTCATGGAACAAGTGGATTGTTTACCTTAAACACTTTGCTTAAATCAGTTGTCTGTTGCTTGCTTTATGGCGGTCTATGTATATTGTTGTATTGCCCAATCGAATCTCATAGGATATTTTTGTCTGGTATTGCATTGTTATGCCTTGCTCAGTTCCTGTCAATTGCCCTGCTGTAATTTATTTACCCTTCATGCCATGTTGTTTATCTAAGGAAAGAACCTCTAGTGAACTATGGACCCTGGTCCCATCTTTACCATTGATACATCTTCAACTGTTACTTGTTTACTTGCTGCAAACCATTACCTTCCACACCATATGTTTAATCCTTTGTTACAGCAAACCGGTGCGCTTGACAACCTCACTGATTCATTGGGGCAAAGTCTTGAGTTTCTGTTGTGCAGGTCTCCACGTTGCTTGTAGCACCTTTGGGGCGTTTCCTTCCTCCTACTGGTTCGATAACTTGGTTTCTTACTAAGAGAAACTTGCCTATTGAACTGCATCATACCTTCCTCTTGGGGTCTCCCAACGAAGTGTTGCTGCACTCATCAAGCCTTTTTCTAGCGCCATTGCGGGGAGGCTAAGGACGTCTTCACAAGGGGAGTCCTCCACTTCCTTTATCTTTACTTTGTTTTTAGTTTGCTTAGTTTCTTTTTCTTGGTTTTGTTTGCATCTTTTCAAAAACTCCAAAAAAATTAGTCTAGCTTGGTTTGCTTGCTTTATTCAAAAACACAAAAAAATAGTTTCTACTCTAGTTGCCACCTTTCTCTAGCTCACCATGTTTCTCCCCAAGTTCGCCCTAAAGGATCTTGCAATAGGTAGTGGCTCCATAATTGGAAAAGATAATATTGAAGAATTTTTTAATCATGTTAGAAAGCATGATGATATTGACGATAAATCTATAGCAGAGCTTGCTCCTAATTATGAGATTACTGCAGCTTCTTATTTCATATGTTGGAGGCTAGGTTTGTTAGCCTTCACCCCTTCATACAATTCTTGTTCCTAAAACTAAAAGAAGAAAAGTATGCTGAAAAGAGAGCATTCATTCTTGAAACTTTACTAAAAGAGTTCCATGATGTTTCTAGGGAAGCCAAAAAGGTCTTTGAGCGTTTAATATGCTAGGTTCAAGTGTAGATGTTGTGGGTACTTCTAAGCCTAGAGAGGAATTTAAGATACCCATACCCTTTATGCTTGTTGGAATGCATGCTGCCTTTGAAAAGAATTTTGTTTGGATCGCTCCTAAAAATCCTTTTGATGAAAGTAGTAGACCAAAGAGAGATGAGAAGGGATCCTCCAAAACCCATTTGGATGATATACCTTTCATAGTTGAAGATTTTGCAAGTATTGATGTTAATGCTTCTTCATTTGAAAATACTTGATTCTTCTTGCTTCTTGTGCCTAACTTAAAGGCGTTAAAGAAAAGTACTTGTTGGGAGATAACCCAAGAGTTTCCTTGAGTCTTGAAAGTTATTACTTGAGTAATGACCTCTCATTATCCTTTTTGTTTTCTTTTTTGGGACAATAATGACCTCTAATGAGAGGGAAGTAAGATTTGGGGAGTTGCTGTCCCAAAACAGATTCTTGTCCTCCACCAAACAAATTCGTTAGGAGTCTATGTAACTCGGATTGAGCTAAAAGTTTACGATTAATCCCCTAGTATGTTATCTAACTTTTGTTAGTTCAACACTTTTTGATTTCATCAACAGAAGATGTTCGGAAAAATCGGTTTCTACCCGATGGTCTGTTTTGACAGATTTCTGCCATTATTTACATTTGCTTCTTATTGATTCCTTTTTGAGTTCTCTTTTGGGGAATTGAGCTTTTTGAAGGAGTTGCTACAGTAGCTTGTGTTTTTAGTGAAAAGTCTTGTTGTTCCAAAGCTTTTACTAAGGTCTAATATCTTTTGAGTACACTAATGTTGCTAATAAAGATTTTGTGAAGTTTTGTATGAAGAAAAAAATTTCAGGTGTAGAGAGAGAATGATGTAATGAGATGAAGAATGGAAAAAAGCTCAATCTTGGGGATGCCACCCCGGTGTCACCCCAAGAAATATCCAAGAGGTACAAGAGTCAAAGCTTGGGGATGCCCAAGGCATCCCCTTCTTCATCAATAAAAAGCTCAGGTTTGTCTAGACACTTTGTTTTTATTGTTTCATGCACAGTTGTGTTGTTCTTGGAGCGTCTTAGTTTTTGTTTTCTTTGCTTAGGTTGTTTAGTTTGCTTGAATAAAGTAGTTTGGACCCCCGTTCTCGCTGTGTTGTTGCAAATAAGTTGCTTGGTGTTGGAAAGAAGTAGTAAGTTCTTGCTTGAAGTGCAAGAGGAGCTTGCATTGACATTGACTTAGAATTTAGCATGACATGATAGGTGTTGTTTTGGCCATATGCTTAGTGATTATTGCTGCAGAATGTCTTGTTCCAAACAATTGGGATTGCTTAGTGTGCCTTGAAGAAATTATGCGTTGTTTTGGCATATAAAAGCATAGTATTGTGGTATTCTCCTTTGATGCTTTGTTTGGGTTGACTTGGCACATGCTCACTCCCAGTTATGACTATGACAAGTCACCATAGCCTCTATGATCATTTAGTCCTTGACTTGTAGTACCACCCTATGCTTTGATTAGTAATGCTTTGTTACTCTGCATGATTATGGCCATTATGCTCTCTTAGTTGGTTGCTCCCAGTCTTTTGCTAGCCTCCACTTGTATGAGTAAGCTCTACTCATGTTTCCAACTCCCAAGAAGCCAAGTTATTCCAAAGTGTCCACTATAAATTCATATGCATGGTGTGTTACACCATTCCAAGTATATTCTTGTTTTTAGCTATCTTCCAATTAAAAAGTATTTTGTTATGTGAAAACTTAGTGATTAAATCCCTCACAAACTTGATGGCACACTTTATGTTCTTTTCCCCTAATAAACTTGAACCATTGTATCATCTATGTTTAATATTCTTGCACTTATACATTGGAATTAGCAGAACCGTGCTGTCACGATGAACGTTTTCAACATTGCACTTGTACTTTGTACTCAGTTGATATCATGCTCTTTTGTCTATGGATGTCACCGGTGTGAAATAAAGAGGGAACTTGTAAGTCCATGGAGTTTCTATTTTGTGTTAGAGAAACGCTTGGGCCGCTAGCCTAAGCCATGTCTAATCATGGTGAAAACTTGCAGCATCACCATAGTGAGCTATGTATGAGGCATCCTCAATAAAAATCTATGCACATAGTAAATAAAAAGATCGCTAAGATGCTCATTGTCTGCTTGCCTTGTCATTTTGGTTATGGGATAGCTCCTGTACCATGTGCAAGGGGTACCCCGTTGGCGGTTCTCTATGATATGCATGTACTTACAATGACAAGAACTTATAGGTGACCGAAGTTGAGTAGCATGAGGTGTGGCCCTCGTATTCAAGGGACTTGATATTGCCAACTTATACTTCGTCAAGCATATACTCCATCTTTGTTCACTTTAACCTTAATAACTTCAAGATGCTTATGATAGGGGCAATGAGGGCTGAAAGCTAATAGGTACCATAATTTTTGGAAGGTCTTTTTGAAACTTGAAATTCGTGCTTCCTTTGTGAAGGGACTTTCTTCCACCATTATTTGAGTCTCCACCTTCTACCTTTAGGAACCATTAAGAGAGCATAGTTGTCATTCTGGGTGTAGTGTCCAAAGCTTATTGATTGATGCATATTCTGATATTACCTGTTCTTATGCTACTTGTTTCTAGTCACCCTTGTGAACTTTGAAGGTGTCCTATGCATCTATTTGCTACTCTATGAGGGACAAGCTGATTGCCACTATGCTATGTTTTCTGTATGTGAAACTAACAAACGTTTTTCAATACATGTTATTCATGATCTTTGTTTGTATCCTTTCATGTTGCATACATAGTTACTAAGTCCTATTGTTAGAACTCCATCTTTCATGCACATGTTTAGAGTTCTTTGTTCCCAGCTTTCAATGCTTGCAATTGGTTTGATCTTGGTTTTGGTGGTGCATGTCACCTCAAAAATTATTCTTCTTATCACTTACCTACTCGAGGACGAGCAGGAGTTAAGCTTGGGGATGCTTGATACGTCAGAAACGTATCTATAATTTTTGATGCTCCATGCTTGTTTAGTATCTAATTTGCTTTGATTTGTCTATACTTTGAGGTGTTTTTATATCTTTTCTGGAACTAACCTATTAACAAGTCGCCACAGTGCCAGTTGCATGTTTTCTTCTGTTTTTGGTTCCAGAAAGGCAGAAAATCAATATTCTCGGAATTGGACGGGACAAAATCCAAAGTCAATATTTTACCATGAGGGACAAGAATCCAGAAGACAAGACGGAGACGTGAACCAGGGCGGCCAAACCCCCTTAGGCGCAGCTAGGGGTGGGCCCACGCCTAGGTAGTGTGTGCCCTCCTGGTCGCCTCTCGGCCTCGCCTCTTCGCCTATAAGAAGCCCCAGATGCAGAAACCCTAAGTACCCGATCAAAAACTCCATGAAACCTTCTATAGCCGCCATCATCGTCGTCCCTAGATCGGGGGGATCTGAAGTTCTTCCCGGCACCCTGCCGGAGGGGAAATCATCCCAGAGGCCTTCTCTCCGGTATGAGGCGTGAGTAGTTCCACCTTGGACTATGGTTCCATGTAGTAGCTAGATGGTTGTATCTCCTCCTTGTGCTTTCATGCATAGATCTTGTGATCTCCATTCATGATCAAGATCTAATCTATTTGTAATCATGCATGTTGTGTTTGCGGGATCGGATGGGTATTGAGATTTCTATGTTAGATTGATTAATGGTTTTGTCTTTATGATACTATCATGTTTGTGTTGTTTGTGATCTTGCATGCTCTCCATTATTAGTAGCTATCTTGGCCGAGTAGTTGCTAGTGACTCCATGATACGTTGGAGACATATCTATGATTTTTGATACTCCATGCTTGTTTGGTATCTACTTTGCTTTACTTGTCTACACTTTGAGGTGCTTTTTACATGTTTTCTGGTACTAACCTATTAACAAGTTCCAACAGTGCCAGATGCCTGTTTTCTGCTGTTTTTGTTTCAGAGAAGTTAGTAAAGAAATATTCTCGGAATTGGACAGGAGAAATGCCAAAGTCAATAACTTTCCGTGGGGAACAAGAAGTCCAGATGAGAGCCGGAGGGGCTGTCCAGGGGGGCCAGACCCACCCCAGGCACGGGGTGAGGTAGACCCGCGCCTGGGTTGGGTTTGGTGACCCTGGTTGCCTCCCGGACTCGCCCCTTCGCCTATAAGAAGCCCCCGATGCATAAACTCTCGGGACCCGATCAGAAATCCACGAAACCGTCTGTAGCCGCCGCCACCATCGTCCCTAGATCGGGGGGGATCTGAAGCTCTTCCCTGGACCCTGAAGGAGGGTAGATTATCCCAGAGGCCTTCTCTCTGGTATGATTCCTAAGTAGTTCCACCTTGGACTATGGGTCCATGTAGTAGCTAGATGGCTGTATCTCCTCCTTTGTGCTTTCATGTATAGATCTTGTGAGCTCCATTCATGATCAAGATCTAATCTATTTGTAATCATGCATGTTGTGTTTGCGGGGATCCGATGGATATTGAGATTATTATGTTGGTTTGACTAATGGTTCTATCTTTATGATTCTATCATGTCTGTGTTGTTTGTGATCTTGCATGCTCTCCGTTGCTAGTGGTTATCTTGGCCAAGTAGTTGTTAGTGACTCCAAGAGGGAGTATTTATGCTCGATAGTGGGTTCATGCCTCTAGTTTCCAAGGGAAGTGACAGAAATATCTTCGGTTGTAGATGTGCTATTGCTACTAGGGAGAAAACAACAGTCTCTTGTTCATGGAACATGTGGACTATTTACCTTACACACTTTGCTTAAAGCAGTTGTCTGTTGCTTGCAACTTAATAATGGAGAGGGTTCAGATGATAACCTGAAGGTGGACTTCTAGTCATAGGTGCAGTTGGATTACGGTCTATGTATATTTTTGTATTTCCCAATCAACCTCATAGGATCTTTCTGGCTAGTAATTGCATTGTTATGCCTTGCTCAGTTCCTGTCAATTGCCCCGCTTTAATTTGTTTACCATTCATGCCATGTTTTTTATCTAAGGAGAGGACCTCTAGTGAACTATGGACCCCGGTCCAATCTTTACCATTGATACATCTTCCACTGTTACTTTTTTACTTGCTACAAACCATTACCTTCCACACCATACATTTAATCCTTTGCTATAGCAAATCGGTGAGCTTGACAACCTCACTAATTCGTTGGGGCAAAGTCTTGAGTTTGTGTTGTGCAGGTCTCCGTGAAGCTTGCAACACCTGTGTGACGTTTCCTTCCTCCTACTAGTTCGATAACCTCGGTCTCAACTGAGGGAAGACTTGCTGATGTACTCTTCACACCTTGCTCTTGGGGTTCCCAACAAGACTCCACATCAGCCACCAAGTTTTCTGGCGCCATCAAGGAGTCATCAACAAGTTTTCTGGCACTGTTGTCGGGGAGGCTAAGGACGTCTTCACTAGGGGAGTCCTTCACTTCCTTTCTCTTTACTTTGTTTTTAGTTTGCTTAGTTTCTTTTTCTTGGTTTTGTTTGCCTCTTTTCAAACAACCCACAAAAATTAATCTAGTTTTGTTTGCTTGCTTTATTCAAAAACACAAAAAAAACTTAGTCCTTGCTCTAGCTCATCATGTTGATCCCCAAGTTTGCTCTGAAAAATCTTGCAATTGGTAGTGGTTCCATAATTGGGAAATATAATATTGAAGAAGTCTTTAATTATGTTAGCAAGCATGAGGATATTGAGGATAAATCTATAGCAGAGCCTGCTCCTAATTATGAGATTGTTGTATCTTCTTTAGTTCATATGTTGGAGTCTAGGTTTGTTAGCCTTAACCCCTTCATACAATTCTTATTCCTAAAACTAAAAGAAGAGAAAAATGTTGAAAAAAGGGAATTCATCCTTGAAACTTTATCAAAAGAATTCCATGATGTTGGTAGGGAAGCCAAAAAGGTTTTTGAACATTTCAATATGCTAGGATCAAGTGTAGATGTTGTGGGTATTTCGGATATAACTAAGCCTAGAGAGGAATTTAATATACCCATACCCTATAAGCCTGTTGGAATGCATGAAGCCTTTGAAAATAACTTCGATTGGATTGCCCCTGAAAATATTTTTGATGAAGGTAGTAGAACAAAGAGAGATGAGAAAGGATCCTACAAAACCCATTTGGATGAGATACCTTTCATAGTTGAAGATTTTGCAAGCATGAATGTTAATGCTTCTTCATTTGAAAATACTTGATTCTTCTTGCTTGTTGTGCCTAACTTAAAGGCGTTAAAGAAAAGTACTTGTTAGGAGATAACCCAAGAGTTTACTTGAGTCTTGGAAGTTATTGCTACTATAATGACCTCTCCTTATCCTTTTTGTTTTCTTTTTTTGCCAAGAATGACCTCTAATGAGAGGGAACTAAGATTTGGGGAGTTGCTGTCCCGAAACAGATTTCTGTCCTCCACCAAAAAGATTTGTGAGGAGGATCTGTAACTCGGATTGAGCTCCAAATTTACGAATAAATCTCCCAGTATGTTGGCTAACTTTCGTTAGTTCAACACTTTTTGATTTGAGCAACAGAAGATGTTCGCAAAAATTCGTTTCTACATGTTATTCTGTTTTAACAGATTTCTGCCATTATTTGCATTTGCTTCTTATTGATTCCTTTTTGAGCTCTCTTCAGGTAAATTGAGTTTCTTTGAAGGAGTTAATTCAGTAGCTTGTGTTTTTAGTGAAAAGCCTTGCTGTTCCAAAGCTTTGCCTGCGGTCAAATATCTTTTGAATAAGCTAATGTTGCCAATGAAGATTGTGTGAAGCTTTGTATGAAGAAAAAATTTGAGGTATAGAGAGAGAATGATGCAATGAGATAAAGAATGGACAAAATCTCAAGCTTGGGTATGCCACCATGGTGTCACCCCAAGAAATATCCAAGAGGTACAAGCGTCAAAGCTTGGGGATGCCCAAGGCATCCCCTTCATCAATAAAAAGCTCAGGTCTGTCTAGACACTTCACTTTTATTGTTTCATGCACAATTGTATAGTTCTTGGAGCGTCTTAGTTTTCATTTGCTTTGCTTAGTTTGTTTAGTTTTCTTTATTAGTTTGGACGCCCGCTCTCGCTGTGTTGTTTTACAAATAAGTTTGCTTGGTGTTTGGAAAGGAGTAGTAAGTTCTTGCTTGAAGTGCAAGAGGAGCTTGCATTGACTGTGACTTAGACTTTAGCATGACGTGCTAGGTGTTTTTTTGTAATTGTGCATAGTGATTATTGCTGTAGCATGTCTTGTTCCAAACAATTGGGATTGCTTAGTGTTCCTTGACGAAATTATGTGTTGTCTTAGCATGCAAAAGCATAGTGTTGTGGTATTCTCCTTTGATGTTTTGCTTGGGTTGACTTGGCACATGCTCACACCATGTTATGACTATGACAAGTCACCATTAGCCTCTATGATCATTTAGTCCTTGACTTTTAGTACCAATATTTGCTTTGATTAGTTTTCTTTGTTGCATTGCATAATTATGGACATTATTGCTCTCTTAGTTGATTGCTCCCGGTCTTTTGCTAGCCTCCACTTGTATGAGTAAGTTCTACTCATGCTTCCAACTCCCAAGAAAACGAGTTATTCCAAAGTGTCCACTATAAACTCCTATGCATGGTGTGTTACAGCATTCCAAGTATATTCTTGTTTTCATCTATCTTCCAATTAAAAACTATTTTGTTATGTGAAAACTTAGTGATTAAAGCCCTCACGAACTTGATGGCACATTTTATTATTTGCCCCTAATAAACTTGAACCATCGAGGCAACTTTGTTGTATATGCTTGCACTTATAAGTTGGGATTAGCAGAATCGTGCTGTCACGGGGGACGTTTTCAACATTGCACTTGTACTTTTTGTACTCCGTTGATATCATGCTATTTTGTCTATGGATGTTACCGGTGTGAAATGAAGTGGGCACTTGTAAGTCCATGGAGTTTGTATTATGTGTTAGAGAAACTCCTGGGCCGCTAGCCTAAGCCATGCCTAATCATGGTGGAAACTTGCAGCATCACCATAGTTAGCTATCTATGAAGCATCCTCAATAAAAAGCTATGCATATGGTAAATAAAAAGATTGCTGAGATGCTCATTGTCTGCTTGCCTTGTCATTTTGGTTATGGGAAAGCTCCTATACCATGTGCAACGGGTACCCCATTGGCGGTTCTCAATGCTATGCAAATACTTACAGTGACAAGAACTTTCCTGGGCCCTAAGTTGAGTATCCATGAGGTGTAGCCCTCATAGTCAAGGGAATTGAGATTGCCAACTTATACTTTGTCAAGCATATACTCCAGCTTCACTATATGTTTATAGGAGGCACATTTAGCCACATGTGCCTCCTATAAAATAGGCGAGGCGCACTCCTTTTCCACGCGCCTCTAGTATAAAAATAGGCGAGACACATATAATAAGAATGCGCCTCCTATAATCCCTGTACGGACGAAATCAAGCAGCCCCAAATTATGCGAGGCGCATTCTAGCATATGCGCCTCCTATATATCAGATAGGCGAGGCGCATATGGGCAGAATGTGCCTCGCATAATCTGTGTGGGCCCGCGTGTTGGTAGGTTCTCGAATATGTGAGGCACATATGGTCATATGCGCCTCCTATATTTGATAATATTTATGCGCCTCAAGTAACTCATGCGGGCCCGGGTGGAGGTAGGTGGCCGCATAGGTGAGGCGCATATTGCTATATGCTCCTCCTATAGTTTGAATTATAGGAGGCACATATTGTGCAATATGCGCCTCCTATAACCTAGCACCACCTTTTTCCAACTTTTTGCACATGGAGCCAACTACCACCCCACTCACTTGTCTCACTTCTTCCTCCTCCACCAAGACAAATCTGGTCGCCCCCCTCCTCCTCCCCACCTCATTTCCCCCTTGATTCACCATAGAAGCTCGCTCAACCTCCATTGGTTGACACTCATATGTAAGTGAAGTCTCTTGCTCCTCTAGAGTGCGCCTCAAGTAACTCATGTGGGCCCGGGTGGAGGTAGGTGGCCACATAGGCGAGGAGCATATGGTCATATGCGCCTCCTATAGTTCAAAGTGTAGGAGGCACATATGGAGCAATATATTCCTCCTTTAGTTTGAAGTATAAGAGGCACATATCGAGAAATATGCGCCTCCTATAACCTGGCCTGATTCAAATTCGAAACAGCCACCTACCACACCTACCACCTCTCCTCCTTCGCCTTCTCCTTCTCCTCCACCTCTCCTCCTTCTCCTTCTCCTTCATCTCTCCTTCTTCTCCCCTTCTCCTCCTCCTTCTCCACTCTCCTCCTCCTCCACTATCCTCCTCATCTTTCTCCGGCGGACTTCTCCTCCTTCGGCGACCTCCATCTCCGGTGACCACTCCGGCCATGGACTCCACAACCACACCGACCATCTCCACTTCCACCTCCGGCTACGACCTCTGGTGGCCTCATCCTCCTCCACCATCTCCGGTGATCCCCATAGACATGGCCTCCCGCACATGCCTGCGATGGTAGGTTGTGGCCACGGGCATGGTCTCCAACGAGATCCAACGAAATTCTGGCCAGATCTAGATCTAGATCTGGCTGCCTTTTTTTGAAATTCAAAAATAATATACAAGGCGCATTCGAATCAATATTTGCCTCGCATATGCACAATATAGGAGGCGCATATGCAGAGTATAGGCCGCGCATATCGATATGCGCCTCGCATATGTGAAGTATAGGAGGCGCATATCATATGCGCCTCGCATAAAAAATAAGCGAGGCTCAAAGCTAGAGGCGCATACCATATGCGCCTCGCATATGCTTTTAGGTGCGCCTCTCATAAGGTTTTCTCTAGTAGTGTTTTCCACTTTAACCTTAATCACTTCAAGATGCTTATGATAGGGGAAATTAGGGCTGAAAGCTAATAAGTACCATAATTTTTGGAAGCTCTTTTTGAAACTTGTAATCCCTGCTTCCTTTATAAAAAGGCCTTTCTTCCACCACTATTTGAGTCTCCACCTTCTACCTTTAGGCACCATTAAGAGAGTAGAGTTTTCATTCTGTGTGCAATGTTCCAAAGCTTATTAATTGATGCATATTGTGTTGTTACTTGCTCTTGTGCTATTTGTTTCTAGTCACCCTTGTGAACTTTGCAGGTGTCCTATGCATTATATTGCTGCTCTATGAGGGACAAGCTGATTGCCACTATGCTATGTTTTCTGCATGTGAACCAAACAAATGTTTTTCAATGCATATTATTCATGATATTTGTTTTTAGATTGCCATGTTGCATGCATAGTTACTATGTCCTATTGTTAGAATTCCATCTTTCATGCACATTTTTAGAGTTCTTTGATCCCATCTTTCAATGTTTGCAAATGGTTGGATCTTGATTGTGAGGGTGCATGTCACCTCAAAAGTTATTCTTTTATCACTTACCTACTCGAGGACGAGCAGGAGTTAAGCTTGGGGATGCTGATACGTTGGAGATGTATCTATAATTTTTGATGCTCCATGCTTGTTTAGTGTCTACTTTTCTTTACTTGTCTACACTTTGAGGTGCTTTTTACAAGTTTTCTCGTACTAACCTATTAACAAGTTGCAACAGTGCCAGATGCCTATTTTCTGCTGTTTTGGTTTCAGAAAAGTTAGTAAAGAAATATTCTTGGAATTGTACGGGACAAATGACAAAGTCAATAACTTTTCGTGGGGAAAAAGAAGTCTAGAGGAGAGCCGGAGGGGCTGGCCGGGGGGGGCCAGACCACCCCAGGCACAGGGTCAGGTGGACCCGCGCCTGGGTAGGGTTTGGCGACCCTGGTCTCCTCCCAGACTCGCCCCTTCGCCTATAAGAAGCCCCCGATGCAGAAACTCTCGGGACCCAATCAGAAATCCACGAATCCGTCTGTAGCCTCCGCCACCATCTTCCCTAGATCGGCGGGGATCTGAAGCTCTTCCCGGCACCCTGCCGGAGGGGAGATCATCCCGGAGGCCTTCTCTCCGGTATGATTCGTGAGTAGTTCCACCTTGGACTATGGGTCCATGTAGTAGCTAGATGGTTGTATCTCCTCCTATGTGCTTTCATGTATAGATCTTGTGAGCTCCGTTCATGATCAAGATCTAATCTATTTGTAATCATGCATGTTGTGTTTGCGGGGATCCTATGGATATTGAGATTATTATGTTGGTTTGATTAATGGTTCTATATTTATGATTTTATCATGTCTGTGTTGTTTGTGATCTTGCATGGTCTCCGTTGCATGATCAAGAGGGAGTATTTATGCTTGATAGTGGGTTCATGCCTATAGTTTCCAAGGGAAGTGACAGAAATCTCTTCGTTTGTAGATGTGCTGTTGCTACTAGGGAGAAAACAACGGTCTCTTGTTCATGGAACATGTGGACTGTTTACCTTACACACTTTGCTTAAAAGAGTTGTTTGTTGCTTGCAACTTAATACTGGAGGGGGTTCGGATGATAACCTGGAGGTGGACTTCTAGTCATAGATGCAGTTGGATTACGGTCTATGTATATTGTTGTATTGCCCAATCAACCTCATAGGATCTTTCTGGCTAGTAATTGCATTGTTATTCGTTGCTCAGTTCCTGTCAATTGCCCCGCTGTAATTTGTTTACCCTTCATGCCATGTTGTTTATCGAAGGAGAGCACCTCTAGTGAACTATGGACCCCGGTCCAATCTTTACCATTGATACATCTTCCACTGTTACTTGTTTACTTGCTGCAAACCATTACCTTCCACACCATATGTTTAATCCATTGTTACAGCAAACCGGTGAGCTTGACAACCTAACTGATTCATTGGGGCAAATTCTTGAGTTTCTGTTGTCCAGGTCTCCGCGTTGCTTGCAACACCTGTTACGTTTCCTTCCTCCTACTGGTCCGATAATGTCACATCCCAAAATTCTCCTAATTTTGGAATGTGAAATAAATAAATAAGTTTGATTGATTGTTTGACTATGTTGGAAATTCTCAATGAGAAGAAACTTTTTGAATAGAAAATCCTCTCAACCTTGAATTCAAAATCTTATATTCTTTTGTTATGACCTAAGTAGCCATATAGGCAAAAGGGCATGGGTTGATTATGGATTGTAGAATTGGTGTGCAATATTTTAAAATGAAAATCATGAAGCATTCATAAGCATTTCATTACATCCATGCAAAGTTCTCACAAACTAAATCCAAATCCTGGTATCTAAATCCTATTGTTGATTCGCCCAAATGTTCCTAAGGGTAATTAAATTGACTTATAAAAACCCACTGTTGCTAAGGCATAAATTATTGATAATTATAGCCTAAAGAGATCCAACTAATATTACAAAATTTTAGAAACAAAATTGAGCTCATTTGGAGCTAGTATGAAAAAGTTATGGAATAAATACAAACAAATAAAGATATAAATAAAATGGAATATACAAGGATTTATAAATCCACTACTTGAAAACTACTAAAAAGATTATAAATATGATCCTACAATGATCTATTCGATTTTACAAAAATTTAGAAACAAGAATCATATCATTTGGAGTTTGTATGCAAAAGATACGGAAGAATCAAGTAAATAGAAAAAGAAAAAGAAAAGAAAAACTAAGCGGGCCGCCGGCCCACCCAGACCGACCAGCCAGACGCACCTACCTGAAGGTCGATCGTATGTGCGAGTTGCT
Source organism: Avena sativa (assembly GCA_916181665.1). Classification (NCBI taxonomy): domain Eukaryota; kingdom Viridiplantae; phylum Streptophyta; class Magnoliopsida; order Poales; family Poaceae; genus Avena; species Avena sativa. The sequence goes on from OV702296.1 coordinate 205,961,447, forward strand.
TTAAAACTCGTGCGAAAATACGTTTTCTAGACCTATCTCTATTCAAACTCTTATACCTTTTTATCTACAACTTTGAATTGACTTCCGTTTGTTTCTACTTGTTCCCTACTCCAATACCTATCTCTACACCGTCCCAAACCTCCATATAAACTCGTGGAGCCACAGCTGTACGAGTTTCTTTCCTCGAAATCCCGAATCTACACATGCCCGAATCTTATTTCGCTTTTTAACCCATCTAGACTTCGTCGTTTGCCTTCGGTCAAAAAAGAAAGTTGTAGGAATCGTCGAAATATTTCAATCCCGACAAACCTCACCTCTTTTCATCCACCACAGCCGGAGAATTTCATATCGCAATATTTCAGATCTTACGGTGTAAATCCAAGATGTACTCGCGCTTGTTACTTCGAATCCAAATTCCTTTGGTGAGAAGGTAGGAATAATGATTCCCCACAACTTTCGTGTTCTAAGTTTTTCAATTGGACCTACGGATTTGTCTCTCTAACACAGATTTGTTTCTTGTCTATTCTGAGCCAAAATCGGGTCAATCTCTTCTTCTAGCCACCGGATCCTATCCAGTCGGTCGAGATCCAATCAAACCGGTGCGTGCCATGTCGTCATCCCGGTCAGCTTCGTCATCAACGCCACATCAACGTCAGGTCAACATCTAGTCCCAGTCAGCATGCAAAGTCAACCTGTCCAGTCAGCGGAATATTCCGTTCGAATTTAAAATTGCATATTATAGATCTAAATTGTAAAATTCATTAGAAATTCATACCACGTCAAAAAATTGTGTATAATATATCAAATTGAAGATAATTTTACGTAGAATCATCTTATCAAAATAGATCCAAATTTACTGTACGTGGTTAATACAGTAATTTAATTAGTTTTAATGGTCTTTTAGGTTAATAAATTTATAAGAAATTATCTGTAACTCCAAAAAATATGAATAATATATCAAATTGAAGCTACTGTAATGTACTTTAAAATCATCTGGTTGGATCTAGCCTTTGCAGATTATTTAACCCGTAGCAATTTAATTAGTTTTAATGGCTTTATAAATCATTAAATTCATAGTAAATTAATTGCTTGTCACAAAAATATAAATGATATACCGATGGAAATCTAGTTCCATGTAGATCATCAATATGCAATTAGTTCAGCATTTTACTGTAAGGTTTTGCCGTGAACATTTAATTGGTTTAATGGCCTATTTAGAGTAATAAATTCATAAGAAAATAAATACTATTCAGAAAATTACAAATAATATGTCCCTGAAATCACAATTCCGTGGAGATTACAGATATAATTTTAGTTTTATTTTTAGACAACAGAAACTATATGAATCATTTAAAACCATGAAACACTATTTAAATCATACAAAAAGATCTATAACTCCGATTAGGGTAAATCCAAGTGCTAAGGTTTTGTATTGACAATATCTATACATAGAAATTGCATGACAAATTATTTGGTACTGTTAAAATAGAAATTCATACAGAAATATTTAAACCCATTGAAATAGTGTTTTAATCATAAGAAAATATCTATAACTCCTTTTTAGGTGATTCAAATTGCCACTGTCGATAAATTGCATTACCTCTATCCAGTAGCATCTAGTTCACAATTTAATACGACATAAACATATTTAGTTCAATTAAAGTGGTATACATAATATTAAATCGATACAACTTTAGTAATAAAAGCTTTAGTGCATTAAATGACTTTCGACATGCATCATGTAATCTAACTATGTTCAGAACACTAAATGCAACCATTGTGACTCATTAAATTGTCATGCATGCATTTGTTGTATTTGTTTGATCTCTATGTGCTATTGTTTATGTTGTATGCAATTGTTTGATCGATAGATTGCGAGGAGTGCAACATGTGTGATTGCAACTACTATGATTGCAAGTATTGTGGTTATGACGAGAGCAACCATTATATCTTTGAGAATTGCAAGGATTATCTAATCGACTACATCTACAACAAAGGCAAGTGGTGCTATCTTGGTCATAAATGTCCTACTGTTTTCCTATGCATTGTAGATGTTTTTGTAGAATTGCATCTATAGGAATTGATGTGTATATGCTATGCTATGTCCTATTATGTGGTAGGGTTTTCCTGTAGATGAACCACCGTTGGTAGATGTGCTTAGCCATGCTATGATGAACGAGGGCTGGGTTACATCACTGATGTTGATTCTAAATGTGTTGGTTTGCGAAAACTAAAACAACTTAATCAATAAATCTCCTGGGTGTGATGGGATTGATAATTTTTGGTGGTATCATTGCGGAAAGGCACCCAGGACACTGAGAAATGATTGGTTTCTTTTTTTGGAAGCTTTCGTGTGCAACCATGTGCCAATAATGAAATGGGCAGTTGGTTGAACTCAGTAGGTTGTGGTAACTCGAACCCGCGTATCCAGAGATGTAGATAGTGTAGGTTGGACCGGTGCGCGTCGGGATTGGGGAGCTACTTCCCGAACGGTTCCTTCTTGGACTTCTCCCTATCATCACCCAATATGAGACTGGTGGTACGAGCTGGGCTGGCCAAGTCACATGGGTAAAGTGTACTAACCCCTGCAGGGTGTATAAACTAAGTGCTTAGCCGTGCCCCCGGTTATGGACAATTTGCGTGACCTGATACTGATGCTATGATATTTCTCACTCATCCTTATTTCTTAATTACTTAAAACTTGTTGGGTGAACATAATTGGGTAGGAGTACCTGGGAGTGAACCAGAGTGTCCTATTTATCGTATTGGAAAACTACTTTGTTACAAATGTTAGGATAAAACTGTTGCTTTATGCAAATGAGCCTGAACTCCACTTGGCCAAATAAGCATGTAGTTGATAGATCTGTTTTTAACCACTTTAGCCTACTTGCCATACATTCAATGTATTGACCATTCGTGGCTGCAACGTTTCATGTTGCAGGTTATATCGTATCTGAGTGATCGCTCATAGGTCGCGAGACTCCACTCAACAATTGTTCGCCTGCGACACATTTGAAGGATGGAGATCTACCTTGTATTCATTTTCCGCTGTGTACTTGTATAAATAATGTAAATTCTGGATCATATTCGTTGTATTTATGATGCACGGTTATATTTGGTATCATTTTGTACTGTGTGTGCCAGTGAACCGATCCAGGGATTGGCACTATACACATGAACTCAGCCTTATCAGGCGAGGGTGTTACAAGATGGTATCAGAGCTGTGTGTTAACTGTAGGATCATGACCTTAGAAATGGATTAGCAATAAAAGACCTCTATTAGGGGAACTATCATATTTTCTACTTATTAGATGTTCTTATATTCCTTGTCTATCTTTTCTATAACCTGTTCTTGTTCAAAATTTATAGTTGTCCATTCTTATGATACCTATATGAGGGTTAGCATATAAGTAAAACAACAAATAATATGACATAAATAAACATCCCACCAAGTTTGGTTAGTTCTGGACCACCATATTTTATCTCTTTAGGAGATCATCGCTATCGTGTTAGCATATTGTTCTTACCAACTTATGTGGTATGACAATATAGGTTGCTTGCTTGTTTGTACTGAACCATATCATGTGATGCCTTGTTTAAGATCTGTTATTTTGAAACTCTAAAGTTGCTGGAGTTTTCGTGTGGTTTTAAAATTATTTTAATGGTGTGAATTGATTGAAATTCGTGGAATAACTGCTGCAGTTTTCTGCCTGACCTGTTGAACCACGCGATTTTTCATATTTTATTGGTAACTCATAAAAATCAAAAAAAAGGATCTGGAGCGAAATTACCTGTAGTACATGCACAAAAATTGGCTAAAATTTCTGACGAGTTTAAGTCGGTCAGAAAAATTTGTGAAGTCTGTTGTACCGTTTTGACAGATTTTGTTTATTGCTTATATGTTGCTATGTTTTACTCTAGTATTGTTCCCAATGCTTTCAAACTATTTTGTGGTTATATACTACTAAGTTTATACCCCTGTGATGTTATTATACAAGTGTTTGATTGTATGTTGATCGCCTATGATTGTTTCCTTGTTGTGACATTGATTGCTTCATATAGTTATGGGTAGGATTATTTCCTTAGTCGTTTCTTTCCTATAGAATCTATTCTTACCTATCTTGAACCGTTGGAGATATAATGATGTGGTAAGTGGAAGGTTTGACAACACAATGCATTTAGGAAGGAGAATGCTTTATCTAATGGAAAAAAAGAGATGTGGAAGTATGAAGTGTTGAAATGATGTTATGTAGTAGATTACAAAGTGACATCGCCATTTAAATTATATTGGAAAGAAAACATGAAGAAACTCCATATTCATGGATTTTGGGAGTCTTTGATTTGATCAAGTGACGCTTGTGAGAGTTTCCTCGGGATAATTAAAACTTCGTTCAAAGGCCAAAGAAGAGCGGTCTTCGAGGGTATGTATTCTATGGATGTATATCCACCCGTTGCTTCTATCTAATAGATAGATCTTGGTACATAGTTGTTCCCATCGTAGCAAATTGTTTTGTTTTCTATGTTGTGAACCCTACAGATCTTCCAATGGCGAAAAATACAATCCAGTTGAGGATGTTGAACCATGAAAAGGTATGATCCATATACCCTCCGATCTCATTTCTGAAGTTAAAAAGTACATGGAAGAAAAAGGTATAGCTTCGGAATTAGTTAAAGAAACTAAAGTTGATATTCTTCAAACTTATGTAATAGAAGATGATATTAATATTGTAATGAAAAAATTTAGGTACCAACAAAATCAGTTCCATGAGAAAAATTATAAACATTTTATGACATGGAAAAAATAATATAAGGGACCTAACCAAAGTCTTTGATGACTTGGGTCTAGCTACAAAACATTTATATAAATACATAAGCAAGGTTAAGACACAATGTGATCAAGTTACTGAAACCCAAGATTTGATTTTGATCCAATGTAATTTTGGTACAGTTTCTACTAACATTGTCACTAGACGTGGTACAGAAACACAGGAACCACAAGGACCACCTAGGTATCAAGAGGAACAAGCCCGCAAGGTAAGAGAAACTCAAGATATGAGTCAAGAAGGAGATAACCTTTATGGATCCTCAAGATGACATAGACTATGTAGCTCAGAAAAAAATCCCATGAAGCTTCTAAGACACAACAAGAGGAAGATGAAGTAGGAGATAAGCGTAAACTATATGATTCATATGCTGAGACGATTGACTCAAGGGAGGAAGCTGATCTTGGAAAGTAACAAGAAGAGCAAGTTATCACATCACGGGAAGAACACATTGATAAGCAAACGTCAGTGGTAATAAGAACTAAGAAAGACACTCCTCCAATGCCAAAGGTAAAGAGAAGGTAATACCAACCAAAAAGAAAATTCATTATCCTAATCGGGTTCAATATGAACCTAATAAAGCTATTTATGACTGTTTCGCTGAAGCATTAGGAAGCCTTCGCTTAGAACTTCCTTTATATGATGTTATTCAAGTTCCTACGTATAAAAAGTGTATGCGAGATATTCTTAATAGAAAAAAGAAGGTAACTAATGTTGGAGATATGCCCTAGAGGCAATAATAAAAGTAGTTATTATTATATCTTTGTCTTTATGATAAATTTTTACATTCATGCTATAATTGTATTAACCGGAAACATTAATACTTGTGTGATTTGTAAACTTGTTAGAGTCCCTAGTAAAGCCTCTTAGTAATACTAGTTTGTTGGTTGATAGATGATCATGGTTTCCTGATCATGAACATTTAGATGTTATTAACAACAAGATCATATCATTAGGAAAATGGTTTCATGGACATACTCCTATAGATAAGCGTAGCATAAATATCATGTCATTTCAATAGTTAGTTTGCTATGAGCTTTCATATACATAGTAACCTAATTCATTTGACCATGAGATCATGCTAATCGCCAACACTGGATGGATGCTTTTGTGACATCAAACACCACTTCGTAACTCGATGGTTATAAAGGTTGCATTGAGTTTTCAGAAAGTATGTGTTTAGGCACATGGATCAAGAGTGGGATTTGTCCATCCATATGATGGATAGATATACTCTAGGCCTCTCGGTGGAATGTCATCCAATTAGCTTGCAAGAATATGACTGTCTCACAAGGGATCACATATCACATGAGCGAGTAAAGAGTACTTATCGGTAACGAGGTTGAACTAGGTATGCAGAGATACCAACAATCAGACCTCGGATAAGTAAAGTATCGGGAGACAAAGGGAAATTGGTATCGTATGTAAATGGTTCATTCGATCATGAAGTAATCATAGAAATATGTGGAAGTGATATGAATTTCCAGATTCCTCTATTGTTTGTTGATCGGAGAAGAGTCTTAGTCATGTCTGCATATTTCACAAACCGTAGGGAGACACACTTAAGGATTCGATGTTTTTGAGTAGATATGGAATGTGAGTAGGAAGACCGAATGTTGTTCGCAGTCTCGGATGGAATCTGGGATATCACTTGGAGAACCGGAATGGTCCAGATAATAAGATTCATATAATGAATGTCCAATTCCGTAGTTCGGGAATGGTTCTCGTGTTTTCACTCGAATGTTCTAGAAGGGTCTACAAGGTTCACCGATCCGGAAGGGGAAGGGTGCATGAATGTATCATGACAAAGTGGAATGGTTGCATCATGTCCTAGGTCACTTGGTTGGACACTTGGAAGATAGAAATCTAAATCTAATTTGAAAGTTAAAAAGGCAGTTTGAAAAAGTCAAACTGGGACAATGTTTCCAAGTGGAGGGAAGGCAGGATTCCAACCTAAGGAAGGAATCCTCCCCCCCTTTCCTCCGGCCACATGAAGTGGTGTTGGGGGAGGATTACCTCCCTATTTCCGCCCCTCCCTCTCATAAATAGAGGGGAGGGGCGCCCCCTTGCAACACACCACCAAACCCTAGCCCCCAAGTCGTCACTGCCCTAGCGCCGCCACCGCCCTAGACGCTGCCGGCCACCACCTCCTCCCCTTGGACTCTAAACCTAGTTGTCTATGATCTCTTCTACTCCATCCTACTTGCACCGGCTTAGGCGAAGCCCTGCAGGATCTCCCCTCTAAACTAGAACAAGGGAGGAGAGAGCTACAACCTCCGCTGCCAGCTGGAACAAGGGAGAGGAAGGTCTTAATCGAGTACCGAACATGTGACCGTCTATTGGAGCGCTGTAGGAATGCGGCGCCGGAAGGATCGTATATGCAAGCTTGAGATCGGCAAGTGAATGACTACATCATCCACGATAATCTGCTCTCATTAACTGCTTTGTAATCTTCTAGGGTGAGTACTATATCGACTCGTTGCTACAATCTAGTAGATATATCTTGGCTTGTGTGTGTTCATGCGGTAGATTTTTTCCATGCTACGAACGCCTACAGTGGTATAAGAGCCATGTCTATAAGTAGATCTGTTGCATGAGTAGAACACAATGGTCATTGTGGGTGGTGGTGAGTTTATTATCAATTTATTATTGTGTACTTTGCATCTTCCAGACATCTTTGTGGGTGGTGGGATGAAGCGTCCCGAGCTAACCTTACATGACATCATTCATGAGACTTGCTGCACTCTCAAAATGCAACTTGCATTGCATAAGTGGCTTCGAGGGTGTCTGTCTCTCCCATCATAATGAAGATTTAATTTACAACGGGCACTTGATAGTTCATGCATCAACATTGTGGTTCTTGTTCGTAAGTTAGAACGATACTTATTGAAATCTCCAAACCAAGTAAAATATGCAAAGAAAATTAGAGGCATCTAAATTTGTTTTGCAGGGGTGTGATGTGATGTGATATGGCCATGATTGTGATTATACATGATGTATGCAATGATCCTTATTGTAAGTCGGCAACCGACAGTAGCCTTATGGTTGTCTTTTAATTTTGTTAAGTCTTGCGTGTCTATTATTCAAAGTAATTGTAATAGTTGATGCTGGTGGACGAAAACCATGGAGCGGTGCCATTGACCTTGACGCCATGACGGTGATGATGGAGATCATGTTCGTTCTTGAAGATGGATATTAGAAGCACAAGAAGAAAGGCCATATCATATCACATATTTTGAATTGCATGTGATGTTAATCCTTTTATGCATCTTGTATTGCTTAGATCGTGATGGTAGAATTATAAGATGATCCCTCTCACAAAATATCAAGTTATAAAGTGTTCGTCCTTAGTAGGCACCGTTGCCAAGACTCGTTGTTTTGAAGCACCACATGATTACCGAGTGGGTTAGATTCTGTGAGTGTATACAATGGGAGCAAGCTAGATTTACTCATGCAGAAACTAAGGTTACATATTGACGAGCCTAGCATGTACATACATGGTCTTGGAACACGGAATACCGAAAGGTAAAAGCATGAATCATATAGTAGATATGATGAACATGTTGATTATTCGCCTTTGAAACTACATTATGTCTCGTGATGATTGGACTTGATGTAGTGGATTTGGTTCGTGTGATCACTAGAACAATGTGAGGGATATTGTTTTGACTGGGAGTTCACCTAGATTAATTTAACTATTAATTAGAACTCAATTTGTCATAAACTTAGTCTAAACTATTGTAAATATGTTGTAGATCAATGTCGTCCCCAACCATCAATTTTAATGCGTTACTAGAGAAAGAAAAGTTGAAAAACAATGGAAGCAACTTCGCAAATTGGTTCCATAATTTGAGGATTGTCCTCAATATTGGTCAGTTGACCTATTTGCTGGATGTACTGCTGGGTGAGCCACCTGTAGATGATGCTACCGATGAGGTGAAAAATGTTTACCACACTCGGAAGAATCAGTACTCCACAGTTCAGTTTGCTATCTTGTATGGTTTGGAATCGAACCTTCAAAAGAGGTTTGTGAACTTTGACCCACATGATATTGTCCGTGAACTCAAAATGATATTCGAGGCTCACGTGACAGTTGAGAGTTATGAAGATTCTGAAAGTTCTTTAACTGCAAGATGGAGGAGGGCATCTTCGTCAGTGAGCATGTTCTTAAGATGTCTAGGCATGCTAATAAGATCCAGAGCTTGGGACTAATAATTCCTAATGCGTTGGGGATTCATCGTGTCCTCCAATCACTACCACCAATTTACAAGAACTTTTTGATGAACTACAAAATGCAGCGCAAGGATAAGACGTTGCCAAAACTCTTCTCTATGTTGAATTCTGCGGAAGGGGAGATCAAGAAAGAGCACCAAGTGTTGATGGTGAATAAGACCACTAATTTCAAAAGCAAGGAAACCCTAAGAAAAAGGGAAACTTCAAGAAGGGCGGTAAGAAAGCTACCGTGCCGACGAAGAAGACCAAGGCTGGGCTTAAGCCTGATACTGAGTGCTTTTACTGCATGGGAGAAGGTCACTCGAAGTGGAATTTCCCCAAGTACTTGGCGGATCTGAGGAAGGCAACATCAAGAAGAAAGGTATATCCGATATACATGTTATTGATGTTTATCTTACTAGTAGTCATAGTAGTGCCTGGGTATTTGATACTGGTTCGGTTGCTCACATTTGTAACTCGAAACAGGTGCTGCAGAATAGATGGGAACTAGCGAAGAACGAGGTGACGATGTGCGTTGGAAATGGATTAAAGGTCGATGTGATCGCGGTCGGCACGCTACCTCTTCATCTACCATCGGTATTAGTTCTATACTTAAATAATTGTTATTTGGTGTGTGCGTTGAGCATGATCATTATGTACGGATCATGTTCGTTGCGAGATGGTAACTTGTTTAAGTCTGAGAATAATGGTTGTTCGATTTGTATGAGTAATATGTTTTATGCACATGCATCTTTGATAGATGGTTTATTCTTGTTGAGTCTCGATTGTAGGAATACACATGTTAATAATATAGAAGCTAAACATTTGAAATTAAGCGATAAATCAACATATATGTGGCACTGTCGTCTTGGTCACATTGGACAAACTCCATCCTTATGGACTTCTTAAAACACTTGATTTCGAATCACTTGAAAGATGTGAAGCATGTCTGATGGGAAAATGACTAAGACTCCATTTTCTAGTATGATGGAGAGAGCTACAGACTTATTGGAAATCATACATACCGATGTGTGTGGCCTGATGAGTGTAGCATCGCGCGGTGGTTACCGTTATGTTCTTACTTTCATGGATGACTTTAGTAGATATGGGTATATCTATTTCATGAAACATAAGTCCGGAACTTTCGAGAAGTTTAAGGAATTACAAAGTGAAGTAGAGAATCGACGTAACAAGAAGATTAAATTTCTACGATCTAATCATGGATGTGAATATCTAAGTTACGACTTTGGCGAGCATTTGAAGAAATGTATAATATTTTCACAATTGACACCGTCGGGAACACCACAATGTAATGGTGTGTCCGAACGTCGTAATCGAACTCTCTTAGATATGGTTTGTTCTATGATGTCACTTACAGATTGACCATTATCATTTTGGGGTTATGCATTATAAATAGCCGCATTCACTTTAAATTGGGCAACATCTATATCCGTTGAAACAACACCATATGAATTATGGTTTGGGAAGAAACCTAAATTGTCGTTCCATAAAATTTGGGGTTGCGAAGCTTATGTAAAGAAGTTACAACCCGACAATCTTGAACCCAAAAAGGAAAGATGTGTCTTCATAGGATACCCAAAATAAACTATTAGGTATACCTTCTATCATAGATACGAGGGAAAAATCTTCGTTGCCAAGAATGGATCCTTTCTAAAGAAGGAGTTTCTCTCGAAAGATGTGACTGGAAGGAAAGTAGAACTCAACAAGGTTGTCGAACCTTCTCTCGGATTAGAGAGTAGCACAACACCAGAAGAAGTTCCTGTGGCGCCTACACCAATAATAGAGGAAGCTAATGATAATGATCATGAAACTTCGGTTGAAGTTACTATGCAACCGCGCAGGTCGACGAGGACTCATACCACTGCTAATTGGTATGATCCTGTTATGAATGTCATGTTGGTGGACAACACCAATGACCCTGCGACATATGAGGAAGCGATGATGAGCTGAGATTCCAATAAATGGCAAGAAGCCATTAAATCTGAGATTGGATCCATGTACGAAAACCAAGTGTGGACTTTGGTGGACTTACCGGATGGCAGGAAGGCTGTCGAGAACAAATGGACTTTCAAGAAGAAAAAAAATGTTGATGGTAATGTAACCTTCTATAAAGCTCGACTTGTCGCAAAAGGGTTTCGACAAATTCAAGGAGTTGACTACGATGATAATTTCTCACCAGTAGCGAAGCTAAAGTCTGTGAGTATTTTGTTAGCAATCGCTACATATTATGATTATGAGATGTGGAAGATGGATGTCAAAACGGCGTTCCTCAATGGAGACATCGATGAAGAGTTGTATATGGTACAACCCAAAGGTTTTATCGATCCTCAAGATGCTAAAAAGGTATGCAAACTTCAACAGTCCATGTATGTATTGAAGAAAGCATCCCGAAGTTGGAATCAATGTTTTGAGAAGGTAATCAAAAGTTTTGGTTTTATACAAACTTATGGAGAAGCATGTATTTACAAGAAAGTGAGTGGGAGATCTGTAGCATTCCTAGTACTATATATGGATGACATATTGTTGATTGCGAATGATGTATACCTTCTTAAAAGTGTCAAAGAATTTATTTGAATAATAGTTCTTCAATGAAGGATCTTGGCGAAGCTGCTTATATATTAGGCATAAAGATTTATAGAGATAGATCGAAACGCCTAATATCGCTTTCATAAAGTACATATTTGGACAAAGTTCTAAAGAGGTTTGGAATGGAAGTTAGCAAGAAAGGGTTCTTGCCCATGTTGCCCAATACGACCTTGAGTAAAACTCAAAGTCCCGCTACGACAGAAGATAGAGAGAGGATGAGTAATACTCCCTATGCCTCAGCCATAGGATCTATCATGTGTGCCATGCTATGTACTAGACCCGACATTGTATATGATGTTAGTTTAACTAGCAGATATCAAAGTGATCCAGGAGTGGATCATTGGACAGCGGTCAAAAACATCCTTAAGTACTTGAAAATAACTAAGGATATGGTTCTTTCTTATGGAGGTGATGAACAACTTGTCGTTAATGGTTACACTGATGCTAGTTGTGTTGGAGATATGCCCTAGAGGCCATAATAAATATAGTTATTATTATATCTTTGTGTTTATGATAAATGTTTATATTCATGCTATAATAGTATTAACAAGGAAACATTAATACTTGTGTGATTTGTAAACTTAAATTGAAGTCCCTAGTAAAGCCTCTATACATCACTAGCTTGTTGGTTAATAAATGATTGTGGTTTCCCTATCATGAACATTGAGATGTTATTAACAACAAGATCATATCGTTAGGAGAATGATATGGTGGACATACTCCTATAGATAAGCGTAGCATAAAGATCAAGTCATTTTAATAGTTCAATTGCTATATGCTTTCTGATACATAGTAACCTAATTCCTTCGACCATAAGATCATGCATATCACCTTTACCGGATGGATGCTTTGATGACATCAAACACCACACCGTAACTGGGTGGCTATAAAGATGGCATTGAGTGTTCGGAAAGTATTGGTTGAGACACATGGATCAAGAGTGGGATTTGTCCATCCATATGATGGATAGATATACTCTGGGCCCTCTCGGTGAAATGTCATCCAATTAGCTTGCAAGCATGTGACTGGCTCACAAGGGATCACATATCACGGGAACGAGAAAAGAGTACTTATCAGTAACGAGGTTGAACTAGGTATGCAGAGATACCGATGGTCATAACCTCGGATAAGTAAACTATCGTGAGACAAAGGGAAATTGGTATCGTATGTAAGTGGTTCATTCGATCGCAAAGTAATCGTAGAAATATGTGGGAGCCATATGAATTTCCAGATTCCTCTATTGGTTATTGTTCGGAGAAGTGTCTCGATCATGTCCGCATAATTCACGAACCATAGTTAGACACACTTAAGGATTCGACGTTGTTTGAGTAGTTATGGAATGATGAGAAAGAGACCGAATGTTGTTCGGAGTCTCGAATGGGATTCGGGATATCACGAGGAGATCCGGAATGGTCTGGAGAATAAGATTCGTATAAGGAAAGTCCTGTTTCGGAGTTGGGGAATGGTTCCGGTGTTTTCATCGGGAATGTTCTAGAAGGTTCCGGAATGTCCGGCACTCCGGAGGGGAAGGGTACATGAATGTGTTATATCAAGTTGGTATGGTTGCATTATGTACTAGGTGTCATCGCTGAACAAAATAGAGGGTTTATTCAAATCCTAGTTTGAAAAAGTCAAACGGCAATTTGAAAGTCAAACGACTATTTTTGGGAAGTGGAGAGGGAGGTGGAAACCGAGTTGGGGAGGAGTTCCTCCCCTCCACCACCGGACCACCTCCAAGCCGAGTTGGGGAGGGACTCCCCTCCCCTTGGCCGGCCCCTCCACCTATATAAGGAGGGGCAGGGCTCCCCTCCTAGATACACAACTCCTCCGCCACTAAACCCTAGCCGCCGGCGCCGCCACCTCCACTGCCACCGCCGCCGCCCTAGGGAAAACCGCCGCCGCCGCCTAGCTAACCCTAGCCGCCGGCTTGCCCCCTCCTCGGCGTGTCTAAACCCTAGATCTTCGAGGGTCTCTCTCATACTCCGCCATACTCGCTCCGGCTTAAGGCGAAGCCCTGCGAGATCTCCCCTCTACTTCTGGTACCAAGCCGTTGTGCTGCCGGAATCGTGAGAAGAGTGCTACAACCTCCGCTGCCTGCTGGAACAAGGGAGAGGAAGGTCTTCGTCGAGTACCGAACGTGTGACCGACTGCGGGAGCGCTGCCGGAACGCAGCGCCGGAAGGATCGTCTACGCGATCTTGAGATCGGGAAGAGTGCGACTACATCACCCACGAGAATCCGCTCTTGTTAAACACTTTGGAATCTTCGAGGGTGAGTTATTCCATCGACTCGTTGCTACAATCTAGTAGATAGATCTTGGCTTGTTTGTTTGTATGCGGTAGAAAATTTTTGTTTTCCATGCTACGAAACCCTACAGTGGTATCAGAGCCATGTCTATATGTAGATCTGTTGCACGAGTAGAACACAATGGTCATTGTGGGCGTTGATGCTTTTATTGTCGATTGCTTCTTGTGTACTTTGCATCTTGCAGGATGTTGGGATGAAGCAGCCCGGGCTAACCTTACATGACATCGTTCATGAGACTTGCTCCACGCTTGACATGCAACTTGTATTGCATAAGTGGCTTTGCGGGTGCCTGTTTCTCCTAGCATAGTTAAGATTCAATTTACAACGGGTGATTAACAATGCTAGTATCAATGTTGTGGTTCTTGTTCGTAAGTTAGAACGACACTTATTGAAAGCCCCAAACCACGTAAAACATGCAAAGAAAGTAGAGGCGTCTAACTTTGTTTTGCAGGGGTGTGCAGTGATGTGATATGGCCATGATTGTGATTATATTTGATGTATGCAATGATCCTTATTGTAAGTTGGCAACCGGCAGGAGCCACATGGTTGTTTTTAATTTATGTTAAGACCCGCGTGTCTATTCAAAGTAGTTGTAATAGTTGAAGCCGGTGGACGACAACCATGAAGAAGCGTCATTGACCTTGAAGCAATGCCGGTGATGATGGAGATCATGTTCGTGCTTGAAGATGGAGATCGGAAGCACAAAGAAGAAAAGGCCATATCATATCACAGATTATGAATTGCATGTGATGTTAATCCTTTATGCATCTTGTATTGCTTAGTAGACGACGGTAGCATTATAAGATGATCCCTCATGCACATGAATTTCAAGTCATAAAGTGTTCACCCTTAGTTAGCACCGTTGCTAAAGCTTGTTGTTTTGAAGCACCACGTGATGATCGGGTGTGTTAGATTCCGCAAGTGTATACAACGTGAGCAAGCCAGATTTGCTCATGCGGAAACTAAGGTTTGACGAGCCTAGCATGTACAGACATGGTCTCGGAACACGGATCACCGAAAGGTAAAGCATGAATCATATAGTAGATATGATGAACATGTCGATTGTTCGCCCTTGAAACTATATCAACTCTTGTTATGATCGATGTTGATGTGGTGGATTTGTTTCGTGTGATCACTAAAACAATGTGAGGGATATTGTTTTGAGTGGGAGTTCACCTAGATTAATTTTATTATTAATTTGAACTCAATTTGTCATAAACTTAGTCTAAACTATTGCAAATATGTTGTAGATCAATGGCAGCCCCTACCATCAATTTTAATGCGTTCCTAGAGAAAGAAAAGTTGAAAAACAATGGAAGCAACTTCGCAGATTGGTTCCGCAATTTGAGGATTATCCTCATAGCTGGTAATTTGACGTATGTGCTGGATGCACCGCTGGGTGACCCACCTGCAGCTGATGCTGCCGATGAAATAAAGAATGTTTACCTCACTCGGAAGACTCAGTACTCCACAGTTCAGTGTGTTATCTTGTATGTTTTAGAATCGGAGCTTCAGAAAAGGTTTGAGAATTCAGACCCATATGATATTGTCGAGGATCTCAAATTGATCTTTGAGACTCATGCGGCAATTGAAAGCTACGAGGCTTCTGAAAAGTTCTTTAACTGCAAGATGAAAGAGGGCAGCTCCGTCAGTGAGCATGTGCTTAAGATGTCTGGGCACGCAAACAAACTTCAAAGCTTGGGTATAGTGATTCCTAATGCTTTGGGGATTTACCGCGTCCTCCAATCACTACCACAAAGTTACAAGAACTTTGTGATGAACTACAACATGCAAAACATGAACAAGACGTTGCCATAACTCTTTGCCATGTTGAAATCTGCAGAAGTGGAGATCAAGAAAGAGCACCAAGTGTTGTTGGTCAATAAGACCACCAAATTCAAGAAAGGCAAGTCTAAGCAGAAGGGACACTTCAAGAAGGGTGGTAAGAAAGTTACCACGCCAACGAAGAAGACCAAGGCTGGACCTAAGCCTGATACTGAGTGCTTTTACTGCAAGGGAGAAGGTCACTGGAAGCGAAATTGCCCAAAGTACTTGGCGGATTTGAAGAACGGCAACATCAAGAAGAAAGGTATATCCGATATACATGTTATTGATGTGTATCTCACTAGTACTCGAAGTAGTGCCTGGGTATTTGATACTGGTTCGGTTGCTCATATTTGTAACTCGAAACAGGTGCTGCAGAATAAACGGAAGCTAGCGAAGAACGAGGTGACGATGCGCGTGGGAAACGGATCAAAAGTTGATGTGATCGCGGTCGGCACGCTACCCCTTCATCTACCATCGGGATTAGTTTTATACTTAAATAATTGTTATTTGGTGCCTCCGTTAAGCATGAACATTATATCGGGATCTTGTTTATTGCGAGACGGTTACTTGTTTAAGTCCGAGAATAATGGTTGTTCGATTTATATGAGTAATATGTTTTATGCACATGCACCTTTGATAGATGGTCTATTCTTATTGAATCTCGATAGTGTAAATACACATATTAATAACATTGAGGCTAAACGTTTAAAATCGAGCGATAACCTCACCTATATGTGGCACTGTCGTCTTGGTCACATTGGAGTGAAGCGTATGAAGAAACTCCATTCCGATGGACTTCTTGAATCACTTGATTTCAAATCACTTGAAAGATGCGAAGCATGTCTGATGGGTAAAATGACTAAGACTCCATTTTCTGGTATGACGGAGCGAGCTACGGACTTATTGGAAATCATACATACCGATGTGTGTGGTCCAATGAGTGTAGCATCGCGCGGTGGTTATCGTTATGTTCTTACCTTCACGGATGACTTGAGTAGATATGGGTATATCTATTTCATGAAACATAAGTCCGAAACTTTCGAGAAGTTTAAGGAATTTCAAAGTAAGGTAGAGAATCAACGTAACAACAAGATTAAATTTCTATGTTCTGATCGTGGAGGTGAATATCTAAGTTACGAGTTTGGCGAGCATTTGAAGAAATGCGGGATACTTTCACAATTGACACCGCCGGGAACACCACAGCGTAATGGTGTGTCCGAACGTCGTAATCGAACTCTCTTAGATATGGTTCGTTCTATGATGTCACTTACAATTTTACCGCTATCATTTTGGGGTTATGCATTAGAAACAGCCGCATTCACTTTAAATAGGGCACCATCTAAATCCGTTGAAACGACACCGTATGAATTATGGTTTGGGAATAAACCTAGATTGTCGTTCCTTAAATTTTGGGGGTGCGAAGCCTATGTAAAGAAGTTACAGCCGGACAAGCTTGAACCCAAAGCGGAAAAATGCGTCTTCATAGGATACCCGAAGGAAACTATTGGGTATACCTTCTATCATAGATCCGAAGGCAAAATCTTCGTTGCCAAGAATGGATCTTTTCTAGAGAAGGAATTTCTCTCGAAAGAAGTGACTGGAAGGAAAGTAGAACTCGACGAGGTTGTCGAACCTTCTCTCGAAATTGCGAGTAGCACAGCACCGAAAGAAGTTCTTGTGGTGCCTGCACCAATAAGAGAGGAAGCTAATGATGATGATCATGAAACTTTGGTTGAAGTTGCTACAGAGCCTCGCATGTCAACGAGAACTCATACCACTCCAGATTGGTATGATTCCGTTATGAGTGTCATGTTGGTAGACAACACCGATGACCCTGCGACATATGAGGAAGCGATGATGAGCCCAGATTCCAATAAATGGCAAGAAGCCATGAAATCCAAGATTGGATCCATGTACGAAAACCAAGTATGGACTTTGGTGGACTTACCAGATGGCCGGAAGGCTGTCGACAACAAATGGATTTTCAAGAAGAAAACAGATGCTAATGGTAATGTTACTGTCTATAAAGCTCGACTTGTCGCAAAAGGGTTTTGACAAATTCAAGGAGTTGACTACGATGAGACTTTCTCACCAGTAGCGAAGCTAAAGTCTGTGAGGATTATGTTAGCAATCGCTGCATATTATGATTATGAGATATGACAGATGGATGTCAAAACAACATTCCTCAATGGAGACATTGATGAAGAGTTGTATATGATGCAACCCAAAGGTTTTTTCGATCCTAAAGATGCTAACAAGATATGAAAACTTCAACGGTCCATCTATGGATTGAAGCAAGCATCCCGAAGTTGGAATCAATGTTTTGATAAGGTGATCAAAAGTTTTGGTTTTATACAAACTTATGGAGAAGCTTGTATTTACAAGAAAGTGAGTGGGAGCTCTGTAGCATTCTTAATACTATATGTAGATGACATATTGTTGATTGGGAATGATGTAGACCTTCTTAATAGTGTCAAGGAATATTTGAATAATAGTTTTTCAATGAAGGATCTTGGCGAAGCAGCTTACATATTGGGCAAAAAGATTTATAGAGATAGATCGAGACGCCTAATATCATTGTCACAAAGTACATATTTGGACAAAGTTCTAAAGAGGTTTGGAATGGAAGATAGCAAGAAAGGGTTCTCGCCCATGTTTCCCAATACGACCTTGAGTAAAACTCAAAGTCCGACATCGGCAGAAGATAGAGAAAGGATGAGTAAGACTCCCTATGCCTCAGCAATAGGATCTCTAATGTATTCCATGCTATGTACTAGACCCGATATTGCATATGCTGTTAGTTTAACTAGCAGATATCAAAGTGATCCAGGAGTAGATCATTGGACAGCGGTCAAAAACATCATTAAGTACTTGAGAAGAACTAAGGATATGGTTCTTTCTTATGGAGGTGATGAACAGCTCGTTGTTAATGGTTACACCGATGCTAGTTGGAACACCGATCCGGATGATTCTAAATCACAATCTGGATACGTATTTACTTTGAATGGTGCAGCAGTTAGCTGGAGGAGTGCAAAGCAAAGCGTTGTGGCGAGATACTCAACTAAATCGGAATACATGGCTGCTTCGGAGGCTTCACAAGAAGCGATATGGATGAAAGAGTTCATTACATAGCTGGGTGTGGTTCCTAGTGCGCTGGACCCAATGTCTATCTACTGTGATAACATGGGCGCCATAGCCAATGCGCAAGAACCAAGGTCACACAAGAAGCTGAAGCATATCAAGCTATGTTTTCATGCTATTCGAGAACATGTCCAAGATGGGGACATAAAGATTTGCAAAGTACACATAGATCTGAATGTGGCGGATCCTTTGACTAAACCTCTCCCGAGGGCAAAACATGACCAACACCAAACTGCCATGGGTGTTCAGCATATTACCATGTAATCTAGATTAGATGACTCTAGTGCAAGTGGGAGACTGTTGGAGATATGCCCTAGAGGCAATAATAAATATGGTTATTATTATATCTTTGTGTTTATGATAAATGTTTATATTCATGCTATAATAGTATTAACAAGGAAACATTAATACTTGTGTGATTTGTAAACTTAAATTGAAGTCCCTAGTAAAGCCTCTATACATCACTAGCTTGTTGGTTAATAAATTATTGTGGTTTCCCTATCATGAACTTTGAGATGTTATTAACAACAAGATCATATCGTTAGGAGAATGATATGGTGGACATACTCCTATAGATAAGCGTAGCATAAAGATCAAGTCATTTTAATAGTTCAGTTGCTATATGCTTTCTGATACATAGTAACCTAATTCCTTCGACCATGAGATCATGCATATCACCTTTACCAGATGGATGCTTTGATGACATCAAACACCACACCGTAACTGGGTGGCTATAAAGATGGCATTGAGTGTTCGGAAAGTATTGGTTGAGACACATGGATCAAGAGTGGGATTTGTCCATCCATATGACGGATAGATATACTCTGGGCCCTCTCGTTGAAATGTCATCCAATTAGCTTGCAAGCATGTGACTGGCTCACAAGGGATCACATATCATGGGAATGAGAAAAGAGTACTTATCAGTAACGAGGTTGAACTAGGTATGCAGAGATACCGACGATCATAACCTCGGATAAGTAAACTATCATGAGACAAAGGGAAATTGGTATCGTATGTAAGTGGTTCATTCGATCGCAAAGTAATCATAGAAATATGTGGGAGCCATATGAATTTCCAGATTCCTCTATTGGTTATTGTTCGGAGAAGTGTCTCGATCATGTCCGCATAATTCACGAACCGTAGGGAGACACACTTAAGGATTCGACATTGTTTGAGTAGTTATGGAATGATGAGAAAGATATCGAATGTTGTTCGGAGTCTCGAATGGGATTCGGGATATCACGAGGAGATCCGGAATGGTCTGGAGAATAAGATTCATATAAGGAAAGTCCTGTTTCGGAGTTGGGGAATGGTTCCGGTGTTTTCATCGGGAATGTTCTAGAAGGTTCCGGAATGTCCGGCACTCCGGAGGGGAAAGGTACATGAATGTGTTATATCAAGTTGGTATGATTGCATTATGTACTAGGTGTCATCGCTGAACAAAATAGAGGGTTTATTCAAATCCTAGTTTGAAAAAGTCAAACGGCAATTTGAAAGTCAAACCGCTATTTTTGGCAAGTGGAGAGGGAGGTGGAAACCGAGTTGGGGAGGAGTTCCTACCCTCCACCGCCGGCCCACCTCCAAGCCGAGTTGGGGATGGACTCCCCTCCCCTTGGCCGGCCCCTCCACCTATGTAAGGAGGGGCAGGGCTGCCCTCCTAGATACACAACTCCTCCGCCTATAAACCCTAGCCGCCGGCGCCGCCACCTCCACTGCCACCGCCGCCCTAGGGCAAACCGCCGCCGCCGCCTAGCTAACCCTAACCTCCGGCTTGCCCCCTCCTCGGCGTGTCTAAACCCTAGATCTTCGAGGGTCTCTCTCATACTCCGCCATACTCGCTCCTGCTTAAGGCGAAGCCCTGCGAGATCTCCCCTCTAATTCTGGTACCACGTCGTTGTGCTGCCGGAATCGCGAGGAGAGTGCTACAACCTCCGCTGCCTGCTGGAACAAGGGAGAGGAAGGTCTTCGTCGAGTACCGAACGTGTGACCGACTGCGGGAGCGCTGCCGGAACGCAGCGCCGGAAGGATCGTCTACGCGATCTTGAGATCGGGAAGAGTACGACTACATCACCCACGAGAATCCGCTCTCGTTAAACACTTTGGAATCTTCGAGGGTGAATTATTCCATCGACTCGTTGCTACAATCTAGTAGATAGATCTTGGCTTGTTTGTTTGTATGCGGTAGAATTTTTTTGTTTTCCATGCTACGAAACCCTACAAGTTGGAACACCGATCCGGATGATTCTAAATCTCAATATGGATACGTATTTACTTTGAATGCTGCAGTAGTGAGCTAGAGGAGTGCAAAGCAAAGCATTATGGAAAGATCTTTAACTAAATCAGAATACATACCTACTTCTGAGGATTCACAAGAGGCGGTATGGATGCAGGAGTTCATTATGGAGCTCGGTGTGGTTCCCAGTGCGCTGGACCCATTGTCTATCTATTATCATAACATGGGCGCCATAGCCAATGCGGAAGATCCAAGGTCACACAAGAAGCCTAAGCATATCAAGCTATATTTTCACGCTATTCGAGAGCATGTCCAAGATGGTGACGTAAAGATTTGCAAAGTACACACAAATCTAAATGTGTCGGATTTGTTGACTAAACCTCTCCCGAGGGCAAAACATGACCAACACCAAACTGCCATGGGTGTTCGGTATATTACCATGTAATCTAGATTAGATGACTCTAGTGCAAGTGGGAGACTGTTGGAAATATGCCGTAGAGGCAATAATAAAATTAGTTATTATTATATCTTTGTGTTTATGATAAATGTTTACATTCATGCTATAATTGTATTAACTGGAAACATTAATACTTGTGTGATTTGTAAACTAGTTAGAGTCCTTAGTAAAGCCTCTTAGTAATACTAGCTTGTTGGTTGATAGATGATCATGGTTTCCTGATCATGAACATTGAGATGTTATTAACAATAATATCATATCATTAGGAGAATGGTATGATGGACATACTCCTATAGATAAGCGTAGCATAAAGATCGAGTCATTTCAATAATTCATTTGCTATAACCTTTCAGATACATAGTGACCTCATTCATTCGACCATGAGATCATGCTAATCACCATTACCGGATGGATGCTTTGATGACATCAAACACCACTTCATAACTGGGTGGTTATAAAGGTGGCATTGACTGTTCGGAAAGTATGTGTTGAGGCACATGGATCAAGACTGGGATTTGTCCATCCATATGACAGATAGATATACTCTGGGCCCTCTCAGTGGAATGTCATCCAATTAGCTTGCAAGAATGTGACTGTCTCAGAAGGGATCACATATCACAGGAAAGAGTAAAGAGTACTTATCGGTATCGAGGTTGAACTAGGTATGCAGAGATACCAATGATCAGACTTCGGATAAGTAAAGTATCGCGAGCGAAAGGGAAATTGGTATCATATGTAAATGGTTCATTCAATCACGAAGTATCATAGAAATATGTGGGATTCAAATGAATTTCTAGATTCCTCTATTGGTTGTTGATCGGAGAAAGAGTCTCGGTCATGTCTGCATATTTCACGAACCGTAGGGAGACACACTTAAGGATTCAATGTTTTTAGTTGATATGGAATGTGAGTAAGAAGACTGAATGTTGTACGGAGTCTTGGATAGGATTCGAGATATCACTAGGAGAACCGGAATGGTCGGGAGAATAAGATTCATATAAGGAATGTCCAATTCTGGAGTTCGGGAATGGTTCCGTTGTTTTCACCGGAATGTTCTAGAAGGGTCTAGAAGGTTCATCGATCCGGAAGGGGAAGGGTGCATGAATGTGTCATGAAAAAGTGGAATGGTTGTATCATGTCATAGGCCACTTGGCTGGACACTTGGAAGACAGAAATCAAACTCTAATTTGAAAGTCAAAAAGGCAGTTTGAAAAAGTCAAACTAGGACGATGTTTCCAACTGGAGGGAAGGAAGGATTCCTACCTAGGGAAGGAATCCTCCCTCCCCTTTCCTCCAGCCACATTAAGTGGTGTTGGGGGAGGATTCCCTCCCCCTTTCCGCCCCTCCATCTCATAAATAGAGGGGAGGGGGCGCCCCCTTGCAACACACCACCAAATCCTAGCCCCCAAGCCGCCGCTGCCTCCCTAGCGTCGCCGCCCTAGACGCCGTCAGCCATCACCTCCTTCCCTCGGCCTCTAAACCTATTTGCCGAGGATCTCTTCTACTCCACACTACTCGCATCGGCTTAGGCGAAGCCCTACGAATTCTCCCCTCTAAACTCTGACACCATGCTGTCGTGCTACCGAAATCACGAGGAGAGAGCTACAATCTCCACTGCATGCTGGAACCAAGGAGAGGAAGGTATTCATCGAGTACCGAATCTGTGACCGACTGTGGGAGTGCTACCGGAACGCGGCGCCGGAAGGATCGTCTACACGATCTTGAGATCGGCAAGTGAATGACTACATCACCCATGAGAATCTGCTCTCATTAACCGCTTTGGAATCTTCGAGGGTGAGTACTCTATCAACTCGTTGCTATAAACAAGTAGATAGATCTTGGATTGTGTGTGTTCATGTTGTAGATTTTTTTGTTTTCCATGCTACGAACCCCTATAACTAAGACTGTAGTAGTAATGACAAGCTTTGGAGACAAGCTGCCTGCTATGCTTGGAGATCCTGGTATACCAAATATCTTCTACACGATTGGAAGAACTAATATATTCAATGCTCTTTGTGATTTAGGATCAGGTGTTAGTGTTATGCCTTATTCACTATTTAAGAAATTGCACTTAGGAGATTATTCCCCTACTTTGATTACCTTACAAATGGCTGATAATACAACTAAACAACCTGTGAGTATGATCGAAGATGTTTTACTTAGAATAGACCAACATGTTATACGCACTGATTTTATTATACTTGATGTTTCGGAGGATGACAAACTTTCTATCATACTTGAAAGACCATTTCTTAGCACAGCTGGAGCTAATGTAGACTGCTGTAGTGGTAATATTATCTTTAATATATATGATGATTAGATTTTTCGATACTTCCCAAAGAAATCGGAAACTGGTGGAAAATATGTTCCGCCACCTAAGCGTGTTCAAGCGATAGGAACAAGAGATGAAGAACATCTTGAAGTAAATGCTGATAGCATGGAGATTGATTGATGACCAAAAATCCAAAATAAAATGCTTAATGGGAGTTAACCCATAATTAATATTGATCTTCGTTCTATCCTTTCGTTTATCTTTATTTTGATTGAACTAATAAGTTTGTTTTAAGTGGTTATTATTTCGAAGGACCTACACTAAGAAGCTAAAGAAACAAGAGAAAATTGAAGGAGAAAAAATTAACAATGAGAAGCCTATATTATTTCGAAGGACCTACACTAAGAAGCCTATAGTATTGGTAACAAGAAACGGTACGAGTGCAACCCGTCTGTACCGTCCAACCATACCGAGTACTCCAGGTTTGATCTTGAAACCCTAATGTTGATCCAATGGTGGTGACCGTCGGTACGGGCAGGACCCGCTCGTATCGCGTGTGTCGCCTGGCTCCAGCCAGCCTCCTCTTTCTTCTTCCTGCTTTTTCCCTAGTTCTTTCTCTTTCCACCTCAAACCCTAATGACCTAGAACCCTTGATTCTTCACCGATTTCGTGTTTTTGAGTGGGGGAATGTTCACGTCGATACGTTTCTCATATGATCCATGCTATATTTTCTAAAATCCATGGTTAAATTTCTCACATTGACTATCTAGATGAGTTCATCATATTTTGAAGGGATTTTTGATTACTCACGTTAGGATTGATAACTACTGCCTGTAATCATTTATTTATGTGATATAAACTTGATACCCATGTTTTCCCTTGAAAATTTTGTAGCACAATGCATAACATCGGAAGAATCCTCTGCAAGGGAAAAGGAGCGGCAGGGGCCTCTGGCTCCTCTGCGTTGCCGGGCTCGAAGAAGAGGCATTCAAAGGCGTATGAGTTTAGGGCCAACATGAGCCAAGACTTTGAGAGCGTGAGAAAGCGTGATATTGAACCCACCAAGTGGGAAAATCGCGAGTGCCTGTCCCACCAAGGGCTCTTGGAGGACTTCAAGAGGACTGTCGAGCATGATGGCATGGTCGTTTTCTCCCACATCACCATCAACACCTTCAAGCTCTCCACGTTTGATTTCCTGTCATCATTAGATGATGATTTCGAATCCCAGGAGAAAATTGTGCTATAAGTTTTGTGCTCAATGGGCAACTCCACAGCCTCACCTTTTATGAATTTTGTGATTGTTTCAAGTTCTCCTATGAGGGAGAACTTGGAATTGATGACAATGTGCATATGGAGGAAATGCAATCTTGGGAGAAGATTTCTGTTCACAGAAACAATGATTTCTTGTGTAAAAAGAGCGCAACCATCCAGAATCCCACTATCCGTTATTTCCACACTTTCTTAGAAAATTCTATTTTTGGTAAAGGAGATGTTGGGGCAATGGAAGGTCCCGAAATGAGCGTAATACATATGGCCTTGCACCCCGAGATGGAGCACAAGGTAAACTTGGGTGCTCTACTCATCCAACATTTTCGCCGCCAATGTACTTCTTCCTCTAGATACATCTGTTATGGAGGCTTGGTCACTTAGATCGCCTACACAAGTGGTTTTGTCATGCCATGGGAAAGGGCCGTTGCCGGCAATAAGATGCTGGATGATATTCACATGACTAGCACCAGATTCATGGGGGTTTATAGACCCCAACATTCCCTTCGTTCTTACCAATTTTATTTTGAGCCTAACGGTGATATCCACAAATTTTTGCTTCTTTTTGTCCAAGCTTTTGGTTTGCTAGGTAAACAGAGTTCGTTCCTCATAGAGGAGGAGTTCTAGCAGGCACTGATCATCTCAGGAAGGATTGCATCGCCAGGAGGTCATCCCATCTGGGAAGAGGCAGCAACTGGTCAACAACAGCAAGGGCAAGGACGAGAGGAATGGAACATAGGAGGCTGCAACGACTATGACCAGAAGCACCACCACAACCAACCTTTCCCTTAGTAGCAATAATGTATGCCTCAACCAGAGCCGGGATTCAACTATGTCTCAAGGAGTGGTTTTGACCAAGTGGTACATCGCATTGATAATGTTGAAAACACATTGCAATATGCGAATGCCAACATAGTTGATCTCACTTAGAATTTTACTTCATTTATTACTAGTTTCTCCAACCACTACCCAAACTTCCCACACCAGCAGCCGCCACTCGGAGATGGTGGCAACTATTGATTTAGATTGGCCAAGAGCCTAAGATTGGGAGGATTGATTCCTCCCAGCTTTTACATTCATATTTTATTTTTTATTTTGAATTTTTTCGTTCTCTTTGCATGTTTATTTTCAGTTCTGCATCAACAAAAGAAAAATCAATAAAATTAGACTAGCTTTTATCTTCAATTGTGCAAATTTCTCTCTTCTCTTATTGATTCTTCTGCAGGATATTTGTCCATAGTGACTGAGCTATAAATATGAACACGACAAGTCGGCTCAAGCAAGCAAGAGGGGGTATCACATTCTTTTTTCCCTCTTCCTGTAAGTTTATTCTTGAACATTTTATGTTTGTTCGGTTGCACTTGAGTCCTACTCTACGTGTAACTAGTTATCTTTTAAGACTTCAGCTCAAAAGTTTTTGTAACTAATTTGGTTAAGACTTGCGACAATTTGTATTAGTTTGAAAAACAACCATTTGGATTGAAAATCCAAAACTTTTGAGTACAAGAAAAAGTGTCTAACGACAACTTTAGTGCCACGTTTTTGTCCTAAGGGATTAATATTAGTAGTACTCAACCCAACATACTGATCGTTGACTTGATGACACCTTTTGAAAAAGAATTGTTTGATGGAATGAACTTTTTATGGTGGGAGAGATGCTTAAACCTGTTTTAACCTAATAAAAATAGAGAGAAGAAACAATTATGTTTCACATACACACCTTTGGGATGTTAATAACTCCGCTAGCATACGAACGATCTATGGTACAACCCCGGATTTCGGCTAGGAGTTGATGGCATGAGTGGAACATGTGTCGCTATATGGGTAAAAGTATTAGTATTCTCAAAAGGTTGTGTAAGCATCTTATAAAAAGCCAATAATCATTGATCCTTGAAAAGAAGAAAAAAAGGATATGAGATGAAAATATTATATACTTTGCTAGAGTTTTGGCATCACCTCACCACCAAAAATGAATAATTAGAGTTCTTAAAAAACTTGGAAAATAAGATGTGTTTGATAGCCGCGATTATCATAGTGGGTGTTATTGAAAAAGCTCAAAGATTTTCCTTCTTTTGACATCTAATTGTGCACCCTTAAATCTGACACAAAGCGACCTTGCTTAAAAACGTTTTACTCTCATGACAGGAGAGGCGCTGAAGAAAAATTGATCTACAAGCCGAGTTAAATTTTTGACAATCTCATTTTGGTATTTAAGAATTATTAGCTATCAAGTTATTTGCGTCTAGGGATTGAACTTAAGTGCAACTGTTCAGATATATTATGCTCATGATTAAGGTTGCAGGATTTGAGACAATGGAATACGATAAAACCTCGAACCTGTAAGCCTTTTTTCCTTGATTCAATTCCTCGTTATTATAACAGCTGAGATTGGGATGTTGATAGCTCCCCATTTCATGACTTTTTCAATTGATTTTCCTCTTGTTTATTGCCGGATTTCACTAAAGATTGCCTTTCCTACTAATGTTAATGTTGCGATTAGAAATTCCTTGGTTTCTTATGATGGCTTTCAGGTAATAAACATTTATTGAAAATTTAATGGCATTTATGAGCTAATTACACCAAAGGAAGCATATCCCCAATTGGAGGATCTTTCATTGGAGATGTGAAGTGCGTGTAAATACCGGCGGTACGGTTAGAACGTGCCCGTACTAACTTCCAGCGGCTCCGCTATATCAACAGAAGCAACTTTCTAATGATCTCAGATCACTGTAGAGCTTCGTTGGGAAACCCCAAGAGGAGGGTATGATGAGAACAACAATAAGTTTTTCGTCAGTTATGAAACCAAGGTTATCGAACTAGTAGGCAGAAGGAAACAACTCCAAGGTGTTGCTAACAACTTGGGATCCTGCACAACACAAACTCAAGACTTTGTCCCAACTTATAGTAAGGTTGTCAATCTCACGGGTTTGCTGAAAACAAAGGATTAAACATATAGTGTGGAAGGTAATGGTTGCTTGCAGAAAGTAAACGGTAACAATCGATAATGTAACAATGGTAAAGATTGCATCGGGGTCCACAGTTCACTAGAGGTGCTCTCCTTAAGATAAATAACATAACATGCTGGGTAAACAATTTACAGCAGGGCAATAGACAAGAAGTGATCAAGGCATAACAATGCAAATACTAGACATTCATGATTCCTATGAGATTTGATTGGGCATTACAACAATATACATAGACCGCCATCCAACTACATCTATGACTAGTAATCCATCTTTAGGTTATCATCCGAACCCCCTCCAGTATTAAGTTGCAAGCAACAGATAACTTTATTAAGCAATGTGTGTAAAGTAAACAATACAATTGTTCCATGAACAAAAGATTGTTATTTTCTCCCTAGTGGCAACTACAACCTTAGAGATTTCTGTCATTTCCCTAGATTCAATAGAGGCATGAACCCACTATCGAGCATAAGTACTCCCTCTTGGAGTCACTAGCATCTACTTGGACAAGATAGCTACTAGAAACGGAGAGCATGCAAGATCACAAACAACACAGACATGGTAGAATCAATAATAAATCTGACATAATATCTCAATATCCATCGGATCCCCGCAAACACAACATGCATGATTACAAATAGATGATCTTGATCATGAATGGAGCTCACGAGATCTAAACATGATAGCACAAAGGAGGAGAAACAACCATCTAGCTACTGTATGGACCCATAGTCCAAGAGTGAACTACTCACGCATCATACCGGAGGCTGGCATGGTGATGAAGAAGGCCTCCGGGATGATCTCTCCCCTCCGGTAGGGTGCCGGGAAGAGCTTTAGATCCCCCCAATCTAGGGACGATGGTGGCGGAGGCTAGAGACTGTTTCTTGGAGATCTGATCGGGTCCTTAGGTTTTTGTCATCGAGGGCTTTTATAGGCGAAGAGGCGAGGCAGGAGGGTGGCCAAGGGCCCACATCCTTCCCTGGCGTAGCCTAGGGTGGGCCCGCGCTTGGGTGTGTGGCCACCCTGTGGTGCCCCTTCCGTCTCTCCTCTGGACTCCGTGTTCTCCATGGTGAAATATTGACTTTGCCTTTAGTCCCGTCTAATTCCGAGAATATTTCCTTACTAGCTTTTCTGAAACCAAAAACAACAAAAAACTGGCAACTAGCACTGGGGCATCTTGTTAATAGGTTAGTCCTAGAAAATGTATAAAAAATACCTCAAAGTGTAGACAAAGCATAGAAAGTTGATACTAAACAAGCATGGAACATCAAAAATTATAGAACGTTTACGACGTATCACTTTCGTGAAGGGAGGAGAACCAAGAAAGAGAACACAGCCGCCTCAAAACTCAAAAGAGAACAAATCAGATCTGTAAGAGGAGAAGAACATCCCCTTGTTCCTCGACGATCTCCACCTCTCCAACACAGACTCCATCATCACTCCCATCATCATTTAGAGAGAGGAGAGAGATATTGGAAATTGTAAGATTAGGGTTTGATACTTTGATCCATGTTTGGTTTTGTATTTCATTCGATCTTCGAGTACTATTTTGGTTTTCTACAATCACTTTCAGATGATTTCCATTTGCAATACAATTTTTCCTTTGATTTGTCTCCCTCTCACATCTGAGTAAATCCCCATAGGCGTGGGAGATGTAGGTAATTGGTGAGATGGGTCATGCCTCCTTTCTATCCATCCATTTGTGATTGTTGTAGTGATTATTAATCTATGAGAATGATTATATATATTTGCCTAATGCTTGTTATCTAATTTAAGGGCCCAGGTAACATGATCTAAAAATATCATGGGTATGAACTTGTGTGCTAATAAATCGGCGACCCCTGATTGACATGGCCGATATTAATGAGGAATTAGCATCACTCGAGGACAACAAGGAACCATCAAGATTAAAGCGTTGATCTGGTTGCAAGATCTTAAAATACGTGCTGACCATTACCATGGTAACAAACAGACGGATCATTGAGACTAGGAAGAATTGTCCATGAGGACTCCTAGTCGGTATATGGGTTGCTTGCCTACTCACTTTCAAATAAGAAAATATCACAATTACTTATTCCTATTTACCCATTTGGCATGTTCACTATCATCATGAACCGTTTCTCTCCGCGTTTAATTTCTCATCTGCCGGAACTCCACTCTCATTTCCATTATTTACTTTTATGCAAATTACTCCTTATTTATTTCCTACGCAAGTTTCCTCTATCTTTTACTCACAACCCTCCACCATAAACAATTGTAGTCAATTCACTCAAGACTTGTGACACCTTGGGTGTGACAGAAATGCCGCCTAAAAAGAACTTCCCGAACTCCTTATTGGGACTGATATAAAAACTGGAATTAATACTTCCGCGAAAACATTCTCTGACGAACCTCTGCACTTGCAGGACATCAGCGAGAATGGATAATTGGATATGCAGTAGTTGTTTTACAATTTATAAAATAGGGCTCGAAAAGGAGTCACACATTGGGGTTTGGAACTGTAAGATCCCACCTTTATAAAGGTAAAGATCCCTTTGATTGCAATGCTAGTCCCTGGATCAATGCTAGCATCCATAGTTTAAGATGAAGTACACGAAAACAAAGGTCATTATTACAAATCATTCCAGAGACAACATAGTCTTTTACAACTCCATGGCCACAGGCCTAATACAAGAGTTCAAATATAACAATATAAATAAGTCTTCATCTTCATGTGCCACAGGTAAGCATGTTGAGTGTAGACTCATAACCCCTAATCATCATCAGAGTATCCTGCAACATCACAAGTTACAACCACAGTGGGTCAATACATTGGAATAGTATTGGCAAGTGATACCTTAGTAGAATATTAGCATCGAGATACTACATGAATTTGTCTAAGTGTAGCTTAGGCTTGCTTTGCTCAAAATAGGTTTTACCTATCAGTTGAAAACACTAAGCTTTTCCTTGATAAAACTTTCCCAAGGAACCACCAATAGAAATTGGTGAACCTTCACCCTTGTTCAACCACAAGTTTTAACTTAGAAAATTGGGATGAGGAGATTCTTGATAGCTTCCATGTCTTGATGCTCAAGTTGTCCAATACCAGGGACATGGCTAAGTACTTAGATTCTTCCATCTGCAAAGGTTGTGCACTTTCCCCACAAGACTTGATTTTCACCAAGACAGGACCTTTTAGAAGCCTTCCCTTAGACCAAATGTACGCGTTACAATCTATCATCACACTACCACCAACTTTCCAAATGGCTAAGTTATTGCAACCTATATTATCCAGGCAGAGCCCATAATGCCATGTGGCTGCACTAGAAGCTTCTTAACATTTGGCATCTCAAATCCCTTTGTTCCTGGGTGGCTTTCCACAAGTGAGATACACAAGGTAAACCATAGAAATGTTCCTTGTGTAACCACTCAACACAAACCATTCTTTCCTTTCCACCTAGGTGTTTCATTCACTTAGTTGTTTTATTAAGCAAAAACCGAAGTCCATTACTTACAAATATTTCTCATAGCATGAATATATAATCCACCCTTGGTTGCTACTAGCTAGGCTAAGCATGGCAATAGCATGTATCTTACTTAGAGGAAATTCTAACATAGCTACAACTACTAGGATTTCCCAAGCATAGCATATAGATACTTAGCAAAATAACCATGCAAATTCTATACAAAATATTTCTAATGCATAGGTAAAAATATAGGGATATAAACATGAAGCACCACTTGCCTTGGTAGTTTGGGGAGTATCAACAATCTTCACAACCACAATCACTATTAGCACCAAAATCTACACATAAAATAATGGCACCAAAATCACATAACAAAATATACAAACAAAAATATATGAATGGATGCAAATGCCATGTGATGATGTTTATACACCAAACAAGACAAGTATACAGTACTGAATCCTAAACAAGACCAAGATACTCAAAATAAACTTTATTTGATCTTTAAAACATTTTTCAAATAATTTCTATACTCAAATTAAGCCTATAAATGTCTCTGCAAAAATAATCAATTTTGCAGAGGCAAAACATTAAACACATTGCATAAACAGATGGCATTCTTTCTCCTAAATCCAATGATATAAAATTTGTAAAATTTGAACGTGTGGATCAAATGTTATGAATTTTACAAGTTTGAATCACTAATAGATCAAATTTCTGTTTTAAATCTAAACTCAGGCCACGCGGTGTGTTTTGATTGGCCCATACCGGTTCGGGTGGATCAATCAACAAGGGCCATTGGATTTAAAGAAGATCGTGCGGCACAGATCTGGCGTACCCCTTCGCGTAAGTGATTCTATCATAGCCGACGGATCCAGATCTAACGGCAGCTGATCAAACGACCACTAACTGGCGGCGCGCGGCAACGGTGAGCGGCGGCGCGCTCGGTCTACGGCGTCGCGGCGGCTACAGAGGGGGCTGGGGTCAGTGGAGGGGCTTACCAGACTCGCAGAGGCATGCTTGAGCTCAACGTGGCAGTGGCTTGTCAAGGGGCGCACGGACACGGTGGAAATTCCTCGTCGGAGTGGAGTCTATCGTCGGGCACGGCTGTTTGTCGTCATTGCCGGTGTTGTAGATCATGCCAGAGTGAAACAAGCGGTGTGTTAGATGCGCAATAGTGTGGCAAATACGTGATCAACAAAAAGTGAGACGGGGGCGGTCGGGAACTACCAGGAGACGTCACTGGAGTTGAGACAGACGGCGGTGCTTGCTTGACGTTGAGGTTGCCGACAAATGGGAGCGCGCGCGGGCGAGTGGGTGATACTGGCAGGTGCAGAGGGAGATGGGGAACTCACTCGCGGTGTCAGGAGGGCAAGGGGCGACGGTGGTTTGCCGAAATTTGAGCTGAAGCTCGTTGGAGCAGTGGGTGGCTCGGGGTCGATTCCGAGCAGCCTAGGGGCAGAGAGAGGGTGGCGACTGGGGAAAAGGAGGGGAGGACGCAGGCGATTATGTATGCAAGGTCATGGGAGAGAATTACTCGTGCAATCAATCGAATTGATGCGAGGTATAATCACCGGAAACAGCCGGCGTGATTTGGGGGAGAAGGAGTCGCGGGGTGGAGACGATGACTGGCGAGTGGGGCCTTGTGTTCAGTGAGAGAGAGTTACGGAGTCGGGGCCAGTCGTCAGCGACTACGCGGGTTAACCCTTCGGTGCGAAACGTTTTTCTGCAAGGAGAAGCTGCTGGGCTAAATGGGTTGAGTGGGCTGGGTTGGGCTAGATTAGTTATATTGCTTTATTTTTTTCTCCCTTTCTCTTTTTCTTTTTCTGATTGAATTTCTAGTTTGAATTCAAAAGCTCAAATCAAATTTGTTTCAAATGAAACTTTCTCCAAACATTTGTTTATTGAATCTTGCAACCTGGGGTGTGTAACCCATCTGTTCACACTCAAAAACAAATTGGGTTTGAAAAAGAAATTTAAACCATGCCTTAGTTCAATGTTTATAATTAGTATATGAATGGTTTATAAATCATAATTTGTTTTTGAAAACCTTGATCAAACCTTAGGAACAACACTCAAGCTCAAGCCCTTACTGATTAAAATAAGTATTTTTCCTATTAGAAGGTAGCAATATGGACATTGCCTTGCTTACATAAAATAATAGGCATCAAATGCTTCTGTTTTTGTAATGACTTTGTAAATGAACCCTAAATGATCATGAATGCATGGATAATATGCAATGCTTTGAAAACATGACTTTAGGGATGTTTCAGGAACTGAGGGTCTTGCGGTTCGTCGGGGTCGGTCTTCGAATTTTGAGGGGAAGAAGATGGTCTCGGTCTTTGGACTCCGGGAACATCGCCTTTGGATTCCATGAGGGAGACTTTGGAGTTTCGTCTTCGGGCGATTGATAATCTTGGATCGGTGTCAGGTCGTCGAAAGATCTTGACAGAGGCACGGGTACACTTTGAGGATGGTGTGGCTTCGCGGTGCTAGAACAGACGCATCATCAACGTCGCCTCGCTCCACCACATACACCATCTTCACCAAACCAAAACTTCACTAAACCATAAGTACCACACCATCAGGAATAAGCTGACCAAACCAAAGCAGAGCAACAGACAACAACTATGACCATAAGGTTGCCACGATTGGACTTGCAGGTAAGGTCGTGTAGGAGTAGAATTGTAGCGTTGCTGAGGGGGTCGTGGCAGCAAGCAGAGAGAAGAAACGATGTCGGGAGGTCGGTGTGGGTGGCGGCACAGGCGGGCGCTAGACCTGCAGGGACTGTAGGGTTCGCAGCTGAAAACAAAAAATTTCCTACGATGGGAACAACTATGTACCAAGATCTATCTACTAGATACAAACAACGGACGGATGAATATCCGTAGAGAACATACCCTTAAAGACCGACAAAGCTTAACAAGTTAAACTCGTGGTTGATGTAGACGATCTCTTGCCGATCTCAAGATCGAGAGGAAGTCCTAGCACCGCAAATCAACAGCTCATCCGTGCTCGCACGCACGTCAGAGGCACCGAAAAACCTCTTCCTCCTCGCTCCAGCGATGCAACGGAAGCACAACTCTTTCTTGTCGAATAGCCACCGAGAACATCTATCTCGCTAGTCCGAGACCATGGGGGATAAATTCTAGAGGGGGAGAGAGATCCTTCATGAGGAGGTGTGAGTCAGAGAAAGGAGAGGGGGTGCCTTTTATAGGAGGAGGGTGGGGCACCCAAGGGGGTGGCCTCCGGCCATGGGGCTGCCCCCTCCCCTCCTTCATTCATGTGGGTGGACACTCCACTCACAAAAATCTCTTCAGTTCCCTCCACTCAAAATCCCACTCAAAATTGCTATTAAATTTCCACCAAATTTAATGCAAACTCTCATTAAATAAAACTCCTTTTATTTATTCAAGATTTTGTCAATTACTTTAATGACAAACATTCACATATAACCCCTTGCCAGTATTTCATTTCACATGCAAAAACACTTTCTGCAATTTCACCCAAAAACTTGTTTCGGTATCTAGTGAAGTAAATTCATGTGGTTGTTATTCTTTCCGGCATGAAACTTTTGCTCCAATTGGATGTCGGTGTCTCTTAAGTGTGTCACCCTGTGGTTCATGAATAATGTGGACATGATCGAGACCCCTCTCAGATCAATAATCAGAAGCGGGATTTGGAGACCCATACTAACTGCCACACATTCAACAATGACTTTCTTATGATCGTCGGATCCTTTTACGCTAGTATCTTAATACCTTTGTTTCTCGATATATTACAAGTCCGAGATTCGATCATCGGTATCTCCATACCTAGTTTGATCTTGTTACTAACATGCACTCTTTTCTTGTTCCCGTGATATAACATTCTAGTGATCAAATCACTTGCATGCAAGCTAACCAATGTGATATCACCGAGAGGGCCTAGAGTATATCTATCCGTCATCGGGATGGACAAAATTACACTCTCGATCCATGGGCCTCAACATAACACTTTATTAGTTCTAAACCCATCTTTATAATCACCCTATTACGGTGTGACGTTTGATGTTATCAAGAAACTCTCCCGGTGTTAGTGATTGACATGATCTCATGGTCTAAGGATTAGGATCACTTTGTAAGTTATTATAGCAATATAAACTCAGTGACTTTGATCATAATGCTATACTTCGGATGAATGTTCATCACACCATTACACTAATGTTGTGATCTCGTTATTAACAACATCCAGTGTCCATGATCAGGAAACCTTGATCATCTTGTTAATCAACACCCTTCTGTCTCTCACGGCATATTCCCTTCTGTCTCCCACTTGCACTAGAGACAATAATCTAATTACATAGTCATGAATCTAACACCCATGGAGTTCTAGTGTTGATCATGTTTTGCTCTAGGGAGAGTTTTAGTCAACGGATCTGCTACATTGAGATCCGTGTGTACTTTAAAAATCTTTATATCTCCATCCTTGACATGATCGCGGATGGAGTGAAACCGGCGCTTAATATGCTTGGAATTCTTATGAGACCTTGGTTCTTTGGCATTGGAAATGGCACCATTGTTTTCACAATAGATCACCACACCTAGTTCGGATATGAACTCCTTCATCCAAACCGCTTCCTGAGCCGCTTCCGAAGTAGCAACATATTCGACCTCCGTTGTTGATCCCGCCACCACAGGTTGTTTGGAACTCCTCCAACTAACCGCTCCGCCATTCATGAGAAATACGTATCCGGATTGAGACTTAGAGTCATCCGGATTGGTGTCAAAGCTTGTGTCAACATAACACTTAGCAACGAGCTCTTCTTGACATCTGTTCACAAGAAACATATCCTTAGTTCTTCGCAAGTACTTAAGGATATTCTTCACCACTATCCAGTGTTCCGAACCTGGATCCAATTGGTACCTACTAGTCAAACTAATAGCATGTGCCACATCTAGTCTTGTACATAGCATGGCATACATTATAGAGCCTATGGCTGAAGCATAGGGGACTTTGTCCATTATCTCTCTTTCTTTCGCCATAGCCGGACTTTAAGTCTTACTCAATGTCTTGCCTTGCAACATAGGTAAGAACCCCTTCTTACTTTCGTCCATTTTAAACTTCTTTAAAATCTTATCAAGGTATGTACTTTGCGATAGCCCTATTAGGCGCCTAGATCTATCTCTATAGATCTTTATGCCTAATATGTATGACGCTTCACCTAGGTCCTTCATTGAAAATTTGCTGTTTAGATAACTTTTAACACTATTTAAAAGATCTATATCATTTTCGATCAATAATATGTCATCCACATATAATATCAGAAATTCCACATTGCTCCCACTCACTTTCTTGTAAATACAAGTTTCTCCATAAGTTTGGACAAATCCAAACTCTTTGATCACCTCATCAAAGCGGAGATTCCAACTTCGTGATGCTTGCTTTAGTACATAGATGGATCACTGAAGCTTGCGCACCTTTTTAGCATCCTTAGAATCGACAAAACCCTTTGGTTGTATCATATACAACTCTTCTTCAATATTTCCATTGAGGAACGCAGTTTTGACATCCATCTGCCATATCTCATAGTCGAAATATGCAGCAATTGCTAACATAATCCTAACTGACTTTAGCATCGCTACGGGAGAGAATGTCTCATCATAGTGAACTCCTTGAATTTGTCGAAAACCCTTTGCAACAAGTCGAGCTTTATAGACGGTCACATTACCATCAGCATCAGTTTTCCTTTTGAAAAAACATTTATTATGCACGGCCTTTCGGTCATGAGGTAAGTCCACCAAGTTCCAAACTTGATTTTCATACATGGATTCCATCTCGGATTTCATGGCTTCTAACCATTTGTTGGAATTCGGGCTCATCATCTCTTCTTCATACGTTGCAGGGTCATCAATTTCATCAACCATGAAATTCATAACAGGGTTTCCGTACAGCTCGGGAGCTGCACGTGTCCTGCTAGACCTGGGAGGTTCGGTAGTACTCTCTTTCGGAGTTTCATGATCATTATCATTAGTTCCCTCTTCAACTGGTGAAACCAACTCCGGAACGACTTTCGGTGCTACGCTACTCGCCATACTTTGAAGAGAAGGTTCAATAACCTCTTCGAGTTCTAACTTCCGACTACTCACGCCTTTCGCGAGAAACTCTTTCTCTAGAAAGGATCCATTCTTGGCAACAAAAACCTTGCCCTCGGATCTGTGATAGAAGGAATACCCAATTGTTTCCTTAGGGTATCCTATGAAAACGCATTTTTCCGCTTTGGGTTCGAGTTTATCTGGTTGAAGTTTCTTCACATAAACATCGCATCCCAAACTTTAAGAAATGACAGCTTAAGTTTGTTTCCAAACCACAATTCATACGATGTCTTTTCAACGGATTTAGATGGTTCTCGATTTAAAGTGAATGAAGCTGTTTCTACTGCATAACCCCAAAATGACAACGGAAAGTCCATCAGAGACATCATAGATCGAACCATATCCAATAAAGTACGATTACGACGTTTCGACACACCATTTCGATGTGGTGTTCTGGCAGGTGTGAGTTGTGAAACAATTCCACACTCTTTCATGTGAGTGCTAAACTCATAACTTAGATACTCACCTCCACGGTCGGACCGTAGAAATTTGATCTTTCTATTACAATGATTTTCCACTTCATTCTGAAATTCCTTGAACTTTTCAAAGGTTTTAGACTTGTGTTTCATCAAGTAGATATAACCGTATCTACTCAAATCATCCGTGAAATTAACAAAATAACGATATCCACCTCGCGCTGACACACTCACTGGACCACAGACATCAGAATGTATGATTTCCAATAAATCTGTCGCCCGTTCCATTGTACCGGAAAACAACGTTCTAGTCATCTTGCCCATAAGGCATGGCTCACATGTATCAAATGATTCAAAATCAAGTGATTCCAGCATTCCATCCGAATGGAGCTTCTTCATGCGTTTAACACCAATATGACCTATACTGCAGCGCCACATATATGCAGATATATCATCATTAAGTTTAATCCTTTTAGCATCAACATTATGAATATGTGTAACACTATTATCGAGATCCAATAGAAATAAACCATTCATCATCGGTGCATGACCATAAAATATTTCATTCATATAAATAGAACAACCATTGTTCTCGGATTTAAATGAATAACCACTTCGCATCACACACGATCCAGATACAATGTTCATGCTCAGTGCTAGCACCAGATAACAATTATTCACGTTTATTACTAATCCCGACGGCAAGTGGAGAGGTAGCGTTCCGACGGCGATCACATCAACGCTTGATCCATTGCAGACACGCATCTTGACCTCACCCCTTGCTAGCGGTCGCTTGTTTCGTAGCCCGTGATTAGAGTTACAAATATAAGCAACTGTACCGGTATCAAATACCCAGGTGCTACTGCGAGCACTAGTCAAGTACACATCAATAACATGTATATCATATATACCTTTGTTTGCCTTGCCAGCCTTCTTGTCTGCCAAATACTTGGGGCAGTTGTGCTTCCAGTGGCCAGTCCTCTTAGAATAGTAGCACTCGGTATCAGACTTAGGGCCAACTTGGGGTTTCTTTTCAGGCACGACAACCGGCTTTCCGCCCTTACTTCCCTTCCGTTTACCCTTCTTGTCTTTCTTGAAACCAGTGTTCTTATTGATCATTAACACTTGATGTTCCTTTTTGATCTCCACTTCTGCAGTTTTAAGCATTGACAGAAGCTCGGGGAGAGACTTCTTCATGCCATGCATATTATAGTTCATCACAAAGCTCTTATAGCTAGGTGGCAGAGACAGCAGAACACTGGATGCCTAAGTCAATGTGAATCGTTATTCCCAAGGACACAAGCTTATCGGCGTAACTCGACATCTTGAGTACATGCTCACTTTCCGGAGTTGTTCTCTTCCATCATGCAGCTAAAGAACATTTCTGAAGCATTGTAGCTCTCTACAGTAGCATGTGTGTCGAAAATCATTTTCAACTCACCCATTGTATCAAATGCATTGCCGTTTTCGAAACGCTTTCGAAGTTCTGGCTCTAGCCCATATAATATGCTGCAATGAACTAAGTTGTGGTCCTCCTGACGAGTCCGATAGACATTCTTCTCCTCGTCAGGGGCATCATCAAAAGGTGGGGGCCTAGCGGCGCTTCTAGCACATATTGCTTTTGTGCAGCAGAGAGGAGAATCCTCAAATTCATGGCCCATTCGGTAAAGTTGCTACCGTTCGTTGCAAGTTTCTCTTTCTCCATGAACACATTGAAATTAAAAGCAGGTGGTGCCATCTACAACAGAATTTGTAAAGTTTAGACTAAGTTTATGATAGATTGAGTTCAACTAATCCACATTACGAATGAACTCCCACTAAAAAATGACATCCCTCATGCCTTTTTGGTGATTACATGAACCAAATCCACTACACCAAGTCCGATCATCACGTGAGTCGGTGTAACTTAAAAGGCGAGCATCAAATGGGCATCATATCTACTATATGACTCATGCTTAACCTTTCGGTCCATGTTCCGAGACCATGTCTGTACATGCTAGGCTCGCGAAGTAAGAACCTTAGTATTCGCATATGTAAATGACTTACACCCGAAATATTGTCATGGATCCAAGAACACCCGATCATCATGTGATGTCATGGAGCGACTAAAACATAATCGGTGCATACTAAAGGAATAACTCATTCTTATCTTGATATTTAAATGAGGGATCTTCTTATTATGCTAATAAAACGCCAAACAAGCAATATAAGATGCTATCAAACATCATATGTTTATAAGTGAAATGATATGGTTACCACATATGATCTCTATCATGTGCATCATGGTATGATCACTATCATACCTTTATGTGTAAGTCCAAGGTCTATGGAACTTACACGTTATGTGTGTTGTAAGAGTATCATATAATAATTCTACTTACAACATCACCATATCATAACACTAGCCTAGCAACAATCTAAACTAGACGCCTCTAATTTATCCATTGCAAGTTTTACGTGGCTTAGGGCATTCGAAGATAGAACCGTTCTTACCTACGAACATGAACCACAGCGAGGATAACCAAATTGTTGACAACTTGCTGCAAAATAGATATTGACTATAGTAGGAGAGACAGACACACGCTAGACACTTATGCAAACTAGTTGCATGTCAAGCATGGTACAGGTCTCATGTGCGAGGACATGTAAAGTTTGCCCGGGCCACTTCATGCCACTATGCCACCAATATACAAAATTACAACTAAGAAGCAACAACATGATCATCATTGCCCACATACTCTTATGTGTACTACCCGTGTAAAGCATCTACGCATAGATCCGGCTCTGATACCGCTGTAGGGTTCGCAGCATAGAAAACAAAAAATTTCCTACGATGGGGACAACTATGTACCAAGATCTATCTACTAGATACAAACAACGAGCGGATGTATATCCGTAGAGAACATACCCTTGAAGACCGACAAAGCTTAATGAGTTAAACTCTTGGTTGATGTAGACGATCTCTTGCCGATCTCAAGATCGAGAGGAAGTCCTAGCACCACAAATCAGCAGCGCATCCATGCTCGCACACACGTCCGAGGCACCGAGAAACCTCTGCCTCCTCGCTCCAGCGATGCAACGGAAGAACAACTCTTTCTTGTCGAATAGCCACCGAGAACATGTATCTCGCTAGTCCGAGACCATGGGTGATATATTCTAGAGGGGGAGAGAGATCCTTCATGAGGAGGTGTGAGTGAGAGAGAGGAGAGGGAGTGCCTTTTATGGGAGGAGGGTGGGGCACCCAAGGGGGTGGACTCCTGCCATGGGGCTACCCCCTCCCCTCCTTCATTCATGTGGGTGGACACTCCACTCAGAAAAATCTCTTCAATTCCCTCCACTCAAAATCCCACTCTAAATTGCTATTAAATTTCCACCAAATTTAATGCAAACTCTCATTAAATAAAACTCCTTTTATTTATTCAGAATTTTTTCAATTACTTTAATGACAAGCATTCACATATAACCCCTTGTTAGTATTTCATTTCGCACGCAAAAAAACTTTATATAATTTCACCTGAAAACCTGTTTCGGTATCTAGTGAATTAAATTCCTACGCTTGTTATTCTTCCTGGCATGAAACTTTTTCTCCGATTGGATGTCGGTGTCTCTTAAGTGTGTCACCCTACGGTTTGTGAATAATGCGGACATGATCGAGACCTCTCTTAGATCAATAATCAGAAGCGGGATCTAGAGACCCATACTGATTCCCAC
This sequence comes from Avena sativa, assembly GCA_916181665.1. Lineage (NCBI taxonomy): Eukaryota > Viridiplantae > Streptophyta > Magnoliopsida > Poales > Poaceae > Avena > Avena sativa. The sequence continues at coordinate 206,003,261 of OV702296.1, forward strand.
ACATTCAACGTTGACTTTCTTGTGATTGTCGGAACCTCTTATACTAGTATCTTAATCCCAAGATATATTACATGTCCGAGATTCGATCATTGGTATCTCCATACCTAGTTTGATCTCGTTACTGACATGCGCTCTTTTCTTGTTCCCGTGATATAACATTCTAGTGATCAAATCACTTGCTTGCAAGCTAACCAATGTGATATCACCGAGAGGGCCCAGAGTATATTTATCCATCATCGGGATGAGCAAATTCCACTCTCGATCCATGGGCCTCAACATAACACTTTATTAGTTCTTAACCCATCTTTATAATCACCCTGTTTCGGTGTGACGTTTGATGTTATCAAGAAACTCTTCCGGTGTTAGTGATTAACATGATATCATGATCTAAGGATTAGGATCAATTCGTAAGTTGTTATAGCAATATAAACTCAATGACTTTGATCGTAATGCTATACTTAGGATGAATATTCATCACACCATTACACTAATGTTGTGATCTCGTTATTAACAACATCCAATTTCCATGATCAGGAAACCTTGATCATCTTGTTAATCAACAAGCTAGTTTATGAGAGAGGCATAACTAGGAACTTTCTGTTTGTTTATTAAACACACATGTATTAACGTTTCCGTATTAATACAATTATAGCATGCAAAATAAACATCTATCATATACTTGGAATACACATAATAAACACTTTATTATTGCCTCTCAGGGCATATTCCCTTCAGGGAGGCACCGGAGTTCGGTGTGGCCCGAGTGGATCGGGGAAGGAGAGGCTGAGGGCAGGCGTTGGCGCTTGGAGGGAGGCGTCGACAAAAGTGCAGAGGCACATGTGGCAGTGAGGCTTGAGAGAAGAAGGGCCGGCGTTGCAACCGCAGTTGATGGCGGCGCATGGAGACGGTAGGTGCTATGAGGCGGGGAAGGAGAGCGGGAGGCGCAGCGGTCCTCGAGGGAAACGACAAGGTCGAGGAAGAGCGGGCCAGCATTGGTAGGGGCAGAGATCAGCGGCTACACCATTGGAGGCGAGGGAGGCAACATCGGGCCTTGCTTGGTCTAGATAGGGAACGAGATGGTAACGATGGTTGGTCGCGATGGGTGGGGATCTATCAAGGGGTAGGTGGGGTGTGGTCTCTCATGCGTGCTTCGCTCGCGTGAGTGCGTCTATGGGCCTCGTGTGCATTGTGTGAGTGGCATTCCTGGTGTGTAGTTTAAACATGTCCGGTGTGTGTGTTGATTAGGTGTGTAGTTTGTGCGTGTGTGGGTCGCTGCTGAGTGCGTGTGGGTGGTGGTGGTCGATAGGACTAGGTTAGGAATAGGATTAGGGTTTGGTTTAGTTAGGGTTTGGGTAGTAGGTGTCCTACTGGGCTTTTGGGCCTAGTTGGCCGCCTCCCCTAAAAACTTTGTTTATTGTATTTGTTTTATTATTTTTTAGAAAGGTTTTTACAAATATTTTTTAGACAAATAAAAGATCCAGATATGGCAAGGGTACTGATTTGAAATTAACGGAGGGGAGTAATTAGAAAATAAAATAGGCTTTTGGCAAAGATATTTAGAGGAAAAATATGCATGATGGCATCATGATGATGCGAAAAAGAAATTAACATGCAAGGGATCTTGTCTCGAGATCCAAGCAAGGACACCAGGGGATGACGGGTTGATGATCGGATCTTCTTGCGTCAGGTTGATGGTTGCCACACCACTAACAAGAATTCATGCTCCGTCTTGAAATTGTCGACACCACCAACAAGGGTTGTCGCTCATGTTCTTCGAGAGAACACTACGGAGAGACGAAGGCGAAGAAAGGTATCATAGGGTCATCTTTAACATCCAAAGAAGGAGTATTAGTCACATTAATCCATCACCTCAATATACAAGAATGAATGATAAAAGTAGTGGTATGGTCATGACTCTATCCTGCACTCAAAGAATTAATCAATACATGAATAGGAGAATTATGCAACCAACTCTCGGAATTCAGACTGAAGATCTTGACAATCGGTATTAACAAAGAATCAAAAAGATGATGTCATTGTAGAAGTTGCAGAACACTGGGAAACATTTGAAAATAGATCAGGTAGAATGAAATCCATATATAGCCCCACCGTTTCAAAGGAAGGAAGCAAAACCCTAAAGGTACAATGAAGAACCCATGCATGAGAATCCTAGACTTGAACAAGTAAGAGAGCAGATTAAAACAGCAAATATATGAAGATAAAGAATACAGGTAAGAAGTAAGAAGTAAAATCAGAGCTAATCAGATCTATCGAACACATATGTAGCAAAATAGTTTTGACACTCTACATCGTCTGTTGGCAAGGTTATCCTACATGTTGGACCAGTGGGGTATCGTAAACCTTTTCTTTGATACCACTTGTAAAGCCCTCATATCGGGTCTATGCAGATCTCAGGGTTTTCTGCCAAAATCTGCATAGAAGCGATTCAAAGACGCCCACCAGACACTTTCATGTGGGTGGGATTTTCAACAAGTAGTTACATCACAGTAGTTTAAAACAGATCCCACGAGAAACTCATGTATACAAAAATGACTCGTCGAGTCAATAATACAAATGATACAATTCAGAGATATAACTCAAGAAGAAAGAAAAATAGTATTTGACTATGGACAAGATCTAAATGGGACTAAGAGTCTAGAATAATAACCAAGCTGTAACATCCCAAAAATCATGATTTGTAAAAGCATGCATTGCATTATCATGTTGTCAAAGAATTTGGAGCTAGCACAAAGATTTTCAAAGCTTGAATTTAAACAGAACCATTTCAAATGCCCATTTTTTATCTATCATATGAGGCATGGTTTTGAATTTTTTTCAAAGGACCAAAATGGTTCTGAGTAGATTTGTGTGTTCTACACACTCTTGGAGACTAGCTTGACCACATAAAATTTTGGAAGAAGTTTCAATTGATTTGGAGTTGTTCTGTGCATTCAAATTTTATTTAGAAAATGAAATCAGAAAAATAAAATTAAAAGAACAAAAAAACAGAAGCAGACTTGCCAACTGGCTCGGCCCACCCACATGGCCCAACTCCAGCCCACCCGGGAGAACCCCCCCCCACACTCACCTCTCTATTTTTCACCTCGCACCCATGCACCCCTCTCACTGACACGCTGGCCTCGCCGCCACATCACCTTCTTCTCCAATCAACGCCGCAGACTCGCCGTCGCCCCCCGTTTCTGGCCGATTGATTCGTGAATCAATTTGCGTTAAATCCCGTAGTAATCCCGTGCCCAAACCCCCTCTACTTAACCCCCTCCCCTCTCCGCTCTTTTCCCCTCACTCGCCACTCTCTGAGCGCCACTAGGCTATCCACACTCGAGCTCGCGCCGCCGTTGTCCCGAGCTACTCCAGCAAACGATTTCGGTAAACCCTAGCCCCCCTTTTCTCTCTGGTTGACACGCGTGCACTCCCCTTGTTCGTGCGCGTCTAACGCCACCTCTGGCTCATCTTTTCGTTCCTTGTAGCGTTGCCAATGACAACTCCCGAGCGAGCCCGACGCCGACGCCAACTCCGACGAGTAATTATCGCCGTGTCCGGGCGCCACAGCCTCGTCCACGAACACGTTGAGAATCACCGCGTCTCTGCGACCTCAGTAAGCACCAGTATTCCCTCCCGTACCCTCTGGCCTCACCGGAACATCGTCGTCCGACGCGCAGCCGCCGTGGTGGCCATTTGTGCCGCCCGCGTTTGGTCAAAGCACTCAGATCCGCTAGATCTAGATCCAGCGGTCAAGATTAGATTAGATCGTGAAGGGGTACGCATAGATCTAGTGCATTGGATCTAACTTGATCTAACAGCACGGAGGCACGATCCGCGCGAAGCGGTATAGACCAATCAGACGCTGCCACACGTCTGTGGTTTGATTTATAAATCTGTTTTGAATCTTTTAAATTGTTCAAACTTAGAAAATTCATAACTTGAGTTCTGTTTATCCAAAAAATGCAAATAATATACCATTGGATTCAGAAAAATAAATACTACATTACTATGGGCTTAATTTTGCATTTTGCTTCTATAAAATGGAATTTTATGCAGAGACAATTATAGGCTTATTTTGACTATATAAATTATTTAGAAAATGTTTTTAAGGCCAATTTGAGTTTATTTAGACTATAAATAATTGGTTTTGTGTTCAGTACTGTTTGAATTGTCTTGGTTAGTTTAGAAAAATCATGACATGGCATTTGCATGCATCCATAATATTTTTGTTTGAATATTTGAATGTGATTTTGGTGCCATTATTTTATGCGTAGATTTTGGTGCTAGTGGTGATAGTGATTGTGAAGATTGTTGCTACTCCCCCAACTACCAAGGTAAGTGGTGCTTCATATAATTGTCCCATTATTTTGACTATGCACTAGTGATATTTTGTATAGGGCTTGCATGAAATTTTTGCTAAGTATCTATATGCTATGCTATGGGAAATCCTAGTAGTGGTAGTCTTGGTAGAATTATTCTCTAAGTTAAGATACTTGTTGATATCATCCTTAGCCTAGCTAGTAGTAAACAATGGTGGATTATATACACATGCTATGTAAATTCTACTAAGTGTTTGACTTATGTTTTTACTTAACAAAACAACTAAATGAATGAAACACCTGGGTGGAATGGAAAGAATGGTTTGTGTTGAGTGGTTACTCAGGGCCCATTTTTATGGCCTCCCTGGTGTATCTCACTTGTGAAAAGCCACCCAGGAACAAAGGGATTTGAGATACTTAGTGTTTAGAAGCTTCTAGTGCAGCCACATGGCATATGGGCTCTGCCTTGATCATATAGGTTGCAATAACTTAGTCAAATGGACAGATGGTGGTAGGGTGATAGGATGGAACGCGTCCATTTGGTCTAAGGGAAGGCTTCTGAAAGATCTCGTATCGATGCATGTCGAGTGTCAACACCCGGATTTTTCAATCCTAGATGCCTGTTATGCCATACATCGCAATCCCAGAATTACCATTTTTGCGAGACATAACAGAATTGGATACCATAATACATCATCCATTACAACCGTACATAAGTTCTTACACAAATAGGGATCTCATGATCCAGTTCTTAATACAACATCAAGCAGCGGAATACGTAATAATAATTCCTAAGTGGGAACTTGTATTTCATGTCACAACTCTGTTGTGGTCAAGTCAAAGTCTCAATTCATCTCACAGGTCATTTTGAAAAGTCTGAGGGGGGAATAGTATGGCCACTCCAACTGTCCATAACCGAGGACGCGGCTATTCGAATAGTTTGACACTCTGTAGAGATTGTACACTTTCACCACAACATTCGATACATCCGTCAGGAACAAATCCTAAATTCACCATACTCAGTGTGTGGATAATCAATCCTAACCTTTTGATTACACGCCCTAGTATAAGCACCTATCCTGTGAGTTTGGCCTCCCAACCATGACCAACTGTCATCTTGGGTACTGTACAGGTGGACAATCTTCACAAGGTAGCCTCATCTCAGACCTTGGCCGTGAGGGAGCTAATACTAAGGGATATAAGTTTCCAGTCAAGCCCTACCCAATATTCGGGTATTGTGGTTGTACGATAAAATTGGAATCGTATCGCATCCAGACAACCATCAGTTTTATAAAGGGCTAAGGTTCATGCCTCAACATTTTTATCACCAAAATTCTCAAGTGTTTGGAAACACATGTCCAAAACATTTCAATAGAATGATCCATCATTCCAAGGTTTTCATAACCATTTTTCCACCAAGTATTCCCATCTAAAAGTTGATCAAGTTTTATGCTTAGCACTAGCATCTACAGGTGGGGGTAGTACTAATGAGGGGTGGTAACTAGTGGAGTTTCAACTAAGTACAACCTCATGTCTCAGGCTGATGTTAAGGTTTCTAACTTAGGCCAAATTTTATGCTCTTTTTGCAACCTTCAGCATCTTTCCAATATCTACCAGTCACTTAAGTAAACTCTAAGTAAGCTTTGATAAAGAAATAGAGTGAGGAGCTTGCACATAAAACTAGGATTGGTTTATCAAGTGGGTATGATCACATGTGCTTAAGGCATATAGCAGTCATAGAACAAGTATGGGTTTGTTGCATTAGTAGGGTATCTTGCAAGGGTTAGCTTGCATAGGTATGGTATCAGCTTGCATCCATATCAATATAAGCTTACTAAAGTAGAGTGTCTTGCAAGTTTTAGCTTGCACATTCACTAGTAGTATTAGGCTTTCCTTGTGCAGAGCAGTGGTCGAAGTTCTCCTCAGCTTCTTCTTCGTAGTATCCTCCTTCCTCCTCGTGTCCTTGGTCGGTACTAGCGTCTTTGAATAAATACAAGGTACACAATCACCAAACAAAACTTAACTACTTGCAATCATCACAAACAAGGGTCCTATAGATGATCTAGCATCATCTCTATCATTACAAGGTTAAGGCTTGGTTTAAATCTTTTTATTTTTAGAAAAGTAATTTCTACTTATTGAAAAACTACTTAAGATTTTATATTCTCCAAACCCAACATGGGATCATGTTGACACATGTCATCACCATATATTGTAGTCCATGGGAATGTGATTTAAAGTGGTGTCACAATTTAATAAGATTTCACCCTTTTATTTTAATTAATTAAAGTGGCTAGAAATGCTTATGTAGCATTCTTTTATTACTTGAACATTATTTCTGCAAGTAAACCTATATATTTTTATATATTCTAAAAGGTATGGTTAAATGTGATTTTTGAGAGTTGGAATCAACTCAAAAGCTATTATGGTTTCAATTTGAAAAATGTTTGAATGCAGAAAAGCTTCTGCCTTGTTATTTTTACCATGGGTGATTTATAGATCCAAATGACTTGAATCCAACGGGGTTGGATTCAGCACTCACAGACCTTTCCAACAAAATTGGTTTCATTCAATTTGGTGCACTGAATCGATCTGGGTTGATTTTTGAAGTTGGGTACAGAAGTGTGTTTGAATTGAAATAGAAAAAGGTTTAATTTGAATAACTGGGCTGTGCGGGAAAAGTTACTGGGCCGGCCTGCTAAGCGCAGTGCTCCCGCGGGCTGCTTAAGTGGGTATCCCCACTCGTCAGTGACATGGGGCTGGGCGAAGCGGTATGGGGCGACGTGGATCGTTCGATCTAGTTCTAATCTAACGACTGGGAGTCATCGTCGACGCGAGACAATTCCGGCGAGAACGAAACCTAGCGCGGCCAGTGAGGGTCGCTGGGGGCTCACTGGGGTGCTGGCGAGGGTCGGTGAGGCGGGTGAACAATGAAGTCGACGACGGCGAACTCAGGGGTGGTCGGGGCAGCTCCTGGGGCAGCTCCAATCGCTGGCTCCCTTCTTCTCTGGCAGCGGCAGGCTCTAGTGAAATTCCGGCGAGGTGGTGCTCGTCTTGCTCTGAGAATGGTGTGGCACGATCAATGAGGAGAGGGGAGTGAGATGGTGTGAAGAAATCGTGCGGGGGTGGCATCTATTTATAGTCGGGCGAGGGGACCGTCGGGGCGCACGGTGAGCTCGTCGGGGGCGAGGTTACAGGCGGCTAAAGGCATGGGCAAGGGTAGGGGACGGTGCGGTGTCTCCTGGCGATGCTCAACGACATGGTCTCGAGGCATGGGGCGGTGTGGTTTGGTCTGGAACGTGCGGTGCTCTGCGCGGCAGAGGCGGCGTCTTCGACGGCGGGCGGTGGCTGTGCGGCACGGGGCGGCAAACGGGGATGTTTGGCGGTCTCCTGGGTCGGTGGGGATTGTGTATGCACGCGGTGAGGGCGGCGCGCGGTTTGTGGGTGATGGTCGAGGGTGGCGCTCTGGCGCATGCTCAGCATGGTCTGGGCGCGGCTTGTGCGCGTGGTCCAGGGCTTGGCAACGCTCGCGGCTGGGACAGGTAGTGGCGGTGGACGGTGGGCTGCCTCCCAGACATGCTGGCTAGGCTTGTTGCTGCTCCTAGCTTGCTGTCGACTATGGGGTGGCAAGAGGGTGCTCGGCTATTCACCATTGATGACAATGGCAAGCTCAGAGTGGTGCTAGTGCTTGGCTAATCTTTCTAGATGATCTACTGAGTTGTGTGTGAGCTAAATGGGGAACCAGTTAGGCAAGAATCACTGCTCACAATAGTGTTTGATGTTTGTTTGATTTGTGTCTGCAACCTGTTTGATGAAATGGCCGCATGAAATCAAGTTTTGAATTTTGAAATGATTTTTGGTGGTTTTGCTAGATTGGTGCTGGTGAGTCTGCAGATGCTTGGGTTTTGAAAGTTGAGCTTGTTTGAGTAGTTTTTGAAAAAGTGGGATCTTCCCTTATGATAAAGAATCAATTTTGAATTGTCATTTAAACTATGCATTTGAAAGTTTCTGGATGATCACAAAGTGGGCCTTGATACCTTGTTATGAGTACATTCAAGGGGTGCAAAGATCCAGAAAAGTTTCTATTAGGTTCTGAAAGTTTGAGACAGCCAAAGTAGGCATGGGAGTTAAATTGGCCAAAATGACCATTCATTTCATATATGTGTTTTGATTTACTTGTCTTTAGGAAAGGTGTGGGAAATGTTTTAGATGATGTTTATTTCACCTAAGAAACATTTTACAAGCAATGGAACAAACAAACAAACAAGGTGGTTTTAAAGGATTTCAAAATCCATGCATACACATATGCATGCATTCATGATTTCATTTAGAAAAGTTTTTGTTAACCCTAATTTTGATGATTAGAATTTGATGATCCAAGTTTATTATTTTTGGGATGTTACATCGAGTCTTGTGGGGAAAGTGCACCACCTCTCGAGAAGTAAAAATCTAAGTACTTAGCCGTGTCCCCGGCAATGGACAATTTGAGCATCAAGACATTGAAGCTAGCAAGGATATCCTCATGCCAATTTCTAAGTTAAAAACTTGTGGTTGAACAAGGGTTAAAGGTTCACCAATATCAAATTGGTGGTTCATTGGGTGATTTTCATCAAACAAAAACATAGTGTTTTCAACTGATAAGGAAAACCTATTTTGAGCAAAACAAGCCTAAGCTACACTTAGCCAAATTCATATAGATGTGAGATACTCCTACTCTACTATGGTATCAGTTGTCAATACTTTTCCAATGTATTGACCCACTGTGGCTGTAACTTATGATGTTGCAGGTTACTCTGATAAGGATTAGGGTTACGAGTCTACAGTCAACATGTTTGCCTGTGGCAAATGAAGATGGATACTTTACTTTATTTTACTTATGTTATGAACTCTTGTACTAGCCTTTGGCTATGGAGTTGTAAAAGACTATGTTTATCTCTGGAATGACGATGTAATAAAGACCTTTGTATCTGCGTACTTAATCTTAAACTGTGGATGCTGGCATTTGATCCAGGGACTAGCATTTCAATCACAGGGACCTTTACCTTACAAAGGTGGGGTCTTACACATGGTATCAGAGCACTGTGTTGCCTGTAGGATTATGACCCTAGGTTGGATTAGACTAAGAAAACCACTAAGGAAAAAATGCAACTCTTTACAAAATCCACACTTGTCTTTTCCTTCTCGTAAACCTTTTCTAATCTTCTTTCTCATCTCTATTTGTAGATCGCCGCCATCAACGAAGCCGTCAAGAAGGGACCACTCCTGACCATGACTTTAGAATGTGAGTCGGAGTTTCCCAAAGCACTTAAAAACCTTATGCTTAGCTTGGGGATACATGGTGAGGCCGTGTACAAAGGATTCCCAGTAATGGATGAAGGAGAAGAGTATTAGTGGGTGCAACTTCACTTGCACAAAAACAAGGGAGACAACCACAAAGAGTCGGGATTCTACATGGGAACCATCTCAGAAATGTATACAACATTCTTTGACTCTGCAAGAAATGCAGCTTTGAATGCTATCAAAGAGCTTGGTGAAAGACTAAGGTGTAGAATGCTCAACACCAAAAGTGATCTTGAAGAGGAGAAGAATTATACCCAAGACTTAGAGACCGCCATAAAACGTCTAAGGGAGGATATCATAGACTTAGCATATGACTGAGAATTGTAACGTACTCCGCTAGTTGGACCACCACACTTGTTGTTTTTCTCGCAAAAGTTTGTCTATGTTATGTTGAACCTTAGTGTATGTATTAGTTTTTGGTATGCCATGTCTTGTATGTTTTATTGTCAAAAATGTGCTTGTGTTTTGTTGTCTTGTGATTTTTTCTCTACATGTATTGATTCTAACCTTTCTCTATCTTATACAATAGATGCCTAACATTGTTATCAGCACTGCCGAGGAGTTCAAGGGAACTCGTTTAGGTTCTCGTCTTGTGGAGCTCACTAGTGTGCTCAACCTTCGACTTCCTAGTATCACGACACTCCAGCTCTCCAAGTTTGAGAGAAAGGACCTTTGGGGCTTCAGAGTCACACAGCCGGGACGCCAGACGGCGCCACCTACAGAGGAGATCACCATCAAGCTGATGCATGATGACAAGGAGAAGGGCTTAGATGTAGTCATGAAGGAGTTACTTGGACGCCTGGTTGGGAGGCACTCCACCGAGCTTAGAGGCCTCTACTTTCACCTATTCATGAGACGTGATGAGTAGGGTGAGGATGTAGAATACGATGATGCTACTAGAGAGACGATTGAGCCAGTTCGTCTGTACCTTCAGAACCTAGAGGGTATTATTATACACCTCGACATGGAGAGGACCAACATCATGCTTAGCAATGACGAGCTTCAGGTTCAGTTGAGGGAGAAGGAGAAGCTCTTCGCGGAGCAAGACGAGATCATCAAGGAGATGGAGGCCAGATTCGAGAGCTAGGACAAGAAGTTCAAGAATCAGGAGAAAAGAATCCAAGACAGAAACAAGAAGATCAGGGAGATGAAGGCTGAGATAGAGGCCAAGGACATCGAGCTCGAGACCCAGCAGGGAGTGATCGAGAGTCTTCGCTCATAGAAGAGAGCTCTCCGTGCGAAGGTCGAGGCCTTGACCACCAATGTCGAGGAGTACAAGACAGCCATGCAGTCAGCCGGACTTACACTTGTTGATGTGGAGGTTGACATGGAGGAGTAGTTTAGACTACTCAACTATCATTTATCTATCATAGTTTGATTATTGAGTCACAATGACCATCTAACATGTGGATGGCTTGCTATTGTGTGTTTACTTTTTCCAAAAACTCGTTATTCACTTTGTTCAAACTATATGTTTTATCTCATGTTTGTTATTTGTGTTTGTTGCTATATGATGTATTGTGCATTGCATCTATGGGTTATCTCATTTCTTATCCTTATTGAAAACCACATATGCCTCCCCATCGTGCCAATTCCAACCCAAACAACAATAATAACATCACCCCCGAGATGCAGCAGTTGATGACAGCTCAAGCTCAACTGATGTAGATGATGACTCAGTTCATCCAAAATCAGAATCAGAATAACAATAAGAACAACAACAATAACAACAACAGGAACAACAACAATCAGAATAATCCTCCAGCATTTGACATGCTTACCAGGTTTTTGAGGTTGAGGCCGGCCAAGTTCTCAGGAACAACTGATCCAATGGTAGCCTATGACCGGTTATGTTCAGTGAACAAAGACTTGCTCACTGTTACCTGCACCAACGAGGAAAAAGTCAGGTTTGCAGCACATCTGCTCGAAGGGCCAGCAGCAACCTGGTGGGACAACTTTCAGATCACCACTCCCCTTGAGGATATGACATGGGCTATCTTTGAGGATGGGTTCCGTACAGCTCACATCTCATCTGGAGTGATGAACTTGAAGAAGAAAGAGTTCCACTATCTGAAACAAGTTCACCGCAGTGTGGCAGAGTACATTGAGGAGTTCAACAATCTGGCGCGCTATGCACTGGATGAGGTTGATACAGATGCCAAAGGGAAGTAGAAGTTCCTTGAGGGACTTAATGATGAGTTGAACCTGCAGCTATCTGTTTCCTATGTACCAACATATCAATCCCTTTGTGACAAGGCCACCATCTTGGAAAACAAGATGAAACAAGTTGAGGACAGGAAAAGGAAGCATAACTTTGATAAGCACAACTCGGGATCTTCTCACAAGCGTTGCCATAATGATGATAGTGGAAGTTCTAGGTTCCACAAGCATGGAAAGTATAACAGCCACCACAACCACAACTGTCAGCATGACAACAAGCACCATTGTAGTCATCATAGTGACAAGTATAAGAACCACAAGAGTGGACACAAGAGCCACCACAGTGGAAGTGGTAATGGGAGTCAGCCTATAAAGAAGGATCTCAGTAAGGTTGAGTGTTTCAAGTGTAAGAATATGGGGCATTATGAAAATGAATGCCATAAAAGAAAGTTGAGGGAGCCAACAAGCCCAACCCATTTCATAAAGGACAAGTGAACCACATCAGTGTGGAAGATATCTATGAGGAGTCTGATGTTGTGGCTGGTAAGTTCAAGCTCAATTCTTTTCCAGCACTTGTTCTTTTTTATACTGGTGCATCGCATTCATTCATATCAAGAGCATTTGTTGATAAAAATGGACTTCCAACTGAAACTATTGGGTGTCCTATAAAAGTAAGCTCTCCCGGTGGAGAGATGATAGTGAACCTTGGATGCCATGATCTAGTGATAGAATTTGGAAAGTATAAGTTTCTAGTTAGTTTGATAACTAGAAATGAAACGCGCGACATGAAACGCCCCCTCTCTAGTCCCGGTGTGTGGGACTAGCCGGGACTAGAGACCCCCCTTTCGTCTTGGCTGGTGCCACGCACCGAGACTAGAGGGGAGGGTATAAAACTAGCCCTTCTCCCGCGGTGTGTTCCACGCACGAGGAGATTTGGAGCCAGACGACGAGCAGCATTCTGCCAGGCTACCCAACTCCAACGACGAGCATCACGTACGCTGCCACGCTCGCGCCTCCCTCCGTGTCGGCCTGCTTCCCACGCTCGCGCCTGCTGCGCCACCGCCGAGCCCGCCGCGCCCGCGCCGCCCCGGCCGACCCACGCGCGCCCTCCCGCCGGCGCCGCACCTCGCCGCGCCCCGATCTCCGGCCACCGGCGCCAGCACCTCCGGCCACACCGCCAGCGCCGCCGCCAGGTACGATTAGGGTTTGTAAATTTAGGATTTGTTAGTGTTTAGGTTTGTTTAGGATTTGTTAGTGATTTTGTTAGTGTTTGATTAGGATTTGTTAGTTTTTAGGATTTTGTTAGTGTTTAGGTTTGTTTAGGATTTGCTAGTGTTTAATTAGGATTTGTTAGTGTTTAGGATATTGTTAGTGTTTAATTAGGATTTGTTAGTGTTTAGGATTTATGATATAATGTACGATTTTTTATATAGTGTAGGATTATTTTTTTATATAGTGTAGGATTATTATTTTTAGGGTATGAGATATATTATTTTTTGTATATAGTGTAACCGGAGTTAGGGTTGGGGTTAGGGTGTTGGTGCTCGGTGGTAACCGGAGTTAGGGTTAGGGTGGTGGTTCTCGCGGAAAACCGCGTAGTCGCCCGCCTCTCCTGCGGCCACCATCACCGGCCACCGCCACCGCACCTCTGGGTTGAGGGTTTAGGGTTTATTTGTTAAGTTCAAATTAATATTGTGTCCACTTTGTAGGAACTATGGATGCACCTAGTCCAATGCGCAGAGACCTAGATTCAGAACACTTTCTCAAGGATATGATCACGATGCCGATGAGGGATCTCCCTCGAGGTATCTCATCTCATCCGGTGAGGGAGAGAGATCAACAAACAAGAGGTAGAAGCCCATGGACGCGTAACACAGACCGACGAGGTATATATATATGATGTTCGATGATCGTCACTATATGTACCTAGTTGTATATATATTATGTTGACGAATATTTCTTCTCTTAGACCTCTACATAAAAAAAAACCAAGCGCGGCCCAGCAAAGAAGTTGCCTTAGGGTACTGTTTTTGAAATTATAGAGGTCTCAGGAGAGGGCGAACCATTTCTTCTGGATAAAGCAAAACAAACATTTGTACAACAATGCAGAGTTGTTGCTAGAGATCGCACCCCGATCACTGTTCGAGAGTGGAATAATCCCAAAGAGGCGGAATGGAGTTATGTGTATATCGACAATAGGTTCAAATAGCAACTATTTGCTGACCTCATGGCACATTTCAAGCTGCCAGAATGGTTCAAAGTCAACCAGTTTGCTCTTAAGAAGATGGCCGAACTATTCAAGAACTGGAAGAAATCATTATGGCTAAAGTATCAGAAGGACAAGAAAACTCCATTATTCGAAGGCTATCTAGCAAAGAAGCAGCCTTACTGGGATGCATTTGTGGAGTATAGGAAGTCAGGAGTTGCAGAGGAAAAGTCTGAAAAAACAAGATAAATGATGCGAAGAAGAAATATCACCATAACATGGGGCCAGGGTTCTACGTAGCTGTCATGCCTAAGTGGGATGCAAAAGAGAAAGAGCTTCATGATAAACGGATCATTTCAGAACCAATTCACGAAGAATGGGATTTGAGGGAAAGAAATTGGTTCCTTGGGCATGGGAGTACGTATGACGAATTTACAGGGGACCTTGTTTGCAGTGACGGGATAAAGGTACCCAGGAGTGCATGGCTAAAAGTGGTGCAATATATTAAATATGGAACAAAATAGTTTCATCCCGATAGAGAGAAAGACTTGCTGACCTTGGTCCTCAGGAATCGTGAATATGGAGGACGAGTCTGAGGCCTTGACAGGAGTTTCATGTGGGAGACTGGGTTTCCTAAGGACCAAGGTACCTATAGAAGCCGAGCAATAGCAAAGAAGCAACGGGAGGAGGAGGAGGGAGACAAGTTCAATCAGCTTCTAGCAAGACTTGACAAGCAGCAGCAGATCGACGAACTTAGAGGAGTAGCGCGCTTGCAAGATCCTCCACTCGATATTACCGCCAACCCATCTTAGCGGAGAAGCAGCGTGGCTGAATTGAGGTCCCGTCTGACGATGCACTCTATACAGATGGCGGTCCCGGCTACCCCGTGGATGGAATTAAGGAGCAGACATCTTGTGAGCTCCATCATAAATTGAAGAATTTATCTGTGAAGGTGGCGGTCGGATATGCTTTGCCTTGTCCGCCTAACGCACGTTGGCATTGCCGTGAGATTCCACCTGGCTATGCTAAAGTCGGGGTGGTTCAAATCGTAAAGGAGTGGGAGTCAATGGAGCTTGACATCCCTGGACCTGAAGGTGAGAGCACACTCAGAGAAGTACTTGGTGGTATCATTCTATGGGACAAGAACAACATACGGTTTTCAGGCTCGGCCCCAAGGCCAACACTACCGGCTCCGAGTCGTCACAGGTCTCCTTCACCTCCATCCCGAGTCCATCTCGATCTCTGCTGCAGGCTCAGCAGTCTTCGACGCCCACTAAGTACAACAAGCGGAAGCGTTCTCCGTCAGTGAGTACTAAAGGACTCGGCATCCCAAAACAGAAAATGTCGCCCCTCCCAATAGTCCCGCATCAGAATCTTCACATCAGACCTTACCATCGTACTGATGCGGAAACTGCAGCAATAGCAAAGGCCGAAGTGGCGGCGCATTTTGAGAAGAAGAAACCCGAGCCCGCTCCAGTATACACCGAGAAGCAAAATTCATATGCAATTGATTTTTTGAACACAAAATCGCAATATGAGTTGCACCATAAGCCAGATAACTATATACGCACACTTCAGAAATAAGTGGTGAAGAGCAAATCAAGCAAATCAAGCAAATCAAGTGCAAGCGGTAAAAAATCAGCAAGCACAGGTGCAAGCGGGACCAAAACTGCAATCAGTAAAAAATCAGATGTTCCCCTTCTCGAACAACAGGCCAAACAAGCGATCGCACCCCTCAAGGTGTTTTCAGAAAACGTTCTCCTTCTCGCACAACATCCACTAGAGATGTCAATAGCTGCGGAGTTGGCGGCTAGCATGAAAATTAGTCTTGATGAACTGTTAGGCCCCCAACTCGACCTTCTACCCAAGGCTGGTGTATCCCGTAGATATGTTGGAGGTGAGGATTTGGTCAGCAAAGAGAGGCTGAAAGAAATGCCAACACAAATGCGGAATCTCCATCAATGGTACTCGGTGGTCATAAAGTAGGGTAGAATAATGATCGTAGCCAAAGTCCCACGTGAGTACTACTTCAGACCCGAAGAGGTCCATATTGAGTTTCCAGAACTGTTCCAGTTATACCATCTCGACACCCGAGACAAATGCATCCTCAGCTGCTACTGTCTGTAAGTTGTTGAATTCATTGTCTACATGTTTAGTTTTTTAGTTGTTCAGTTTAGAACATGTAATTATCCTTATTATGCAAAATGAAGATCCTGGAATGTAAAAGAAAAAGAATCTATAATGTTGGGTTCATTGACCTAGATAAAGTGCATATAACCACGCTAACGGATAACCCCGAGGAGATGGATGAAAACATTATAAGGTTTCTAATCGAGCAAAATTTCTCTGACCACATACAGTTTCCTTACAATTTCAGGTGAGGGTCTTACTCTATTGTACACATTCACTTTTGATTAATTGATGCTAAGTGTAACTGATGAGTTACTGATGTATATATAAATGTTTGCAGCTTCCACTGGGTTCTGCTAGACATTTAACTTGATAAGGGAAGAGTTGATGTCATGGACCCATCAAAGAGAAACCTGGAAGATTTCCGCATCATGCAGGACATGCTCCAGAAGTAAGTTTCGCGCTATATCGGTCTCTTTCGTTGATTTCCTAAAATATCAGGTAATGAATAACTCATTTATTCATTTTCTTCGCCGGGCAGGGTTTGGATCCGGTTCAAGCGCGAGGTTACAAGTGTATTTAGTGAGAAGCTGACGTTTAAGGCGGTATCGGTAAGTAGCACGTGATATGTCCGCGCATCTCTTTACTTCTAGTTTCAATACAATAATGATGCTAGATTATAGAGTCAACGTAAGCAATGCATTCACACCATCATTTTATTGCCGTCAGCTTTTTTTATCATGATTGATATTCATATTGATCTCCTTTTTCTTATATATAGTTTGAGAGAATGCGGGATCAACTACTACCAGAGCAACGCGTACTAGCAATTGCGGAGGAGCTGGCGGGATTTATTTTCAAAGAGATCGTAGACGATTCCGGAGAATTTAGTGTGACTAGGCGCTACTGATCTCCATGTAATCGAATAGACGGGATCTAGTCCAGGTATTTTGTGATCTCCATGTAACTATGTAAATTGTATATATTTGTATGCTCGATATCGTAATACAAGTTATCTTATATATGCATGAATGTGTACGATATGTGGTGGTGTAGAAATATTCAAAAACTATGTTGAAATGAAAAATAAGTAAATAAAACAATAAAAATTGAAATCTCTGCCGTGGCAGAGAAAGGGCACAAAATGCTGTTGTAACAACCCTAGTTCATTAAATAGTAAATAGGATTTGTTTGTGCATTCATTAGCATCATTATTTAAAATGCATGGAAGAAATAATCACCAAAACCCTAAACCCGACGATTCCTCCCTCTTTGAAATCAATTTAAATGGTTTTGAAAATTTTGAAAACTACCAAAATTTAGGAGCCCAAACTCTGTATAAGGGCCCCTACATTATTTTGATATGTTTGGAAAAAAACCTCTGGTATTTTGAAATACTCAAAACAGATGTCAATTTGAAATACAAAAGAGAAACTGAAAACAAAAAAGAAAAAGGGTTTAAAGAAAAAAATCTGTAGCTAAACCTAATCTGGGCCGCAGCCCAGCTTCTCTCTTTTCCTCCCGCGTCTGTCTGCCGCTCACGCGTGCCCCACAATGGCCCAGCCGCAGCCCATCTAGCCCGTACCCCTTCGGCCTTTCTTTTCGTATCGTCTTCCTCGCCACCACCGAAGCTGCTGCATGTCACCGCGGATGCAGTCGCCTTGCCGCCGCGCGCCAAGATCAACACCGCCGCCCCCAAGCGCCTACAAGATCCTCTGGACATCGCTGAGAACCCTATCCGTGCCCCATTTCCCCTCTTCTTCTCCCTCTCTCGCTCTTTCGTGCCATGGCCGAACCCTAGCTTGTCGGCCACCGCATGTCGCCGCCGTTTCCGACCACCCCTTCGCCATCTGAGACCACGGTCGGCTTCGCCTTGGCACGCTGATGCTTCTCCTCGAAGGAATCGAGAAGGGGCGCTACGAAATGTCGCCATCGACCTCTGCTTCCCCGACTCCGGCCGCCACGTCCATCGTCGATTTTGGCTGTTCTATATCTTCCCCGGCCTCGGCAACCCCACCGCCGTGTTCGTGGTGACCTCCCGCACCTCCCAGTGCCTCCCAATCTCTCCCTCTCTTCATGTGTTCATCTCCCGCCGTGTACCGCCAACCACCGCTGCAGCACCTCGCCGCTGGTTTCTCTCCGGCGGCCATTTATTGGCGGCGCACCCACCAATCGACTCCCCGCGTTCATGCGCGTCTAGCTAGCCCCTCCTTGTTGCACCGCACGCAGTCAATCGCTAGTTCCATCAACGATCTGAGAGCACCTCCATTGTTGATGTTATGCTGACTTCAGCATGAGGTCATATCTCCCTGTTTTCTTTTATTTGAAATGTTTTTGAAATTCATTTCTGTAAATAATAAATACTGACATGTGGGCCCCTTTTGTAAATGAGGTAAACCTTTTTAGGAATGTTTTCTGATTAATAAAAATGTTTAAGTAATTCTAAAATGTAAATTATTTTATAATATTCTAAAAATCATTTAAAATGAATTAAAAATGGAGAAATTCATAACTAATTCATTTTAAATCAAAAAAATACAAATAATATATCAATATGTTCAGAAAAATGAGACCTACCTCTTTAAGCTATCATCATGCATTGTTAAACAACTTACAAGACAAGTTTAATTAGAGAACAAAAGGAACCCTCTCATAAGCTTCTGGAGTTTCCCTGAGTTAGGGTTTGCAACCCTCGGAACCCCGTTTAAAATGACCAAGCATGTGTAGGGTTTCAATATCAATACAATTCAACTTGTCATATCATCATCCTTTTTTGAGAATTGCATTGATGCCATGTGTTGATTGTTTCCCTTCTTTTCCGGTGTTTGGTTCTTCTGCGGTAGAATATGATATCGGAATCGAGATCAAGTCCAAGACTGAAGACCGAGATCAACACCGTTGAAGCTCGAAGACCAATACTTGACCAACTTTAATCAAGTCAAGTACCAGGCGTCCGGAACTCTGCTTTTTGGATATCAACTGGCAAAGGAAAGCGAAACCCCACACATGATATAATCCTATGTTTTCAAGCATTTCAATTCTTGCCATGTGCATACGATTCCAAAGTCTTTTATTGATAGATGGAGTAATCCTATCTGTTGCATGTTACCTTTGAAGCCTATATTCCCTGATCCACTGCTCCTAGCATAACTAGGGTTTGAGCTTGTGAAGCGTTGCTAGAGATATTTTATCTATTGTGCTTAGCCATGCTTAGTTGTTACCACTGGTCCATCCGATTGATGAATCAGAGCTGCAAATGAACCTAGTATGAAAGGATGATGTGGTATGATCGGAGATGAAAGTTAAACATGCTAAGGCTTGTATGGGAGGCCACGGTGGGTTGTGGTTTTTGCAGTCCCATACTTACCACTACTAGGACCTGAGTTCTTGCCTATGGACCAAGACGAGCGTACAACCACACGAGGGCCTGGAAACCCCCTCGACCAACTAACTTGCCGAGTAGATTCCATGAGTCACATAGTTTGGGCTTTCCATTTGACATACACATCTTGGTTGTTCTTGAATGGAGGTGAAGGAGGTGCATTCATAACAGGTAGGTAAGCGTGGCCGGGAACAAGAGATGCCCGGCATCCGTAATCTTGAAACCCCCACACACCATTAGGGACCGGCTTCGGGACTCGACCCGTTATGGCGGCATCTCCCTAGTGCGTGACTCATGGTCTCGGCGAAACCTAGATAAAGGTCGTGGTCAACCACTCTCTGCCGGCCTTCCAAGGAAGAGGGCTAATCTATAGTGGCACTAAGAATCAATTGGTGTGTGTGGGTAAAGTTGTACACCCCTGCAGGGTTAAACCTTTTCGAAAATCTGTGTCCACGGTTACGGACGACTTGGAAACGAGATTCAAAGATCATAGAGAACTTGAACCTAATCGTAAAACTTGGCAAGTTGATCAATTTGTGCTTAAGGATGCTTCCTCATGGGTACGAGGGGGTGATCCTAGATAGGTTCAGCTGATGATGATTCGGTGGATATCAAGTGATGATCAAAGTTAGAGATACCTCTTTCTTATCCCCTTTAAAAATATTCTGATTAGTCGAGATTCTTCTCCCTCTTGTTTTACGAAACAAAGATGGCTTTATGCAAAATAACCCCACCAGCCATAATTCTTGCGGAGTACACCCTGTACTCACCCTTGCTTTGTTGACACTTTTGCAGCAGGGTAAGTGTTACCATAGAAGATGAGTTCTTCACGGCATCAACATCGGCGAGTAGTTTGGAGTTCCCAGTCGGCAGTATGGGATCTATGGATTGGACGTCATCATTATGCTTCAGGCCTCTTAGGCCATTTGTTAAGTTTGCTATACTTAATAGCATAATTTGCCTTCCGTTGTTTGATGTTTGTGGTTAGTGACCTCTGCTTGTAATATTTTGGTTCTTCGCTCCGTTATGAGCTTGCTGTAATAATTTTTGTGTCGCAGGGTCACTGTTGTGTTACCGATTTTCTCTCTGTATTCTTTCGAGATTAGGTTAGGCTTATGTTCAGATGTTGGTCTGGAATTTGTCTAGCCTTAATCTCGGGGGTGTCACAGGTTTTGGTATTAGAGCAGTACCGACTGTAGGAAACCCTGGTCGATGTTGAGTCTAGTGCTTGTGAAAACTATTTTCAAAGATGAAAATTATGTGCGAAAACTCTGGTATGCTTCTTTTTCTCCTTATCAAGTTTCGCTCTAAGTCTGGGTTATCTTACCTTGTGTTGATTCGGAAAAGTTTTGCTATCTCGTCCAATCTTTCAAAACTTAGGTGCCTCTTCAGGCATGCCGGTTCTCAACCAGTTGACCTAGTGTTAAGTTCTCTAGAGTTAGTTGTGTGTGTTCCTTGTTTCCCTTTGTCCCGTATCACTTGAGAGATTTCTTTCGATCATAATCTCTCTATTTATGGGTTCACAACATCATGTTGATGGTTCCACAGTGATCTGTTCTAGGCCTCGAAGTTTCCCTTCGCCTCGTGTGCCTCCTTTTCATTTGTTTGGGTGCTTCAGAAGTTTTTTCTTCTCTTGGAAGCTACCTCGTGATTAGTACCTTGTAGTGTACTCTGTCACTCAAGTAGTAGTTACTCCTTTCTTTGGGTTTTAACCCTCGGACGTGAACCTAAGATCCCCGATTGTGCTGGATTCTGGTTTTGTGAATCTTGTACATGAAGCTGACCTTTAACTCAAGATCCATTGTTGACCCAGGTGGTTAATATTCAACATATTACCTCAGAATGGCTAGCACCTTCTAGTATAGCCTTCAAGTTTGTGGATATTGTCTCTACTAAACAGTGACGATAAAGGACTTCCCCTACCACATGCTATGGTAGATATTCTTTCATGGAACAAAATAGATCACAACAAGAGTACTCATCGAGAGTCTCGCATCTATATTTGTGACTCTGGCACACTTTTTCCTTCTCTGCATTGGTTTTCGGAAGGTTGATAACATATGCATCCACATCTCGGGATTTCAACCTGAGCATGTTCCTTTCTCCTTGTTGTTTTTCGACCTTTGTCTACCAATTGGTTTCCAAGTAGTAAATGTGCATAGGTGTCCTCCGATGTAAGATACTCTTGTGGTCCGTCAAGACAAACCATTTCCGGTTGTCAGGAGAAACAAACTCCAATACCTCGTCATTGCTAAGACCAGGTCAAAGTGTTGTAATCCGCAGATCAATAAGCAATGATTAGTTTATGTTTTGTTCCACCTTAAAGTGTCACACTCTTTTATACTAAGAGGTCATGCTAAGTTTCATGACCCCTTAATGAACTGATGTTTTTACATATCGTTACCCAACCTTCTCCGAGATTTCATGCTCGTGAATGATGCGTGTGCGTAATAATGTGGTCATCTGTGATTATTAGCATTTGTCATTGCTTTGAACTCAAAGGAAATTTGTATCATTCTTAATGTGATGATTAACCCTATCACTAAGCGAAGAATGATTGTGCTACCAAGTCCACTATTCTGGTACACCCTCTTCAGCCAAAGAGTTAAGTTCATACCAAAGCTCTAAGACTATGTCTTCTTTCCTTACAAAGCAAGTTTCCTCTCTAGCTAAGTGACATATCGGTGGTTCGTGATATTCTGGATGTCTTCTAGAAGTATCGCCATGTTGCCACAGGACCATGTTGTCAAATTCTTGAGCAAGCAGGTTCTCTGAACTACTCCTTTCTCCAAGGATCCGTACTGGATACCCCTGAACTAGTTGGTTGAGCTTAAAAAACCACTTCGAGAGTTGTAAGACAAAAGTTCCATCCAACTCAGTTCCTTCTTAAAGGGATGTCTAGCTGTGTTCGTGTTAAAGCAAGGTAGTATCTCCTTTGTGGACATGTTATCTTCCCTGCCTTTGATTTGATTGGGCAATCGTCAAATCAAACTCGTGATGTTTCACTTAAGTACATCTTCATGTCCACTGGTCTGACCAATGTCTATTCCTTGTTTATACAACATGTGAGTCCGTCTTCTTGGAGTGTATAGATAAGTCTGTTATTGAGCCCACCAATGACATCCTTACCTTCTCCATGCTAGAAAAGATTCATATGGAACATTTGGCATTAATGTTGGAAACTTTTGAGAACCATCTTCGTGCCATCTCGAAGTATGTGTTCTGGATGTTAGAAGTAACCTTCTCTCGATCACGTGCAACTATTGAAAGATGTCGCCATGAATTCGAGTAGACTTATCATTGTTTCTTCAGGAATCATTTCAAATTAGTCAAGCATGTGCAAGGTATTCTTGATATGGTAGTTTGATACCTTCACATCTCGAGAAGATCCTCCAAGCACACCAAGTCACTGATTGACTTGTCATGGAAGAAAAGAAGTACTTAAAACTTCAATATCCTCCTAAATGTTTCCTAAACAAGGATTCAGTTGTGTTTCATTGCAAACAATTCATGTAGATGCAATTATCATTTGGTAACTTCCTATCACATGGGTTCCACAATCTAGCTCATCTTTAGAGCTTGGCATTGAAGTCCATGTCTTGAGAATCTAGTGACTTTACCGTTGCGTTAATGTTCCACCCTTTCTATTCGGACATGCTGAGTATGAAGTATCTCTACACTTAATCAAAGATGAATCTCAAGCAGCAATAATGATTCGTGTTCCTCAAGGTTATCATGTAGGTATATTGTAACTCTGGGAAGATTGATGTAATGGTTTTCACAATTAGCCAAAAGACCTATTGTCACATTATCTTGAATAAGCAATAACATCCACTCTTCATGAGGCCTCTTCTATATTTTATTATGGGAGTTGTGCTTATGGTTTCCTTTGTATCCGAAGTCCGACCTTTACTTGATGACTGGTTAAAGGCTTGTCAATAGCTTGATATCGGTGTCTCGAACATCAAGGAGAACATTTAAAGTAGAGTTGCTAAATGTCTCTCGGTTAGTCCTCCAGACCCTTTTATGATGGCAAGCGTCTTGTTATGAAGTTTCTTTCTTCTTGTGTCATCAGGAATCTTCTAAACTATTCATCTTGGTGGTGTAAAGTGATATCATGATCTTGGCAAAGATATTGATAGTCCTGGATGAATAAAGAGTTTCCTTTCCTCTTACTTAAACATGTTCGAAGAGCGACCATGATTTTGGTAATCAACAGTTCTCTTGTTACATGTTCCTTGTGATTCTTATGAGTACTCTCCACCAAAACACCTTTCTGTCTTTGCCTTGTGTTGAACGAAAGACCCTTCTATGTCAAAAGTAGTTCAACATCTTGGTTTTATTGGTATCTATCTCTTCCATTTGTAAAGCTCTACTTAAGCTGTTTAGTAGAGGTTTACCTCGTAAAGTCTGCGTATCCTTTCCATTTGTTGGAAGTTCCTTTCCTTAGAAATTTACCTTTTCTACAAGCTCCATGGTCTCAATCCTTATGAAGACTAGTTATCTATCACATTGAAAACCATCTTGTTTTGTTTCCTCTGTTACCTTGGCGTCTTTCATGTCGTTGGCTTTAGAGATGTTTGTGAAACATATATCCATGAGTTAACCATGAGATACTCAGTTTGTGGTTCTATGTCATTCCCTTTCTTCTTTAGTGTGAGCAGCCACCTCGAAGATTATGAAGTGCTTCGCCCATTCGTCATGGTGGCATGGATCAACCTCCTCGAGAAGATCATCGAAGTTTAGTGTAACCCTGTTCCTTCTAGCTTCCTACCTAGGAATCTCGGGACGAGATTCTTTTAAGGGTGATATAATTGTAACAACCCTAGTTTATTAAATAGTAAATAGGATTTGTTTGTGCATTTATGAGCATCATTATTTAAAATACATGGAAGAAATAATCACCAAAATCCTAAACCCTACTTTCCTCCCTCTTTGAAATCAATTCAAATGGTTTTGAAAATTTTGAAAACTACCAAAATTTAGGAGCCCAAACTGTGTATAAGGGCCCCTGCATTATTTTGATATGTTTGGAAAAAAACCTCTGGTATTTTGAAATACTCAAAACAAATGTGAATTTGAAATACAAAAGAGAAATTGAAAAAAAAGAAAAAGGATTTAAAGAAAAAAATCTGTAGCTAAACCTAATCTGGGCCGCAACCCAGCTTCTCTCCTTTCCTCCCACGTCTCTCTACCGCTCACGCGCGCCCCGCAATGGCCCATCTGGCCCAGCCGCAGCCCATCTAGCCCATACCCCTTCGGCCTTTCTTTTTGTGTCATCTTCCTCGCCACCGACGAAGCTGCTGCGTGTCACCGCGGATGCCGTCGCCTCGTCGCCGCCCGCCAAGATCAATGCCGCCGCCACTGAGCGCCTACAAGATCCGCTGGACACCGCCAAGAACCCTATCCATGCCCCATTTCCCCTCTTCTCCCTCTCTTGCTCTTCCGCGCCATGGCCGAACCCTAGCTCGTCGGCCACCGCTTGTTGCCGCTGTTTCCGACCACCCCTTCGCCATCTCAGACCACGGTCGGCTTCGCCTCGGCACGCTGATGCTTCTCCTCGAAGGAATCGAGCAGGGGCGCTACGAAACGTCACCATCGACCTTGCCTTCCCCGACTCTGGCCGCCGCGTCCATCATCGATTCTGGTCGTTCTATATCTTCCCCGACCTCACCGACCCCACCGCCGTGTTCGTGCTGAGCTCCCGCACCTCCCAGTGACCCCCAATCTATACCTCTCTTCCTGTGTTCCTCTCCTGCTGTGTACCGCCAACCACCGCCGCAGCACCTCGCCCCCGGTGTCTCTCCGGCGACCATTTCTTGGCGGCGCACCCACCAATCGACTCACCGACCCCACGCACGCGCTCAATCGCTAGTTCCATCAACAATCTGAGAGCATCTCCAATGCTGACGTCAGCATGAGGTCATATCTCCATGTTTTCTTTTATTTGAAATGTTTTTGAAATTCATTTCTGTAAATAATAAATACGGACATGTGGGTCCCTGCTGTAAGTGAGATAAACCTTCTCAGAAATGTTTTCTGATTAATAAAAATGTTTAAGTAATTCTAAAATGTAAATTATTTTATAATATTCTAAAAATGATTTAAAATGAATTAAAAATGGAGAAATTTATAACTAATTCATTTTAAATCACAAAAATACAAATAATGTATCAAAATGTTTAGAAAAATGAGACCTACCTCTTTAAGCTATCATCATGCATTGTCAAACAACTTACATGACAAGTTTAATTAGAGACCAAAAGGAACCCTCTCATAAGCTTCCGGAGTTTCCCCGAGTTAGGGTTTGCAACCCTCGGAACCCCGTTTTAAAATGACCAAGCATGTTTAGGGTTTCAATCTCAATACAATCCAACTTGTTATATCATCATCCTTGTTTGAGCATTGCATCGATGCCATGTGTTGATTGTTTCCCTTCCTTTCCGGTGTTTGGTTCTTCTCCGGTAGAATACGATATCGGAATCGAGATCAAGTTCAAGATTGAATACGATATCCTCGTTTTTGAGGTCATCCAACCATATGTCGACATCATAGTCTTTCATGATGATCATATCAGTGTCCGACTCCTCCACGGTTGTCGCGTCCGCGTCATCCACAGTGGCCACCTCCTCGAGCGAGGGGCAAGCCACCGCCATCATCTCTGTGGCCGCCCCGTGACACGCGTCGACGGTGACCTAAGCCGCGTTCAGCTCGGCATTGACCTTGCGGGCAACCTCCACGTCGTGCGCCGCATCTTCCTCGATCGACGCCAGCTCCTCCTCTTCCACCATCTCCTCCTCTGCCGCTAACAACACTTCCTCCCCGCTCTAGCAAGGAGATGAAGGCCGCCTCATCCTCCTAGGGGTAGCACCCGCGAGCCAACTGGCCGATCCTTGCCCATGTGGTGATCTTGTGACTAGCCATTGTTGGTATGTGGGCGGGTTTGGGTTTGGTCATCCCTCTCGCCGTGTCGTTATATATATAGCCCCACGGAGGGACGGAAGCCAAATGTTGCAGCGCACACACCTGACTTTGCCACGCGTTGGAAAACCTAGGTGAAAACGAGTTTTCCCACCGGCCAAATGAAAAGCCTAGACGGCGGCGGTCGACGAGACGTTGATCGTCATTACCACCACTAAAGATGATAACAGTGTCGGTGGGTCCAGTCAAATGGGTCAGCCCACTTGGGCACTTAGCACCCCAAATAGACTAGAGCAAAAAAAGACCTCCTTTTATATTTGCAGACCAATCCAAACGGACCGATTAAGATATATCATGTGTCCAAAATGGATTGGTACGGTGAATATGCTCTTAGGTCATGTACAATACAAGGTGCTTAGAGGGATGCTTAGCAAAATAGATCGAACAGTTTTCTAGGCTAGTGTTTATCTGTACCAGAGAGGTGCCTAATTAGATGTCTACTTAGTACAATTAAACGTCAGTGCTTACTTAAAAAACCGGTCTATTTATTTAAGCACCTTGGTGTAGATATCCTTAGGCTAGTCATAATAGGATAGGAGTATCATAATACTAGTATCATGCATGCGATACTAGTGTATAATACTACTATGTCTATAGTGTGTTGTATCATAGCGAGTAGTATATTTATTGATTTATAAAATCGCTATATAAAATTTGTGTATAAAATTTATTTGTCATTAGAATTTTTAATTTTACATACTATGATATGGTATCTATCTATGATACTCTAATCATCTATTTTTTTATTAATTGTTATGCCACATCAAATTTTTACCAACATAACAAAGCATGATACTAGTTATGATACTTTTACTAGCCTTAATGAGTAGAGTGAGAACACCGGAGGTGGTCATACTGATTGGTCCATGGATATGGGACATGGTCCACAAAACAGAATCTAAAGTTTTACAAATTTGCATGGTCCCCAGATATGGAACGTGCTGCATCGATAAAATATATTATTTCGCATTGTAAATTTGCACGGTCGTTGGGTCGTACTAGTACTTACATCGTTGTCCACATGCAGAAAAATATTCAAATATTTTTGAACAGCTTTTTTGATCTTTTGAATGGGAAAGGCTGTTGGTTGCACAGACAACCTTAAACAAAAAAAAATCCTTTTTAAACTAGCCAATCGAGGAAAGTAAGAAAAGCAGGATCCATTTCTAATCGTGGGAGACCCGTAAAAGGATCAAATAGGACATTTTTGTTTCAGTTTGGAATAGACCGCTAGAGTTGCCTAATTGTTCTTTAGTCTAATAATTACCAGAGTGTCAAATAAAAAGCATAATTTACTTTCTTCCATTTTCTAAGAAAATATTTTTTTGGAGCAAACAGACAGGGGCTCTATCTTTTCAATTAGAAAGAGTGAAAACAACCCAAACAGTTATCTAAAAAATATTACTGAGATGAGCTAGCAATTCTTCCCCGTCTGAAGAATCTTGTAGAGCAGAGCCAACCAGTCTTGAGTTAAGGTGCTTTTTGTCGGTATTTCACAAGAACCTTGATAAAGTAGAGCTAGCAATGCTTAAAATATTTTTACATAAAAAATATCCAGATATACTGACGAGCAACTCTGACCTTAACAACCATATTGTCAGTACCTAACAATAAGGAATTGAGGATGTCAATATTAAGACAACATATGTGGTTGGCCGCATCAAATCTGAGACAACTTTCTACCAGGATAAGAATTGATGCAGCCACTTGGAGACGCGTCTGAACAACTAGCAGCTCAGATTCAAAATGATCCCACGCATCTCCAGCAGCCCCCGTTGGTCCGTTGCGAGTCCGGACAAATACTAAGCCTTCAACGGAGCCCCATCCCGTCCGGCCACCCCCAAATCTTAAACTACCAAGGATGTTTTGTTAACAGTGTTCTGGATTTTCCGGCGTCTGGTTTCATGCATGGGTGGTCTTGGGTCTTGGTGTTGGCTTAAATCAATGCAGTTCACTTAGTCTGAATAAAGTTCAGAGCGTGGCGTGTGTTTGTGCACGTTACAGCTGACAGTAGCTAGGTTGTTTTCATTTTTAGACTTAGTCGCTGCATAGGATGCCTGTGGGATGGCACAGTCCAGATCATGCAGCGAGATAGCAGGGGAGTTGGATACGATCGGGAGTGGGATGGCACTCTCCAGTAGGATCGGTCCACGATCCTCTTTTTCAGCAATCTGTTTGTAAGACTGAATAAATAGTGAATGAGAAGAACCAGAAAAGCTGCAAGTAGTGCGCAGCACAAAACTCTCGTCTCTCTCTCTCTCGCGTTGTTCAGAGTTAACCTAAACTCTCGTATTTGCCTTGTTGACTGATCCTTACAGGACCTCAGTTGGTATCAGAGCCCTAGGGCAAGGCAATGTCGAACGGCGGCGGCCAGCACACGGGCAACACTCCACCACCTGCAGCCCAGTGCATTGGCAACACTCCACCGCCTCGCCAATCCGCCACTCCAGTGCCCGTCCAGCGACGGCGCTCGCCAAGCCGCGGGCGTAGCAGAGGACGGCGTGGTGGCGGGGAGATCGTGGTGCAGCGCGAGGTCGTGCGCGAGACCGGCGGCGGCGGAGGTGCCAGCCTCGTCTTCCCGATGCTGAAGCGCAGTGAGTACACAAACTGGGCCATGGTGATGGAGGTGAACATGCAGGCCGCGTCCCTCTGGGATGCGATCGAGGACGATGACGTCCCCCGGCGCGAGGACAAGCAGGCGCTCGCCGCGCTGCTGCGCTCCACCCCGGCGGAGATGCACCCGATGCTGATTGGCAAGGGAAGCGCCAAGGCGGCGTGGGAGGCGATCAGGATGCAACATCAAGGGAATGATCGCGTGCGCGACACTCGCGTGCGACATCTGCGTACGGAGTTCGAGACGATCACGTTCAAGGATGGTGAGCGTGTTGATGAGTTCGGGCTGAGGATCACAAACCTCGCCGCGACTCTGCGCTCACTCGGCGACGCCTGCGACGACGAGAAGATCGTGAGGAAATTCCTCTCGGTCGTGCCAGGCCGGCTCGTGCAGATCGCCTTCTCGATGGAGACAATGATGGATCCGGCGACCCTCACCGTCGAGGAGGTCGTCGGTCACCTGCGCGTCGTCGACGAACGCCTCGCCGCGGAGAACATCGACTCCAGCGGTCAGCTGCTTCTGACCAAAGAGCAGTGGGAGGAGAAGCGCAGGCAGGGACGTGGTGACGGCTCGGGCAGCCGCAACCGCGGTGACGGCGGGGGGAGCAGCGGAAAGGGTGCCAAGTCGCAGCCCAAGTCCACCTCATCACCTGACGCCGGCGGCGAGGTCGATCGCGACCGATGTCGTTACTGCAAGAAGAAAGGGCACTGGGAACGCGAGTGCCGCAAGAAGCAGCGTGACCAGGCCACAGCAGCATCGGCAAACCTGGCCGAAAAGGAGGAAGAAGACGCGCCAGGCCTGCACATGGCCACCGTCATCGAGCTCGAGGACACGGTGCCCACGCCGTGCCTGTCACCCGCTGCACACGGCTCCGCAGCTCTGCTGGCGGGAGAGCAGGTGTACCTCAACGAGGAGCGCGCCCGCGTCGTGCTCAAGCGCACGCCGGATGACCTCGACGCTGCCTGGTATCTTGACACCGGCGCGTCGAATCACATGACCGGTGAGGAGCGCGTCTTCGCTGAGCTAGACAAGAACGTCTCCGGCAAGGTCCGCTTCGGCGATGGCTCCGTCGTCGAGATACGTGGACGCGGCACCGTCCTCTTCGCCATCGACGACGAACGGCATCGCGAGCTCGCTAGTGTCTACTGGATACCGAGGCTCAAGTCCAGCATCGTGAGCATCGGGCAGCTGGACGAGCTCGGCTTCCCCACCCATGTCGAGCACGGTCACATGACCGTTTGCGACGCTGACAAGGTACTGATCGCAAAGGTACCAAGGACAGAACAGGCTGTACGTTGTGCATCTGAAGATCGTCCAGCCTGTGTGCCTCGCTGCGCACGCGAACGAGGATGCGTGGCGCTAGCACTCGAGGTTTGCCCATCAAGGGTTCAGCAGCCTGGAGAAGATGCAGAAACAGGGGATGGTGCGTGGCCTCACTGCGATCAGTCACGCAGAGCAGCTGTGTGAAGCGTGTGTTGTGGGAAAGCACCGTCGTGCCCCGTTCCCTGCTGCAGCAAGATACCGCGCCACCGAGACGCTGGAGCTGGTCCACGGCGACCTGTGCGGCCCCATCACGCCGGCGACTCACGGAGGCAAGCTCTACTTTCTGTTGCTTGTCGATGACTGCAGCAGGTACATGTGGCTGACGCTGCTCAAGACTAAAGACGAAGCAGCAGCAGCAATTCGCCGATTCCAGGCAGAGGCGGAGCTGGTGATGCAGCCCGTCCTATGGACGCACCTCCATCTACAACACCTAGTCCCCCAAGTGGACCCATGACTCGCGCCCGTGCCAAGCTCCTACAAGCCAAGGTTAACTCGCTCCTTTCCTCATGTGATTTTGGCCTACCTTTGGATGGCTTGCTACTTCATGCATCTACGTTGTGTATCCTCAGATATGAAGCAACACCACCACACCAAGCCACCAAGGAAGCAGGACCAGGAAAAGAAGCCGCTGGAGCTCTGCACACCGGAGTCTCCGGTGTAGACCGGAGTCTCCGGTCCCCTACACCGGAGTCTCCGGACCTTCCTCCGGTCCAGACCGGAGACTCAAGCCCGGGACAGTCTGATACCCCCTCCGGAGACAGGTCCGGAGATTAACCGGAGTCTCCGGCCCAGACCGGAGTCTCCGGACCGACCGACGCCAGGCATGTTAAAGCCTTTTGGGCCTGGCCCATGTAACCCCCAAATTCGCCCAAACTTCCAGTTTTATTCCAGAACTACCCATGTTTATGTGGTTGGCCTATATATAGCCCCACCCCTCATATGTAAATCCTAGACTTGGATAATGATAGATTAAGACACCCCTTGTGGATATTTTAATCTATTGGTCTCATGCTCCTTGATAAGGAGCACCTATTGTCCACCCTCCTCTTGGATCTTGCCTAGTGCGTTCAAGTTGTACAAGGCCTTGGGTTCTCGGTTTCTCGCCCCCAAGTCGTCAAGATCTCACCAAGCACCTCATCCCCCGTTGTTGGCGTGGAGAGCGAGCTTCGCCCAACACCGATCCTAGGGATTATGTTGGACCGGTTGCCACCGGTGTGAGGGATAGGCGTGTATCATGTTTTGGTTTGCGTGTGTTCGTGGTTTTCATCTCCTCCCTCGATTTCATCCTCCGACCACCGCTTTCCCCCTCGTTCCTCGTGGAATTCGTGAAAGATCGGGCCAACCCCGGGGTTACCCCATAACATCTTGGTATCAAGAGCAAGGTTGATCATGAATTTCCCCTCAATTTTTTCTTCTATCCACCATAAATTCGAAAATTTTCCAAAAAACAGCCCCAATTTGCCTTTGGATCGATCTGTCGTTTTGGAGTGTTATTTGTGGTTTTGATCCGACCAAATCTTGTCTAAGGTGTTGGTTCAGCTTTTGCCTGCGTTTCCCAGCCCAATTTTGGCCAAATTTTCGCGGATTTGAGGACTCTAGGCGTGGATTTCCGCTCAAGAACATGAGCAGTCATCCCACACCGGAGTCTCCGGCCTGAGCACCGGAGTCTCCGGCCCAAGACCGGAGTCTCCAGCCCTGGACGCCAGTTTTGCCCTTTTTCCTCTTTTCCTGCATTGGCTAATCTATCTACTTGTTGTTTGTGTTCCGTGTGCGTGTCACCAACTAACAGATAGCTTCCGCAACATCGCCGTGCTCGTCGACACCACGGACCCCAAACTCTTCTCCGCCCCATCGACACAAGATCATCACCATCAACTAAGGTATAACTTGTGTCAACCCTTGTAGCCATATCTTCCTTTGTGTGTACCTATCCTATGAGAGCAACTCATTTTGTGTTTGTCTAAGCATTGTGCACTTGCCATTGGAAAGTGAGAGTGTGAGGGCAAATACAAAAGTTAACATAGTATCATAGCAAGGGAGAAAAAGAAAAAGAAAAAGAATCAAAAAAAAAGAGAAAAAGCAAAAGAAAAATAGAAAGATACATAGTCTCCCAATACAAAGAGAGAATCAAGCTTGTAAGCAAAAGAGAGAGGAAGAAGCGCGCCAAGGCAAGTGCATGAATCCGTTGCTTACCCTCTTTTGGCAAACGAGTTGTGGTCTCTCCTTGCGTTGGCACGACACCCGAGCGTAGTCTTTGTTAGGCCATTTCGTGCTCACTTTCATAGTCGTGCTAACCCCATTTTTCTCCACGCGTGTGTGTAGTCGTAGGTTCTCGTCACCTTTTGAGTTGACCATTTCCTTTTGACTTGCGTTTTGTTGGATTTTCTCCACTTTTGACTATCCTTTGCGTTCGGTTGGTTCTTTGGCTTTCCCTCAATCCTACCCATCCACCAAAAGCTTTTGAGAGTTGTAGCTCCTTTGTGTGTGAGTTTCTTTGCCATTTCATTTTGCACGCTGTTCGCTCCTTTGTGTGGCAATTGGTTTGATATAATCTCCAAGGTGAGGTAAAAGTCTAGCTCTACACACCCTTACTCTGCATATACAACCCTTGTCGGCTTTGCATCATGGACAGGAATGGCGAGCCGCCCCAACCACCACCACCACCTACGGAGGACGACAATCCATACATGACAAGATGGGACCATTGGAAGGTTCGAGGAGAATTCAACTACCGTTGTGAAGCCCTTGAGCGGCGCCAAGATGAACAATTTAGCGAAGCCCGAGTGGAGTTCAAGAACATCGACAACCGCTTCGAGGAAGTCCGAGGCCAAATGCATGCCATGCAACACAACCTCGGTCATCAAAATGAAGCTCTTGGTCGTGCCCTCGCCTCAACGGATGAGAAGCTTCAACGCCTCATTGATGGGTTAGCAAGGCCACACTCGCGCGACTCAAGCTCATCACGGCACTCCTCAAGTGAATCAAGTGCTCCTCGCCGTCACGCTTCAAGGCACCGGGATGGACCCGTCCTTCACTCCATGAGCTCTTCTCAAGCGGTACCATCGCCGCGACACACCGCAACGTCAAGCTATGATGGTGACCTCTCCGCAAGACCTCCAAGACGTGAAGCGGACCGGCCACAACGAAGGGCGCTTGTGCTTCAACTAGAACAACCTCACGTGGACCACCAAGCCCATCGCCATCGACATGTTCTTTCCACAACAAGTGAAGCATCCGAAGTGGAAGAACAAGTTCGCCGGCGGCGTGAAGCACTCGAAGACCCACCAAGGCGTCCTCCTCGACATGAACGTCATCGCCGCCAACATGATTTAAACGACGAGCCTCCTCCACAACAAGAAGAAAGAGAGCAGCCCATTGCGCATGCGGCTCGACGTCCTCCTCACCACATGGCGCAAGATAATGCTCCTCGGCATCAACCACGACAAGAACAAGAGCAAGCTCCCCAAGATCACCGTGAGGACCAACAACCTCCTCCTCGTCCTCAACCGCGACAACAACAAGAGCAAGCTCCCCAAGCTCGTCATCCAAACCAAGTTCCACCACCAAACGCAACACCTCAACAACCGCAAGAGCAACGCCACCATCAACAAGCAAGACATGAGAGCTCGGATGGTGAAGATGGCCGCCACAATCATGGAAACCGTCGCAACTGAAACCGCAATGAGGAGGAAACCGTCGCAACTGAAACCGTCGGCAAGCTCAAGTTCACCATGCCCAAGTTCACCGGTTCCAATGATCCCGAAGAATACCTCTCATGGGAACTCAAGGTTGACAAGATCTTCCGCATGCACAACTTTCGCAATGAGAAGATGATGGCCATGGCATCCCTCGAGTTCGATGAATATGCCAACCTTTGGTGGGAACAAGTCCAACTCGCTCGTGAATCAAAAGAAGAGCCCCCAATATCAACTTGGCAAGATATGAAGGCTCATATGAGATCCCGCTTTGTTCCTTCACACTACACGCGTGACCTCTTCAACAAGCTTCAAACGCTTAGTCAAGGAACAAAGACCGTGGAAGAGTACTTCAAGCAAATGGAGCTCAACTGATCCGTGCCAACATTGAAGAGCGTGATGAACAAACAATGGCACGTTTCCTCAATGGCTTGAACCATCCTATCAAGCGCATCACCGAGTTCCAACAGTACAACAACATGGTTGAGCTTGTGCACATTGCAACAAAGGCCAAACGTCAAGTGCAAGAGGACATCAAGTTCAACCAGCCAAAGACATACTTCACATACAAGCAAGATCCAACCACTACTTCGACAACACCAAGTGGCAGCTCCTCAAATACCACCAAGCTTCCATTCAAGCCAACACTTCCTCAAGGAAAACCGCCCCCAAGTGGCAAATACACAAGAGATGAACAACCATTCAATGGTGAGTGCTACAAGTGTGGAGGCAAAGGACACAAGTCGGCCGCATGTGGGAACAAAAAGTTTTGTTCATCCATGACAACGGCGATGAAGAATACTTGAGTGAAGATGAGTTTGATGCGAGGGTCAAGGAAGCCATGGCAAGGCAACATTTGGAAGAGGACCAAGAGCTACTCATGTGTGAGCATGACGCAAGTCCATCGCTTGTGGTCACAAGGGTCTTAACTACTCAAGCCAATGAGAATGAAGACCAACGATCAAACATCTTCCAAACTCGTGCCGGTATCAATGGGAGGTCCATCAAAGTTGTCATCGATGGAGGGAGTTGCCACAATCTTGCAAGCACGGAATTGTGTGAGAAACTCAACCTCACCCTCCATCCGCATAAACACCCCTACCATATCCAATGGCTAAGTGACCAAGGATCCGTCAAGATCAAGCACACCGTCTCGGTGACGTTCTCAATTGGACCATACAAGGACACGGTGGAATGTGACGTGGTTCCAATGACGGTTTGCCATATGCTTTTAGGCAGGCCGTGGCAATTTGACAAGCGTGCTTTGCATAATGGTCACTCAAACACTTATACCTTCAAATGGCTTGACAAAACTTGTGTGTTGCAACCAATGACTCCTAGCCAAATAATTGCGGACAATGCAAAGGCTTTAGCGAGGGCGCAATACACAATACCATCTTGTGAGAAGAGTGGTGAGCGAGAGAACCACACTATAGTGAGTGAGTGCCACAAGCCAAACTTGAGTGGAAAAACTAAGAGTGTTCTTCTTGCCACCAAAAGTGAGATGAGAGAAGTGCGGAACAACCCATCCATTTTGCACTATGTCCTTGTATGCAAGGGACTAGCGCAAGGAACTAATGACTTGACAAATGTTCCTCCTTCTTTGATGGCTGTTTTGCAGGAATTCCAAGATGTATTTCCCGAAGAGCTTCCTCATGGACTACCCCCTCTTCGTGGAATCGAGCACCGCATCGACCTCATACCCGGCGCCCCACTACCAAACCGCGCCGCGTATCGCATGAACCCGGAAGAGACGAAGGAGATAGAACGAGAAATCAACCAACTCGTCTCCAAAGGTTTGATCCAAGTAAGCACTAGTCCAAGCGCGGTTCCCGTGATTCTAGTCCCAAAAACGGATGATAAGTTACGGTTATGCATGGACTGCCGTCCAATCAATGCTATCACTCTGCGTTATCGACATCCTATACCGCGTCTTGATGACATGCTTGATGAGTTATGTGGAGCCACTATATTTTCGAAAATTGATCTTCGTAGTGGTTACCATCAAATTCGCATGGCCGAAGGTGATGAGTGGAAAACCGCCTTCAAGACCAAGCTTGGTCTCTATGAATGGTTGGTTATGCCTTTTGGCTTATCAAATGCCCCATCTACCTTCATGCGCCTCATGAACCATATTTTGCGATCTCTCATTGGGAAGAGTGTAGTTGTTTACTTTGATGACATCCTTGTCTATAGCAAGTCACTAGAGGAGCATGTTACTCATGTTAAGGAGGTCCTTCAAATCCTTCGTCATGAAAAGCTTTACGCTAATCTCCCAAAGTGCACTTTTGCAAAAGACAAGCTGATTTTCCTTGGTTTTGTTGTGTCTTCCAATGGCATTGAAGTTGATGTCTCAAAAGTCAAGGACATACGAGATTGGCCATCCCTACAAATGTTAATGAACTTCGAAGTTTTCATGGGTTGGCTGGCTTTTACCGTCGCTTTGTGAAAGACTTTTCTACCATTGCTTGCCCCCTCAACGAATTGACCAAGAAAAATGTCACGTTCGTTTGGGGAAAAGCACAACAAAAGGCTTTTGATGAGCTCAAAAAGAGGCTCACCGAAGCACCACTTCTTGCATTACCGGATTTCACAAAACCTTTGTGATTGAATGTGACGCTAGTGGTATTGGAATTGGTGGCGTCCTTATGCAAAATGGGCATCCTATTGCTTACCATAGTGAGAAACTTGATGGCGCACGCCTCAACTATCCCATTTATGACAAAGAACTTTTTGCCTTGGTTCGAGTCCTTCAAGTGTGGAAACACTATCTTTGGCCCAAAGAATTTATCATCCATTCCGACCATGAGTCGTTGAAGTATCTTAAGGGCCAAGCCAACTTGAGTAAAAGGCACGCAAAATGGGTTGAGTTCATGGAGTCGTTTCCTTACATTGTCAAATACAAGAAGGGGAAAGAAAATGTGGTAGAGGACGCCTTGTCTCGCAAAAACACAAGCCTTCTTACATGACTCGAAGTAAATGTCTTGGGTCTTGATGACATCAAATCTTTGTACGCGTCCGACCCTTTCTTTGGACCAATTTTTGCAACATGTTCAATACACAAAGGGATGGATGATTTCTATTTTCATAAGGGTTTTCTTTTCAAAAAAACAAACTTTGCATTCCGAAATCGTCTCTCCAACTTTTGCTTCTTCAAGAGTCCCATGGTGGAGGCCTTATGGGTCACTTTGGCTGTGACAAGACTTATGACATGCTCTCCACTCACTACTTTTGGCCAAAGATGAAGCGCGACGTGGAGCGCCACGTCCAACGATGCACTACATGTATCCAAGCTAAGTCTAAGTCCAACCCCTTTGGTCTTTATATGCCATTGCCTATTCCTCATGCACCTTGGTCGGACATTAGCATGGACTTTGTGTTAGGCTTGCCTAGATCTAAACATGGTCATGATTCTATATTTGTAGTAGTGGATCGCTTTTCAAAAATGGCACATTTCATTCCGTGCCATAAGACCGATGATGCTTCACATGTAGCAAATTTGTTTTTCAGGGAAATAATTCGGCTACACGGTGTACCAAGAACAATCGTCTCCGACCGCGACGTAAAATTCATGAGGTACTTCTGGAAGACTCTCATGGCCAAGCTCGGCATCAAGCTCCTCTTCTCGTCCGCCTCGCATCCTCAAACCGATGGACAAACCGAGGTTGTCAATCGAAGTCTTGGCACACTCCTCTGGGTGTTGATAAAGAAGAACCTTAAAGACTGGGAGGAATGTATTCCACATGCCGAGTTCGCCGACAACCGCGCCAAGCACTCCACCACCATGAGGAGCCCGTTCATGATCGTCTATGGCTTCGAGCCCCTCACCGCGCTCGATATTCTTCCTCTACCTCTTCATCAATGTGCCCATATGGACGTGGTCAAGCGTGCCCAAACAATGAAGAAACTCCATGAAGACACAAGAGCTACGATCGAGAAACAAGTCCTTCGCCAAGCATCAAAGCTAAACAAGAACAAGAAAGAGATGATCTTCGAAGAAGGCGACCTTGTGTGGATACACTTGAGTAAAGACCGCTTCCCCAAGGACCGCGACTCCAAACTAAAGCCAAGAGGTGATGGACCCTTCAAAGTGCTAAAGAGGATCAACAACAACGCCTACATCATAGATATCCCAACATCCAAGTATCTTGTGATCCCGACATTCAATGCCAAGGACCTATCACCCTACCATGGCGAAGATGAAGTTGATAAGGTTGAAGAGTCGAGGACGACTCTTTCCCAAGGGGGGGGGAGCTGATGCAGCCCGTCCTTTGGACGCACCTCCATCTACAACACCTAGTCCCCCAAGTGGACCCATGACTCGCGCCCGTGCAAAGCTCCTACAAGCCAAGGTTAACTCGCTCCTTTCCTCATGTGATTTTGGCCTACCTTTGGTCCAGACCAGAGACTCAAGCCCGGGACAGTCTGATACCCCCTCCGGAGACGGGTCCGGAGATTGACCGGAGTCTCCGGCCCAGACCGGAGTCTCCGGACCACAGACCGGAGTCTCCAGACCGACCGACGCCAGGCATGTTAAAGCCTTATGGGCCTGGCCCATGTAACCCCCAAATTCGCCCAAACTTCCAGTTTTATTCCAGAACTACCCCTATTTATGTGGTTGGCCTATATATAGCCCCACCCCTCATATGTAAACCCTAGACTTGGATAATGATAGATTAAGACACCCCTTGTGGATCTTTTAATCTATTGGTCTCATGCTCCTTGATAAGGAGCACCTATTGTCCACCCTCCTCTTGGATCTTGCCTAGTGCGTTCAAGTTGTACAAGGCCTTGGGTTCTCGGTTTCTCGCCCCCAAGTCGTCAAGATATCACCAAGCACCTCATCCCCCGTTGTTGGCGTGGAGAGCGAGCTTCGCCCAACACCGATCCTAGGGATTATGTTGGACCGGTTGCCACCGGTGTGAGGGATAGGCGTGTATCGTGTTTTGGTTTGCGTGTGTTCGTGGTTTTCATCTCCTCCCTCGATTTCATCCTCCGACCACCGCCTTCCCCCTCGTTCCTCGTGGAATTCGTGAAAGATCGGGCCAACCCCGGGGTTACCCCATAACAGCTGGAGTCACGACAGCCGCTGCGGATCCTGCGCACTGACCGTGGTGGTGAATTCACCGCAGCAGAATTCGCAGAATGGTGCGCGGACCGCGGCATCCAGCGCCACCTATCTGCCCCCTACTCACCACAGCAAAATGGGGTGGTAGAGAGAAGGAATCAGACGGTTGTTGGCGCAACAAGAAGCATGCTCAAGGCCATGGGCGTGCCTGCGGAGTTCTGGGGTAAGGCTGCGCTCACTGCTGTCTTCATCCTCAACAGGTCCATGAACAGGAGCCTGGAGGGCATGACTCCGTTCGAGGGATGGTACGGCCGTAAACCCAACGTCCACTTCCTCCGTGTCTTTGGCTGCAAGGCGTACGCCAAGGAGACGCGACCAGGGCTGAAGAAACTCGACGATCGATCTCGTCCGATGGTGATGCTGGGCTACGAGCCCGGAAGCAAGGCGTACAGGCTATTTGATCCAAAGAGGAAGAGGATCCATGTATCCCGTGACGTCGTCTTCGACGAGGGGACAGGCTGGAACTGGGGGGAGCTCGATGGCAGCTCCGTTCCTCTGACGGTGGAGAGCTGGACGCTTTCACAGCCTCAAGCAGCAGCATCAGAGAGATTCAGAGAAGAAGACGCCTCTGCTCCAGCTTCGCCATCGGGCCCAGTGGCGTCGTTACCTCCACGGGCAAGCAGTGGGCCGAGCCCAGTGGGTCAGTCCATCTCGCCCTCCTCCATGCAGCATGTCCGCTTTGTCTCACCACCAAGTGGAGGGGAAGAGAACCTGGACGCAGCCATTGACCAAAGCCA
Organism: Avena sativa; assembly: GCA_916181665.1. NCBI lineage: Eukaryota > Viridiplantae > Streptophyta > Magnoliopsida > Poales > Poaceae > Avena > Avena sativa. The sequence goes on from OV702296.1 coordinate 206,043,279, forward strand.
AGCGTGCCGCTACCGCCCCGTCTTGGATCTAATCGATCCCGGCGCGGCGAACCCAGGAAGGGCGGAGCGACTCCTACTCACGCCTACCGGCGAGCCTTCCACGCTCGCAGAAGCTGAGGACGACGAGGCATGGCGGAAGGCGATGCGAGCGGAGCTGGACTCGATCGAGGAGAATGGGACATGGACACTGATGGAGCTCCCCGCGGGCCACAAGCCAATCGGCCTCAAGTGGGTGTACAAGCTCAAGCACGACGCCGCTGGCAACGTCCTCAAGCACAAAGCCAGGCTCGTCGCCAAAGGATTCGTTCAGCGGCCGGGGATTGACTTCGATGAAGTTTTTGCTCCCGTCGCGCGTCTGGACTCCGTCAGGCTGCTGCTAGCTGTCGCCGCTCAATTCAAGTGGCAAGTCCACCACATGGACGTGAAGACAGCATTCCTCAACGGTGAGCTCGGTGAGGAGGTGTACGTCTGCCAGCCGTCGGGCTTCATCGATGGGAACAACTCCAGCAAGGTATTCCGTCTCCACAAGGCCCTCTATGGCCTGCGCCAAGCTCCTCGAGCTTGGAACATCAAGCTCGACACTGTCCTGGTGTCACTTGGGTTTTCCCGAAGCGAGTCAGAGCATGCGGTATATGTCCGTGGAGAAGGGGACACGCGCCTGTTGCTCGGAGTATACGTCCACGATCTCATCGTGACGGGCGCGTGCACCACAGCAATCATAGCGTTCAAGCAGGAGATGAGCAGCCGTTTCAAGATGAGTGACCTGGGTTTACTCACTCTGTACCTTGGCATTGAGGTGAGCCAGGAACCTGGATTGATCACTCTGAAGCAGACTGCGCTCGCGAAGAAACTGCTGGAGAAGTCAGGCATGGCGGACTGCAACCGATCTCTGGTGCCCATGGAGCCACGCCTGAAGCTGAGCAAGGACAGCGAGAATCCACCAGTTGATGTCACGCTGTACCGGAGCATAGTTGGCAGCCTTCGTTACCTTGTCCATACAAGGCCTGATATCAGTTTCAGCGTTGGAGTGGTGAGCAGGTTCATGGAGAAACCCACTACAGAGCACATGAGCGCAGTGAAACATCTGCTGCGTTTCATTTCTGGAAGTCCGAATGTTGGCTGCCGGTATGCCTCTAGCACTGATGGGGTGAAATTGGTGGGATTCAGCGATTCAGACATGGCTGGGGATCTGATGACAGGAAGAGTACGCCAGGGACTCTGTTCTTTTTTGGTGAGTGCCCAGTGTCATGGCAAAGTCAGAAGCAGAAGGTGGTGTCGTTGTCCTCCTGTCAATCTGAATACATGGCAGCAGCAACTGCAGCTTGCCAAGGAGTTTGGCTTGGGCGTTTGCTTGGCGACCTGCTGGGAACAGCTCCTTTGGTCGCCAATCTGTTTGTGGACAACACGTCTGCAATCCAATTGTGCAAAAATCCAGTCTTCCACGACAGAAGCAAGCACATCGAGGTGCGGTATCATTTCATCAGAGGCTGCATCGAGGATGGGACTGTGTCTGTCGAGTTCGTCGGTACAGATGATCAACTTGCAGATGTCTTTACCAAGGCTCTTGGCAGAGTAAGGTTTCAGAAGATTTGCAAGAAGATCAAGGTCGTCGAAATCCAGGGAGTGAACTGCATCTCTTAGGGGGAGATTGTTGGCTTAAATCAATGCAGTTCACTTAGTCTGAATAAAGTTCAGAGTGTGGCGTGTGTTTGTGCACGTTACAGCTGACAGTAGCTAGGTTGTTTTCATTTTTAGACTTAGTCGCTGCATAGGATGCCTGTGGGATGGCACGGCCCAGATCATGCAGCAAGATAGCAGGGGAGTTGGATACGATCGGGAGTGGGATGGCACTCTCCAGTAGGATCGGTCCACGATCCTCTTTTTCAGCAATCTGTTTGTAAGACTGAATAAATAGTGAATGAGAAGAACCAGAAAAGCTGCAAGTAGTGCGCAGCACAAAACTCTCGTCTCTCTCTCTCGCGTTGTTCAGAGTTCACCCAAACTCTCGTATTTGCCTTGTTGACTGATCCTTACAGGACCTCATTTGGCATCACTTTTATTACTCCCGAGGTCACATCTGAAACAACTTGGGTGCTGGTCCTTGAGCTACTACTGCTGCTCCCTCCAACCGGAAAAGTATCTGGTGTCGATACATCCAAATTTATATAAATCTATAAATTATTTTTTGGATGGCTAGAGTAACTATCTAGCCAAGTAATGATGAACAATCTTTTTTCGAAAGAAATGCAGTAGAAGAAACTCTAATAATAATTTTATTTTTAAAATAATAAGAACCTAAATCTGCACCTGTGAGAACTTGAAACTTGCTGACTAAGCGGTACATCCACTTTCCTAACCACTTCTTAATGATGAACAATCTAGCCAAATAGAGGCATGCTAGAACCTCAGTGTTGTTTATGAAACCAAAAAATTATTATGTTTCATGTTAATATAATTCTAGCATGAAACGCAAACACATATCATGAATGGGAAGTATGATAATAACACTTTATTATTGTTTCTAGAGCATATTTCCAACATAAATTTAATTATGAAACATAAATATAAATAATAACTTATTAAATATTGTCTTTAGGGCATATTATCAACACTACAAATGGACCACGCATCCTAGATTGGTCCGTTTTGCCGCATTCCCCAGTCCAAATTTGGGATGGCTCTGCGGTCTAGTGGACAGCCTGCACATCCGCGTCGCGTTCCCCTTTTATCCGTCTTAGGTTCTTCCACTTTAACCCAGCCGTCGAGCTCTAGATCTATGGATGCTACACTGCCCGCCTCCCTCGCCGTCTCCCCCGTCAGGCCATGGCCATGATGGCACGGAAACCGATAGCTCCGTCCCGACAAAGCAGCAAGGACCCATCTACCAGACCATCAGCCGTCTCTTCGGGTGGGAGGTTCTCAAGGAAGTCTTCAGGCTGGAGATGAATCACCAGCAAGGGCTCGATAGGGCTCACTTGGAGCACCAACGCTAGGCGTGGGCGAACCCCGAAGACATGGCCGCCTTGATCGAAGAAGCTCGGGAGGGGATCGACAGGTTGAAGGCAACCGTCCACTCTCTCGAGGAGGAGTGGGGCCTCGCTGGACCACGACAACAACATATGATTGCCAGCGCTCTGGCAACGATGAATAGCATTGCCTACCGCTATCTCGGCATCTGCTGGCTTGCGCTCTAGGGTTAGGATAGTAGAATTTGTAGAGCAAGAAGGAAAAGTTGCGTGTTTCATGAACTACCTTGTATTGCTACCATTTGCACTAATAGTATTTTTATGTGTGTAAATGTGAAAAATAAAAACCAACAAAAATGCCTAGCAACAAACAAATAGGGAACACCATTTGGTACACTCGCCTGACCTAGATGGACATGGCCTCCGGCCTGTCCACGGACCACCAGACCCGATAATCCCAAAGGGGCTCGCCGTAATTGTCGGTCGATGGGTATGTTCTGCGTTGCTTCCAACCCATCTTCCAATTGGCCAGTGAACTATGCATACTTAAATGTGTACAGTAAGTCATGGCTATCTTGGGTCTTGCATCAAATTTAATCGTGACGAGGGTTCGACTTGTCAATGTCCATTGTTATGGATTTGGATTTTGGAGAAGATGGGGATGCTGGAAGTTGTGAGACGGTTAATAGGCAAGCAACACGGGAACACGGAGTTTACCTAGGTTCAGGTCCCCGGAGGGAAAACCCTACTCCTTCTTGTTTGTTCTTGATTACGGCGAAACCGGAGGTTACAGGGGTGCGCAGATGCAATCTGGCGTGGAGGTGTGTGTATGAGGTGTTGATATCCTTCTCGCCATGCCATCCTGGCCCTTATATAGATAGGCCAGGTCCCGGGACAGGTCGAGTCGGTTACATATTAGGGTTCAACCCTTTGAAATGTTATCTAATCTAGACTTGTCCTCCAAGGAGTCAAACTTGCCATGGGCTTGGGCCACCCGAAATATTCCTGGGCTACAAGTCTTCACGTGGGCCTTCCTTGGGCTGGACCGGGTATACCGACGTTTTGCACCCGTAAGGTATATCCATGTCAGTAGCCCCCGAGTGTTCAGTCGAATCGCAGATTCAACTAGAGACTCTATAATCTTTCGGGTGCTTTGTATTTGAACTTGTCTTTAGGAAAAAATGTTTAGTTCATAGGGATTGTTGATACGTGCACCTGGCTCACACGATGGATCAGGGCCAGTTTACTGCCATAGGAAAAAATAACACGATATTCATCAGACTCGAGTCCCCAGACTCGAATCCGGAACGAATGCTTGTGTAATTCCACTCAGGCCATTGAGGTCTTATAGGACTTGAATCCCAGTGTTTTTCAAGTGATAAACCCAACGCGTCCGTCGGGATTTTCATCGTGCCAGTTGACACCGAAATTTACTAGCAGAGCGTAGTCTGGTGCGTTACCAGGCCATCAGATGATATCTGTGGGGCTTATATTTGCGCCACAGACACAACATCCGAAGTTTTATCACCGTGGGGTGTTTCGGGTGACCAAGGAGACTTCTCTGTTAGCGTTAATTTGGGAAAAGTTGCCAAAAAGATTTTTTGTCGCACTTGATCCGAAGGATCTCAATCTAGTAATTTTTATAGGGTGCGTGACCAGCGCTCCCTACGGGAGTAGCCCCCGATCGTCTGTTAGAGTCGTAGACTCGAGCAGAGACTTTAGTTAAATTATTCACGCTTGCTTCCATTATATTGTCGGAAGGACAGGTTTCTTTTTCAAATGCTTGCCCAGCGCTCCCTATGGGAGTAGCCATAGAGTCCGCAGTGGAGTCACATACTCGACGTAGGACTCGAAAAACTTTTCGAGGTATTGTTACCATTGTAATTTCTCAGGTGTGCAGCCTGCGCTATTGATAGGAGTAACTCCCGAGTACTTGATTGAGTCGTGGACTCGAGTAAGTGCTTTATGCTCAATCAAAATATTCGAGCCGTTGCCGACATCGCTTTGATGATGTCATTGCTAACGATCGGTGAGCTCAACCGTATGCGGCAGTAGAGACGATGCGACAGGACGATCGTGGATCCCACCGCCTGACTTGAATTTGACTAGTCATGCATAACATGGCGAAAGTTATGGCATCTCCTTGATTTCTGTGCATCGTGGACGGCGTGCTGGTGACGGTTTAGTGTCGTGCTGACACATGGATGATGAGATCTGGGGCACGCGTTAGGTCTTCTGAATCGACGGTTCTGCTTCGTCATCCTCGCCCCTTTTATACTATGGGGAAAACAATGAAGTTTTTTACCCTTTGCCATTGTCCTCTACTAGTTCTCCATTGCCAACATTTCTTGAGCTCTTGCTCTCATCGCACACTGGACATCATCCGCGTTTTTCCCTCGGCATTTCTTCGTTCACACCACCGCCATCGATGCTCCGCAATGGGAAAGTCCAAGAAGGCTTCATCCGCTGTAGCGGGTTCAAGCGCCGCTGACGCCGGGAAGAAAGCCGCTGCTCCGAGCCGTAGCACCTACGGCAGGTGGCGGCATACGGAGATGCGTGAGTCAGACTTCTGCAAACTGCGTGAGGCCGGCCTGATCTCGAAGACTAAGGAGGGCGCCATCCTTCCAGGCAAGAGGTAATCCTACTCCCTCCCGAAGGGTTTCGGGTTATGTTCTACGCCTTTATCATCCGGGGTCTCTCTTTGCCCACCCACGAATTTCTTCGTGGTCTTCTTTTCTTCTATGGGATTCAGCTTCACCATTTGTCTCCCAATTCTCTCCTCCAAATCGTCTGTTTTATTACCCTTTGCGAGTGCTGGCTCAGAATTGAACCTCACTTTGGCCTCTTCCAGAGACTCTACTCCATGAAGAGGCAATCTAGCACCGGTGGTGTCTATCCACTGGGCGGCTGCGGAATTTCTATCCGCTCCACTGTCCAGTTCTTCTCTTTCTCTCTTTGCGAGTTCTTCTAGTAATGGCACAGGAAGTGGTTCTACATTCGCGACATCAAGCTGGACAGTCAACATTACGGGCTTTCCCCATTCGACTCCACCCAAGAGATCATCCGAAAGATGTCATGGGGGAACGCCATCTTGGAGGGTGAATCCGAAGAGGTGGAGAATCTCTACAAGCGGGTCGAAGCTCTCCAGCAGGTGGCTGACAAGGATGTCAATGGTGTCGACATCATCCGCACCTTCCTCAAGCATCGGGTGCAGCCGCTCCAAGCGAGGGCGCACCCGATGTTCCTGTATGCTGGCCCCAACGATCCGACAAGGGTATTGCTTGAGGAGATGTCCTCGGGTGACCTTGATAAGGCTGTTTGGCCTTTGCTGAAGAACAAAGCCGATCAGGACCTCCCGGGGAAGTCCTTGACTGCCCCTTTCAGTGCCAACAAAATCGTCCCCAAGGTGAAACTTGTAGTTGCGCGTAGCGCTGTTTTCAAGTGCTTGCTGTTTGTTATCAGTACTTATAATGCTGCATCTCTTGTCTTCAATTTGTAGGGCCACAAGGTAGAGGGGATGGTGCCCCCTCTACCTGAGAAGTACACGGATGCGTCGGACCATGAAGAGGCAAAGTCCGAATCCGAGCTTCCCCCTGTGCAGTCTCCTTCCGTGGAAGCCCCTGAGCCGAGCGAAGGGCAGACTCGAAAGAGGTCGCTAAGCAAAACTTCGGATGGAGCACCCCACCGATGCCTAAGGGACCTTCTTTCCTCGAGCACCACGACAGGGATGAGGGCGCGGCCTCCGCCCCTATCCCGGCTGTGCCTATTCGTGCGATGACTCTGCAGCCGCCGGCCAAGAAGAAGAAGAAGAAGGAGAAGGAGGCTCCTGTCTTCAACCTGTCATACATACCATCGCGAGTTGCTCTGGTCATATCTTGTTATTTTATTGATGTGCTAAGCATTAGCTTGTTGTTTATTTGATTCTTTGTAAGTTCTAGTTGTCATCATTCGGAGGAGTCCCTCGACAAGGAAACCAGAGAGATGATCATGGAATCGAAGCCGACGTGTTATTTTCCCAAGATGGTGGCCAACTCCAATGACGAGGATTGTAGCTCCGCAAAGCGGGGGGCTCGTGCACTCATTACGCGGAAGACGATAGCAAAACCTTCGGAGTCCACAGCAAACCACATAAGTGTGTTTCCTCTTTTCCATGAGGGGAGCCCCCGAGCCCTTTTATTCAGCGAGCTTGTTTTTTTGTTTGCAGCCTTTTGTGTGTGATGCCAACCACCAAATCGAGCGACACCTTTTGTTGGAAGGCGAGCTCAAGCAGCTTAGAGGTGCCTAGGTTTATTTTGCTTTGTTTCGAATCCTCCAAAGTTTTCCTTGTATTCACCCTTTGCTGCCCCATGCTGTAGATGAGAACAAAGATGCTCTCCGCAAGCTGAACGCACTCGAAAAGAGTCTCGAAAAGCACAGAAACAAGCGAAGGATGCTGTAGAGGCCCTCCAGGGTCAGCAGAAGGAGGCTGAGGACCGTGAGCAGCAGCCCACGACCGTCATAGCGACTCGGGAGAAGGAGATAGATGAAAAGCTTATGGCTGCTACCAAGGCTATCTCTGGTAGGTCACCTTGCAATTCTTTCGAGTGTTAAATGCTTTAATTGCAATTTCTTCCTTCTCATTTGATGAATTTTCGCTTCCTTCGCAGATGCTTCAGGTGTTACGTTCGATTGTAACGCCCTAGAGCACGGTGATCTTCTGGCGGATGTCGTTGAAGCGATCGAAGATCACTGCACATCGTATGTGGAGTCGCTCCATAAAGCCAAGAATGTGCTCACTCGCTTCTATAAGGAGATCAACCACAAGGGCGTTGCCCTCAAGGACGTCGTCTCCCTTGCGGTGGTTCTGATAGATGATGCTCCTGCGAAGTCAAGCGTGCACAGAAGGGGGTGTAGCATCCCAATTGTCTAACAATTGTAATGCTACTTGGTCTAGTAATATAATGGCTACTTCAAATATATAATTGTTGCATCATAATTATATCATGCTCATGTCATCATGCCTCCTTGCATTTGAGCATCATATAAAACCCTTTTTGATTTGGTTCTTATCTCATATGCATTATTAATTGTATTTGCCTCTTGATATTGTATTTGGTTCTTGATATATTGCTTAATGCCCAAGTTGAGTTGGGGGCATATCTCTTATTAATTCCACCACCTTTTTCTTTCACCACCTTATAATTCCACCATCCAACTAAATATGAGCTTGGCATTTATTGAGTTTACCTCTAGCTCATGTGGGTTGGGATGGATCCAATTCTATTCCACATGCTCTCATCTTAGCATCATGTTGTTTTCACAATATTGAAACATGAGAGCCACATGGCCACCTTTGCATGCCTTGTGAGTGGAACCTTTCCTAGCTTCCATATGTGTGGTTTTGGGGTTATCATCATGTTGGGGTATTTTTGAGGGCTTATTAAATACCTAGTGGCATATACACACTAGCAAGCCCCAAATATAATCCAATGTGATCATCTCCATATACTCCACTTGGAATTCTTTCTAAATTCTTTTGCTTGGGCCTTACTCCAATTTTGGGAATGCATGATAATAATGCCATGTATTAATATTGTTTTCACAAGAATCAACATGGCATTATTTATTTTGCATGGGCCATGCAAGTGTCACCTTTTCTAGTATTTGGTTATTAGTTGGTTTTTGGAGTGGTTCATCTCCATCTCTATCCTCTCTTTTGGCTTGATCCATGTTAATCTTGCTTAAAACCCCCACCCCCCATCTAATCTAACATACCTCTCACCTAAACCCTAAGTCCACCACATCTCTCTCTTTCTCTTTCTTCTCCTTACCCTCCTTTTCCACCTTTGTCCTTGCTTGGTCATGTGGTTGATGCCTAAACCCATCACCCTAATCACCTAGCTATCACCACCCTACCTCCCCTCTCCTCTCTTTACCATCCCCTCTAAACCTAGCTCCAAGCTAAACCCAAACCCTAAGCTACCATCTTCCCCTCTCTTTCGGCCTCCCTTCTACCTGCCGTGCAGGCCCCACCTGGTCCCTCACCCAGCTCGCCACACCTGACCACCCCAACCCTAGCTCCCCACCTAGCTCAAACCCGAGCCTAGCTCTACCCTACCCGAGGCTACTCCACCCTCTCCCTCTCTTGCTCTCTCTCTGCCCTAGGGGCCCCAGCCCGAACCACCCCGACCCTGGCCTGCCCTACCCCACCTGGCAGCTCCCCTACCTGCCCCTGCCCTGCCCTGGCCTCCCAGCCGAGCACGTGAGGAGGAGGACAAAAGGTGGCCGAGCCACCTTTATCATCCACCACCTCCCCACGGCACCCCGCTCCCTCTCCGTCCCTATCCACCCACTCTGCCTCGCCCAGCTACCCCAGATCCAACCCGAAGGCGCCCTGCCCTCTCCCCCTCTCTTCTCCATCGCCACCGGCTACGCCATCGCCGGCAACCCTCGGCCCCCTCGCGACTACACCGTTCCAGACGATAAGCACATCGGGGAGGTGATCGAGGAGACCAAGACGAGCCCCTACACCACGCCTGTACACGCCGTCGAGGAGGAGACGGACCGGAGCCACCAGAACCTGCCGCGCCCGAGCCGAAACCCTAGCCGGCCGTCCGCCTGCTTCACCGACGATCTACCGCCCCTCTGCTCGATCCGACCATGCCAACGCCACCTCGGTGAGCTCCCTAACCCCCTGGACATGGTCGCCTGCTCGCTTCCGCGCTAGGTCCGCCGGACGATTCGTCGTGCACCCTCGGTGCACCGACGAGCGCGCGCGCCTGCTCGCTTCCGCGCCGCGCAAACCCTACCTAGGCCCCGTCCACCCTCCTAGTAGCAACCCCGCCCTAGCCCAGCGGTCAGCGCTGCCTGCGCGCGTGCCCAGGTCGTGCGTTCGAAGCCCCACCGCGGCGCGCTGTCCTCTGTCGCGCACGGACCGATCGGTCGTCAGAGGAAGATCAACAGTACGGCGACCTTTTTGCGCGTAACCCCCTGCTAGTTTTTACGCTTAACCCGCGGTATGTTTTGGCCCACCAGTCAGTCGCCGAGCAAACTTGCAAAAGAGCCCCCCGCTTCTCGGTGCTCAACCCGCGCTCCCTCGCTGCGCCGCGTGGCACCCCCTGGGTCGCCCGCTGTCGCGTGGGCCTGCGAAGTCGGTGGCCCCACCTGTCATCCTCTAGGGCTAGCTCAACCAGCGGTGACAAAAGCTTTTCCGTGCGCGTGTGTGCTGAGTCAGCGCGTGACCCCACCTGTCAGCGTCTGCGGCTAGGTTAATCTGAGTATAAAAAGTATTGCCTGTTTCTGTTTTAAATTCAAATCTTTTTCTAATTATTTCAAATTCAAATATATTTCTGTTTTTAAATATCTTTTCACATATTAATCCAAATAATACATATAATATATGTTTTCAAATCAGAAAAATATGAGGAATTCAATTATGCCATCTAAAATATATTTTGAACACTTTATTTTTCCAAGTTTAATAAATTACAACAAAAATGCCCTTCCACTTTAATTAATTAATATCTTTTAATTTATAAGTCCAAATTTAATAAATAATATGTCTAAAATGATTAGCTCGACGAGACCTTTCTGTTTATGCATTCCATGGCTTGTTTTGGAGCATGCATCATATAAATATATTGTATACAGCAACTAATATGAGTATAAAATGGGCCCAAAACTCAATAAAATGATTTAATCTTGTATCTCCCATCCTACCCATGCCATGCTACTTTAATACCATGCAAATTGTGCATCATTCATCATGGCATGATTGTTTGCTTGTCGCATTTGACTCATATGCTTGTGCACTTTATTTATGTTGGCCTTGTTTGTTTGGTTCTTCTTCGAATAGACGCTGAGCAGGGGATATATCAAGAGAACCAGGAGTACCACCCAGATCCTTCTCTCGCTTCAACTGAGCTGCCAGGCAAGCACTACCACATGCTTGCATACATATAGTACATATTGCCTCTACCTTATTCTTGCATCATTGAGTCGCGATTGCATTAAATTGAATCCCAAGTATTGCATAGCCTTTACTTTTAAACCCCACCGAAGCTTGTTCCTCCATCCCATGAGCCATTACTATAGGAGTTGTTTGAGCCATGCGAGTCGTAGAACAGCATGTGTAGGGTATGTGAGCGTCTGATGGATAACGAGGTACCTAAACAACTTAACCTGAGTAGTAATGGGATAACTAATGAAAGTGGCATCGGTGAGCCATATCTGCTATTCGGTTTTTCAGGCTCACTTGTGTCCCGTAAGACCCCGAGTACTTGATTCCTGTTCCAAGAATATTCGCGCTATCCACATCCGGGAGGCTTATGGACCCCCCTGAGCCAGAACTTGATTCATTCTTATTTCTTGGGGCCACAAACTAGTTCGAGGTTTTATTTACTATCCTGTACTTATGCCATGCTTTACTGCTTTAATTTAAGATTGTGCGAGGTAATGCACACTGTACTGTTTAGGTCCGTGACCCGTTTACGCTGTATCGACAAGCCCAGTCACACTTTCGAGTTCCCAGTCGTTTACAGCCGGCTCCACAAACCTTGAGACCGTCTCGGAGTCAGCTAACTTCGTTGCGGGTAGCTCAATGGGGTGGCCCCCTGAAATATTTCTGAATCCTGTGATTGCTTTGTCGTGACTGCCTCGTTGGGTTTTGATTTGGTTTTTCCGAGGCATATCGAGTGTGTGTTGCTATTTGTGCACCCCTGCAGGGTAAAACTTTCTGAAAGCCGTGTCCGCGGTTATGGACGACTTGGAGCACAGTTTCTCGATCATAGACAAGCATAACTAAAGTACCGCTTTTAATCTGACTAGACTAGGTACCTGACTAGTAAATAGTGCAACACTCATGGAATGGATAATAAAACTGCCAACGGATGGGGGTTGTTCGTCCGCTTCCTCGTCGGTAAGCGAGGAGGAGGATGGATCTGTTAAGATTACCTTTATAACTATTATAACTGTTGTTATTAATTCACGGACATCCGTCTATCTCTGGTTAGGCGGATGGTTAGCGAGTATCTATAGAATTGTTAGGGTTTATCTTTTGCTGCAATTGCGTCACCCCAGGTTGTGTCCCCTTTAGAGGCATAAAGACTTGCTGAGTACCCCTAGGGTCTCACACGATAAATTATTGGTTCAGATGAACAGGTACACTCGCAAGATGGATACTGGGTGGAAGAGACGGACGATGTGGGCAACGATCATTCGGTGTAGAGATTCCCGGAACGGGGATCCGTGAGATCTGTGGGCGGGATCTGCTTATTTATGGGGCATCTTATGCCGATTTGCTTCTTATCCGTACTCGGACTTTGTCTTCCGCTTCCGCTTGATACTCTGTTGATTGATGTATGAGGAGATATTCTAAACTATTATATCTATCTAAGATATTTGGATCTTGTCGTATGGCGTTGCTATATTTCCTTTCTTTTTAGATGGGATGACTCTGATGTACTGTTGTATGGTGGCTTGCATACATACTCACTTGTGTATGTAGTTGATCCCTTCGCCTGCCGATTACGCCGCCCGTTCTTGTCCCGATGTTTGTAAATGGTTGGGACGGCCGAAAGGTCTACCTGTGAGTGGCATTTGGGCCCCACCGTACTATTTCAACCATTTCTGAACATCCAGGCTGGTACTAGGAGCGTAATTCACCGAGGTAGTTACAGGGGGTCGGCGCTGCTATGGGGCTGGCCATGGCGTTGGCATCTGGAGCCCAGCTTGATCTGACACAGGTCACGTCCAGGATACCGATTGCGGTGGATGGCTCTGAGGTAGAGTTTGCCACCTTCGCCTCCTGCTACAAGCATTTTGGGCCTAAGATGATAGATCTCTTAGCTGACTACTCGTTGGAGCAGGAACGAGCAGCCAAGAGTAGGTAGTCTGGATCCGAAGCTACTCCGGGTGCTGGCGCTTAGGCCCTTGCTACTTTGTAGCTTCCTTAGTTTTAGCTTAGTCCCTTTTGCATATGTAATATATTTTGAATGAACAAGTGTCACTCTGCCACGTAGTGGCCTTATTTGTATATGAATGCACCTTTTGACTGTTGTCAAATGTTTGTGATATTGATGCTTACCTGTGCACCCTTAGGGTCCTTCTAGTGCTGCTCTGGCGGATATACCTTCTCCTGCGGCTGGCGCTCGTCTGTCACTGAGCGAGTCGTCACAGCTGCCGTTTTTGCATGACCGTGTTCTAAGTTTGGAGAAGGATATCCTCAGCATCAGTGGTCACGCGGATGTATGGAAGTCCAACGCCGAGTGAGCCAGTGTGAGAGAAGAGTTTCTGCTTGAAGAGTTTAGGAAGATGGGTGATCAACTCCAATGTGAGTCCTCTTGAACCGTTGCCTCCTCGAGTGTGACATTTTTTATGTTAGCTCACCCGGTGCTTTGTGCAGTTTTGAATCTGCTTCCGAAGGAAGAGAAGGAGCACGTGGCGATTCGAATGAATTGCCTGACGCAACAAGAGTTGGAGGCTGGTGGTTTCTTCTGGCTGGACCATGATCGAGCGATCGTCCTTGCGACGGTGCAAGATTGTGTTCATCAAGTGCTTCGCGTGCTAAGGTGGGCAAGGTCGTCGCTCGCAGCGATTTGGGCGACGATGTTCCCCTTGGATTCTTCCCCCTCCATCTTCTTGGGTCTTCTTGGAAAGTTTCACGACACAAGCCATGTCAGGGAATTGGTGCGTCATCAACTGGTGTCGGGCGTGAAGGCGGTCCTATCGCTTGTTTGAATGCATCGTCGGGATGTCGACCTTGCGGAGATAGCGGCTGGACGTCCTCCTCCTGCAGAAGCATGACGTGGGATATGCGACCACATTACGCGGCTATGGCACACTATGCCAAAGAAATTGTAGATGTGTTTGAGGAGCGAACAAACGTTCTGCTCAGCATAGTTAGGTCCTGTAAACAAAAATGAGATACTATAAATCCTGTATTTATTAAAGTGGGCTTGTAATGCCCTTATAAATTTTGTTTGTGTTGGCATGTAGTGCATTTTATGATTATAAAGTATGCATGTCCTTTTCGTTAGCCTGACGTGGTCAGCTACTTAGGTTCTATGCTTTTTTTGTCGATCGACAAAGTCGTGAGGTGAGGTGCAGCCCCCGAGTGTGTTTAGGGATAAATCATGTAAGGGGAAAAAGATTTTTGGGCCAAGGAACTTAGATTTTATTCATCGTAAGCGAAGAGGTACAATGTTCGGCTGAATAGCCTGGCTGAATAGCCTTATTGAAAGTAAAGGGTAACTAAGGGTAGAAGCATCGCAGTCGTGCGATGTTCTAGGGATTGGAGTATTCAACTCCTGATGCAACGTCCATGAGGCGGTAGGCGCCACCTGGGATGACTTAGATGATGATGTAGGGTCCTTCCCAGGATGATTCGAGCTTCTTGTCCGATTCTTGCTTGAGTTACAGGACGAGATCTCCTTTGACGAAGGACCTTGGACGCAGCCGACGGTTGTGGTACTTACGGAGGCTCTACTGATATACCGTTGAGCAGGCCGCGGCAATGTCGGCTGCATCATCCAGCGTGTCGACGACGTCTTCGAGTGCGACCGATGATTCGGCTTTGCTGTAGGTGACCACCCGTGGGGCCTTGTAACGTACCTCCGCATGTAGCATAGCTTTGGCTCCGTGCAACATGAAGAAGGGCGTGTATCCAGTTGAGATGTTTGGCGTTGTGCGCAAGCTTTAGAGAACAGAGGGTAGCTCGTCCGCCCGGGCTCCCTCAAGCCTTTCGAGTGGGTGTAGCAGACGCTTCTTGATTCCGTTTCCAATGAGCCCGTTGGTCTTTTCGACATGTCCATTGGTTTGCGGATGCTCCATAGAGGCGTATGACAGGTTGATTCCGAGGTTCCCGCAGAAGTCTTGGAACTCCTTTGAGACGAAGTTCGAGCCGTTGTCTGTTATGATGCTATGGGGCACTCCGAACCTATAGAAAATAGACTCGAAAAATTTGATGGCGGTTTTGCCGCTTTGGTAGTTAACAGGCATGGCCTCGATCCACTTAGAGAATTTGTTGACTGCTACCAAGAGGAACACGTGGCCCCCTGGCGAGGACTTTGGCAGTTTGCCGATCATGTCAAGGCCCCACTAGGTGAAAGGCTAGGCCACTGGACTAGGCCATAGATCTAATCCTGGCGCGTGTGTCTTGTCCGCGTACCTCTGATAGGCGTTGCACCTCTGGACTATCTCCTTGGCATCGTTCATTGTAGCTGGCCAGTAGAACCTAGCTCGTAGAGCTTTGGCGACTAGGGCGGGGCTGCTTGCGTGATAGCCACAGATACCATCCTGGATGTCTAGGAGGATGATTTTCCCGTCACTGATGGTGACACATCTTTGGAGAACACCCGAAATGATTCTCTTATAGAGCTCGCCATTGATGATGGTGAAGGCCTTTGATTGGCGAGATATGCGCCGAGCATCTGTCGGGTCCTCAGGCAGCTCCTTGTTTATCAGGTAGCGAAGGTACGACTGTGTCCATGTTTCTTCGACTGCCATGACCTGCATAAGGCTTACCAGCTCGACCTCTATGTCGAGCTTTTCAGGTCCCTCTTGTCCTTCGGGTGGCGCAGCCCCCGAGTGCTGTTCGGCTTCAGGTGAGCCCTTTGGGAATTTTCGCTTGATGGAGGGTATGCAGATTTGTTCGAGGAACACTCCTGTTGGTACCCCAGTGTAGGTAGAGCCGATGTTGGCGAGCTTGTCAGCCTCCTCGTTGCTTTCCCTGCCAACGTGTCAAAGTTCGCAACCGTTGAAGTCCCCTTCGAGTGAGTTATAGAGCACATGGTATGCGATCATGTTGGTGCTATGGGCGTCGCACTCGTTCATCGTCTACTGGACGACGAGGTTCGAGTCGCCATAGATGACAAGGCGTGTTGCGCCGCACACCTTAGCCATCCTCATGCCGTGGATGAGGTCATTATATTCGGCCTTGTTGTTGGAGGCGCGGAATTTCATCCGAAGGACATACTTCATATTGTAGCCTTGAGGGGACGTTAGTATGAAATCGTCCCCTGCTCCAACCTCGCGCTTGGAGCCGTCAAAGTGTATCATCCAGGACTACGATAGGTCTAGGGTGTCCGGTAGCTGGAGTTCCATCTAGTGGACGAAGAAGTCAGGGAGCACATGAGATTTGATGGCGGTGCGCCGCTCGTAGATAATGTCTCGAGGAGACAACTCGATGCCCCACAGGGTTACGTGCCCCATGGCTTCGGGTTTGTTCAGGATGTTCGACAGCAGGGCGTTGGTGATGACCATGATCTAGTGCTCCTGGAAATAGTGGCTCAGTCGACGCGCCGTCATGAATACGCCGTAGGCAAGCTTACGGTAATGAGGGTACCTCTTCTTTGTCGTAATTAGTACCTCGCTGAGGTAGTAAATTGGGCGCTACACCCCGTGGGTCTTGCCATCTTCGGGTCGTTCGACCACGAGTGCGGTGCTGACCACCTGATGCATGGCTGCTATGTATAGCAGCAAAGGCTCCCTTTCCTTCGGCGTGACCAGGACCGGTGATGTGGAAAGTAGGCCCTTGAGGTACTCGAGTGCATCGTCTGCTTCGGTTGTCCACTTGAATTTGTCGGCCTTGTGTAGCAACTAATAAAAGGGGAGAGCCTTCTCACCCATGCGACTGATGAACCTGCTAAGCGTCGCGATTCGCCCACCTAGCTGCTGGACCCCCTTGAGGTTCTTCGGCTTCTCCATGGCTAGTATAGCTCTCATTTTTTTTCTTGTTTGCCTCGATACCATGCTAGGAGATGAAGTACCCGAGTAGCTAGCCAGATGGGATACCGAAGGCGCACTTGTCTGGGTTTAGATTGATCTTGTATCGATCAAGGTTATCGAACGTCTCACAGAGATCATCGGTGAGCGTCCTGGCCTCCTTGGTTTTGATTACTATGTCATCAACATAGACCTGGACGTTGCGACCGATCTAGTCCTTCAGACATGCCTGCATGCATCTCTGGTAAGTGGCTCCTGCATTCTTTAGCCCGAAGGGCATTGTGTTATAGCAAAACACCCCGAACAGCGTGATGAACGCTGTTTTCTCCTGATCTTCGACCTTCAGTCGAATTTGGTTATAGCCTGAGTAGGCGTCGAGGAAAGAGAGCTTCTCGCACCCTGCGGTGGAGTCGATGATTTGACCGATCCTTGGTAGAGGGAAGTGGTCCTTGGGAAAATGCTTGTTAAGTGATGTGGAGTCCACACACATCCGCAGAATATCCGTGTCCTTTTTGGGGACTACCACAGTGTTGGCCAGCCACTCGCTTTCTTTGATTTCCTTGATGAAGTTGGCATCGAGGAGTCTGTTGAGTTCAATACCAATGGCTTCGGCTCTTGGCTCGGAGAGTCGACGCATCGACTACTTGATTGGCTTCGCATCTGGAAACACATTGAGTGCATGCTCGGCATATTCCCTGGGAATTCCTGGCATGTCCGTAGGACACCAGATTAAAATTTCCCAGCGCTCACGGAGGAATTCGATGAGCGTGCTTTATTATGCGGGACCCAGGTCATTGGCGATCAACGCCGTCGGGTAAACATGCACCTTCTCTGTGTTGACTGTGGAGTCGAATGACATATCATGTGCGTTTTTCCTGGTGACTGGGGGTGCCCTGTTTTCTGTCACCTCCTTGAGCCTTGTGAGCTCCTCCTACATGCCGAACGATTGAGAGATATTGTTATAGTCTCCGTCGTAGTTGTCCGACCTGGTGAAGCTTCCCGGGACGGTGATGATGCCTCTGGGTCCTGGCATCTTTAGTAGAAGGTACGCGTAGTGCGGTACTGCCAGGAATCTTGCGAATTCCACACACCCATGGATGGCGTGGTATTGTGATGGCCAGTCCACCACTTCTAACTCTAGCCGCTCACCCCTGAAGTTTTCAGGCTTGCCGAAGATGACGTCGAGCCATATCTTGACCAAGGGGTATATGCCCTTCCCTAGGACTATGTCATGGAACGTTGTGTCTGATTGCTCTAGGCTGCATAGCGGGATCTGCATGGCTTCAAGTGTGCTGGCAAACATCAGGTTGATGTCGCTGCCGCCATCCATGAAGACACAGCTCATCTCGAATCCTCTGATCTGGGCCTCGAGCACCAGGGCAGAGTGACTTAGGTGAGGTATCTGGCATGGGTGATCCGAGCGGTCGAACGTGATGCAGGACTCCGAGCCGCTGAGGTACTCAGGTATGGATTGTGGGGAGGTCACGGACAAGTTGACTGGCGGGTGATCTTCTTTTGTACCCTGTTGGTTGGGCGCCCCTTATGGATCTTCATGGACCCTATCAGTGGCGGGTACCCATCTGCACCATTATTCTGTGCTGGTGCAGTCGGCGGTTGTGAGGGTCCTCCAGGTCGTGGTGGAGGAGCTCCGTGGGCAATGACACCTAGGGAGGGTGCGAATCCTAGATTCACCGCCTGGCATCGCATCTAGGTGAGGCCCTCGCCGAGCTCCTAGAACTCCCGGTAGTCCTTGAGCATGTGGCTGGCCTTTTTCTTACCATCTTGTTTGTCGATGTAGAAGTGGATGGTGCAGGTACCAGATAGCTTGTCGTATGCCGAAGGTTCATCGTCGCGGTTGTGATGTTGCCACGTTTGTGTGGGCCGCCCACCGTCATGGTAGTTGCTATTGCGGTGTCTGCTATTGCGGTTGCCATCGTCGTGGCGATCGGCGTATCCAGCCGCAACCATGTCTACTCCCTCGCGCTTGTCATAGACGCGTGATCTTCTCTTGCTGCGGCGATCGTACCTATGGCCGAAGTCATCTTTGTCATCCGAATGTGTTCAGTTGATGGAATCTTCGCCATCTTCTTAGCGGTTGATGATGTCCATGAGGTGATCAAGTGTTTTCGGCTTGACGCGCCCGAGCTCCTCCTTGAAATCTTGGCGGCTGATGCCATCCTTGAAGGCATCGATTGCCCTCTCTTCGCAGATGTTTGCAGCGGAGTTCTTGATGTGAGACCACCGTAGTATGTATGAGCGGATGGACTCATTAGTTGGTTGGGTGCAGGCCTGCAGCTCTTTGATTGAGGCTGGCCTCTTGCTGGTGCCCTTGAAGTTACGGATGAAGCTATACGCTAGTTCTTCCCAGCTTTGAATGGAGCCGGAGGGGAGGCTGTTGAGCTAGACCCTGGCTGTGCCTGTCAGCTGTAGCTGAAGGCACTGTAGGGCGGTGTTCATGTTCCCGCCGTGGAGCTTGACTAGAGACAGATGATCATCGAGCCAGGTTTTTGGCTCCTATGCGCCATCAAACTTCGGGTTGTCCAAACGGATCTTGAATTTTCTCGGCATCCGCGATTGCCGAACAGATCTACTGAAGCATCTGACTCCGCACAGTTCTTCGTCGTCCTCCTCCTCGGACTCAGTTGAGCACTCGCACTTAGAACGTGATTTTTTGATCTTGCACTGTGTGAGCTTGCTACGAGCATCATAGTTGCTGCTGCGGTGTCGTGGGCTCCAACAGTGTCGAGGCAGGTCATGTTCCTCTTCCTCAGATGAGGGTGTGCGGCTACGAGTGAACTTTACCACAGACTTTTTCCTTTGGCTCTGTGGGGATTTCATCGTGGAGGGCATCTCCAACGAGTCCGAGGCCTACTAGTGCAGACTTGTGGATCGCGTTCTTATGGTCTCCCGCTGGTGGCGGGTTGGACGCGAGATAGGTGGTGGCATGGTTTAAAAAACCGTACCTGTTCATGATCACTCCTTGGTGGCGCCAGATAACTTGGTGCTTGATGTGGAGTCTTGTTGGGAACCCCAAGAGCAAGGTGTGAATCAGCACAGCAACAAGTTTTCCCTTAGTAGAGACCGAGGTTATCGAACCAGTAGGAGGAAGGAAATGTCACACAAGTGTTGCAAGCAACGCGGAGACCTGCACAACGCAAACTCAAGACTTTGCCCCAACGAATCAGTGAGGTTGTCAAGCTCACCGGTTTGCTGTAACAAAGGATTAAACGTATGGTGTGGAAGGTAATGGTTTGCGGCAAGTAAACAATTAACAATGGAAAATGTATCGATGGTAAAGATTGGACCAGGGTCCATAGTTCACTAGAGGTTCTCTCCTTAGATAAACAACATGTCATGAAGGGTAAACAAATTACAGCAGGGCAATTGACAAGAACTGAGCAAGGCATAACAATGCAATTACTAGTCAGAAATATCCTATGAGATTCGATTGGGGAATACAACAAGATACATAGACCGCCATCTAACTGCATCTATGACTAGAAGTCCACCTTCAGGTTATCATCCGAACCCCCTATAGTATTAAGTTGCAAGCAACAGACAACTGCTTTAAGCAAAGTGTGTAAGGTAAACAGTCCACATGTTCCATGAACAAGAGACCGTTGTTTTCTCCCTAGTAGCAACAACACATCTACAACCGAAGAGATTTCTGTCACTTCCCTTGTAAACAAGAGGCATGAACCCACTATCGAGCATAAATACCCCCTCTTGGAGTCACTAGCAACTACTTGGCCAAGATAGCTACTAACAATGGAGAGCATGCAAGATCACAAACAACACAGACATGATAGGATCATCAAGACAAAACCATTAATCAAACCAACATAATAATCTCAATATCCATCGGATCCCCGCAAACACAACATGCATGATTACAAATAGATTAGATCTTGATCATGAACGAAGCTCACAAGATCTATACATGAAAGCACAAAGGAGGAGATACAACCATCTAGCTACTACATGGACCCATAGTCCAAGGTGGAACTACTTACGCATCATACCGGAGAGAAGGCCTCCGGGATGATCTCCCCTCCGGCAGGGTGCCGGGAAGAACTTCAGATCCCAGCCCCCCCTGATCTAGGGACGATGGTGGCGGCGGCTAGAGACGGTTTCATGGAGATTTGATCGGGTACTTAGGGTTTCTGCATCGGGGGCTTCTTATAGGCGAAGGGGGAGGTCAAGGCGGTGGCCAGGGGCCCTACACCCTGCCTAGGCGCGGGGCAGGGCCCACCCGTGCCTAGGGGGTTTGGGCGCCTTGGCCCACCTCTATGGCTCCCCTATGGACTTCTTGTTCCCCATTGAAAGTTATTTACTTTGACGTTTGTCCCGTCAAATTCCGAGAATATTTCCTTACTAGATTTTCTGGAACCAAAAACAGCAGAAAACAGGCAACTGGCACCGTGGCAACTTGTTAATAGGTTAGTACCAGAAAACATGTAAAAAGCACCTCAAAGTGTAGACAAAGCAAAGCAAAGTAGATACTAAACAAGCATGGAGCATAAAAAATAATAGATACGTTTCAGACGTATCAAGCATCCCCAAGCTTAACTCCTGCTCGTCCTCGAGTTGGTAAGTGATAAAAAGAATAATTTTTGAGGTGACATGCACCCTCACAATAAAGATCCAACCATTTGAAAGCATTGAAAGATTGGATCAAAGTGCTCTAAAAATGTGCATGAAAGATGGAGTTCTAACAATAGGACATAGTAACTATGCATGCAACATGAAAGGCTACAAACAAAGATCATGAATAACATGCATTGAAAAACGTTTGTTTCTTTCACATACAGAAAACATAGCATAAGGGCAATCAGCTTGTCCCTCATAGAGTAGCAAATAGATGCATAGGACACCTTCAAAGTTCACAAGGGTGACTAGAAACAAATAGCACAAGAACAAGTAATATCACAATATGCATCAATAAATAAGCTTTGGAACACTGCACACAGAATGACAACTAGCGGTGACCCAGCATACCACTCCATGATGTAGTACACTATAGTCGTTGACATAACACCAATGAAACACCATTCACTAGTATTACATCCCTCAGAGTGGTACAACAGAAACACAACAGGTCCAAGACATGACTATAGGTTACAAATTGACTCTTTACATAAGATCCAGAGAACACTCTAGGCCAAAGAGTGAGAATTAAACTTCTTACAAATAAGAATCAGAAATAAACAACTAAAAAACTATCATACTAATAGGACTAGTATCTAAACTATTGGGCTTGCATTGCTACCATTACCATATTCTACAGAAGTAGGTTCTATGGATAGAGATTATATTCCTATCTAATCAACAACTTCATCTTCACTTTAATTGATGTATAAGTTGACTTCATTGAAAATCTTGAGCTATTAATGAAGATTCCCTTGAGAAAAAGTTGATGTAGACATCGTCTGTATTGGCTTTAGAATCTAGCAAGGGTTAAGAAGATACGTTGAGTACGAGCGTACTCGGCAAGTTCACTAGAAAGGATTGTTTGATGCACTATATCTACAGCCACAGACCATAGGTCATGGGCAATGTAGGTTTTGGTAAACATTTCTTCAAAGGTTGCTTTTATTCTGAACAGCTATGTCCGTCAGCCTTCATAGGTTTACCAGAACTTTCGTGGAGTTCCTTTCCTACCGCGTTCGTAGCTCCTTCCCGAAGCAGGGAGAAAGAAGTTACAGTTCTCTACAGAGGTGCATTAATTTTCCCATGATAGATCTTAGCTTTGTTGCACATCCGGGCGCGCATTCCCATTCATACTTCCTTGGTATGAGGCCTGGACTAAGATCCAAGCCAATCACTTCCCTCTCGGCGACCCTTCGGGGCTGGATCACCTCCGTTAAGCCCCCTTTCGGGCAGGCTAAAACCCTGATGAGTTCCCAAAGACTCTATGAGCTGGTGATGCCCTGGCAAGTTCCATATCAAATGGACTATACCACTAAAAACCACTCATAGATAATCTAGACACCAAAAGAGTGGAGCGTAAGGGTGCCCACCCATATGTTGGATCCGCACAAGGAATCAAAACGTCACGTTAAGGTCATCTCGCCTACATGCAGAAGGAAAAGGATACAACTGACTTCTCCGTCCCATTCCAAATCTCATGGTTAACGCGTGATATACGGCGCAAGAATCACTGGCGACATTGGTTGTTAAGTCCTAGATAACATGTTCCTTTACCACCGGAACTCTCATAGTATGTTATTACCTCATGGTAAATAACCTATAATCAAATTATTATGAAAATAGTGTTTTTTGACCATTTTGAAATGCAGGTGATGACAACACTGGATTTGCAAAATACTTTACAGAAAATAATCAAAGGACATGAGCAAGTGTGACCTTGCCTTTTGTGATTGCAAGATTATGCACTCACTGTCTTCGAGACAATATAAGTTCCAATATCTGAAATCAGCATCATTGGTCCAGTAAGGACTAATGTTTAAAGAAGCAACATGCAGTTATGCATAAGTAATGTTATGCATTTTGTAAAACTCCCAAAGTGAATCCCCAATACTTTGAGTGAATTGAATTTAGGTGATTCTTTTAAGAGTTGGTTTATCTTCAAATTTTACTTTATAAGTAATAACCTTTATAAGGAACTTAAGTGTTAACAATCCAAAATATACAAGTAAAGTATAAAATAATGTATTATGGTTAATTGTCATTTGGTGACTATGATAAAAGTCCTTGGGATTAAGTTGTTAAGAGTTGAAGAACTTATTATAAGATTTGTTGTTTGAAGTGGCTAAAAGGATAACCTTCAAAGAAAAGGTTTCTTTGGTAAGGTTTAAACAATATTTATGGTTGATAGAATGTGATTGATGTTGTTTACACTTGCTCGAATAGTTTGGACTTGAGATGCTTTAGGTCTTAATTAAAATAGACCAAAGTTAACTATAAAAACATAAATAGTTTATTAGGCCTGATGTTTAGAAGCTTTTGAGACTAAAGTTAAATTTAAAAGGGTCAATAAACTTAAGGTGTAATTTTGTTTTTATTATTCCCAAATTTTAAATTTATGATAAGTATGACTAAGGTGTGGAATTATTCACTTTATATTTAAGTGAATGATTAGATTAATTTTTTTTGCTATGAAAATGATATGCAATTATTAAATGAAATTATAATTTTGGATGATATTATTAATGTGTTAGATTTAAAGTCATGTTAACTATTATTTAGATTTTGAGATTATTACCCCTTAATATTAGTGAATGATGTATAAAGTATTTTGAAGGTTGTAGTTTTGAATTTTGATTTAAGGTTTCAAAATATATTATACAGTTAGTAATTTACACTTAAGTTTTATGATCAACCTTAGTTATGGTTTAAAGCTTTAGTAATTTGATTTTAAGTTTTAATATTTCTAAAGAAATATAATTATTTCTTACTTAAAAAATGTTCTTAAAGAATTTTCAAAAATAGATAATAGATAAGGGTCTATTACTTTAAAATAGTAAAAACTTTTCTACTAATATATTCAATATTTTTATAGTGTAATAAATTTATTCAAGACCTTAAAAATGTATATTTATTTATTTTTAGACATTATTCTTATGTTTATAAAATCCCATAAAGGATTTAATATTTTTCAATACTTACTTCAATTTTTTATATATAAAAAATTAGGTTAGTATTTTTGTAAAATAGTATTTTTATTTTTATACACAAAAATTATTTTTATTCGTTTTTTAGGATTTTTACTTATTTTATGAAATTTCACTTAGGATTTAATGGTGTTAATATTTATTGGTATTTTATTTGTCTCAAACAAGTAAAGTTATATTTTTATCTGGTAGTGACTATTTTTATGATTGATTTCTTTTGATATATTACATATAATTTTAGGATTGTTATATATATTTTTAGAGCTAAAACAATCTTTGGGTATTATGGTAATTTTACAATTTATATTTCTATTTTATTTAAGTTTGGTTTATTTGTTTTGGGAACATGGGCTTACCTGGCCCAGCTAGACCAGGCTCGGGGTCACCTTGGCCCCGACCCCTCTCTCCCCTCACGCGACATCCACGCCCACACTCAACACACGCAAGCAAGAACGCATGCATCGCCCCCACCAAGCTGCTTGCGATGCCGTCACCGCCGCCAGTGCTGCCGCCTGCCTCACCGGCCATCGTCGGCATCTCCCAGCGCCGATATGCCTGTCTCTCCTCCTTCGATTCCCCTCTGTTGTGGTGCCCAGTACACGCGCGCCCTGCCCCTGGGAGAAACCCTAGCTTCTCTAGGATCTTCTTAGCCAACTCCGACTCCTCGGTGCCACCACACATCAAAGAGACTTCTCTCCGGTTCTTCCCACCATCCCCACATCGCTTTTGATGCTTGCCTATTCATCAAATCCGAGCCCGATCGTCTCGACTACTGGCGCTGCTCCTGCACATCCGCACCCTCTGCTTCTCATGCCATGGCTAGACGTGGTCTCCCTCACCCTGGTGAGGTAGTATACTGCGGCCGGCCCCCTACTACATCAACATCGGTGGCTCTCTTCACGGCCCTAACTATTACAGTGAGCTATCTCTTTACTCCCTCTTATTTTTCTATCATGTGTTCATTGATGGATGGATATGGGTGATGTGGTGATGATTTTGTTATTAGTAGCTAGTAGATGTAACACCCCAGTTTCAGTTAAATAGTAATTAGGGTTTGATTGTGCATTGCAAGCATCATCATTTAATTTGTGCATTGAATAAAATAATAAATGCAAAACCCTAAACCCTAGTTTCCTCCTTATTCTCTCAAATCCATTCAAAATGGTTTGAATTTGAAAAGTACAAAATAGTGGGAGCCCAAATTGTATAAAAGGGCCCCTCAGTATTTTCTATAATTTATAAACCTCTGGCATTTTCAAAATGAACAAAACATATTTGAATTTGAAAATGCAAAAGAGAAAAGATAAAACAGAAAAAGGAAAAGATTTGTTAAAAAAAGGAGAGAAGCAGCCAGGCCCAGTCCAGTTCGTTTCCTTCCTCTCTCCTCTTCCCTCTCTCGCGGCCCAGCTAACACCCAAGCACAGCCTACCTACGACCACGTACCCCTTCACCGATATTTCCATCGTCTTCCACCTCGCGCCAGAAGGAAAAGCTTCTCGCTGTCGCCGCCGACGCCGTCCGTCCACACTGTGATGCCCGCCGTGCGCTGCGATGCACGCTACCGACGTCCCTGTGGTCTACATGTACCCCTCCGCCACCAAGACAAACCCTAGCTTCTTCTTTCCCCAACTTCTTTCTCTCGTCGAACCCTAGTTCTCGGACCCCACCTGCGGCCAGCCATTTCCAGTCGCCCCGAGCTCCATCGAGCACGCTCCTGACACTGCCTCGTCTCCCTCTATCTCCTCTTTGAAGCACGCAAGACAGGGAAGCTCCCAGACGCCCAATTGATACATCCTTCCCCGACTCCGGCCGCCATCTCCATGGGTGATTACGGCATCCCCCGAGCTAGCCAACCCTTCAGTAAGCCTCCAGGTGAGCTCCTGATTCTCCTGGCACTCCTTCCTCCTTCATTTGCTTCCGGAATTGACCCCACCACATGCACCTGTCGCCGCCACCGATGGTCGCCGTCGTGCTCCTGCTCCGGTGACCATCTTTTGGCGGCGCCGCCTCTATTTGGTTCGCGCTGCTCCGCTGTTTCAAACGCACGCAATCGCGCTTCCTAGATCGCCCTCCTCCGCCGTCCCTGGCCATTGGCCGACGCGCTCGCCAGCGAGTCCTGCGTGGCGCTAAGGTGGCATCCTCGTGGCCAAGGTCCCACCTGCTAGCCTCAGAGGCTAGATGGCTCTGTGGTACAAAAAGTTTAGATTAGGGTCAAACCCTGGTTCGGGTCCCACTTACCCACGAGGACGCTGAGGTGGCCTAGGGACCACCTGTCTGTGTCTGTGGCTAGCCCAGCCTCTGTGTAAAAAGTATTTCCAGTTTTGTTTAAATAAAGAAAAGGTTTAACAATTTCAGAATTTTTTTGGAATATTGTAAATTCAATAACTTTTAATCTGTAATTCAGAAAAATACAAATAATATATCAAAATGTTTAGAAAAATGAACCCTAGCTATTTAAGCTATAATCATGCATTGTTCAACAACTTAAATGACAAGTTTAATTAGAAGAACAAAACTACCCCTCTCATATACATCCGGAGTTTCTCCGAGTTAGGGTTTCCACCCCTCGGAACCCCGCTTAATTTGTAGAGCATGCCTTAGGGTTAATTTTCAATACAATTTAACTTGTCATATCATCATACTTGTTTGAGCATTGCATCGATGCTATTGTTGATTGTTTTCCCTCTCTTTCCGGTGTTTGGTTCTCCCCAGTAGAATACGAGATCGAGATCGAGATCGAGATCGAGATCAAAGACTGAGACCAAGACCACAGAAGATTGACGAACAATAATTGACCAACTCTAACCAAGTCAAGTTCAAGGCTTCTGAAGATCTATTTATCTGCTATCAACTGGCAAAGGCAAGCATAGCCCCACCATGATATAATCCGATGTTTTCCAAAGCATTTCAATTCCTGCCATGATGCATACGATTCTACTGTGGTATTTTATCGACAGGTAGAGTATCCTATCTATTGCATACTTCCTTTGAGCTTATATTACCTGATCCACTTCTCCTAGCATAACTAGGTTTGGCTTGTGTGCACTGCTAGAGCTTATATCTGTGTCCTACTTAGCCATGCATAACTGTTGAGTCTGGTCCATCCAGATGATGTATCAGATGCAAAGAATCTAGAATGACAGGAGAACATGATGAGATGAGATCAGATGTGATATGAGATTAAACATGCTAAGGCTTGTATGGGAGGCCACGGTGGGATGTTGTTTTTCTAGTCCCATGCTCGCCACCACTAGGAACTGAGTTCTTGCCTTTGGAACCGAGACAAGCGTACAACCACACGAGGCCTGGAAAACCTCATGAGAAAATAACTTGCCTAGTAGAATCCATGAGTCACATAGTTCGGGCATTCCATTTGACATACGCATTGAAAACATTTTCGAAAGAAGGGGTGAAGGAGGTGCATTCATATAGGTAGGGAAGCGTGGCCGCGGTTGCTTGGGGTTGATGGCGCCCCTGGTAAACCAACCGCGCCTCACATATTTAAGTACCGGCTTCGGGATTTGACCCGGTACAGCGGAACCATACTTATTGCGTGACTCATGGTCTCGGAGAAAGAAAGGTAAAGGTCGTGTCTAACCACCCTCTGCCGGCCTTCCAAGGAAGAAGGATAATCATGTGGCATTAAGAGAAGGTTAGTACGTGTGGGTAAAGTTGTACACCCCTGCAGGGTTAAATCTTTTCAAAAAGCGGTGTTCATGGTTATGAACGCTTGGCGACCAGATTCTAAGATCATCGAGAACACGAACCTAATAGTAAAACTTGGCAACTAATGTTTGATAAGGATGCTTCCTCATGGGTACGATGGGGTGATCCTAGTTGGTGGAAGCTGATGATTAGTGGATATTAAAAGATGATGATCAATACTTTGGAGATGTCGCTCTCTTATCCCCTTTTAAAATACTCTGACTAGACGAGCTTCTTCTCTCCCTCTTGTTTTATAAACAAAAGTGGCTTTATGCAAAGCAACTCCACCAGCCATAAGTCTTGCGGAGTACACCCTTTACTCACCCTTGCTTTGTTGATACTTTTGGCAGAGTAAGTGTTCACCTGAAGACGAGTTCCGTACTACATCGACATCGACGAGTAGCTTGGAGTTCCCGGCCGGCAGCCTGGAATCTATGGGCTGGGACATCATCGTTTTTATTTAGGCCTCTTAGGCCATTTGTTAAGTTTTCTATACTTAATAGCATAATTTTCCTTCCGTTGTTTGATGTTTGTGGTCAGTGACCTCTGCTTGTAATAATTTGGTACTCTGCTCAGTTCTGAGCTTGCTATAATAAATTTTTGTGTCGTAGGGTCACTGCCATGTTACCGATTCTTCACTGGATATTCTCGAGCTTAAGGTTAAGCTTATTTCAGACGGAGGTCTAGGATTTGTTTAGCCCTCATCCCGGGGATGTCAGAGTAGATTACTTGGTTGTTAAACTATATTGCCTTGGTTCCAAAAAACATACTAAAGTGATCTAAGATACTATGCTACTAGTATTGGTATAGGTTTAGGTTTTGATAATTCTAGAAGTAGTTGTGGTGACAAACTATGGCTTTGTGCACTACTTAGGAGCTTATGGTTGAGCTTGAAGTGATACCTGGTTATTGTTTGGGTCATGTGCTTATTGTGATGATAATTAGGTATCAGGGTATGGTTATGTTATTGGTATTTTACATATTGCATTTTTGTAATACTAATGAGAGTACGATCAAGTTTAAATAATCCAACATGCCTAATAGACTTTTGTGTTATTGTTTAGTTGATTTTAATGAGGTATAATTTGCTTAGATCATAGTGTAGTCATCCTACTATTAGAATAAATTTGGTTTGGTATCTACTACTTCTTATTTCTAAATGATTTTATTAAGAAGGACTTAGTTGGTTCAGTCTAACTTGTATATATAATGCTTATTTTAATAACTTGATCATTTACCTACTGAGATTACTGTGAGTACTGAATTTCGTTCACCTTTACTTGATACCCTAGAATGGTGGATATTCTTGATGAATCTATGATAGTTGTATGACCTAATAAGATTCTAGGGATATGCTTCCTATATTACAGTAGCTTCCTAACTGTTTCCTAGGTTCTTTTATAGAATCAAATATTAATGTTCTTGATGTTTATTTGGTACAAATTGGCTCCCCTGTTTTCAAGGTTGGAGCACAACCCATGCTCCAACTTTACTTACTGGAGCAATATACTTTGTTTTATTTTAAAATAAACATAGATTCTCATTGATGTCTACGCACTTCTATTCTTGTAGACAGTTGTTGGGCCTCCAAGTGCAGAGGTTTGTAGAACAGCTGCAAGTTTCCCTTAAGTGGATCACCCAAGGTTTATCGAACTCAGGGAGAAAGTGGTCAAAGGTATTCCCTCTCAAGAAATCCTGCAATCAAGATACAAGAAGTCTCTTGTGTCCCCAACACACCCAATACACTTGTAAGGTGTATAGGTCACTAGTTCGGTGAAGAGATAGTGAAATACAAGTGGTAACGGTGCCAGAAAAGAGCTTCTGACTTGTTGTTGACGTGGGGTAACGGTGCCAGAAAAGAGCTGATGGCGTGGAGGAACAGACTAAAGGCAAACTGAAGGAAGCAAGCAACATGCAACAGATCTAGTAGCCAACGGTGTTTCAATGTTCAGAAACAAGGCCTAGGGATCATACTTTCACTAGTCAACACTCTCTCATATAAATATCCTCTCTTCATGATACTACTCTTAACTACTCTCCGGTTAGACACTCTAATCCATGGTAGGGTCTTCCCCAATCTAGATGAACCCACACTATCACCTTGAGCGCTAGATGGTTCCAACAAACACCAGAATTTCATAGAGACATCCAACGAATATTTAATGTAGCCAAAGTGCCACACACGTTATCCGCGCTGTCACTTTCAGACACGTGGGGAAAAGCATAGATCTATTAAAGCACAAAGAGTATTTATGTAGACTCAAACCTAAGTGCCACCATGTTGTGCACGCTATCACTTTCACACACATGGGGAGAGCAGAGATCTATTGAAGCACTTGAGTAGCAAGGTAGATCTACTAGATTACAAAGCTCATGACCACAACAAGATCATGCATAGAGAGAGATATGAACATATAGCTACCGGTAGATCCCTTAGCCTCGAGGATGAACTACTCCCTCCTCATCATGGTAATCAGCAACGGTGATGAAAATGGCGATGGAGATCGATGGAGATGGCTCCGGGGGCACTTCCCCGTCCCGGCAGGGTGCCGAAACAGAGACTTTCTATCCCCCGAACCTCCCCTTCGGTGGCGGCGGTGCTACGGAGGTATTCGTGGATTTCTTCTGGATGCCCTAAGGTTTTGGGTCGAAGGCTTCTTATAGGCGCAGGAATCAAGGTCGGTGGGGGTCCAGGGGGCCTACACCCCCTCCAGGCGCCTACAGGGCTTGCCCGCGCCTAGGGGGGGTGCGGCCACCGTGTGGCCCCCCTCCGGCTCTGCTTCGTGGTTCCGTGTTGCTCCGGGAAAAATAATAACTTTGGCTTTTGTCCCGTCCAATTCCGAGAATATTGATTTTCTGCCTTTCTGGAACCAAAAACAGAAGAAAACAGGCAACTGGCACTGTGGCAACTTGTTAATAGGTTAGTTCTAGAAAAGATATAAAAATACCTCAAAGTGTAGACAAAACATAACAAAGTGGATACTAAACAAGCATGGAACGTCAAAAATTATAGATACGTTTCCGACGTATCACTTATTCGATTACTTGTTCTGGTAGATTTGCCTTTTTATTTATAAGATTTGGATGATCTGTTCATGCACTTGCATGATCTTGAATAGATTTGTGTCTATGTGATGAGATGATTTGCTCTAGATTAGGTCTATGATGGAAGAGCGGAGACCTAATCTGTGTATTTAGAATAAGAACATATTCTTCTTGTGGCTATTAATAACATCCTATGATGATCTATTCACTCCACCAGGGTGTTCCTTTGAGGATTCACTTGATTCAATGAATGAAAGATAATGAATGAAATGTTATTTCTATAACTCATCACCAAATGAGGTTGGACTTGATTCTAGGCCCTGCCAATGATGCCCAGACTAAGGCTTATTTTTTATAGAAGAACAGATACTACTGGTGGCTCTCAGACTCTATGAAGAATTTGCATAGCATCTCTATGCCAACTAAGAGTCTTCCTATTTCCTTTTCTTCTTTGTGGATGCTACTATGCATGCTTATGCTAAAACTGATAAGAACAAATATTGTGGTGCACTCAACCTGAGATGGTGATGTAGTCTGTATTCCTGTTGGTGATCTTGATCAACGACTACTTTCTCTACTGGGTCTGGTTACTTCTCCTCATTGATAAACTTGATATGCTCTTGACTCCACTTCTTGTGTGCTACGGCATGATCCTCCTGGTGATGCTGCCACTTCTTATGGTCCATCTCTAGCTACTCCTCCTATCTTCTAGATCACCTCCTTCTCCTTGTTGAGTACCTTAGATATTGCTCTAGGTGATCTTGGTGATGGACTACAAGAGAAACGTGTTCTTGGTGGTGTTTTTATGTGGATAACTTGGGAAGAAGGCCATGGTGTGATGAAATGGTAAGATCTAGTCGTCTAGTGAGCAGAATGAAATGATATGTGTGTGTGGATTCTTCCTAGCTACGACTAGATTCTTCCTTCTTTGTACCTGGTACTCTCCCTGTTGTGTTGACAACACATCAATTGCATGTATGATAGTGCTGCTTACAGCTGGGCCCCATATGGTGCAAGTTTCCATCCCTGGGACTTGTGCCTATGGATTAGCTTGGCTTCGAAGATATTTTCTATGGATGTGCTTTGGCTGGCTTGGTATTATCTTGGCTTGATCCTTATTTCTGTACTGCCAAGTGGTTATTTACAGGTGAAACTTGCCCCTCTCAGGCCAATGATGTGGCACTGAGGCCATTAAGATTTTAAAAGAACAGATACTACATTTGATGCAATTTGTCCCTTTATTTGAAATTGCTCAGTGATGTAATATGAATAGTGCATTTCACTGTTTAAAACAGAGAGCAATCCAATTAACAATAATTCATTTTTCTTTATTTTTGTTTATTGTTTTGTCTACAGGTACAAGAAGTTTCAAAGAAGATCAAAAACACTTAGATTAGGATCAGGTAGGCTTTTCCTTTTATTTATATTTTAATTATTTTCTGTTTGCAAATGTAAAATCAATGTAATATTGTATATATTAATAAATTTAAATTTTATTTCTATTTATAATCTGAATCTTGTAATATTTATATCTTGTTTATTTCACTGTTGTAATTTCTTTTCTATTATTTGGTTCATTTCATAATTGTAATTTACTCTTGTTCTTTTATTGTAAAAGAACAATGTAATACTTAATGTATTATTATAAAGAATTCTTTTATATAAATATTATAATCATTTCTTTTTACTTAATTATAGCATTATTATTTCTGAATTTAAAAATTCAAAATTTGAATTGAATTTGGAAATTCAAAGTAGATTTCAAATTCTATTCCTCCAAAAATACAAATAATACCTAAAGGTCATGTCAAAATCTATCGCACCTGCCCTGATGTTTTCATTAGAACAAGAGAGATCTCGATCCCTTGATAGCTTCTTTAGTTTTGCGCAAAAATTCCTTGGATTTTCTGATGCATGAATGCAATGCACACACATGTGTCCTCTATATTTTGAGGTGCTAATCCTGGGATGTTACACAACTATTCTCTCTTAATGGTGCCTAAAAGTAGAAGGTGGAGACTCAGTAGTGGTGGAAGAAAGGCCTTTTATAAAGGAAGCAGGGATTTCAAGTTTCAAAAAGAGCTTGCAAAAATTATGGTATTTGTTACCTTTCAGCCCTCATTGCCCCTATCATAAGAATCTTGAAGTGATTAAGGTTAAAGTGAACAAAGATGGAGTATATTCTTGACGAAGTATAAGTTGACAATCTCAAGTCCCTTGAATACGAGGGCCACACCTCATGCTACTCAACTTCAGTCGCCTGTAGTTCTTGTCATTGTAAGTATTTGCATATCATTGAGAACCGCCAACGGGGTACGCCTTGCACAAGGTACAGGAGCTTTCCCATAACCAAAATGACAAGGCAAGCAGACAATGAGCTCATAGCTTTATTCACCATATGCATAGCTTTTTATTGAGGATGCTTCATAGATAGCTCACTATGGTAATGCTGCAAGTTTCCACCATGATTAGGCATGGCTTAGGTTAGCGACCTAGGCATTTCTCTAACACAGGATACAAACTTCATGGACTTAAAAGATCCCTTTTTATTTCACACCGCTGACATCCATAGACAAAAGAGCATGATATCAACTGAGTACAAAGTACAAGTGCAATGTTGAAAACGTTCCCCGTGACAATACGGTTCTGCTAATTCCAACATATAAGTGCAAGCATATACAACATAGATGACACAATGTTTCAAGTTTATTAGGGGCAAAAAAATATAAAGTGTGCCATCAAGTTCGTGAGGTCTTTAATCACTAAGTTTTCACATAACAGAATAGTTTTTAATTGGAAGATAGCTGAAAACAAGAATATACTTGGAATGGTGTAACACACCATGCATAGGAGTTTATAGTGGACACTTTGGAATAACTTGGTTTCTTGGGAGTTGGAAGCATGAATAGAGCTTACTCATACAAGTGGAGGCTAGCAAAAGACTGGGAGCAACCAACTAAGAGAGCAATAATGGTGATAATCATGCAGAGCAACAAAGCATTACTAATCAAAGCATAGAGTGGTACTACAAGTCAAGGACTAATTGATCATAGAAGCTATGGTGACTTGTTAATAGTCATAACATGGTGTAAGCATGTGCCAAGTCAACCCAAGCAAAGCATCAAAGGAGAATACCGCAATACTATGCTTTTGCATGCTAAAACAACGCATAATTTCTTCAAGGCACACTAAGCAATCCCAATTGTTTGGAACAAGACATGCTACAGCAATAATCACTAAGCATAATGCCAAAACAACACCTAGCATGTCATGTTAAAGTCTAAGTCACAGTCAATGCAAGCTCCTCTTGCACTTACAAGCAAGAACTTACCACTTAGAAGCGATAACGGGGGTCCAAACTACTTTATTCAAGCAAACTAAACAACCTAAGCAAAGAAAACGAAAACTAAGACTCTCCAAGAACAACACAACTGTGCATGAAACAATAAAAATGAAGTGTCTAGACAGACCTAAGCTTTTTATTGATGAAGAAGGGGATGCCTTGGTCATCCCCAAGCTTTAACGCTTCTACCTCTTGGATATTTTTTGGGGTGACACCATGGTGGCATCCCCAAGCTTGAGATTTTGTCCATTCTTCATTTCATTGCATCATTCTCTCTCTACATCTGAAATGTTTGCTTCATACAAAACATCACACAATCTTCATTAGTAACATTAGTTTATTCAAAAGATATTAGACCTAAAGCTTTGGAACAGCAAGGCTTTTCACTAAAAACACAAGCTACTGTAGTAACTCCTTACAAAAGCTCAATTCCCCAAAAGAGAACTAAAAAAGGAATCAATAAGAAGTAAATGCAAATAATGGCAGAAATCTGTCAAAACAGACCAGCAGGTAGAAACCAATTTTTTTGAAGACCTTATGTTGCTCAAATAAAAAAGTGTTGAACTAACAAAAATTATCTAACATACTGGGGGATTTATTCGTAAATTTTCAGCTCAATCTGAGTTACAGAGACTCCTCACGAATTTTTTTGGTGGAGGACAGAAATCTGTTTCGTGACAGAAACTCCCCAAATCTTACTTCCCTCTCATTAGAGGTCATTCTTGGCACAAAAAGCAAACAAAAATGATAATGAGAAGTCATTACATAAGTAATAACTTCCAAGACTGAAGGAAACTCTTGGGTTATCTCCCAACAAGTATTTTTCTTTAACGCCTTTAAGTTAGGCACAAGAAGCAAGAAGAATCGAGTATTTTCAAATGAAGAAGCATTAACATCAAACCTTGCTTTCAAAGGAGGAGAAAAAACAACTTCTCTCTCCTCATAGGGAAGTGTTCAATACCTTTTTTGAATTGAAAATGATATTTAATGGTTCCTTATTTCATATCAATGATGACACCAACTGTTCTACGAAAAGGTATTCCCAAAGTAATATGACAAGAAGCATTGTATTCAACATCCAAAACATAGAAATCAACAGGGACGTTAATACTCCCCATGAGTTTGTTCTTAGTATTATCATTCAGTGGGACATCCAAATAACAATCTTCCAATGGTGGCAAATCAAGAATTTTATAAATCTTCCTAGGCATAATAGAGACACTAGAACCAAGATCACATGAAGCTTTGAGATCAAAGTCATTCACTTGTATATTAATAATGGGATCCCAAATATCTTCTACTTTCCTAGGAATAGAAGCTTTGTGTTTTAGCTTCTCTTCCTTAATCTTAACAAGAGCATCTACAATGTGTTTGGTGAAAGTAACATGCATATCACTTGCATCAGGACTTCTAGCAAGCTTTTCTAGGCTCAATAGGCTTAGGCATAGTAGGAGGAGGAATAGGGACTACTTGTGGTTTAGTGGTGATGGTGCACACACTATTGTTTCTATCAATTTCAGCTTCCCTTTCCTACCTAGCATGAAGTTGAGGTAACATCCTAACATTTTCATCAATAGTAACTGGTATGGCATGAGTGGCAGCAAAGGTACTTTCCATAGTTTCAGGTTTAGCAGCCATTTTATTAACCAAAGAATTTTGAACTTTAGACAAAGAGGATATATTTTTCTCAGCACTCAAATTTTTTGACTGTAAACTAGGAATTTCTCTATTCAGATTCTCAAGCCGATGACTAATATTTTTCAAAATGATAGATTGTTCCTCCATAGTTTAGTGAAAATCTTGTTTTGCTCATATTGCATTTGCATAAAGTTTTTAGTGGATATCTCAACTTCTAGAATCCTCTCTTCACTAGGCATTCCAGATCTACCCTAATAAGCATTTCCACTAGGAGGATAAGGCCTATAATTACCATAAGTATTGTTCCCAAAATTGTTGTTTCTAATGAAGTTCACATCAACTTGCTCTTCTTGAGCAACCAAAGAGGCTAAGGGAACACTATTAGGATCTAGAGGAGATTTCCCATTAACAAGCATAGACATAATAACATCAATCTTTTCACTCAAAGATAAAGTTTCATCAACAGAATTTACCTTCTTACCATGTGGAGCTCTCTCAACATGACATTCAGAGTAATTAACCATCATATTATCAAGGAGCCTTGTTGCAGCACCCAAAGTGAGGCCCATGAAGGTACCTCCAGCAGCTGAATCCAACAGATTTCTTGAGGATAAGTTCAAACCTGCATAAAAAGTCTGGATAATCATCCAAGCAGTGAGTCCACTAGTGGGGCAATTCATAACCAAAGATTTCACTCTTTCCCAATCTAGGGCAACATGTTCACTATCAAGTTGTTTAAATTTCATAATGTCACTTCTCATAGATATAATCTTAGCAGGAGGATAGTACTTTCCAATAAAAGCATCTTTGCACTTAGTCCAAGAATCAATACTATTTTTAGGCAAGGAAGCAACCATTCTTTAGCTTTTCCTCTAAAGGAGAAAGGAAAAAGCTCGAGCTTAATAATATCTCCATCTGCATCCTTATATTTTTGCATCTCACAAAGTTCAACAAAGCTATTGAGATGGGCAGCAGGATCATTAAAACTAGCACCAGAAAATTGCTCTCTCATCACAAGATTCAACAAAGCAGGCTTAATTTCATAAAAGGTAGCATCAGGAGCAGGTGGAGCAATAGGAGTGCTTAGGAAATCATTGTTGTTGGTGCTAGTGAAGTCACACAACTTGGTGTTCTCGGCAGAGTTCATTTTGGCAAAGGTGGGCAACCCAAAAACAGCAGCAGCAACTAGAGCAGGAACTAATTTTGTTGTGTTTTCAAATAAGGAAAGCAAACCAAACTAGACTAATTTTTTTGGGTTTTTTGAAAATAGGAAAAAAAACCAAGAAAAATAAACAAAGCAAAATAAAAACAAAGTAAAGAGAAAGGAAGTTGAGGACTCCCCTAGTGAAGACGTCCTTATCCTCCCCGGCAACGGTGCCAAAAAACTTGTTGATGACTCCTTGGTGGCGCTAGAGAACTTGGTGCTTTATATGGAGTCTTGTTGGGAACCCCAAGAGCAAGGTGTGAAGCAACACAACAGCAAGTTTTCCATCAGTAGAGACCGAGGTTATCGAACCAGTAGGAGGAAGGAAATGTCACACAGGTGTTGTAAGCAACGCGGAGACCTACACCACACAAACTCAAGACTTTGCCCCAACGAATCAGTGAGGTTGTCAAGCTCACCGGTTTGCTGTAACAAAGGATTAAACGTATGGTGTGGAAGGTAATGGTTTGCAGCAAGTAAACAAGTAATAGTGGAAGATGTATCGATGGTAAAGATTGGACCGGGGTCCATAGTTCACTAGAGGTGCTCTCCATCGATAAACAACATGGCATGAAGGGTAAACAAATTACAGCAGGGCAATTTACAGGAACTGAGCAAGGCATAACAATGCAATTACTAGTCAGAAAGATCCTATGAGATTCGATTGGGCAATAAAGCAAGATACATAGACCGCCATCCAACTGCATCTATGACTAGAAGTCCACCTTTAGGTTATCATCCGAACCCCCTCCAATATTAAGTTGCAAGAAACAGACAACTGCTTTAAGAAAAGTGTGTAAGGTAAATAGTCCACATGTTCCATGAACAAGAGACCATTGTTTTCTCCCTAGTAGCAACAACACATCTACAACCGAAGAGATTTCTATCACTTCCCTTGGAAACTAGAGGCATGAACCCACTATCGAGCATAAATACCCCCTCTTGGAGTAACTAGCAACTACTTGGCGAAGATAGCTACTAACAATGGAGAGCATGCAAGATCACAAACAACACAGACATGATAGAATCATAAAGATAAAACCATTAATCAAACCAACATAATAATCTCAATATCCATCGGATCCCTGCAAACACAACATGCATGATTACAAATAGATTAGATCTTGATCATGAACGGAGCTCACAAGATCTATACATGAAAGCACAAAGGAGAAGATACAACCATCTAGCTACTACATGGACCCATAGTCCAAGGTGGAACTACTCACGCGTCATACCGAAGAGAAGGCCTCCGGGATGATCTCCCCTCCGGCAGGGTGCCGGGAAGAACTTCATATCCCCCCGATCTAGGGACGATGGTGGCGGAGGCTATAGCCGGTTTCATGTAGATTTGATCGGGTACTTAGCGTTTATGCATCGGGGGCTTCTTATAGCTAAAGGGGGAGGCCGAGGCGGTGGCCAGAGGCCCTACACTCTTCCTAGGCACGGGGTGGGGCCCACCCGCGCCTGGGAGGGGGGGTCTGGGCACCCTGGCCCGCCTCTCCGGCTCCCCTCTGGACTTCTTGTTCCCCACGGAAAGTTATTGACTTTGACGTTTATCCCGTCCAATTCCGAGAATATTTTCTTACTAGCTTTTCTGGAACCAAAAACAATAGAAAACACGCAACTGGCACTATGGCAACTTGTTAATAGGTTAGTACCAAAAAACATGTAAAAAGCACCTCAAAGTGTAGACAAAGCAAAGCAAAGCAAAGTAGATACTAAACAAGCATGGAGCATAAAAAATTATAGATAGGTTTCCGACGTATCAGTTCACTGGTTAAACCGGAAAAAACTACAACCGGAGGTCTCATCGGCTTTTTAAGCACACTGGACCGTCCAACTAACGAATCAGGAAAAAGTAGACAAAAGCGGTTGAACCATCGGTTTAGTGGGAAACGAATCAGCGGTCCGACCAGTATAAAACCGTGCACGGAAGAAAATATGGTGCTATGATCATGATTCGATCCCAAGACCTCCTAGCTCGCACTAATGGGCTAGCCAACTAGGTCGAACAGTGTTTGTATCAAAGTTATAACATATTAGTACTTTCCCATCCATATTATTTTCCTTAATAAACCAGCACCGAACCGGTTTGAGCTAGCAGTCCATCTAGTGAACAGCAAACCGAGGACCTCACCGATTCGATCGCTGGTCCGTTTTTTAAACTATGGGTGGTGGCCACCATGATTGCAGCCTGTGGCATTTACGGCATGATGTTGCCTTGCGAGTCCATCGTCATGAAGGTCGTGTCGAGTGCCTTGGTGATCTCGCGCCTTGCGGCAGGGTCCATGCGCTCCAAGCGGGAGCGATACTTGTTGGCATTGTTCCCGTGCAAAGAGGAGCCACCAGCGGAGAGCGTAGCTTGCCGCATGCTTGACTCGTCGGCTGCCCGATTGCGCTTTTCGAGCTTGTCCTGTAGCTTGACCTACTGATTGTGTTCATCGATCAAGAGCCAGTGATAGGCCATCAGCAAGTCACGGGAGGCATCCACGGGTAGGATGTGATTGCCCCGCACGGCTTCACGTGCGACCTCCCAACCTTCCTTGTTGAGCTGGATTTGGTTGTGGGGACGGTTTACGCCCTCAGCGCCTCGAGCCCCCCTATTTGTCGGGTTCACCCTGGTTCCGGCATTCTCAAACTAAGGGTTGGGAGGGGGATTGGTTAGAGGTTTGAGTGGTGGATTGGATCAATTGTTGACGCCACCACCATGGACGATGGCGCATAGGTAGCGCTCGCGGAGTGGGTCGCCGCTTCCGCAGCTCTTAGATCCGGAACCGTAGGTTCCTTCATCCGAAGGGGGATCACATAGATCGGAGTTACATCTGCTTCTATCATCCGAATCGCCCGTCATAATGTCATGCGCAGGGATTCGATGGGAGGGACCCACGAGGCAGACATGATTGATGGAAGTGGCACCCGCTCAGGGAGGCAGACGGTGCCGGTCTGCCCCACCTGGAAGCAGAAGCTCCCGAACAGCATCTCAATTCTGTCGCCTACGGACACGAAATATTTATGGGTGCCCGGCGAGTGGGCGGTGAAGTCAAAATCACCGAAGAGGAGGTGATTATTCGTTTCCAAGGAACCGTAGATCGCTCCGAATGGGTCCGTCACGACCGCACGATCAGCGTCCCCGCTTCCCACAGACGGCGGCAATTGACGAGGGTTTGACTCGTCAATGCCCATTGTTATGGACTTGGGTTTTGGAGAAGATGGGGATGTTGGAAGTCGTGAGATGGGTAAGAGTCAAGCAACATGGGGACATGAAGTTTACCCAGGTTCAGGCCCCCGGAGGGAAAACGCTACTCCTGCTTCTCTGTTCTTGATTACGGCGGAACCAAATGTTATAGGGGTGCGTAGATGCAATCTTGCGTGAAGGTGTGTGTATGAGGTGTTGAGATCCTTCTCTCCGTCCCCTCCTGGCCCTTATATATATAGGCCAGGTCCCGGGACAGGCCGAGTCGGTTATAGATTAGGGTTGAACCCTCTAAAATTCTATCTAATCTAGACTTGTCCTTCAAGGAGTCGAACTCGCCATGGGCTTGGGCCACTCGACATCTTCCTGGGCTGCAAGTCTTCACGTGGGCCTTCCTTGGGCTGGACCAGGAATACCAACGTTATGCACCCATAGGATATATCCAAGTCAAATCGGTCTCAAGGTCACATCTGTACACACTTGCCAGCCAGTAGGACTTTTTGATTTCCATACAAACCGGTCGGGACGACAGGATCTAGATAGTTTGTTTCGTCCAAGATCGACACTGCTTACATCTCCCTCTTTCTCATGTTAGGACTTTTCAAAATGGGGTGTTTCTTAGCACGTTTTTAGAAAAGTAATTAAAACTTAAGAAACAACAGTGACAATGCATTGTTTCTTAGATGGTGTTTCTTAGTGGTGTTGCATTTAATGATTTTATTCTCATGCATGTGCGTGATTGGTGTAACCAATTTTTTTTGCCTATGATACCATGCAAGGGGTGTAGCTTATCTAAGATAAAACAACACCCTCTTTCTTCATTAAATGACATGCCACATAGGCAAAACACCTAGGATACTACGCTAAGAAACAACCATTGTGAAAGGCCTCTTAGCACAATATCATAGGCAATTTCCTTATGTGGCACTATATTTAATAAAGAGAGAAGGTGATGTTGTATCTTAGCTTATCTACAAGACTTGGACGGTATCATAGGAAAAATACATGGTTAGTCCAATCACATGCATGCCTGTACTCAAAATCATTAAATATAAATACAACTTTTAAGAAAAACCATTGTACTAGTTCTGTCTTAAGATACACCACTACCTAGGATAACGAGCTAAGATACACTCCATTGGGAAAGACCTTACACTAGTGCAAACAGCTCCATGCATCCCGGTTGGTAAGGGGCTTTAGTCCCGGTTGCCCAACCGGGACGGGGCAATCAGGAGTAAAGCCTTGACCCTTTAATCTTGGTTAGGCCACCAACCGGGACAAAATGTGGCCCCACATGGCCGCTGCTCCGTGTGAGGGGGGGGAGGAGCAACCGTCCCGGTTTGTAACACGAACCGGGACAAATCACTCTCTTCTGCGGCAGAAATTTGTCACATTTCTCTTCCCGGCAGAGAATTCATTTTGTCCACATTTTTTTACCACGACAGCATTTTGGCCACTTTTTGTGCCGCGCCAGAGAATTCATTTATATTGTTTTAATTTTTATTTTGTGTTTTTGACTCATCAATGAAAGAACCATTATATTACACAATATGGCAGCTCCCAAAATATAGATTTTTTCTTCCACATGGGTGCGTGTCCGGTAGCGACGTCGTTCGGAACTGATTGACCGCCGGGACCCTTTCCAAAGATTACTTCTATGTCCTTGACCATACCAAATATATCATCACCAGCAGGGAGTTCAGGCTTCTTCTGGTGATCTGCCTGACCTTTGAAATGCTTGCCTTTCTTTCTTACATGATGATTGGTTAGAAGAAATCTTCGATTCCCCAGGTACACAACTTTCTTGCATTTATGAAAATATGTACCTTCAGTCTTATCTAAATAGTGCGTGCATGCCTTATATCCCTTGTTTGTCTGTCCTGAAAGATTACTAAGAGGAGGCCAATCATTGATGGTTACGAAAAGCAACCCTCGCGCCTTTACGAAAAACAACCAAGGAGGAAGGTTGTAGATACATAGAGTCATAGGCCAGGTGTTGTGACTGTAGCGCTGCTCCCCAAAAGGATTCATGTCATCCGTACTTAGACCAAACCATAAGTTCCTTGCGTCGACTATAAAGTCCGGGAAGTCTCTCTCGATTTTGCTCCACTGCGACCCATCAGCGGGG
Organism: Avena sativa; assembly: GCA_916181665.1. Taxonomy (NCBI): domain Eukaryota; kingdom Viridiplantae; phylum Streptophyta; class Magnoliopsida; order Poales; family Poaceae; genus Avena; species Avena sativa. Next base: position 206,085,839 of record OV702296.1, read on the forward strand.
TGTCTCAACTTCTCGTCTTTCTTACGGTCTTCTTTGTGCCATCACAACAACCTGGTATGCTCTTTGTTTCTGAACATGCGTTTCAACGTTGGTATTATAGGAGCATACCACATAACCTTAGCAGGAACCCGCTTCCGGGGGGCTCTCCCTCAACATCACCAGGGTCATATCGTCTGATCTTATACCGCAATGCATTGCACACCAGGCATTTATCAAAATTCTCATACTCCTTATTGCGGTAGAGGATGCAGTCATTAATGCATGCATGTATCTTCTGCACATCTAATCCTAGAGGGCAGAGAGTCTTCTTTGCTTCGTATGTACTCTCGGGAAGTTCGTTATGCTTTGGAAACTTCGGCTTCATTATTTTCAACATTTTTTTCAAATGCGGAGTCAGTTAGATCACACTCTGCCTTCCATCGTACCAATTCCAGTGTGGTACCGAGCTTTGTGCTGCCATCTTCGCAATTTGGGTACAACAAATTTTGTGATCTTCTAACATGCCCTCCAACTTCAACTTCTCCTTTTCTATTTTACAGTCTCTCTTTGCATCAGAAATGATCCTACCAAGTTCATCAGCGGGCTCATGTGATGCCCGTTCTTCACCTCCTTCCTCTTTATTGTCTTCCATTGCAGTGTCACCGTATTCAGGAAACATATGATGATAGTTGTTATCATCATCTACTTCTTCATTGCCATCCATCATAACCCCTTTTTCTCCGTGCTTGGTCTAGCAATTATAGATGGACATGAAACCTTTCATAACCAGGTGGCCGCGAATGATTTTCGAGGAAGAGAACTCTTTGTTGTTCCGACATTGAACACATGGATAACGCATAAAACTATTCTCTTTGTTTGTCATAGCCACATCGATAAATTTATCCACGTCTTTAATGTACCCGGGTTCACGCCGGTCACCGTACATCCATTCCCGACCGTTCATCTGCATCATATAATTTAGTTTATCAAAAATAGAACATCATAAATAGTGAAATGTCCAATTCACATTGGCACATGCATTGTATCAATGATAGATGAAAAGATAAGATTGCTAACCTCGATTGAGGAGGGAAGAAAGAGGAGAAAGCTCAAGTGCGTCTCGGGCACCTCCTATATTTTTGTTCTGTGAGAAATTGAACGGAATCATTCACTCAAATATTTCATCAAACACCTCGCATGCATGCATAGGAAAAAAATAAACTAGCACACCTCTCACACCTTCTACCAAGAAAAAACAGAGGGAAGGCAGAGGGCTGGGGCATCGTATTTATAGAGGGCTGGCTCATACGTTCTGGTTTGTAACACAAATCAGGACTAAAGGTGTGTGGCAGGCCACGTGTCTGGCGCCCACAGTTTAGTCCCAGATTATGTTACAAACCGGGACGCATGCTCCCTCACCAACCGTGACGCATGCCTTCGGCCCCCGTGCGGCAGGCCGGCCCGCTCGAACCGGGATGCAAGCTAGCATTAGTTCCGGTTTATGGCGGAACCGGGACTAATGCCCTTGGCGGAGGCAAACGGATAGCATGTGTTCTACTAGTGTTAGGATGCATATTAGATTTCGTTAAAGCCAACTTTTTATAACCCTTGACCAAGTGTTTGGAAATCTTCAATGTCTCAACATTATTAGAACCATCATAAAGTATGTTTTCAGATTATTTCAATTTGATATTATAAATATTGATATGTTTTTTTCTAAATTGTTAGTCAAACTTTACAAAGTTTGATTTTGACCAAAATTAATAGTCATCCTAATTAACTATGAACTGGAACGTACAGATTAATAGACAAAGTTTGATATGTTGTTCTTAACTCGTGTTCAACGGGAATCCTATGAACTGGAACGTACTACAGATTATCTCGTGGAAAAAAACGAAATACAACTAGGTGGCCGCACATGCATCATGTAATCTTGTTTGCAAGATGGAGTGCATGCCCCGATTATGAGACATAACACTTAACTACGGTCGAGGTCTCTCTTTCTCAGAAAATAGTTACCCATTTCGATCCATATTATTTAATTTAAATTTGTTTAAATTTGGATGTATCTAAACATGTTTTACTGCTAGCATTACGGAAAAAATAAACACATGGCAGAGGGGACGAACATGGCGAAATTGTCGAAAAGCACACGGCAAAGAAAACAACACGGCCAAGGCATTTGAAATAAGCACGGCAAAGAAACGCGGCACAACAAAGTCCAGGGGGCACACGACATAGGTTCCACCACGGCAATGAGGTGGGCCCCGCGGCCCCCAGGTATGGTCGACGGCAAGGAACTAACGGCCGCAGACGGGCTCTACTCTTTGTCATGTGCCCTGATCAACGTCGGCCACACGGCAAAGAGGCTTTGCCGTGTGTTTTATGGTGTATACACGGCGGCGCATTTTTCTCTCTTTTAAATAGTTAGCAAGTCTTATATTAGATATATGTTAGTTGTGTTATTTCATAGGATCATGAACACACATATGAATAGATTGTGCTCATCGTCCCGCTTGCATGGCCGCCTTGGTTCTTGTTGTGTGGACCCAAATCGTCGATCTACGTCATAGATATGTCTCAGATAGGGCTATCCCGGTGGAATTTTCTCCTGGTTTGTGCTTGGTTAAGTCATAGGACAATTCCCTTGGCCTCGGATCGTCTACCCTGGGGAATTTCTCATGGTTTGCGCTTTTTCCTACAAAACTCTGATCCCTGGGCCCTGGATCGTCTATCCTCCTGTGGATTTTTTCCTTAGTCTGTGCTTGGTTAGGTCATAGAACAATTCCAAACCATGTTTGGGCACAGGTTGTGACAAGATCAACCCCGGTTTCACCAAAACGGGGAGTTCCATCCTAATAGTTAGATTCCAGAACCTTTATTTTTATGTGACAACGACTGTCTGAGAAGGGGGTCACACTTGGAAAACAGGTTTTGGAAATTTCAACATTTCACCACATATTCATACACATGCTAGGTTCACATGCATGGTTTGGAGGTATTCTAATGCCCCGAAGCGCTTCTTCCTACGAAACCATGATCCCTCGGCCCCGGATCATCTACCCCCTAGATGTTCTTCTGGCGGGGTAGCCCGGTTAAATTTTATCTTGGTTTGTACTTGGTTAGGTCTAGGAAAATTCCAAACCATGTTTGGTCACAAGTAGTGACAAGATCAACCCGGTTTCACCAAAATGGTGAGTCCCCCCTAATATTTAGGTTCCAGAACCTTCGTTTTTAGGTGACAACTCATGTCTGCGAAGGGGGTCACACTTGGGAACCAGGTCTTGGACATTTCAACATTCCACCACTACTAGGAAAACGGCTATAGGTAATCCACACATCTGTGAAGTACTTGCTAGTGGTGCCCCACGGATAAAATAGGCGTGACGCACGGCCCACAGGTGTCCTATGGCTAACTGCCGTGAGCGTGGCGCACATGAGGGAGGTGCGCCACGGCTATATGTGGTCCAGGGCACAGGTGGCCACAGACCACATACCCATAGCGCACTAGGTTAGGGTGCTCTACGGGTATGAAACTTAGTAGTAGGGCACCTGACCTAGTGCACTACAGATGTGTGGGTTGTGGCCTGCAGGGTAAACTTAGCCGTAGGGCACCTTGCCCTAGTGCCATATGGCTAAGTACCCTGCACCAACTCCACCCCCCCTGGAACGCTTTTTTAGGCTTTGCAAAAAAATAAACAAAAATGATAAACAATTTAAAAAATAAAATCCTTTCATATGTAGATAGGTAACGGGTCTAGTTTGTAGGAAAATTAATAAACAATAATTTTGACTTTTTCTACAAAAATAGTCATGTCACGGTAAAATGGCCGTAACTTCTGCATACAATGTCGAAAAAATCGTATAATATACCAAAATAACGAGAACGAGATTTCGCATCTGCTCGCAAAGAGTAAAAATTCGAAATGCCTCCGGTCGTTTAGCGATTATTTAGATTTTCAAAATTCAAAAAGAGTAAAAAGTTACGGTCAAAAGACCGTTTTTTCCTGTAGAAAAAAAATAGAGGGCAAATTACCCGCACCACCACCTAGTGTGCTACGAGTAAGTTGGAAGGGATTCAAAATCTGAATCCCCACCCCACCCAACTACCCCTCTTCTCTTCCCTCCCTCTTATCCTTTTCATTCTCCTCCCTCCTCCTTTTCCTTCTCTCTTCTCCTCCTCCTTTTCCTTCTTTCTTCTCCTCCTCCTTTTCCTTCTCTCTACTCCTCCATCCCCTTCTCCTCTCTATGGCCTCATCCTCTCCTTGCACTGTCGACGGTGATGACGGCCTTCTCCTCCTCCTTGCTCCGCCATCTTCCTCTCCTTGCAGTGACGATGGCGACGATGACCTTCTCCTCTTCCTTGCAGTCACGACGAGCGACGACGACCTCCTTCTCTTTGCGGTGACCTCCTCCCTTCTCCAGCCACACCTCGTTCTCCCTCTCTTCCTTGATGCCGGCGAGGACTAGCACGGCCACGACCTCCCGCACCTCCCTGCGGTGGTAGGTCGTGGCCACGACCACCATGCTCCAGCGAGGTGATGCGGACCCGATTGGTTTTGCAATTCAAAACGAGGGTCCTTTTTGCATTATTTTTGTTTTTTGAAAAACACATCCGTGGCGCACCTGGTAGTGCGCTACGCCTATCCCCATATAACCGTAGCGCACCAGGGTAGTGCGCAACGGGCACCTTTTAGCCGTAGCGTACGCCTAGTGGTGCACCACTAGTGCGCCACGGATGGGCTTTTCAGGTGCGCCATGAACAACCTTTTTCCTAGTAGTGCACCACACTTTATTAGGCATGCTAGGGTCACATGCATGGTTTGGAGGTGTCCTGATGCCCCTAAGTGCTTCTTCCTACGAAACCCTAATCTCTAGGCCCCAGATCATCTACCCCCTAGATGCTCTTCTAACGGGGGTAGCCTGGTGGAATTTTATCTTGGTATGTGGTTGGTTATGTCATAGGACAATTCCAAACCATGTCTGGGCACAGGTTGTGACAAGATCAACCCCAGTTTCACCGAAACAGAAAGTTCCCCCTAATAGTTAGATTCCATAACCATCATTTTTAGGTGACAGCGCATGTCTGAGAAGGGGGTCACACAGGACTCAGGTTTTGTACATTCCAACATTCCACCACACTTGAATACACATGCTAGAGTTACATGTATGGTTTGGAGGTGTTCCGATGCCCCGAAGTGCTTAATCTATGAAACCCTGATCCATGGGCCCCAGATCGTGTAGCCCCTAGATGTTCTTTGACGGGGGTAGCCTGGTAGAATTTTTTCTCTGTTTGTTCTTTGTTATGTCATAGGACAATTATGAACCATTTTCAGGCACAAGCTATGAAAAGATCAACCCCGGTTTCACCGGAACAGGGAGTTCCCTCCTAATAAACTACAAGAAATGTTTCCTTCCAGAACGTTGGGCGTGTCGCTCGTCATAGAAGGCCCGTCTTCTGTGAAGAAATTCTTATCTCATCCGTGGCCGATGGAAAACATTTTTTTTGGGTTCACGCCCCTCTACTACAACGAAACCGCTAAAAACATGGCCGAAGCTCGACATGCGCATGGAAGAAGTAAGATTTCCGCTTCCTCGCGAGATGTTGACTCGCCGAAGTTTTTTTTTGGAGATTGGGTCCCGGACATCACTAACTCTAGCGGACAAAACTTTTCAGTCGTGCCTCCATGATTTGAACTCGATTACGTTGTTCGATGCCTCATCCATTTAGTCAGGCTGTTGGATCCTAGATGTCTGGCTCACATTAGAGGAATCGTGTGTATGATAGAATATTTTCTTTCCCTATTCTGAACTTGATAGCGTTGCTCGATGCATCTGCCGTTTACTCAGGCTGCTGGGTCCCATGTGCCATCCTCACACCAGAAGAATCGTGTGCATGATGGATTTTTTCCTTGGCTCGTGCCTTCCTGATATGAACTCGATAACGTTGCTCGATCTATCTACCGTTAATCACGATGCCAGGTCCCACATGCCAGCCTCCCATTAGATGAATCGTGTGTATGATAGAATTTTTTCCTTCGCTCCTACTGCTCTATTCCAAACTTGACAGTGCTGCTTGATGCATCCACAATTTAATGAAGAAGCTGGGTCCCTGTAGCACCCCCCGGGGTTAGGGTTAAACTAACCTCAGATCATCATCTAAGATAAGTTCAACTCCAAACACGGAAGATCATAGTATGATTTGGTAACATTACAGAACACAGGGATTCAACAGCATAAGTTTAAACTCTTAGCAGAGTGAGATATTAGAGTTATTACAAACCAGAGGTCATAGACCCAACATTACATCACACAGCGAAAGCAAATTAGGTTGTTCTACACAACAACTTAGCAAAAGGCCTAAGAGGCCATAAACAAAAGCGACGTCCATCCCATAGTCCTCAGGCTGCTACCTGGGACCCCCAACTACTCGTCGATGTCAATGTAGAAGCCTCCTTCAGTTGCAATCAGATCCTCTATAGAAAAACAACAATGGCGCAAGGCTGAGTACGAGAATGTACTCCACAAGACATAGATAACCAAGTATCTACATGCTCTGGCTAGAAAAGATTTCTCTTGATTTTCGTTTGCGGAAAGCATCCTTTATTTGTAAACAAGAGAGAGAAGAGGCTCGTCTACTCATAATCTTTTTAAAAGGCATAAGATAGCAACTTCTTCATCTTGTTCATCACATCTCGATAACCACCAGCTTCATCAGAACCTCCTATCTAGGATCACCCCCTCGACCCAGAGGAAGCATCCTTAAGCAGATGTGGATCAAGAAGTTTTATAATGGTTAAATTTATTTATGATCTTAGAATCTGGTCACCAAGCGTTCATAACCGTGAACACGGCATTTCGAAAAGATCAATACCCTGCAGGGGTGTACAACATTACCCTCACGTACCAATTGACTCTTAATGCCAAATATTATTAGCCCTCTTCCTTGGAAGGCCGGCAAAGGGTGGTTGACCACGACCTTTACCTTGCTTTCGCCGAGACCATGAGTCACGCAATAAGTATGATTCCACCGTAACGGGTCAAATCCCGAAGCCGGTACTTAAAGATGTAAGGCGAGGTTAGTTTACCAGGGGCTCCATCCACCCCAAGCAACCCGGTCCACGCTTCCCTACCTGTTATGATGCACATCCATCACCTCCTCTTTCGAAAACATTTTCAATGCGTATGCCAAATGGAAAGCCCAAACTATGTGACTCATGGAATCTACTAGGCAAGTTAGTTGCTCGTGGGGTTTTCCAGGCCCCGTGTGGTTGTACGCTCGTCTCGGTTCCAAAGGCAAGAACTCAGTTCCTAGTGGTGGCGAGCATGGTACTAGAAATACCACACCCAACGTGGCCTCCCATACAAGCCTTAGCATGTTTAGTTAATTCCTTCGAGGATATCATCATCTCCTACCTTTCTAGATTCTCCGTCATCTCTGATTCATCATTCAGATAGATCAGACGTTGATACTATGCATGGCTAAGTTGTCGATCTCAGAAGCTCTAGCAACGCTCAGATTCCAGACCTAGGTATGCTAGGAGCAGTGGATCAGGAGTATAAGGCTACAACAGGGAAATTATGCAGTAGATAGGTAACAGTACTACTGACAAAAGACCACATTGGAACCATGTGCATCATAGCGAGAAAGTAATAAACTTTGTAAAATTAGGTTCAGAATAAGAGGCTACGCTTGCCTTGTCCGTCAGTAGACAGGTACGGATCTTCGGTTTTGTTGACTTCAACTTCGGGTTTGGATCCTATCACGAAGAACCAATACCGGAAAGAAAGGCAACAATCAAGACATGGCATCGATGCAATGCTCGAACAAAGATGATGATATGACAAGTTGAATTGCATTGAAAAGAAACCCTAAGACATGCTCGACAACTTAGACGGGGTTCCGAGTTGCAAACCCTAACTCGGAAAACTCCGAAAACACATGAGAGGGGTTGATTTTGTTCTCTAATTAAACTTGTCATTAAAGTAGTTAATCGATCTATGATTATAGCTTAAATAGTTAGAACTCATTTTTCTAAACATTTTGATATATTATTTGTATTTTTCTGAACTACAGATTAAATGTTATTGAATTTACAATATTCAAAACAATTTCTGAAATTATTAAACCCTTTTATTATATTTTATTGAAAATAAAAGAAACTGGAACTTTTCACATCGCAGGGTGGGCTAACCACAGACACAGACAGGTGGGTCTGTGGCCAGCTCAGCAGCTACACACGCGAAAAGGCTGAGGGGCAATCTTCACCAGGGCTGGCTCTTGCCAGGGGGCTGACTGGTGGGGCCTGGGCCACGTCGACAGGCCACGCAGGCGCCACGCGGGCCTCACCGGAGAACGTCCAGACGGCGGTGACTGGCGCAGCTACAGGGCTTGGAAAGGGGCGTGCTACGGCTCGTTTGAATCAGCGCATGGAGGTGGACCTAACTACGGCGGCGCCTCCATTTTGTGGTCACCGGAGCAGCCTCCACGATGACGGACAGCGGCAGCGCATGCAGACCAGTGACGCGGCGTCGGCACAGAGTGGGAGGGATCAAGCGAAGGGACTAGGGAGAATCAGAAGCTCACCCTGGAGCGGATCAAGGTGACGACGAGGCTCGAGGAGGCCAGAATCGATGGCGAAGACGGCGACCCGCGTCGGGCAGGTGGTTTCGATTACGGCAAAGGAGACGGATTCGGCAGGCGCTGGCCAGGGCAATCGAATCAGTCGACCACGGCAGTCACCCCAGCGAGCTCAGAACGGCGAGGGGAGGTGAGGAACATCGGCAACCCGTAGCTCCGACGAGCTAGGGTTCGGTGGAGGGGAAGAAATGGGGAGGGAATAAGGTTAGGGTTTGTCCTGGCAACGGGAAGGGTTCTTATCGATGTCGCCGGTGTCGGTAGCGCAAATCTCCTCGTGGCGATCATCGCGGCGAGGCAGGGATGGCCGTGCCGGTGACAACGAGTAGCTTCCGCGGCGGCGTCCTTCTGGCGAGGAGGAAGGAAGGGAGAAAGAGGCGAAGGGGTATCGGGCCTGCTCTTGGACCCCGGGTGGGCTGAAGCTGGGCCGCGGGAGAGGGAGAGAGGGGAGCAAGCTTGCGGGGCTGCGGCCTGGCTTGCTCCTGCTCTATTTTTTTCTTAGAAAACCTTTTTCTTTTTCTGATTTTGATTTCTGTTTTAAGTTTTGAATTCCAAATCTGTTTTGAATTATTCAAAATTACCAGAGAGGGTTGGTGGAATATATAAAACACCATGGAGCCCCTTTAGTCCATTTGGTCTTCACTATTTTGGTAATTTTTTTCAAATTCAAATCCTTTTGAATTGCTTTTCAAAGAGAGGTAAAAAATAGGGTTTAGGGTTTTGCACTTGTACTTTGGTTCACACACTTGATCACATGCAATAATGTATTGATTTAAACAGATGCATGCCATGCTTAAGTACTGAGTACATGTATTACAAACTTGGGTTGTTACAGCTCTACCCCCTTACAAGAATCTCGACCCGAGATTCCTAAGTTTTAGAAAAGAAGGTAGGGTACTCAGATCTAAGACGATCTTCTTGTTCCCAGGTTGCTTCATCCTCAGAGTGATGAGACCACTGAACTTTCAGGAACTTGATGTTTTGACGACGAGTTTTGCGCTCGGTTTCATCAAGGATACGAACATGATACTCGCGATAGGTCAGATCCTTTTGGATATCAAGAGTTTGGTGATCAACACCACGGATAGGATCTTTGATGCAACGCTTTAGTTGAGACACATGAAAGACGTCATGCACCTCAGGGAAGTTTGCAGGCAACTCCAACTTGTATGCGAGGTTACCTTGCCTGGATAGAACACGGAAAGGACCAACATAGCGAGGAGCCAGTTTGCCTTTGATACCGAAACGATGGACACCCTTCAGAGGAGTGACCCGGAGATAAGCTTGATCACCAACATCATAATCAACATGTTGATGGTGATGATCATGATAGCTTTTCTGGCGAGACTGAGCAGTTTTCAAACGATCTCGAATGATACGAACATGATCTTCTGCTTCCTGGATCATATCCGGACCAAAGAACTTTCTTTCGCCGGTTTCTGACCAGTTCAAAGGAGTACGACAGGTTGTTCCATATAGAAACTAGAATGGTGCCATACCAATACTGGAATGAAAACTGTTGTTGTAGGAGAATTTAGCAAAAGGAAGGCATTTCTCCCAGTTCTTTCCAAAAGATATGACACACGCTCTTAGCATGTCTTCAAGGATTTGATTCACCCTTCGGTCTGACCACCGGTGCTAGGATGATAAGCTGTACTGAAAGACAGACGAGTTCCCATAGCTTGTTGGAAACTTGCCCAGAACCTTAGGTGAACAAACTTCCACGGTAAGAGACAATTTTCTTCGGTACCCCATGAAGGACAACTATTCGTGAGATATATAATTCAGCCAATTGATTAGCAGTAATGCTCTCGCGAACAGGTAGGAAGTGAGCAACCTTGGACAAATAGTCAATGATTACCCAGATGGCATCATTTCCCTTTTGAGTCTTAGGAAGACCAGTAATGAAATCCATACCAACTTCATCCCATTTCCACTCAGGGATCTTATGTGGTTGCAGGAGACCAGCGGGTCTTTGGTGCTCAGTTTTGACGCGACGACAAACGTCACATTCAGCAACAAAACGAGTGATATCCTTCTTCATACCAGACCAGCAGAATCTTTGACGAAGATCCTGATACATCTTGGTACCTCCAGGCTGGATAGAGAGAGGTGATTCATGAGCCTCTCGGAGAATTAAATACCTCAACTTTGTCCTTTTTGGCACTACCAGACGGTTATCAAAGTAGACGATGCCTTGATTGTCAATAGAGAAACACTTAGCAACCCCGCTAGCAATGTTCCCTTTGATTTCAGCAACTTCAAAATCATTCTTCTGAGCAAGCTTGATTTCATCCTCTATATAATACTTCACTTCAAGAGTAGAAAGGAATCCACGAGGAACTACTTCAAGATTTAATCGAGCAAATTCCTCATGAAGAGAAGGTTGTGCTTGTTTGATCATCAGGGTGTTGCAATAAGATTTACAGCTCAGCGCATCAGCAACGGCATTGATTTTTCCAGGTTGATAGTTGAGACCCAAATCGTAGTCCTTGATGAGTTCCAACCATCTTCTTTGCTTGAGATTCAGATCAGGTTGTGTGAAAAGATACTTCGGACTCTAATGATCCGAGTATAACTCGCAACGACTACCGAGAAGGTAATGTCGCCATTGCTTAAGAGCATGAACAACAGCTGCAAGCTCGAGATCATGAGTTGGATAGTTGTTCTCATGTGGTTTTAGCTGAAGGGAGGCATAAGCCACCACATGTCCATCTTGCATCAACACACATCCGAGACCTTGGTGAGAAGCATCACAGAAGACAACAAAGTCTTTGCTAGTGTCTGGAAGAACTAACACTGGAGCAGTGGTTAACTTGGTTTTCAACATCTGGAAGCTTTCTTCAACCTTATCAGACCATTCAAACTTCTTATCCTTCTTAAGAAGATCAATCATTGGATTTGCAATCCTGGAGAAGTTTTTGATGAATCGACGGTAAGAACCAGCCATCCTGAGAAAACTTCGGACATCCTTTACGGATTTAGGAGACTCCCAGTCGAGGATGGTTTGAACCTTATCGGGAATAACAGCAACCCCTTGGGCAGAAACAACATGACCAAGGAATATGAGCTCTTGTAACCAGAACTCACATTTGGAAAAGTTGGCATAGAGACGATGTTCTCGGAGTTTGGTTAACACCAAACGAAGATGTTCAGCGTGCTCTTCTTCAGTCTTGGAATATACCAGAATATCATCGATGTAAACCACAACGAACTTGTCAAGATACTACATGAAAATAGAGTTCATAAGACGCATGAAAGTGGCTGGAGCATTGGTAATACCAAAGGACATGACTGTATACTCGTAAAGACCATAACGAGTGGTGAAAGCAGTCTTTCGAATATCTTCCTTACGGATCTTTATCTGGTGATACCCTGACCTCAAATCCATTTTGGAAAAGACAGTGGCACCACTTAACTGATCAAAGAGATCATTGATCCTAGGGAGAGGATACTTGTTCTTGATAGTCACAACATTGAGTGGGCGATAATCCACAACCAGACGCGGTATATTGGTATCCCGCTTCTTGACAAAGATGGTAGGACATCCCCAAGAAGATGTGCTTGGCTGAATGTGTCTTTTTCCTTCTAACTCCTCTAATTTCTTCTTCAGCTCCACAAGCTCATGAGTAGGCATACGATAGGGTCTTTTAGAAACAGGAGCAGTTCCAGGAACTAACTCTATGACAAACTCCACACTTCGATCAGGTGGCATGCCAGGCAACTCCTCAGGAAAAACATCCGGAAACTCATAGACCACGGGAACATCTTGGATCTCTAACGGAGGTAGAACTTCAAGAGCATACAACTCTACTTCGGGAATAGAAATAGCTGAAGGAGATAGTGACCCTACGGTCCAATACTTGACTGTTATGCCAGTGGGACTAGTCAGAGTTACAGACTTGGATGTACAATCGAGAATAGCTTGATAACGGGTCAACCAGTCCATGCCCAAAATGATGTCAATATCAGTTGACTTGAGGGCGATCAAAGAAGTGGGGAAAAGTTGAAATGCAACTCCGATTAGATTCCCATGACTAACCATGGTGGAACACCACCTAGAACCAGGAGACTGAACCAGCAGAGGAACAGATAACCCCTCAAAACTTATCCCATGCATTTGAGCAAAAGCTTGTGACAAGAATGAATGCGATGCTCCAGAATCAAACAAAACTTTAGATGGAATTTGATTGATACGAACGGTACCAATAATGACACTTGGATCTTCCTGAGCCTCCTTGGTAGAAATATGGTTCAGGCGTCCTTTTCCAGCACCTTGGTACTTATCATTATTCTTTGCTGGTTGTGTCTTCTCAGCAGGACTCTTTTGAGGACACTCTCTTGCATACTGGCCAGGCTGGCGACAATTGAAGTAGATAGTACCTAATCCAATGCCAGCAGTAGAATAGTTGGATCCACCAGCATTGTTTGGAGCAGTATTCGGACGAGGAGCATATCCAGAAGACCATGGAGTATAAGGAGCACGTGGCACAACACTATAAGGCACGAAGACACGACGCTTCTTATTACCAGAACCAGCCTTGTTGTACCCCTCCTGAGGATGCTTACGAGTTTCTTCATACTCCACTTTTCCACTCTCGGCCTTCATAGCCTTGTTGACAAGACCTTGGAAGTTACCAAAGTCCATGAGGTGGATATCACGACAAACCTCAGGATCAAGTCCCTTGCAGAACAGGGCTTGCTTATTAACATCCGTGGAGACCTCTTCTGTAGCATAGCAGGCAAGGCGGTTGAAGTTGCGCTGGTAATCACACACGGAACCAGTGCCTTGCTTAAGCTTGAGGAACTCCTCTCTCTTTTGATCCATCAAACCCTCCGGAATATGATAGGCTTGGAAGGCTTCAGTGAACTCTTGCCATGTAACAACATGTTGAGCTTCTTGCATAGCCAAGAAATTTTCCCACCAGGAATTAGCTGCTCCCTCCAGATGATAGGCAGCAAAAGTCACCCAATCTGCTTGAGCAACATTACCAACCTGAATTTTGCGCTCCATGGTGCGAAGCCAGTAGTCCGCATCAAGTGGCGCAGTGGAATAGCTGAAAACTGGCAGAGTGAGACGTGTGAAGTCCTTGATACAAATTTGATTGTTCCGGCGTTCAGCAGTGTTGCGCCCAATCCTTTCAAGGAGCCTCATGTTGTCAGCACGATTGGTTTCGTACATGGCCATGAGTTGAACCATGGACGGCGGTGGAGGAAGGTTGGAAGATTCACCCTCATTTGCGGCACCACGTGCATGAGCACGACTACGGGCACGAGAGGTATCACCCATCCTGAAAGAACAAAGAAAAGGTTAGACAAGGGAATCAAAGAAACAAGACGGAAAGATCAACAAAGAGTACTTGATATAAATGTATCATCTTATCAAGCATGGTAGTATCAAACCATACTAATGTATACACTGACTAGCTGACTTACAAACCATGACAATGGAATGCTAAGATGTTACACACCAAGCAAAACTAAGATTTCTTGGAACTCTGAGAATAGCAACCAAGTACGGAGTACTTTTAGAGAAACAACCCCAAAACCACGATCCTAAAAGTTTTGAGATATGAGGTAAGGAGTGAAAACCTTTTCAAACCAAATAAAGTAAGAGAAACTCCAGCATCAGAAACACACCAGAGAAGGAGTAAAAAGAATCCTAGTCAGAGTTTCTGCAAATAGTTTTAACATTCAAATAGTTTTACCAACTTCTAGACTCAACATCGACCAATAAAAGGGTTTCCTACAGGCAGTCCTGCTCTGATACCAAGACCTGTAGCACCCCCCGGGGTTAGGGTTAAACTAACCTCAGATCATCATCTAAGATAAGTTCAACTCCAAACACGGAAGATCACACTATGATTCGGTAACATTACAGAACACAGGGATTCAACAGCATAAGTTTAAACTCTTAGCAGAGCGAGATATTAGAGTTATTACAAACCAGAGGTCATAGACCCAACATTACATCACACAGCGAAAGCAAATTAGTTTGTTCTACACAACAACTTAGCAAAAGGCCTAAGAGGCCATAAACAAAAGTGACGTCCATCACATAGTCCTCAAGCTGCTACCTGTGACCCCGAACTACTCGTCGATGTCAACGTAGAATCCCCCTTCAGTTGCAATCAGATCCTCTGTAGAAAAATAACAATGGCGCAAGGCTGAGTACGAGAATGTACTCCACAAGACTTAGATAACCTAGTATCTACATGCTCTGGCTAGAAAGCTTTCTCTGGTTTTTCTTTTGGGAAAGCAATCTTTATTTGTAAACAAGAGAGAAAAGAGGCTCGTCTACTCAGAATCTTTTTAAAAGGGATAAGATAGCAACTTATTCATCTTGTTCATCACATCTCAATAACCACCAGCTTCATCAGAACCTCCTATCTAGGATCACCCCCTCGACCCAGAGGAAGCATCCTTAAGCACACGTGGATCAACAAGTTTTATAATGGTTAGATTTATTTATGATCTTAGAATCGGGTCACCAAGCGTTCATAACCGTGAACACGGCTTTTCAAAAAGATTAATACCCTGCAGGGGTGTACAACTTTACCCACACGTACCAACCGACTCTTAATGCCAAATATTATTAGCCCTCTTCCTTGGAAGGACGACAGAGGGTGGTTGAACACGACCTTTACCTTGCTTTCGTCGAGACCATGAGTCACGCAATATGTATGATTCCGCCGTAACGGGTCAAATCCCGAAGCCGGTACTTAAAGATGTGAGGCGAGGTTATTTTACCAGGGGCTCCATCCACCCCAAGCAACCCGGTCCACGCTTCCCTACCTGTTATGATGCACCTCCATCACCTCCTCTTTGAAAAACATTTTCAATGCGTATGCCAAATGGAAAGCCCGAACTATGTGACTCATGGAATCTACTAGGCAAGTTAGTTGCTCGTGGGGTTTTCCAGGCCCCGTGTGGTTGTACGCTCGTCTCGGTTCCAAAGGCAAGAATTAAGTTCCTAGTGGTGGTGAGCATGGGACTACAAATACCACACCCAATGTGGCCTCCCATACAAGCCTTAGCATGTTTAGTTAACTCCTTCGAGGATATCATCATCTCCTACTTTTCTAGATTCTCCGTCATCTCTGATTCATCATTCGGATAGATCATACATTGATACTATGCATGGCTACGATGTCGATCTCAGAAGCTCTAGCAACGCTCAGATGCCAGACCTAGGTATGCTAGGAGCAGTGGATCAGGAGTATAAGGCTACAACAGGGAAACTATGCAGCAGATAGGTAACACTACTACTGACAAAAGACCACATTGGAATCATGTGCATCATAGCGAGAAAGTAATATACTTTGTAAAAGTAGGTTCAGAATGAGAGGATACGCTTGCCTTGTCCATCCGTAGACAGGTACGGATCTTCGGTGTTGTTGAATTCAACTTCGGGTTCGGATCCTATCACGAAGAACCAATACCGGAAAGAAAGGCAACAATCAAGACATGGCATCGATGCAATGCTCTAACAATGACGATGATATGACAAGTTGAATTGCATTGAAAAGAAACCCTAAGACATGCTCGGCAACTTAAATGGGGTTCCGAGGGTTGAAAACCCTAACTCGGAAAACTCCGGAAACACATGAGAGGGGTTGATTTTGTTCTCTAATTAAACTTTTCATTAAAGTAGTTAAGCAATGTATGATTATAGCTTAAATAGGTAGAACTCATTTTTCTGAACATTTTGATTTATTATTTGTATTTTTCTGAACTATAGATTAGAAGTTATTGAATTTACAATATTCAAAACAATTTCTGAAATTATTAAACCCTTTTATTACATTTTTCTGAAAATAAAAGAAACTGGAACTTTTAACACCACAGGGTGGGCTAACCACAGACACAGACAGGTGGGTCCGTGGCCGGCTCAGCAGCTACACACGCGAAAAGGCTCAGGGGCAATCTTCAACGGGGCTGGCTCTAGCCAGGGGGCTGACTGGTGGGGCATGGGCAACGTCGACAGGCCACGCATGCGCCACGCGGGCCTCGCCGGAGAACGGACAGACGGCGGCGACTGGCGGCGCTACAGGTCTTGGAAAGGGGCGTGCTACGGCTCATTCGAATCAGCGCATGGAGGCGAACCTAACTACGGCGGCGGCTCCATTTCGTGGTCACCGAAGCAGCCTCCACGACGACGGACGGCAGCAGCGCATGCAGACCAGTGATGCGGCGTCAGCACAGAAGGAGAGGGGGCAAGCGAAGGGACTAGGGAGAATCAGAAGATCACCCTAGAGCGGATCAAGGCGACGACGAGGCTCGAGGAGGCCAGAATCGATGGCGAAGACGGCGACCGGCGTCGGGCAGGTGGTTTCGATTATGGCGAAGGAGAGAGATTCAGCGGGCGCTGGCCAGGGAAATCGAATCAGTCGACCACGACGGTCACCCCAGCGAGCTCAGAACAGCGAGGGGAGGTGAGGAACATCGGCAACCCGCAGCTCCGACGAGCTAGGGTTCGGTGGAGGGGAAGAAATGGGGAAGGAATAAGGTTAGGATTCATCCTGGTGGCAGGGAGGGTTCTTATAGACATCGCCAATGTCGGTAGCGCGAATGTCCTCGCAGTGATCATCGTGGCGAGGCAGGGACGGCCGTGCCGGCGACAGCGAGCAGCTTCCACGGCTGCGTCCTTCTGGCAAGGAGGAAGAAAGGGAGAAATAGGCGAAGGGGTATCGGGCCTGCTCCTGGACCCCGGGTGGGCTGAAGCTGGGCCATGGGAGAGGGAGAGATGGGAGGAAGCTTGCTGGGCTGCGGCCTGGCTTGCTCCTGCTCTATTTTTTTCTTAGAAAACCTTTTTCTTTTTCTGATTTTGATTTCTGTTTTAAGTTTTGAATTCAAAATTACCAGAGAGGGTTGGTGGAATATATAAAACACCATGGAGCCCCTTTAGTCCATTTGGGCTTCACTATTTTGGTAATTTTTTTCAAATTCAAATCCTTTTGAATTGCTTTTCAAAGAGAGGGAAAAATAGGGTTTAGGGTTTTGCACTTGTACTTTGGCTCACAC
Organism: Avena sativa; assembly: GCA_916181665.1. NCBI lineage: Eukaryota > Viridiplantae > Streptophyta > Magnoliopsida > Poales > Poaceae > Avena > Avena sativa. The sequence continues at coordinate 206,103,480 of OV702296.1, forward strand.
ACTTGATCACATGCAATAATGTATTGATTAAAACATATGCATGCCATGCTTAAGTACTGAGTACATATATTACAAACTTGGGCTATTATAGTCCCACATGTCATCCTCTCATTAGAAGAAACGTGTGCATGATGGATTTTTTCCTTGGCTCGTGCCTCCCTGATTTGAACTCAATAACGTGTGTATGATGGAATTTTTTTCTTCGCTCGCGCTACCCTGTTCTGAACTTGATAGCGCTGCCAGATCCTTTAATCGCATGGCTGGGCCCCACGTGTCATCCTCTCATTATAAGAAACGCGTGAATGATGGAATTTTTTCCCTCGGTCGCACTTCCTTGTTAACTTGATAGCATTGCTCGCTGCATCAGCCATTTATTCAGACTGGTGGGGCCCATATGTCAGCCTCACATTAGAAGAATCGTGTGTATGATGGATTTTTTCGCTCAATCCCGCTACCCAGTTTCGATCTTGATAGCGCTGCTAGATGCATCTACTGTTTAATCAGCTCGGCCTCATATGTCATCGTCTCATTAGAAGAAACATGTGTATGATAGAAGTTTTACCCTCGGTCGCGCCTCCATGTTAGCGTTTCTCGGCGAATCATCCATTTATTTAGGCTTGTGGGTACCATATGTCATCCTCATATTAAAATAATCGTGTGTATATGATTGAATTTTTATTTTCTCTAGCGTTACCCTGTTCCTAACTAGATAGCGTTGCTCGATGAATCTGCCGTTTGGTCAAGAAGTTGGGTCCCACTTGTCAGCATCTCATTAGAAGAACGTGTGTATGTTGAAAAAAAATTCTCGCTCGTGCCTCCGTGTTTTGAACTTGGCAACGTTGCTCAATGCATCAGCCGTTTATACAAACTGGTGGGTCCACGTGCCAGCCTCTTATTAGAAAGAAACGTGTGCATGCTGGAGTTTTTTCACGCTCCCTCCTCCCTGTTTGGAACTTGGAAATATTGCTCGATGCATCAGCCGTTTATACAGACTGGTGGGTCCCATATTTCAGCCTCTCATCAGAAGAAACGTGTGCATGCTAGACTTTTTTCTCGTCCGTGCCTCCCTGTTTTGAACTTGGCAACGTTCCTTGATGCCTTCTCTATATTAGGTCTCTCTGGTGGGACCCACATGTCAGCCTCCTCTGTAGAGGACACATGTGTATGTTGGACATTTTTTGGACTGCCTCCCCTGATTTTAGCTTAGTAACAATGTTGTGTTCTAGATGTCATCCTTCTGTGCGCAAAAAATGAGTATGCTCCAAAAAATGTACAAGTACGACACAAATTATATATGTTAATAGATCTAGGATTTGAATCGAACTCTATTAATCTATACTCTGTTCCTAGGTCTCACATGTCAGCATTAGTATATAATAACAGTAATTGTCACAACCACTTTTTTACCTTGGTACTTTGCTGGATACCACATATCAGCCTTCTGTGTGCAGGAAACATGTCTATGCTGGGTCCCACATGCAAACCTCTATTTGAAAGAAACGTGTGTATAGTTGGACTGTTTTTTCGGATCAATTCCGTGCTAGATGCAACAACAACAGTTTATCTGGGCCCAGATGTCAGCCCCAGAGAACAAAAAATATTAATCTATACTCCGTCGCCGGGTCTCACATGTTAGCCTTATAGTATATAATAACATAAATTTCCACGACCACTATTTTGACTTTGTTATGTTGTTAGGTCCCACATCTCATCGCCCCTGTCTAGAAAACATGTCTATGTTGGGTCCCACGTGTCAGCGTCTATTTGAAAGAAACATAATATATATGTTCGAATCTTTTTTAGGGTCGAGTCTAATGTTCTGACCTTGGCAACATTGCTAAAAGCAACAGCAGTTTATCTAGGTCCCAGATGTCAGCCTCAGAGTACAAAAAAGTTTTTTTTGCAGGTAGAGTACAAAAAAAGTTGATTTTATAATAACACAAATTGTCTAGGATTTGAACTGGAGACCTCAGCTGTGGTCAGCTGCGTGCCTTGCCTCTGCGAAGCAAACAGTTAATACAATAGAATCATTACACGGTACTGCTATAACTTACGAATTTTTCTCCTTAAAAAGACTTTCTTTGACCATGTTTATCTCCATAATAAGGTTGAGTTCCTAGCAACTGAACTAAAAAATACTATATAATGCATAGTTTCTACACAAAAATGTCACATAATGGAGTAGTTTCTTAAAAACATGGGTAGGCAGATTTTTTTATTTTGAGAGCTGGGGGCAATGCCAAAAAGACCGAATTAAAAAGATATTGGCTATTCTACATGGGCCGAATTAAAATGTTTAGGGCTATGCTCCATGTGCTCCTTGCTCAAATTTCTTTGGGTTATGGTCAGCAGTCCCGTGACCCCCAAAAGACCGCATTTAAATATTTCGAGCTCAAGAGGGGCCGAATGGGATTAGAATTATTCTCCTGGTATATGACAAATGCATTGTGTTGTGGCTTAGCCGGATTCAAAGCAAAGACCTCTGAGAGGGAGGGGAAAGAACGATAATTCTTTTTGGCAGATATTCGTGTAAAATTCAGCAGTACAAAATAAGATAGAAAAATTATTGACAGATTCGCAATTCAGATTCAACGTCAATAGACCAATTCAGCAGCACTACAAAGTGAGCGATTCAGCAATAGAGACACTGAAACAAAATAGTAGTACAAAGAGAATCAGTTCTTCTTTCAGCTCTACAACCTTATCGCGCGATCAATGTGCCCTTTTCTCCAAACACACTCGACGATTGGAGCATGCAAAACTGACGATCAAGTCTGCTGAGTACGTTCTTCTCACATCAATGTCTGTGTGACCCCCGCATGCAACCCAAAATGCCCATGTCTCATCTAGATTGTGACAAGGCCATGTTTCAAAAGAAAAGCAAGGCTTTCGAATTCCCTTGATTTAAACAAGTACCAGTACATCGGTATTAGTTCCATAAATGCTTTAGTAATTGCAATTGCAAAACATTTGAGAGATTTAGTAGCTTTCCTTCTTGTAATTCAATAGCAGTAGAGAGAGAATAAGTTCTTGTTCCAGCTCAAAAAACCTTAGCCCACTATCACTTTTCCATATTCTTCGAACAGACTCGATCATTAGAGCAAGAAAAACTAACGATCAAGTGTTCTTCTGTGCGAATACCACCTCATTTCGTCAATGCCTGTATGACCCCCATATGCAACCAAAAATGCCAAAAACTCACCTAGATATTTGTGACAATGGTGGATTTTAAAATAAAAGCAAGACAATCTATTACACTTGATCTAAACAGGTAACAGTACATCACTATTAGTTTAACAAAATACTTTGGTAATACCAATGATAGAACAAAGGTAAATAAAGACTATCTCCTTTCCTTGACCTAAACAAGTACTAGCAGTATATAGTATAAAATACTCCGAAGAATAAGAACTAGTACTATACTAGTACTACTTCATGGCTAGCCTCACTTTCTTCATGGCTAGCCTCATTTTCTTCCAATTCTTTGCAAATTGGGAATTCTACCCCACGATTGATGCATATTGAGTAATGCACGTCCTGGATAATATAAGATGTTTGATGGTACAATAGTAGGGAAAGAATTTTCTTTTACATGATAGTCGGCATTGCCTAGATCCCAGGCGTGGAGGAACTGCAGATTATATCCCAAAACCCCATCTCTATTGACGGGCTATAGGCAGTGAGGTTCACATTGTACAAGGGCGACAAGAACGCATCCTGCCTGATGCACACGACGGACACGACGATGTCACCCGACTCGCGTATGTCAAATAGCACAGCAAACATCGTACCATCGTCCCCTAATTCGATCTTTTCTACTCTCGATGAGCGTTGTGCCAACAATGGCTGAGAGATGTACCTGGAATTACTAAAGGAAGTAAGAATCTGCAGATTAAATTGCATCATATTAAATATTATAAAAAAAAATGATAAACTAATTATGAGTAACCTGACTGCAATAAAACATACGTAGTACTCCCATCGTTTCAAAATATAAGATGGTTTAGCTTTTGTCAAGTGTATCTAGACCCCTATATAGTATATGGGTTCACTCCGGCCTACACACTAAAAAGAGTTTAGATACACTCAACTACAAGAAATTTGTCCTTTTACAACGAACGATTTTCATGGTTGAATGTCTGTTTTTCGTGGTTAAGAAGCCTTATGAAGACGGATGACCATCGTGGTAGAAGCCCCGTCACAAATGATCTACCAGAGGTTTTTTTCGACCGTGGCGGATCACACCCTTTAACCACGAAAAGTCGTTCCGTCATAGATCTGTTCGCCAGCCGCGTTGACTGCTGACGTCATGCAAGCTGCCACACGGCGAGCGCCGTTAATGGCTAGTTAACACTGTTCACTTGCAATGAAACCGTGGTAGAAGCCAGGACAGCCAAGGCCTGATAATTATTAAGTGGGTCGGCCCATTAAGAAAGCCGAATAGGATCATGGCCCGTAACTGTTTCACCATGCACTATTCCAAATGGGCCTACTGGTGCAACCATGGGAGGTCCATAAACATTCTGGCCTGTTATTGTTTCCACATACATTTTTTGAATTTGGCCCGTTTGCACGGTCCATAAATATCCTGGACCGTTAGTGTTCCACCCTGCACTGTTCGAAATGGGACCGTTTGGTCAGCCCACTTTGTATCATAACCTTTCTGGCCCATTACTATGTAGCGACGCAATGATTGAAATAGGCCCATATACTTTGGGCATGTTACCATTCAGGCCAGTAAATGTCCGGCCATATTCTGGTCTGTTACTGTTCTAACCTGGTAGGTTCCTTGGCCTGTTACTATTCTGGCCTGGTGCAAATTCGGCTTGTTACTGTTCTAGCCTACAATTATTCTGGCCTGTTACTATTTTGGCAATTTACGGTTCTTGCCCGTTATTTTTATGGTCCCTAATTTTTCGATTGTTACTGTTTCGGCATGTTATGGTTTCGGCATGTTATTGTTTCAACATATTACTGTTTTGGCATGTTACTGTTGCGGCATTTTACTGTTTCGGCATGTTACTGTTTGGGCCTGTTATGGTTTCAGCCTATTACTGTTTCCACATGTTACTGTTTGGGCCTGCCACTTTTACGGCCTACCACTGTTATTGCCCGTTACTGTTACTGACCTTGCCTGTGGGTCGGACCCGTTACTTTTATGGTCTTTTACAGTCTCTGCATTTCTGGAGCCCATTTCGGTATCATAAAAGGTGCACAACGTGTGAGCATTTTTACTGTTCATCATTGGCCTAATACAAGACGGACAAATTTAGAGCACGATACTGTACGCTAATCGACCTGGATAGCGCAGGTATGGAACTGCCTACCGCTATGTATGAATGGAATCAACTAAATGCTTATTAGGCCAATGCAATTAGTCTAGATATTACATCAAATGCAAACTATTTACAATTATTACATATTATCAACTCAAGGAAAAGAAAAATTGGCATTTCAGTTGTAATCGAGTTGATAGTGGTCCTCAATTTTCTTTCACCATATATCACCTGCATATCCCTTTTGAGTGAACTTGATACATGATATTGCAGCCCCCTCTTTGGTGACGATAACAATAATTGCAGTCTGAAACTAAGTAATAACAAGTTAATACATCAAACAAGGCAAACTACTCATTTAATTGATACGGTAGAAGCCATAAACCGGAGTTTACTACTGATTAATGGTTCAAATATGATGACCATCACGTCAAACAAACATGACAATCAAGCATTAAACAAGTGTGCCCACCGTGAAACGAGAAATATAACAATGTGTGTGGCTTAGAATTTTAGCAAATATAAACTAGCCAGGTCATTTCAACAAATATATATATAGAAGAATAAACCAGATAGTGTCATGCAGTTACTGTCGTAGCTAAGAATGAACGATACATAAATTATAACGACATCATGTGAGAACTTGTAGAACAGGAATGTAAACCAGAAATGAACTATATAGTAGAGGATAGTTAGATTGTTGCTTAGGACGAACCAGAACCATATAGGAAATATAATTGCGTCGCTTATGAACCTGTAGAACAGGACATGCAAGCATTAGACAAGTGTGCCTACAATGAAATGAGCAGTCAAACAAAGTGTTCCTTAGAATTTCAGCAAACATAAACTAGCCAGATTATTTCAGCTAATATATATGGAAGCAGTTGTATATCCTGGAAAGCAAAAGACGTTGGTTGACTCAGAATTTCCGGTGAGCTACACATTGGCATGCATTTACTGTCGTACCTAAGAATGAACCAGATAGAAATTATAATGGCATCATACCAGAACTTGTAGAGTAGGAATGTAAACCACGAATGAACTACGCAGTAGATGATAGTTATGAAGTTGCTTTAGGATAAACCAACACCATATTAGAAATATAATGACATCTCAGGGTAACCTGTAGAAGAGGACAAGCAAGCATTAGACAAGTGTGCCTACAATGAAATGAGCAGTCAATCAAAGTGTTTCTTAGAATTTTAGCAAATATAAACTAGCAAGGTCATTTCAATAAATATTATGGAAGCAGTCGTTTATCCTGGAATGCAAGAGACATTGGTGACCCAAAATTTGCAGTGATCTACACAATGGGCATGCAGTTACTGTCGTAGCTAGGACCAGGACATAAATAATAATGGCATCATAAGGGAACTTGTAGAGCAAAAATGCAACCCACGAATGAAATATATATAGAGGATAGATATGTCGTTTCTTAGGACGAACCATTAGATATGAAATATAATGACATTGCTTGAGAACCTATAAAAAAAGGACAAGGAAGCATTACACAAGTGTGCCTACAAACTAGCCAGGTCATTTCAACAAATATATATGGAAGCTGTAGTATATCCTGGAATGCAAGAGACGTTGGGTGACTCAAAATTTGCGGTGAGCTACACAATGGACATGCAGTTACATTCGTGTTAAGAATGAACAAGACATAAATTATAATGGCATCATGTGAAAACTTGTAGAGCAAGAACGCAAACCACAAATGAATTACACAGTAGAAGATATTTATGTCGTTGCTTAGGATGACCCAACACCATATTAGAAATATAATGGTGTCTCTTGCGAACCTGTAGAAGTGGACATGAAATCATTAGACAAGTTTGCATATAATGAAATGAGAAATCAATCAAAGTGTTTCTTAGAATTTCAGCAAATATAAATTGGCCAGGTCATTTCAACAAATATACATGGAAGAATTTATTTATCCTGGAATGCAAGAGACGTTGGGTGACCTGGAATTCGCGGTGATCTACACAATGGGCATACAGTTACTGTCGTAGATAGGAACCAAATAGAAATTATAAAGGCATCATAAGAGACCTTGTAGAGCAAGAATGCAAAAGTTGAATGAACAATATATACAGTATAGGATAGCTATGTCGCTGCTTATGACGATCCATTAGATATGAAATATAATGGCATTGCTTGTGAACCTGTAGAACAGGACAAGCAAGCATTACACAAGTGTGCCTATAGATAAATTGAGCAATCAGACAGAGTGTTTCCTAGAGTTTCAGTAAATATAAACTAGCTAGGTCATTTCTGAAAGCAGTAGTATATCCTGGAATGCACGAGACATTGGGTGACTCAGAATTTTCGGTGAGCTACAAAATGGGCATGCAGTTACTTTCATAGGAGTAGCTAAGAATGAACGAGACAGAAATTATAATGGCATCATGCCAGAACTTGCAGAGCATGAACACAAACCACGAATGAACTACACAGTAGAGAATAGTTATGCCGCTGCTTAGGATGAACCAGCACCAGATTAGAAATATAATGGAATCTCTTGCGAACCTATAGAAGAGGATAGACAAGCATTAGACAAGTGTACATACAATGAAATGAGTAATCAATCAAAGTGTTTCTTAGAATTTTAGCAAATATAAACTGGCCAGGTCATTTCAAGAAATATATATGGAACAAGTCGTTTATCCTGGAATGCGAAAGACGTTGGGTGACCTAGAATTCACGGTGATCTATACAATGGGCACGTAGTTACTGTCGTATCTAGGAACCGAATAGAAATTATAAAGGCATTATAAGAGACCTTGTTGAGAAAGAATGCAAACTACGAATGAACGATATATATACAGTAGAGGACAACTATGTTGCTGCTTAGGACGAACTATTAGACATGAAATATAATGGCGTTTCTTGTGATCCTGTAGAACAGGACAAGCAAGCATTATACAAGTGTAACTATAGATGAATTGAGCAATCAAACAGAGTGTTTCCTAGAATTTTAGCAAATATAAACTAGTCAGGTCATTTCAACAAATATATATAGAAGTAGTAGTATATCCTGGAATGCAAGAGACATTGGGTGACTCGGAATTTTTGGTGAGCTACACAATGAGCATGAAGTTACTTTTGTAGGATTATTTAAGAATGAGCGAGACATAAATTATAATGGCATCATGCCAGAACTTGTAGAGCAGGAACCCAAACCAGGAATGAACTACATAGTAGATGATAGTTATATCATTGCTTAGGATGAAGCAACACCAGCTAATGAAACAATGACATCGCGCTTGTGAACCTGTAGAAGAGGCTGTGCAAACCAACATGTTTAGTGTTCTCATTTTAGATCTATGCAAAGAAAAAACAAATAGTTAGTGTTGCATCTTTTAAATATCCAGATAACAACAACAAAATTATTATGGAACTAGTACGATGAGTTTAAACAAGTACTACAGGATAGCAGAATGATGTCAAGGAGGAAATAATAGCAGGAACTTAGCTTAGGACGAACCAGATAGATTCAGTAGCTATGGAGCAGGGAATCCACACTACTAATTTTCACTGACTTTACATTTTGCAAGAACTACAGAATAGCAGGAGAATGCAAACCAACTTGTCCAGTGACCTTGTATGTAGCACAAAAAACAAGATGCTCAATGACTTGTGTGTACTAGCACGATCATAAAAATGCAGTTCACTGCGATAGGCTTTAACCTGCTATACTACTGAGAAAACAAAAAGGGGTTGGAGATTTGGTTACCTTGGTCGAAGAGGAGTCTAAGAATCATCGGTACCGTGCGGGTGACGTCCAGGTAACCGAGGGTGTTATGGTAGCGGGGAAGCAGATCTTGGGCGGTCGAGGAAGCAGATCTTGGGCGGTCGCGATAGCAGATCTTGGGTGGTCGATGCTGGCTTGAGCGCGGTGGACGAGAGCATCGCTGAGGCAAATGCAGTGCAGCAAATATAGACGCCCGTGCAGCTAGTCTGGAGTGATGGACAGAGAACTCGTTGAACTAGATCCCGTCCGATGCACACCGGTGAAGTGGATCGGGTACGGTTGGGTAGCTTTCGGTGGCGGGGAAGCAGATCTTGGGCGGTCGACGACGCCATTGGCTCGGTTAGGGAGACCGCAGCTCCGGTGCAGTGGAAGAGAGACCCGATGAACTAGATCTGATGTGTGGGCGTTAGTGAAGCAGCTCCACGGCGGTGCACGAGATCGTTGCTCAAGCGGCTTAGGCCGCCGTGGAATTTCCGCCGGCCGGTGCATGCTGTGGGCGTGGAGCTGAGGGCGTGGGAGGAAGAGCCTGGGATTTTTCGGAGGGCCGGGGTGAGAAAAACTACGTAGATTAGGGACAATGGAGGTGAAAAGAAAAATAATTATGATCGTGCCCCCAAGCTACGGACTATAGCTTTGCCCATAGGGCGTCTGCACAATGGGTAGAATCGTAATTTTGAAACCAAAAGTTTTTGAAACGGAGGGGCGCGAAATGCTTCAAGATTGGTGTGTATTTTACCGCTCGATTGAGATTTTTAATTTGGATAGGGTCCATCTACTAATAGAAATAATATAGTAGACCGTACGCTATCAGTCTAGAAATTCAAGGCAGAGAGTCACATCAATTGATCATCCATATCCATAAATTTTGCACAGAAACTTGTATACCTTCGATTCGCACGACGTAGGTGGTAAATTTTGCCGCATGATTGAAATTTTGAATTTGGCTAGCGTCCAAGTAATAATAGAAAAAATGGTACTACCTAGGTGGAAGATTTTGTCTACAAATGTTTGAAACTGAGAGGCATGAAATATTTTTGGGTCGGTGGGTTATTTTGCCGCTCGATTTTGATTTTGAATTTGGCTGCCGGCCAAGTTTAATAGAAAAAAGGTTGTGTAGACCATACGCCATCTGGTCAGGAATTTAAGGCGCGAGTCACATCCACTGATACCTCCCATTCAAATGGGATAGGAGGTAGGTTTTGGTGGCCGACTGTAATTTTGAATTTGCAGTTTGTCCAAATAATAATTTAAAAAAATAGGTCGTTCTCTCTCTATTTCAGGAATCCAAGTCGAGGCAACAAATAAATCTCTGAAGTAGCTTCGATTCAAGAATAAAAATACAAGGTCTACTAATAATTTAGTCTGTCGTCACAGACTCTTCTACAGGAAGCACTAACCAAATGGTAGTACTAATTCAGATCAAATAAAAATCTTGCCGCAAAACAAATACTGGTGCATACTGTCAAAACACAAACACCAGCTACACGAGTATATGTAGATCACATAAAACAAGGTTTCATAACGCATACAGTACTATAAAGAGAGAAACAATGTTTCATCAGACATGTATAGGCCCCAAAAATGAATAGACAACTCTAACATTCCAGCCCATGCAGCTCCATGACTGCAGCACAAACAAAACTTCCACCACTGTTCCATCATCTACGAAAACAAACAAACAAACATCAGACTGCAGATCCAAATAACACAACCCGGCCTAACACATGCTTGCCCAAACAAGCCTTTCTTTTTCATCCGAGTGTTATTTTCATCTCCTTGATGTTGCAGTCCAAATCAGCTGGGTTGCTGACAAGACATTCTTTTTGTTTCGTTGATTTAGCACTCCAGATCACGTCGGTTGCTGAAGGAAATGAACGAAATGATCAGCAAAATCATAGGTGTACAAAGATGCAAGGGTTGCACATGAATGACTGCACTAACTAGGTGTCATTAAGTAGGGATGTAAAGTACACCAATGTTTAGACGATCTAAACTTCTTACACTTCATGTTGCTGAGATCTAATTCGAATACTCCCTCCTTCGCCCATATAACCACCATTTATATATCCTCAAATGCGCAGAGTAACCTTAATGAATCTTTCCCATAAGATGCCCATGATTTCTCAAGGCCAAGGAGAATATCCAACTCAACCTTTATATGAGGAACCAAGCTTCCCATTTCCCTGTTGATGATATTCCACTAGACCACGTGCATAGAGTAAAATCTCTTATAACCGCAAGGGCAACATCTCCATTATACCCCTTAGTGATGACAAAATTGCGTCTGGAAATATCATGTGTCTCATGTGGGCACTCAATATAACACAGTTTTCTTGTCATGTTGTCGAAGGCAATTAAATATATGGAATTCATTATTGGCCAGTACAAAATGCCCCCTATGAGGGTTGTCGGCGTGTGATCAGTCTTAGCCAGCACCTCGCACGTTCAATCCAGTCCTCTCATTTTCCAAACTATGATGAGTACCTCTGCACCAGTGCTTAGTTAACATTGGTTACTATCCAAACAACCCAGAAATTGCTGAAATAGTGTGAAGACAATTTTCCATGGTTTCTCGAACAGAGAATTGTCCCGCTGTCATACTCATGTCTCCGCCAAATTGGTGGTTTTGGTATCACTATTTCACTTCCAGTGATTGGTTCCTAGGCCATTATCGTTGTAGATTGATACGTTGGAAACGTATCTATAATTTTTGATGCTCCATGCTTGTTTAGTATCTACTTTTCTTTACTTGTCCACACTTTGAGGTGCTTTTTACATGTTTTCTGGTACTAACCTACTAACAAGTTGCAACTGTGCCAGATGTTTGTTTTCTACTGTTTTTGTTTTCAGAAAAGTTAGGAAAGAAATATTCTCGGAATTGGACGGGACAAACGTCAAAGTCAATTACTTTCTGTGGGGAACAAGAAGTCTAGAAGGGAGCCTAAGGGGGTAGCTAGGGGGGCCAGACCCACCACAGGCACGGGTGGGCCCAGCCCCGCGCCTGGCTAGGGTTTGCCACCCCTGGATGCCTCCTCGGTCTCCCCTTCGCCTATAAGAAGCCCCCGATGCAGAAACCCTGGGGACCCAATAAAAAATCCATGAAACCGTCTGAAGTTCTTCCCGGCAACCCTATCTGAAGCTCTTCCTAGCACCCTATCTGAAGCTCTTCCCAACACCCTGCCGGAGGGGAGATCACCCCGGAGGCCTTCTCTCCGGTATGATTCGTGAGTAGTTCCACCTTGGACTATGGGTCCATGTAGTAGCTAGATGGTTATATCTCGTCCTTTGTGCTTTCATGTATAGATCTTGTGAGCTCCGTTCATGATCAAGATATAATCTATTTGTAATCATGCATGTTGTGTTTGCGGGGATCCGATGGATATTGAGATTATTATGTTGGTTTGATTAATGGTTTTGTCTTTCTGATTCTATCATGTCTATGTGTTTGTGATCTTACATGCTCTCCGTTGTTAGTAGTTATCTTGGTCAAGTAGTTGCTAGTGACTCCAAGAGGGGGTATTTATGCTCGATAGTGGGTTCATGCCTCTAGTTTCCAAGGGAAGTGATAGAAATCTCTTCGGTTGTAGATGTGTTGTTGCCACTAGGGAGAAAACAACGGTCTCTTGTTCATGGAACATGTGGACTGCTTACCTTACACTTTGCTTAAAGCAGTTGTCTGTTGCTTACAACTTAATACTGGAGGGGGTTCAGATGATAACCTGAAGGTGGACTTCTAGTCATAGATGCAGCTGGATGGCGGTGTATGTATATTCTTGTATTTCCCAATCGAATCTCATAGGATCTTTCTGACTAGTAATTGCATTGCTATGCCTTGATCAGTTCGTGTCAATTGCCCTCCTGTAATTTGTTTACCCTTCATGCCATGTTGTTTATCTAAGGAGAGCACCTCTAGTGAACTATGGAACCCGGTCCAATCTTTACCATTAATATATCTTCCACTGTTACTTGTTTACTTGCTGCAAACCATTGCCTTGCACACCATATGTTTAATCCTTTGTTACAGCAAACCGGTGAGCTTGACAACCTCACTGATTCATTGGGGAAAAGTCTTGAGTTTGTGTTGTGCAGGTCTCCGTGTTGCTAGCAACACTTGTGTGACGTTTCCTTCCTCCTTCTGGTTCGATAACCTCGGTCTCTACTGAGGGAAGACTTGCTGCTTGCTTATTCACACCTTGCTCTTGGGGTTTCCAACGAAGTGCTTTTCAGCACTATCATAGACCCTTGAGCACAATGAAGTAGCACCCTACCATTTCTACATCCAAGTACATATGGTTTGAAGGATTTATGTACTTCCACTAGGCTATTCAGCTTCTGGAAGATGGCTTGGTCAAGATCATGATCTGTTATGAATCGAGCGTCCTCGGAGCTGTTGGTGAAAAATCCAAGTTACCGCATTCATCTGTTGTGTGATAGGGTTAGCTTTTTGAAATTGTTGCTTCCCATGAAGTCCATCCAATGTTTTTGGGCGACTAATGCCCTCGGTATGCATGATGGGTATGGAGGAAGCCTGACAAGAATCAGACCGACTACATCGTTGGCAAGTCATTGATTGTTGCATATGTTCTTCCACTGAAGCTAGTAGGATGATGCAAATAGCACAAGTGCATAGAATCAAGTAAAATGCAAAAGGCACAATGCACAACCTTAAAAAAATTATGTAAACACCAGAATGCATCATATAATTTGACAGGAAAAATTATCATCAAAATTTCATAAACTGCACGTGTCCGAAAAAACTACCTAAATAGCAGTGTGTCAACAAAATACCTAAACAACACAAGGAATCAACTAGAATAGTACAAAAGCACCAAAATGCTTCACCATGTCGGAACAGGATAAAGGGAATGGAGAACAATTTTTCAGAGGTCACCGGAGAGGACATAAAGGCACCCACCTGAATTTTCTTGTTTTATCATAAAGGGGAGAAAAATGGATGCAACTTTAGTGACTTGGTGAACCCAGGTCTCACGGTGACTTGCCCCAAGATCCACCTTCCATCTTAGATTCAAGGTATGATAGTAGCTCATATTTTAAACTACAAAGTAAAACTATTAAAAAAATGACAAAAAATTAGTAAATCATAGGTGCCTAGGTTTGAATCCTGTGAAAGTTTCATCCCATTCAGAACTCTAGTTTGTGATTAAATAGCTTTTATGTTCCCAGTACTAGTAGTTTAAACAATTATATACTACTTCTAGAAAAAACCCGGAACAAAATACATAAAAGAGGGAGGGAGTCAGGGAGACAACATCCAACGCAAAACTTACAAATGGGTCGATGAGTTCTAAGCAGAAGGAGCAGGCGCCACTGATGAATGACGAGCCACACCCGCTGATGCTGAAGAAGCACGACCACGAGCTGACGCATTCCTAGCATCCCACGCAGCCGTCTCTTTAGCAATGGAAGCCAACATAGCCGAATTTGATCCAGCAGCAGCCGACGAGGATCTCGACTGCGCCTCCACCACTTTCCAATCATCACTCAACACTGCCTAATATTCCAATGCAGTACAAGCATCGGCCTCCGCATACGTTTCACATGTATCCGCTGGTTCTGTTTTAGCATCCACCTCTGCTTTACAAGCATCAGCCGACGTAGAAAAAGCATCTGTCGACGCCGATTGCATTTCCTACAAAATCCACCAGCTTATTTACTTTGCAATCCAACAGGAGGTTTGGGATGTACGTACCAGTGAACGGCAGTGCGGTGGTGCTTAATGGTGGAGCAGTAGGGACGGTCCGGTCGAGGGAGAGTGCCTAGGTGGAGGAGAAGTCTCGATGTGGTTAAGGGAGGGCTTCCTTGAAACTAACTTTTGCCCCGCTATATATTTTTTGTGAACCCCGCTTTATTTTTGTGGAAAACCCCTATTGTACAACACGACCGAGGATCCCGCCTTGGCGTTGCTTAGTTTCCTGCCTATAGGCATCAAGTTTTGTATTCGTCTCATACAATGAATTACTTGGTATAAAATGTTCCAGCAGGTAGAAGCCTGCCATTAAATGACATCAAGTTCTAGAGTTCAAATGTCGATCTTAAATTCCACAATCTACAACTAAAAGTTTTAGCTTACTACTCGATACATGCTTACAAAGCACTCGCAACTGGCATTGACATCATCATTAAAAGATCTTAGAAGGAAAAAAAATGAAAGATAGAAAACCACCACAAGTTAGAATAAGATGACTCCCGTTGGCAAATATCGTCACATAAAACTAGGTCCACTCCAACATATATTATGTTATAATAGTACATCAAATATATAGATTCGTCAACAACACACCAGCAGAGCAAAAAAACAAGTTTTAGTACTAACTTAACAAATATCATCCTCATAGGAGATCCCAAACTCTTCCAAAATGAAAGTAGAGCAGTCAATATGGTTTACATATTTCCTCATCTTTTGCAGGATCAGGACTGTATGGGCGTGGAGAATCTCAAATTTCTAGTAGTGTCTCATCTGCTTCTAGAGATGAATTGAAAAGATTGTCAGCTCGTGTTTGCACCTGTTCCAAGATCCGGTGGTACGCCTAGCCAATCTGGTCGTCGCCATCCACATTAGGTGACTCAGGAACTAAGTTGTTAGTGACTAACTTTTTAAAATCAACAGCAGCATCATGTGCAACTGAAATTGATGTATTCCATCCTACAGTCAAATAAGCTATCCGATTAGTGGATGTCGCCACTTCTTCTTTCAGGTGCCTAATCTGTTCATCCTGGTGTTTATCTTTCTCTTGAAGGCACGGAATCATGTGTGTATGACATTTGTATTCTTCTCGGAGATAGAAAATTGTCCAATCCTTGTAGTGACCAGCACCATTACGCCATTAGCGATATGAATAAGCTGTAAACTGCAGATAACAAATAAAAAATTAAACCAAATTCATGTTTCAAAAATAATATCCAAATTCAGCTGCACACATCGTGCAAGCTCCACATTGGTGCGGCAAAATGGCAAAGAACCAATGAGGCATATTGCCCAAACATGGGAAACAAAACCGACATGAGAAGAGCCATACTTCAGGGTTTGCCTTCTTAGCTGGCACATTAGTAAGTGGCAAGACATTCAGAATGACTTCGTTTCTGCAAATCATGATGCAACCAAAATGATCAATATATTTAGGGGACATTTTAAGTAATAAAGCGCCCTTTATCAAAAAAAATGTTTTCGGGGATAAAGCATAGGTTACTGAAATTATAGAAAAGCAGCTGCATACATCAAAACACTTGACACTCGATAAACACGATTAAGGCATGTCTTCATGTAATGCCTCCTCCAAGGGTGGGACATGAGCATGATGTTAAATGAAGTGCAGCAAAACTAGTAAATTTTAGGAAAGAACACATCAACTTCATAATGCAAAGAAGGATATGTGCATTAATCTAATGCCGAGGATTTGGCATGTTCCCCTTAATAGAAAAATATAATTTAAAAAAATCAGCAATGCAGGACACCAGTGAACAACGATATGTTTATGAATGATATGCAGCAAATTACCTCTGCATTGTTTAGAAGAGTACCACTCTGTGAAATAAATCCAGGGGCCAAGCTCCCATCCTCATAAGACTCTTCTTGGTAGCATATACCTCCCTATTTCCAATGTACCTTATAACTAATTCCATGACTACATCCATGGTGATCCCAAATTCCTAATATGGCATATAGATCAACTATTTCAAATAGCAATCACCTAAACAACTATCCGGATGGTTGAGGACTCACAAAAGATTGCGCTGATCCGATGGAGATGTGGACGCTACTGGGTAAAGAAGGTGCGCTATGTGGGAGGTGCACAAATGTGCAAAAAATGTAGCGATATTTATATATAGATAGAGATAGCAGTAACCACAAACTCTAAAAAGGCTATAAGCAGACTGTCAACTACTTCCATCTTCATTAACCAAGTGTAATTTAAAGTGGCAGTACTATGAGATGTTGAGTACTAGTAAAAAAAAGGAGATTACTTAATTATTAGTGGAATCTATAGCCAGCCACCAAAAGCATCATGAGCATGCTCAATATCCAGATTGCAGACCCTGCTTGGTTAAGAACCTAATGTCCAACTCTGGTTACCCAAATCTAAGAGTATTTATCCTATTCACAACCGAGCACAGTGAGTTGGAGACATCCACTAATTCTGCAGCCATATCCACGGCATGCACCTGTTGGCGCTCCTGCTCCTCCTCTTTGAGCTTATCCCTGATTTCGAGCTATAACCATAGCTCCATCATCATGCACTACAACAAAAGTGACTACAATAGATCAACACAGTGGACGAACATGCAGCGCTCGCATTCGTAGTTGCAACCCAAGAACATGCGGCCGGAGTTCGTTCCCTCGAACGCTGTTAGGCGACGGGGAGCGCCAGGGCACAAGTCGTACCAGAGCGGGAGATCCGTATCGGTAATGAATCCATACCAATCGGCGTCTACCATCCATGTCGGCATCTAAACCCAGGAAACAACGTTGATCAAGATGGGCGGAATAGAGAAAAACCCCAAAAGCGGGAGAGACCCCATAAGCAAAATTCGAGAAAATAAACTGAGATCATAAACTCTAGCGAACTTACCTTAACCCGGCCGCCTTGCGCATCAAGATTCCCCGTCGTTTGCTGGACCGGCATGACTAAATCCGCTGACATTTCTCAGAAAACATGCGCGCCTTCAAAGCCTAGCGCAGAGGCTTCATGGAGAAGGAAGAGAGCACATTTGCTCGCGATTAACTGGAACACTGACTGGGCCCACGGTAGAGAGCACATGGGCCCCAAACATCAGTGACCTTGTTTGATTTGCATTATTTTTTAAAACATAGTAAAACTCAATAAATTAACCAAATGCCCATATATCTCTTTTGGCAAAAGCCCGCTACAAAACGGATACGCTCACAAATGCGTACATGATGACTACAAGTGCACATATTTGTTGTAGCTAGTTTTGAAATAAAGATATCGATCCCATAGGGAGCAGGAGTCTGAAGTCTAAGAATTCTTGAAATAAATACTAAAACTAGAAATGATAAATAAATTTCTAAGTGACAAGCTAAAATGCGAGTATTGTGTATAAAGGTGTTTTTGGGTTTTTGGTATAAGAGAACAATTCGTAAAGTAAATAAAACTAAATACATAAAATAAGTATCACGTATGTAAAAGATATTTGAAACTTTAGTGGGAAAAAGCGTTCTCACGGATTAGTGGATACACCACTAGCAGTATAAAGAGCAAAGGTAAATATTATTATCATGAACATTCTCAACTATGTATGTGCTGGAGGAACTCCGTATTTGGACAAAGAGGCAGCAACCATTGCTCAAATCATCCTCATAACCACAACAGACAGCAATCAACATCAATTGAATTACTGCACTATTAAGGGACATAATCCCACATGACGTATCCCATGGCATGGATAGTGTTTTACGAGTTTCCTCGATTCCCAAGTTGATACGTAAGAAGTTCCAACAACTTTATAGTCAATGTAAGTGCTAACATTCCTCCGTCTACCAACAAGTAGTTCCCTACATCAAGTACCCATAAGAGGAAAATATTGAGAGGTCGACTTCTCCTAACGTCAAGATGTAGACAATCTAACACATGGTCATAGCGATGAATATCATAATAAACTTTATCTTATTTCAATCTCATACTAGGGTTTCTCCATCTCCCTAAGAACTAATGAGCTACTCAGAAATAGAGGCAAACATCATCATGGAAATGGTAATGGAAACGATTATCGATGAATAGTACTTGTATAAATCCATAACTAGTGCAAGATTTATAATAAGATCTAGATGGGATGGATGGAAGTGATGCTGGTGATGAAGATGTAGTGGTTGATGAAGATGGAGATCGATGCCTTGGCCTCCTAGATCTGCTTAGGGCAAAGATGGATCCCTAGGAAAAGTTCCCCCTCCAGATGCCTTACGGAGGTTAGGTGTTGGCGATTTCTGGGTGTTCTGTTTGTTGTCTCCTCGAACTAGTTTCTCGAGGTAAAACTATTTGAGGAGGCGGAGGCGGCACCAACTATACGGCCAGAACTATACGGCGACGGGCTATATAGTTGGTCGTCAACTCTTCTGCCTCCTTTGCTTGCTTCGGGTTTTCTTCTGGTATTATTAATATTTCCCAAATAAGAGATTTATGTAGTTTTTTGCTCGTTTTTTCTCCAGTACAACTGCTCCAAGGATTGTGTCCATTGGATCATCATCTAATCTAATCCTGGTGAAAATGATCATAAAAAGGGCGTGCGAACGCCGTAAAATACCAAAATCCTACATCTATAATGCAAAATAATAATCTAAAACATGATGCAAATATGCACTCATCAACTTCGCCAAGCTTAGACTCTTACTCCTCACGAGCAAGTTTAGCTGAGTCGATAAAATAAATGAGGCAGTTGCAGCATATATTTATCATAAATGATACATATAAATAAGTTCATGAATAGTACCTTAGTCGAACCATCCGAATAATATTAGCAGGATTCCACACCTTAGCAATTAACATTTCATAAAATATTATTCTCAACATGATGTAAAAGTATTCAGTTCAACCGAATGAGTTAGCAAGGTAGTCCCAAGTATTTTTAGGATTAACATATTCACTTGGGATTTAAAATCTCAAACGACTCTTTATCTTACTACAATATAGTGGTATATGCCTATTTTCTCTTTGCACATTCGCTCTTTTTCTTCATCTTTCTTTTTCTTCCTTTTCTATATATATTTGTGGTCACACTTTTATTTAAGTGTTGTATAAAGGAGCTAGCCATATATTCACTTCATGTAGGAATTTCAAAGTTTAACGATCTATTTATCAAATTCCAAATATATATGAAGTATCTTTATAACTTGAGTATTCTACATCAAACTTATTCTCACTCTATTTCATTGCACTTATAATTTATCCTTTGTTCAATGTTTTTCGTTTTCATCTTAATTAATTAAATAATTTCTCCTATTTGTAAATCAAACCATTGACCTACAACATATTGATCAAACTATCTTTATATGTTCCACTAATACCAATGGTGTGGAAGACTCCTATTGCTATCATCAAGTGCAAGTAAAATCATACTCAAGTCATTCATATATCCAATAAGACAAACTCAAACTCAATAATGCTACATATATTATAATAAACTCAGAATTTCATAAGAGGGATCAACTATTTCTGAAGGGAATGTAATGATGTAAACTTTATTTATGAGCTCGAACTAATACGAAACTAGAATAGAAATAAAAACTTGTAAGATAGATTACAAGGTCTTAAAGATCTCTCCAAGCTTGGAATCAAGCCAGGCGGGATAAAATAATCCCTTGTGATTATTTGATACCGTGCGTTTTGAAGGTCACTATGGCGCCATGGCACATGGTATCTTCTCTTCATGGGCTAGCCTGAGACGAAGGGAATGATTGATGGTCTCCAGTTCTTTAATGCGTAGCTTGTATAGAAGATTATTCTTCTCCATCAATTTCACTTGTTCTTTAATGATCTCATTGTTGTTTTGGAGGGTTTTTATCGCCTTGAGACTCATGGTGAAACTTGCTTTGGTGGTCTGCTTGATATCTTTATCTAGTTTATCAAGATAAAATCGCATCCACCAAAGATGCCTGGGTGTCCCTGGCGCCTCCTTTATTTCTTCAATCTTTGAATCGAGAGCCTTCAACTCCGTCTTTCGGCGTTCTTTGTCGTCGTCAAAGAACTTGAAAGGGTTAGTCTTGACCTCCTTGCCTTGCTCACTATTGCTTCAGATCTCCATAGGAACTCCTCCTCTTTGCCTCTTGGATCTTGATGGCTCTATGTTGTGTGTCCTCTTGTGTTAACAAGAAGTAGATTCGTTCCTGGTGATTTGTGATTAGAGAGAGAAAATAAGGCAGTATATAAGTAGGGTCAGAAGTCGGTAAAACTCACGAGAAACACCAAATTCTCGTTCAAGAAAACAATTCAAACTGACTAGAAAAGGAATCGTGGATTTGGAATCCTGCATGGTAACGACCAACTATACGGTCGCGACCCGTATAGTTCCGGCTGTATAGTTGGTTCCGGGCAGATATTTCAAAATATCTCAAACCTAGGTCGATTAGATGTCCGACTAGGAACCGACAAAGCCTTGTTTTTTTAATATCATAATAAAAATAATAATAATAACGAAAACGGGTTGAGGGTACTGAAGATTTAACGACCAACTATACGGCGGGAGAGTTTTATCCGGCCGTATAGTTGAGGCCATATAGATACGGTTGCCCGAAAATATTTTGAGAGGGAGATACATAAGCTTTGACGACCAACTATATGGTGGGACATTTCTCTCCGGCCGTATAGTTGCGGCCATATAGATGCTGCATCCCAAAATTATTTTGTGAGGGGGATACAAAATGTTTGACGACCAACTATACGGCGGGGGAATTTTTTTGTTTGGTAAATATAGATGATGCACCTACTACCTTTGTCTCTTGTCTCTGCATAATCTGCAACTCAAATTCTTGAAGTAAAAGAATCCAACGGATCAGTCTTGGCTTATGAAACTTCCTCTCGAGGAGTTATTTTAGACCACCACGATCCGTATAAACTCTTAATTTTGCATCAAATATATAAGAACAAAATTTATCACATGAGAAAAATACAGCAAAAAGTTCTCTTTCTTCCTTAGGATAATTCTTTTGAGCACTATTGAGAGTTCTACTAGCATGATGTACAATATTAAATCTGCGACCTATGTGTTGTCCCAGAGTTGCTCCTATAACATCATCACTAGTTTCACATATTAAATAAAAATTCATATCCCATATAGGTGGTTTAATGATGGGATCATGAGATAAAGCATATTTATGTTTGTCAAAGGCAATAAGGCTCTTATCATCAAAATTGAATTTTACTCCTTTTTGCAAGAGATTAGTCAAAGGTTTAGAAATCCCAGAAAAATTCCTAATGAACCTTCTATAAAAGCCTACATGACCAAGAAAACTTCTTATACCTTTTACATCCCTTAGTTGTGGCATTCTCTCTATTGCTTCAACTTTAGCCCTATTTACTTGATACTTTATGTCCAAGGACTATGCTTTCTTTGACCATAAAATGGAACTTCTCCCAGTTTAAGACAAGATTGGTTTCTTTGCAACGCTGCAAGATTCTATTGAGATTATTCACGCAAAAAGTAAATAAAGTTCCATAGACAGAAAAATCATCCATAAATACTTCCATTATCAGTTCTATAAAATCTACAAATATAGAAGTCATGCATCTTTGAAAAGTAGCTGGAGCATTACATAACCCAAAATGCATGCATCGGTAAGCATGTAAACCATAAGGACTAATGAAAGTTGTTTTAAGTTGGTTATTAGGATGAAGTGCTATTTGGGAAAAAACAGAATATTCGTCCAAGTAACAAAAATGAGTGTGGTTTGCTAACCTCTCCAAAGTTTGATCTATGAACGGTAAAGGATAGTGATCTTTCCTTGTTTCCTTATTCAATTTCCTGAAATCTATGCACATCCTTTGTCCAACAACAGTTCTAGTAGGCATTAATTCATTGTTTTCATTAGGAACAACAGTAAAGCCGCCTTTCTTAGGAACACAATGCATATGACTTACCCATTCACTTTCTTTTACAGGATAAATTATACCTTCATCAAGTAGGCGTACTATTTCTTTTCTTACCACTTCCTTCATTTCAGGATTTAGTCTTCTATTAAATTCCGCAACTAGTTTAGCACCTTCCTCCATGAATATTCGATGGGAGGCTATCATGGGACTAATACCCTTCAAGTCATCCATTGGGTACCCCAAAGGCCTTGTAGTGCCCCTTTAGTACCTTCATGAGTTCTTCTTATTCTTCCCTTGAAAGTTTAGCACTAATAATAACAGGGAATTTATTAGTATCATCTAAGAATCTATACTTAAGATTATCTAGTAGAGTTTTTAATTCTGGGGGTGGTAATTCTTCATCCCCTCTTTTTTCTGGCTCTTCAAAAGCTTCATCAGTTGGAGGTTCTTTAATGGGAAATGAATCAAATTCATTTTCTAATTCTTATAGAGTTCTATACTCCATAATTATTTATTCACAATTTTGGTCTTCATTTATTTCTTCATCTTGATTATTTGAGAAAAGAGCTGCCATATCTTCAATAGTCTTCTCTTTCTCTTCTTCTTGTATATGTAGATATTTGTCTTTAAGTGGAATTCTTTTTCCACTTCCCCAATCTTAAGGGATACAACCTCTTTTTTGAAGTCAACTATGGCACCTATATCACTCAAAAAGTTTCTTCGAAATATGATTGGGCAAAGAGTGTCAACTGGCATATATCAACAACTACAAAATCAATAGGGAAATTTTTATTTCCTATTGTGATAGTTGCATCTTCAACTACTCCCATTGTAATTATAAGATTTTTATTAGCTAACATGATTGTCATATCAGTATTTTTTATTTTAGCTGGTGCTATTTCTTTTTTTATTTGTAAATAAAATTCATAGGATATAACATTAACTTCGGTGCCAAGATCACATAAACCGTAATGCGAGGTTTCTTCAAATATGCAGGGAAGAATAGGCTTACCCACATCTTTTAACTTAATTTTACCTTCAACCAATATGGAAGTCTCTTCATCAAGTTTAACTATGTTACAATGTGCATACATAGCCATGATTGCTTCCTTGGTTATCTCTTCATATTTGGTTTCATAAAGATGTTGTTCAATTATTGGCACACTTTCATCTTCTTTCTCCTCTTGTACTGCCTTGACCTGTTCATATTCCAAAATATGCTTCTGTGCAGTGTTAGGAAAAGGTATCTCATACATTAGTTCTAGGGAGGCTCAGATGGTGGATCAAACTTGACCGAACCCTCTTTTGGAGATTTGATGTGTTCTGTAAAATCTTTAATAACTTGCAACACAAGATCTGAATCTAAATAAAGCTCTTTAGATAGTTCATTAACATGGCCTTTTTTATTATAGTCGTGAATACATTCATGATCTATTTCGGTGCCTCCTTCACTTCCTAGACCAAAATTCTATGAAACTCTATGATCTCAGATTCTATTAAGTAAAGCCCAAGCTTTAGTTATAGGTAAATCCATAAAATATCCTCTCATGCAATAGTCTAGTTTAATTTTATTAGGTTCAATTAAACCACCATAAAATATACGCAATAAATACCATTCAGGCAAATCATGATGATGACATTGTGTAAGTAAATCTTTAAATCTTATATAAGCTCTTACTAGTCCTTCATTAGGACGGTTCCTCCAAGTCATTATAAGATGCCTGATTCCAAAGGATTTTGATAATGGGTAATATTTAGATAAGAATTCGCAAGATGAAATATCCCAACTAGTAGTGGATTATGAGGGTAGAGATCTATACCATGAGAGAGCTGTACTTGTCAAAGTTTGACTAAAAAGTTTAACATTACCTCATCGGCGGTATACCCCGTTAACTGGAACGTGCCACATATATCTCTGAAACATGCAATATGCATGTATGGATCAGGATCTTCTTCATCTCCTGTAAATTGCTTCTTGTGTAGAATACCAAGTAGTCAAGGATTTATTTCAGACCCTCTTGTCTTCTCGTTGGATTTGTCCCTTTCATAAATATCATATTCCCAAAGCAGTTGAGTGGGTTAGCACTAGTCATATGCTCAAAACTCCATCATGTTGGTGGAAACCTATAACTCAAAACAAAACTTAGCAAAACTAAAGTAAATAAGAAAAAAATAAAAGACCTACAGCTCTTAGCTCCCTGGCAATGGCACCAGAAAGTAGCTTGATGACTGCAAGTGCACATATTGGTTGTAATTTTCAAAATAAAGATATCGATCCCACAGGGATCAGGAGTCTGAAGACTAAGAATGCTTCAAGTAAATACTAAAAATAGAAATGCTAAATAAAGTTCTAAGTGACAAGCTAAAATGCGAGTATTGTGTATAAAGGTGTTTTGGGGTTTTTGGTATAAGTGAACAATGTGTAAAGTAAATAAAACTAAATAGAAAAAGTAAGTATCACGTATGTAAAAGATATATGAAACTTCAGTGGGAAAAAAGTGTTCTCAGGGATTAGCGGATACACCACTAGCATTATAAAGGGCTAAGGTAAATATTATTATCATGAACATTATCAACTATGTATGTGTGGGAGGAACTCCATATTTGGACAAAGAGGCCGCAAGCACTGCTTAAATCATCCTCATAACCACCTCAGACAGCAATCAACATCAATTGAATTACTATGTTATTAAGGGACATAATCCCGCAGGACGTATCCCATGGTATGGATAGTGTTTTGTGAGTTCCTCGATTCCTAAGTTGATACGTAAGGAGTGCCAACAGCTTTATAGTCACTGTAAGTGCTAACATTCCTCCACCTAACAACAAGTAGTTCCCTACATCAAGTCCCCACAAGAGGCAAATATTGAGAGGTCGACTTCTCCCAAAATCAAGATGTAGACAATCTAACACATGGTCACAACGATGAATATCATAATAAACTTTATCTTATTTCAATATCATGCTAGGGTTTCTATATCTCCCCAAGAACTAATGATCTACTCAGACATGGAGGCAAACAACATCTGGCAATGGTAATGAAAACGATTATAGATGAATAGTACTTGTATAAATCCACAACTAGTGCAAGAATAATAATAAGATTTGGATATGATGGATGTAAGTTATGGTGGTGATGAAGATGAAGTGGTTGATGAAGATGGAGATCGATTCCTTGGCCTGCTAGATCTGGATAGGGCAAAGATGGATCCTTAGGGCGAAGATGGATCCCTAGGGCAAGTTCCCCTCCAGATGCCTTCCAGAGGTTAGGTTTCGGTGATTTATAGGTATTCTTTATGTCATCTCCTCGAACCAGTTGCACGGGGTGAAACTATTTGAGGAGGCGGAGGCGGCGCCAACTATACAGCCAGAACTATACGGTGGCGGGACGTATAGTTGGTCGTCAACTCTTCTGCCTCCTTTGGTTGCTTCGGTTTTTCTTCTAGTATTATTAATATTTCCCAAATAAGCGATTTACGTAGTTTTTGGATCCTTTTCTCACGAGTACAACTTCTCCAAGGATTTTGTCCACTGGATCCATCAGCTGATCTGATCCTGGTGAAAATAAACATAAAAACTATGTGCGAACGCCGTAAAATACCAAAATCCTACATCTACAATGCAATATAATAATCTAAAACATGATGCAAATATGCACTCATCAGTACACACCCTCACCCCGATGAGCACCTCGGAAATATTGTGTCTTGAGACTGATCCGAGGGGCTTAAGCTTGATGAAGTAACCATAGGCACCTCACTATATATCGACGGGAACGTCGCCTCCCACCGCCATCATAACCATCCTTCAAAGGCAAGCGTCAAGGATTCATGGAGAAGGAAGGGATTTGGGAGTCGAAGCTCACATTCTCTGGCTGGTATAGGATATAATGTGACCACTAAGGGCATCCACAATGTGCTATGGCCAAATCTGTCATAGATCATATGGCTGCATTGCAAAATTTATTATTTCTCTACAACGTGCTTTCTTGCCAAATTATAGATATGGGACCCACTACATATGTAAGAATTAATGTAAAATATCTCCATTCTCTCTCTTCTCTTGTGCCTTTCACCCTTCCATAGCATGCAAAGAACTACTTTATTATTCATTTTCTCAATTTAGCATCAGAGAAAGTTCATGCTCCGGTTCCATCACCTTGTTGATTTGGAACTACCCTCACAATGGTAGGAACTTTACAAAAGATAAATTTGGAACTATATTTAGCTACACATTGTGGGAGCCCTGATAACATGGCCCCATGGTAGTAAGTCGATAGGCCCTAGACATCACTGACCATGTTTGACTTGCATTACAGGTACTTTTGGAAAACCGAGAAAAAATTAATAGAAACAAAAGGCCCCTCTCTTTCTAGCTCTCTTTGTGAAAACCCACTACAAACCACAGACGCTCACAAATGCATACACACAATCACCCCTATGAATGCAAGAATGCACACCCTACCCCTATGAGCACTACCAGAAGATTGTGTCCTGAGAATGATCTGGTGGGGCTTGATCTTGACGAAGTCATCATATATAGGCACCTCACTATCGATGAGAACGTCACCTCCTACTACCCTTATAACCATCCTTCAAAACCGAGCATTGAGGCTTCGTGGATAAGGAAGAGTTAGGGGAGTCAGAGATCACATTCGTTGGCTGCTATAGGATTTAACTAGACCACTAATAACGGGGCCCCACGGTAGTTAGCCCATAGGACCGATACATTAGAGCAAGCACAGCATGAGCCGTTACTATACATGGCTACAAAATTTACTAGACTCGCTTCTAAGAGAATAAAATCACCTCCACCGTGTAGAACAGACAGGAGATCTACTCATCTCGATAGAAATGCCCAATAATGAAAACCTGCCATTTGATTCCATTAGACATGGGTCTTGTACTAGACCTAGGGTCGAGAAAAACTTATCTAGACTCACCCTCTCAAGGCATCCACAATGTTGTCCACAAGCTTATCCATTAGGAAAAAAGTAGTCGCAGTTATCAACAAGCTAAACTCTTTAGGGTCACCACCCTTAGCTTATGGGTAGTCCATAAGCTTTAAAATATTTATATCTACTACACATTGCAATAGAAAACAAATTATAATCACAAGACTATTAGAGGGTAGCTCTTACATGTTGGGTCCTATCTTATGGACAAGTTTGACTATATACATTGTGGTGCAATCAACAATCTTATGGTAGAGCAAGTGGGTCCCATCTTAAAGATAGGTTTGGCCATATACATAAGTGGTGCCATCAAGTTTTAGACCTAGGTCTAGGAAGAAAAATATTCTCTTCTAGGAACCCCAAAATTCCAACGCTACACATACTCTCAGTGACCTGGTTTGACTTGCATTATATGTACTTCTGGATAACCGAGCAAAACTAAGTAGAAACTAAAGGATGAACGCACACACGCATACTCTACAACATCTATATATATGTGACTCTGAAATAATGTGTCTTGAGACTGATCCGAAGGGGCTTGAGCTTAATGAAGTATGCATACACTCCTCTCCATAGACGAGAACATTGCTTCCCACTAACGAATATTCTGCCTTGTATGAGACACCAAAGTGCCAAACCCGTGGTTTAAACTCTAGTGATATAGGCGTACCACTTCTCGCGTATGTAATATACATATAACCATGGGTGAGATCTCTCTCTCCCTATCTCTTGTACATGACATGGTACACAATAAATAACTGTCGTACATGAAATTAGCTAGGTGAACGCACTTTCTATATTCGTTATTGTGATCGCTCTTAATGAGTAGCTCAAGAAATGTTTTAACAATATAGTTTAGTTTGTTAACATTAACAGGCAAAAAATGTTGCTTACCTAAGTTCGTTAAGAAAACAAACCAACCTCAAACGAGTCGACTAGACAAGCGCTCATTAGCCTCGGCGCGCGAGATTGGCACTGCCCTATTTTTAGACAAATGTTGACAATGTTTAAGAATAATTCTAAAGATTTATGCAATCTTTCTGGCTAGTTTCGACCATCGAAATGATTTTAGGTCAATTAGCGGAAAAACTAGTGGGGATTTGGAAAGATTCAATTTCTTGCTAAGAATTTGCACGTCGACCCTGTTTTGAAAATATTGAAAAAAAGAAGACCTTTCGCATTTGATGCAATACATCTACAAGATCTACCAAAAGTGAGCAACGCGATAATTTCTTTTGTTAACCAAATGGTACTAGCCAAAGGGTATGGCTGAGCGCGATAGATTGCCCTCGAATTAAATGCCTTTTCATAGGTAGATGGGTTCATCTTCTTGCAACAAACAACACCGTCGCTATGAGTTTCCAACTATCGGGAAATAACATTCTTAATTTTCTCGGTGATGAAGAGATTGTTCCTTTTTTTAAAAGAAAGTCTGAAGAATATGGGTCTGAAAGCCACAAGCCAAGATTTCAGACATATATAGTGGGCCGACATGTTGTACTTAAGATTCACATGTTTTATGAGTTTTCAAACTTCGTCCTAGCTAACTCTAATCACTTGAATGACTTTATGTCGATTTATCGAAATTAGGTCAAATTTCAACTACAAGTAAATTATAGATTGCATTGAAATTTCTACGAATCCTTTTGGAGGTAACCATCGTGAGGGGGGTCATTTAATACATCACAACCAACCACCGAGAATATTGAAAATAGGTTCAATTTCTTGCTAATATTTTGCATCTTGACAACTTAACGAAATTAGGTCAAACCGAGGTACCAGTAAGCGCGATAGATTGCTCTTGAATTAATTGTATTTTTGAAGGTAGAATGGGTGCATCTTCTTCTAGTAAAAAACACCGTCGGTGTGAGTTTCCAACTCTCAGGAAAGAAAATTCTCAATTTTCCGAGTGACTACGAGATTGTTCCTTTCTGTAAAGTAGGTCTAAATAATATAATATGGATCTGAATGACACAGGCCAAGATTTTCAGTCATATATATAGTGGACCGACATGTTGTGTACCACTTATATGATTCCCATGTTTTAAAAGGTTTCAAACTTCGGCCTAGCAAACTCTGCCCACTTGAATGGCGCTATGTCGATTTATCGAAATTAGGTCAAATTTGAACTACGGGTAAATTGTAGTTTGTGTTGAAAGTTTTGCGATTTGTTTCTTAGGTAACAATTAGGGCGTCATTTAATATATCACAAACCACCATCGAAAGTTTTGATAATAGGTTCAACTTCTTGCTAAGATTTTGCATCTTGATGACTCCTTCATGGCGCCAGAAAACTTGGTGGCTGATGTGGAGTCTTGTTGGGAACCCCAAGAGCAAGGTGTCAAAAGTACAGCAGCAAGTCTTCCCTTAGTTGAGACCGAGGTTATCAAACCAGTAGGAGGAAGGAAATGTCACACAGGTGTTACAAGCAATGCGGAGACCTGCACAACACAAACTCAAGACTTTGCCCCAACGAATCAGTGAGGTTGTCAAGCTCATCGGTTTGCTGTAACAAAGGATTAAACGTGTGGAAGGTAATGGTTTGCAGCAAGTAAACAAGTAATAGTGGAAGATGTATCTATGGTAAAGATTGGACCGGGGTCCATAGTTCACTAGAGGTGCTCTCCATAGATAAACAACATGGCATGAAGGGTAAACAAATTACAGCGGGGCAATTGACAGGAACTGAGAAAGGCATAACAATGCAATTACTAGCCAGAAAGATCCTATGAGGTTGATTGGGCAATACAACAATATACATAGACCGTAATCCAACTGCATCTATGACTAGAAGTCCACCTACAGGTTATCATCCGAACCCCCTCCAGTATTAAGTTGCAAGCAACAAACAACTAATTTAAGCAAAGTGTGTAAGGTAAATAGTCCACATGTTCCATGAACAAGAGACCGTTTTATTCTCCCTAATAGAAACAACACATCTACAACCGAAGAGATTTCTGTCACTTCCCTTGGAAACTAGAGGCATGAACCCACTATCGAGCATAAATACTCCCTCTTGGAGTCACTAGCAACTACTTGGCCAAGATAACCACTAGCAACGGAGAGCATGCAAGATCACAAATAACACAGACATGATAGAATCATAAAGATAGAACCATTAATCAAACCAACATAATAATCTCAATATCCATCGGATCACCGCAAACACAACATGCATGATTACAAATAGATTAGATCTTGATCATGAACGGAGCTCACAAGATCTATACATGAAAGCACAAAGGAGGAGATACAACCATCTAGCTACTACATGGACCCATAGTCCAAGGTGGAACTACTCACGAACCATACCGGAGAGAAGTCCTCCGGGACGATGTCCCCTCCGGCAGGGTGCCGGGAAGAGCTTCAGATCCCCCCGATCTAGGGACGATGGTGGTGGCGGCTACAGACGGTTTCGTGGATTTCTGATCGGGTCCTCAGAGTTTCTGTATCGGGGGCTTCTTATAGGCAAAGGGGCGAGTCCGAGAGGTGACCAGGAGGGTTAAACCCTACCCAGGGGCGGGGTAGGGCCCACCCGCTCCTAGGGGGTTTGGCCTCCCTGGCACGCTTTTCCGTCTCCCCTCTAGACTTCTTGTTCCCCACGGAAAGTTATTGACATTGTCCTTCGTCCCGTACAATTCCGAGAATATTTCTTTACTAACTTTTCTGAAACCAAAAACAACAGAAAATAGGCATCTGACACTGTTGCAACTTGTTAATAGGTTAGTACCATAAAACATGTAAAAAGATCCTCAAAGTGTGGTCAAGTAAAGCAAAGTAGATACAAAACAAGCATGGAGAATCAAAAATTATAGATACGTTTCCAACGTATCAGCATCCCCAAGCTTAACTCCTGCCTGTCCTCGAGTAGGTAAGTTATAAAAGAATAATTTTTTAGGTGACATGCACCCTCACAATAAAGATCCAACCATTTGCAAACATGGAAAGATGGAATCAAAGAACTCTAAACATGTGCATGAAAGATGGAGTTCTAACAATAGTACATAGTAACTATGCATGCAACATGGCAAGCTACAAACAAAGATCATGAATAATATGCTTTGAAAAACGTTTGTTTGTTTCACATGCAGAAAACATATCATAGTGGCAATCAGCTTGTCCCTCATAGAGTAACAATATAATGCATAGGACACCTGCAAAGTTCACAAGGGTGACTAGAAACAAATAGCACAAGAGCAAGTAACAACACAATATGCATCAATTAATAAGCTTTGGAACATTGCATACAGAATGACAACTATGCTCTCTTAATGGTGCCTAAAGGTAGAAGGTGGAGACTCAATAATGGTGGAAGAAAGACCTTTTTGTAAAGGAAGCAGGGATTACAAGTTTCAAAAAGAGCTTCCAAAAATTATGGTACTAGTTAGCTTTCAGCCCTCATTGCCCGTATCATAAGCATCTTGAAGTGGTTAAGGTTAAAGTGGCAAAGCTGGAGTATATGCTTGACAAAGTATAAGTTGGCAATCTCAAGTCCCTTGACTATGAGGGCTACACCTCATGGATACTCAACTTAGGGCCCAGGCAAGTTCTTTTCACTGTAAGTATTTGCATATAATTGAGAACCACCAACGGGGTACCCCTTGCACATGGTACAGGAGCTTTCCCATATGCAAAATGACAAGGCAAGCAGACAATGAGCATCTCAGCAATCTTTTTATTTATTGTATGCATAGCTTTTTATTGAGGATGCTTCATAGATAGCTCACTATGGTGATGCTGCAAGTTTCCACCATGATTAGGCATGGCTTAGGATAGCGGCCCAGGCGTTTCTCTAACACATAATACAAACTCCATTGACTTACAAGTTCCCACTTCATTTCACACCGGTAACATCCATAGACAAAAGAGCATGATATCAACGGAGTACAAAAGAAAGTACAAGTGCAATGTTGAAAACGTTCCCCGTGACAGCACGCTTCTGCTAATCCCAACATATAAGTTCAAGCATATACAACAAATTTGCCTCAATGGTTCATGCTTATTAGGGGCAAAGAATAAAATGTTCCATCAAGTTCACGAGGGATTTAATCACTAAGTTTTCACATAACAAAATAGTTTTTAATTAGAAGATAGTTGAAAACAAGATTATACTTGGAATTGTTTAACACACCATGCATAGGAGTTTATAGTGGAAACTTTGGAATAACTTGGTTTCTTGGGAGTTAGAAGCATGAGTAGAACTTACTCATACAAGTGGAGGCTAGCAAAAGACTGGGAGCAACCAACTAAGAGAGCAATAATGGCCATAATTATGCAATGCAACAAAGCAAACTAATCAAAGCAAAGAGTGGTAATACAAGTCAAGGACTAAATGATCATAGAGGCTAATGGTGACTTGTCATAGTCAACCATGGTGTGAGCATGTGCCAAGTCAACCCAAGCAAAACATCAAAGGATAATACCACAATACTATGCTTTTGCATGCTAAAACAATGCATAATTTCTTCAAGGCACACTAAGAAATCCCAATTGTTTGGAACAAGACATTCTACAACAATAATCACTAATCATAATGCAAAAACAACATCTAGCATGTCATGCTAGTCTTAGTCACAGTCAATGCAAGCTTCTCTTGCACTTCAAGCAAGAACTTACTACTCCTTTCCAAACACCAAGAAAACTTATTTAAAAAACAACACAGCGAGAGCGGGAGTCCAAACTACTAAAGCAAACTAAACAGACTAAGAAAAGCCAAAAAAAACTAAGACTCTGCAAGAACAACACAATTGTGCATGAAACAATAAAACTGAAGTGTCTAGACAGACCTGAGCTTTTTATTGATGAAGAAGGGGATGCCTTAGGCATCCCCAAGCTTTGACGCTTGTACCTCTTGGATATTTCTTGGGGTTACACCATGGTGGCATCCCCAAGCTTGAGCTTTTGTCCATTCTTCATCTCATTGCATCATTCTCTCTCTACACCTGGAATTTTTCCTTCATACATAACTTCACACAATCTTCATTAGCAACATTAGCTTATCGAAAAGATATTAGACCACTTGGCAAAGATTTGATACAGCAAGGCTTTTTACTAAAAGCACAATCTACTGAACTAACTCCTTCAAAGAAACTCAATTTACCTGAAGAGAGCTCAAAAAGGAATCAATAAGAAGCAAATGGAAATAATGGCAGAAATCTGTCAAAACAGACCAGCAGGTAGAAACAAAAATTTCCGAACATTTTCTGTTGCTCAAATCAAAAGGTGTTGAACTAACGAAAGTTAGCCAACATACTGGGGGATTTATTAGCAAATTTTGAGCGCAATACGAGTTACAGAGCCTCCTCGCGAATTTTTTTGGTGGAGGACAAAAATCTGTTTCGGGACAGCAACTCCCAAAATCTTAGTTCCCTCTCATTAGAGGTCATTCTTGCCACAAAAAGAAAACAAAAAGGATAAGGAAAGGTCATTACAGTAGTAATAACTTCCAAGACTCAAGGAAACTTTTGGGTTATCTCCCAAAAAGTACTTTTCTTTAGCGCCTTTATGTTAGGCACAAGAAGCAAGAAGAATCAAGTATTTTCAAATAAAGAAGCATTAACATCAAATGTTGCTCTCAAAGGAGGATAAAAAAGCAACTTCTCTCTCCTCATAGGGAAGTGTTCAATACCTTTCTTGAATGGAAATTGATATTTGATGGTGCCTTCTTTCATATCAATGATGGCACCAACTGTTCTAAGAAAAGGTCTTCCCAAAGTAATAGGACAAGAAGCATTGTATTCGACATCCAAAACATAGAAATCAATAGGGACATAAGCATTGTTAACCATAATTAGAACATCATTAATACTCCCCATGAGTTTCTTCTTAGCATTATCATTGAGTGGGACATTCAAATAACAATCTTCTAATGGTGGTAAATCAAGCATTTCATAAATCTTCCTAGGCATAATAGAGATACTAGAACCAAGATCACATGAAGCTTTGAGATCAAAGTCATTCACTTGCAAATTAATAATGGGTTCCCAACTATCTTCTACTTTCCTAGGAATAGAAGCTTTGTGATTTAGCTTCTCTTCCTTAATCTTAACAAGAGCATCTGTAATGTGTTTGGTAAAGGCAACATGCATATCACTAGCATCAGGACTTCTAGCAAGATTTTCTAGGAACATAATCACTTCAGAAATATTTCAACCATCAACATAAAAATCAAAATTAGCATCACTAGTAGTAGGATCAATAGGCTTAGGCATAGTAGGAGGAGGAATACGGCTACTTGTGGTTTAGTGGTGATAGTGCACACACTATTGTTTATATCAATTTCAGATTCCCTTTCCCACCTCGCATGAAGTTGAGCTAACAGCCTAACATTTCCATCAATAGTAACTTGTATGGCATGAGCAGTAGAAAAGGTGTTTTCCATAGTTTCAGGTTTAGCAGCCATTTTATGAACCAAGGAAGTTTGAGCTTCAGACAAAGAGGATATATTTTTCTCAACAGTTAAAAGCTTTTCCTCTATAGTCTTATTGAAAGTGGTTTGTTTAATAATAAAGTCCTTGAGCGTGACTTCAAGTTCGGAGGGGGCACTTCTATCATTATTGTAAGAGCTTCCATAGGAATTGCCATTATTAGGAGGATAAGGTCTATAATTATTGTTGCTACCAAAATTATTCCTATAGGCATTGTTGTTGAAATTGTTGTTTCTAATGAATTTCACATCAACTTTCTCTTCTTGAGCAACCAAAGAGGCTAAGGGAACACTATTAGGATCTAGAGGAGCTTTCCCATTAACAAGCATAGCCATAATAACATCAATCTTTTCACTCAAAGAGGAAGTTTCCTCAACAGAATTTACCTTCTCTCAACATGCCATTCAGAGTAGTTAACCGTCATATTATCAAGGAGCCTTGTTGCCGCACCCAAAGTGAGTCCCATAAAAGTACCTCCAGCAGCAGAATCCAGCAGGTTTCTTGAGGAGAAGTTCAAACCTGCATAATTTTTTTGGATAATCATCCAAGCAGTGAGTCAATGAGTAGGGAAATTTTTAACCAAAGATTTCATTCTTTCCCAAGCTGGAGCAACATGTTCACTATCAAGATGTTTAAATTTCATAATATCACTTCTCATAGAAATAATCTTAGCAGGAGGGTAGTACTTTCCAATAAAAGCATCTTTGCACTAAGACCAAGAATCAATACTATTTTTAGGCAAGGATAGCAACCATTCTTTAGCTTTTCCCCTCAAAGAGAAAGGAAAAATCCCGAGCTTAATAATATCTCCATCTACATCCTTATACTTTTGCATTTCACAAAGTTCAACAAAGCTATTAAGATGGGCAGCATGATCATCAGAACCAACACCAGAAAATTGCTTTCTCATCACAAGATTCAACAAAGCAGGCTTAATTTCATAATAGTTAGCATCAGGAGCAGGTGGAGCAATAGGTGTGCTTAGAAAATCATTGTTGTTGGTTCTAGTGAAGTCAGACAACTTAATGTTCTCAGCAGAGTTCATTTTGGCAAAGGTGGGCAAGCCAAAAACAGCAGCAGCTGCCAGAGCAGGAACTAATTTTTTTGTGTTTTTGAATAAAGCTAGCAAACAAAACTAGACTAATTTTTTTTGGGTTTTTAAATTTGAAAAGAGGCAAACAAAACCTACCAAAAGAAACTAAGCAAACTAAAAACAAAGTAAAAAGAAAGGAAGTGATTGAATCCCCTTGTGAAGATGTCCTTAGCCTCCCCGGCAACGGCGCCAGAAAACTTGTTGATGAATCCTTGATGGAGCTAGAAAACTTGGTGGCTAATGTGGAGTCTTGTTGGGAACCCCAAGAGTAAGGTGTGAAGAGTACAACAGCAAGTCTTCCCTCAGTTGATAACGAGGTTATCGAACCAGTAGGAGGAAGGAAACGTCACACATGTGCCTGCACAACACAAACTCAAGACTTACCCCAACGAATCAGTGAGGTTGTCAAGCTCACCGGTTTGTTGTAACAAAGGATTAAACGTATGGTCTGGAAGGTAATGGCTTGCAGCAAGTAAACAAGTAACAGTGGAAGATTTATCAATGGTAAATATCGGACCGAGGTCCATAGTTCACTAGAGGTGCTCTCCTTAGATAAACAACATGGCATGAAGGGTAAACAAATTACAACGGGGCAATTGACAGGAACTGAGAAAGGCATAACAATGCAATTACTGGCCAGAAAGATCCTATAAGGTTGATTGGGCAATACAACAATATACATAGTACGTAATCGAACTGCATCTATGACTAGAAGTCCACCTTCAGTTTTTCATCCGAACCCCCTCCAGTATTAAGTTCCAAGCAACAGACAACTGCTTAAAGCAAAGTGTGTAAGGTAAAGAGTCCACATGTTCCATGAACAAGAGACCGTTGTTTTCTCCCTAGTAGCAACAACACATCTACCACCGAAGAGATTTCTGTCACTTCCCTTGGAAACTAGAAGCATGAACACACTATCGAGCATAAATACTCCCTCTTGGAGTCACTAGCAACTACTTGGCCAAGATAACCACTAGCAACAGAGAGCATGCAAGATCAGAAACAACACAGACATGATAGAATCATAAAGATAGAACCATTAATCAAAACAATATAATAATCTCAATATCCGTCGGATCCCCGCAAACACAACATGCATGATTACCAATAGATTAGATCTTGATCATGAACGAGCTCACACGATCTATACATGAAAGCACAAAGGAGGAGATACAACCATCTAGCTACTACATGGACCCATAGTCCAAGGTGGAACTACTCACGAATCATATCAGATAGAAGGCCTCCGGGATGATCTCCCCTCTAGTAGGGTACCGGGAAGAGCTTTAGACCCCCCCGATCTAGGGACGATGGTGGCGGCGGCTATATACGGTTTCGTGGATTACTGATCGGGTCCTCGGAGTTTCTGTATCGGGGACTTCTTATAGGCGAAGGGGCGAGTCCGGGAGGCGACTAGGGTAGGGCCCACCCGCGCCTACGGGGGGTTTGGCCTCCCTGGCCCGCTTCTCCGTCTCCCCTCTGGACTTCTTGTTCCCCACGGAAAGTTATTGACTTTGTCCTTCGTCCTGTCCAATTCCGAGAATATTTATTTACTAACTTTTCTGAAACGAAAAACAACAGAAAACAGGCATTTGGCACTGTTGCAACATGTTAATAGGTTAGTACCAGAAAACATGTAAAAAGCACCTCAAAGTGTGGACAAGTAAAGCAAAGTAGATACAAAACAAGCATGGATCATCAAAAATTATAGATACGTTTGCAATGTATCACATCTTGATAACTTAACCAAATTAGGTCAAACTTGAGCTGCAAGTAAGCGCGATAGATTCCTCTCGAATTAATTGTCTTTTCTTCGAAGTTATATGGGTGCATCATCTTTTAGTAAACTATGTCGTCGGTGTGAGTTTCCAACTATCAGGAAAGAACATTCTCAATTTTCCCATGTTTTGCGAATTTTAAAACTTCCTAGCTAACTTTGCCGACTTGAATAAGACTTTGGGCCAATTTATCGAAACTAGGTCGAATTTGAACTACAAGTAAATTGTACGTTGCTTTGAAAGTTTTACAAAAAAGCTTTTTGGTGGTTTTCGATAAACTAAATTTCTGGTTGGCTTCAATAGATTTTTTGAAAATTTTAAGAGCATACTTGTAGTAAAAATTCAACATGATCGGTGGGAGTATGGTATACATAGAAGACCTCAAAAAATACAAAATTACATAGAGGTCCCTAAATTTAGCACAAAGGGCCCTAAAGTTAAGCAAGGAAAATCTTTTGGGACCTTCTCGAGTGAGGAGCTGAGCCATGCCCTTCATACTACTATACTTTATTTACACACACACACACACACAATAAAGAACAATCTCAATTTCCCGATTGATGATGAGATTGTTCCTTTCAGTAAAGAAAGTATGAAGACTATGAAACTGAACGCCATAAGGAGAGCTTTCAAATATTTATAGTGGACTGACATGTTGTACTTACGGTTACCATGTTTTATGATTTTTCAAGCTCCATCCTAGCTGACTTTTCCCACTTGAATGACTTAATGCCGATTTATCGAAATTAGGTCAAATATGAACTATAAGAAAAATGTAGGCTGCTTTGGAAGTTTCGTGATTTTTTTGGAGGTAACCATCAGGGATCATTTAATATAGCACAAACTACCACCGACAGTTTGGACAATAGGTTCAACATCTTGCTAAGATTTTGCATCTCGACAAATTAACGAAATTAGGTCAAACCTAAGCTACCACGATAAGCGTGATAGATTGCTCTCGAATTAAATGTCATTTCAGAGGTAGATGAGTTCATCTTATTTTAGTAAACAATGCTGTCGGTGCGAGTTCCCAACTATCAGGAAAGAACATTCTCAGTTTTCCATGTGATGGACTAGAGGATGTCTTTTTCATTTTCTGAGGTCCTTCATGCGACTTGTACTTCCACCGACCGTGTTAACTGAAGCCCATTGCTCCTACGAGACCCACCCCAGTTTAAAGAAAATGCAAAATCCCCAAAATTCATACAAATTGGACATTGCTTTCTTTTCATATAAATGTCGATTTATCGAAATCAGGTCAAATTTGAACTACAAGTGAATTGTAGGTTGCTTTGAAATTCTAAGAAAAAGATTTTTGATGGTTTTTGTTATAGTGAATTCTAGGTTGGCTTCAAAAGTTTTTTTGAAAAAAACTAAGAGAAAACTTGTAGTTAGAATTTGACATGGTCGGTGGGAGTATGGTTTACATAGAAGACCTCGAAAAGGAGAAAAATACATATAGGTCCCTAAATTTCGCACGAAGTGCCTTAAAGTTAGGCAAGGAAAAGTGGTCGTGTCCTTCTCGAGTTAGCAGTTGAGCCATACCCTTCATATTTCTCACATGCGTGCACGAAAAGAAAAGCTCCTTACTTTTGAACCAGGGTGCTACTGGTCGTAGGGTGTGAAATGGAACGACAAGGCAAGTCGACACACGTGCGCCACCGAGAGTATAGACAAAGGGTTAAAATGATCGCTATAGTAAGATTTTGCATCTTGAAAATTTAACAAAATTTGGTAAAACTTGAACTACACA
Source organism: Avena sativa (assembly GCA_916181665.1). NCBI lineage: Eukaryota > Viridiplantae > Streptophyta > Magnoliopsida > Poales > Poaceae > Avena > Avena sativa. The sequence continues at coordinate 206,143,077 of OV702296.1, forward strand.
AGGGAACATTAGGGAGGCAGCGAGCCTTTAAGAAAAGAGGCAGCGCGAGAGCAGCGAAGAGGAGGAGGCGGTTCCATGTCAGAGAATAGTTATGATAGATTCCTAACACGAGGTACTCCTCTACTAGTAGTAAATTTCAGGACCTATGCATGCAAAAAAATTGTGTGTTTTCTCTCTCCTTCACTGCCTCTCATATCTCCCCACCCCTCTCCTGTCGGGCACCGGCCCGGCTGATCTCTCCCTCGTCCACAGCATGGCGCTAAGCACGTCTGCCTTGGTACGACAGCTCTGTTTTTTAGAGGGCGGCTCTGTTTCTCTGGCGTGTTTGGTAGCCTCCTTGGTGTGGAGTAGGAGGAGTACATAGGAAGGAAACCACTTTGGTCCTTGGCGGCAAAAAAAATCAAACTTTTCCTGTTTAGAAATTTTCACTTGCTTCCCAAACATCAGGAGGGAAAGGTTATTCAAAAGACCAGCCATTCGTAGTAGTACTTCTTATATAATCTGTATATTGTATTATCCCTTACAGTACCATACCACTATAGTATAGTGTACGGATAACTTTGAACATCGAGCGTTCGATCAAGACTGGCAAATCCAAACATTGGTAGCCGTTGGATCTTCTTTTCCATCCTTAGCAACCAGAAGATTCTATTGTTAGTATTTAGCATGTACAATGAACCCTAGTATGCGTAAACCTTGAAACACAGTTCACTTCTTAGTTTCAGGGACCTTGTGCAAAATGCATGGACTTGTGTGTAATTTTCATTTTTATTAGGACCTTGATGTAACTCGTACTTCCACCAACCATGTTAACTGAAGCACACCTCTCCTATAGGACCTTCCACAGTTAGAATAAAATGATACTGCCCCAATTATCACACATATTGGACCATGGTTTCTCATAGTTCCATTTTTCAAGATTCCTAGCTAACTTTGCACGCTTCACTCACTTCTTGCCGATTTAACGACATTAGGTCGAACTTGAGCTACAAGGAAGTGCGATAGATTGCCCTCGAATTAAATGTCTTTTCATGGGTAGATGGGTGCATCTTCTTGCAGCAAACAACACCCTTGCTGTGAGTTTCCAACTATCAGGAAATAACATTCTCAATTTTCTCAGTGATGGCGAGGTTGTTCTGTTTTGAAAAGAAAGTTTGAAAAATATGGATCTGAATGCCACAATCCAAGATTTCAGACATATATAGTGGACCGGCATGTTGTACATAAGATTCACATGTTTTATGAGTTTTCAAACTTCGTCCTAGCTAACTCTATTCACTTGAATGACTTTATGTTGATTTATCTAAATTAGGTCAAATTTAAACCACAAGTAAATTATAAATTGCATTGAAAGTTCTAGGAATCCTTTTGGAGGTAACCATCGGGAGGGGGGTCATTTAATACATCACAACCCACTATTGAGAATTTTGACAACAGGTTCAATTTCTTGCTAAGATTTTGCATCTGGAAAACTTACCGAAATTAGGTCAAACCGAGGTACCGGTAAGCGTGATAGATTGCTCTTGAATTAATTGTCTTTTTTAAGGTAGAATGGGTGCATCTTCCTCTAGTAAACAAATCCGTCAGTGTGAGTTTCCAACTATCTATAAAGAACATTCTCAATTTTCCGAGTGACCACGAGATTATTCCATTCCATAAAGTAGGTATGAATAATATAATATGGATCTGAATGACACAAGCCAAGATTTTCAGTTATATATATAGTGGAACGACATGTTGTGTACCACTTATATGATTCCCATGTTTGAAAAGTTTTCAAACTTTGGCCTAGCTAACGCTGCCCACTTGAATGGCGCTATGTTGATTTATCGAAATTATGTCAAATTGTAGTTTGTGTTGATAGTTTTGCAATTTATTTCTTAGGTAACCATGTGGGGGTCATTTAATATAGCATGAACTACCACCGAGAGGTTGGACAACAGGTTCAACATTTTGCTAAGATTTTGCATCTTGACAATTTAAAGAAATTAGGTCAAACCTGAGCTACCACGATAAGCGTGATAGATTGCTCTCAAATGAAATGTCATTTTAGAGGTAGATGAGTTCATCTTCTTTTAGTAAACAATGCCTTCGGTGCGAGTTTTGAACTATCAGGAAAGAACATTCTCAATTTTCCAAATGATGGACTAGAGAATGTCTTTTCATTTTTTGAGGTCCTTGATGCAACTTGTACTTCCATCGACTGTGTTAACTGAAGCTCATTGCTCCTATGAGACCCACCCCAGTTTAAAGAAAATGCCAAAGCCCCAAAATTCATACAAATTGGAAATTGCATTCTTTTCATACAAATGTCGATTTATCGAAATTAGGTCAAATTTGAACTACAAGTGAATTGTAGGTTGTTTTGAAAGTTCTACAAAAATGCTTTTCGATGGGTTTTGATATACTGAATTCCTAGTTGGCTTCAAAAGCTTTTTCGAAAAAATTAAGAGAAAACTTGTAGTTAAAATTCGACATGGTCGGTGGGAGTACAATTTACATCGAAGACTTCAAAAAAGAGAAAAATACATAGAGGTCCCTAAAGTTCGCACAAAGGGCCCTAAAGTTAGGCAAGGAAAAGCGATCGGGTCCTTCTCGAGTTAGCCGATGAGCCATACCGTTCGTACTGATGTATTTTCTTCACACACGCGCACACGAAAAGATTTTGCATCTTGACAATTTAACGAAACTAAGTCAAACTTGAGCTACAAGTAAGCGCAAAGACGTGGTTTTAGGGCGTGTTTTGTTTTAGGGAGGTTTAGGTCGTGTTTGCTGGGCCGCATCTCTATTGCACTGGAGGGCCTGTTTGTGTTGCAAACTTGCACGTATGGAGAAGAGTTGGGGGCTTGGGATGCATTGGGTAGGAGCGCTAGAAATGCCCTCACCGTAAAAAGTGTCATATTGACGCAATACTGTGTTATCGTGAAACGTGCACCATTGTATCCTCACCGAAGTTCCATTATTAATAAAATAAATTGTACGACTAACCGCATGATCTGACACAGGACTGTGTCATCATGATGCGTTTAGGCCGGACGCGTGCACCGTTGTATCAGCGCCGAAGTGTCATTGAATTGAGCATCAAATCAGTCGCATCATTGCAGTTCTCTATTTATGATCTTCCACGTGTGTGCAACACTTCTCCAATAAGGCATAACGCACGGTGGAGACAGCTTGAGATAGTAGGGGAGACGACCGTGGTGTTCCTACACATTTGACTATCTACCTCCACTCGTCACTAGGCACCCTCCTCCCTTTCTTCTTACCCACATGCTCATCCCGCTCCTACTCCCTCTCTCTGTGCAGCTATGCTTCCCTCCCGGAAGCATTTAGGGGAAACATTGCATGAGGAGAGAAAATAAAGAGTTCGCCATGATGGTGTACGCACTGCAGAGTCAAAAGATATGATCATGAAGGTTGTGCCCACAGGCGAGGGGTCATCCGGGTAGGTCTTGTACTTCTCTTCCTTAATCGTGTTCTCCAACATTCTTCTTCTCCTTCATCATCATCTTCTTCTCCTTTTTCAGAGACGGCAGTTCACCGGCAGACCTGTTCGCCCTAGTACCCCAGGTCGGCGAGGTAAGCACTGTACACTGGGGTTTTTCCGACTAGGAATCGGGCTTTCCTAATCTTTTCCGCAATGTCCAGTCTTGCATAAAGCTCAGTGCTATAACTTCAGATATTATTTTCCCCGTTCCATGATAGGGATGAAACCACGTTTTCTTTATCCCAGGAAAACAAGCCACAACTCAACATTCAGGTGGATGCTTAGCTTCATGCATGGATAAGCAACCACATGGAGAAAATACAAACTCAAGAACTAGAATTAGAATGGCTCAAATCAGCTGTGAAGACCCTTATTAAGGAGCGCGACCAGCTGAAAAGGTACGACGCTGCCTAAAAGAAACTGCATAAGAAGATCCAAGCCTTGACCCGACAGAATACAACCATCATCAAGGGGCTCTCGGAGGATAATGCGAGGCTAACAAATGCTAATGTCGATCTTTGTGTCAACAACATGAACATGCTTCGGAAGCTCAAGGAATCGCTCAATGAGCAGGTCAAGACCAGGCATGACATGCTCATACATACTACTTGAAGAGAAGGAGGAGGAAAATGAGTAGCTCCTCGCCAGGCTTTCCTTGGTGTTTATCTGCTGAACTGAACTACTACGTGTTTCTATTTTGCAACTGTAAACTGAACTATCCGAACTATATGACTTGCAATGAATGACACCTTTTGTGCACTCTGAAACCTATCTGCTTGCATGTTGTTTCTATCTATTTATTCAGAGTTATAGATGCTCAAGAAAGCTTTAGAGTTACAGTCTGAGAACTCTGCTCCGAAGAACCATCTATTACTAGTGCCATTCCGCGAATCGAATGTGCAGGGCATGGACTACGTGCCCCTATCACATCCTGTTTGATCCAGTTCGTCATTCCATCACAAGAATGGTTCAAATGACGACCTAAACAAGTGTTGCAAGAAACTTAATAAAATAGGTGCAGGGTTTTCAGGTGCTAACTGAAACTAAACAAAATCTAGAGGTTGTCGACAACAGGATGACGACAACAGTAACATGATGAAACTAAACATTAGAAGATGCATAATATTTATTCAATAGTATAGCATAGAATCCAAAATTAACTAAAGGTTCACCTCATAAAAATGTCTTATCATGTTCCTAAGGCTCAAACCAACTGCAGTGTACGCATTGTATAAATTAACAGTGCATTTAGTCAACTGAATCTTCAAAACAATAAGAACACACCAATAGTCTACATCTACTATCATTATAAGTTTAAGTAGATGAACCATCACAATATTTGGAATACAGATTCATTCTAAGTTCAGGAAGTATCTACAGCAGATCAAACAAAGTAATACACTCACCATAACAAAAGCTACATCAGCTTGCATATGAGCATCTGCTGATGCTTAACCATGGAGTGTAGAGAAAGTGAGTGGAATATCATGTTGGCCAAGTGTTTACTCACACAACCAACAGTTGATGATGGTGTTTCTATCCAACTCAGAGAGGTCTATAGCTCATGCAATGTTTGTACGGACCCACATCTACCACAAAGTGTCTCATCATATCTTGGCATAACAAAATTATACTTAGATCTATCAAGTAGGTAGGATCATGTTGTCCAAGTGATCCTGACATCTTACCTATGTCGCTCGGAAGGGTTGACGGCACAGGACCAGCTCATGTTCGTGGGGGTGGCCACAACTTCTATGGCTCAATGGGTTGGTCGGGAGGTCTGATTCTGCATAATTTCAGATAAGTCATTTGGTACTACATTTGGTACTACATTTGGTACTGAATCTTCTCTAGTGTGTATGTGAAATGAACAAGTCAAGCTCTGATGTGCGGACATTATAGTGTTATATGCTAGTGTACAAACTGTTTGTATTGTTGTGTTTGAAACTGTGAACTAAATGTGTGAATTCTTTGGCTTTTTGCGTGATGACAATGCCACATGTTGGCGCTAATTGCGGCATCTATTAATTTGATCGTACTCAAGCATACAACTTCGAGTGATCAGTATAAGATGGTGCTTACCAAGCTATCTGAAGATGGGAAAGTCAACGCACTGTGTCTCTATCACCTACAGATTAAATGGCATGATTATATGGTTTTGATTACTCCCTCCGACCCATATTAGTTGACTTGGATTTGTCAAAAATTGGATGAATCTATACTAAATAGTGTCTAGATTCATTCAAATCTAGAAAAATTTGATTCAACTAATATGAGTCGGAGGGAGTACATCAAATCGATTTGACAGATTCAAAGCCACACAAACATCTTGAAATATAAACTTTGCTGAAAAGATGATCCTGCTGTAAGACTTGATATGACAGGATTTTATGTTAATCCGTCAAACTCCCTCAAGTACTTTCCATGTTTGAATCCTATGCTGCCAAAGTTCTTTGCTAGCAAGGTCATATCAAGTCTTACAATATCGGTCAATTTTCTCCCTTCCCAACTTCATTCTTTTGGATGCAGCGTAGGTATAGCCAGGTCATGTTAACACCTGGATTTTTAATCCCAGATGCCTATTATGCCATACATCGCAATCCCAGGATTACCATTTTTGCGAGACATAACAGATTTGTTATCATAGTACATCATCCATTACAAACCATACATAAGGTCTTACACAAATAAGGATCTCATGATCCAGTTCTTAATACAACTCAAGCAGCGGAATAACGTAATTGAAATGATAGCGTAGGAGAAGCTCCATCTTCTTGGTCACAGGCAATGCTGATGATGGGAGATGATCCTAGTTGTCGTAACCTTCCTATGGTCTGTCATCCTGATAGTCCTCTTCATAGTCTGGCCACGAGAATAGCTAGGGACAAAGCCATGAGTACTCTTTAAGTACTCGCAAACTAATACTAATAAGTGAAGGGGGTTTTTGTAGTAGGATACTAAGCTCTAGGGTTGTTTTGCAAAAATCCAGATTTACTCTACTATGTTCAAAAGCAAAGAAAGCTAGTTGAAAATTTTATAACACGTAAGTGGGAACTTGCATTTCATGTCACAACTCTGTTGTGGTAAAGTCAGAGTCATAAATCATTTCATAAGTCATTTTGAAAACATCTGACGATAGAACAGTATGGCCACTCCAACTATCCATAACCGCGGACGCGACTATTCGAATAGTTTGACACTCTGCAGAGATTGGATACTTTCACCACAACATTCGATACATCCGTCAGGAACAATCCTGAATTCACCATACTCAGTATGCGGAAAATCAATCCTAACCTTTCAATTACACAACCTAGTATAGGCACGTCTCCTATTAGTTTGGCCTCCCAACCATGACCAACTATCATCTTGGGTACTGCACAGGTGGACAATCTTCACAAGGTAGCCTCATCTCAGAACTTGGCTGCAAGGGAACCCATACTAAGGTATATAAATTTCCAGTCAAGCCCTACCCAAATTTCGGGTATTGTGGTTGTACGGTAAAATTGGAATGGTATCACATCCAGACAACCATCAATTTTATAAAGGGCCAATGGTCATGCCTCGACATTTTCATCATCAAAATCAACTGGTGTTCAAGAACACATGTCAAAACATTTCAGTAGAATGACTCATCATTCTAAGGTTTTCATAACCATTTTCACCAAGTATTCCCATCTACAGTTGATCAATCTTTATGCATATCACTATCATCTACAGTGGGGGTAAATACTAATGAGGGGTAATAAACTAGTTGGGATTTACTAAGTTCAATCTCGTGCCTTAGGATGACATCAAGATTATATAACATTAGGCCAAATTTTATGCTCTTTATGCTACCTTCAGTATTTTTCGAGAATCTACAAGTCACTAAGTAAACTCTAAGAGAAAGCTTTGATAAAGAAAATAAAGTATTAAGCTTGCAAGTAATACTAGGATGGTGTGTCAAGTGGTGTAAGCTTGCTAAGTTGCAAGTGTTAGCTTTCTCAGTTAATAGCTTGCTAATTCTACTAGTAGTATTAGGCTTGAAAGGTTGCAAGTATAGGATTTCCTTGTGCAGAGCAGTGGTTGAAGTTCTCCTCGGCTTCTTCCTCGTAGTATCCTCCTTCCTCATCGTATCCTTGGTCGGTACTAGCGTCTATAAATAAATACGAGGTACACAATCACCAAACAATACTTAACTATTTCTAATCATCACACAAAGGTTCACACTAGGTGATCTAGCATCATCACTAACATTACAAGATTAAAGAAATTGTCCCATTTATTTTATTTTGATAAAAGTAATTTCTACTCATTGAAAAACTACTTAATATTTAATATTCTCCAACTCATACATGGGATCATGTTGACACATGTCATCACCACATATATCAGTACATGGGAATGTGATTTAAAGTGGTGTCACAATTTAATAAGGTTTAACCTTTTTATCTTATTTAATTAAAGTGACTAGAAATGCCTATGTGGCACTCTTTTATTACCTGATCATTATTTCTGTAAGTAAACCTATATATTTTTATATATTATGAAAGCTATGGTCAAATGTGATTTTTGAGAGTTGGAATCAACTCAAAAGCTCTTATGGTTAAATCTTGAAAAATGTTTGAATGTAGAAAAGCTCCAGCCTTGTTATTTTTACCATGGGTGATCTACAAATCTAAATGGTTTGAATCCAACGGGATTGGATTAACCATTCCAGTACCTTTCTAACAAAATTGGTTTCATGCATTTTGGTTCAGTGAATCGAGCTAGGTTGATTTTTGAATCTAGGTACAGAACTGTGTTTGAAATTAAATGAATAAACTTAAGTTTGAATTGTTTGGTCACGCAGGATGTTTAACTGGGCCAGCCCACTACGCACAACGCATGCGCGGGCGGGTTAAGTGGTTGTCCCCAATCGTTAGTGAGACAGTGAGTGGCGAAGCGGTACGAGGTGATCTAGGCCGCACGATCTAACTCTAATCGAACGGCTCTGGTTCATCGTCCATGTCGGGAAGCGCCGGCGAGACAGAACCCTAGCGTGGCAGGTGGTGGTCGTGGAAGGCTCACCGAGGCTCAGGCGATGGTCGGTGATGGAGGCGTACGACGAAGTCGACGACGGCGGTTCTCCTGGTACCGGCAGCTTCTCCTGGGGTGGCTCCAATCGATGACGCCTCTCCTCTACAGCGGCGAACTCCGGTGAAATTCTGGCCACCTGGTGCTCGCCTTGCTCCTGGAGCGAGTCGGTGTGATCAGTGAGAGGTGGGGAGTGAACTGGTGTGAAGAAAATGAGCGGGGAAGGTCTCCTTTTATAGTGGCTGAAGGGGACCGACGGGCGCGGGCTGAGCTCGTCGTGGTCGACGGCACAGAGTGCTACTGGCATGGGCGACGGTAGGGGGCGGTGCTATGCTCCCTGGCGAAGCTCAACGGCATGGTGGCGAGGCATGGGGCTATGCTGATCGGTCGGAACACGTCGACGCTTTGGGCGGGTCCGACGGTGATTTTAATGGCGCATAGGTGCTCCTGGTCGTGCTGCGGCGAACGAGCATGTCCGTGGGGTTGCTGGGGAGCTGGCGATCATGCACGCAAGCGGCGAGGGCGGCGCGCGGTCTGTGGGCGTGTGTCGCGGTTGGCGCACTAGTGCGCTCTCGGCTCGCTCGCATAGAGGCTTGGCATGCTCGGGCAGTGTGGTCCAGGGGCTGGCAGTGCTCGAGGCTTGGACAGGGGGTGGCGGTGGACGGTGGTTAGGCTCGGCATGGTCACCATTAATGGCTATGCCAAGCTCACAGTGGTGCTTAGGCCTGTTAATTGGGCTAGATCATCTACTGAGAGTATAGAGTGAGCTAGAGAGGGAACAAGGTTGGCCAAATTCACTTCTCACTATAGTGTTTGTTGTTTGTTTGATTCCAGCAAGGTGTTTGATAAAATGGTCAAAAGAAATTTAAAGATTGGGAGTCTCTGGTTAGTTGGATTGGTCAAGGGGCACTAGTTTGGTTAGGTTTTGAAAATGTGTGATCCTCACATATGATGAAATTTTAATTTTTACTTGTGATTTGAATGAGGTTGCCAAATGTTTCTGCAAGTTTGAAGTGTGGACATTGCTTCACTTTTACTTGGTCTTGCAAGGGGTGAAAAGAGTTGGAAAAGTTTCTGTTTGAAATCTTGGACTAGAAACACTCAAAGTGACCTAGTGAGCAAGATTGGCAAAAATGACCATTTGCTTTAATTGACTAGTTTTTTTATTTTCTCTTGATTTTTCTGTTTGGAAATGTTTTAGATAATGTTATATTCATATTAGAACCATTCCTTACTATTTAGTTGAATCACACAAGTCCATTCATGCATTTATCAAATCATCACACACACACATGCATTCATATGATTTTAAATTAATCAAAGTTTTTATTAACCCTAATTTTAGTGATTAGAGTTTGATGATCATTGTTTCATATTTTTAGGACGTTACAGGTCAGGTGGACCATCGACCTTCAGTATAAATGTATTTTCACTACTGAGCCTATGGAAATGAATTTTTCAAACTTTTCACTTCGGACAAAAAACTTCTCATAATCTTGTTTCAAAAATTTCCCCCTTAATTAGCCATTAGTGCTGAGCAGAGCCACCAATCCCTAGTATATTTTACTAACTACATTGGATTTTCACTAAGGATCTAAAGGAAATGTTGAACATTCAAGCCAAATCCGGCACAAAACATTGCAAATTCAGTGAGGAGCTCATTAAAAAATAGTACATTCGACCCAACTCTACCCCAAAATTTCGCGAATTTGTCCTTCTTGGGTCAGGTCGGCTGTGGGCCGCCAACCCTCAACATATTGTTACTTCTTTAAGCATGAAGCACTCTAAAGAAGTTTCACTAAAGATCCCACGATAATAACCCATTTGTTCACAAGATTGGACCCAAATTATTTTTTATATCGCCCAAAATCTTCTTAATTTAGAATTTTTCGTGTTATTCTGATTAAGTATAGTGCATGCTTTGCCTATCCAAGTTTTATTTATGCTGACCATGTAGAATTTTTGAATGGCATTCCTCATCGCTTCCATTTCATTTTAAGTGATATCATCATGTCTAATCCTAATTTTTTGGAGTACTCCGTACCATAGTCGGTTCTAGAGTAGTGGAAGCGCATGCGTTTGCCATTTGTTGAAGTCTTGAGTTCGATTCAAAACCTAGGGGTTATCAATATATATACAATCTATGTCGTACTTGTACATTTTTTCCATCATAAAAACGTTTCTTGCAAAGAGAAAACTGACAACTGGGACACACCAATGTTACCAAGCTCAAACTGGGGGAGGCGTCTGAAAAAAAAGTCCAACATACACACATTTTCTCTATAGAGGAGGATGACATGTGTGACCCACCAGAGAGACCTAATATAGAGGAGGCATCGGGTAATGTTGCCAAGTTTGAAATAGGGAGGCGCGAGCGAGAAAAAAGTCCACCATGCACACGTGTTTTCTAATGAGAGGCTGACATGGGGTACCCACTAGCCTGGATAAATGGCTGGTGCATCGAGCAATGTTGCCAAGTTCGAAACAAGGAGTAGCAGCGTGAAAAAAGTCCAGCATGCACATGTTTATTCTAATGAGAGGCTGACACAGGGACCCACCAGCATGTATTAAACTGTTGATGCATCAACCAACATTGCCAAGTTCAAAACATGGAAGCGCGAGCGAAAAAAAAGTCCAAGATGCACACATTTCTTCTAATGAGATGCTGACATGTGGGACCTAGCATCCTGTATAAACGGCTGATGCATTGAGCAACGTTTCCATGTTTGAAACATGGAGGAGAAAGCAAGAAAAAAGTCCAACATATGCGCACGTTACTTCTAATGAGATGCTGCCATGTGGGACCCAGAAGCCTGTATAAACATCTGGTCATGCATCGAGCAACGTTGCCAAGTTCGAAAAACGGAGTTGCGAGCTAGAAAATAAGTCCCACACGTTCTTCTAATAAAATGCAGACATATGGGACCCAGGTGCGTGACCAAACGGCAGATTCATCGAGCTAGGAATACTGTAGCGCTAGAGAAGAAAAAATTTTAATCATATACATACGATCCTTCTAATGTGAGGCTCGAATATGGGACCCATCATCTTGAATAAACTGCTGATGCAGCAAGCAACGCTATAAAATTAAAACAGAGGCACGACTGAGGGAAAAAATTCCATCATACATACATTTCTTCTAATTAGAGTATGACATATGGGTCCAGCTGCATGATTAAACGGTAGTTGCATCTAACAATGCAATCAAGTTCGGAACAGGGTAGCGGGAGGGAAGGAAAAAATTTCATCATACACACGATTCTTCTAATGAGAGGCTGGCATGTGGGACACAGCATCGCGATTAACTATCGATAGATCAATCAACGTTATCGAGTTCAAATCAGGGAGACACGAGCCAAGGAAAAAATCATCATGCACACGTTTCTTCTAATGTGAGGATGATACGTAGGGCCAGGCTGTGTGATTAAACTGTTGATGCATCTAGTAGCGCTATCAAGTTTGAAACAAGGTAACGGGGTGAAGGAAAAAAATTCATCATACACACAATTCTTACAATGAAAGGCTGGCATGTGGGACCCAACGTCGTGATTAACGACAGATAGATCGAGCAACGTTATCAAGTTCATATCAGGGAGGCACGCGCCAAGGAAAAAAATCCATCATGCACACCTTTCTTCTAGTGTGAGGATGACACGTGGGACCCAGCAGCCTGATTAAATGGCAGATTCATCGAGCGATGCTATCAAGTTCGGAGCTGAAAAGGAAAAAATTCCATCATACACACGATTCCTCTAATGTGAGGCAAACATGCGGGACCCAGCATCCTGACTAAACGGAAGACGCATTGAACAACGTTATGGAGTTCAAATCAGGGAGGCGCCACCGAAAATTTGGTCCTATATACTCACTAAGGTCCGGGACCCACACGCAAAAAAAATTACTTTGGCGAGTCAACATCTCGCAAGGAAGCAAAAATAATACTTCTGCCATGCGCCTGTCGAGATTCCTCCATGTTTTTAGCGGTTTTGTCGTAGCAGAGGGGCGTGAAACCATAAAAAATGTTTTTCATTGGCCACGGTCGAGCCGACATTTTCCTCGCGGAAGGCGCACTATAGCGACCTCGGATCAATAAAGATCCTAAGTCCCTGTGATTAACATGCTAGTCCCTGGATTAGTAGCTACCACTCACAGTCGATGACATATCATGTAATACACAAGTCTTTATTACATGAATCTAACAATCTAGAGTTTACATCATTACAACAGAAGTGATATATATACAACTTGGAGTCGCATCAATGCCACACGCAGGTTGAGTGAAGACCCGCGATCCAAGCGCAACTTTCAACGATCTCCAAAATTCTGCACATGAAACGTGTAGCCAACAAGTTGGTCAATACTTTGAATGCATTGGCAAATTACACCAAGGAAGGAAAAATACTAACTCCACATGCAAGGCTAGGTTAGGCTTTAGAGTTCATTTGCATAAAGCTATTTTTATCTAAGTATGTAGAAAAGAGAGAGAGAGAGAGTTTTAACCTACTTTGTAAATAATTGCTTATGTGAGATAGGGTCGAATGCACACGAGGTTATTACTCACCAAGTGTCCAAAAAACCAAACACTTGGATATTACTCATAAAGTCCCAAAATCCCACCCATTGGCGATATTACTCACGCCATGGGGTTTCAAAACTTTGTTTAGAAAAGAGAGAGGAAGATCCTTCAGAGGCTCCATCCTTCAGATGCTCGATGTTGTTCTATGTCCGTGAACATGGTTGATTGATCAGGTTGCAATACTCTCGAGAGTTTGTGCACTTTACCCACAATCCACGATCAATTCCTTTTATACACAAGACCATGGCGAGGCTTTCCCTTAGTAGCCCCTCTACCTTCTAGATCCAACGGTGCCAAAAACCTCCAAATGTTGGTACCCAGGTGAGGTTTCCCACTAAGTACTAGGCCAAGACAGAGCCCATATGTATTGTGGTTGCACTGGAAGCTTATGAATTCCGAAACATGGCAGACTTCTTTGATTCATGGGTGGCCGTCCTCCACCAAAATCTCACTCGTTGACCCGATAACCATTCCGCCCAGAAGAAAACTTAGTTTTTATTTTGAAGTGGCTTTGAGAAGAAAAGATCACTCAAGAGAGCCTTTATACTTAGAAAATTTCTTGTGTTTCGAACCCACAAATGGTACTTTATACATACATAGCGTATCAAGCATTACTTAGCAAAAACAGGGGCAACCTACTAGGAGGGAAATATCCTAAGTATAGAGCTACTCATGGCATACTACAAAAATTCATCGCACTTGCAAAATAATACTAAGGAAAAATTATACCAGAACATCCTACACATGCACACTACAGAATCTGAACATCTAACATGCATAGAATCAACACTGGGACATTATATGAACAAGAGGTGTAACTTGCCTTATTAATAATGTTCTTGATGATTCTAATCCTCGTAGCAATCACACTCTCTCCGAATAATCTAACGCGAGAACAGAGTAGTTCCAATCAAAACAATTGCAACATAGCAAACACAACAAGAAAGATCACAAACATGCATGATGGTTTAATGTCATAATGGTCATATTTAGTTCTCTGAACATCAATAGATCATATGATGAATGTATAAGATCATTTAATGCAGTAGGGTATTTGTCATTAAATGTTGGTTGCCAAAAAACAGGTTTTAATAGTTTCTTTGTAACTTCTTTCCTAATTGTTGAATTAAATTTGGTACTCAGGTTTAATGGATAGAGGATATTAATACGAACCAGTAGGAATTGTATTCAACCTAATTGAAGTTGTAAATCTTTATCTTGAAGGGATACGGGTAGGCTACCCTAGCGCAAATCAAAAAAATTCTACCGCGTATACCAGGATTACTGTTGTCATAGATCACGGGATTACCACTAGACGCGCAGTTGCGGAATTGATGAAGCGTGTCGAGGCAGTGCAGACATTCCATGTCTCCTCCTTGTCCTCGTCCCATGAGCAGCTCCCCTAGCGCGGCTCGTCCAAGCGCTACAGATGTAGCGCCTCCGAGGTATCCACACGTACAGGATGGAAGCGTCAGACGTCGGACTGCTAGGTACGCGCGTGCAACATAGGCGTGAGGAGTGGCGGCTGGGAATGATCTGAGGTCTAACCCTGGCCAGCTCGCCCCACCCTCTCCTATATAGGCGTCCCTAGTGGGCTTCTATATTAGCAGCCCATTAGTAGCCTAAGCCTGGCCTAATTCGGATCCAATCCTCATTAGGCTTCCAGCCCCTTAAGTGTGTGACCATATAGGTTCATATGCGTATAGACATAACACAAATACACTTATTCTGTCAATAGTTGGTAGCGGCCTCTAGCAAGACGTGCCAACTCCTAAACGCATACAAAGATCATATCGGACGAACCATCACAAGGTTTAGTACATGTCTTTCCCTTTTTCTCACGATATTTGGTCTAGCTCCAAGCTGATCTCCCTTTCTCGATACCGTGATTCGGAATCCCTTTACTAGATTAACTCTTAACCATATGTAGCACGGCCATGCATTTCTGGATCTGATCACTTGAGGGGCCCAGAAATATCTCTCTCAAGTAGAGAGGGGCAAATACCATCTTGATTGACCATACCTTGCAGCATGCTTCAGGACAAACCCGAAAGCTACCTTTATAACTACCCTGTTACGATGCAGCGTTTGATAGCCCCAAAGTAGGTCGATCCACATCTCAAGTACATGCGACAATCTCAGGTCTAAGGACAAAACGTACACGATGTGTAGAGAGAGAGCTGCAACTAATTGCCAGTCTCAGGTTGGGCTAGTCCAACCCCATGTTCATAACATGTGTCCACATCATTGGTTTGACATCTCCATGTCTATGACTTGCGAAACATAGTCATCAACCAATCGATGTGCTAGTCTAATATTCACATGTGTCCTCACATGAACTCCGACTATGCACAACTCTTAAATAACCATACAAGTAAAGAGTTTCACAAACAATTCACATAATTGCCAATCAATAAAAGTTGCCTGATATGGATATTCAAGGAACATTACAATAACTCATGGATACATATGAAATATAATCATCTCTATGATTGCCTCTAGGGCATATTTCCTTCATATGTATGATTTAATTACTATTTAATAGAGTTTAATTCCCTTAAAATATTACTATGTCAAAAATTATATCTAATACCAGATCTATATTCTAAGAGAAATTGTGAATCCAAAGACATATTATTTATATTTTTCGGACCTATAAATATTTTTTTATGAATTTCATATACAAAAAGGCCATTAAAACTATTTAAATCTTTACATTAAATACATACTGCAAATAGTATATCTAATCTCATAATAATATTCTACACAAGTTTATTAATCCGTAGATATATTATTTGCTAAGTTTGGAACTATGTTCTATTTTATATTAATTTTTCAAGATTGGGTAAATTTCTGGCTATTTTTAATACGAAAAATTATTTAAACAAATTGACCGTTGACTGTGTAGTTCACTGCTGACCTGGCGGTTAATGCGAGCGCTGACGAGGCGCGTGCCATGCGGCGTGATCCTAGTGGACGATACCCCTTCGTGGCTGGATCTAATCTAGACCACGAGATGGGAATCCGATGGTCCTGGATCGAAGCTTCCTCGGCCCCACCGGAGATGACGTCACCGGCGGCGGAGCGGCTCGAAGGTGATGGTTGGCGATGTCCCTCTGGTATACGGCGATGGGAAAAAGGTACACGAGAATCACACGCTCTCTCTGGTACTCCTAGTACCCTCGGTGTAGATCGTTCCTTCTTGGCACTATCGCAGTGCTCGGCTAGAGCGGCACGGGTACTGCGATGCTCCGGTGGCGGTTCCTCGGTGCTCCGGCGTTCTGCAAGAGGGGAGAAGGGGGTGAGGCGACTCGGCGGTGAACGGGGAAAAGCATGGAGGGCAGAGGAGGGGTGTGGGATGTATGGAACCTTGAGATTGATCTTGATCGGCGGCGGGGTCAGAAACCTCCTGTGCCGGCTAGGGTTTGAAATTTTTGGAAATTTTAGATGAGGAGGTGAAGGGGATTTATATGGTGTCAATACGTGCAAGAGGGGGAAACAAACTCGAACTAAATCATCGCAAATCAGGGGGGATTTCTGTTCGGGATCGACCTCGCGTTGGGAACTCGATCTCTGCTGGAGAAAGAAGATGACAACCGGGTCCCACATGTCGATGACAGCGTGGAAGATAAAAAAACTAATTGAGGAGAAGGGGTACTCCGGGCGGGCTGTATCGCCTCCTTGCTGGGCCACGTCTCTGCTGCTGGTTTCCCGTGCGTGGTTGGTAGGAGTTGAACACTAGGCTTTTGCATGCCGCGGGTGCGGTAGAGAGAAGGATAGGAGGAGGGGCGACTGGGCTGGGCCGGCCAGTCCAGGTAGGTTAGTTGTTTTTTTTGTTCTTTTTTCCTTTATATTTTCTGTTTTTAGTATTTCTTTTCTATCTTTTGTTTTACAACTCCAAATGGAATGAAATTTGTTTATAAAATTTTCTAATATTGTGTAGATCTTAATGAGATAATATTTAACATTATTTTCTGACTTAGCAATAGTTAGTTTTATATAGCCTATTTAATTCCCTTTAGGAATAAGGTGGCACATAGAAATTAGGATTTTAGTACATTTTTTTCGATTTTAATATTATGCATGATCCTAATATGCAAATGCAACAAAATATTTTTATTTATTTATACACAACTTACAAACCATTGGAAAGACATGATAATCCATTCTTTAAAGTGGCTTAGTAAAAATTCAAACAAAACCTGAAAAGTTTCTTTTCATTCAAAGTTTTCAATTGGATCAACAGTTCAAACAACTTATTATTATTTTTATTTATTTAACATTCTAAAATAGGAAATTTTTGGGATGTTACACGCACCTTCTACGACAACCGACGAGCCAAGTCGTTGCGGAAGGAAACATTTCTTATAGTGCTCGTTTCACAAAAGCTAAAACTTCTTAGGGCATATTTGATTCAAAGGATTTCTAAAGGAATTATATATCCATATGAATTATCCTATAGAGTGTGTTTGTTTTAAAGGAATGAATCCTAAAAAATTCCTATACATTGCTTTCCTACACTACAATCCTATAGGATTTCTAAGAAGAGGTGCGACCTCTTGGAATAATTCCTATATGTCTATGACAACTATGTCATGTACTTAAACCCTACAAATTTAAGGGCATGTTTGATTCAAAGTATTTACAAATGAATTTTGTAGGATTCTTACCTATATGCTATTTCCTATAGAGACCATTTGATTCAAAGGATTGAACCCTTCAAAATTCCTATGTATTCCTTCCCTATAGTATAGTACCATAGGATTTCTAACAAGAGTTTAGACCTCTTGGAAAATTTCCTATGTGTCTATGACAAATATGCCATGTACTCAATCTATTTACAAATTTCCCGCGTTTTTCCTGTGATACAATCAAACGACTTCTGCAACTAATTCCTACATTTTTTGTTCCTATAGGATTTCACAAGTCATGACATACCATTCCTGTGGTTTTCCTATTCCTGTGATTTTAAAATCCTTTGAATCAAACATGCCCTTACTGTGTTCTTCCTGCGGTGCAATCAAACAGCTAACTTTATTGATCCCTATAGTTTTTTCCAATAGGATTTCAAGTGTCATGCCATTCTATTCCTGCATTTTTCCTATTATTTTATTCCACAAATATTTTGAATCTATTTTGAAATAGAGGGAGTACCTACGGAGTACATGTGCAAGGCCATTGTTTGAAAGGAAAAGCTACTTGATCTAAGCAAGTAGTTCTAGCTCCTAGTATAGAGCCATGTTTAAAAGAAAATGCTAGATCATCTAAAGCGATTTGATCCAAACAAGTACTACTAGTACATACTGCAAAATACAATAGCACGAGAAGAACTAGAATCAATATACTCCCAAGTACAAGAACTAGTACACTAGTACTATACTGAACTACTTTGCAGCCAAAATCTATTTTTCTGACACAGTGAAACCCCTCGACTAGAATCAACATCAATATTTAATCCCAAATTTGAATGGCAGATCATCATCAGAATCAAGATGGTAATATATGTCATCTACCACCTTGTGGATGCAAAACGAGTAATCCAGGATGAACCTATCATGTTTATTAATCAGAATATTCCAGAAATCTTTAGTCATCCTGACGGCAGCTGGCGACACGCTTCTCTTGGGATAAAAAAATAGGCTATCTTCGGCTAACTCCTCCAGGTCCACTCCCATCATTGAAGGTTTATAAAAGTGCAACTCCATCATGTACTGCAAAAACTTGCATGTTGTAAACCTGACGCATTGGTCAAATATGGCAAGGCCATAGTGGAGCATGTCAAATCGCATGGTGAACACTGTACCATCATCCCCGGATACAATGGTCTCCAATTTCCATGATCTAGGTACTAGCAACTGCTAAGAGATGTACCTATGTTCCATGCAGCAGTCGAAACTGTTCACTTCTATCAATTGGGCTTTTTCGAGGTTGGCGGGGAGCACTGTGGGTGGGCCGGCGAACTCATATCCAGGCTCAGGGAAGTTGCACGGTTCGTGCGGGCACGTCATCTTATGGTTGACGAAGTCATGGAAGGCGACCAATGTCCCGCATCCATCATTGGGGAATCTGCTACCTTTTCTCCCAGCGGCTTGGTGGCACAACTCCTTGGAGCACGTGGCCAACCGTACGACGCTGGTAATATTCATACGCATAGCCATTTCTCTAAAGGCGTCGTCACCGAACTTGCTCCAGCCACCATACCGAATCGTGTGCACTGAATCCGCCATTGAGTTCAGATGGACTGTGGGCGAGGGCGGATTGAAATATTATTGTTGGGGTTTATTGGAGGAGAGTGATGGCAGCTTTCAAGAATCGACGCAGCAGGCGAGAAATGGCTAGAAAAAATTGTGAAGTGCGCGCTCGAGAGGATCCAAAATGTGGCTAGCCGCATTGGCCAAATGGGGATCGATGGAGTTGGAGAATATGGGAGGCTCTATGAATGAGGGGTGTTTGCGTGTTCCCTCGTCGGTCTTCTGCAGTGCGCAACTATACCGAGGATGCCGATTAGAGTTATATCTAGACTAGCAAACGGTCACGTCCCGGCTCAGTGTTGTATTGTCTCATCACATAGACTAGCTATAAATAATACCATAAATAAGTTTTATTGTGTTTAAGTAAAGGACATGAACCCACATTTATCGAGTAAATTACATTTAGTACCACAATTGAGGCCATGGTAACAGGTTTAGTGCCACTTTTGCAATGTTTTGCGTATATGTACCGCTTTTAGGGTGAGCTGTTACAAATGGTAAATATGTTTTAGCTAATCGAGTTTTAACACCTAAACTAATATGATGGGCCCACAATTAAGCAATAACATGGACCTAGTGCCCACCTATCATCCCTCTAGTCTTCTTCCCCACCTTCCTCTCTTCTCTCGTATCCTTCATCTGGAGCATCTTCTCTCTTCATCATTCATTGTTCCTTTTGGCCTTACTTTTGTCCAATCTGGTAGCAAATCTGGATAAGCAAATCTAACCAGCACATTCAGTAAACGAAGCATATTTATGCAAAACAGCTACATAGGATATATAGTATAGTACTTAACAAGTTTCGACAATTATGATACTCAGAAGTAGCAGTGGACAAGTTCAACACATACAATACAAAAGAAGCTGCTTTATAGCAGCAGCAACACAAAAGATCAGCGCACCTCCTAGCCTCTGCCACCTTCCTCTGGCGCTTCCTCCACTTGTTGCTTCCCGTTCCCTTGACCTTTTACTCCTTGGGCTTGATCAGGGGCATGCGACCCTCTTTGATGGCCACATTCTGGAGGTTGCGGAGGTGAAAGCTGAGCGCCTTGTGCTTTTCTCTGAAGGCATGGACGTTCACGGTGTGGCTGTAGGTGGTCACGTCCTCGGCATGCTTCACGAGGCAGTTGAAGTCGGTGCCGTAGAGTCTCCTCTTGGAGAAGGGGAACATGTAGACATCGCTAGCGAAGTAGTGGTCGTACTGGCCGGACTAAAGCCTCCTCAGCACCTGACGAGTCTTGGTGTGCTTGTACTCGTCGTCGCTACTATCCAGCTGTTGGAAAAAATAGTAGCGTGCGATATGGACATGATTGAGATCCCTTGATTATTGCGATTGATGATTTGCACAAATTAGTCGATTGATATCCCATGATTATTTGCATAAATTAAGTGAATGGGTTAAATTACCCAATCCCCATATATCAAAAAAAATCAAATACTGATCCCAACTACAGATTAGTGCTAGTACAAACTAGGGAATCCCTTAACTACAACTTGGAGGACAAATAAAATAGGATTGAAATACGAATAGGGGGATTCCTCGAAGCACAAGATCATTAGCTTCTATAAAGAGATCTAGCATCCAACGATTGAAAATGCAAACAGCTGAACCCTAATAATACATGATCTAGCATCCAATGATGGGAATGGGGGAAGAACAAGGGAAGGGGAGAAAACCCTAGTTACCTCCAACCATGGGTCAGCGATCCTGGTGTCATAGGGGTTCTCTGGGCATATGTACTCCTACTCTTCATAGGGGTCCCAATCACACGGGATCTTCCCACGACCGGCGGGGGCCTCCTCGCCGGAAGCTATGGTGTTAGAAGGCACTGGGACCAGGATGGGGATGGCTGTTGACTGTGATGCCTCGATTGGGACCAAGAAGGGGACAATGGCTGACCATGATGCCTTGACGGGGGCCAGGACTGGGACGGTAGGTAATTGCGATGCCTCGTCGGGGGCCTGGACGAGGAGAGGACTTGCTCGCTGAGGCCTTGGAGGTGACGATGGCCAAAGCACCTTTCTTCTCCATCGCCAGCGCGCTTGGGGTTTTCCTGGGGTTTTGCATAAGGTGGTGGGATAGTGGAGATGGTTGCGTGAGTGAGTGAGTGAGTGAGAGTGGGGAGGCGGAGAGGTAGGGAAAGGGAGAGTGTGTCCATAATAAAGGTGATAGGAAGGGACATTTTGTTGCACCATCGTGCACCGCGTATCCGTGTACTCTACTGCACCATGCATGGTGACACGCGTCCGCTAATAACGCCCCGTGCACCATTGTCACATTTTTTTCCTCATGTCTAAAACCCTGGCGAGTTAGGTGTACTCGGTTATACCCTCAAGATTAACAATGGCAATTTGGTTGTACTCAGTTTTCCCCTCGAGCACTAACACTTCCGCATGCAATATACTTTGTTTTACAATCCGGTGGCTGAGCCATGCTCTTTCTAGTAGTACTAGTAAGTTGCATGTGCCTTGCACGTGAGACATGCATAAAATATAGAAGTATGATGTATCATCACTTTATTTAATTGTAATAGGTAAAAATGAGCCACATTTATTAAGTATGGGTATATATTTGGTTCTTTGCACATCTATAAACCTTGGTTGTTCAGGTTGAAAATCCAATAATGTCTATACATGGTAGAACAATACTGCGAAGATGTTTATTCCAAAACTCGTCAAATCCCATGGTTAACGTTTTCATGACATGTAGGGCACACGACATGATAGGGTGTGTCATGCGTAAATATTTTAATTTCTTTTTTCTTTTTGTTTATTTCATGTGATCATTGTCAAAAGGGGTTCAAAAGTTGTCAAAATGCAAAATCTTAGCAAGAAGTCAAACCAGTCGTCAAAACTCTCAGTGGTTTCTGATATATTAATTGACCATCTGATATGGGTACCTTCAAACTCTTTTTAGGAAAAACTCACAAAGCATCCTACAATTTACTAGCAGTAGTCAAATTTGACCTAATTTCGATAAATCGGCATCAAGTCATTCGAGTGGGCGGAGTTAGCTAGGAAGTTTGAGAACTCATAAAACATGGGAAATCGTAAGTACAACATGTTGGTCCTCTTTATATGTCTGAAAACTTGTCTTATGGTATCCAGATCCATGATCTTCGGACTTTCTTTACAGAAAAGAACAATCTCGTCATCACTCGGAAAATTGAGAATGTTCTTTCCTCATAGTTGGAAACTCACACTGACGACATTGTTTAATATAATAATATGCACCCATCAACCTCAGAAAAAACATTTAATTCAAGAGCAATCTATCACGCTTACTAGAAGCTCAAATTTGACGTTATTTCGTTAAATTGTCAAGATGCACAAATCTTAGCAAGAAGTTGAAGCTCTCATTAAAACTCTCAGTGGTTTGATATATTAATTATATCCTCAATGGGTACCTCCAAGAGCTTTTTTTCAAACTTTCAAAACAACCTACAATTTACTTATAGTTTCAAATTTGACCTAATTTTTATAAATTGACATAAATTCATTCAAGTGTAGGCTCAGTTAGCTAGGAAGTTTGAAAACTCATAAAACATGGGAATCGTAAGAACAACATGTTGCTCCCAATATATATATGTCTATAAACATGGCTTGTGGCATCCAGATCCAATATTCTTCAAACTTTTCTTTACGTAAAAGAACTATGTTCACATCACTCGAAAAATTGAGAAATGAATGTTCTTTCCTCATTGTTAGAAACTCACACCGATGAAATTGTTTACTACAAGGAGATGCACCCCCATTTAGCTGTGAAAACACATTTAATTCAAGAGAAATCTATCGCGCTTACTTGTGTAGCTCAAGTTTGACCAAATTTCATTAAATTGTCAAGATGAAAAATCTTAGCAAAAGTTGGACCTATCATCTAAAATCTCGGTGGTTTCTGATATATTAGTTGTGACTTCCTGGTGGGTACCTCCAAAAGCTTTTTCGTAAACTTACAAAGCAACCTACAATATACTTGTAGTTCAAAATTTTCACCTAATCTTGGTAAATAGACATAAAGTATTTCAAGTGGACAGAGTTAGCTAGGAAGAAGTTTGAAGACTACTAAAACATGGGAATTAATCATAAGTACAACATGTCGGTCCAGTATATATGTTGAAAGCTTGGCTTGTGGCATTCAGATCCATATTCTTTAGACTTTCTTTTCGGGAATGAACAATCTAGATCATCATATCTCAGAAAAATTAGAATGTTATTTCCTGATAGTTGGTGTAACATCCCAGAAATATAACACAAGGATCATCAAACTCTAACCACTAAAATTAGGGTTAACAAAAAAAACTTTGATTAATTTAAAATCATATGAATGCATGTGTGAATGAGATGATTTGATAAATGCACGAATGAACTTGTGTGATTAACCTAAATAGCAAGAAATGGTTTAAAGATGAAAATAACATCATATAAAACATTTCCATGCAGAAACAAAACAAGAGAAAATCAAAAACAAATAAAATAAAGCAAATGGTCATTTTTGCCAATCTTGCTCACTAGGTCACTTTGAGTGTTTCTAGTTCAAGATTTCAAACAGAAACTTTTCCAACTCTTTTCAACCCTTGCTAGAACAAGTAAAAGTGAATCAAAGCCCACCTTTCAAACTTGCAGAAACATTTGGCAACCTCATTCAAATCACAATTCAAAATTGAATCTTTATCATATGTGAAGATCACCCATTTTCAAAACCCAACCAAACCAGTGCCCCTTGACTACTCCAAATAACCAGTCACTCCCTAGTATGTTCCTAGCGAACACCTTGCAGATACAAATCAAACAAACCTCAAACACAATAGTGTGCAGTAAATTTGGCCTAACTTGTTCCCTATCTAGCTCACACTATGTAACTACCTCGGTGAATTACGCTCCTAGTACAAGCCTGGATGATCAGAAATGGTTGAAATAGTACGGTGGGGCCCAAATGCCACTCACAGGTAGACCTTTCGGCCGTCCCAACCATTTCCAAACATCGGGACAAGAACGGGCGGCGTAATCGGCAGGCGAAGGGATCAACTACATACACAAATGAGTATGTATGCAAGCCACCATACAATAGTACATCAGAGCCATTCCATCTAAAAAGAAAGGAAATATAGCAACGCCATACGGCAAGATCCAAATATCCTAGATAGATATAATAGTTTAGGATATCTCCTCATACATCAATCAACAGAGTATCAAGCGGAAGCGGAAGACAAAATCCGAGTACGGATAAGAAGCAAATCGGCATAAGATGCCCCATAAATAAGCACATCCCGCCCACAGATCTCACGGATCCCCGTTCCCGGAATCTCTACACCGAATGATCGTTGGCCACATCGTCCGTCTCTTCCACCCAGTGTCCATCTTGCGAGGGTACCTGTTCATCTGAACCAATAATTTATCGTGTGAGACCCTAGGGGTACTCAGCAAGTCTTTATGCCTCTAAAGGGGACACAACCTGGGGTGACGCAATTGCAGCAAAAGATAAACCCTAACAGTTCTATAGATACTCGCTAACCATCCGCCTAACCAGAGATAGACGGATGTCCGTGAATTAATAACAACAGTTATAACAGTTATAAAGGTAATCTTAACAGATCCATCCTCCTCCTCGCTTACCGACGAGGAAGCGGACGAACAACCCCCATCTGTTGGCAGTTTTATTATCCATTCCATGAGTATTGCACTGTTTACTAGTCAGGTACCTGGTCTAGTCAAATTAAGAGCGGTACTTTAGTTATGCTTGTCTATGATCGAGAAACTGTGCTCCAAGTCGTCCATAACCGCGGACACGGCTTTCAGAAAGTTTTACCCTGCAGGGGTGCACAAATAGCAACACACACTCGATATGCCTCGGAAAAACCAAATCAAAACCCAACGAGACAGTCACGACAAAGCAATTACAGGATTCAGAAATATTTCAGGGGGCCACCCCTTTAAGTAGATCCCGCAACGAAGCCGGCCAGCTCCGAAACGGGCTTAAGGTTGTGGAGGCGGCTGTAAACGACTGGGAACCCGAAAGTGTGGCTGGGCTTGTCGATACAGCGAAATCGGGCCACGATCCTAAACAGTACAGTGTGCAGTACCTCGCACAATTTAAATAAAGCAGTAAAACATGGCATAAGTACAGGATAGTAAATAAAACCTCAAACTAGTTTGTGGCCCCAAGAAATAAGAATGAATCAAGCTCTGGCTCAGGGGGGTCCATAAGGCCTCCCGGATGTGGATAGCGCGAATATTCATGGAACAGGAATCAAGTACTCGGGGTCTTACGGGACACAAGTGAGCATAAAAACCAAATAACAGATATTGCTCACCGGTGCCACTTTCATTAGTTATCCCATTACTACTCAGGTTAAGTTGTTTAAGTACCTCGTTATCCATCAGACACTCACATACCCTACACATGCTGTTCTACGACTCGCATGGCTCAAACAACTCCTGTAGTAATGGCTCATGGGATGGGGGAACAAGCTTCGGTGGGGTTTAAAAGTAAAGGCTATGCAGTACTTGGGATTCAGTTTAATGCAATCGCGACTCAATGATGCAAGAATAAGATAGAGGCAATAGGTACTATATGTATGCAAGCATGTGGTAGTGCTTGCCTGGCAGCTCAGTTGAAGCAAGGGATGGATCTGGGTAGTGCTCCTGGTTCTCTTGGTATATCCCCTGCTCAGCGTCTATTCGAAGAAGAACCAAACAAACAAGGCCAACATAAATAAAGTGCACAAGCATATGAATAAATGCGACAAGCAAACAATCATGCCATGATGAATGATGCACAATTTGCATGGCATTAAAGTAGCATGGCATGGGTGAGGTGTGGCATACAAGAATAAATCATTTTATTGAGTTTTGGGCTCATTTTATACTCATTTTAGTTGCTGTATACTTTATATTTATATGATGCATGCTTCAATTCAAACCATGGAATGCATAAACAGAAAGGTCTCGTCGAGCTAATCATTCTAGACATATTATTTATTAAATTTGGACTTATAAATCAAAAGTTATTAATTATTTAAGAAAAGGGCCATTTATTGTAATTTAAATAAACTTGGAATTTTAAATGTCCAAAATATATTTTGAATGGCATATTTGAATTCCTTACATTTTTCTGATTTGAAAACATATATTATTTGCATTAATTGGATTAATATTTGCAAAGTTATTTAAAAACAGAAATTAATTTGAATTTGAAATAATTTGAAAAAGATTTGAATTTAAACAGAAACAGAGAAATGCTTTTGCTACTCAGGATTAGCTCAACACAGACGCTGACGGGTGGGCCTCTCTGCTGACTGGGATTCTACTGCGCAGAAACATTTTACACTGCGGGTGTAGCTAGCCACTGTGGCAGACAGGTGGGCCAGGGCGACCTCAGGCCCACGCGCCAGCGAGCGAGCGCGCCGGGACCGACAGGTGGGACCGCGGAGGGAGCGCGGGTTGAAGCGGAAAGAGGCCAGGGGGTTTCCGGTAAAAGTGCTAGCGCGGCTGACAGGTGGGGCTCGATGGGTTGCGGGTTGAGGCAAAAGGGTTTGGAGGGGGTATCTGCAAAACGGAGCGCCGTACTGTTCCTCTTCCTCCGCGGACAGGTCGGTGCTCGCGCGAGGCGGGGATTCGAACCTGGGATGCGGGGGTGCGTGCTGCGGGGCGCAACCAGCGCGGTGAGGTGGGGGTTGGTGCTAGGGTTGCGGACGGGGCCTAGATAGGGCCTACGCGGCGCTATGGCGAGGCGGACCGAGCGCGACGCCGGCGCACAGAGCATGCACGACGGAACGATCGGCGAGGCTAGGGCGAGACAGCAAAGGGGACCTTGTCAGGGAGGGACAGGGGCTCACCGAGAGGGTGTTGACGGCGTTGGATCGGGCAGGCGAGCAGCAGGGCGACGATGAGGCAGACGCACCGAGAACTAGGGTTTCGCGTCGGGTCGGTGGTGGTCCAGCGCTCCTGGGGCTCCTCCTCCTCGACGAAGAGCACAGGTGGCCTCCTAGGCGTCTCCTCACTCTCCCAGGCTTCTTCTCGGACGTGCTGCACGGACGGACGGACTGGGCGTGGTGGAGGCCGACGGTGGCCGGCGTCGGGGGTAGACGGTGGCGGGGGAAGGCAGGGAGAGAGGGGGCGGCCTGGGGTGGATCTGGGGGTGGCAGAGAGGTTGTGGGGGTGGTGGTAGGTAGCAGAGGGAGGGAGGTACCGTGGGCGCGGGTAGATGGGTAAAGGTGGCTCGGTGCCACCTTTCCCTCCTCCTCTTTCACGTGCCAGGGCTGGGCACGACAGTGCAGGGGCAGGTGTAGCTGGCAGGTGGGGTAGGGCAGGCCAGGGTCGGGGTGGTTCGAGCTGGGGCCCCTAGGGCAGAGAGAGAGCAAGAGAGGGAGAGGTGTGGCTCGGGTCTAGGGTTGGAGCTAGGGTAGGCTCGGGCTAGGGTTTCTTTGTGTGGTGGAGGGGTAGCTAGGGGGGTCCCGGTGGGTCGAGCTAGGTCAGGTCATGGTGGGGTAGCTCGGCATAGAGAGACCAAGGGGAGGGTTAGGTGGTAACTAGGGTAGATGAGGGTTAGGCTAGATGGGGGTGGTTTAGAGAGAGGGGTAGATGGTTTAGATGAGGTAGGAGGTTTAGAGGGAGAGGAAAGATGAGGTGGTGGCAATCCTTTGACAAGATCAAGCAAGGCCCAAAACAAGCTCAAGCAAGAAATGGCCAAAAGAGAGAAGAAAAAGGAAGGTGGTGATGGTTGGATGGAGATGATGTTGGGGTTTTAGAAAAGATCCACTTAAAATGCAAATACAAACCAAAGCTAGCAAAAGATGGTTCTTGCATGGCCCATGCAATCAATTAATGCCATGCTTATTTTGTGAGAACAAGATTAATACATGGCATTATTATTATGCATCCCCAAAATTGGAATAAAAGCCAAGCAAACAGAATTAAAAGGATGCCCCATGTGAAGTAGATGGAGATGACCATTTTGGAAATACAATGGAACTTGCTAGTGCGTATATGCCACTAGGTAGTTAATAAGCCCACAAAATATCCCAACATGATGATAACCCCAAAACAACACATATGGAAGCTAGGACAAGGTCCCACTCACAAGGCATGCAAAGGTGGCCATGTGGCTCTCATGTTTCAATATTGTGAAAACAACATGATGCTAAGATGAGAGCATGTGGAATAGAATTGGATCCATCCCAACCCACATGAGCTAGAGGTAAAACCAATAAGTGCCAATCTCATATTTAATTGGATGGTGGAATTATAAGGTGGTGAAAAAGAAAGGTGGTGGAGTTAAACAAGAGATATGCCCCCAACTCAACTTGGGCATTAAACAATATATCAAGAACCAAATACATTATCAAGAGGCAAATACAATTAATAATGCAGATGAGATAAGAACCAAATGGAAAAGGGTTTTATATGATGCTCAAATGCAAGGTGGCATGATGACATGAGCATGATATAATGATGATGCAACAATTACATATTTGAAGTAGCCATTATATAGACTAGGCTAGTAGCATTGCAATTGTTAGACAATTGGGATGCTACAACTCTCCCCCACTAAACAAGAATCTCGCCCCGAGATTCCTAGGAAAAGAAAACAACACAAGGAGAGGCGGGTGTTCAGAACGAAGGTGACCCTCACGTTCCCAAGATGATGAAGAACGGAATGGTGCGACCACTACACCTTGCAAAACTTGCCAGACTTGTTGCGAGTCTTGCATTTTGCTTGAGGCACAAAGGGTTAGGAGAATTGAAGGATTGTCGTGAGACAAGAAGGATAGGATGGACATAGCTCCGGTTTTCGCAGGAAACAAGATAAAAGAAGAGAACCACTTGCGAAAGAAAAGACAAGATGATGCATCGTGGATAAAGAAAGACACGCCGTCAAGATTAAAGCTTTACCGATACTAGAGAGGATGGATCTTTGTCGCGCCGGAAGAAAAGAGCTAGGTTGGAGAGGCTTGAACCACTATGACAATAGCATCGTATCCTCTCTCGGACTAGAGAAAAAGAAGTATGGAGACAATATTGCCTTCAAACAACAGAGTCCCTTGATGTCAACAGAAAGATTTAGCTAGACGTCGCCGAATTAGATTCTTCTTGCGCCGGTAAGAACCGAAGGATCACGCAATTGAGGTGCGCGGATATAACTTCTAGAGACGGATGTGAAGCCAGATCATGGTGGAACCCTGAGAGCAACGAAGATGGAGGATCTGGAGTCTATTGTAGAGATACTTATTGCTTTCTTTAGCCTTGAGGCCAACGCAATAGATTTGCGGCTGATGGCGTCAACCATAATTGGCTTTACCACAGCAAAGAATTGATGAAACGAAGAGAGATAGTTCCTTTCATCTTGATTGGGGATGTAGAGCACCGGTAGAAAGACGAGGACAGAAAAGAGTTTGCGCTTGTTTCCACCAGATAATTGAAGATTTTGCTCCGTGTAGGATACGACGAGATCACCGACAAGAGATTATTGATTACTTTCTTCGAGAGAGCACTCCGGAAAAACAAAGACGGAAGTAAAAGTATCGAGGGATAAAGGCCACTTCTAACTTCCGTGGAATGAGTGAAATCACATTAGTTCACCAATTCAATGTACAAGAGCGAATGATAAGAGTAGTGGTATGGTAGCTACTCCATCCCGCACTCAAAGCATTACTTCGCACATGAATCAGAAAACCATGCAACCCAACTACCGAAACAGACTGAAGGTATTGATAAGAAGAGCTCACGGAACTCCGTAAGAAAACAAAGATTGATGCCAACGATTCACCGGATCCAAGATAGATAAGGGTGATGATGTTGTCGACATGTCATAAGTAACCAGCCACCGGAAAGATATGAAGGAAGATCACGGAGATCAACTGCAAGATTCCACAGATAAAGAAAAAGAAAACACCAACTTGAGCAGAAGGAATACAAGATCTGGAAGGTCTTCATGGCCTCCGGTGGATTGAGCATAGATGATAGAGCGAGAGGGTTTCAAGAGATCACTTGACGAGACTGAGGTGAGAGAACTCCATGTTCTTCTTGAAATAGTTGAGAGAGATTTAGCGGTCTTGAGGAAAACTTTAGCGGAACGACGATGATAACTTGCCAACAAAGAAAAAAAACACCGGGTTTGATTGAAGATGGAAGAGGGAATTAACAATGGACTTGCTAATTCCAGAATTGAAGAAGATGCACTGGAGAATAGATTATCTGGCCCTTCGGAAGAAAAAGAGATGTCGCCTGGTTCACATTGCCGATTGGGTCGCCGGTTACAAAGATAAAGAGACCTTGGATGAAGAAAAGATGATAGATCGTACCTTAAGCAAAACTATCAGAGACAAAAAGATGCAATTCCCTCGTATCAAAGGGAATTTTGCAGATATGGGGTTGAAAAAGATGTGCAGCATGATAACAGATGATAGACCTCCGTAGTGATTTGGGAAACTCTGGATTGAGCGCCGGTGACAAAAGAATGAGTTAGCATGGACATGCTGATAAAAGAGAGATAGATAATGTTTCACACACGACTGGCAAGGAGTGTGGAAACACAGATGGACCAAAGAAAAATTTTCCGCATTTTTCGGCATTAAAATACCAATAGATGCGCAAAACACTTATCGAGAAGAGATTAGCAACAGATGCTTGCACCGAAAGAGGAGTTGCTAGAAGGAAGAACACCCTTAAGAAGATGGCACCGGGTAACAAGGAGTCAGATAGATCGCGCCGGTTTCCAAAGCCTGTCAGTATGGAATGTACCAACAGTTGATAACCAAAGGCAGATATAGATAACATGTTGGATGCAACAGATAGACAAGGAATTACACACACACACACACACTAACACAGATACACAACCTATGGTACTACGGAAACCCAGAACACGTGAATCCTAGTTTGAATTTTAAGAAGAGAATTGAAAACGTTACACTTCCTTACCAGAAAAGGTGGTGGTTGGGTAAGAAGAAAAGTGGAAGCAGTCCTACTCTCGCGTTTTGTTTTTCCCTAATATACATAACTACCAAAAATATTTGCTAGACAGACAACGACCATTTGGCTGAGACCCTGAAGGTCGGGATGGCTCTGATACCAATTGTAACTACCTTGGTGAATTACGCTCCTAGTACAAGCCTGGATGATCCGAAATGGTTGAAATAGTACGGTGGGGCCCAAATGCCACTCACAGGTAGACCTTTCGGCCGTCCCAACCATTTCCAAACATCGGGACAAGAACGGGCGGCGTAATCGGCAGGCGAAGGGATCAACTACATACACAAATGAGTATGTATGCAAGCCACCATACAATAGTACATCAGAGCCATTCCATCTAAAAAGAAAGGAAATATAGCAACGCCATACGGCAAGATCCAAATATCCTAGATAGATATAATAGTTTAGGATATCTCCTCATACATCAATCAACAGAGTATCAAGCGGAAGCGGAAGATAAAATCCGAGTACGGATAAGAAGCAAATCGGCATAAGATGCCCCATAAATAAGCACATCCCGCCCACAGATCTCACGGATCCCCGTTCCCGGAATCTCTACACCGAATGATCGTTGCCCACATCGTCCGTCTCTTCCACCCAGTGTCCATCTTGCGAGGGTACCTGTTCATCTGAACCAATAATTTATCGTGTGAGACCCTAGGGGTACTCAGCAAGTCTTTATGCCTCTAAAGGGGACACAACCTGGGGTGACGCAATTGCAGCAAAAGATAAACCCTAACAGTTCTATAGATACTCGCTAACCATCCGCCTAACCAGAGATAGACGGATGTCCGTGAATTAATAACAACAGTTATAACAGTTATAAAGGTAATCTTAACAGATCCATCCTCCTCCTCGCTTACCGACGAGGAAGCGGACGAACAACCCCCATCTGTTGGCAGTTTTATTATCCATTCCATGAGTATTGCACTGTTTACTAGTCAGGTACCTGGTCTAGTCAAATTAAGAGCGGTACTTTAGTTATGCTTGTCTATGATCGAGAAACTGTGCTCCAAGTCGTCCATAACCGCGGACACGGCTTTCAGAAAGTTTTACCCTGCAGGGGTGCACAAATAGCAACACACACTCGATATGCCTCGGAAAAACCAAATCAAAACCCAACGAGACAGTCATGACAAAGCAATTACAGGATTCAGAAATATTTCAGGGGGCCACCCCTTTAAGTAGATCCCGCAACGAAGCCGGCCGGCTCCGAAATGGGCTTAAGGTTGTGGAGGCGGCTGTAAACGACTGGGAACCCGAAAGTGTGGCTGGGCTTGTCGATACAGCGAAATCGGGCCACGATCCTAAACAGTACAGTGTGCAGTACCTCGCACAATTTAAATAAAGCAGTAAAACATGGCATAAGTACAGGATAGTAAATAAAACCTCAAACTAGTTTGTGGCCCCAAGAAATAAGAATGAATCAAGCTCTGGCTCAGGGGGGTCCATAAGGCCTCCCGGATGTGGATAGCGCGAATATTCTTGGAACAGGAATCAAGTACTCGGGGTCTTACGGGATACAAGTGAGCATAAAAACCAAATAACAGATATTGCTCACCGGTGCCACTTTCATTAGTTATCCCATTACTACTCAGGTTAAGTTGTTTAAGTACCTCGTTATCCATCAGACACTCACATACCCTACACATGCTGTTCTACGACTCGCATGGCTCAAACAACTCCTGTAGTAATGGCTCATGGGATGGGGGAACAAGCTTCGGTGGGGTTTAAAAGTAAAGGCTATGCAGTACTTGGGATTCAGTTTAATGCAATCGCGACTCAATGATGCAAGAATAAGATAGAGGCAATAGGTACTATATGTATGCAAGCATGTGGTAGTGCTTGCCTGGCAGCTCAGTTGAAGCAAGGGATGGATCTGGGTAGTGCTCCTGGTTCTCTTGGTATATCCCCTGCTCAGCGTCTATTCGAAGAAGAACCAAACAAACAAGGCCAACATAAATAAAGTGCACAAGCATATGAATAAATGCGACAAGCAAACAATCATGCCATGATGAATGATGCACAATTTGCATGGCATTAAAGTAGCATGGCATGGGTGAGGTGTGGCATACAAGAATAGATCATTTTATTGAGTTTTGGGCTCATTTTATACTCATTTTAGTTGCTGTATACTTTATATTTATATGATGCATGCTTCAATTCAAACCATGGAATGCATAAACAGAAAGGTCTTGTCGAGCTAATCATTCTAGACATATTATTTATTAAATTTGGACTTATAAATCAAAAGTTATTAATTATTTAAGAAAAGGGCCATTTATTGTAATTTAAATAAACTTGGAATTTTAAATGTCCAAAATATATTTTGAATGGCATATTTGAAGTCCTTACATTTTTCTGATTTGAAAACATATATTATTTGCATTAATTGGATTAATATTTGCAAAGTTATTTAAAAACAGAAATTAATTTGAATTTGAAATAATTTGAAAAAGATTTGAATTTAAACAGAAACAGAGAAATGCTTTTGTTACTCAGGATTAGCTCGACACAGACGCTGACGGGTGGGCCTCTCTGCTGACTGGGATTCTACTGCGCAGAAACATTTTACACTGCGGGTGTAGCTAGCCACTGTGGCAGACAGGTGGGCCAGGGCGACCTCAGGCCCACGCGCCAGCGAGCGAGCGCGCCGGGACCGACAGGTGGGACCGCGGATGGAGCGCGGGTTGAAGCGGAAAGAGGCCAGGGGGTTTCCGGTAAAAGTGCTAGCGCGGCTGACAGGTGGGGCTCGATGGGTTGCGGGTTGAGGCAAAAGGGTTTGGAGGGGGTATCTGCAAAACGGAGGGCCGTACTGTTCCTCTTCCTCCGCGGACAGGTCGGTGCTCGCGCGAGGCGGGGATTCGAACCTGGGACGCGGGGGTGCGCGCTGCGGGGCGCAACCAGCGCGGTGAGGTGGGGGTTGGTGCTAGGGTTGCGGACGGGGCCTAGATAGGGCCTACGCGGTGCTATGGCGAGGCGGACCGAGCGCGACGCCGGCGCACAGAGCGTGCACGACGGAACGATCGGCGAGGCTAGGGCGAGACAGCAATGGGGACCTTGTCAGGGAGGGACAGGGGCTCACCGAGAGGGTGTTGACGTCGTTGGATCGGGCAGACGAGCAGCAGGGCGACGATGAGGCAGACGCACCGAGAACTAGGGTTTCGCGTCGGGTCGGTGGTGGTCCAGCGCTCCTGGGGCTCCTCCTCCTCGACGGCGAGCACAGGCGGCCTCCTAGGCGTCTCCTCGCTCTCCCAGGCTTCTTCTCGGACGTGCTGCACGGACGGACCGACTGGGCGTGGTGGAGGCCGACGGTGGCCGGCGTCGGGGGTAGACGGTGGCGGGGGAAGGCAGGGAGAGAGGGGGCGGCCTGGGGTGGATCTGGGGGTGGCAGAGAGGTTGTGGGGGTGGTGGTAGGTAGCAGAGGGAGGGAGGTACCGTGGGCGCGGGTAGATGGGTAAAGGTGGCTCGGTGCCACCTTTCCCTCCTCCTCTTTCACGTGCCAGGGCTGGGCACGACATTGCAGGGGCAGGTGTAGCTGGCAGGTGGGGTAGGGCAGGCCAGGGTCGGGGTGGTTCGAGCTGGGGCCCCTAGGGCAGAGAGAGAGCAAGAGAGGGAGAGGTGTGGCTCGGGTCTAGGGTTGGAGCTAGGGTAGGCTCGGGCTAGGGTTTCTTTGTGTGGTGGAGGGGTAGCTAGGGGGGTCCCGGGGGGTCGAGCTAGGTCAGGTCATGGTGGGGTAGCTCGGCATAGAGAGACCAAGGGGAGGGTTAGGTGGTAACTAGGGTAGATGAGGGTTAGGCTAGATGGGGGTGGTTTAGAGAGAGGGGTAGATGGTTTAGATGAGGTAGGAGGTTTAGAGGGAGAGGAAAGATGAGGTGGTGGCAATCCTTTGACAAGATCAAGCAAGGCCCAAAACAAGCTCAAGCAAGAAATGGCCAAAAGAGAGAAGAAAAAGGAAGGTGGTGATGGGTGGATGGAGATGATGTTGGGGTTTTAGAAAAGATCCACTTAAAATGCAAATACAAACCAAAGCTAGCAAAAGATGGTTCTTGCATGGCCCATGCAATCAATTAATGCCATGCTTATTTTGTGAGAACAAGATTAATACATGGCATTATTATTATGCATCCCCAAAATTGGAATAAAAGCCAAGCAAACAGAATTAAAAGGATGCCCCATGTGAAGTAGATGGAGATGACCATTTTGGAAATACAATGGAACTTGCTAGTGCGTATATGCCACTAGGTAGTTAATAAGCCCACAAAATATCCCAACATGATGATAACCCCAAAACAACACATATGGAAGCTAGGAAAAGGTCCTACTCACAAGGCATGCAAAGGTGGCCATGTGGCTCTCATGTTTCAATATTGTGAAAACAACATGATGCTAAGATGAGAGCATGTGGAATAGAATTGGATCCATCCCAACCCACATGAGCTAGAGGTAAAACCAATAAGTGCCAAGCTCATATTTAGTTGGATGGTGGAATTATAAGGTGGTGAAAAAGAAAGGTGGTGGAGTTAAACAAGAGATATGCCCCCAACTCAACTTGGGCATTAAACAATATATCAAGAACCAAATACATTATCAAGAGGCAAATACAATTAATAATGCAGATGAGATAAGAACCAAATGGAAAAGGGTTTTATATGATGCTCAAATGCAAGGTGGCATGATGACATGAGCATGATATAATGATGATGCAACAATTACATATTTGAAGTAGCCATTATATAGACTAGGCTAGTAGCATTGCAATTGTTAGACAATTGGGATGCTACAACTACACCCTCAGTAGATCATCTAACTAGTTTAATCCCTCTAGCTCACTGTAAGCAAGACCATGCCATTAATGGCAAGCAGGGCGAGCCTCACCTTGCCACCCCATTGTCGACAGCAAGCTAGGAGCAACACAAAGCCTAACGAGCATGTCTAGCAGGCACCCCACCGTCCACCGCCACTCTCTATCCCATCCCCGAGCAGTGCCAGCCCCTGGACCACACGACACGCCCATGCCAGACCTCTCTGCGCGCGAGCCAAGAGCGCGCTAGTGCGCCACCCTCGACCAGCACCTACAGACCGCGCGCTGCCCTTGCCGCGTGTGTGCCTGATCACCACCATCCCAGCAACCCCACAGACATGCCCGTTCGCCGCCGCGCGGACCACGCGCGCTGTGCGTCATTAAAATAGCCGTTGGACTCGCCCAGAGCGTCGACGCATTCCGACCGATCAGCACTGCCCCACTCCTCGCCACTGCGCCATTGAGCTTCGCCAGGGAGCACAGCACCGCCCCCTACCGTCGCCATAGATAACTAAAGGTAGCATAAAGAGCATAAAATTTGGCCTAATATGATAATCTTGATGTCATCCTAAGGCATGAGATTGAACTTAGCAAATCCTTACTTGTTTACCACCCCTCATTAGTATTTACCACCACGTGTAGATGCTAGTGCTAAGCATAAAACTTTATCAACTTTAGATGGGAATACTTGGTGAAAATGGTTATGAAAACCTTAGAATGATGATTCATTCTACTGAAATGTTTTGACATGTGTTTCCGAACACTCGATGATTTTGATGATGAAAATGTTGAGGCATGAGCCTTAGCCCTTTATAGAACTGATGGTTGTCTAGATGCGATACCAATCCCATTTTACCGTACAACCACAATACCTGAAATTTGGGTAGGGCTTGAATGGAAATTTGTATACCTTAGTATGGGTTCCCTCGTGGCCAAGGTCTGAGCTGAGGCTACCTTGTGAAGATTGTCCACCTGTACAGTACCCAAGATGACACTTGGTCATGGTTGGGAGGCCAAACTCACAGGAGAGGTGCCTATACTAGGGCGTGTAATTGAAAGGTTAGGATTGATTATCCGCATAATGAGTATGGTGAATTCAGGATTGCTCCTGACGGATGTATCGAATGTTGTGGTGAAAGTGTACAATCTCTGCAGAGTGTCAAACTATTCGAATAGCCGCGTCCGCGGTTATGGACAGTTGGAGTGGCAAAACTGTTCCCCCGTCAGATTGTTTTCAAAATGACTTGTGAAATGATCTGTGACTTTGACTTGACCACAACAGAGTTGTGATATGAAATTCAAATTCCCACTTAGGTGTTATAAAACTTTCAACTAGATTTATTTGCTTCGAAACTTAGTAGAGGTAACTTTGGCTTTTTGCAAAATAACCCTAGAGCTTAGTATCCTACTACAAAACCCTCCTTAACTTGTTAGTATTAGTTTGCGAGTACTTAAAGAGTACTCATGGTTTTGTCCCTAGCTATTGCCGTGGCCAGACTATGAAGAGGAGTACCAGGATGACGGACCGCAGGAAGGTTATGACAACTAGGATCATCTGCCATCGTCAGCATTGCCTGTGACCCCGAAGAAGGAGCTTCGCCTACACTATCATTATCTTTACGTTATTCAGCTGTTTGAGTTGTATTAAGAACTGGATCATGAGATCTTTATTTGTGTACGAACTTATGTATGGTTTGTAATGGATGATGTATAGTGATATCCAAATTTGTTATGTCTCACAAAAATGGTAATCCTGGGATTGTGATGTATGGCATAACAGGCATCTGGGATTAAAAATCCAGGTGTTGACAGTTGGTTACTACGAGAAGATGCACCCACCATCTACCACTCTGAAATTACCTTTAATTCGATAGCAATCGCGCTTACTTGTAGCTCAAGTTTGACATATAGTTCAACATTGGTAACAGATGTTTGCAGAATCTTTGAACTAACAGATAGTTTTGTGGCAAAAAGGAACAAGATACAACCAGTTGACAACACTGATCTTACAGATATAACAAACCAGGGAAGTGTGCAGTTTACCACTATATGACAAGGGTAAAAGTGCAACTCTTTGCTCTGAACACAAGAGATCGGGGAATTATGGAAATGATATTCTTCACCCTTTTCACTGAACACTATATAATTTTGGGAGCACAAGCAAGGGGATATGTCACTAGAATCTGGAACCAACAATGTGGATGATGTAACAATATGGATAGGATAAAATGTTTCCTGAAACATAAACTAGAACTAAAATTAAGCCTAATTCGGGTCGGGGAGGGGAGGTGGAAGGGAGAGGGGAGAGCGATGCTCACCTTGAAGCTCGGCGAGGTTGAAGACGATCGGATGCTGCAGGAGGAGGACTAGAGGGTGCTGCAAGAGGATGTGGTGCAGAAGGACGAAGACATTGGCGTAGGGCGAGCAGCGTCCTCATGTAGGCCTCCTGCAGGGGCGGGCGGCGTCCTTGTGTCGGGACTCCTCCTTCACTGTGCAGGCACCAGAGACTGAGCAGCGACATGAAGGGGTAGGGGGACGGAGGAAGGGGCTTACCTCGACGATGGTGGATGGCGGGCTGCAGCGGGCACGGCTAGCAGGAAGGGGGACGTCGACGCATCTTCTAGGTGGACAACCCGCAGTACTAGGAAATTCTTCATCAGTGGCGCATCTATATTGGGCTTCTGTGGCGCATGGCAGGGACGCCACTGTTATCTCTCCACTGATGAAAACTTCTGTGCCGCATTTTGGCTGATGCGCCACAGGACTCTGTTCAGTGGCGCATTCTGGAAAATGCACTGAAGTGCTATGCGCCACAGAAGGTAAAAACGATGCGCCACTGGTTTGAATATCAGGTATTAAAAAAATCGAAACTTGTCCAAAT
This sequence comes from Avena sativa, assembly GCA_916181665.1. NCBI lineage: Eukaryota > Viridiplantae > Streptophyta > Magnoliopsida > Poales > Poaceae > Avena > Avena sativa. Next base: position 206,182,104 of record OV702296.1, read on the forward strand.
ATACAATATTATACAAGTGTTATACAATATTATACAAAAACAGTATATTTGACTTAGTATATGAAAACAAATATAATACAAACACGAATATAGTGCCATCACACTACTTAGAGCCCGAACGAGATAGACAAGTGGTCATCATATTATAATACAAGTCAAAGATGGCTAACTCCTCTTTCAACGTGGCTAACTCCTCTTTCAACAACCCGAGATAAAGATGCATATCGACACCTGGCTGTTTCGGCCCCTGAATAAGAATGCTCATGTGTACGTACCTTTGCTTTGTGTAGAGCCACGAGGGGATGTTGCACGGCCATACAAACACGGTCCAGGTGCTATGCGTGCTACTCTGGTTGCCAAAATGATTGAGTCCATCGGTGCTCATACCCAGCCTGACATTCCTTGCATCGTCCCCGAACTCTTCGAACTCGATGTCCAATGCATTCCACTGGCTAGCGTCTGAAGGGTGTGTTAGGATCTTGCCCTGCTCTGGATAATCTTTGGGTTTCTCCCTTTTCGCGTGCCACTTCATTAGATTTGCTTCCTTAGGATCTACGAAATATCTCTATAGACGGGGAATTATAGGAAAGTACCATACCAATTTTCGAGGAACTTTCTTGTTCCCTCTCTTGTACAGTCCATGGCCGCACATCGGACATGTGGTTCTCTCCACGTACTCGTTACGATAAAGTGCACAATCATTGATGCATGCGTGGTATTTAACGTGCGGTAGGTCGAGAGGCCACACGATTTTCTTGGCCTCCTCTATACTTGTTGGCAATTTGTTCCCGTTAGGAAGACGATCGTCCCAGAATTCCATGTTAGCATTGAAGCTCACGTCGGTCCATTTGTGTTCTGCCTTCATCTCTAGAGCCTTGAGCGTTACACTCAGGCGTGTATCCTCGGGCTGACACCCAGGATACAATGGAGTCATCCCATCTAACTCCATTTGTGCCAGCTTGGCTTTCTCTCTGGCTGTAGCTTTGGCGTTGCTCGTCTCCTTGAGAAGCAGTTGCTAAACATAGGTGTTCGCTTCTTCTCCTTCTTCATGATGGTCATGCCCGTCGACATCTCCTTCTTCGTCATGATGATCATGCCCGCCGCCGGTATATTCTTCATCATCATGACCATGCCCGTCGAGAGACTCTTCGTCTTCTCGCCCGCCCAAGTCTTCATGATGACCAACATCATTTACTGCCAGCTCCTCATCGAAGTCGTCGCGCATGAAACCACGCCTGAGCAGGTGATCCTCCAATTGTCCAGAATCAGGGTCGATCCAGCGCTGGAGTTTGCTTGTTCGACATTGACATCTTCTCTGGGTCTTGTTGTTCTGAATCATGTCCGCCTTGGCGTCTTCTTATACCTAGTAACTCGACTTTCGCTCATGCTGACGACCATGGTAGCCTGCGCGATATGCACATATAGAGAAAAAGATAGAGAGTACGTTAATTTGAAACAACACCTTATGCACACACAAAACACACATGCATGGTCGTCGGCGAAAAAATTCGGCATGACCTTTCCTAAAAGTTGGACATATGGGTGGTACAAAAATTTGCCAAAATGGAAATGAATCAACATTTCGGCAAACATCCATGCACCACACCGGGACAGACAAGCAAAAACAAGAAACTTCTTCTCATGCAAGCATTCATGCACCACACAAGCTTCATGCACAAACATCATCTTCGCGCCATGCATGCATCACATATACACACCGCCCGTGTGACAAGCTTTACACCTACAAAACATGCATATTCATGGCCAATTACTCACCAGGTAGATTGAATACCGAGTCGAGCGCGTGATGTGAGAGAGTGTGGATCAATAGATCTATAGAGATATAATAGTACACAAATATAGATGTGGAGGAGAAATGTAGGTGTGTTTTAGATCTACTAGTTGGAGAAAGGGTTTCCCTAACCAATCTATCAGCTATAGTAGGTTTAAATACAAAAAAATGTAGAAAATTATAGACACAATGGGGTGGGAGAGAGGAGGAAGACGGGCTGGGAGGAGGGGGAAGAAGGATGCGAAATGGATGGTGGTAGATAGAGGGGTGCAAAGCTGCAACCTTTTTTGTGCAGATCTGGTCGAAGGATTCTGTGGCGCATACAGGCAATATGCGCCACATAAGTTCAATCTTATGTGGTGCATACTGCGTGCATGCAACACAAAACCTTGGCCATAGGGTGCAGTGGGGCCAGACTGTGGGCCCCGTGACTCAATGTTCTGTGGCGCATAGCACACATATGCTCCACAGAACCTTGGCCATAGGGTGCAGTGGCAGACACTATGGGCCCTAGGGTACAGTGGCCAGAAACTGTGGTCCCCTGCACTTAGTGTTCTGTGGTGCATATTGCTGATATGCACCACAAAAGATTGAACTTCTGTGGCGCATATCAGCTATATGCGCTACAGAACACTGAGGTCAGATCTGCATGAAGTAAAGGTGGCAGATAGAGATGTTTTAATGACACCCCTATATATATATACCACACTCCCTGTCCAAAGCAACATACCTTCCCCTGATGTCTTCTTCACACAACTCGTCGGAAGACTCGCTGGAGAGCACAGCCCGCTCGCGTTCCTTGCAGCCTACTCGCAGTGGAGGGGCGAGGTCGAGGGGCAGTGCTCGGAGTCAGATGCCACGGGATTCGGAGGTCAACCTAATTGAGGAGGAGGCCAGACTGTGGCACGAGGCCCTCTACAACAAGGCCATGAGGTTGTACGCCGTGCTCGCGTCCCCGGAGGAGAGGGCGCGCATGGCAGAACCAATCGGGTGGCGGTCGGTTCTCGACCCCAACGTGTCCATGGAGGACCACGTCCGCAGGCTGCGGGCGCGCATGAATAGGGAGGTTTGGCATCTTCCACCGCCATCGCCCCCACCAGCTCTATGAAGGGATTTGCAATGTTGTAGTTTGTATATTTGCAATGATGTATGGCATTGTTGTTTTGCTGTTCAAGGCTATGCGCATGTGCATTTTGCAACGATGTATGCCACTACACATGTCTATCTACTAGATTGTCTAGTATATTCTAGCTATTCCACTGGTACTTTCTTAGTTGGGAAAAGCACAAGAGGAAAATGTGTGTACTAGGAAACAAATAATCTGAGTAGCACGAAGCATTCTGTGGTGCATACTGCACACATGCGACAAAGAAGTTTGTTCTTCTGTGGCGCATATGCAACAATGCGCCACAGAAGCTTGTACATAGGTGTCCAGAGAGTGGGGCCCACATAATTGTTCTGTGGCGCATATGGTGATATGCGCCACAAAAGATATAAACTTCTGTGGCGCATCTCCTTCTATGCGCCACAGAAGTTTGGTCAGAGCACGGTTAGACCCCGCCTGCTGTGGGTCCCACCAAACTTTTGTGGCGCATATGGAAAGATGCGCCACAGAAGATTCATGGTCCAACGGCTGGTGTGGTCCCACCAAACTTCTGTGGCGCATGGCATTGAAAGATGAGCCATAGAAGTTTGGTGGTTCTGTGGCGCATTGCTCCAGATGCGCCACTAGATAACTTTTGTGGCGCATGGTCAGAACCATGCGCCACAGAGGGTATGTCTATCTATAGCTAGTTTCCTATTAGTGCCGGTTGCTATGTGTTGGTGGAGAGGAAGAAGAGAGAAAGTGAATCGAGGTGGACCCGATGGATTTTACCCATAGTGTCAGAATATATGAGATGCATATAGACTAATGCATCGTGTATAAGTTATACAAGACACATTCCGGCAGAATTGTCCATAGCCTAGTGGCTATACTCTAGGTCCTATGTTTCCTATTCTAGCCACCCATGTTTGAATCCTGATGGCCACAATTTTTTGGAAACTTCTTTCAAAGGCCATTATTAATGTAAAAACATTGTCCAAACATAATAAGAACTATAAAATATAGTGTAAGTATTTAAAATATACAAATATTGTGAAAACTATAAAAGTGACAATTATGAATGGCTCGATACATAATATTCAATTCAATTAGCATACAAAAGTGGTCATACATGCAATTAGTAGCTAGAGTTTCTTTACAATTATCTTCTTTCCCTTTTTTGTTCGATTAACATACACCTTGCACAGCGAACTAATCCCTGTAACTCGGCGTATTGCCATTATAGTGATTTATAGCAAGAATAGGATTCCGCCACCGTTGTGGGATCTGAACATCGGTAAGCTGTGTTACCTTGTACCCGTCAATCGTACGCCTTACCCCACGTCTCTAAACACGCACTATGAGGACCCCTCCATGGCGTACTCATCGGTAATACCACGATAGTTGGCGCCTACCGTGGGGCAAGAGGCGCTTTGGGCTCTACAGTGGGCGAGGTCCAAGATCTTCGCGGGAATCTGCGAAACCGTAGCCATCGGCCGCGTTCTCTTCTCTAGCAACGTTCCGATCGTCCCTCCCGACGAGTTCTGGATCCCGGCGAAGACGAACCCTACTAGATGCTTGATCGTCCCCATCGGAGACATCCACCTTTTCAATGGTGAAACCGACTCGGGCACTAGTTCCCTGGGAGTCGGAGGACAATCAAGACCCACACGGACCGCCTACGGGTAGGATACGTTCGCGGAAGGTTCGATGTCAGATCTATCTTTGGAGTTTGCCGATAGAGGTCGGAAAAATTCAATGCCCACCCAAACAGCCCCTGTGCAGGATATAACGGTGGAAGATCGCTGCAAGTCCGCCGGCTTCGCCCGTGCGTCTGGAGAGCAAAGATCCAAGTTTGTCGGAGTGGTGACCATCTTCGATCTGGCGTGTTTCCTGTAGAGAGAGGGTGAAAACCCCCGATTATCTTGCCAGGTGGCTCGGTATACGGGACGATCTGGCACATTACCCCAATTCTGATGCCATGTATCACTTTCTGGAAGGACTGGACCAGGGTACACTTCTCCGACATACGCTAAGGCGGCAACAGGACTGAGGACGCCTTACCTTCGAAGCCATGGTGAACACCGTCAACAACTATGTGGAGGTTGAGGAGGCAGCTCAAACAGCTCTCATACTCCTTGACGGAGCCCCTCCGCCTCAGCCACTGCCACCACCGCCTCTGGTCATTGTCGCTGCAGCTGCACCACTGCCTCCGGTCGTGGTTGCAGTAGCTGCACCACCACCCCAGTCATCGTCGCTGTTGTCGCACCACCACCTCCCATCATCAAGGAAGCCCCGGCACCCTCCGACTCCGTGCTTGATGTGCTCTACGCCGACATCAGCGCTGACTCGGAGGAGATAGACTTCAGCCTGGAGGAGCTAGACTCTGCTATGCAAGAGATGGAGGAGGACTACAAACACGACGAGCAGGCCCACAACGCCCTCACATCCCGAGAGGTGTTCTTCGCCATTGGGACGATGATGGATGAAGATCAACTCGGACGAGCTCCGCCTACAGCGCTGTACAAGGGGAAGGGACCACCTGTTGCCGCCAACAATGATCGTACAAAGGTCATGCCCCCTCCGCCTAACCCAGTGCAGCAACCACAGGAACTCGGCACATGTCTCAGCAAAAACAACACCGCAAACCTGCCACCTCCGGCATCTACGTTTGCTGCATCCCAAATCACTCCAGCTGATAGAGTGATGTACGGAAACCTACTCGTCGAGCCAATGACCGTGGCCCATATATGGAACGTAGTCCAGCTTGATGAGAAGCGCCAGTAGCTGCTGGAGGAGGCACATGCCATCGTGGAGCAAGGCTCTAAGCTAGATCGAGATGTGGCCAATGCACATAAGTCAATAGAGAAAGCTAGAGCCATGGAGGCCGAGTATAAGACGCAGCAGCAGAAGACTAAGAAAGCTCCGTCTCACGTCGTCAACTATCCTGTTGTACGGCGAAACCTAGGATGGGCTCCCTCGAATCCACCACAAGCAAAGCCATACATTGACAGCAAAGGCAAGCAGGTGATGCCCACCCCTCTTCTCAACCTCGCCATCGCCAAGGCCCTTCTCGAGCAGGATAAATCACCCGCAGCTGTAGAACAGGTCTCTGACCTCGTGGCCAAGGCGGTGAAACAGCAGGAAAATGCCACCTCTCAGAGGCTTGAGTCTGACCCAGCATTTTGCCAACCTAGACAGTAGAAGCCGCCAAGGGACAGATCTCCTCATGATGTCAGGTCCCAGACGGGTTCGTCAAAACAAAGACGGAGGGATGCACGCAACAGGAAGGCTGCTATCCCCAAATCCTCCGACCATGGAGGAAAGGCTCAACCTTGTCGCCCATCTCCACCGCCCAGCTCTCCCCGACATCGCGAAGACCCCAAGACTCACCATCATACGGATATGCCTCCGCCAAAGAAGAGCGGCATCGTTATCCACGACAACACGGAGCAAACCCATCATGATAGAGAGCACAACCAAGGATGCAAGAGCAGGCTGCGTCATGACCCTCCACGTCCGACAAGCAACCGCGACAAGCATGAGGCATCGCAGGAGGGTAACATCAAGAAGGCTAACCGACCGCCACCTACGCCTCTGTCGCCACCTAGTATCCACCATGGAGGAGAAGGACCGCGTCGTTCACGCAGCCCATCCCCTAATGACAAGAAGAAGAAAAGAAGCCCGGAGCCATACGATGCATGCTCACGTCTGGACAAGATCCACGAGGCCCGGGAAGGACCATACCTGGGACCACATTGCTTTGGACCTGTGATACGGTCCGCAGCTTACCCCAAAGGTTTCCGGATTGACGAGACCATCAAGCCCTATGACGGAACCGCCAAGCTAGCTACATGGTTGCAGGATTATGGCAACGCGGTAGAAATCAACGGGGGTAACCCCAACGTCGCCGTCAAGTACCTCCCATTGATGATGGCGGGAACGACCCGACAATGGATTGATGACTTGCTAGAGAAATCCATCTGCAATTGGTTGGACATGCAAAACCATTCACCAAGAACTTCAAGGGTACATACAAACGTCCCTATACTGTTGGCGATCTACAGCAGTGCGTGCAGGAGAAAGAAGAAACATCTCGCGCATACCTCTCCCACTGGATGGATATGAAGAATTCCTGCGCAGGAGTGCACGCTCAGAGCGCCATGGCCGCCTTCATTGATGGGTTGGAAAGGGGCACGTTGCTCCGACATAAGTTGAAGCGCCTATAGGACAATCACCAACTAGATCTCAACCAGATGATTCAGCTTGCTAGTGAATTCACGGCTGCCAACGACGATGCTCGCGGCTCCCTGCCGGCAATGGCCGTTCCAACTCAAGGTCGGAGGAACAGCAGCACGAAGCGGAAGAGCCTTCCCGAAGAAAAGTAAACCTCCGACATGGTCTCTATGTCATTTGTAGGACGAGGTGATGGCGGACAGCGTGTCCGACGACGGGGAGCTGGTCGTGGGCAGTAGCAAGGTAGTGAAACTACCTCGGCAGTGCTTTGCGTTCCCCAGACCTACAAAGAGTACCGTGATATGTCGTGCCTTGTACACCTCGACGCCAACAGCAAAGCAACTCACACCAATCGCCATTGCAAGTTCGTCACCTATCTCAAGGAGGACATGGAGTCCGGCTACAAAAAAAATTCGGAAGAACAGACCGTGAGGCAAGGGCAAGGGGAAGAATAAGGAAGAGGAGTCCAAGTGCTCAAGTGATATGGACGAGGATGTTGACCCCAAGCACGCCGGCAAGAGCGATGGCAAGGGCAAGAACCCCTTCGAGAAGAAGGCGGCCGTTTTCCACACTTTCCATGGCAGCCCTACCGTCCGACAATAGAAGACCTCCATGAGGATACTGATGGACACTCTACCCCCAGTTCCCCAGTACCTGTGCTGGTCAGAGATTCCAATCACTTGCGACAGCAAGGATCACCCAGACCTCATCGCTACGGAGAACTAGTACGCCATGGTCATCAACCCCCTGATTGACGACAATGAGTTCACCAAATGTATGGTGGATAGTGGAAGCAGCATCAACATCATGTACCTGGATACAGTGCACAAGATGAACTTGACGGAGGCAAACCTAAGGCATACCAGCACCATCTTCCACGGCGTAGTTCCTCATCGGGATGCTCGGTCCCTTGGGTGCATCACACTTCAGGTCGCTTTTGGCGATGTTAATAATTACCGCCAAGAACGCATGACCTTTGAGGTGGTCCCCTTCAAGAGCATGGAGCATGTACCACGTCATATTCGGCCGCGACATCTTCCACGCCTTCATGGCCAAACCATGCTTCGTCTACAACAAGCTCATGATACCTAGACCAAATGTTGTCATCATCGTATTCGGAAGCTTTACCAAGGCAAGGGACTGCAAGATTGGAGAAGCAGCCTTTGCCAGCGTAGAATTCAAGGAGATCCAGAGCAAGATCGATGCCTCGGAGATGCTGGTGTCGAAGAAGAATATTTCTGACTCCGCCCCATCTTTCAAGGCCGCCATCGAAACCAAGTCGGTGGAACTTGTGGTAGGCGATGCCTCGAAGACAACCGCCATTGGGACAAACCTGGATCCCCAATTGGAAACTGCGCTCGTCGTGTTCCTCCGTGAGAATAGGGACATCTTTGCCTGGCAACCTGCCGACATGAAAGGTGTACCTAGGGAACTTGCCGAGCATATCTTGAATATTGATCCAAAATGCAAACCGGTGAAATAACCACTATGACGTTTCGGAGACGAGAAGAGACGCGCCAAAGTAAAGGATATAGCTAGGTTAGAAGTCCTTCACACCCGATGGGTGGCCAATCCTATACTTGTCCCCAAAAAGGGAACCAAAGAATTAAGAATGTGCGTTGATTACACCGCTTGAACAAAGTTTGTCCCAAAGATCTGTTTGCTTTGCCTCACATTAACCAAGTCATTGACTCGACGGCTAGCTCGAAGCTTTTGTGTTTTCTCTATGCATACTCAGGATACCACCGAATTAAGATGAGGAAGTCGGACCAATTGTCCACTTCGTTCACCACACCTTACAACACGTTTTGCTATGTCACGATGACCTTTCGGCTAAAACACACAGGTGCTACGTACCAGCGGACAATGCAGCATTGCCTACACGATCAAATTGGTCGGAACGTGCACGCCTATGTGGATGATATAGAGGTGATGTCTAAAAAGTCAAACGACTTAATCTCTGACTTAAAAGAAACCTTTGATAATATCTGGAAATACAACATGATGCTTAACCCTAAGAAATGCGACTTCGGGGTTGCAGCCGGAAAATTGTTAGGATTCATCGTTTCCCAACGTGGAATCGAGGTCAACCCGGAGAAGATCAAGGCCATCCTAAACATAAATCGTCCGACATGCCTGAAGGACATACAACGACTGACAGGTTGCGTTGCAGCAGTCAGTCGGTTCGTCAGCCGACTTGGAGAGAAGGCTCTGCCGCTATACAAGTTGCTGAAGAAGGTAGACAAATTTACATGGACGGATGAGGCAGATGCAACACTGAAGAAGCTAAAGGAGATACTATCCTCGGCGCCTATCCTTGCAGCACCCGAGCCTGGGGAGCCTATGTTAATCTACATGGCGGCCGCCAACCGGGTAATCAGCATCGTCGTCGTGGTAGAGTGAAAAGAACCAGGGCATGAGTATGGAGTTCAATGACCAGTTTACTACGTAGCAAGGTCTTGACGGAGTCCAAGGTGCGTTACCCGCACTATCATAGATAGCTTATGGAGTATTACTTGCTTCTCGGAAGCTAAGGCACTACTTCCAGGAGCACCCTATCACAGTTGTGAACAAGGATCCACTGTCATACATCATCAACAACAGCGACGCTACAGGAAGGGTCGAGAAGTGGGGCATTGACCTTTCCGCCTTAGAGATCACCTACAAGAGACGTGACGCTATAAAGTCACAGGCCTTGGCGGATTTTATCGCATATTGGACGGAGATTCCAGATGCTACCCCATATGTCGGAGCCAGAATACTGGGTGACGCACTTTGACGGATCAAATATACTCAACGGCTCAGGGGCTGGTGTACTGCTACAGTCACCAACTGGGGAAAAGCTACACTACGTTCTGCAGATCCACTTCGAGGCTACAAACAACATGGCGGAGTATGAAGCACTCATTCACGGACTACGAGTAGCCAAGGATATTGGCATCAAGTGCATAGTTTACTGTGGAGATTCAGACTTGGTTGCCTAGCAGGTGGCTGGCACGTGGAATGCGCAGAATCCGATGATGGAGGCATATTGAGAAGAAGTGGATGAGATATCCAAGAGCTTCTTGGGCTACAAAGTCAAGTATGTACCTAGGGAGCAAAACGAGGCGGATGATCTACTGTCTAAACTTGGATCAGGGCGCAAACGAATTCCGCCTGGCGTTTTCCTGGAGCATCTACGGACACCATCTGTGAAGGGAGCAGACATCGACAACCCGGACAGAGTTGACTCTTTCGTTCACATAGTGACAAAGGTCCCTCCGGCTTGGACACAACCGTTTATGGAATATATCGTACACGAAACTTTCCCTGACGACGAAGTCGAAAGACGGCAAATAGTACGTCGAGCAAAGGGCTATACCATAATCAATGGACATCTCTACAAAAGAATCACCACTGGTTTATACCTTAAGTGTGTTTCCCAGCAAGAAGGTATTGAAATCCTATGTGAGATCCATCTCGGAGATTGTGGGCACCACGCCATCCTCGATCGTTGGTCTCCAAGGCCTTCCAGCAAGGATTCTACTGGCTGACCGCGAAGACAGACGCCGACTAGTTGGTTGAGCAATGCATGGGATGCCAGTATTATACCCGACAACCCCATGTTCCAGCTGAAGAGTTGCGGACAATACCAATAACTTGGCCGTTTGCAGTCTGGGGGCTAGACATGGTTGGCCCATTACAGACGACACCATGTGGGTTTACGCATCTCCTAGTAGCAGTTGAAAAATTCACTAAATTCATAGAAGCTAAACCCATTAGAAAGCTTGATGGGGCAACTGCCCATAGGTTTATCCGGGATCTAGTGGTGAGATATGGTCTCCCACATAGCATTATCATGGACAATGGTAGAAACTGATCACTCGGAGAAGTGGAAGCTTATTGTTGGGACAAGGGCATCCGACTTGACCTATCGTCTGTGGCACACCCATAGTCCAACGGCCAAGTTGAGCGAGCCAATGGATTAATTCCGCAAGGAATCAAGCCACGTTTAGAAGCACTGTTACACAGAGCAGCTGGAGCCTGGGCGAAGGAATTGCCATCTGTGTTGTGGAGTTTACGAATCACACCGAACATATCCACCAGTTGCACCCCTTAGTTCATGGTATATGGAGCAGAAGCCATCCTGCCTTCCGACCTCCTTCATGATTCACCAAGAGTTGCCGCCTATGACGAAGATCACGCTGAAGAATCCAGACGCCTAGATGTGGACCTTCTCGAGGAAGAGCGTCCTTTGGCATGCCAAAGATCCGCCATCTACCAGCAGAAGCTACGCAGCTACCATAGTCTCTACGTTCGACATCGCTCGTTTAAAGAGGGGGATCTGGTGCTCTGACTTAAGCAGAAGAAGTCACACAAATTATCCCCTCCATGGGAAGGACCGTTCATAATAAGCAAGGCGCTGCTCAGTGGGTCTTACTACCTCGTTCACAATCGTGAACTTGAGGATAGACCCAGCTAAGATCATAAGCGTAAGCGACGTGACCCGGATGATGACTACCCGGAGCTTGATCCTCCATGGAACATAGCACAACTACGTCCTTTTTACACTTAGCATATTTTTATCTAATGTGTACATGTTATATGATCAATGAAATAAAGCTCTCTGGTTCACTCATATTTCTGAGTCTTTTACCTCCTTTAGTGTTCATTTTTGGATCGTATAAAACCTTTATGCGCAAGCCTTGCATTTGCACTTGTGAAAATTCCGCCTACGTGCGTTAGCTTAAGTTTTTTGGTCTACACGTTCTTTGTTGTTTTTATGTGGATTCTGGAGTAGTGACTTTCAGCACTTGTTGTCGGTGATTTTGTGCTGAGGTTTTCGACGGTGCCATTAGGCATCATCACCTGAGCGCATGGTTCTGACTACGAGTCTTCCGACTCACGAAAAGTCAAGCATAAAAATCAGAGTAATGGATAATCCAGCACTTGCTTAAAAAATAATTACATGCTGGAACCAGTACTTGAGTAGTAGGAAATTACAGCTATTGTTTTTTTCGCCTTAAGTGATCATAGTAGTTTTTCCGCATACAGAAATTCTAGAGGAAACAAATATTACATAGTGTTTTTTCATTCCTCTAGCGCTGGAGACTTGTAAGCAGCATCGTCGGCAGCAGGAGAGCCATCCTCTTCAAAGTCGGTGGTCTTGAGGGACTCGGAGGAGCTCTGATGATCGCCGACAATGATCTCGAGCGGCACAAAGACATTGTGGTTGACCAACTCGGCAACCCTTGTGTCATAGCCCGTGAGTGATGCCCAGATAGCCTTATGGTCAATCTTCTATCTTTCATCATCTATGTCGGGAAGACCTGAGGTTAGCACATTGATGTCGGCATCTTCATAGTGCGCCTTGACCATCGCCAGCGACAAGCTTGCACCAGCCCATGTACATGAAGATTTCCAGCTTAAAATATGCTTTGGGGCTTCGCGCAAGATCTCCAAGAACTTCATCATGGAGTCCACTTCTTTAATATTGATCTAGAGGGGCTTGGCTATCTCCTTGGTCTGCCTGACGGGGTGTTGATGAAGTTGCCGGCAAGGACCATGCATTCCTTTGGCGGAGGAGGCGACTTGGTCAAACCAATAGGAGCTGCATTTCCGACAAAGGAGCGTGTGAGTTCAATAACACAAAAATTCAAAGTACCTGACTTACAGAAGTACAAGACGGAGAATTACTTACCAAAGATGCTCGCCTCAGCTTGCTGGAGCGTCTCCACCATGGAATCCCACTCTTGTCGGAGGATCTTGTATGCTTCGAGATTGCGCTGATTTTACTCATCAGCAGCTTTCTTCTGCTCTTTCAACATCGCGATCTCCTCCTTCAAGTGGTTGATCTTAGTATTGGCAGACTCCTGCAACGCCTCCATGAACTCCTCATGCATCTTCAAGGTATCGGTTCTCTCCTGCTTAAAGATCTTGTTTTTGCTATCCAGCAACTCAATGTGCTTGGATTGCTCATCCATATCCTTGGCCTTGGCGATGGTTTCTGCAAGTCGGAGAAAGAACAGTACAAAGTGAGTAGCCGGAGACTGACGGCACAAGACCAAGTCGGAGTATGAAAATGAAAATAAAAATAGACTCTTGCTCTTGGTGATTTGTTCCTTCAAGAAGGCAGTTTTACCCTTTTTGGTTTCCAGCTCTGCGCGCATCTTGTGGAACTTCTCATTGGCGACGCCTCTCCGAGCATTTTCATTCTGTGCAAAGAAGATTAGAACCACTTAGTCTACTTGGAGAATCTAGCAGGATAACTAGCCACCTAGAGGCTTGGGGGCTACAGTGAGAGTTTTTTAACTCGGAATTTGCTTAGTATTTCTTTAAGCATCTAGTCGGAACTGATTCAGTTCTGAACTAGAAGCTTGGGGGCTACAGTACGAGTTTTTAATTCAGCAAGTATGCTTAGTCTTTCTATAAGGATCTAGTGGGAACTAATTCTGTTTCAACTAGAGGCTTGGGCGCTACAGTATTGAAATTTACAAACACTACGTGTGCTACTCTGAAAGTATCTAGTCATTCAAACTAAATACTTGGGGTCTACAGTGTGAAGTTTTCTAGCTTAGTCACTCTTATAGTATTCAGATGCAAAATCCTATGGTTTTCCGTCTAAATCCTCGGGGGCTATAGTGGGATACTCATATTAAATGCAAAAGCCAAATAAAACTTAAAAGCGTGATGATCTTGATATTGGTGGAGCTCTCGGCAAATATCTAAATGAAGGAAAGGCTATTTCCTCGCAGTATATCAGCTTGCCGGAGGAGCTCCTCAAGACCGCAAGTCGGAGAGGTTAGCACTTCACCAGGAGCCAGAGTGTAGCTACTCGGCGTAAGCACCGGGTAGACTATATTTGGGAGCTCTGTGGTTGTCCTGGGTGCAGAAATGCCGCCTTCAAGTGACTCTTCACCTACCACCATCGCCTTACTGCTACTGATGGCATCCTTAGTTGGAGCTTCAGCCGTTTTGGAAGCAGTACTTTCTTGTGTCTCCTGCTCGGCGGCAACGACAAATTCCGCGGAGGCAGCTGGGTCCACTTCCATGGCGGAAGGGCTAGAGGCATCCCTAGCCGAAGAGCTTATTGGAGCGGTGGCAGGCCAGACACTGGGAGTGGTAGTGTAACATCCCAAAAATACTAAACTTGGATCATCAAACTCTAATCATCAAATTTAGGGTTAACAAAAACTTTTCTAATTAAAAATATGAAAGCATCCATATGGGTATGTATTAAAATTTGGATTCTTTTGAATTGCCATGGTTCTATGTTTCTTTGCTTGTAAAATGATTCTTGGGTGAAATAAACATCATCTAAACAATCCCAAAACTTTTCCCAAAGACAAACAATTCAAAACAAACAAATTAAGTGAATGGTCACTTTGGCCAATTTAACTCACATGCCTACTTTGGCTATCCCTAACTTTCAGAACTTAACAGAAACATGTATGGATCTTTGCACCCCTTGATAGTACTCATAACAAGGTACCAAGGCCCACTTTGTGATCATCCAAAAACATTTAAATGCTTAGTTTAAATGATAGTTTAAAATTGAATCTAGTTCATATGGGAAGATCCCACTATTTCAAAAACCACTCAAACAAGCTCAATTTTCAAAACACAAGCATCCATAGAACCGTCAGCACCTTCCTAGAAAACCCACCCAAACTCTTTTCAAAATTCAAAACTTAAGTTCATGCGGCCATTTCATCAAACAGGTTGCAGATTCAAATCATCAAAATCAAAAACACTATGTTGAGCAGTGTTTTGGGCCTAACTTGTTCCCTCTCTGGTTACAAATAGCCTTAGTAGATCATCTAACAACCTTAACTAATCGCTAGCACCACTGTAAGCTGGCCATTGTCATCAATGGTGAGCAGGCCGAGAGCACCATTGCCACCCCATGGTCGACAGCAAGCTACGAGCAACACTAGCCTCGCCAACCTTGTCTGGGAGCTAGCCAACACCCCACCGCCACTCCTTGTCCCAGACTCGAGCAATGCAAGCTACTGGACCACACGCCCAATCCATGCCAAGCCTCGCTGCGAGCATGCCGAGAGCACGCCTGTGCGCCACCCTCGACACATGCCCATAGACCACGCGCCGCCTTCTCCGCGTACACGCGTGATCACCGCCACCCCAGCAACCCCGCAAACACGCCCGTTCGCCGCCGCGCGGACCACGCGCGCTGTGCACCATCAAAACCTCCGTCGGACACACTCAGAGCACCGAAGCATTCCGACCGATCAGCACCGCCCCACGCCTCGCCACCACGCCGTTGAGCTTCGCCAGGGAGCACAGCACCGCCCCTAACGTTGCCCATGCCGATAGCCCTCTGTGCCGTCGACCACGACGAGCTCACTCCGCGCCCGTCGGTACCCTCTCGCCACTATAAATAAAGGCATCCCCCGCTCGATTTCTTCACACCATTCCACTCCCCTCTCACCCAGAACCACCCCTCCTCACTCCCGGAGCAAGCGGAGCAGCGCATCGCTGGAATTTCACTAGAGTCCGCCGCTGCTGGAGAAGAAGGACGCCATCGATTGGAGCCGCCCTAGGAGGAGCTGCCGGTACCAGGAGAATCGCCGTCGTCGACTTTGTCGTTTGCCCCCATCACCGACCCTCGCCTGAGCCCCGGTGAGCCTCCCACGACCCCCACCTGCCGTGTTAGGGTTCTGTCTCACCGGCGCTGCCCGACGTGGACGATGAGCCGTAGCCGTTCGATTAGACTTAGATCGTGTGGCCGAGCTCGCCCCGTTGACAACGCTGTACTTTGTTCTACCATAGGAATCAGAATTTCGTAGGTAGAGGGGGCCAAGGTGCCAGAAACATGGATTTCATGGAAACAAGATAATCTGTAGTTGGTAGCAGATGTTCCACGGTTACCGCTTCGCGTGTTATGAGCCACTGACTGGTGGAACCCCCCTGTCAGTTGCGCCCCGCACTGCGGAGTGACAATGGGCCAGCCCAATAACCCTTCCCGCGCAGCCCACTCATTTGAACTTAACCTTTTCTATTTATATTCAAACTCAGTTCGGTACCTAGTTTCAAAAATCAACCCAGCTCGATTCAGTGAACCAAATTTTATGAAACGAATTTTGTTAGAAAATTGTTGAAATGCTTAATCCAAGCCCGTTGGATTCAAATCATTTGGATCTGTATATCAACCTTGGTAAAAATAACAAGTTAGAAGCTTTTCTGCATTCAAACATTTTTCAAATTTCAACCATAATAGATTTTGAGTTGATTCCAACTCTCAAAAAATCACATTTGATCATACTTTTCAGAATATATAAAACATATGGGTTTACTTACAGAATTAATGTTCAAGTAATAAAAGAATGCCACATAGGCATTTCTAGTCACTTTAATTATTTAAAATAAAAATATTAAACCTTATTAAATTGTGACACCACTTTAAATCACATTCCCATGTACTGAAATATGTGGTGATGACATGTGTCAACATGATCCCATGTTTGGTTTGGAGAATATTAAATCTTAAGTAGTTTTCCAATGAGTAGAAATTACTTTTCTAAAAATAAATAAATAATGCAAGTGCTTTAATCTTGAATGTTACTGATGATGCTAGATCATCTAAATAACCCTTTTGTGTGATGATTGAAAGTAGTTAAGTATTGTTTGGTGATTGTGTACCTCGTATTTATTCATAGACGCTAGTACCGATCAAGGATACGAGGAGGAAGGAGGATACTACAAAGAAGAAGCCGAGGAGAACTTCAACCACTGCTCTGCATAAGGCAAGCCCAATACTACTAGTTGATTGAGCAAGCTAACACTTTCAACTTAGCAAGCCTAATACTACTAGTTGATTGAGCAAGCTAACACATAGAACTTATCAAGCCTAATACTACTAGTTGATTGAGCAAGCTAACACTTGCAATTATGAAAGTTAGATAACCTATGCAATGCACTAAGCATGCTTGGTTAGACACATTTGATGATACCCAATCCTAGTTTTATTTGCAAGCTTTATACTTTATTTCTTTATCAAAGCTATTACTTAGAGTTTACTTGAGTAAATTGTAGATACTAGAAAGATAATTGAAGGTTGCATAAAGAGCATTAAATTTGGCCTAAGCTAGATAATCTTGATGTCATCCTAAGGCATGAGATCGAACCTAGTTAAACTCCACTTGTTTAACACCCCTCATCAGTACTCACCCCCACTTGTAGATGCTAGTGCTAAGAATAAAACTTGATCAACTCTAGATGGGAATACTTGGTGGAAAATGGTTATGAAAACCTTAGAATGATGAGTCATTCTACTGAGATGTTTTGACATGTGTTTCCAAACACCAAATGATTTTGATGATGAAAATTTTAAGGCATGAGCCTTAGCCCTTTATAAACCGGATGGTTGTTTGGATGCGATACCATTCCAATTTTACCGTACAACCACAATACCCGAGAATTGGGTAGGGCTTGACTGGAAACTAATATACCTTAGTATGGGTTCCCTCACGTCCAAGGTGTGAGCTGAGGCTACCTTGTGAAGATTGTCCACCTATGTAGTACCCAAGATGACAGTTGGTTAGGAGGCCAAACTCATAGGAGAGGTGCCTATACTATGGCGTGTAATCGGAAGGTTAGGATTGATTATCCGCATACTGAGTATGGTGAATTCAGGATTTGTTCCTGACGGATGTACCGAATGTTGTGGTGAAAGTGTACAATCTCTGCAGAGTGTCAAACTATTCGAATAGTCGCGTCCGCGGTTATGGACAGTTGGAGTGGCCATATTGTTCCCCCGTCAGATGTTTTCAAAATGACTTATGAAATGAATTGAGATTTTTACTTGACCATAACAAAGTTGTGATATGAAATTCAAGCTCCCACTTAGGTGTTATAAAATTTCAACTAGCTTTTCTTGCTTCTGAACTTAGTAGAAGTAAATCTGTATTCTGCAAAACAACCCTAGAGCTTAGTGTCCTACTTCAAAAACCCACTTCACTTGTTAGTATTAGTTTGCGAGTACTTAAAGAGTAATCATGGCTTTGTCCCTGGCTATTCCCATGGCCAGACTATGAAGAGGAGTACCAGGACGAAGGACCCTAGGAAGGTTATGACAACTAGGATCATCTCCAATCGTCAGCATTGCCTGTGACCCCGAAGATGGAGCTTCGCCTACGCTACTTTTATTATTACGTACTTCCGCTACTTGAATTGTATTAAGAACTGGATCATGAGATCCTTATTCGTGTAAGACCTTATGTATGATTTGTAATGGATGATGTACTGTGGTATCCAATTCTGTTATGTCTTGCAAAAATGGTAATCCTGGGATTGCGATGTATGGCATAACAGACATCTGGGATTAAAAATTCAGGTGTTGACAGGTAGGGGCAATGGCGGGAGATGCACGGTGCAAAACGTCCTGATGCAACATATCGTTAATATTTTTTGAAGCCCGCAAAGATTTGGAGGTCTTCTTCAAACCGATACTGTCCTTCTTCCTAAAATGTGCAAAAAGTATAACTACGGGAATAAGATGAGCAATGGACAATGTCGGAGGATGAGAGACTTACACAACAGTGGGTGCTTTGGTGAAAGGGATCCCGGTGATCTTTCTCTTCTCCTCCTCCAGGGCGGCGGTAGTCTTCTTGGAGGCTCGATCCTCCGTCTTCTTATTCTTGTCTCCATCGGCAACGTCAGAGGTGGAGCTCTTCCGCTTACGCACCAACGGAGCATCGTCGTCGGACACAACGGTGACTTCCTTCATCTAAGGGTCATAGATTTAAACAGCCATGTCATCCTCCTCTAGACTTTTAAGCTATTAAGTGAAATCCCAAAGTGTTAGATGTGATGATAAGGTCTAGACGGAAGATCTAGAGTATATGTCATACACGGAAAATAAGCAGGTACCTCTGGGCACTTGCCCTCCTTGAACGTGTCGTAGGTGATGGTGAAGCCACGCTTCCTATCCTTCACCTTGACGATGTCCTTGAGGTGGAGCTTGATGGAGTCGCTATAGAAGTTGTCCTCAGAGATGCGGAGGCTATCCTTCCTCTCCTTGGAGTATTCATGCATCAGCTTCGAGCAGTGCTGCAGAGGCTGGATCCGCCTGACGAACCAGCACATGGCCAGGTCCAATACGGTCAGACACGTCTCTACGAACCACTCTACCTGCCTTATAGCGCGGGAAGCGTCGTTGTCGGAGGGGAGGGAGGCCTGGGATCTCCATGTCGGGGCTTCGGCGGCAGCTCCATCAACGAAGTACGGATATGTTCCTTCTCGGCCAGCCAGAGGGATATCTGGGCCATAGAAGTATGTCTATTGCCAGTTCTTGCAGGACTCATGGCCGATGATGTCGGGGAACCGCTGGCCAGGCCAGATCTTAAAAAACTAATCGTGCCACAATTCCTGAGATCGTCCTTGCTCGCTCCGGCTTCCCTCTTGACGGTGAAGAAGTACATAAACAAGTCTAACCCAGGCCAAATCCCTAGGTAACCCTCACAAAGCGCCGCTTAGTTGCTAAGAACGAGAATACTATTGGGGGAAAGGTTCTGAGGTTGAACCCAGTAATGATTAAGGACAGAAAGGAAGAAGTTGGAGATGGGCAAGGAAACGCCACATACCAACTGAGCTTTGAGGTACACCTTCTCTCCAGCTTGGGGAGAAGGGGTGACCTCGCCGGCCGGCGCCGCCCGCCAGACAAGCCCCTCCGTTGCGGGGAGGTAGCCTTTGACAAGCATCTCCCTGATATCACTGTTAGTGATGTCAGAGCCATGCCAATCCCCCTTGTGAGAATCGCTTTCTTCTTCCAGCAGCTCCAGCGCCGCTGGGTTATGGTCGCCGTCGGTGGATTCCACCACCGCGGACTTGGGCAGCAGCAGGCCCTGTGGGGCACGTGGACAACGCTCGCTGGCTTCGCTACAGCATCGGTCCCTGCCGCCATAGATGCGTCAGTGCTGCTGCTCTCCATTGGGATGGAAGAGGAGATGGCTGGGGAGATTGGAAAGCTAGGGTTTTTCCCGTGCGTGTGGAGTGCTCGAGGAGATGCTCGCGGGAGGAAGACTATGAAGCAGGAGGAGGATGAGGTGAAAAGTAAAAATTCCACCACAATTGCAATTTATAATCCCTGGCGTCGAGATTCATGCAAAGTGATCGAATGGTCGGCGCGTGGACGACGTGTGCGGGCCTGTGCGCGGAAATTTCGCCACGTTCCCAACCACCGCCGCCAACGGTTCACATCCTTCGCGTGGGAAAACAGACATGATTGTGTTCTCTACATGTGTGAGTTACGAGGCACCGCTGACCTATGTCTACGTCGTTCTGGCTGACATGGGCAGGTGAACCATCACATCAGAATATTCCGGCATGGACGGATCCAGTCCGGCTAAGGGAAGAGTACAATGGAAGATTCAGCATTTCTTTGACTTGCAAGTTGAAGATGGAGAATATTGTAGGGTTCTTGGGAGGACTACAAGATATTGCTTGACAGTCTGCCGACATCCACTTAGACAGAGCATTCAACCTGAAGAGGCAAGACGGCACAAGATCTCGGAGTTCTCCGGGGGCTACTGTTGGGGATATTCTATATGGGTATGCTCATAGAATGTCGCTTATCCACATAACCCGGGTGACCCACAGCTGGTAGCATGGCCCATGGCCTACTGGGCGTCCCAGTTAGATGGATCCAGAAGGAGGCCCATGTCGGATAAAGGAAGGCTATGGAGGAGTCACCCCACGTACCCGGAGCCTTGGAGTGCAAGACACGTTAGACTGATTGTATACTGTGTAGGACTCTGTAAGCTGTCCGTCTAGGACTTTCCCTGTAACCCTAGGACCTGGCGACTATATAAGTCGGGCCTATGGGAGCCTTTAGCGAAATCGATTAACATACACCTCGCACAGTGATCCAATCCCTCTAACTCGGCGTATTTCCAATATAGTGATTTATAGAAGGAGTAGGATTTCGCCACCGTTGTGGGATCTGAACCTGGGTAAGTTGTGTTACCTTGTACCCGTCAACCGTCCGCCTTACCCCACGTCTCTAAACACTCACTATGAGGACCCCTCCATGGCGTACTCGTTGGCAATACCATGACACTACACGAACAGACTAAGCATGCCCACAATGATGAGTATATGTACAAAAATGAAAACAAATAGAGTTCATAGCATCCTCTTACCGCACCTCGAGTTGTCGTATATCGTCATTATTGTCTTTCACTTGTGTGGCTTGAATAACAAGATAAAACCAAACTCCAAAGGAGTCACTGAAGACCACTGAACCCTGCAACGAACTTTACAAAAACAGAGAAGAACAACAAATATTTTTGGGTTTTTGATTTTTAAAGATAAGAACTGAAGGCAAAATCAAACAAAGAAAAATCTTTTTGGATTTTTCTTATAACAATGCAAAGCTAAAAAGGGTGAAGCAAACCAAAGGTAGAAAACTAAAGAAGCACACAAAGAAAAACAACAAAAATATTTTTGGTCTTTTTGTGTTTTGGAAAGATGAAACAAAAAATAAAAAGAAAGTTAAAAAGATGGATATACAAAGCACCGACAGAACATGATATGTAGATGAGTGTGATGTCGGTATACCTCCCCCCAAGCTTAGGCTGTTGGCCTAAGTGGAAATCAATCAAAACGCTGGTAGGGATTCCAAGCCGGTGGGTCATCATAAGAATGATCACAATGTTGGGGATATGCTATATGGGTATCCTCATAGCATATCTCCTATCCGGATAACCCGGATGGCCCACAGTTGGTAGCATGGCCCATGGCCTGCTAGGCGGACCAACTAGATGGATCCATAAGGGAGGCCCATGTCAGATAAAGGAAGCCTACAGAGGAGTCACTGACATACCCGGAGCCTTGGAGTGCAAGACAAGCTAGACTAGTTGTAAGCAGTGTAGGACTCTGTAAACTGTCCGGCTAGGACATTTCCCTGTAACCCTAGGACCTAGCGACTATATAAGTCGGGCCTATGGGAGCCTTTAGGGCACGATAACTTAGACTCTCTAGTCACCTCGCACAGCGAACCAATCCCTATAACCCGGCGATTTTCCCTTATAGTGATTTATAGCAGGAGTAGGATTCCGCGACCATCGTGGGATCTGAACCTGGGTAAGCTGTGTTACCTCGTACCCGTCAACCGTCCGCCTTCCCCCTCCATGGCGTACTCGTCGGTAATACCACGACAGTTGGCACCCACCATGGGGCAAGAGGCGCTTTAGGCTCTTCAGCGGGTGAGGACTAAGAACTTCATGGGAATCGGTGAAACCGTAGCCATCGGTCGTGTTATCTTCTCCGGCAATGTTCCGATCGTCCCTACCGACGAGTTCTGGATCCCAGCAAAGACAAACCCTACGTGTGCTCTATCATCCCCATCGGAGATATCCATCTCTTCATCGCCGAAACTGGCTCTGGCACTAGTTCCCTAGAAGTCGGAGGAGCATCAAGACCCGCACGGACCTCCTATCGGCAGGATATGTTCGCGGAAGGATCGATGTCGGATCTCTCTTCAGAGTTTGCTGACAAAGATCGGAAAAATTCAAGGCCCACCCAAACCGCCCCTGTGCAGGATATAACGCTGGAAGATCGCTGCAAGTCCGCCGGCTTCGTCCGCGCGTCTGGACAGCAGAGATCCAAGTTCGTCGGCATGGTTACCATCTTCGATATGGCGCATTGCGTTCAGAGAGAGGGCGAAAACCCCCGCGATTACCTTGCCAGGTGGCTCTGTATATGGGCCGATCTGGCACATTACCCCAATGATGATGTCATGTATCACTTCGTGGAAGGACTGGACCAAGGTACGCGTCTCCGGCATTCTCTAAGGAGGCAACAGGCTTCGGGACGTCTCACCTTTGAAAGCATGGTGAACACCGTCAACAACTATGCAGAGACCGAGGAGGCAGCTCAGACAGCCCTTGCGCTCATTGACGGAGCCTCTCCGATTCAGCCACCGCCACCACCGCCTCCTGCCACCATCACCGCAGGTACACCACCGCCTCAAGTCATCGTCGCTGCTGCTGCACCTCCACACCCCATCATCGAGGAAGCCCTGACACCCTCCGACTCAGTGATTGACGCGCTCTATGCCGACTTCAGTGAAGATTCAGAGGAGATAGATTTCAGCTCATAGGAGCTAGACTCTGCCATGCAGGAGATGGAGGAGGAGTACAACCGCGACAAACAGGCCAACAATGCCGTCAGGTCCCAAGAGGTGTTCGTCACCATTGGGATGGCGCTGGATGAAGATCAACCTGGACTAGCTCCGCCTACAGCGCTGGTAAAGGGGAAGGGACCACCTGTTGCTGCCGACAATGATCACGCAAGGGACATTCCCCCTCCGCCTAACCCAGTGCAACAGCCGCAGGAACTCGGCACCGGACCGAGCAACGACAACACTGCAAACCCGCCGCCTCCGGTATCTACGTCTGCTGCTGCCCAAGTTACTCCAGCTGATAGAGTGATGTACGGCAATCTCCTCATGGAGCCTATGACCGTGGCTCACATTCTCAATGTAGTACATCTTGACGAGAAGCGCCAGCAGCTGCTGGAGGAAGCGCAGGCCATCGCGTCATCAACGATCCTGGTGTGCGGCGAAACCTAGGATGGGCTCCCTCGAAGCCGGCACAAGCCAAGCCATACATTGACAGTGAAGGAAGGCAGGTGATGCCCACTCCTCTCCTCAACCTCACCATCGCCAAGACATTTCTGGAGCAGGATAGATCACCCGAAGCGGTGTACCATGTCTATGACCTAGTGGCCAAGGCGGTGAACCAGCAGGAAAAGGCCACCTCCCCGAGGCTCGAGTCTGACCCAGCGTTTTGCTAGTCTAGCCAGCACAAGCCGCCAAGGGACAGATCTCCTCTTGATGTTGGGTCATAGACGGGTTCGTCAGAACAAAGACGGAGGGATGCACGCAACAGGAAGGATGCTATCCCCATATCCTCCGACAATGGAGGTAAGGCTCAACCTCGTCGCCCATCGCCACCGCCCCGCTCCCCCCGACATCCGAAGAAAGCAAGGCTCACCGTCATACAGATATGCCTCCGCCAAGGCAGAGCGGCATCGTCATCCGCGACAACACGGAGCAGACCCGTCATGACGGAGAGCGCAACCAAGGACACAAGAGCAGGTTGCGCCATGACCCTCCGCGTCCGACAAGCAACCGCGACAAGCGTGAGGCATCACAGGAGGGTAACAGCAAGAAGGATAACCCACCGCCACCTCCGCCTTCGTCGCCACCTAGCAGCCACCATGGCGGAGGAGGCCTGCGTCATTCACGCAGTCCAACCCCTGATGGCAAGAAGAAAAAAAGAAGCCCGGATCCATAAGATGCATGTTCACGCCTGGACAAGATCCACGAGGCCCGGGAAGGACCATACCTGGGGCCACGTTGCTTTGGACCTGTAATACGGTCCGCATCTTACCCCAAAGATTTCCGAATTGACAAGACCATCAAGCCCTATGACGGCACTGCCAAGCCAGCTACATGGTTGCCGGACTACGACAACATGGTCGAGATCGCCAGGGGTAACCCCAATGTCGCCGTCAAGTACCTCCCATTGATGTTGGCGGGCACGGCCCGTCAATGGATTGATGACTTGCCAGAAAGATCCATCTGCAATTGGTTGTACATGCAAGAAGCGTTCACCAAGAACTTCGAGGGTATATACAAATGTCCCTGCACCATTGGCGATCTACAGCGCTGCATGCAAGAGAAAGACGAAACATCTCGCACCTACCTCTCCTGCTGGCTGGATATGAAGAATTCCTGCGCAGGAGTGAACGCCCAGACCGCCATGGCGGCCTTCATTGATGGGTTGGCCAAAGACCGCAGGAGTGAACTACCTCGGTAGCGCACCGTGTTCCCCAAACCTAGGAGGAGTACCGTGATTTACTGTACCTCGTACACCTCAATGCCAACGGCAAGGCCACCCACACCAATCGCCACTACAAGTTCGCCAACAACCTCAAGGAGGACCCGGAGTCTGGCTACAAGCAAAGTCGGAAGAATAGACCGTGAGGAAAGGGCTAGGGGAAGAAGAAGGAAGAGGAGTCCAAGGATTCAAGTGATATGGACGAGGACGTTGACCCCAAGCACGCCGCCAAGAGCGACGGTAAAGGCAAAAACCCCTTTGAGAAGAAGGCGGCAGTTTTCCACACTTTCCTTGGCATGCCCACCGTCCGACAACAGAAGACCTCCATGAGGATACTGATGGCTACTCTACCCCCAGTTCCCCAGTTCCTGCGCTTGTCGGAGATTCCAATTATTTGGGACAAGAAGGATCACCCAGACCTCATCCCTACAGAGAACCAATACGCCATGGTCATCAACCCCCTGATTGACGGCAATGAGTTCACCAAATGTATGGTGGATAGTGGAAGCAGCATCAACATCATGTACCTAGATACACTGCAGAAGATGAACTTGACGGAGGCAAACTTAAGGCGGACCAACACCATCTTCCACGGCGTAGTTCCTGGTCGGGAGGCTCGGTCCCTTGGGTGCATCACACTTCAGGTTGCTTTTGGTGATGTTAATAATTTCCGCCAAGAACGCATGACCTTTACTGTGGTCCCCTTCAAGAGCGTGTACCACGTCATATTTGGCCGCAACATATTCCACACCTTCATGGCCAAGCCATGCTTCGTCTACAACAAACTCAAGATACCCGGACCAAACGGTGTCATCACCGTATCCGGAAGCTTTACCAAAGCAAGGGGCTACGAGATTGGAGAAGCAGCCTATGCGGAAGCTGTCCTCTACAGTGAAGAATTAAAGGAGATCCAGAGCAAGGTCGATGCCTCGGAGATGTCCGCGTCGAAGAAACAGATTTCTGACTCTGCCCCAGCATTCCAAGACGCCATCGAGACCAAGTCGGTGGAACTTGTGGTAGGCGATGCCTCCAAGACCACCGCCATTGGGACGAACTTGGACCCCAAATAGGAAAGCGCGCTCATCGAGTTCCTCCATGATAATAGGGACATCTTTGCCTGGCAACCTGCCGACATGAAAGGTGTACCTAGGGAACTTGTTGAGCACAGCTTGAATATTGATCCAAAATGTAAACCAGTGAAACAACCTTGACGACGCTTTGGAGATGAGAAGAGACGCACCATAGGTAAAGAGATAGCTAGGTTACTTAAGGCTAGTTTTATCCAAGAAGTCCTTCACACCCAATGGGTGGCAAATCCTGTACTTGTCCCCAAAAAGGGAACCAAAGAATTAAGAATGTGTGTTGATTACACCGGCTTGAACAAATCATGTCCCAAAGATCCGTTTGCTTTGCCTCGCATTGACCAAGTCATTGACTCGATGGCTGGCTCAGAGTATTTTTGTTTTCTCAATGCATACTCAGGATACCACCAGATCAAGATGAGGAAGTCATACCAATTGGCCACTTCATTCACTACACCCTACGACATGTTTTGCTATGTCACGATGCCCTTTGGGCTAAAAACGCAGGTGCTACGTACCAGCGGACAATGAAACATTGCCTGCACGATCAAATTGTTTGGAACATTCACGCCTATGTGAACGATATAGCGGTGATGTCTAAAAAATCCAATGACTTAATCTCCGACTTAAAAGAAACCTTTGATAATCTCCGGAAATACAACATGATGCTTAACCCTAAGAAGTGCGTCTTCGGGGTCCCAGCTGGCAAATTGTTGGGCTTCATCGTTTCCCAGCGTGGAATCGAGGTCAACCCGGAGAAAATCAAGTCCATCTTAAACATAAACCTCCCGACATGCCTAAAGGACATACAACGACTAACAGGTTGTGTTGCAGTAGTTAGTCGGTTCGTTAGCCAACTTGGGGAGAAGGCTCTGCCGCTGTACAAATTGCTGAAGAAGGAAGACAAATTCACATGGACAGATGAAGCATACGCAGCATTGAAGCAGCTCAAGGAGATTCTTTCCTCAGCGCCTATACTTGAAGCACCCGAACCTGGAGAGCCCATGTTAGTTTACATGGCGGCTACCAACCGGGTAATCAGCATCGTCGTCATGGTAGTGCGGAAGGAACCAGGGAATGAGTATGGAGTTCAACAATCAGTTTACTATGTAAGCGAGGTCTTGACGGAGTCCAAGCAGTGTTACCCACACTACCAAAAGATAGCTTATGGAGTATTCCTTGCTTCTCGGAAGCTAAGACACTATTTCAGGAGCACCCCATCACAGTGGTGAGCAAGACTCCACTGTCCGACATTATCAACAATAGTGACGCTACAAGAAGGGTCGCGAAGTGGGGCATTGAACTTGCCGCCTTCGATATCACCTACAAGAGACGTGATGCTATCAAGTCACAAGCCTTGACGGATTTTATCGCAGATTGGACGGAGATGCCAGATGTTACCCCAATGCCGGAGCCAGAATACTGGGTGATGCACTTTGACGGATCAAAGCTACTCAATGGCTCGGCGGTTGGTGTACTGCTACAGTCACCAACCAGAGACAAGCTACACTACGTTCTGCAGATCCACTTCGAGGCTACGAACAACATGGTGGAGTATGAAGAACTCATTCATGGATTACACGTAGCCAAGGATATTGGCATCAAGCGCATAGTTTGGTGTGGAGATTCCGACTTGGTTGCCTAACAGGTGGCTGGCACCTAGAACGCGTGGAACCCTATGATGGCGGCATATCGAGACGAGGTCAAGTATGTACCTAGGGAGCAAAACAAGGCAGATGATCTGCTCTTTAAACTTGGATCAGGGCGCAAACGAATTCCGCCTCGAGTTTTCCTGGAGCATCTAACGGACACCATCCGTGAAGGGAGCGGACATTGACAACCAGGACAGAGTTGACTCTTTCATTCACATGGTGACAAAGGTCCCTCCGGCTTGGACAAAACTGTTCATGGAGTATCTCGAACACAAAACTTTGCCTGATGACGAGGTCGGCAGACGCAAAATAGTATGTCGAGCAAAGGGCTATACCATAATCAATGGACAGCTCTACAAAAGAAGCACTACTGGTGTATACCTTAAGTGTGTTTCCCAGAAAGAAGGTATTGAAATCCTACGCGAAATCCATCTTGGAGATTGCGGACATCACGCCGCTCCCCGATCGTTGGTCGCTAAAGCCTTCGGGCAAGGATTCTACTGGATAACCGCGAAGGCGGATGCTGACAAGTTGGTTGAGACATGCATGGGATGCCAGTACTATACCCGACAACCACATGTTCCTGCTGAAGAATTGCGAACAATACCAATAACTTGGCCGTTCGCAGTCTAGGGGCTGGACATGGTTGGTTCGTTGCAGACGGCACCATGTGGGTTTACGCATCTGCTAGTAGCAGTTGATAAATTCACCTAATGGATAGAAGCTAAACCCATTAGAAAGCTCGATGGGGCAACTGCCCTTTGGATTGTCCGGGATCTAGTGGTGAGATTTGGTCTCCCACATAGCATTATCACCGACAATGGCAGCAACTTGTCACTCAGAGAAGTGGAAGCTTATTATTGGGAGAAGGGCATCCGACTTGACCTTGCATTTGTGGCACATCCATAGTCCAATGATCAGGTTGAGCAAGACAATGAATTAATTCTGCAGGGAATCAAGCCACGTCTTGAGGCACCTCTACATAGAGCAGCTGGAGCCTGGGCGGAAGAATTTCCATCTGTGCTGTGGAGACTACAAACTACACCCAACAGATCCACCGGCTACACCCCTTACTTCATGGTATATGGAGCAGAAGCCATCCCGCCTTCCGACATCCTCCATTATGCACCAAGAGTTGCCGCCTATGACGAAGATGATGCTGAAGAATCCAGACGCCTAGATGTGGACCTTCTCGAGGAGGAGCATGTATTGGCATGCCAAAGATCCGCCATCTACCAATAGAAGCTAAGCAGCTACCATAGTCTTTGCGTCCGACATCGCTCGTTTAAAGAGGGGGGTTTGGTGCTCCGACTTAAGCAGAAGAAGTCACACAAATTATCCCCGCCATGGGAAGGACCGTTCATCATAAGCAAGGCGCTTCTCAATGGGTCTTACTACCTCGTTGACAATGGTGAACTCAAGGATAGACCCAACGAGGATCATAAGCATAAGCAACGTGACCCAGATGATGACTACCCGGAGCTTGATCGGCCATGGAACATAGCAAAGCTACGTCCTTTCTACACTTAGCATTTTTTATCTATTGTGTACCCCTTATATGATCAATGAAATAAAGCTCTCTGGTTCACTCATATTTCTAAGTCTTTTACCTCCTTTAGTGTTCATTTTTGGATCGTATAAAACCTTTATGCATAAGCTTTGCGATTGCACTTGTGAAAATTCCGCCTACAGGCGTTAGCTTAAGTTTTCTCGTCTACACGTTCTTTATTTTTTTATGTGGATTCTGGAGTAGTGACTTTTGGCACTTATCGTCGGTGATTTTGTGCTTAGGTTCTTGACGGTGCCATTGGGCATCATCGCCTGAGCGCGTAGTTCCGACAACGAGTCTTCCGACTCACGAAAAGTCAAGCAGAAGAACCAAAGTAATGGATAAGCCAGCACTTGCTTAAAAAAATATATACATGCTGGAACCAGTTCTTGAGTAGAAGGAGATAACAACCATTGTTTTCCGCCTTAAGTTAACAAGTAGTTTTTTCTGCATACAAATTACAGAGGAAACAAATATTACATATTGTTTTTGATTCCTCTGTCGCAGGCGACTTGGACGAAGCGTCATCAGCAACAGGAGAGCCATCCTCCTCGAAGTCGGTAATGTTGAGGGACTTGGAGGATCTTTGGTTGCCACCGTTAATGGTTTTCATGGGCACAAAGACATTAGGGTCGACCAACACGGTGACTCTGTGTCAAAACCCGTGAGCGACGCCAAGATAGCCTCGTGGTCTATCTTTTGGCCATCGTCATCTACGTCGGGGATACCAGAGGTCACCGTGTCGATGTCGGCGTTTTCATAGTGCGCCTTGACCATTGACGGGGCCATCCTCGTTCTAGCCCATGTACATAAAGCTTTCCATCTTGCAATACGCTCGGGGGCTCGGCGCAAGATCGCCGAGGACTTTGCCATGTAATCTACCGCTTTGATGTTGATCTGGAGGTGCTTGGCTAGCTCTTTGGTTTGCGTGATGGCGGTGTTGATAAAGTTGCCGGTAAGGACCATGCATTCTTTTGGCGAAGGAGGCGACTGGGTCAACCCAATAGGATCTGCAAATTTCCGACAAGGGAACGCATGAGTTCAATAACACAAAAGTTCAGAGTATCTAGCTTACAGAAGTACAAGGTGGAGGATCACTTACTGAAGATGCTAATCTCATCCTGCTAGAGAGTTCCCGCCATGGAGTCCATTTCTTGTCGGAGGATCCTGTACGCTTCAAGATGGCGCTGATTTTGCTCATCAGCAACTTTTTTCTGCTCTTTCAGGATCGCGATTTCCTCCTTCAAGCGGTTCATGTCCTTGTTGGCGGAGTCCTGCATGACTTTCATGGAGTCCTCATGCATCTTCAGCATATCCTTTCTCTCCTTTTTGAGGATCTTGTTGTCGCTATCTAGCTGCTGAATATGCTTGCGTTGCTCAACAATATCCTTAGCCTTGGAAATGGATTCTGGAAGACGGAGAAAGAACAGTGCACAATGAGTACTCGGAGAATGTTGTCACAAGACCAAGTCGGAATACGAAAAAGAAAGGAAAACAGACGCTTGCTCTTGGTGATTTGTTCCTTCAAGAAGGTAGTTTTAACATTTTTGGCTTCCAAGTCCGCGCGCATCTTCTGGTACTTCTCGTTGGCCACGCCCCTCCGAGCATTCTCATTCTATGGAAAGGAAAAGTTTAACGCTGTTTAGTCTACTTGGAGCATCTATCCGGATAAATATCCACCTAGAGGCTTGGGGGCTACAGTGAGAGTTTTTTAACTTAGCAATATGCTTAGTCTTTATTTAAGCATCTAGTCGAAACTAATTCAGTTTTTACCTAGAAGCTTGGGGGCTACAGTATAAAGTTTTTAAACTCAGTCATATGCTTAGTCTTTCTTTAAGCATCTAGTCGGAACTAATTTAGTTACAACTGGAATCTTGGGGGCTACAATATTGAAATTTATAAACACTGCGTATGCTACTCTGAAAACATCTAGTCAGAATAATTCATTCAAACTATATGCTTGGGGGCTACAGTGAGAAGTTTTCTAGCTTAGTCACTCTTAGAGCATTCAGATGCAAAGACCTATGGTTTTCCATCTAAATCCTCGGGGGCTACAGTGGGTTACTCATATAAAATGCAAAAAGGCAAATAAAACTTATAAGTGCGATGATCTTGAGGTTTGTAGCACTCTTAGCAAGGAACTTGCCGAAGGATAAACTATTTCCCTGCAAGATTTCTGCTTGCCGGAGAAGCTCCTCAAGACCGCATGATGGAGATGTCGGTGTCGCACCGGGAACCACAACAGAGCTACCCGGCGTAAGTACCGGGTAGACTATCTTCGGGAATTCTATGGTTTTCTTGGGTGCGGAGGCGCCACCTTCGGCAGACGTACCACTCTCCACCACCGCCTTACCGCTACCGATGGCATCCTTAGCCGGAGCTTCAACCATTTGGGTTGTGGCACTTTCTTGCGTTGCCTATTCGCCGACAATGGCAAGCTCTGCGGAGGCACCTGAGTCCACTTCCATGGCGTTAGGGCCAACTGCATCTTTGGCCTGTGAGCTTGTCGGAGCAGGCGTAGGCTGGACGCTGGGAGTGACAGGGGCGATGGCGGGAGATGGGGAGAAACGTCACGATGCAACATAACCTTAATGTTTCTAGAAGCCCCCAAATTTTGGAGATCTTGTTCAAACTGGTAGTGGCCTTATTCCTGAAACGTGCGAAAAGTATAAGTACAGGAATAAGACAAGCAATGGACAATGTCGGAGAGAAAGAAGCTTACACAAGAGGGGGTGCTTTGGCAAAGGGGATCCCGGTAACCTTTCTTTTCTCCGCCTCCAGGGTGGCGGTAGTCTTTTGGAGGCTCCACCCTCTGCCTTCTTCTTCTTGCCTCCGTCGGTAGCGTCAGAGGTGGAGCTCTTCCTCTTTCGCGCCAACGGGACATCGTCGTCGGACACGATGGTGACTTCCTTCATCTTTGGGTCATAGATTTGGACAGCCATGCTATCCTCCTCTAGACTGCTAAGTTGTTAAGTGAAATCCCACGAAGTGTTAGATGAAGATGGTAATGGTTACACGGAAGAACCGAAGTATATGTCATACACGGAAAATAAACATCATACCATTGGGCACGTGACTTCAACAAACATGTCGTAGGTGATGGTGAAGCCTCGTTTCCTATCCTTCACCTTGATGATTTCCTTGAGTCCAAGCTTGATGGAGTCACCCGATAAATTGTCCTCGGAGATGCGGAGGCTATCCTTCCTATCCTTGGTGTACTCATGCATCAACTTCGAGTGGTGCTGTAGAGGCTGGATCCGCCTGACGAACCAGCACATGGCCAGGTCCAATCCGGTCAGACCCGTATCTACGAACCACTCTATCCGCCTTATAGCACAGGAAGCATCGATGTTGGAGGGAAGGAAGGCCTGGGATCTCCATGTTGAGGCTTCAACGGCGGCTCCATCAACAAAGTCCGGGTACGTCGCTTCTTGGCCAGCCAGAGGGATATCTGGGTCGTAGAAGTACGTCTGTTACCAGTTCTTACAGGACTCATGGCCGACGATGTCGGGGAACCGTCGGCCAGGCCGGATCTTAAAACTAATAGTTCCACAGTTCCTGAGCTCGTCCTTACCGGCTCCGTCTTCCCGCTTGACGATGAAGAAGTAGATAAAGAGATCTAGCCTAGGGCTAATCCCTAAGTAACCCTCGCAAAGCGCCGCGTAGTTGCTAAGTGCAAGAATGCTATTGGGGGAGAGGTTCTGAGGCTGTACTCGGTAATGGTTGAGGATAGCTAGGAAGAAATTGGAGATGGGCAGGGAGACGCCATGTACCAGTTGGGCTTTGAGGTATACCTTCTCTCCGGCTTGGGGAGAAGGAGTGACCTCGCCGGCCAGCGCCGCCCGCCAGGCGAGCCCCTGCATCGCAGGGAGGTAGCCCTCGATGATCAGCACCTTGATGTCGCGGTCCGTGATGTCCAAACCGCACCAGTCCCCGTTGTGGGAATCGTATTCCTCCTCTAGCAGCTCGAGCGCCACTGGATTATGGTCGCCGACGGTGGATTCGACCATCGCGGATTTGGGGATCACTAGGCCCTCTGGGAGCACGAGGACGGTGCTCGCCGGCTTCGCTGCGGCATCGCCTGACACTGCCATGGAGGGGGCGGAGCTGCTGCTGGCCATTGGAGAGGTTGAGGTGGTGACTGAGAAAGGTTGAAGGGCTAGGGTTTTTCGCTATGGCGCGGAGAGCTCGAGGAGGCGCTCGCTGGAGGAAGAAGACGAGGAGGAGGAGAATGAGGTGAAAAGTAAAATTTCTACCGCTATTATAATTTATAACCTCTGGTGTCAAGATTCACGCAAGACGATCGAATGGCTGACGCGTGGACGACATGTGTGGAAGCATGCGCGGAAATTTCGCAACGTTTCCAACCGTCGCCGCCAACGGTTCGTATCGCTCGCACGGGAAAAGCGGACATGATTGCGTTCTCTGCATGTGTGAGTTACGAGGCGTTGTTGACCTACGTCTACATTGCCATAGCTATCACTGGCAGATGAACCATCACATCGGAAGATTCCAGCATGGACGGATCTAATCCGGCTATGGAAGAGTACTATAGAAGATTCAGCAATTCTTCGACTTCCAAATTGAAGACGGATAAAACCTTGTAGGGTTCTTTGGGAGGACTACAAGATATTGCTTGATGATTTTCCGACATCCATCTAGACGGAGCATTTAACGTGAAGAGGCAAGACGACGCAAGATCTCGGAGTTCTCCTGGGGCTACTATTGGGGATATGCTATATGGGTATCCTCATATCATATCTCCTATCCGGATAACCTGGGTGGCCCACAGTTGGTAGCATAGCCCATGGCCTGCTGGGCGGCCCAGTTAGATGGATCCAGAAGGAAGGCCCATGCCGGATAAAGGAAGTCTACGGAGGAGTCACCGACGTACCCGGAGCCTTGGAGTGCAAGACACGCTAGACTAGTTGTAAGCAGTGTAGGACTCTGTAACCTGTCCGGCTAGGACTTCTCCCTGTAACCCTAGGACCTGGTGACTATATAAGCCGGGCCTATGGGAGCCTTTAGGGCATGATAACTTAGACTCTCTAGTCACCTTGAACAGCGAACCGACCCCTATAACCCGGCGATTTGCCCTTATAGTGATTTATAGGAGGAGTAGGATTCCACCACCGTCGTGGGATCTAAACCTGGGTAAGCTGTGTTACCTTGTACCCGTCAACCGTCTAAACACACGCTGTGAGGACCCCTCCATGGTGTACTTGTCGGCAATACCACGACACTTAATCAGGCCCTCGTGAGGAAGAAGAAGTGCCCCAATCATAAGTGGGATGCTAGTATGAAGGCTCCCCTGTTTTGGAGGGCTAGACCAAATTATCCTTGGCCTCCCTTCCGGCATTCTACTCTTGCTGGGAGAGATCCTTCTCGTATGTGCTGAGTTCTTCCTCCGTGAGTGATCATCCTTCCCTGGAATCAAGGTTAAACAAAGCAGGCGCATGCAAAAGGACTGTTCGCTCGGACTTACCTCCTCTCCATCCACTCTTGAGAAAGGTTATTTCATAAGAGAAATTGCTAAAGTTAGCCCACAAAGAAACAAATTTATGTTGTATCATGGAATTAAGGTCAAGCCTCTCTATGGGAAACTTTAAGTATAAATGATGAGGCGCTACACCATGCAAAGCTAATAATTGAGAGGTAATGAGGCCTCCACAAATTCCACCATTCTCATGGTTAGCATCAAGACGGAAAGCTATGAAAGCACCCAAGTTATAATTCCTATCCCGTTTCAAAGCAGCTGAGATAAAGGTAGAATGTATGAAGATAATTTACTAGAAGTATTCCTAGCAAGAACACACTTGGCAATGTAATAGGCAAAGTATCGAATAGATGGGAAATGAATATTCCGAATTTTACCACTCTCCTTTGAGAAGATGCTTCCTTGGCAAATTTCTGAATATAAGTTCATGAGTGGTGTAGGCCTCTCTATAATCCTCTCGCGTGAACCCCACTGTGGCACCCTAATAGCTGCACAAAAAACATCAAAGGGGAGATCGACAGCTGCATTGTAGATTTTGTAGTGAACCAAGGGGTTAGACAAGGACCAACTAAATCGGAAATCCTAGACCACAGTCATAGTCAGTTTCACATATTGGTAAGGTTCTTCTCCAACAAAATGCTCCAACCCTGCATTAGAAATTAGAGTCTGGAAATCTTGAAATATCCCTGCAGCTCTCATGAATTCAGGGCATGGATAGATAGAAAGGAAAACTTCCTCCTCACGGTGGACCTTCATAATCTCAGGTACCGTTAATTCATGTTGATTCAGCTAGTATTCACTCATCTTATTTTCTGGAATTTTTAGACAAACATCAAACAAAGTGATTTCCAAGCTAATAGATGATGGGGAACTACTATAGGAACTTGTAAGGGGATAAACATGCATCAAAATGATTTCTCTAAGAATAGAACAAGCATGCAAACTCACATAACCTATCACCTATAGTAGCAAAATACTCAAGATATAATCCATCAATCAAAAGGAGAGCAAACCCTCCAAAAATCAGCAGCTAAGGAGGGCTGAGCAAGGAGATCAAAAATCACGAGCAAGAACAGCAAGAACTCGAGCTTTGAGAAATTTTCTGGTGTTTTATCAAGAGAGAGAGAGTGGAGTGGCAGCTGAGAGAGTAAGTGGAGGGCCAGGGGTGGCCCACACCAGGGCTAGGCGCGGCCCTGGTCTGGATGCGCCACCAGGTGGTGTGCCTGCCTAGTGGCCCCCTAGTTCACTCCAGGTACCTCTCTGTCCCATTTTGACAGAAAAATAACATGTATTTTCTGGAATTTTTTGAGAAACTTTATTTTTGGGCAATTTTCACGTATTTAAAAATGATTTTCTTGCAGAAAAATGATTTTGGAAATATGCAAAAACAAACCAAAACTAAAACTACAGAAGTTCTAAGACACTCTAATATGCAAGATACTAGCAATACTAACATGAACAAGATGAAGAGCAAGGATTGAAATAGAGAAAGTAAAAGTGAGCAAGGATAATCATGGTGAAAACATTGTTTTATTCATTAAAATCCCTTTGTTAACAAGGTTGATCAAGTATTGTTACCAAAACAATTTTATATGAAACAAAACTTTGAATTTCACTAAATGATTATGTTACGTCAACCTTGATAGCAAGAGTCCCAATTATAATAGTTTCATAATTTTCTTGTGGTATGGGACAATATATTTCTCAAACTTTGATGCCCTCAACATTTTCAATTGAATTTAGGCCACAATTCTTATCAATCTTGTTGGGGAAATAGACAGTGTGCTCCTTGTCATTAACATTAAAAGTTACTTTTCCTTCGTTACAATTAATGACAGCACCTACAGTATTAAGAAAAGGTCTCCCAAGAATAATACACATATTACCATCTTCAGGCATTTCAAGCACAACAAAGACAGTTAATATCAAACAATTATGAGCCACTTGAACAGGAACATCCTCACATATACCCACAGGAATAGTAGTAGACTTATCAGCCATTTGCAAAGATGTATCAGTTGGTATCAATATTTCCAGTTGAAGTCTCTTGTAGAGAGAAAAGGGCATAACACTAACTTCTGCTCCCAAGTCACACAAAGTAGTTCTAACATAATTGTTTTTAATAGAGGAAGGAATAGTTGGAATCCCTGGGCCCCAAGTTTCTTTGGAACCTTACCATTGAAGTAATAATTAGCAAGTAAAGTGGAAATTTCCTCATTAGGAATCTTCCTTTTATTAGAGACAATATACATTGAATAAGGAGGCAATTTTATAGAATTATTCAAAGGAATATGCAAAAATAAAGGTTTCATCCACTCACAAATCTTGTTATAGTGTTCCTCTTCCTTTGAATTGTGTTTCTTATCAGGGAAAGGCATTGGTTTTTGAACACAAGGCTCTCTTTCACTACCATGTTTATTAGCAACAAAATCTTCCTTAATGTACTTAGTGTTCCTTTCAGGTTCTTCTTCAATTTCTTCTTTATTAGGATAATCATTTTTATCATTACCACTTTGAGTTTCTGCATCAGAGATAGATATACTATTAGAATCTTCAGCAGGTTCAGAAGATTCTACAATTGTTTTATGTTTCTTTTTATTTCTCTTAGAAGGAGTACCATTATTTTCAATTGTTGAGAATCCTGCTCAATTCTTTTAGGATGTCCCTCGGGATACAGAGGGTCCTGAGTGGAAGCACCACTCCTAGTTCTAATTTCATAAGCATGTTTTTCCCCAAAAGCATTAACTAGCATATCTTTTGTACTTTAGTAAGCTGATTGATTTGAGTTTGAACCATTTGGAAATGTTTAACAAGCATTTTAACATCACTGGAGGTTCTTTCCACAATATCTTTCAACTCATTAATAGCTGTAGAGTTTTCCATTAAATGATTATGTACTCTCTTATTAAAATTATGTTGCTTAACAATAAAAATATAAAATTCTTCTAAGCATTGATCAGGAGGTTTAGAATAAGGAATATCACCTTCATCAAAATGTTGGAGAGAGTGTACCTCAATAGTGGATGAGTGGGATATTGGCTTACATAATTCTTCGATAGGAGGTAAATTCTTCACATCTTCATATTTAATAACCTTCTCCTTAAGACATTTCTTAGCTTCCTTCATCACTTCATCATTTAGTTCAATCACTCCCCTCGTCTTGGGTGTTGGTGTCGGGGTTGGCTCAGGCACAGTGGGTTCATGTGTAGTTGACTCACGTGTATTTAACTCAGATGTACTCCAATCATCATAATTTTTGCTTATTTTAGCCATTAATTCCTCAGATTTCACGGGAGTTCTTTTCCTGAAAATACAATCTGCACAACTATCAAGGTATGTCCTAGATTCATCGGTTAGTCCATTATAGTATATATCAAGAAGATCATTTTTAGGTAATGGACATCTAGGATGTGCATGAATTAAAGCATAAAACCTTGCCCATGATTTAGGCAATTTCTCTTTTTCTCCCTATTTAAAATCAAAAAGGTTCTTACAAAATGGCATGTCGAGCACTAGGAGCGAAATATTTCTGAAAGAAAGTATCAATCAAGCAATCAGGGCTATCAATGGATTTAGGAGGTAAATTATTAAACCAAGATTTAGCTTCTCCTTTAAATGAGAAAGGGAAAATTATAGCAACAAAGTAGGTGTGCATCTTAATATCATCAGAAAATAAGCCACTCATCAAGCTCATTCATATGTGCCACAACACTTTCATTTTCAGTCCCATAAAAAGGTTATTTCTTAACAATGGTTATATAGGATATATCAAGAGAGAAATCATAATCCTTATCTTTAATGTGTATGGGAGATGTGGCAAACTTAGCATCAGGAAATATTTTAGGTCTAATAGTACATCTCTCAATAAGACTCTTAATAGAACTTGCACCATGTGTGTTTTGACATTCTTCAATAAATTCATTAGTCAATTCAATATAACCATCATTA
The DNA here is from genome assembly GCA_916181665.1 of Avena sativa. Taxonomy (NCBI): domain Eukaryota; kingdom Viridiplantae; phylum Streptophyta; class Magnoliopsida; order Poales; family Poaceae; genus Avena; species Avena sativa. The sequence continues at coordinate 206,220,787 of OV702296.1, forward strand.
ATATCATAGCTAGGTCTCTCTCTAGACTCAGGTGAGCTAACAGGTGTAGTAGTATCTTCATTAGGAGTTTCAGTGTTTCCAAGTATAGTTCTAGCAATTGTATCATCTAGGAAAGTACCTAATGAACCACTCTCGTCAAGCATAGTAGAAGTAACATCATGAGCATCAGAATCAATTTCAGATTTAGCAGAAGTAGTAGTATGTGTAACATGTGTGTGTGGTGGTGGTGTAACGAGCTTACTCATAATAGATGGTAAATCAAGAGCAACAGAGGTATTCAGAACTATACCTTCTCTTGTAGTCGATGGTAATATAGAAAATTTTCCATCACGAATTTTCCCCATGATGAAAAAATAGCAGCGAACAATAATAATTCCAAGTGAACTTTATAAATAAAGCTATGCTCCCCGACAATGGTGCCAAAAAATAGTCTTGATGACCCACAAGTATATGGGATCACAACAGTCATTGAGGGAAGTTAACCTCAATTTATTGATTCGACACAAGGGGAGCCAAAGAATATTTATAGGGCTCAACAACTGAGTTGTCAATTCAGCTATACCTAGAAATAGTCTTGCTCACAATAGTTTATCAGTAGCAACAGTTTTGTAGTAGCAATAGCAAAGCAATAACAGTAGTAAAATAAAGGTAGTAGTAACAATGGTAGCAAACAGCAGGATTAAAGTCCGGTAGGCATAGGGATGGATGGACGGGCGTTACATGGACAAGACTATTCATGTAATATAAAGATCACGAGCATTTGCAGATAAAGAAGATAAAGTATCCAAGTACTAAATAATCATAGGCATGTGTTCCATATATAATCAGACGTTCTCGCAATGAGAACTTGCACAACATCTTTTGTCCTTCCAGCCCGTTGCAGCGGGGCCTTAAGGGAATCTACTGGTAATTAAGGACTCCTTTTAATAGAGTACTGGAGCAAACAATTAGCACTCCGTGAACACATGTGATCCTCACATCATAGACATCCCCTTCGGTTATCCCGATTTCTGTCACTTTGGGGCCTCGGGTTCCAGACAATAATATGTGTAAACAACTTTCATGTAAGATCACAAACAATAATATTGTCAACACCCAGATTTTTAATCACAAATGCCAGTTATGCCATACATCGCAATCCCAGGATTACCATCTTTGCGAGACATAACAGATTGGATATCGCAGTACATCATCCATTACAAACCATACATAAGCTCTTACACAAATAAGAATCTCATGATCCAGTTCTTAATACAACTCAAGAAGTGGTAATAACATAAAGATAACGATAGCGTAGGAGAGGCTCCATCTTCAGGGTCACAGGCAATGCTGACGATGGGAGATGATCCTAGTTGTCGTAACCTTCCTGCGGTCTGTCATCCTGATACTCCTCTTCATACTCTGGCCATGGGAATATCCAGGGACAAAGCCATGAGTACTCTTTAAGTACTCGCAAACTAATACTAACAAGTAAAGGGGGGTTTTGTAGTAGGATACTAAGCTCTAGGGTTGTTTTGCAAAAAGCGAGATTTACCTCTATTAAGTTCAAAAGAAAAGAAAGCTAGTTGAAAGTTTTATAACACCTAAGTGGGAGCTTGCATTTTCATGTCACAACTCTATTGTGATCAAGTCAAAGTCATAAATAATTTCATAAGTTGTTTTGAAAACATCTGACGGGGGAACAGTATGGCCACTCCAACTGTCCATAACCGCGGACGCGGCTATTCAAATAGTTTGACACTCTGCAGAGATTGTACACTTTCACCACAACATTCGATACATCCGTCAGGAACAATCCTGAATTCACCATACTCAGTATGCGGATAATCAATCCTAACCTTTCAATTACACGCCCTAGTATAGGCACCTCTCCTGTGAGTTTGGCCTCTCAACCATGACCAACTGTCGTCTTGGGTACTGCATAGGTGGAAAATCTTCACAAGGTAGCCTGAGCTCAAACCTTGGCCGCAAGGGAACCCATACTATGGTATATAAATTTCCAGTCAAGCCCTACCCAAATTTTGGGTATTATGGTTGTACGGTAAAATTGGAATGGTATCGCATCCAGACAACCATCAGTTTTATAAAGGGATAAGGCTCATGCCTCAACATTTTCATCATCAAAATCATCTGGTGTTTTCAAGAACACATGTCAAAACATTTCAGTAGAATGACTCATCATTCTAAGGTTTTCATAACCATTTTCACCAAGTATTCCCATCTAAAGTTGATCAAGTTTTATACTTAGCCCTAGCATCTATAAGTGGGGGTAAAGAACAATGAGGGGTGGTAAACAAGTGGGAATTTACTAAGTTCAATCTCATGCCTTAGGATGACATCAAGATTATCTAACTTCAAGATTATCATTTAGGAAAGGCATTGGTTTTTGAACACAAGGCTCTCTTTCACTACCATGTTTATTAGCAACAAAATCTTCCTTAATGTACTTAGTGTTCCTTTCAGGTTCTTCTTCAATTTCTTCTTTATTAGGATAATCATTTTTATCATTACCACTTTGAGTTTCTGCATCAGAGATAGATATACTATTAGAATCTTCAGCAGGTTCAGAAGATTCTACAATTGTTTTATGTTTCTTTTTATTTCTCTTAGAAGGAGTACCATTATTTTCAATTGTTGAGAATCCTGCTCAATTCTTTTAGGATGTCCCTCGGGATACAGAGGGTCCTGAGTGGAAGCACCACTCCTAGTTCTAATTTCATAAGCATGTTTTTCCCCAAAAGCATTAACTAGCATATCTTTTGTACTTTAGTAAGCTGATTGATTTGAGTTTGAACCATTTGGAAATGTTTAACAAGCATTTTAACATCACTGGAGGTTCTTTCCACAATATCTTTCAACTCATTAATAGCTGTAGAGTTTTCCATTAAATGATTATGTACTCTCTTATTAAAATTATGTTGCTTAACAATAAAAATATAAAATTCTTCTAAGCATTGATCAGGAGGTTTAGAATAAGGAATATCACCTTCATCAAAATGTTGGAGAGAGTGTACCTCAATAGTGGATGAGTGGGATATTGGCTTACATAATTCTTCGATAGGAGGTAAATTCTTCACATCTTCATATTTAATAACCTTCTCCTTAAGACATTTCTTAGCTTCCTTCATCACTTCATCATTTAGTTCAATCACTCCCCTCGTCTTGGGTGTTGGTGTCGGGGTTGGCTCAGGCACAGTGGGTTCATGTGTAGTTGACTCACGTGTATTTAACTCAGATGTACTCCAATCATCATAATTTTTGCTTATTTTAGCCATTAATTCCTCAGATTTCACGGGAGTTCTTTTCCTGAAAATACAATCTGCACAACTATCAAGGTATGTCCTAGATTCATCGGTTAGTCCATTATAGTATATATCAAGAAGATCATTTTTAGGTAATGGACATCTAGGATGTGCATGAATTAAAGCATAAAACCTTGCCCATGATTTAGGCAATTTCTCTTTTTCTCCCTATTTAAAATCAAAAAGGTTCTTACAAAATGGCATGTCGAGCACTAGGAGCGAAATATTTCTGAAAGAAAGTATCAATCAAGCAATCAGGGCTATCAATGGATTTAGGAGGTAAATTATTAAACCAAGATTTAGCTTCTCCTTTAAATGAGAAAGGGAAAATTATAGCAACAAAGTAGGTGTGCATCTTAATATCATCAGAAAATAAGCCACTCATCAAGCTCATTCATATGTGCCACAACACTTTCATTTTCAGTCCCATAAAAAGGTTATTTCTTAACAATGGTTATATAGGATATATCAAGAGAGAAATCATAATCCTTATCTTTAATGTGTATGGGAGATGTGGCAAACTTAGCATCAGGAAATATTTTAGGTCTAATAGTACATCTCTCAATAAGACTCTTAATAGAACTTGCACCATGTGTGTTTTGACATTCTTCAATAAATTCATTAGTCAATTCAATATAACCATCATTAATATCATAGCTAGGTCTCTCTCTAGACTCAGGTGAGCTAACAGGTGTAGTAGTATCTTCATTAGGAGTTTCAGTGTTTCCAAGTATAGTTCTAGCAATTGTATCATCTAGGAAAGTACCTAATGAACCACTCTCGTCAAGCATAGTAGAAGTAACATCATGAGCATCAGAATCAATTTCAGATTTAGCAGAAGTAGTAGTATGTGTAACATGTGTGTGTGGTGGTGGTGTAACGAGCTTACTCATAATAGATGGTAAATCAAGAGCAACAGAGGTATTCAGAACTATACCTTCTCTTGTAGTCGATGGTAATATAGAAAATTTTCCATCACGAATTTTCCCCATGATGAAAAAATAGCAGCGAACAATAATAATTCCAAGTGAACTTTATAAATAAAGCTATGCTCCCCGACAATGGTGCCAAAAAATAGTCTTGATGACCCACAAGTATATGGGATCACAACAGTCATTGAGGGAAGTTAACCTCAATTTATTGATTCGACACAAGGGGAGCCAAAGAATATTTATAGGGCTCAACAACTGAGTTGTCAATTCAGCTATACCTAGAAATAGTCTTGCTCACAATAGTTTATCAGTAGCAACAGTTTTGTAGTAGCAATAGCAAAGCAATAACAGTAGTAAAATAAAGGTAGTAGTAACAATGGTAGCAAACAGCAGGATTAAAGTCCGGTAGGCATAGGGATGGATGGACGGGCGTTACATGGACAAGACTATTCATGTAATATAAAGATCACGAGCATTTGCAGATAAAGAAGATAAAGTATCCAAGTACTAAATAATCATAGGCATGTGTTCCATATATAATCAGACGTTCTCGCAATGAGAACTTGCACAACATCTTTTGTCCTTCCAGCCCGTTGCAGCGGGGCCTTAAGGGAATCTACTGGTAATTAAGGACTCCTTTTAATAGAGTACTGGAGCAAACAATTAGCACTCCGTGAACACATGTGATCCTCACATCATAGACATCCCCTTCGGTTATCCCGATTTCTGTCACTTTGGGGCCTCGGGTTCCAGACAATAATATGTGTAAACAACTTTCATGTAAGATCACAAACAATAATATTGTCAACACCCAGATTTTTAATCACAAATGCCAGTTATGCCATACATCGCAATCCCAGGATTACCATCTTTGCGAGACATAACAGATTGGATATCGCAGTACATCATCCATTACAAACCATACATAAGCTCTTACACAAATAAGAATCTCATGATCCAGTTCTTAATACAACTCAAGAAGTGGTAATAACATAAAGATAACGATAGCGTAGGAGAGGCTCCATCTTCAGGGTCACAGGCAATGCTGACGATGGGAGATGATCCTAGTTGTCGTAACCTTCCTGCGGTCTGTCATCCTGATACTCCTCTTCATACTCTGGCCATGGGAATATCCAGGGACAAAGCCATGAGTACTCTTTAAGTACTCGCAAACTAATACTAACAAGTAAAGGGGGGTTTTGTAGTAGGATACTAAGCTCTAGGGTTGTTTTGCAAAAAGCGAGATTTACCTCTATTAAGTTCAAAAGAAAAGAAAGCTAGTTGAAAGTTTTATAACACCTAAGTGGGAGCTTGCATTTTCATGTCACAACTCTATTGTGATCAAGTCAAAGTCATAAATAATTTCATAAGTTGTTTTGAAAACATCTGACGGGGGAACAGTATGGCCACTCCAACTGTCCATAACCGCGGACGCGGCTATTCAAATAGTTTGACACTCTGCAGAGATTGTACACTTTCACCACAACATTCGATACATCCGTCAGGAACAATCCTGAATTCACCATACTCAGTATGCGGATAATCAATCCTAACCTTTCAATTACACGCCCTAGTATAGGCACCTCTCCTGTGAGTTTGGCCTCTCAACCATGACCAACTGTCGTCTTGGGTACTGCATAGGTGGAAAATCTTCACAAGGTAGCCTGAGCTCAAACCTTGGCCGCAAGGGAACCCATACTATGGTATATAAATTTCCAGTCAAGCCCTACCCAAATTTTGGGTATTATGGTTGTACGGTAAAATTGGAATGGTATCGCATCCAGACAACCATCAGTTTTATAAAGGGATAAGGCTCATGCCTCAACATTTTCATCATCAAAATCATCTGGTGTTTTCAAGAACACATGTCAAAACATTTCAGTAGAATGACTCATCATTCTAAGGTTTTCATAACCATTTTCACCAAGTATTCCCATCTAAAGTTGATCAAGTTTTATACTTAGCCCTAGCATCTATAAGTGGGGGTAAAGAACAATGAGGGGTGGTAAACAAGTGGGAATTTACTAAGTTCAATCTCATGCCTTAGGATGACATCAAGATTATCTAACTTCGGCCAAAATTTATGCTCTTTATTCTACCTTCAGTTATCTTTCTAAAAATTTACAAGTCACTAAGTAAACTCTAAGAGAAAGCTTTGATAAAGAAAAATAAAGTATTAAGCTTGCCAGTAAAACTAGGAGGGTGTGTCTAGTGTGAATAATCACATATGCTTAAGGCATATAGGTGGAATAGTAACAAGCAAGTAGTAGCTTGCATAAGAAGGGTATCTTGCAAGTGTTAGCTTGCAAGGTTGCAAGTATAGGTTTGCAAGTATTGGCTTGCTAAGATATCAGTATAAGCTTGCCTTGTGCAGAGCAGTGGTTGAAGCTCTCCTCGGCTTCTTCCTCGTAGTATCCTCCTTCCTCCTCGTATCCTTAGTCGGTACTAGCGTCTATAGATAAATACGAGGTACATGGGATCATGTTGACACATGTCATCACCACATATTTCAGTACATGGGAATGTGATTTAATAAAACTTGAATATTACTTGAATAAGGTTTAACCTTAGTGACTAGAAATTCCTATGTGACATCAATAATAATTCAATAAGGTTTAACCTTTTTATTTATTTAATTAAAGTGACTAGAAATTCCTATGTGGCATTCTTTTATTACTTGAATATTATTTCTGCAAGTAAACCCATATGTTTTTATATATTCTGAAAGGTACGATCAAATGTGATTTTTGAGAGTTGGAATCAACTCAAAAGCTCTTATGGTTGAATTTTGAAAAATGTTTGAATGCAGAAAAGCTTCTACCTTTTTATTTTTACCATGGGTGATCTACAAATCTAAATGGTTTCATGCTATTTGGTTTAGCAAAACTCTCTGAATTGATTTTTGAATCAACAGACAGAACTAGGGTTTGAGTTTAAACGAAAAATCTAAATTTAAACTAACTGGGTTGCGCGGGAGAGTTAATGGGCCGACCCACTACGCACAACGCGCGCGGGCTGCTAACAGATGGGGTCCACAAGTCAGCGGAACTAACTAAACGAAATGGTATCTATGAATCTGAGCCTTACGATCTAATTCTAATCTAACGGCTGAGGGTCGTCGTTGATGACGAGCAACTCCGGCGAGGAACTAACCCTAACGCGACCAGTGGGGGTCTGGGGCAGTTCACCGAGGCTCCGGTGATGGTCGGCGACAGGGGCAAACGATGAAGTCAACGACGACGGTTCTCCTGGTACCATCGGCTCCTCCTGGGGCGGCTTCAATCGACGGCTCCCTTCTCCTCCAGCAGCGGCGGGCTTCGGCCAAATTCCGGCGAGAAAGAGCTCGCCTTGCTCTGGGAAGAAGTGGGAAGGATCAGTGCGAGGTGGGGAGTGAGATGGTGTGGAGGAATCGAGCTGGGACGCGTGGGCTGAGGTCGTCGAAGGCGACGGTATATGCGGCTATCGGTGTGGCTGAGGCTAGGGGACGGTCTGGAACGTGCGGTGCTCTACATGGTACCGACGGCGAACTTCGCGACGTGCGGTGGCTACGGGGTACAGTTGAGGAAACGAGCATGTCTAGTTGTCTCCTGAGACGGCGGGGTTCATGCTGGTGGGCGGCAAGGGCTCGAGGTGGTCGGGTTGAGTGGGTATGGCACGTGCACGGTGGTGCGCGTCGGCATGGTCGACAGCAGCACGGGCACGGCATTTCCGGTGGATCTTGTCTCTGTCTTCGAGATAGGGCTGGTCTAGAGGAGGCGGTGAGGCACGAGCAGCATGCCAGACAAGGTTGGCACAACTAGTTCTCTCTCTAGCTTGGTGTCCACATTGGGGGTGGCAAAGGGGCTCAGCATGGTCACAATTAATGGCTATGCCAATCTCACAGTGGTCCTAAGGCTTGTTAATTTGGCTAGTTCATCTACTGGGAGTGTAGTGAGAGCTAGAGAGGGAACAAGGTTGGCCAAAATTACTGCACACTGTAGTGTTTGATGTTTTGTTGTTTGTTGCTAACAAGGTGTTTGATGCAATGGCCAAAAAATTTTCAAATTTGAATTTTGGATTCAAACTTGGTGGGTTTTCTAGGCACATGCTAGGGAGTATCTGGTTAGTTGGATTAGTCAAGGGGCACTGGTTTGGTTGTGTTTTGAAAATGTATGACCTTCACATATGATAAAGATTCAATTTTGAATTGTGATTTGAATGAGGTTGCCAAATGTTTCTGCAAGTTTGAAAGGTGAGATTTGCTTCACTTTTACTTGGTCTTGCAAGGGGTGAAAAGAATTGGGAAAGTTTCTGTTTAAAATCTTGGACTAGAAACACTCAAAGTGACCTAGTGAGCAAGATTGGCAAAAATTAGCATTTGCTTTATTTGATTTGTTTTTTATTTTCTCTTGATTTGTTTCTGCATGGAATTGTTTTATATGATGTTATATTCATCTTTAAAGCATTTCTTGCTATTTAGGTTAATCACACAAGTTAATTCATGCATTTATCAAATCATCACATACACACATGCATTCATATGCTTTAAATTAATCAAGGTTTTTGTTAACCCTAATTTTAGTGATTAGAGGTTGATGATCATTGTTTTATATTTTTGGGATGTTACAAATATCACCATGAATCGATAACATGTGCATATCTGAGATCATAGCACTCTGGCTCTGGTGACAAGCATTAAGCATAACAAGTTGCAACAATGTCAAAAAGCACCAATAATAGATACTAGACACCATGCCCCAACAATATTATGCAATTACATGATAGATATCATCCAATCCCAACTATCCCCATATCCTACAGTGCAGGATTACTCACTCATGGATGGGATAAACATGGATGGTTGATGGAGAGGTGTTGGTGATGATGATGGCGATGATCTCCTCTTATTCTCCGTCCCGTCAGGGTGCTAGAATGGAGTTTCTGGTTCCGAATCGCGGTTTCTAGTGGTGGCGGCGCAACGGAGCTCTATCTGGAAAGATTTCGAACCCCCCTGTGTTTTAGGTCAGATGGCTTATGTAGGATGAAGGAGAGGTCGAGGGGGTGCCCAAGGCGGCCACACCACCACCTGGCGCGTCCTGGCATGGCCCGCACCACCAGGTGGCGTGGGCCCTTGTGGACCTTATTCGCCTCGTCTTCTGGCTCCGTGAGTCTTTTGGTAAAATAGGAGTTTTGCCATATTTTCCGGGATTTTTCCTGAAAGTTGATTCCCTGCTAAAAAACAAGACACCAAAGAAATTCTACCGAAAACAGCGTCAGTCCATGTTAGTTGTATCCAAATCACACAAATTAGAGGATAAAAAATAGCACTAGTGTTCGGGAAAGTAGATACGTTTTGGATGTATCAAGTACCGACGAAAGTCTATCTCCCGGTACCGTACGAAAAGCAGTCTTTGCCACCGGTAGACACATTAAGGCTACTGGGCGGTCAAATAATAATAAGAAGAAGAAGAACAAGAATCCGACACCGGCAGGGCCGGACATCGAGGAAACCAATGAAGAAAAAGTTAGCGAAGAGATCGAGATGGAGAATCAGGACGGAGATCCAATTAATCCCACACCGAGCGACCCTCCCGTGGATGGAGACCTTGTCACCAAGGGTGCACGTGAAATTTACGGAGACGCTCTCACAATACCATTCCCAAATACTTTGGATCTTACTCCAAATGCGCTAGAGAAAAGGGCTGAGGATATGGAAAAGGACCGTTTGTTTTTGCTCGAGGAAGCTGCACACATCGTCGAGATCAAGCAGCAGTTAGACAGTGATCCTGCCAAGTACTAGTCAGAATTCAAGTGACTACCAAACAAGACAAGGGGAGGTCCGGTTCTTGCTAATAGGAACCCGGATATCCATAGAGATCTATTCGACGGTAAATCCGGAGAGAAGATCCGAGTCTACAGCATGTTGTTCGAAAATGCCGCGGCTGCTCGAGCTATCCTCACCTATAATCCGTCCCTAGAGAAAGTCCGACAAAGTGTAGCGTTGTTGGACAAAGGATTGAAACAACATAAGATGGCTGTGTCATTTAGTGGCAAGCTGGCCTCAAATTCGGAATTTTTCCACACTAGCGCTGACCAACGAGTTGATGAAAGACCCCACAAGGATACAGATCAATGGTATCGTCCAAAGAGAGAAGAAGAGAATTCAAGGACCAGATCAAAAGGTCATCATCGCAGGTCCGCGCACGACTGGGCGAGAGTTATTCTGGATGTGTCTGAAGATGCCATCAGGGCATTGGTGCCTCACTAGGGCCATCGTAGGCAGAACAATCGCCAGAGAAGACCTGGAGGTGCGCCGCCAGCGAGAACAGGATCGTCTAAGAATGCCACCCCATAGCCGTCCGGCTGGTAATGCCAAATGAAGAGATAATCCGGATCATCCTAAATCAAGTAGGGACGTGGCCCGAAGATATCAACCTCGGATTCAGCATAAATGAGCCTTCACCAACACCGCGTAATCGAGCCGAAAATAATCCACCAGGGACACCATCGCCTCCAGGCAGGGACCATGAGAGATCTCATCGCAGCCATGGAAGCCGAAGAGGCAGGGCGACAATGGTGAGAGGAGAAGCATAAATCTGACTCTGTCGTGAAGGAGCCGTGAGACTCCGAGGCGCAAACCACTCTCGCAAAACAATGCTCATCATCGAATCAAGTCAAAAATTGAGGCGCGCCGGTACGAGGAAGACAACGTATATGTGGGACCCAAATGCTTTGGCCCACGCATCCGTCGAACCAATTTTTTGGTTGACTTTGGTATTGCCAAACACATTTAACCCTACGACAGTGCAGCTCGGCCAGATACTTGGCTTCAAGATTTTTTCCAGTCTTGCTGCATCACCAAAGGAGGAAACATCCTGGTTGTAGTCCGATATATCCCACTTATGTTGCAGAAGACGGCTCGATCCTGGCTGAATGAACTGCTAGAGAATTCAATCCATAACTTGTATGATATGGAAAGTGCGTTCTTTTCAAACTTCAAGGGAACATACATAAGGCCCTGCACAGTCCGAGACTTGCAGTGTTGCAGTCAAAGACCCGGAGAAACCTGTCGGGAATACCTCACATGATGGATCGATACAAAAAACTCCTGCAAGGGAGTAAATGAGCAAACTACGATTGAAGCTTTCATTGCAGGAATCACAGTCGGACTTTAGCGTCATAGGCTGAAGCATGACCATGTCACAGATTTGGGAGAAATCATAGAGATGGTGAGCAAATATGCCGACGCTGATGATGATTCAGAAGGACTGCTGAATATTCTGGCCAACCCAAATGCGACCAAGCAGCAGAAGCAACAAACTCATAAGTGCAAGAATACATCAGAAGATAAACCGGCTCCAGACAACGCAGCGGCTAACGCAATGTTTGGATCCGGAGGACGAGGAGGGCGTTGAGGCGGCCGGGGACGAGGCTACGGAACTTCCCGAATCCAGGGCAGAGGATATCAGCAACCCATAAGAACCTACACCTGGGCTGACATTGTGTAACATCCCATTTTCAGTTAAATAGTAATTAGGGTTTGATTGTGCATTGCATAAGCATCATCATTTAAATTGTGCATTAAATAAAATAATAAATGCAAAACCCTAAACCCTAGTTTCCTCCTTGTTCTCTCAAATCCATTCAAAATGGTTTGAATTTGAAAGGTACAAAATAGTCGGAGCCAAAGTTGTATAAAAGGGCCCCTCAGTATTTTCTATAATTTTATAAACCTCTAGAATTTTCAAAATGAACAAAACAGATTTGAATTTGAAAATGCAAAAGAGAAAAGTTAAAACATAAAAAGGAAAATATTTGCTAAAAAAAGGAGAGCAGCAGCCAGGCCGAGTCCAGTCCGTTTCCTTACTCTCTCCTCTTCCCTCTCCCGCCGCCCAGCTAAGGCCCAAGCGCAGCCCGCCTGCGGACCCGTACCCCTTCGCCGATATTTCCATCCTCTTCAACCTCGCGCCAGAAGGACAAGCTTCTTGTTGTCGCTGCTGACACTGTCTGTCCACGCCGTGATGCCCACCGTGCGCTGTGATGCACGCTACCGACGTCCCTGTGGTCTACAAGTACCCCTCCGCCGCCAGGATGAACCCTAGCTTCTCCTTTCCCAATTTATTTCTCTGGCCAAACCCTAGTTCTCGGACCCCACCTGCGGCCAGCCATTTCCGGTCGCCTCGAGCTCCATCGAGCACGCTCCTGACACTGCCTCATCTCCCTCTATCTCCTCTGTGAAGCACACAATACGGGGAAGCTCCCAGAAGCCCAATTGATACATCCTTCCCCGACTCTAGCCACCGTCGCCATGGGTGATTCCGGCCTCCCCCGAGCTCGCCGACCCTTCAGTATGCCTCTAAGTGAGCTCCTGATTCTCCTGGTTCTCCTCCCTCCTTCGTTTGCTTCCGGAATCGACCCCACCACATGCACTTGTCCCCTCCACCGATGGTCGCCGCCGTGCTCCTGCTTCGGTGACCATCTTTGGGCGGCGCCGCCTCTATTTGGTTTGCACTGCTCCGCTGTTTCGAACGCATGCAATCGCGCTTACTAGATCGCCCTCCTCCGCCGTCCCTGGCCGCTGGCCGACGTGCTCGCTGGCGAGTCCTTCGTGGCACCAAGGTGGCATCCGTGTGGCCAAGGTCCCACCTGCTAGCCTTAGAGGCTAGATGGCTCTACGATGCAAAACGTTTAGATTAGGGTCAAACCCTGGTTCGGGTCCCACTTGCCCACGAGGATGCTAAGGTGGCCTAGGGCCCACCTGTCGGTGTCTGTGGCTAGCCCAGCTTCTGTGTAAAAAGTATTTCCAGTTCTGTTTAAATCAAGAAAAGGTTTAACAATTTCATAAATTGTTTAGAATATTGTAAATTCAATAACTTTTAATCTGTAATTCAGAAAAATACAAATAATATATCAAAATGTTCAGAAAAATGAACCCTAGCTATTTAAGCTATAACCATGCATTTTTTAACAACTTAAATGACAAGTTTAATTAGAAGAACAAAACAACCCCTCTCATATACATCTGGAGTTTCTTCGAGTTAGGGTTTCCACCCCTCGGAACCCCGTTTAATTTGTCGAGCATGACTTAGGGTTAACTTTTAATACAATTTAACTTGTAACATCATCATCCTTGTTTGAGCATTGCATCGATGCCATTGTTGATTGTTTCCCCTCTCTTTCTGGTGTTTGGTTCTTCTCGGTAGAATACGAGATCGAGATCGAGATCGAAGACTGAGACCAAGACCAACGAAGATCGACGAACAATACTTGACCAACTCTAACCAAGTCAAGTTCAAGGCTTCTGAAGATCTATTTATCTACTATCAACTGGGAAAGTCAAGCATATCCCCACCATGATATGATCCGATGTTTTCCAAAGCATTTCAATTCCTGCCATGATGCATACGATTCTACTGTGGTCTTTTATCGATAGGTAGAGTATCCTATCTATTACATACTTCCTTTGAGCTTATATTACCTGATCCACTGCTCCTAGCATAACTAGGTTTGGCTGGTGTGCACTGCTAGAGCTTGTATCTGTGTCCTACTTAGCCATGCATAAATGTTGAGTCTGGTCCATCCAGATGATGTATCAGATGCAAAGAGTCTAGTATGACAGGAGAACGTGATGAGATGAGATCAGATGTGATATGAGATTAAACATTCTAAGGCTTGTATGGGAGGCCACGGTGGAATGTGGTTTTTCTAGTCCCATGCTCGCCACCACTAGGAACTGAGTTCTTGCCTTTGGAACCGAGACAATCGTACAACCACACGGGGCCTGGAAAACCTCCTGAGAAACTAACTTGCCTAGTAGATTCCATGAGTCACATAGTTCGGGCGTTCCATTCGACATACGCATTAAAAACGTTTTCGAAAGAAGGAGGTGAAGGAGGTGCATTCATACAGGTAGGGAAGCGTGGCCCCGGTTGCTTGGGGTTGATGGCGCCCTTGGTAAACCAACCTCGCCTCACATCTTTAAGTACCGGCTTCGGGATTTGACCCGTTATGGTGGAACCAAACTTATTGCGTGACTCATGGTCTCGACGAAAGCAACGTAAAGGTCGTGTCTAACAACCCTCTGTCGGGCAAGGAAGAGGGCTAACCATGTGGCATTAAGAGAAGGTTAGTACGTGTGGGTAAAGTTGTACACCCCTGCAGGGTTCAATCTTTTCGAAAAGCCGTGTTCACGGTTATGAACGCTTGGCGACCAGATTTTTTTTTGAACGGGAAAGCCCCGAAGGGCCTAGAATCTGCATTAAAACAGCGGTGGGTGTACAAATACAAGAAGGGCCTCCAAAAATAAAGAAAATACAGCACAGGCCTTAAATTTTACAACAAACACCCTAAGAAAATTCGCGAAAACGCGATCAGGTCCATCGTCGCCGCCGATCTTTGACCACCAGCCGCGGCCACCAGCTCCTCCATCGGGGACGGAACCACTTGATGGAAAGGCGGCGTCGTTCGCCACCCCGGGATCGTTGAGGACCCTCCAGCCAAGGAGGGACGTGAAGCCCAAGGTCACCAGCTCAGGCGCAGCGGGGCCATGCTCATGGCCAAGGATAGCACCAGCCAAAACGAGACAGCGCTTGGGAGCTGCTGTAGAAGAAGAAGATTCCACGAGTAACCCTTGCCGGGCCCGCGACGTTGCAGCCGCCGCACCACCCACCTTCTCTTCCTCGCCTCCTTGGCTGGCCAAGAGAAGGAGCAGCGCGCCGCGGCGACACCACAGAAGCCAGCGACACAAATCGCTAGTCGCAGCCGAGGAAAGCACATGTACTCGGGTCTCCTCCTCGCCTCCACGGCCGGCCAGGAGAGCCTCATCCACGCGCTCGACCACACCTCTTTGCTCATCCCCCCGCTTCCATAGCCGCCCAGGAGAAGCTCAGAAGCGTAGCACCTCAGCAGCACCAGCGCACCAACCGCAGCCCGAAGCTTATTAACGGAGACGGTGACCCTCCTCTCACTTACCTGCTCCAACCAGAGGAGACAAAGCAGCAAGAAAAGAGATCCTACTCCCAGATCTGGGCGCCAAGATCTAGAGACCAGCTCCAATCTACCGGCAAACAGCCGAAACTAGAAAAACTAAACCTAAATCCTACTCCGGCGCCTTCCCTTTGCCATCTCTGGCCGGCCTCGCCGCCGGAGAGGCCTCGGGGTCGGCCCGGCCGCAAGCACTCGACTCTCAAAGAAGGAGCTCAGGGAGAGAGGGGAGAGAGAAGTCAGGTCTCGTCACGAGGGAGGGTAGTGGGATGGCGTTGCTTGGCGACCAGATACTAAGATCATAGAGAACATGAACCTAATCGTAAAACTTGGCAACTAACGTTTGATAAGGATGCTTCCTCATGGGTACGAGGAGGTGATCCTAGTTGGTCGAAGATGATGATTGGTGGATATCAAAATATGATGATCAATACTTTGGAGATGTCGCTCTCTTATCCCCTTTTAAAATACTCTGACTAGACGAGCTTCTTCTTGCTCTCTTGTTTTATAAACAAAAGTGGCTTTACGCAAAACAACTCCACCAGCCATAAGTCTTGAAGAGTACACCCTGTACTCACCCTTGCTTTGTTTATACTTTTGGCAGAGTAAGTGTTCACCTGAAGCCGAGTTCCGTACTACATCGACATCGACGAGTAGCTTGGGATTACCGGCCGGCAACCTGGAATCTATGGGCTGGGACGTCATCGTTATGCTTCAGGCCTCTTAGGCCATTTGTTAAGTTTTCTATACTTAATAGCATAATTTTCCTTCCGTTGTTTGATGTTTGTGGTCAGTGACCTCTGCTTGTAAGAATTTGGTTCTCTGCTCAGTTATGAGCTTGCTGTAATAAATTTTTGTGTCGTAGGGTCACTGCCGTGTTACCGATTCTTTACTGGATATTCTCGAGCTCAAGGTTAAGCTTATTTCAGACGGAGGTCTGGGATTTGTTTAGCCCTTATCCCGAGGGTGTCACACATTGCCAACAATCCCTGTGTGCATCACCTGGATAGTAACGGAGGCTCTACCCACACAAATGTCGAGTCTTGTTTCAATGACGACATAAAAAAATACGAATCTGCTGGCTACAGGGCCAAGCGACGAAAAGCAAAGAAAAATTTCGAGAAAGGCAAGCATCCCAAGGAATATTCCAACATGGAAGAAGCGGACGCTGCACAAACCCAAGTCGTATGGAAAGAAGGATTATACCACAAGGAAAGACACATATGTCTTCTTCCTTGGGACTCAGCCGGCTAAGGTAAAGAAGGTTGTTCTTGTGAGCTCAATGCCATGGTTCCAGTTGTCCCCCAATTCCTGGATTGGTCGGATGTAACCATCACCTTTGACCGCTTAGATAACCCGAGGAAAATGCATCATCAGGGAAAGTACCCTCTGGTTGTCAATCCGCTTATTGATGGCTATGAGTTCTCTAAAACTCTCATGGATGGTGGCAGCAACATCAACATCCTCTACATCGAGACGCTCCACCGCATGAAGATCCACGAGAGCTAGTTGAGTTACAGTAGTGTAACTTTGCATGGCATTGTACCAAGGAGACAAGTGGATTCTCTGGGTGAGATTACACTGGACGTGACATTCGGAACCCGAGACAATTATCGGACCGAGCCACTCTCTTTTGAGGTGGTACCGTTCAAAAGTGCTTACCATGCCATCTTCGGGGGTCCGGCTAACTGGGCGTTCATGGCTCATCCCTGTTACATTTACAACATGATAAAACTTCCAGGTCCAAAGGGCGTCATCAACATCCCGGGAAATCCAAAAAAGTCATGAGAGTGCGATTAAGGATCTGCAGCCTTTGCTGAAGCCGTGTTACACGCACAGGAGTACCAGGAGATCAAGAAGACCATCGATCCGTCCGACATGCCCGCTACGAAGAACGAGCTGCTGAAGCCAAGCATGCAGTTCAAGGCGTCGGAACAGATGAAGAAAATGTCGCTGAAGGAAGAAGATCCCTCCAATACGACGAACGTATGGGTAGGCCTAGACCATGCATAGGAAAGCGCGCTCGTCGAGTTCCTCAAAGCTAATAGTGATATCTTTGCATGGCGTCCCTCTGACATGACCGTAGTACCTAGGGAACTTTCCGAGGAGTCTCTTAATGTGTACATTGACGCTAAACCCATCAAATAGTCCTTATGATGGTTTGGTGATGAAAAGCGCAAAGTTATAGCCAAGGAATTAGCCCGACTAGAATTAGCCGGATTCATAACAGAGGTCATCCACACAGATTGGGTGGAAAATCCTATACTCGTCCCTAAAAAGAACACTATTGAATTAAGGATGTGTGTTGATTATACCGCTTTGAACAAAGCCTGTCCAAAAGTCCCATTCCCTTTGCCAAGAATCGATAAATTTATCAACTCAACGACAGGGTCGGAATTACTCTGTTTTCTCGACGCATATTCCAGATATCACCAAATACTGATAAAAATATTGGATCAAATCAAGACATCTTTCATCACTCCTTTGGGAACCTTCTGCTACAAAACAAATGCCTTTTGGCTTAAAGAACATAGGAGCAACTTATCAATGTACTATGCAACATTATCTTAACGATCAGATCGGATGCAACGTCCATGTATACGTAGATGACATAGCAGTTATGTCCAAAAAGAAGGGAACTTTTATTTCCGACTTGGAGGAAACATTTGCTAACCTACGAAAATTCAATATGATGCTAAATCTGAAGAAGTGCTTCTTTGGAGTACCAGCCAGAAAATTGTTAGGTTTCGTCATGTCTGAAAGAGGCATAGAGGTGAATCGGGAAAAAAATAAGGTTGTACTCAACATCACCATGCCGAGTCTCCTAAAGGACTTGCAACGTCTCACTGGTTGCATTGTAGAGGTTAGTCGTTTGGACAACCGTCTCGGAGAAGGAGTCACACATTTATACAAAATCTTAAAGAAAACTGACATATTTGACTAGACCCAGGAAGCCGAAGCTTCTCTACAAAGTTTGAAAGATATACTTTCAAACCCTCTAGTTCTCGCAGCACCAGAGCCTTAGGAGCCTATGTTACTCTATATCACAGTGACTAACAAGGTCATAAGCATAGTAATATTAGTGGAGCGCAAGGAATAAGGATGCGAGCATAAGGTACGACATCCAACCTATTACCTGAGTGAGGTCTTGACAGAGTCAAAACAACGGTATCCACACCACCAAAAGCTGGCCTATGGAGTGTTCATCGCATCCAGAAAGGTACGATATTACTTTCAAGAGCACAATATCACAGTGGTGAGTACTGCTCCCTTGTGAGATATAATCAACAATCGCGACGCCACAGGACGTGTCGCAAAGTGGGGAATAGAGCTTGCAGCTTTAGACATTGAGTACAAGCCATGTACAGTAATCAAGTCCCAAATACTTGCTGATTTCGTTGCTGGTTGGACGGAGATAGTAGAAGATACAAGTCCTCCAAACTTAGAATTTTGGACCCTTCATTTTGAAAGATCAAAAGCACGAGGAGGCTCGGGGGCAAGCGTGGTACTAAAATCACCCCAAGGAGATAATTTGTTCTATGTGTTACAAATACACTTCATGTCAACCAATAATATTGCCAAGTATAAGGCATTGTTACATGTAATACGCATGGCCAAAAACATTGGCGTAACTAGATTCATGTGTTATGGAGACTCGAATTTATTTTCTCAGCAAGTATCTGATATCTGCAATGCAAACAAGCACATTGCAGCCTACAAAGTTGTTGTGGATGAATTATCCAAATCATTCAAGGGTTTTGATGTTCAACACATCCCTTGAGCAGAAAATGAGGAAGCAGATGCTTTATCAAGAACGGGCTCTACACGGAAACAAGTACCGGATGGCGCTTTTTAGAGTATTTAAAGGTCCCCTCCATCACAGGAGTTGATGAGTACTATCCGAAAATATCCGACTCACCTTTAATAGCAGTTCTGGCTGTAATTCCCAGCTGGACAAAGCCCTATTGGATTTCCTGATAGACGGAAAATTACCCAAAGACGAAGTCTTGAGCCGGCAGATCGTCCGACGAGCAAAAGCCTATACAATAATAAATGGTGAGATCTATAAGAGGAGTGTTTCTAGGGTTTTTCAGCGATGTATTTCCCTAGAAGGAGTGGAAATCTTAGGATAAATCCACGAAGGCGAGTGTGGTCACCATGCTACAGCCAAATATTTAGTGGAAAAATCTTTTAGACATGGATTCTTTTGTCTTATATCTAAGACGGATACTGATAAACTGACCAAAAGTACGCCCGTTAGGCACACGTTCCGACTGATCAGCTATGAACAATCCCTATTACATGGCCATTTGTGGTCTGGAGGCTTGATATGGTAGGACCGTTTCGCACGGCAAAATGTATATTTACTCACCTACTGGTGATGGTGGATAAATTTACAAAATGGATTGAGGATAAAACCGTAACAAGTTTCGATAGAGACACACCAAGGAATTTCGTCAAAGACATGATCATCCGATTTGGATATCAGCACACTATAATTACTCACAATGGGAGCAACTTTTCCATGGGGAACTTGCCGAATTCTGCGACGAACAAGGGATTCAACTTGATACTGCATCAGTTGCGCATCCACGGGTTAATGGATAAGTCGAAAGAGCTAATGGTCTTATTTTGCACGGACTCCAACCTTGTCTGGAGGCACCACTCCGTCGTGCCACAGGGGCTCAGGAGGAAGAATTACCGTCTATGATATGGAGTTTACATAGAACTCCTAACAGATGAAAAAGATACACTCATTTCTTCTTGGTCTACGTTGTATAAGAAGTTCTTCCAAGTGACTTAATTCGCCAGTCTCCTTGAGTCAAAGAGTATATCAAATAAGATGCAGAAGTTTCTCGACAGGATGATATCGACATAATAGAAGAAGATTGCGTTGTTGCTAAGTAGAGATCTACAGCCTATCAGCAAAAGTTACGCAAGTATCATAGTCAGAGAGTGCACAACCGTTATTTCAGGAAGGGCGATTTGGTTCTCCGACTTGTGCGAAAAATTAATCACAAAAATTCTAGATTTGGGAAGGACCTTTTATGATCAGTAGAGTTCTGCATAACGGGTCATATTATTTATCCGATATGAGACCAATCAAAGAAAGACCAGACACTCGGAAGAGAAAGAGAGCTGGTGGTAGTACATACCCGTATGAGATAGACCGTCCATGGAATATTGCATAACTATGTCCCTTCTATTCTTGTTTTTAATTCCTTGTAATCATATGTATACATGTTCAGAGTTAAATAAAGTATTGGTTTCCTCATGTGTTATTCTTGAGAAGTTTTTTACCATTTTATTTCCAAAAGAGCAAGTCGTTTTAAAAAATACAAGAATGCTTGAAAGTACTTTATGCTCATGTTCGTTCTGGTTATGATTTTTGAATATTTATAAAATGTTACCTTAGGGTAAAAAATATAATTTGTTGTCTATACTTTGGTTTTTTATCTGATTGCTTAGACGCGGGTATTTTCCAAGTAATGAATTGTTGGTAGTGAAGCCGTCTTTGTTTCCGAGTTTAAACAGGTTTAGCAATTGAGATCCTCTGCTCGGTAAAGTTTCCGTGCTAAAGTTTGGCCGGCTCATGAAAGGGATGAGGCAGAGAGCCAGATAAAACGACAAGTGTAAACACAAAAACTGTGCTTAAGGAATTTTTGGGCACATGCATAAAAATATATACAAACAAGTGCTAAGATAGTAGACCATTAGTTCTTACAAACCAGCACATATTAAAAAACAAAATTATTGTTCCCATCATTAGATGCCTAGTAAAATTTTTAGAATAATGCATCAAAGATGTTTATACTACAGATTCAGGCGGTGGTGAAGGAGACCGTGGAGCACTAGAGTGGACATTGTCGTCTTGATCCTGAGACTTGGAAGGTCCTTCGATGAGGCTATCTTTCAACGCTTGTAGCAAAGGAGGCACAACGACAGATTTGAAGAATCTCGTCGTGTAATTCGTCATCTGCGTCACACGACAAGCATAACATGCGCATGATTCTTGGATGGCCTTGATGTCCCGTGGGTTACCCTCATCATCCTCGTCGGCGATGCTCTTGGTGACGTGCCAGATCTCCATATCGCTATGGTGGCTCATCACCATGGTGAGGGCGGTCTGTGTAGCCGTCCGAGCATAGGAGATCTTCTAGTCTTTGATGAGCTTCGGAATCTCCTTGGCTCTGTCCCTCACCTCGAGCACTAGCATTTTGTGATGTGTATGCGACTTTGTGCTTGGGGGATAGAGGATATGACAATAAATACTGTAAAAAAAAATTGGAAAACTTACAATGTGTTCCAGATGAAGCTTCTCAAATCCGAGTTTTGTGTTATGAAACACTTTCTCGGCAAGGGAGAGGGAGGGAACATCTGTTACTAGGATCTTGCCAGACTCGATTTTTGCATCCCAGACCAAAATTTGTTCCAGGAGGTTAACCAGCTTCACATCCTCTGTCTCTTGGCATGCTGCCTCCAGAGTGTGGGTTTGTTTCTCGATACTAGACTGAGCTAACTTGAGAATCTCTTCTTTTTTCCTCCGCTTCAGGCTGAAGGGAGCAGAGCCATCCACTTTATCCACCTCCCCTGTTCATATCACCATGGGATCATTACCCTTGATGGGTTCATCCTTGTTAGTTTCCTGGATACCAATGGTAACCAGGGCTTTCGAGGTGGTGCCGGAATCGGGAATGGAAGAGCCAGCATTGTGGGACGAAGACGCCTCCGGTGCTGAGGTCTGGGCACTACTGGGAGTCGGAGGAGGAATAACAGGAGAAACGACAAGCTTCTGCTAGCGCAGTTGCTTTCCTGGCTTGCTATCTGGGTTCATCTTTCTCTTCAAAAATGCTTTATTTAAAACACATAAATCCAAACATCATGTGTGCTTCGGCAAGAAAGAAATGTACAATGTACTACAAAATTAACAAGGTGCTCACCTTTTAACTACTAGCAACACTTGGGTGCCAGAATTAACAACGACGTCCTTGGCCTTGCGCTTATTGGAAGCAGAGGCAGGAACTTCTTGCACCTCATCATCCTCCGCCGCTTCCGAATCGTCTGAAATATAGCCCTTTAGTGGAGCTAACTCAGACTCGAGGAGCTTCTCGAGCTGATAAAGTCGAAAAGCATCGGTAAAAATAGAGTCGGAGGAAAAGACAGAAAAGAATGGCAAAACACAAACGCAAAGTCAAAATATTTACCGGAGTCAGAGGACGGTTGGCCGTAAACATCTTCCGGGAGACATCAGGAACTTTTAATTCCACTCTCTCCTTTATCAAAAACTTCATTCGGGTCTTGTAGTCCTTAGCAGGAATGTGATTCGGACTGACCCTCAAGCTGTCCTTCCGATCTCCGGTGACCGTGTGGATGAGGAAAGATACTACAGAGGCTGGATCCGGCGATCCAACCAATAGTGGATCAAGTCGGATCCACAGAGGCCCTTGTGCTTCATCAGGAACTTGATCTGCCTTTTGGCGAGGATTAAGACATCACAAAGTTCCAGCGCCTCCGCGTCCCATGATTCCTGGTGGGGAGCTGCACTGCCGATGAAGGCCAGAAAACCTTCCGCCTTTTCAGGAGCCGGAATATCCTTATTGTAGAAGAAGGTTCCGGCCCAACGTTTAACTGACTTATCGCGTTAATACTCGGATAGACTTGGTTTCTCCTGAGGACTAAGCTAAGATTACTGGTGGTGTAAGGAACACCGGCACAGATTGAGTTCTTCCGGGTACCATAGTAGTACCAGAAAAGAGTGAGACTTGGCCTAATGCCAAGAAACCCCTCACTGAGAGCTGCATGAGCGGTAATCTTAAGCAAGGAGTTGGGGGGAGATTGTGAAGTTTCACACCGTAGTATTGGAGGACTTCGATGAATATGTCTGACGGAGGGAGACTAAGGCCACGGTCGACATGCGTGACGAAGAGAACTCGCTCACCGTTGCACGGTGCGGGAACGGCGTCTCCAGCAGCGCTTCGCCATGCGCCAAAGACGAGGTAACCCTCGTCCTAAATGACCTAGAGTTTGGCGTTATCCATGACGCTTGGGACCCAGAGGCCCCGCATCTTCTTCTCATCTGCCGCCTCCCTTCCCACCGCCGCTCTAGAGCTAGATGGCGCCTCCATCTCGCTGTGGAAGATTTAAAGATTGGTGGTGTTTGGGGTTTTATCGGTGTGTAGATGAGAATGGATGCATAGGGCTTGAGGAGTACGAGGAGGCAATTAATGAAACGGTGCAAGATGAATCTGGGAGAGAAGGGTTTCCTCTCTCTAATTAACCTCTACTCCGAGATTTGCATATAAACCACTCGATTTGCGCCACGCGTATAGGAGAGAGAGGTAGCTTCCTCACGACTACTCCGCCCACTCGATTCTTGTGCGAGCATTGAAACGGTGCTCTGTAACATAGGGAACGGACCCACCAACAATCATGCTGATGGGATGACCCTTGTCAGTGACAAGACCTGGTCTAAAAAGTTGTGATACAACACGCCGTTGTTTAAAATCTGGCTCATGTTTTGAACCGAGCATGTAAAAGACTTAGGTCAACGAAAAAACATATCCAACTCAGAAGACTCGGAATCCTACTTTGTTGAAAGAAGTTTTCGGGAATCCTTCAAGATTCTCAAGACGAATAATCCATCAAGATAGACGATTTATCCGGCTTTGGATCTCAGAGACTTTTGGGGACTACTGTTGGGGATATACTTTCTAGGTATACCCACAGGACTCACTGACCAGGATGGCCCACCAATAGGTTAGAGCTTGGCTTCACGGGCGGCCCAATCAGAGAAAGAGGAGCCAGTTCTGGCTACGACAAGGCCGAGAAGAGTTATCGACTTAGACCTGTATTATTACTTATATTCCAAGTTGTATCTAGTTACCAACTCTGTAACGTAGCCGGATAGGTCTCTCCTGTAACCCTAGGTCCCGTTGACTATATAAACCGGCCCTATGGGAGCCTTTAGGACACCAGATCATAGATCAAGCACAACCTACTCGCACACGCGAACCTCACTTCTAATCCCGTTGTAACATCCGGCTCTCGCCGATATATTGCTAGGTTCCTAGCATGTAACCCCCAGAAAATATTAATGAGGATCATTCCCTAATTTATCAAGATTAGGGTTAACAAAAAGCTTTTATTAATTAAATTCAAATCTTAATGCGTGTGTGTATGAATGCTTGCAATGCCATGTTTAATTGTTGTAAATGATGAGAAATGGTTTAAAGATAAAAACCATATCATCTAGGTCACTATCAAACCAGATCAAAACAAAAGCAAAATTAAAATATAAAGCCTAAGACCTAATGGTTATTTGTGCCCAAGTTAACCACTAGCTCACATCGAGCATCTCTAGCAACTAATCTCAAATAGAAACTTTTCCATTTATTTTCTCACCTTTCTAGACCTAGTGACACTAAACCCAGTGGAGCTTTACAACCTTGCAGAAACATTTTCAAATCCAGTTGAGAGGCAATTCAAATTTGAATCTATCTCAGGTATCAAGATAGCCATTTCTAAAAAACCGCTAAAACCTTCACCACTTAGCAAACCATTGCACCAAGAGACAACCAAGATTAGTACCAGGACACCCACCAAAAATCACTAGAAAAGGTGATGATTCAGTTTATGCGGCCATTTGATCGAACACTTGGTGATCACAATACAACTCTACGAACTATCAAATGTTTTGATTAATCCTTTGCTCACCATTGTGACCTCACCGAGCTCACACGATGTGCACTTAACTCACCCAGTACAAGCCTACGCATTTGAGCTCATCTCACTCGCCGTTTGACCCGTGCAAAGTGGTGCCCGAGCTCACCCATGTCACCCCGAAATGGACACGATGCCATAGACTGTGCTTCCCTCTCCCACTATGTCTAGGAGGTAGCCCTGACCTCACCGCCTCTGCATGTGCACACCCCGACCAAAGACAGCTCGAGGAGACGCCCCGACCAAAGACAACTCGAGGAGACACCAAAGCATGCCGTTCTCCGCGCCAGAGCGCCGAGCAATCCTATTCGCACACACCGTTCCTCGCCTTCACCTTGCGCCACTACGTCCTCCATGACTCCAGCAAGCTACCAGACATGATCGTTTGACCGCGCGATTGTCGTGACCACAGTACGCCGTGACGAATGCCGCTGGTACAGTCATAGAGCACGGAGGTTCCCCAACGATTTAGGCCGCGCCTCACTGTGCCACTTTGCGTATGACATTCGCCCTGAAGCACCGCGTCGACCTATGTTCGTGGCCATGCATGTAGATCACTGTAACTGCGTTGCCGGCGAGCCCGAGCCATGCCGCCGTGCCCCCTTCACCACAATATAAATAGAGACAACCCCTGACCCCAAAACGCACACCATTCTACTCCACTCTCACCCGGGAACCTCACTGACCCAACCCTGGAGCAAGGTGAGCACCACCGCACCGAAATTTCACCGGAGTTCACCTCTTTATAGAAAGGAAGGAGCCAAAGCTAGAAGCCACCCCAGGAGCTGCCGCGACCACCGTTCGAACCACCATTGTTGACTCATTCGTTCTGCCCCATTGTCGCATCTAGCTGGAGCCCTAGTAAGCCCTCGACGACCCACGCCATAGCGCTAGGGTTCAGACTCGCGCGTGTCCTACGACGGACATGACGACGCTCAGCCGTTGATCGTGCTCTAATCGTAAGGACTAAATTAGATGATACTGCTTCGCGTTTGTTTAGTAGCTGACATGTAGGACCATCCCCGGAGCAGCCCGCTATGCGCGCGCCGTGTAGTTGGGCCAGCCCATTAGCATTCCCACGCACAACCCATCAATTTAAACTTAGTTTTATCTTTTATTTAAATTTTCCAATCTATAGTGAACTTTAAAAATCAATTCAGAAAGAACAAGATAGCAGATGAAAATCTCTAATCACTCCCGTTGGATTCAAATAGTTTGATACTATGGATCACCCTTGGTAAAGAGAACAAGATAGTATCTTTTGTAACTTCAAACATTTCTAAAATCAACCATAAGTGATCTTGAGTTGATTCCAACTCTCAAAAATCACATTTGACCAGACATTTCTGAATATGTAAAAATCTACATACTTACATACAGTAGTCTTGGACCAAAACCAAAAGAATGACTTTCTAGTTACATTTAGCCACTTAAATATTACCGCCCCCGCCTCCCCCCCTTTCCACAATATAAGCCTTTTTAGCAAACTATTTTAGTTTGCTAAAAAAGATTATATTATGGAACGGGTGTAGTATTAAATAACAGGGTTAAGCTTTTTAAATAAGGCCAACCATTTTAAATCACATTTTCAAGTATTAGAATATGTGGTGATGACATGTGTCAATATGATCCCATATTTGGAATTGGAGAATATTAAATCTTAAGTAACTTTTCAATGAGTAGAAATTAATTTTCTAAAAAAAAGATAAATAAAATATTATCAACTTTTCTTGTAATGATAGAGATGATGCTAGATCATTTAGTGTGATCCTTGTGTCATAAATAGAAGTAGTTAAGTATTGTGATAGAGATGATGCTAGATCAATGACGCTAGTATCAATCCGGGCTACAACAAGGAGGAATGCTATGAAGATGAGGACGAGAACTTCGACCACCTTACCAACCAAGGCAAGCTAAGCTAAACCATGCACGTCCCACTTGTAAGACTTTGTGATACCCCTTTTTACTATACCAAATCCCAGTTTTACTTGCAAGCTTTACCTTTCACAAAGTTGTTCTGTAATTAATTAATTGGATGATTAGTGGAAGATTAGGGAAGTGTCATCAAGAGATTGGAGCTTGATGAAGGTAGATACACAATATTAGTACCCCTTAAATAGTGACACCCGCACCTTGATAGATGCTAGTGCTAAAATAAAGTTGATCACTAGATGGGAACAAATGATTATGAAAACCTTGAAATGATGAGTCATTCTAATGAAATGTTTTTACATGTGTTATGGACATAATGACTTTAAGATGATGGTGCATGAAGTATGTGACTTGACTTTGATAAAAAAATGATGGTTGGGTTCTGATGCGATAACATTCCAATGTTTACCATACAACCATAATACCGAAATTTGGGTAGGGATTGACTGGAAGTTTATGTGTCCTAGTATGGGTTCCCTCGCGGAACAAGGTGAGCTGATGATACCTTGTGAATGTGACTGTCCACCTATGCAGTACCCAGGACAACAGATGGTCATGGTTGGGAGGCCAAACTCATAGGGGAGGTGCCTATACTGGGGTGTGTAATTGAAAGGTTAGGATTGATTATCCGAATACCAAGTATGATGATTCAGGATTGTTCCTGACAGATGTATCGAATGTTGTGGTGAAAGTTTACCACCTCTGCACAGTGTCAAACTATTCGAATAGCCGCGTCCATGGTTATGGATAGTTAGATGGCCATACTGTTCCGTTGTTAGATGTTTTCCAAAATGACTTGTGACTTGAAAGATGACTTTGACTTGACCCCCCAAGTTGTGGAGATAAATCTAGGTTCCCACCTGCGTAACTTAGACAACTAAAGTTAGGTTTTACTACTAGATACTGTTTGAAATAAAATTGGCTTGTGGCAAAAAAACCTAGAGCTTAAGAATCCTATAGAATGGCCTTATTGCTTTTGTACAAGTTTGCAAGTACCTCAAAGTACTCAGGGCTTTGTCCCTGGCTATTCCCATGGCGAGACTATGAAGGAGACTACGGGGAGGATGGACAGCAGGACGCTTACGATAACTAGGATCATCTCCCATCATCAGCATTGCCTATGACTCTGAAGATGGAGCCCTGAAAACGCTACTATTATTATTATTCTGCTGCTTTGATTGTAATCAGACTTGATCATGAGATCAACTATTTGTAAGACCTTTATGGGTTGTAATGGATAATGAATTATGGTACCAATCTGTCATGTCTCACAAAAATGGTAATCCCGGGATTGTGATGTTCGTCATAACAGGCATCTGGGATTAAAAATCCGGGTGTTGACATAGCAGGAGTAGGATACGATCACCACAGTCGGATCTGAACCGGGGTAAACTTGTGCTCGCTGTTCCTGGAACATCTGACGTCTCACACCCCATCTTCTTAACGCCGTAAGGACCACCTATGGCATACTTGTCGACAATCTTATGACACCATGCTTGGAAGAAGAATTATAATACAAATATTCATAAACACTATTCTAGTCCTGCAGGTAACTCTAATAATAATATGGGATCAAGTAATGGTAGTCTCCAAGAAACTCTTAAATCTTTATGGACTCACAAAATGAGCATAACAATATCATAGTTAAAATAACGGAGAACCATGATGCTATGCTTGGTAAATTATCTAACCAAGTTGTTAGTTTGAGGAATGATTTGCAGGCCCTCCAAGAAAGAACAAGGATTGTTGAGGCACATCTAGGTAAGATAACCGAGAGTCAAACTCTTGTTTTAGCTAAATTTGCAGGTAAAGTTGAGCCCAATCTAGTAGAAGACGTCAATATGATAAGAATCCAAAGGGAGGATCCTGAAGAACTTGATTATAGAAATGCTCCTTCACCAAATTACATAGTTTAAGATCCTGTAAAAAGGATGAATATCAAGATTCCGGTAAGTGAATCAAGTGAGGAAGCCATGTATCAACACTTCGTTAATCAGGTAACAATAAAGGATCTTGAGGAAGAATATAAGAATGCTAAAAAATTACCTGTTAAGCTTGATGATATATTTGAGCCTACTATTAAGATTAAATTGAGACTAATGAAATAGCTGCAGTTTGTGATTTAGGTGAAAGTGAGTCTTTTTAATAAGTTAAACCTTTGCTCTTTTGAAATCACCAAGTTAAAATTGCATCTAGCAGATTCTACCGACAAACAAGAAGTAGGAATTAAAGAGAATACCTTAGTATATAATAAAGACTATCATGCTCTTATTGATTTTCTTAATGTTGGTGTGCCTGAAGATGCTACTGCTCCTATCATATTAGGCAATCCTTTCTTAAGAACTATTAAGGCATTGATTAATCTGCATGAAGGAAATGTGAAGCTCCAATTGCCTTCGCGGGATCCTTTTGTTATTCATTTTCCCAGGAAAGAAGAGAGACAAGAAAGATGATAAGGAGGCCATCACTTTGAAGGCCAACTATTTTGGAGTGGGTGTTCCACTCATCAGGCCTAAGTGAGAAACATCAAGGTCAAGCTATTGACCATAAAAGAGCACTGCATGGGAGGCAAACCATGTGAAATAAAGGTTTGAGTTAAGTTTTTAAGTTTTAATTCAAGTTTTATGTTGAATAAAGAGTTCAAAAAAACTGAGAAGGAGAGATTCAGTGGTACTAAAAATTCATGGTTTATACATGCTAAGGTTAGTTGACAATTTAGTCCGTCATTTTTATGTCGAAACATGGTGTTTCACTAAGTTTCAGTCTAAAAAGTAATTCTTAAAGAAATATTTTTTTTGATATATACAGCACCATTAACGACCAACTATGCGGCGGGAATAAAAATTCGAGCCGTATAGTAATTTAAGCAATTGAAATTTTTTATTCTCCAGATACAGAAGGTTTAACGACCAACTATACGGTGGGACCATTTTGGTCCGGCCGTATAGTTACATCCGGGGATACTACTATGTGGCCTAAAAGTTCGCAGGCGAAGGCAACGCGGGGTCCGAGTTGCATGTAATTACCACGATTCAAAAAGTTCGAGGGGTAATTACCGAGAGGGGCATTTCAAGTGAATGGTGGCCCATCCAAATATTTTCAAATCTTAGCCATTATGTCAGGATACTCCGCTACATTAGTACCTTCCGTGCCCCTGCTGTGCCCCTTCTAAGTCACCGTCCACGTGCCGCACGGGCTAATCCATTTCTATACTTTCCTAACCCCCGATACTGAATCCGGCGGCGGCGGTGACGGCGGTCCTTTTTCTCCCTTCCCCTACACTGAATCCGGTTCGGCGGTGGCGACGGTCGTTTTCTCCCCACCCCTCCCCCTCCCCACCCACCCACCCACACACACACACTTTGAATCTAGCGGCGACATGCCAAGTGAAGCCAAGGTAGTAGCTACGTTGGCGACTGATTCGGCTTCGTCAGAGCCAGTGTCTCGGGCACAACGCCAGACAAGCCAAGCAGCAGCGGGGTCTGTAGCCCAGGATAGTGAGGAGATCAGCCAGAAGTCTGCTAACAGGGTACCTACGAGCAGCCGATTGAAGAGAAAAGATAGGCTGGCGGCAGAGTGATCGGCTGCAGTGCGGGGTCGTGCAACCCAGATTAGTTACTGCAAAGTCTGCTAATAGGTGAATTTTTCTTATCTGTGCCCTGTCTTGCAAGTAGATTAGTTATTGTAAAGTAGTGTCGAATGAACTGAAAGGTCCCCTTTGTAATCAAATTAGGAACAACTTCGATGAAGCGGACCTATATGAGTTCACGGTTCATGTCCGCCAGTACACTTTAAACTAGATTTTGGTTGCGAGAGGGTTGTGTTTGGGCAGGATGTGCGTCTTCTTGTCAACTATAAAGAGGTTGTGTCTGTTTCGCAGCTGATAGATATGCTTCATTCTATAATTCATTGGTGATCCAGACAGAGGGAAAAATTGGTGGGGTGTAACAAGAGTGGTACCTGTGTGCAAATTGAGCACTCCCATGAGCTTGAGATGCATTGGGAGTGTTTTGCAGCTCATCGTTAGGTGAAAGTTGAAGTGATGATTGATGATATGTATGCAGATACTGGAGATCTTGCTACCAGAGCTTCTGCTGCTAGAGTTTATGGACCACCAGATGTTGATCTAGATAAGTTCAATATACACCTTGAGGTGGATTCATACGCATCAAAACTTGATGGCGGAGTTAGTAAGAAAATTTCATCATGTATTCTGGAGATAGACGTCGATTCGAAAAACATAACTCTTGTTGAACTGCGAGAGATGATTGGTAAGGAAATCATTATTGTCCCTAAGCAGATGGCACGACTCCGGTGGTGGCATCATAAGAAGCAGGAGTTCATAGAGGTTTTGGATACCGATGATCTAATGTAGATTAT
Source organism: Avena sativa (assembly GCA_916181665.1). Taxonomy (NCBI): domain Eukaryota; kingdom Viridiplantae; phylum Streptophyta; class Magnoliopsida; order Poales; family Poaceae; genus Avena; species Avena sativa. The sequence goes on from OV702296.1 coordinate 206,252,015, forward strand.
GCGACGAAAGAAGCAAACGAGGAAGGTGTTCTTCCCGGCTTCCATTTCTGATGTTGTTAAACAGGTTGTAGTGGATGCAGAGGAACCTGTTGTGGCTGAACAGAACGAGGCGATAGACGTTGATCAGATCTGATGAGAGCTGCTACCAAGGGCTTGTCAGACAGACCACATCGCTCCCTTGCCTGTATTTGTAACAAAGATGTTGTTGCTTTGAAACTGTGTTGATGTGGTCATGTTTGTTTAGAGATTGCAATCCGATGTTCTATGAGCTATTGAGATTTTCAGACTTATCACTCGGTGAAAGCATTGTTGTTGTAATAAGACACAAGTACATTGTAGTTGACATGATTATGTTTGATGAGATGATGTGATAAATTTGTTTCTAAGATTATGATTGTTGAGAGATTGTAATATAATGTGGTATGATCTGTTGAGATTTTGGGACATATCATTCATTGAAACCATCACTGGACAAGGTGATATATAAGTACCTTGTAGTTGTCATGATTATGATGTAATATAATGCTCTGTGGGATCAGTAATTTGACTAATGACTGGATAACTATCTATTACTTAGAAGGAAATACTATCATGGATGAATGAGCGTAGGGTTTAGGAAAAAAATTACTAAGTAGGAGACAATGATCTATTGGATGCACAGATCTAGGATTTAGAAATAAGGGTTAAGGGGTTAGTACAATAAACAGTTTAATAGACCCTAAACCATAAACCATAATCCTATATTGTTCGGTACATAAGATTTTGTATGTTGCTATAAGTCAAACAAATTGGGAAGGACAAAGTACATGATTAATATTAAAAATTAAAATGAAGGAAGATAATACCTATTAGATATGAGATAGTAATCCATCCACGGGACATTGTATCAATTAAACCATTGTAGCATGCCAATTTAGTCAATGTTGCAATGTTGACGCACTTCACTTTCCCTACTCCTTATCTCTCCACTCACTACCCTCCTCTCTCTCTCCTCACAATCGCCGGGCGTCACCGCGGTTGCATTCGTCATGCCGCCCTGGTATGACGAGGACGACCAGTCGAGCAACAACATCTTTCTCTCCGACATCGAGTCTTCCCTCCCTGATGTGAGTTCCTCTGTTTCTCGGCAGTGGTTAGGCATTGGTAATTACCTCGACCCAAGACTTGAAATGTGCATGCAATCATGTTTATTTCTAGCTTTCTGTTCCCTTATAGGTACGACTCATGATCTACGACCCCGGATGGGAGGGCCTAGATCTTGATTGGGAAGTACCATGTGACCATGGGCTAAAAATGAGGAAATATGTTGCATTTGAAGGAAGTAACACTGGAATAAGGTTTTTGGGCAGTACAAATTAGGTTTACTTTCATTATGTACAATGGAGACATGAAGAAAATTGTATAGTGTTATGTTGATAATTAGGTCCCATGTTATTTTTAAGGTTGGCCCGGTGTGTAAAGCAGTAGAGTGGGTGGATCTTGAGTGGCCAGACACACTTAAGAAATGTTTGGCCCAATTGTGGGATATGTATGAGCTCGAAAGGTCGGGGAGATTTATAGATGCTCGTGATGCAGCTGCAAAAAATTACAAGCTCTTGCTAGGAAATAATGAGCTGGAACAGGAAATCAAGCATTTGCGGTCAGAACTACATGACACAATCAATGGGATCTTGGTGGTGGGAACTGCATGGAAGATTCAAAGGGTGGAAAACGATATGGATCGGCTCATGGAAGAGAATAAGAAGCTACAGTAATACATTGCGAATCTGTTGAAGGATTTGAAGGAGTGCAAGGTGAACAAGGACAATCTACAGACGATCAAGGAAAATTTAGATGAATAATTTGTGCCATTGCAATATCTAAAACTAGTTAACTATAAGACTCGCAATTGTATATCCTGTCTAATCCAAACTCAATCCTTGAGCAAAATAACCTTTCAGAAGAAAGCATAGTTTGCATAGAGAGAGGTCCACGTTTACAAAATCAATACTACATGGATAAAACAGTATTTGGTACATCAGAACACATAGTTTGAAAACTAACTTTAGAGGAACTTATAGTTTGCACTAAGCCTGGCGCGGAGATGCTCGTGTTCCTTCCTAAGAAGCTCCAATTCGAGGGTTCGTTCTATGAGGTCTGCTTTGGTTTTTACCTGCTCCCTCGGTACTTGGACGTGCGCCTCCTGCTGGTTCAAGCGCTTCGTTTGGGAAGCGACAAGCTTATCAGTAAGCTTAAGATTATCCACCATGAGATCCTTGATGATGTCCTCCTTCGCACGCTCTGAGGCGATACTTTTATTGTGAAGTTCCTTCTAGCCAGCGGTGTCCACCTTCAGATTGTGGGACTTGTCATAAAGGATGGTGACTTCTTCTCTCAGGCGGTCATGGGACACTTTCTGAAAATTCTGCTTCTCCATTTGGATAGCCATGTTGTCCTTTAGCTAGGTCGGCAATTCTAGGTTGATCTTTTGGCTCTTCTGCTGTAACAAAAATATGTGGTTAGTTTCCACAATTTAAACAATTAACTAGTGTCAAACTCATAATTTGAAGGATAGAGCAATTAAGGATTGTTTAAAATTTAACAGAATCAACTAGTGACAAAGTCCTAATTCTAGAGATAGTATCAGAGCAATATAGGCTTTTTCCCAATTCAACTAGATAAACTAGTGGCATACTTCTAATTTATATGATAGAGCAATATACCTTTTTTTCTAATTCAACATGATAAAGTAGTGGCATAGTCCTAATTTCAATTTCAGAGCAATAAAGCCTTTTTTCCAAATTCAACAAGATAAAGTAGTGGCATGGTCCTAATTTCAATTTCAAAGCAACGTGGGACTATATCCAACTAAGGGTGCTGTGGGTTTTTCCAATGTAACCAAATAGTAGTGGCATAGTCATAATCTAATTCCAAGCTCAAATACATAATGATAAGAAAGGATGATGACCATTCATGAGAACACAAACCCATAATTCAGTTGACAGGCAAGTAAGATAAATAGAGAAATAAGGAGTTGCTCCCAGATTCCTTAATTGCACGACATGTATAAATTACAAAAGTAGCGGAGCATGAACTGAGATTCCTGCGCCCCCTCTACTCTGAATCTGAATTGGACATTGTTGTTAGCACTCCGTTCTCCTTGTTTGGACTCTTGGGAATGGTGAGACCTCGGCCCATGTCCTCCTTCATCTGTCTTAGTGCATCCATGCAACGGTCCCTAACATTGTAGGCTTCAATGGCAGCCTTTTCTTTGATGATGTGTTCTCTGTGTGTCTAGGTGGCTTCGTCCAGCTGGAGGACACATCTATTCTCGAGATTCTTCTTGTCACACAAGAGCTTGTTTGGACAATCTGTGTGTGATCAACTTCTGGAGCTCATCGATCACCCTCTGCAGCTCATCGCGCTCTGCTTCGAGCCTCTTGATGCTAAGTGAAAAATCAAGCGTGATCTCCTTCTACTGAGACAAACGCCTTCAAAGGCGATCATTATCCTAGGTTAGGGAGCGTGCACCCTGCAGTTGGTTGTCTATCTTGGCGTTAATCGCGACCACCTTGTCACGGCAATCGGCCTTCGCTTGTTTCATCATTCATGGTATTTAAAATAGGTACTCTATAATTGTACTGCATGTTCCAGGGAAGCATAATATTCAAGTCACAAAAACCCCAAATGTGTCTACGAAGATTGTGCGTGGTCCCTACTTGGAGGCTACTTTCAGGCAGACACGATAATATTTCCACATTTAGAATCTCAAAAATAAAACCAAATGCATGTCTGGATTTCCTACCTCGCTGAGCCGGGGAACAGGGCTGAACAGGTGCTACGATGCTGCCGCCATCGTGCTGGTATCAGGATCCACGACTGCCCCCTAGAATATGTAGCAGAGTAAGAAGAAGAAGAAGAAGAAGAAGTAGCAGAAGAAGACTATATCGGGAGGAGCCCTGGCCTGCTAGAACACTCGGCGCCACCACCGCCATCGTGCTGCTTTCAGGGTGCACGGCCACCCTGGAATATGTAGCAGAGTAATAGAATGAATAATAAGAAGTAGACATAGAAGAAGAAGAAGAAGAAGAAGAAGAAAAAGAGAAGAAGAAAAAGACTGTAACAGGAGGAGTCCTGGCCTGCTACAACATTCAGCGCCTCCGCCACCATCGTGCTGCTTTCAGGGTCCATGGCCACCCTGGAATATGTAGCATAGTAATAAGAATAAGAATAAGAAGTAGATATAGATAAGAAGACTATACTGGAAGGAGCTGTCACATCCCAAAATTTTCCAAAATTTTGAAATGTTAAAAATAAATAAACAAAAGAAACAATTATTGAAATTTAGGGTGAAAAGAAACTTTTTGCTTCTAAATGGAAACATCAGAACCCTTCTTGAACAAAATTTGAATAAAAGGGAATCCAACAAAATTTAAATCAAGTGAAATGCATTCAACAATGAATGTATCTTGAAATTTAAACATTTGGAAAAGTTAAACCAAAACCCCAAATCCTAATGAAATAAATCACTTCCAAAGATCAAATGCATTTTATTCATGGAAAGAATCTTGAATTCAAACACTTGGGAAAAATAAACCAAAACCCTAAAACCCTAATGGAAGATAATCATTTCCAAGATATCTCTAAGACTATGGATTGTTCCATAAAAAAATCCAGCAACAAACATTTATAAATGACCAAAATGATAAACAAAAATATTATAAAACCATAGAAATTGGTTTCATTTAATTTGGGAGCATGGATAAAAACTGATGAATTTAATAAGCTAAAAGGAAATAATTTCCAAGGCTAATAAAGCTCCTAACCAGAAATCCATGCCAAATTGAGAGCAAGTAATCCTAAAAGGATTTAAAAAGATAAACAAATATTAAATAAAATTATAGAGATTGGAATCACCAATTTTGGAACTATAAATAAAAAGATATAGATTTTACAAGGCAAAGAAATAAATAAATAAATAAATAAGGAATATTTAAAAGACAAATTAAATCTTGGCCAAATCCATAAACAAATGAAAGTTTACTGAATAATAAAAAGGAATAAAAGATTATTTAAATAAAACTATATGGGATTTTAACCATATTCAATTTATTTAAATAAAGACAAATTTCCTAAAGTAAATAATAAATCCCAACAAAATTATTTAGAACACAATTTAAAACTTGAATTAAATCCATAAGAAACTGGAATAAAGATAATCCAAATAAAACAAAGGAATAAAGATTATTTGAATAATATTTATATGGACTTGAACCATATTCAATTTGAATAAAGACAAAATTCCTAATATAAATGATTAATCAAATCATGAGAAAATAAATAATTGAAATAGCTAATTAACTTAAAAAGAATAATTAAATAGAATTATATGGTGTGGAACCATATTCATATTATGCAAATAAAGACAAAAGGCCTAATTAAAATAAATAATAAATTATGAGAAAATATTTGAATATTTTCCAAAGTGGGCCAACTAATTAACTCCTAAATGATTAAAAACCTACTGAAAAGGTTTGGTGAAATTTGAATTCAAATGGAAACTTGAATCAATGGTTTGAATAAAGACACAAACCTTATTTAAATACATATTAAACCATAAAAGAATATTTGAAATATTCTAAAATAGAATTTTAAACACATTACTAAGCAGTAGAAACTTACTAAAAAGGATTGAGAAACATTTAAATTTAAACAGATGTTTAAATCATTTGAATAAAATAATATGGGTTGGAACCATATTTAAAATCTTATTTAAATAAAGACAAATGTATAATTTAATTAAATAATAAACCATAAGAGAATAAAAGAAACTATTCTAAAATGGACTTTAAAATACATTATTAAATAGTATAAAAACTTACTGAAAGTTTGGAAAAGTTTTGAAATAAAATAAATGTTTGAAATTTTTGAATAAAATCAAAACAGGAATTAGAAAAGGAAAAATAAAAAGAAAGCACAAAATAAAAAAATGGAAAAGACCCAGCCCAATCTAACCTAACCCAACCAGTAGGCCCAGCTAGCCCAACAGCAGCCCACCTCTCTCTCCCCGCGAGATTTCGTTTCTCACCCACAGACCTACCCATCACGCGCTGACGAACTGACCCCATGCCAACCTCGTAGCCTTGTCATCATCTTCCTCACCCGCTAGACCCATTGTTCCCCCTCTCGTCGCCGTTTCTGCCATTGAAAGTGCACATGAATTCGCATTAACGCCACGATTAATCAGCCCCGCGACCTCGCGCTCATAAGTGCCTCATCCCCCTCTCTCTTTCCCCTGCTCCGATTTTGCTTGCAACCACACTGTCTCCGACGAGCTTCCTCGGCCAATTCCAGACAACACAGCCACCCCCACTGCCCCTGGAACCCACGAGCTTACTCGCAAGCGTCTTCCGCACCTACCAACACTCACCTCTTCCACGCGCGTGCCCCAGAAGCTCGTCTTCGTCTCCGTCTGATCATCGCCACTGTCTTCTTCGACTCAGACGACCTCCCCTGGTGAACCCTGACCTCCCCTCTCCCCCTCAATGACACTCGTGCACTCGCCTTTGTATTGTGCATCTAATTACACCGTTTGTTTGCCTTAGCTTGGTCTATAGCCTCGCCAATCACAACGCCCGAGCGTGCCCGTCACTAGGAGCTTCTCCGGTGAGAAATCGACGACCACTCTGTGCGCCCCTTCGTCGATGACGACCACCTCGAGCATCCCCACGCCACGGAGAACCCGGTGAGAATCTCCCCTTCCTCCCTCCCTTCTTGTAGTCACCGGAAAGCTTCTGACCGAGCGCCACCACCAGATCGTGGTCACCTGCTGTTGTCCGTTAGATCTTGATCGCGTGGTGTAGATTAGACCTTTGGTGAAAAGTTTTTAGTTGATCTGTGTCGTGTGATGCCCATTAGATCCAACAGCTTTTGCTGATCGATCCACCCAAACCGGTACCAACCAATAGAATTAAGACGCGTGGCAGTTCTGTCTACTTAAAATTCTAGAAATGAATTTTGAACTTGTAAAATCTATAACTGTTGATCTGCTTGGCAAAAAATTACAAATTTTATATCATTGGAATCAGGAAAATGAAACCTTTGCAACCATGCCCTTATTCTAGTATTTTTCTTCTGGAAAATTAGGTGTTTTTGTAGAAACATTTCTAGGCCTATTTTGAGTATAAAAATTATTATAAAATGATTTTTGGGTAACATATTTTGCAAATAATTTTTTTTGAACCCACTGACCAGAAACACAAAATTTTGGGTTTAGAAAATATTTTGTTAACATTAGAAAATTATTAATTTGAATAAAAGCATTTCTAGTAAAACAAAAATGGTGTTATGATTTAAAATGATTTTTGAGTGAAACCTTTTGCAAATGGATTATTTTTAAACACTTTGACCATAAACACTAACATCTGTGTTTAAAAACATATTTGGCTAACACTAGAAATTATTCCTTTTGATAAAAGCATTTCTAGCAAAAACAAAAATGATTTAAATGGCCCATTTTCACTAATTTGGTTTCAAATGGTTTGGACACATTTATAAATGACCAGTAGGTGTTTTGAAATGTTAAACCTTGTTAGAAAACACTTTTCAAATTAAACAACCTTTTGCAAGCTTGCATGCATTGCTTTGTTTTTATTATTTTATGTGATGAATTATTCGAATGCTAGTTTGAATTTGTGCCTTGCTTGATTGAATTGTAGTGAACATTGAAGAGTGTGACCATTGCAAGATCAAGGAGTGAACATTGTTTCTCTACTAAAAAGGCAAGTGGTGCTTCATACATTTTGTCCTATTATTTTCACAATGCTTTAGTGATATTTTGAGTAGGACTTCCATGGAATTTTTACTAATTATGCTATGCCTTGGGAAATCCTAGTAGATGATGCCTTAGCCTAGTATGCTTAGCCTAGCTAGTAGAAAAAAAGGTGAATTATATTCATGCTATGAAATATTTCTAAGTCTATGACTTGTGTTTTGTTTAATAAAACAACTATGTGAATGAATCACCTAGGTGGAATGGTGTGAATGGGTTATGTTGAGTGGTTACACAGGGCCCATATTAATGGCCTCCCTAGTGTATCTCACTTGTGGAAAGCCACCCAGGAACAAAGAGATTTGAGATGTCAAGTGTTAAGAAGCTTCTAGTACAACCATATGGCATATGGGCTCTGCCTGGATGATGTAGGTTGCAATAACTTAGCCATATGGATAGAAGGTGGTAGGGGTGATAGGTTGGAACGCGTCCATTTGGTCTAAGGGAAGGCTTCTGAAAGATCTTGTCTCGATGCATGTCGAGTCTTGTGGGGAAAGTGCACCACCTCCCGAGAAGGAAAAATCTAAGTACTTAGCCATGTCCCCGACATTGGACAATTTGAGCATCAAGACATGGAAGCTATCAAGGATCTCCTCATCCCAATTTCTAAGTTAAAAACTTGTGGTTGAACAAGGGTTAAAGGATTCCAATTTTCAATTGGTAGATTCCTTGGGTGTTTTGACAAACAAGAACTTAGTGTTTTCAACTGATAAGGAAAATCTATTTTGAGCAAAGCAATCCTAAAGCTCCACTTATCCAAATTCATATAGAAGATAGATACCACTACTCTACCATAGTATCACTTGCCAATACAATTCAAATGTATTGACCCTTGTGGCCGTAACTTATTATGTTGCAGGTTTGTTTGATGTTAGTGAAGTGTGTTGAATAGGATTACAAGTCTACAACCAACATGATTGCCTGTGGCACTTGAAGATGAAGAACTCCATGCTATATAGTTATTTTTGCTGCATTGTAATGAGATAGTGAGCTATGTAAGATGTAATGTATTATTTTATTCCTGGTTATAAAGTTGTATTATGACCTTTGTTTCTTGATATTACATCTTAAACTATGGATGATAGCTATTCGATCCAGGGACTAGCATTGTAAACACAGGGATATCTACCTTATTAGGTTGGGACCACTACATGAGCCCTGGCCTGCTGCAACATTCAGCACCACCGCCGCCATCGTGCTTCTTTCAGGGTACACGGCCGCCCTGGAATATGTAGCATAGTAATAAGAAGAAGAAGTAGACATAAAAGAAGAAGAATAATAAGAAGACTGTACCAGGAGCGGTAGGAGTCTTAGCCTGCTGGAACATTCTGCACCATTGCTAGGAGAGATTGGGTCCCTGTGCGAGGGGGGGGGAACGAGCAGCTGGTTGAGCAGGAAGTCCAAGGCGACATGTTCTCTCCATTTTCTCCACGCGCACGGTCGATCTGCCTCTCCTCCAAGGAGCCATGGATAATGCAGATGAAGGAAGGTGGGGTCAGGAGGAAGAAGAAAGTGATGGGCGGGGGAGAATGGTCAAAGAGTCCAGTCCATGGGACAGTCTTATACAAGACCACCGTTTACTCCGGTGCTATCTCAACCTACATCCACCATTCATTTGTTAATTGATGACCTATGTCGCCTCCTTCTCAATGAAGCGTGACTGGCAGAACCAGGGAATAAAACACCAAAGTCCACACGATGGGACTGGCTTTATTGAGATGGACGATTCATTGGGGGCTTCGGTGCACGCTGCCTAGTATCCCATGGATAGGGGTGGGACTACGAGGGAGGAAGTAATTACGGGCTGCTCTTCCAGCGTGCGTGCGTGCTCAAGGGGTTTTCATGCCGCCCGCAACTGCTGCATGGATAGAACATGTTGGAACGTTCAACTCCACATCATTAGACACGCACAAGACACTACCCGACGCTGCCACACAGCGTATTTTGTGGTTTGTTACGTGACAACACTCCCAGTACATAGATATTTTATGATATAGCACATTTTTTATGTGACTAGACAATGAGATGCTCCTGGCGCCCCTAATAGGATCGGCACCCAACTCTGCTTACCCTCCATCGCGCATTTCTGAATAACTTCCTCGTGCAGCATGCAACTATGTCGTGGCAGTGGCAGATCCTTTCTGGTGGATAACTGTCGCGGCCGTTCGTGCCCTCAGTAGCCATATGAGGCACCACGACGTGTACAACCACGCCTAGATCCATTGACATCGGCGCTCGAGGACACTTCAACGCCCAAGCTTGTCGTATCCGCCGCACCCGAGAAGCGCGTTGCACCGGCAGAGACGGAGGAGCGCCAAGAAGCAGCCAAGACGGAGGAGCACCGGAGGAAAGCATGCGAGACCACCATGAAGAAGGGCAGGAGGAATATAGGAGCTAGTGATGATGACGACTCCGATTCAGTCAATGAGGAGGCGTTCATGGAGCAGTTGGAGGCAGAAGCGGAGGAGAGTGACATCGACCCGTGGGACTACGAGGAGGAGGAGGAGGAATCCAAAAATTCATCGGAGGACACCACCACCGCCACCGACAACGACGAGTAATGTTCTTTTGTCAGTATTGTTATTACATATTTAACTGCCATGTCCTACATTGTAATTGTTATAACTACCATGTCATGTGTAATAATATTTGGATGTTGCTACTATAACAATATCGTGTGGCTGTTAGATCAAAGAGGATCAACGGTTGGCTGGCACGATCTGCGTGACAACTGTCTGACCAATGAGGGCATGTTGGTTTCTGCGTGAGATATAGTAAGGGCTTTTCTGAGTATTCGTGACTAGCATATAGGGACAACCCTAGATTCCGCCCCCCCCCTCGCTGCCCAGAACATGTAACCACTCCATGGATTTAGCCCAATCCCGACACCTAGATCCCTCTCGGCATCGCAATCGACTTCTCCAACTAGAGGTTTCGTGGTGCTTTGGAGAAATCTCGACTTTCCATTTTCTGAACCCAAAAAATCGGCGTTTTCCCAAAGGAGGTGCAAGATTAGGGCGCGCCCATGGGCCCGAGGAAATTTCCACGCATGCTACACCATGGTGCATGGCCATTCCCGGGAGGTGGGTATTTATCTCGTGGTGCAAGCATATACTGTATTTTTGTTGAGTTACGTCCCGGTAAATGCGATTTCTAACTTTATGTACCCTATAAGACACTCTCAATTTTTGGGAAAAATGGTTTGGGGTGCCCCACGGGGTACCTTGGTTGGATGCATGCCTGGGTCCAAGATTGCACCGACCATCGCGTTGTCGTGGTCGCCGGCGGGTTTTGCCGTTTTCTTGGGCAGCACCAAACAAAATCTAAAAATAATAATAATAATTTGAAAACGGCTCCTGGAGCCCTTGCATGTGACCCACTGCCCTCATAAAATCATAGGCAGGGCATACCAGGTCCCTTGGCACCCAAGGCACCACCAGGATGTCTATCGAGTGTGAGTTAACATGGCTTCCAACCCTAGATTACCCCCCCTCGCTGCCCAAAACATTGAACCACTCCAAGGATTGATCCCAAACCTGGCACCTAGCTCCTTCTTGGCATCACTAGCGACTTCTCCAACTAATGATTTCATGGTGCTTTGGAGAAATCTCGACTTTCCATTTTCTAAACCCAAAAAAACGGCGTTTTCCCAAAGGAGTTGCAAGATTAGGGCGCTCCCATGGGCTCGAGGCAATTTCCACGCATGCTACACCATGGTGCATGGCCATTCCCGGGAGGTGGGTATTTATCACATGGTCAACATATAATATATATTTTTTGAGTTATGGCCCAGTAAATGCGGTTTCTAACTGTATGTACCCTATAAGACACTCTCAATTTTAAGGGAAAAATGGTTTGGGGTGCCACATGGGGTACCTAGGCTGGATGCATGCCTAGGTCCAAGATTGCACCGACTGTCGCATTGCCGCGTCCGCTAGCGTGTTTCGCCATTTTCTTGGGCAGCACCAAACAACATCTAAAAAAATAAAAAAATGTGAAAACGGCTCCTGGAGCGCTTGCATGTGACCCACTTCCCTTATAAAAACATAGGCATGGCATACCAGGTCCTTTGGCACCCAAGGCACCACCAGGATGTCTATCGAGTGTGACTTAACATGGCTTCCAACCCTAGATTCCCCCTCCCCCTCGCTACCCAGAACATGGAACCACTCCATGGATTGAGCCCAAACCCGGCACCTAGCTCCCTCTTGGCATCGCAAGCGACTTCTCCAACTAGAGATTTCGTGGTACTTTGGAGAAATCTCTACATTCTATTTTCTGAAACCGAAAAACCGACGTTTTCTGAAAGGAGGTGCAAGATTAGGGCGTGTCCATGGCCACGAGGCAATTTCCACGCATGCTACACCATGGTGCATGGCAATTCCCGGGAGGTGGGTATTTATCTCGAGGCGCAAGCATATACTGTATTTTTGTAGTTACGTCCAGGTAAATGCGATTTCTAACTTTATGTACCCCATAAGACACTCTCAATTTTCGGGGAAAAATGGTTTGGGGTGCTCCATGGGGTACCTTGGTTGGATGCATGCCTTTGTCCAAGATTGCACCGACCGTCGTGTTGCCGTGGCCGCTGGCGGGTTTTGCCGTTTTCTTGGGCAGCACCAAACAAAATCTAAAAATAATAATAATAATGTGAAAACGGCTCCTGGATCCCTTGCATGTGACCCACTGCCCTCATAAAATCATAGGCAGGACATACCAGGTCCTTTGGCACCCAAGTCACCACCAGGAAGTCTATCGAGTGTGAGTTAACATGGCTTCCAACCCTAGATTACCCCCCTCCCCCTCGCTGCCCAAAACATGGAACCACTCCAAGGATTGATTCCAAACCTGGAACCTAGCTCCTTGTTGGCATGACTAGCGACTTCTCCAACTAGATATTTCGTGGTGCTTTGGAGAAATCTCGACTTTCCATTTTCTAAACCCAAAAAACCGGCGTTTTCCCAAAGGAGTTGCAAGATTAGGGTGCGCCCATGGGCTCGAGGCAATTTCCACGCATGCTACACCATGGTGCATGTCCATTCCCGGGAGGTGGGTATTTATCACATGGTGCAAGCATATCATATATATTTTTTTGAGTTATGGCCCGGTAAATGCGGTTTCTAACTGTATGTACCCATGGGGTACCTAGGCTCTCAATTTTCAGGGAAAATGGTTTGGGGTGCCCCATGGCGTACTTAGGCTGGATGCATGCCTAGGTCCAAGATTGTACCGACCGTCGCGTTGCCATGGCCGCCAGCGAGTTTCGCCGTTTTCTTGGGCAGCACCAAACAAAATCTAAAAAAATAAAAAAACGTGGAAACGGCTCCTAGAGCCCTTGCATGTGACCCACTTCCCTCATAAAATCAGAGGCAGGGCATAGCAGGTCCTTTAGCACCCAAGGCACCAACAGGATGTCTATCGAGTGTGAGTTAACATGGCTTCCAACCCTAGATCCCCCTCCCTCGCTGACCAGAACATGGAACCACTCCATGGATTAGGGCCAAGCCCGGCACCTAGCAACCTCTCGGCATCGCAAGCGACTTCTCCAACTAGATATTTCGTGGTGCTTTGGAGAAATCTCGACTTTCCATTTTCTGAACCCGAAAAACCGGCGTTTTCCCAAAGGAGGTGCAAGATTAGGGTCTTCTACAAGCCCTCCCCGCCACGGGGCCAGGTTGATTTTGCGTCCCAATTGTTAGGCACCGTTGGATTCGGGAGAATGGACGATAACGATCGTCCTTTGCAATAGCGATCCGCGAGTAGGAATTTCTATGTCCCTTTTGGCCCTAGCAACCTCTAGTGGGCCTACCTCCTTGATTTTATAAACGCGACCATGTGGCCGAGGCTCAAACCCTGTTCGTTTCATACAACTCGCGTCAGCACAAGAGTCTAATCCTACCTGAAGAAACGGCGCCTCGCCATGGAGAGGCCCCATCTCAGCTTGCACAAGGCCGAGTTGTTTACCGACCATGACATACTTGTGCCACCGCTGTCGAGGCTACCAACCGGCTACGAGCTTAGCTACGCCGGGGTGCCCGTGGTGCTGTTCCTGCGCGGCATCGCACTATCGTGGCAGATCGAGGAGCGCTGTCGCCAGCTGCCGGAGCGGAAGAGGGCAGTGGACCGATATGTACGCACCAGTGCGTACTGGCCAAGGTGCTTCAAGAAGGAGCGGGAGATATTTATTTCGCTTTGCAGACCTCACCATTCTGAGATCCACCTAGATCTACGCATCCCCGAAGGGAGGCAGCACATGTGGGCAGTTCCTAGGCATACGCCCTCCACCGTTATCGATGCTGCATGTCGTGCAGCACTCGTGAAGAGGATCTCCACCGGGCTCGTTCTCATGGATTCAGACTCGGAAGAGGCGGACGGCGACACGGAGGACGTCATGCACGACGAAGACAGCGAAAGCGGCATAGTCGATTAGGGTCACTTGAGCTTAATTTAATCTATGTACGGTAGCTTTAATGACCTCTTCGGATAGATTGGCGAAGTTGTAAGAGCGTGTACAACTTAGTTTGAGTCTAGCAAAATCTTAGACACGATTCTTACAGAGGGAAATATGCTACAGCGTTTAGACACACTGATTGGCCCCACTGTTAGAATAAAATACCTTTTAAAAGGGCTCTTTTCTTATTCTTTTCTTCTCGTCAAAGCTCTTTTGTTGTACGGCGTTGGTTGAGTCTAAAGAAAAGCTTAGACACGAGTCTAGCAAAACAAACTATGCTCCAGTGTTTAGATACACTAGTAGGCCCATCTACTGGAATAAAAAACCTATTTATGAAGACTCTTTTCTTATCTTTTTTTCTTGCCAAATCTTTTTTCCTCTTATAGAGCATCAATGCCCCTGACGTTGACGATGCAACGTCGCTGACAAAGACGAGGCGAGACTGATGGGACGCTATGATGTCTCTTCTCCTAGTACTTGATGGCACAGTCATAATTTTGGTGTGTGTCAAAGGAGAAGGAGACGCGCGTATCCGCAAAAATCTGCTCCCCGCTTGCTAGTCCAGTCGGCGTCCTTGATACAGCTACGCACTGCAAAAGACCGACAAGGAAACACGCAAACATCCCGCGATCAAATTTTGGTCGTTGAACTGTTACAAATCCATGATTATTGTTACAAACACCGACAAGGTCCAGCAAGACCCTCACCAACTCCATGGCCGCTGAGCCGTTGTGGAGGCCTTTCTGCTTCTCTGTCGTGGCGCTCAACGCCCACCTTCCGCCAAGTGGTTTCATCCCCGGCGGCGGTGCTGGTGGCCGTGATGTCAAGAGCTTCGTCAAGCTCGGTGGAGACGTACCTGATTGCACTGCCTCTTTTCTGTTACAGGTCCTGAATGTAAAAGTTTGTGGCTGGTTTGTAATTTTAATTTCTTTCAGAGTCCTTTATGTAATTTCTTTACCCACTGATTAATGCAGCTCTGGACCCTTAGAGGTCCTTCTTTTGTTCAAAAAAAAAACCAACTCCATGGCAGGGCCATAATTTTGGTCGTTAAACTGTTACAAATCCATGATTATTGTTTATGGATAATCAGTTCAAAAATTAATGTACTATCTAACAACCTCAGATCAGGTCGACACCATACATCACATACCCGTTACAAGAACCAGATATAAATAAATTTCAATAAAAATTCAAGAAACGATGTTATTGTGCCAACTTCTCTCTGCTCCTCTTATTACTATTCAATCCCGCGCTACACTAAACAACAGTTGAGGAGGACTGAAACAAAAATTATCAAAATGCCAAGTAAAACTAGTTTCAAGCTTACCTTTTGTCTGGAGAATCGTACAGAGACGAACTTGACAGGGATTTATTGTTTCTCCTGTAGTTAGTCGAAAGATCCTCAAGAACATCCTCAATCACCCCCGCAACTTCTTCATATTCAAACTCAACTCCATTATTATCGTTTCCTTTCCGCTCTCGCTTACCCTTTTGTTTCTTTTTGCCCCCTATCCCTGTCGGCACGTCCACGTCCTTAACCAATTGCTTCTTACCAACGTTTCCCTCCACATGCGCATCACCGGTTTCCTTCACATGCAGTACTTCCTCCACGCCATGTTGCTACGCTTCCTATAGTTCTGCCTGAGAAGCCTCATCTTGTGCCTCCATGATGTGAATGGGGACAAGGTCAGCATCTCCGAAATCACGTGGAACTAGGTTTTTGCATAGCCTCTTGATATGGCCCAACTCTCCACACCATTTGCACTTCCGCTTCCTTGATCCTAGTCTCGAACCTTTTGCAGTGAAGGCTTCGGTCCTTTCCTTTCTAGGCCTCCCAGGTGGCCTCCTAAGAACTGGTGGTTCAAGTTTGAAACCGGATCGACTATATCCCAATCATTTTCATCAGCAATAGGTGGTACGTTTTCTACATAAGTTACATCAAACTTGTCTATGGAGAAATAGTTATGAACATAGTTCTGTATCTCAGAACCTCTACCTCTCAGCTTTAATATGAAGTGCAGTGCAGGGTGGCATGGCAGACCAGTAACCTGCCACTTCCTGCATGAACAAGTCTTGTTACCAATGTCTACAGTAAACCTCCATTCAGTTATGTGCTTGTCTTGTGCATAAACCTCAGCCAATGTATTGGAACTTATGACCATCCTCGTCTTTATCGTTCTCATTGCCCTGGTTCTTGCATTAAGTAATAAAACAACCTTTGGAATTATTTTATGGCCTACAAATTTTCTCGCACAAATTCTCTGCATAAAATCAATCTTCACCATTATACACTGTCTTATTGCATCTAACAAAATAACAATTGCAAGTGACTTCATGCTCCTAATCTTATCATTGAACCTTTCTATAAGATTATTGCAAACAAAATCCACTTTTCTTAACTCACCCAACTTTCTTATGGCCCATAACTTGTTATGATGTTCTTCAAGGTATTCTTTCAGCTTCGGCACAGTATACAAGTTCTGCATGTAAGTAGCATGCGTGCTTGGGGTGTACGTGTATGTTGATCGCCACAAGTTGTCTTCAAAGGTCTTTTCTTTGAACTTCTTCGTGAAGCTAGTAGCGAGGTGCCGCATGCATTTCCTATGCTCAACCCCAAGAAACACAACATCAACAATATTCTGAAGCCCCTTGCATGCACCAGTGTGTATCACCAAGCCTTCAGGGTGACCAATTACTGCACGTAGTCTCTGCATGAACCACATCCAGCTTTCAGTCGATTCACCCTTAATAATAGTATAGGCTACGGGAAAAATCCAATTATGCGCGTCCACAGCACAAGCGGTAGTAAGCTGTCCCCTAAACTTTTTGCATATGTTGCCAAGTGTCACATCCCAAGATTTTCCAAATCTTGTAATGTGAAAAATAAATGAACAAAATAATTAATTGATGAAATTTAAGGTGAAAAGAAACTTTTGTTTCTAATTGGAAACTTAAATCCCATCTTGAACAAACTTTGGTTAATGTTTGAATCCAACTAAATTCAAAACAAGTGAAATGCTTTCTTCACAAATGCATCTGGAAATTTAAACATTTGTAAATAAACCAAAACCCTAAAACCCTAAAGGAAGAAATCATTTCCAATCTATCTCCAAATAAAACCCTAAAACCCTAAAAATTTGTCAAAGCAACATTTCAAAATGATCAAGAATGACAAACGGAAATATTATAAAACCATATAAATTGATTTCATTCAATTTGGAGCCATAAATAAAATCTTATGAATTTAATAAGATAAGGAAAAGTAACTTCCAAAGCTAATAAAGAACTTATCTAAAATCCATACCAAATGGTGAGAAAATAATCCTAAAGAAATTTAAAAGGATAAATAAATATTAAATAAGATTTTACCAATTGGAATCACCAACTTTGGATCTATAAATAAAAAGATATGGATTTTATAAGATAAAGATAGAAATATTAAATGAGGAATATTTAAAGGCCAAATTAAATCTTGGCCTAATCCATAAGCAAATGGAATAAATATAATCCAAATCCAAATAAAATAATGGAAAAAGAATTTTCAAATTAATGGCATTAACCAAATTCTATTTCCGTTTGAATAAAGACAAAATCCCTATTAGAAATGATTAGTTGAATCAGGGGAAAATAATATTTGGAATTTACCCAAGTGGAATAAATTTTGTTTAATTAACTTAAATAAGATCAAATAAAACTTCCAAATAAAATTTATGGAATTAAAACTATATTTAATTTCATAGGAATAAAGACAACTACCCAATTCAAATGATTTATAAATCATATTAAAAACATCCCTAATAATTCAAGGTGAATTATTTGACACCCAAATAAACAAATAAAACCTACTGAAAGGATTTGGAAATATTTATATTTCAAATGGAGTTTGAAAAACATTATTAAATCTTATTTGAATTAA
Source organism: Avena sativa (assembly GCA_916181665.1). Classification (NCBI taxonomy): domain Eukaryota; kingdom Viridiplantae; phylum Streptophyta; class Magnoliopsida; order Poales; family Poaceae; genus Avena; species Avena sativa. Next base: position 206,270,192 of record OV702296.1, read on the forward strand.
TACAAGGGCCTATTTTAATTAATTAATTTTTCCTAAAAAGAATAAATGAATTATTCCAAATTTAACTTCAGTATATATAAATAATCAGTATTAAAATCTACTCAAAGTTTGGTTGGAATTCGAATTCAAATTATTGTATGAATTGATAAACAAAATCAAACCAGATTAATAGTAATAGAAAAGGGAAAAAGAATCTGTACAAAAAAATGAACTAAACCAGTCCAGCCCAGCAAAGCCCACTGGCCCAGCATCAGCCCACCACTCCCCTCTCTCCTCGAAGCGTTTTCGCACCGCAGGAGGAACCCACAGCGTCACTGACGGCTTGGACCCACTCCCACTCTCTCTCTCTCGCTGTCAAGCAGGCCCCACTTGCCAGTCATCTTCCTCCCCGAGAAGACCACGCCCTCGTCGCCGTTTCTGCCAGTTGATTGCACGCTTGAATCCTCATAACCGCACGTTGATGCAGCCCCGCGATCATGTGTACATAAGTGCCTGCCCTCTCTCTCTCTCTCTCTTTTTCCTCACTCACCGCACCTCCTCCACCCTAGGGCTGCCCGAATTTCTCTCGGCAACACCCACTGCTCCGGCAAGATTCTCCGTCAATTCCGGCCACCACCGCTAGCCCCACTGCCTCCAGAGCACATGAGCTTGCTCGCCATCATCTCCTGCACCTACCAGTGCCTTTCCCTCACTCGCGCGCGCCTCAGACGCTCGGCAACAACCTCGACTGAACAACGCCACCGTCTGCCTCGACTCCGACGACTCCACACGGTGAGCTCTGACCTCCCTTACCCCTCTTTTTGATACTCCTATGCGCGCCACGACCTTGCATATCTAAACGTGTCGTCCACTCGTCTTAACGCGCTCTCAATCCCCGCCTCCCTCAAGACCAGCACGAGCCCGACGCCAGGCAGAACTCCAGCGAGAAATTTAGGTCGTCCTCGTGCGCCCCTGTCCAGGAAAAGACTACGTCAAGCTTCCCCATGACGCTGCGATCGCTGTAAGCCATCTCTCTACCTCTCTCGCCTTATGAATCAACGGCAACCTCGCCACCAGAGCGCACCGCCGCCACTCGCCGCTGCGAGCGCCGCTCACTCTAGGTCAAACGCGCAGCAACCGTTAGATCGTCATCCAGTGGCTACGATAGGTTGACTAATCGAAAGGGTATGTACTCATATGTGCCGCACGATCTGTTTTTAATCCAACGCCTCATAGCACGCGATCCAGCCGAAACGTTTTTGTCTAATCAGAATAGGACGTGTGGCCCTGTCTGTTTAATAAAAACCACAATTGATCTATTTGATGTTCCAATTTATAAAATTCATAACTTTCAAACCACACGTCCAAATTTTGAAAATTTTATATCAATGGAATCAGCAAGACAAGTACATCCCAACCATACACTTTGTTTAATGAATTGTTTCTAGAAGAATGGTTGTTTTTGCAGAAACTTGTGTAGACATATTTTGGATATAAAAAAATTTCTAAAATTATTTTTGTGATAAAACCTTTGGCAAATGGATTGTTTTGAACCTACTGACCATATAAATCAACTTATGGATTCAAAAATGTATTTTGTGAGGCAAATTAATAAATCTATGAATCAAAGCATTTCTAGTCAAATAAAAATGTTGTTTATATGTTAAAATGTGTTTTGGAGAAAAACCTTTGGGAAATATTTTGATTTAAACTCTCTGACCCTAAACACAAGGTTTTATGGTTTAAAAATATATTTTGTGAACCCTATAAAAGTTGTTCCTTTGCTAAAGGCATTTTCAACCACATAAAATATTGATTTGGTTTAAAAATGGTTTATAAGTAAAAAAACTTTTGCAAATGATTTTGCCACTTTATAAAATGACCAATAGGAGTTTTCAAATGTTTATAACCCATTAGAAACCACTTTTTCAAATAAAACCATCTTTAGCATGCTTGCATGCATTGCTTGTTTCTATTATTTTATGTGATTGTTTGCTTGAATGGTGGATTGAAATTGTGCCTTGCTTGATTGAATTGTAGTGATTTGAAGAGTGTGAATATTGCAAGATCAAGGAGTGAACTTATATTCTCTACCAAAAAGGCAAGTGCTTCTTCATACTTTTGTCCCATTATTTGCAATATGCACTAGTGATATTTCTAAGTAGGACTTGCATGGAATTTTTGCTAAGTATAAACTATGCCATGGGAAATCCTAGTAGGTGAAACCGTAGTAGAAATTTCCTAAGTTAAGATTCCTACTACTATCATGCTTAGCTTAGCTAGTAGAAAACAAGGGTGGTTTATATTCATGATATGGAATATTTCTAAGTCAAGGACTTGTGTTTTTGTTTAATAAAAAAACTAAGTGAATGAATCACCAGGGTGGAATGGAAAGAAAGGTTTGTGTTGAGTGGTTATGCAAGTCTAGTATGCTGGGGAAAACTTGGGCACCACCAAGTCTAGTATACTGGGGAAAACTTGGTATCTCACCTGTAGAATGCCACCCAGGAACAAAGAGATTTGAGATGTCAAATGTTGAGAAGCTTCAAGTGCATCCACTTGGCATTATGGGCTCTACCTGGATCATATAGGTTGCAATAACTTATCCAAATGGATAGTTGGTGGTAGGGGATGATAGGTTGGAACGCGTCCATTCTGGTCTAAGGGAAGGCTTCTGAAAGATCTTGTCTTGGTGAAACCAAGTCATGTGGGGAAAGTGCACCACCTCTACAGAGTGAAAATCTAAGTACTTAGCCATGTCCCTGGTAAAGGACAATTCGAGGATCAAGACATGGAAGCTATCAAGTATCTCCTCATCCCATTTTCTAAGTTAAAACTTTGTGGTTGAACAAGGGTTTAAGGTTCACCAATTTCTATTGGTGGTTCCTTGGGTGATTTTTGACAAACAAAAACTTAGTGTTTTTCAAATGATAAGGAAAATCTATTTTGAGCAAAGCAAGCCTAAGATCCACTTAGCCAAATGCATATAGATGATAGACTCCAATATACTACCATAGTATCACTTGCCAATACAATTCAAATGTATTGACCCTTGTGGCTGTAACTTATTGTGAAGTTTATTGATTAGGATTACAAGTCTACAAGCAACATGACTGCCTGTGGCACTTTGAATATGGACTCCATGCTATTGTTATATTCTGCTGCATTTTAATGAGATAGCCAAATGAGCTATGTAAGATGTAATAAATTATTTTAATCCTGGTTATAAAGTTGTATTATGACCTTTGTTTCTTGATATTACATCTTAACTGTGGATGCTAGCTATTGATCCAGGGACTAGCATTGTAAACACAGGGATCTCTACCTATTTAAAGGTTGGGACCTCTATAGATGGTATCAAAGCATTGTGTTGCCTATAGGATTGTAACCCTAGGATTGGACAAAACCCCTTAGAAAAATAGGAGTTGTGTTTGTGCCCAAACTTATTTACAAACAATCTTGTAAACTCTTTCCTCAACCATTTTGGTTTAAATTCTACATCTTGTCTATTTCAACTTGATGGATAAAGCCTACACCATGAGCAAAAACTTCAACATGAGCAAAGAACTTCACCAACTCAAGTGATTTCAACCTCAGTTTCACCAAGGACTTCAAATTGGATATCACTAAAGACTACAAGTGAGACAAGAAATATTACTCAAGACTTGAAGACTAAGGAAACACAACTTAGAAGGAACCATCATCACCTTTGAAGTTTTGTGACCAAAATTCAAGAAAATTCTCCAAGGATACAAAGGTCTTGTTCATGAAGAATCAACTAAGAAGGAAGGAATGATCTCAAGTGAACCATATAGTTGGACCACCATATTTAGATTAAACCAAACACACCAACTTATGTGGTGTAACAAAAATATTTTATTGCCTAAAGATGTGCTTGAACTTGTTGTTTGAGTGGAATGTTTGTTTGTGATTGCTTGAACATTGCTTGAGTGAATGGTGATGTGTGTAATTAGAATTGATTCCTTAGAAATCTTTTGCCTATTCTAATCCCAATCCAACCCAAATAGATGACTACTCCAAGGAACTCCAACATCAAGAATGGTGACAACAAAAACAACCAACAGGTCAACATGAGAGAATAACTACTAGTAAACCAAACCCATTTGAATCACATGACAACTCAGTTTTTAGCCAACAACAATGAGTTAGACCCAACCATGCAAAAGTTTTTGGAAATTCAATCCCAATTGTTGCATAGGATGACAAGTCAAATAATCAACATGGGAGACAGCTCTTACCAAGGAGTTTATGACAACAAGGATGTCAAGGATGACATTTTAGAAGGAACTCAAGCTTGCAATGTTTGTGGAGACAAGGATCACACTTCCAAAGAGCATGAAGGCCAATGCTCCAATTGTGAAGAGAAACATCCAACTAATCAATGCCCCACATCTCAAGCTACTTGTTTCCTATGTGAAGGAAATAATCATGTCCCTATCCAATGCCCCATCTATTCCATAGTTCAACAAAGGAAACAAGATGGAGTGCAACAACAGTTTGTAAACCCTCATGAAGGAACAACTTCTGCCAAGAAGGATGAAGGCAAAGTCAAAACCATGCATCATAAGGCCAAATCTAAAGTGACCACAAAGTGTTGCTACTCTTGTGGAGAAGAAGGTCATATCTCTAGTAACTGCCCCAAGAAGAGAGAAAGATTTCCCACCTTTGTGGTGAAATATGAAGAACATGAACTAGAAGAACTCCTAGCTTTGTAAAGACCCAAGAAGAAGAAGAAATGCCCCAACCCTAGCAAGAAGGATATTACCCAAGAGCAATGTTACACTTGCAAAGAGATGGGACACTATGCCAATGAATGCCCAGAAAAGAAGAAGAACCAAGGAAATAAACAAGAGAAATTGTTACCAAAGAAGAAGAAGGATAATATCCAAGTGATGTGTTTCAAACGCAAAGAGCTAGGCCATTATACAGATAAGTGTCCAGAGAAGTTTCAACAAGATTCCAAGCAAGTCAAGATGTAATCTAGTTGGAAAATTTTTAAGGGTGGTAGTACCCTAGATGCTTTGAGCCAACTTGTAACCCTAGCCTTCCCAAATCTCGAGACGAGATTTGGTAGCCTGTCACATCCCAAGATTTTCCAAATCTTTTAATGTGAAAAATAAATGAACAAAATAATTAATTGATGAAATTTAAGGTGAAAAGAAACTTTTTTTCTAATTGGAAACTTAAAATACCATCTTGAACAAACTTTGGTTAATGTTTGAATCCAACTAAATTCAAAACAAGTGAAATTCTTTCTTCACAAATGCATCTGGAAATTTAAACATTTGGAAATAAACAAAAACCCTAAAACCCTAAAGGAAGAAAAACATTTCCAAGCTATCTCTAAGCCTATGGATTTGATCCATATAAAAATTTGTCAAAACAACATTTCAAAATGATCAAGAATGACAAATGGAAATATTATAAAACCATATAAATTGATTTCATTCAATTTGGAGCCATAAATAAAACCTTATTCATTTAATAAGATAAGGAAAAGTAATTTCCAAAGCTAATAAAGCACTTATCTAAAATCCATACCAAATGGTGAGCAAATAATCCTAAAGAAATTTAAAATGATAAATAAATATTAAATAAGATTTTACCAATTGGAATCAACAACTTTGGATCTATAAATAAAAAGATATGGATTTTATAAGATAAAGATAGAAATATTAAATGAGGAATATTTAAAGGCAAAATTAAATCTTGGCCTAATCCATAAGCAAATGGAATAAATATAATCCAAATCCACATAAAATAATGGATAAATAATTTTCAAATTAATGGCATTAACCAAATTCTATTTCCAATTGAATAAAGACAAAATCCCTATTACAAATGATTAATTGAATCTGGGGAAAATAATATTTGGAATTTACCCAAGTGGAATAAAAGTTGTTTAATTAACTTAAATAAGATCAAAGAAATCTTCCAAATAAAATTTATGGAATTAAAACTATATTTAATTTCATAGGAATAAAGACAACTACCCAATTCAAATGATTTATGAATCATATTAAAAACATTCCTAATAATTCAAGGTGAATTATTTGACACCCAAATAAACAAATAAAACCTACTGAAAGGATTTGGAAAGATTTAGATTTCAAATGGAGTTTGAATAACATTATTAAATCTTATTTGAATTAATACAAGGGCCTATTTTAATTAATTAATATTCCCTAAAAAGAATAAATGAATTATTCAAAATTTAACTTCAGTAAATATAAATAATCAGTATTAAAATCTAATCAAAGTTTGGTTGGAATTCAAATTCAAATTGTTGTTTGAATTGAATAAACAAAATCAAAACAGATTAATAGAAATAGAAAAGGGAAAAAGAATCTGTACAAAAAAATGAACTAAACCAGTCCAGCCCAGCAAAGCCCACTGGCCCAGCATCAGCCCACCTCTCCCCTCTCTCCCCGAAGCGTTTTCGCACCGCAGGAGGAATCCACAGTGTCACTGACGGCTTGGACCCACTCCCACTCTCTCTCTCTCAGTTAAGTAGGCCCCACTTGCCAGTTATCTTCCTCCCTGCGAAGACCATGCCCTCGTCGCCGTTTCTGCCAATTGATTGCACGCTTGAATCCTCATAACCGCGCATTGATTCAGCCCCGCGATCACGTGTACATAAGTGCCTGCCCTCTCTCTCTTTTCCCTCACTCACCGCACCTCCTCCACCGCAGTGCTGCCCGAATTTCTCTCGGCAACACCCACTGCTCCGGCGAGATTCTCCGTTAATTCCGGCCACCACCGCTAGCCCCACTGCCTCCAGAGCACACGAGCCTGCTCTCAATCTTCTCCTGCACCTGCCAGTGCCTTTCCCTCACTCGCACGTGCCTCAGACGCTCAGCAACAACCTCGACTGAACACCGCAACCGTCTGCCTCGACTCCGGTGACTCCACACGGTGAGCTCTGACCTCCCTTTCCCCTCTTTTTGATACTCCTGTGCGTGCCACGACCTTGCACATCTGACCGTGTCCTCCACTCGTCTTAGCGCGATCTCAATCCTCGCCTCCGTCAAGACCAGCATGAGCCCGACGCCAGGTAGAACTCCGACGAGAAATTTAGGTCGTCCTCGTGTGCCCCTGTCCAGGAAAAGACTACGTCGAGCTTCCCCACGATGTTGCGATCGATGTAAGCCATTTCTCTCCCTCTCTCGCCTTATGAATCACCGCCACTCGCCGCCGCCAGCGCCGCGCACTCTAGGTCAAACGCGAAGCAGCCGTTAGATCGTCATCCAGTGGCTATGATAGGTTGACTAATCGAAAGGGTATGAACTCATCTGTGCCGCACGATCTATTTTTAATCCAACGCCTCACAGCACGCGATCCAGCCGAAACGTTTTTGTCCAATCAGAATAGGACGCGTGGCCCTGTCTGTTTAATAAAAACCAGAATTGATCTATTTGATGTTCCAATTTGTAAAATTCATCACTTTCAAACCACACGTCCAAATTTTGCAAATTTTATATCAATGGAATCAGCAAGACAAGTACTTCCCAACCATACACTTTGTTTAATGAATTGTTTCTAGAAGAATGGTTGTTTTTGCAGAAACTTGTGTAGACATATTTTGGATATAAAAATTGTTCTAAAATTATTTTTGTGATAAAAACTTTGGCAAATGGAATTTTTTGAACCTACTAACCATATAAATCAACTTATGGATTCAAAAATATATTTTGTGAGGCAAATTAATAAATCTATGAATCAAAGCATTTCTAGTCGAATAAAAATGTTGTTTATATGTTAAAATGCTTTTTGGATAAAAACCTTTGGGAAATATTTTGATTTAAACTATCTGACCCTAAACACAAGGTTTTATTATTTAAAAATATATTTTGTGAAGCCTATAAAAGTTTTTGCTTTGCTAAAGGCATTTTCAACCACATAAAATATTGATTTGGTTTAAAAATGGTTTATAAGTAAAAATATTTTGCAAATGATTTTGCCACTTTATAAAATGACCAATAGGTGTTTTCAAATGTTTATAACCTATTAGAAAACACTTTTTCAAATAAAACCATCTTTAGCATGCTTGCATGCATTGCTTTGTTTCTATTATTTTATGTGATTGTTTGCTTGAATGGTGGATTGAAATTGTGCCTTGCTTGATTGAATTGTAGTGATTTGAAGAGTGTGAATATTGCAAGATCAAGGAGTCAACTTATATTCTCTACCAAAAAGGCAAGTGATGCTTCATACTTTTGTCCCATTATTTTCACTACGCACTAGTGATATTTCTAAGTAGGACTTGCATGGAATTTTGCTAAGTATAAACTATGCCATGGGAAATCCTAGTAGGTGAAACCTTAGTAGAAATTTCCTAAGTTAAGATTCCTACTACTATCATGCTTAGCTTAGCTAGTAGAAAACAAGGGTGGTTTATATTCATGATATGGAATATTTCTAAGTCAAATACTTGTGTTTTTGTTTAATAAAACAACTAAGTGAATGAATCACCTGGGTGGAATGGAAAGAATGGTTTGTGTTGAGTGGTTATGCAAGTCCAGTATGCTGGGGAAAACTTGGGCACCACCAAGTCCAGTATATTGGCGAAAACTTGGTATCTCACTTGTGGAATGCCACCCAGGAAAAAAGAGATTTGAGATGTCAAATGTTGAGAAGCTTCAAGTGCAGCCACTTGGCATTATGGGCGCTGCCTGGATCATATAGGATGCAATAACTTAGCCAAATGGACAGTTGGTGGTAGGGGCTGATAGGTTGGAACGCGTCCATTCTGGTCTAAGGGAAGCCTTCTGAAAGATCTTGTCTTCGTGAAAGCAAGTCTTGTGGCGAAAATGCACTACCTCTGCAAAGTGAAAATCTAAGTACTTAGCCATGTCCCTGGTAAAGGACAATTTGAACATCAAGACATGGAAGCTATCAAGAATCTCCTCATCCCATTTTCTAAGTTAAAACTTTGTGGTTGAACTAGGGTTTAAGGTTCACCAATTTCTATTGGTGGTTCCTTGGGTGATTTTTGACAAACAAAAACTTAGTGTTTTTCAAATGATAAGGAAAATCTATTTTGAGCAAAGCAAGCCTAAGATCCACTTAGCCAAATGCATATAGATGATAGACTCCACTATACTACCATAGTATCACTTGACAATACAATTGAAATGTATTGACCCTTGTGGCTGTAACTTATTGTGAAGTTTATTGATTAGGATTACAAGTCTACAACCAACATGACTGCCTGTGGCACTTTGAAGATGGACTCCATGCTATTGTTATATTCTGCTGCATTGTAATGAGATAGCCAAATGAGCTATGTAAGATGTAATAAATTATTTTAATCCTAGTTATAAAGTTGTATTATGACCTTTGTTTCTTGATATTACATCTTAACTGTGGATGCTAGCTATTGATCCAGGGACTAGCATTGTAAACACAGGGATCTCTACCTATTTAAAGGTTGGGACCTCTACACCAAGTATGGCCTGCAGCCGTCTAAGAACCCCTTCCAGCATGCCTTCAGGCAGAAAAAACATCTGGTGAAGCATTTCTTATCTGCATGCTTATACTTTACCCCCCTTGAGACCTTTTATCTTCCTTTCACAACCTCGTAATCAATGTCAACAACACTACCAGGTGATGCCTTCTCTACCTCATCTTTGAAACTATACAACATGTGAAAACTGTCAGTCCACTTGCCCAGAATGAAGTCTAGAGCCATCTCCTTCCCATCAAAGACTCTATGGTAAGGAATAAGAATGTTAAAATTTTCTCTAAGCTTAGTTCTTAGTTCAGCAGGTCCAATGCTACGAGCCTGCCTCACCTAGTCAAGTACCTTAGCAGAAATACACTTGGTTGTCGCTAGGTCTAACTTTATCACTTAAATAAGTATTAGGGAAGTTGTGTTTCTTCATGTTTACCTTGATTTGCATTCAATGGGAATAAAAATAACTCAGAGGACTCATTGGCAGAACAAATATGAGAAAGACCAAAACTAAATGTAGCTATTGCAACCTGAAATGGGTGTACACCCTGCATTGGAGATGCATGCAATCTCCATTTACACACCTTATTGTCCCTACAATGTACCCTAAATATCTTTTGGTCACTTTTTTCAACGATAAATTTGAACCCAACTATTATTGCATAGGTAGCAATAGCATTTCTGCATTCCTCCACAGTATCAAAGATAGTCCCCTCATCAATTGTAGGGTTGTCCTTGTCAAAGTGTATCACTGGCCTATTCTCGTCTTCGTCATCGTATCTGCATCCCATTTCCCCATCCTCACATTCCTCTTCCTCATTAGTCCCATAGTCAGGATCATAGTTCGATCAACCAAATAATCCCTACTCTCCATCCTATCAGGGTCAGCAGCCACATCTGGATATGATTTCTTATCATCATCATCATCATCTTCGAGGACAAAATCACCCTGAACGCCACACATTTCGATGTCTTCATGCTCAACGACAGGCTGGTCGGTCGCGCTCGGTATTGAAAACAGAGACTGCTCTGTTCGCGTTCCACATGGGTCGGTATCATTCATGACAGTCTCTTCCCCAGTATCTTTGTTAACAATATGCACAAACATCAGCACAGTCCTCATGACGAGGTGTTTACCCCCACATCATGGACAGAGCCTCCTCAGTTCTAACATGGCAGAAAGTCTGCGAATTTGTGTTGTAATACCTGATTACGAATTCATCATGCTGGCCAACGGGAAACTTGCCAAATTGCATGTGCAAGTCACTTAGAGTTATGTCCTCCGCGTCTATTGTCAGTCGATAATCAAATCCACTGGTAGCTGCGATTCTACCGTAGGACAAGTTTTCAGGACAACACCTATGCCGAATCTTCAAAATAAATATGGATGAAGCAGACGTCCTACGGTCACCAACACAGATCCTCTCCATCAACACGGGACTAGAAACGCTAATTGGGAGATGCAGAGATGGAATTGCGGTTCTTACCCTTCAGGGAGGATGTATGGCATGTTCAATGGGCTCAAGAGCACCAAAACTTTGCACCCCGTGTCCTCTTCCCTTATTTCGTGCTCCTCCATGTTCTCCAGCCTTGAAGGGTCCATCTCCTCGCTCTCCGTCCGGGAAGGACCCATCTCCGTGTTCTCCGTCCACACAGGATACATTTCGGTGCGGAGTCCAAATCAAAGCCACCATCATTGCGCGAGAACATAGAGCCCACCAAACGATTTTCATTCCCAGACGCGCCTGGGCGGCGTCAGAAGCAATGAGACAGGGCGAGGGGGCAAGGCAGGGTAGGTAGGGCGGGTAGGAGATGATGGGAGGACGACAGTCCAGGGGGAGGACGAGAGTTTTGCCAGAGGGTACGGAGTGGCGGCGTGCAAGACCAGAGCGGTGGAGCAGAGCGGAGCTGCGAGCGAGCGACATAATATGGAAAATCATAGAATAATGGGGAGCACTAATCCTTGAACCTGGGATGCGCACCGTCGACAGTCGAGGTTGCGAGGCCCACCAGTCAGTAAAATGCCACATCCTCTTCCCCTGTTTCTAATGGTGTTGCTACAATTCTACGATCGTAGTGGCACATGCAAAAAATTTGTACACAATTAAGGACACACTCGTAAATATACTTAAAATGGAACCCTGACCTGGTACATTGCCCGATCCAGTTGCTTGCCACGACCTGTATTTTTAATATCTTAGCACTCTTATGCTGAGAAGGGAAATTAAGATTCAGAGTTAGTCGAACTAGTTTCGAATAAATAAGATACACTCTTACCAAGCTTACCTATGGCCCCGCCTAAGCAAAAGCCGACGCCCAGGCGTCCGCGGCCGGCGCCGAAGCTTGGCTATTTATCCCCTCTGAGGCAGGCCATGCGGCTGTAATACATGGCCGGTCTTCCATTGCAATCCAAGATGGTTGATTTTGCAAAATGTGCTCATCTGCGACGGTGGCGGTGGCAATGGGGATGACCGCCACGACATCGAGAAGGGCCAACCGAGCGTCGTGGATAAGCGTGCGGCGGCCTTTTCATGTGCTCTGTGCACGAGAAAGAAGGTATGTTCCAAAGTGTTCCTGTGAGCTTGCCACCGAGGAAACAAACGCCCGAACAGGGCGGCGCTGTTGGGGATATGCTATATGGGTATCCTCATAGCATGTCTCTTATCCGGATAACCTGGGTGGCCCACAGTTGGTAGCATGGCCCATTGCCTGCTAGGTGGCCCAGTTAGATGGATCCACAAGGGAGGCCCATGCCAGATAAAGGAAGGCTACGGAGGAGTCACCGATGTACCCGGAGCCTTGGAGTGCAAGACACGTTAGACTGATTGTATATTGTGTAGGACTCTGTAACCAATCCGTCTAGAACTTTTCCTGTAACCCTAGGACCTGGTGACTATATAAGTCGGACCAATGGGAGCCTTTAGGGCATAACCTAGATAACGATTCAACATACACCTCGCAGAGTGAACCAATCCCTGTAACTCGGCGTATTGCCATTATAGTGATTTATAGCAGGAGTAGGATTCCGCCACCGTTGTGGGATCTGAACCTGGGTAAGCTGTGTTACCTCGTACCCGTCAACCGTCCGCCTTACCCCATGTTTCTAAACAAGCACTGTGAGGACCCCTCCATGGCGTACTCGTCGGCAATACCATGACAGTTGGCGCCCACCGTGGGGCAAGAGGCGCTTCAGGCTCTACAGCGGGCAAGGTCCAAGATCTTCGCGGGAATCGGCAAAACCGTAGCCGTCGGCCGTGTTCTCTTCTCCAACAATGTTCCGATCGTCCCTCCCAACGAATTCTAGATCCCGTCAAAGACGAACCCTACCATATGCTCGATCGGCCCCATCCGAGACATCCACCTCTTCATCGGCGAAACCGACTCGGGCACTAGTTCCCTGGGAGTCGGAGGAACGTCAAGACCCGCACGGACCGCGTACGGGCATGATAAGTTCGTGGAAGGATCAATGTCGGATCTCTCTTCGAAGTTTGCCAACAAAGATCGGAAAAATTCAAGGCCCACCCATACCGCCCCTATGCAGGATATAACAGTGGAAGATCGCTGCAAGTTCTCCGGCTTCGCCCGTGCGTCTGGACAGTAGAGATCCAAGTTCGTCGGAGTGGTGACCATCTTCGATCTGGCGCATTGCATGCAGAGAGGGGGTGAAAACCCCCGCGATTACCTGGCCAAGTGGCTCCGTATACGGGCCAATCTAGCACATTACCCCAATGATGATGCCATGTATCACTTTGTGGAAGGACTGGACCAAGGTACACTTCTCCGACATAAGCTAAGGCGGCAGCAGGCTTCAGGACGCCTCACCTTCGAAGGAATGGTGAACATTGTCCGCAACTAAGCGGAGGCTGAGGAGGCAGCCCAGACAGCTCTCGTGCTCCTTGACGGAGCCCCACCGCCTTAGCCACCACCACCACCGCCTCCGGTCATCGTCGCTGCAGCTGCACCACCGCCTCCGTTCATCATCGTAGTAGATGCACCACCACCTCCATTCATCGTCGTTGATGTCACACCACCACCGCCCATCATCTAGGAAGCCTCGGCACCCTCTGACTCCATGCTTGACGCGCTCTACGCCGACATCAGCGCTGACTCGGAGGAAATAGACTTCAGCCCGGAGGAGCTAGACTCTGCCATGCAGGAGATGGAGGAGGATTACAAACGCGACGAGCAGGCCAACAACGCTGTCACGTCCCGAGAGGTGTTCGTCGCCATTGGGACGGAGATGGATGAAGATCAACCAGGACGAGCTCCGCCTACAACGCTAAACAAGGGGAAGGGACCACCTATTGCTGCCGACAATGATCGTGCAAAGTTCATGCCCCCTCCGCCTAATCTAGTGCAGCAGCCGCAGGAAATCGGCACCGGTCCAAGCAACAACAACGCCGCAAACCTGCCGCCTCTGGCATCTACGTCTACTGCTTCCCAAATCACTCCAGCCGAAAGAGTGATGTACGACAATCTACTCGTCGAGCCCATGACTGTGGCCCATATACGGAACGTAGTCCATCTCGATGAGAAGCGCCAGCAGCTGCTAGAGGAAGCACAGGCCATCGCGGACAAAAGGCCGTAAGCTAGATCGAGATCTGGCCAACACGCATAAGTCAATAGAGAAAGCTAGAGCCATGGAAGGCGAGTACAAGACTCTGCTCCAGCAGTAGAAGGCTAAGAAAGCTCCAGCTCGCGTCATCAACGATCCTGGTGTACGGCAAAACCTAGGATGGGCTCCCTCGAAGCCTCCACAAGCAAAGCCATACATTAGCAGCAAAGACAGGCAGGTGATGCCCACTCCTCTTCTCAACCTCGCCATCGCCAAGACCCTTCTAGAGCCGGATAGATCACCCGTAGCCGTGGAACAGGTCGATGACCTTGTGGCCAAGGCGGTGAAATAGCAGGAAAAGGCCACCTCTTAGAGGCTTCAGTATGACCCAGCATTTTGCCAGTATAGCTAGCCTAGGCCGCCAAGGGATCGCACTCCTCATGATGTCATGTCCCAAACGGGTTCGTCAGAACGAAGACGGAGGGATGCGCGCAACATGAAGGACGCTATCCCCATATCCTCCTACCATGGAGGCAAGGCTCAACATCGTCGCCCATCTCCACTGCCCCACTCTCCCCAACATTGCGAAGACCCCAAGACTCACCGTCGTACGGATATGCCTCCGCCACATCCTCATCCCCGACAATGTGGAGCAGACCCGTCATGATGGGGAGAGTAACCAAGGACACAAGAGTAGGTCGCGCCATGGCCCTCCCTGTCCGACAAGCAACTGCGACAAGCGTGAGACGTCGCAGGAGGTTAACAGCAAGAAGGCTAACCCACCGCTACCTCCGCCTCCATCACCCCCTAGCAGCCACCATGGCGGAGGAGGCCCGCGTCGTTCATGCAGCCCATCCCCTGGCGGCAAGAAGAAAAAAGCAAGCCCGGAGCCATACGATGCAGGTTCACGCTTGGACAAGATTCACAAGGCCCGGGAAGGACAATACATGGGACCACGTTGCTTTGGACCTGTAATACAGACCGCAACTTACCCCACGGGTTTCTGGATCAACAATACCATCAAGCCCTATGACGGCACCACCAAACCAGCTACGTGGTTGTAGGATTACAGCAACGCGATGGAGATCGCCGGGGGTAACCCCAAGATCACCGTCAAGTACCTCCCGCTGATGCTGGCGGGCACGGCCTGACAATGGATTGATGACTTGACGGAGAATTCCATATGCAATTGGTTGAACATGCAAGAAGCGTTCACCAAGAACTTCGACGGTACGTATAAGTGTCCCTGTAATGTTGGCGATCTATAGCGGCGCGTGCAGGAGAAAGACGAGTCATCTCGCGCATACCTCTCTTACTGGCTAGATATGAAGAATTCCTGCGCAGGAGTGCAATCTCAAACCACCATGGCCGCCTTCATCGATGGGTTGGAGAAAGGTGTGTTGCTCCGACATCAGTTGAAGCGCTTGCAGGACAATCACCGGCTATATCTCCACAAGATGATCCAGCTAGATAGTGACTTCGCAGCTTCCGACGACGATGCTCGCGGCCATTCCAACCAAGGCTAGGAGGAACAACAGCACCAAGCGTAAGAGCCCGCCAGAAGAAAATCAAACCTCCGACATGGTTGCCATGACATTTGAAGGACGAGGTGATGGCGGACAACGTGGCCGAGGACGGGGGCTGGTCGTGGGCAGCAGCGAGGAAGTGAAACCACCTCGGCAGCGCTACGCGTTCCCCAAATGTACGAGGAGTACCGTGATATGCCGTGCCTTGTACACCTCTACGCCAACGGCAAGGCCACTGACACCAATCGCCATTGGTTCGTCAACGATCTCAAGGAGGACCCGGAGTCCGGCTACAAACGAAATTGGAAGAACAAACCGCGAGGCAAGGGCAAGGGGAAGAAGAAAGAAGAGGAGTCCAAGGATTCAAGTGACATGGATGAGGATGTTGAACCCAAGCATGCCGCCAAGAGCGATGGCAAGGGCAAGAACCCCTTCGAGAAGAAGGCGGATGTTTTCCACACTATCCTTGGCACCCCCACTGTCCGACAACAGAAGACCTCTATGAGGATACTGATGGCCACTCTACCCCCAGTTACCCAGTACATGCGCTGGTCAGAGATTCCAATTACTTGGGACAGGATGGATCACCCAGACCTCATCCCTACGGAGAACCAGTACGCCATGGTCATCAACCCCCTGATTGACGGCAATGAGTTCACCAAATGTATAGTGGATAGTGGAAGCACCATCAATATCATGTACCTGGATACACAAGATGAACTTGATGGAGGCTAACCTAAGGCGTACCAGCACCATCTTCCACGGCGTAGTTCCTGGTCAGGAGGCTCGGCCCCTTGGATGCATCACACTTCAGGTAGCTTTTGGCGATGTTAATAATTACCGCCAAGAACGCATGACCTTTGAGGTGGTCCCCTTCAAGAGCGTGTACCACGTCATATTCGGCCGCAACATCTTCCATGCCTTCATGGCCAAGCCATGCTTCATCTACAACAAGCTCAAGATACCCGGACCAAACGGTGTCATCACCGTATCCAGAAGCTTTACCAAGGCAAGGGACTGCGAGATTGGAGAAGCAGCCTTTGCGGAAGCTGTCCTCTACAACGGAGAATTCAAGGAGATCCAGAGCAAGGTCGATGCCTCGGAGATGCCGGTGTCGAAGAAGCAGATTTATGACTCCGCCCCAGCTTTCAAGGCCGCCATCGAAACCAAGTCGGTGGAACTTGTGATAGGCGATGCCTCCAAGACCACCGCCATTGGGACGAACCTGGATCCCAAATAGGAAAGCGCGCTCGTCGAGTTCCTCCGTGATAATAGGTACATCTTTGCCTGGTAACCTGCTGACATGAAAGGTGTACCTAGGGAACTTGCCGAGCACAGCTTGAATATTGATCAAAAATGCAAATCGGTGAAACAACCTCTACGACGCTTTGGAGACGGGAAGAGACGCGCCATAGGCAAGGAGATAGTTAGTTTACTTAAGGCTAGTTTTATTCGAGAATTCCTTCACACCAGATGGGTGGCCAATCCTGTACTTATCCTGTTCTTGAAGAAGGCGGACAAATTTACATGGACGGACAAAGCAGATGCAGCACTGAAGCAGCTAAAGGAGATACTATCCTCGGCGCCTATCCTTGCAGCACCCGAGCCTATGGAGCCTATGTTAATTTACATGGCGGCCACCAACCAGGTAATCAGCATTGTCGTAGTGGTAGAGCGGAAAGAACCAGGGCATGAGTACGGAGTTCAACGACCAGTTTACTATGTAAGAGAGGTATTGATGGAGTCCAAGCAACGTTACTCGTACTACCAAAACATAGCTTATGGAGTGTTCCTTGCTTCTCGGAAGCTAAGGCACTACTTCTAGGAGCACCCTATCACAGTTGTGAGCAAAGCTCCACTGTTCGATATTATCAACAACAGCGACGCTACAGGGAGGGTCGTGAAGTGGGGCATTGAACTTGCTGCCTTCGATATCACCTACAAGAGACGCGACGCTATCAAATCACATGCCTTTGCGGATTTTATCGCAGATTGTACGGAGATGCCAGATGCTACCCCTATGTCGAAGCCAGAATACTGGGTGATGCACTTTGACGGATCAAAGCTACTCAATGGCTCGGGGGCTGGTGTACTGCTACAGTCACCAACTGGGGAGAAGCTACACTATGTTCTGCAGATCCACTTCAAGGCTACAAACAACATGGTGGAGTATGAAGCACTCATTCACGGATACGCGTAGCCAAGGATATTGGCATCAAGCACATAGTTTGCTGTGGAGATTCCAACTTGGTGGCCCAGCAGGTGGTTGGCACCTAGAACGCGCGGAACCCTATGATGGTGGCATATCGAGACGAAGTGGACGAGATAGCCAAGAGATTCTTGGGCTATGAAGTCAAGTATATACCTAGGGAGCAAAACGACGCGGCTGATCTACTGTCTAAGCTTGGATCAGGGCACAAACGAATTCCGGCTGGCGTTTTTCTGGAGCATCTACGGACACCATCCGTGAAGGGAGCGGACATCGATAACCCGGATAGAGTTGACTCTTTTGATCACACAGTGACAAAGGTCCCTCCGGCTTGGACACAACCGTTCATGGAATTTATCGTACACTGAACTTTGCCCAACGACAAGGTCGAAAGACGGCAAATAGTACGTCGAGCAAAGGGCTATACCATAATCAATGGACAACTCCACAAAAGAAGCACCACTGGTGTATACCTTAAGTGTGTTTCCCAGCAAGAAAGTATTGAAATCCTACGTGAGATCCATCTCGGAGATTGCGGGCATCACGCTGCTCCTCGATCATTGGTCTCCAAAGCCTTCCGGCAAGGATTCTACTGGCTGACCGCGAAGGAGGACGATGACAATCTGGTTGAGACATGCATTGGATGCCAGTATTATGCCCGACAACCCCATGTTCCAGCTGAAGAACTGCGAACAATACCAATAACTTGGTCGTTTGCAGTATGGGGGCTATACATGGTTGGTCCATTACAGACGGCACCTTGTTGGTTTACGCATCTGCTTGTAGCAGTTGATAAATTCACCAAATGGATAGAAGCTAAACCCATTATAAAGCTTGATGGGTCAACTGCGCTTAGGTTTGTCCGGGATCTAGTGGTGATATTTGGTCTCCCACATAGCATTATCACCGATAATGGCAGCAACTTGTCACTCGGAGAAGTTGAATCTTATTGTTGGGACAAGGGCATCCGACTTTACCTAGCGTCTGTGGTACACCCACAGTCCAATGGCCAAGTTGAGCGATCCAACGGATTAATTCTTTCAAGCCACGTCTAGAGGCACTGCTACATAGAGCAGCTGGAGCCTGGGCAGAGGAATTGCCATCTGTGCTGTGGAGTTTATGAACTACACCCAACAGATCCACCGGCTACACCCCTTACTTCATGGTATATGGAGCAGAAGCCATCCTGCCTTCCGACATCCTTCACGATTCACCAAGAGTTGCCGCCTACGGCGAAGATGCGCCGAAGAATCCAGACGCCTAGATGTGAACCTTCTCGAGGAAGAGCGTGTATTGGCATGCCAAAGATCCGCCATCTACTAGCAGAAGCTACACAGCTACCATAGTCGCCGCGTTCCGCATCGCTCGTTTAAAGAGGGGGATCTGGTGCTCCGACTTAAGCAGAAGAAGTCACACAAATTATCCCTGCCATGGGAAGGACCGTTCATCATAAGCAAGGCGCTGCTCAATGGGTCTTACTACCTCGTTGACAATAGTGAACTTGAGGATAGACCCAGTGAAGATCATAAGCGTAAGCGACGTGACCCGGATGATGACTACCCGGAGCTTGATCGGCCATGGAAAATAGCACAACTACGTCCTTTTTATACTTAGCATATTTTTTATCTACTGTGTACCTCTTACATGGTCAATGAAATAAAGCTCTCTGGTTCACTGATATTTCTGAGTCTTTTACCTCCTTTAGTGTTAATTTTTTGATCGTATAAAACCTTTATGCGCAAGCTTTGCATTTTCTCTTGTGAAAATTCCGCCTACGAGCGTTAGCTTATATTTTCCGGTCTACACATTCTTTGTTGTTTTTATGTGGATTCTGGAGTAGTGAATTTCGCATTTGTTGTCGGTGATTTTGTGCTTAGGTTTTTTACGGTGCCATTGTGCATCATCACCTGAGTGCATGGTTTCGACTACAAGTCTTCCAACTCATGAAAATTCAAGCATAAAAACCAGAGTAATGCATAAGGCAGCACTTGCTTAAAAAATAATTACATGCTGGAACCAGTACTTGAGTAGAAGGAAATTACACCTATTGTTTTTCCGCCTTAAGTTAACATAGTAGTTTTTCCGCATACACCAAACAAGAGGAAACAAATATTACAAAGTGTTTTTTCATTCCTCTGGTGCAGGGGACTTTGATACAGCATCGTCGGCAGCAGGAGAGCCATCATCTTCAAAGTCGGCGGTCTTGAGGGTCTCGGAGGAGCTCTGGCGGTCGCCATCAATTGTTTCCAGCGGCACGAAAACGTTATGATCGACCAACTCGGCAACCCTGGTGTCAAAACCCGCGAGCGATGCCCAGATAGCGTTGTGGTCAATCTTTTGGCCATCATCGTCTACGTCGGGAAGACCCGAGGTCACCATGTCGAGGTCGGCGTCTTCATAATGTGCCTTGACCATCGCCAGAGACATCCTTGCGCCAGCCTGGGTACATGAAGCTTTCTAGCTTATGATACGTTCGGGGGCTTGACAAAATATCTCCGAGTACTTCATCCCAGAGTCCACCACCTTGATATTAATGTTGAGGGGTTGGCGATCTCCTTAGCTTGCTTAACAGCGGTGCTGATGAAGTTGTCGACAAGTACCATGCATTCCTTTGGCAGAGGAGGCGACTTGGTTAAACCAATAGGAGCTGCATTTCCGACAAGGGAGCGCGTGAGTTCAATAACAAAAAAATTCAAAGAACCTGACTTACAGAAGTACAAGATAGAGAATCACTTACCAAAGATGCTCACCTCGGCTTGTTGGAGCGTCTCCGCTATTGAATCCCGTTCTTGTCGGAGGATCTTGTATGCTTCAAGATTGCGCTGATTTTGCTCATTGGCAACTTTCTTCTGCTCTTTTAGCATCACAATCTCCTCCTTCAAGTGGTTGATTTCAGTGTTAGCGGACTCCTGCAGGGCCTTCATGCAATCCTCGTGCATCTTCAGGGTATTAGTT
This sequence comes from Avena sativa, assembly GCA_916181665.1. Taxonomy (NCBI): domain Eukaryota; kingdom Viridiplantae; phylum Streptophyta; class Magnoliopsida; order Poales; family Poaceae; genus Avena; species Avena sativa. The sequence continues at coordinate 206,290,891 of OV702296.1, forward strand.
CTCTCCTGCTTAAGGATCTTGTTTTCGCTATCCAGCAAGTCAATGTGCTTGGATTGCTCGACAATATCCTTGTCTTTGGCAATGGTTTCTACAAGTCAGAGAAAGAACAGTACACAGTGAGTAGTCGGAGAGTGACAGCCCAAGACCAAGCCGGATTACGAAAATGAAAGGAAAAGCAGACTCTTGCTCTTGGTGATTTGTTCCTTCAAGAAGGCAGTTTTACCCTTTTCGGCTTCGATCTCTGCGTGCATCTTGTGGAACTTCTCGTTAGCGAAGCCTCTCCGGGCATTCTCATTCTATGGAAAGAAGATCATAACCACTTAGTCTACTTGGAGCATCTATCCGGATAACTATCCACCTAGAGGCTTGGCGGCAATAGTGAGAATTTTTTAACTTGGAAATTGCTTAGTTTTATTTAAGCATCTAGTCGGAACTAATTCAGTTTTCAACTAGAAGCTTGGGGGATATAGTACGAGTTTTTAATTCAGCAAGTATGCTTAGTATTTCTTTAAGCATCTAGTCGAAACTAATTCTGTTTCAACTAGAGGCTTGGGGGCTACAGTATTGAAATTTACAAACACTGCGTATGCTACTCTGAAAGTATCTAGTTGGAATAATCCATTCAAACTAAATACTTGGGGGCTACAGTATAAAGTTTTCTAGCTTAGTCACTCTTAGAGCATTTAGATGCAAAGACCTATGGTTTTCTGTCTAAATCCTCGGGGGCTATAGTGGGATACCCAAAAAGCAAATAAAACTTACAAGGGTGATGATCTTGAGATTGGTGGCGCTCTCGGAAAATATCTTGCTAGAGGAAATGCTATTTCCTCGCAGGATATCAGCTTGCCTGAGGAGCTCCTCAAGACCGCAAGTCAGAGAGGTTGGCGTTGCACCAGGAGCCAGAGTTGAGCTACTCAGTATAAGTGCCGGGTAGACTATCTTTGGAAGCTCTGTGGTTGTCCTGGGTGCAGAAACACCGCCTTCAAGTGACGTTCCGCCTACCACCATTGCCTTACTGCTACCAATGGCGTCCTTTGCCGGAGCTTCAGCCATTTTGGAAGTAGTACTTTCTTGTGTTGCCTGCTCATCGGCAACGATGAGCTGCACAGAGGCAGCTGGGTCCACTTCCATGGCGGAAGGGCCAGATGCATCCTTAGCCGGAGAGCTTGTCGGAGCGATGGCAGGCTAGATGCTGGGAGTGGTAGGGGTGATGGCGGTAGATTCTTGGTGCAACACATCTCGGTGCAACATATCTTCAATATTTTTAGAAGCGCCCAATGTTTTGGAGGTCTTCTTCAAACTGATACTGGCCTTCTTCCTGAAACGTGCAAAAAGTATAAGTATAGGAATAAGACGAGCAATGGACAATGTAGGAGGATGAGAAACTTACACAACAGTGGGTTCTTTGGTGAAAGGGATCTCGGTGATCTTTCTCTTCTCCGCCTCCAGGGTGGCGGTAGTCTTCTTGCAGGCTCCACCCTCCGTCTTCTTCTTCTTGCCTCCGTCGGCAGTGTCAGAGGTGGAGCTCTTCCGCTTACGCACCAACGGGGCATCGTCTTCGGACAAGACGGTGACTTCCTTCATCTTGGGGTCATAGATTTGGACATCCATATCGTCCTCCTCTAAACTTTTAAGATGTTAAGTGAAATCCCAAAGTGTTACATGAGATGATAATGGCTAGACGGAAGAACTAGAGTATATTTCATACACGGAAAATAAACAGGTACCTCTGGGCACTTACCCTCCTTGAACATGTCGTAGGTGATGGTGAAGCCTTGCTTCCTATCCTTCACCTTGGCGATGTACTTGAGGCGGAGCTTGACGGAGTCACTCGAGAAGTTGTCCTCGGAGATGTAGAGGCTATCCTTCCTCTCCTTGGTATATTCATGCATCAGCTTCGAGCGGTGCTGCAGAGGCTGAATCCGCCTGACGAACAAGCACATGGCAAGGTCCAATCCGGTCAGACCCGTCTCTACGAACCACTCTATCCGCCTTATGGCGCGGGAATCATCGTTGTCGGAAGGAAGGGTGGCCTAGGATCTCTACGTTCGGGCTTCGGTGGCAGCTCCATCGACGAAGTCCGGATACGTTCCTTCTCGGCCAGCTAGAGGGATGTCTGGGCCGTAGAAGTACGTCTGTTGCCAGTTCTTGCAAGATTCCTGGCCAACAATGTCAGGGAACCGCCGGCCAGGCCGGATCTTAAAACTAATCGTTCCGCAATTTCTGAGCTCGTCCTGGCTCGCTCCGGCTTCCCTCTTGACGGTAAAAAAGTAAATGAACAAGTCTAACCTAGGGAAAATCCCTAGGTAACCCTCACAAAGCGCTGCGTAAATGCAAAGCGTGAGAATGCTATTGGGGGAAAGGTTCTGAGGTTGAACCCGGTAATGTTCGAGGACAGCAAGGAAAAAGTTGGAGATGGAGAGGGAGACGCCGTGTACCAACTGAGATTTGAGGTACACCTTCTCTCCATCTTGGGGAGAAGGGGTGACCTTGCCAGCTAGCACCGCCCGCCAGACAAGCCCCTCCGTCGCAGGCAGGTAGCCTTCGATGAGTAGCTCCTTGATATCGTTGTTGGTGATATCCGAGCCACGCCACTCCCCTTATGGGAGTCGCCTTCTTCTTCCAGCATCGCTGGGATTTGGTCACCGCTGGTGGACTCCACCACCACGGACTTGGGCAGCAACAGACCCTCTGGGGCACCTGGATGGAGCCCACCGGCTTCGCTGCGGCATCGGCCGCTGCCGACATGGAAGGATTGGAGCTGCTGCTTGCCATTGGGATGGAAGAGGAAGTGACTGGGGAGATTGTGCGGTTAGGGTTTTCGCGTGCGAGCGGAGGGCTCGAAGAGCTGCTCGCAGGAGGAAGACGATGACGCAGGGGGAGAATGAGGTGAAGAGATGAAAATCTGCCATGGTTAAAATTTATAACCCCAGTGTCAAGATTCATACAAGGTGATCGAATGGTCGGTGCGTGGACGACTTGTGCAGGCACGTGTGCGGAAATTTCTCCATGTTCCCAACCGCCGCCGCCAACGGTTCATATCCTTCGCACGGGAAAAACAAACATGATTGTGTTCTCTGAAAGTGTGAGTTATGAGGCGCCGCTGACCTATGTCTACGTCGTTCTAGCTGACACAGGTAGATGAGCCATCACATCAGAATATTCCGGCATGGACGGATCCAGTCCGGCAACAAGAAGAGTACGATGGAAGATTCAGCATTTCTCCGACTTACAAGTTTAAGACGGAGATCATTGCAGGATTCTTGGGAGGACTACAAGATATTTCTTGATGATTTGCCGACATCCATCTAGATGGAGCATTCAACCTGAAGATGCAAGACAACGCAAGATCTCGGAGTTCTTCGGGGGCTACTGTTGGAGATATGCTATATGGGTATCCTCATAGCATGTCTCTTATCCGGATAACCCGGTTGGCCCACAGTTGGTAGCATGGCCCATGGCCTGCTGGTCGGCCCAGTTAGATGGATCCAGAAGGGAGGCCCATGCTGGATAAAGGAAGGCTACGGAGGAGTCACCGACGTACCCGGAGCCTGGAGTGCAAGACACGTTAGACTGATTGTATACTATGTAGGACTCTATGACCTGTCCGGCTAGAACTTTCCCTGTAACCCTAGGACCTGGTGACTATATAAGTCAGACCTATGGGAGCCTTTAGGGCATAACCTAGATAATGATTCAACATACACCTCGCATAGCGAACCAATCCCTATAACTCGGCGTATTGCCATTATAGTGATTTATAGCAGGAGTAGGATTCTGCCACCGTTGTGGGATCTGAACCTGGGTAAGTTGTGTTACCTCGTACCCGTCAACCGTCTGCCTTACCCCACGTCTCTAAACACGCACTGTGAGGACCCCTCCATGGCATACTCGTCGGCAATACCACGACAAGTGCCAAGGTCAACACACTCTCGCCTCCATGCCTCTGCGTGGGCGACCTTACCGTGGGGCAATCTAGGCACACACCGTCAGTGGCAAAGATGATCCATCCTACACACCGTCGGCGGCCATACCGTGGTGGCCTGCATCCATCTACACTCAGCTTGTTGGAGTGTTCGACAGTTGGAGCCGACAACGGGAAACAGCACAGCGCCATAATTCAGGTTCAGATTCACAGGGACCTACTATCCCTGCCACGAGAAGCCGGAGTTCACCTTCAAAAAAATCGTTGCGGCGGCGCGGTTGTTCGTACTGAACCAGGACTGGTTCAAGCGTGTCAACTAGTGCATGAACATTGCAGATATCTTGAAGTTTGGTGGGAAGGAAAAATATCAGTTGTGGTTGAATGATCGCTGAAGTTACGTCCTCTGTAGGAAATTGGCTAGCTAACTTTTATGGTGGAGATCTGCATTTTCTTTAGTGTAGAACAGTTAAGTTCAGAGACTAACTCTGTAGAATGCCTTTTGTAGAGGCAATAGCCCCCTTTTTCGCAGCTATCTCATACTGTAGTATGGAACTAGTTCAGAAGTAACCAAATACTATCAAGATGTATCTATTTATTCAATTACTACCGGCGGTTGAATTCAGTTTACTGTCATAGTTATCTGAGGAAGACAAGATTTAGACATCATTTTATGAATTGATATTGGGTGGTTTATTCATGCAAGTTTCATACAAAATCATGCACCAGCTCAAATAATATGTGTAAAAATTGTTCGAGGCATACAAACCAGCAGCATTGCATGCCTTTCGGATCGCTCACCAGCAGCATTTTCCTGGCAATGGTGACATTGATCATTGCTAGCCCACCCTCTTTTCAGGAGGCTAACCTTGGCTAGTCACACAAATTCATTAGCCACACGTACTAAAAATTCATTAGCCACACAAACTACAAATCATTAGCCACACGTACTACGAAATCATTAGCCACCCAAACTACAAATCATTAGCCACACATACTACATCAGTTCAAACTATTACATAAGGGATACTACGTGCTCGACTCTCAAGTTAGCAATCTTTCAGATTCACTAAATCTATGTCTTCACTCGAGGGAAATCAGAACCACCAGCCTGTCCACGCCCGGTCCACCCACCGAAACCATGCGCACCGTCGCAGAACGGTGGTGGTCTTGTGCCATCAATCCTTCTAGGCCAACACTGCAGGCCAGAAGGACACTTTATGGCTGCCTCGTCGGGGTCCTGAATGCCATGTACCGGATCTAGAACCTCCTGCTGGTGGATGATCATCGGGTGCTTCCAGCAAAGATGTCCTCTTGCCCTGTTTGGAATCTCGACATTGCACCTCGATGATCCATCTGTCGCTCGGTGGCACAATCTCCATCAGATTGCCGCCAAGGTTACTGACGACCTACTTGAGGGCCTCCGGTTACCAAGCATGCAAAGGGAGGCCATCAAAGCCGAGTTTAGAAATGAAACAAAGCTGCCCCAAGCGATCGCCCCACCCCCAGGGACGATGCCAACACAGGAAGCTCATTTTCCCCCCACAACACTTGAAAGAACGAGAACATGCAGAACGCACTCGATGTATGAGCTATGGGTGAACCGGACAAAGAAATCGAATGGCGGCAGGCATACCTCAATATTGACCACTTTTTGTTCGATCCCAAAACGAGACCTGAAAGCTGACAGCAAGTCTGCCGGCGACACGATGGGACGCGTGTCCAGCATGGTGGCCATGAGAGCAGTGTCGTTGAAATCCTCTTCCAGGGCTACCATGCCTGGGGTGAGCGACACCATGCAACCGCCCGAGGCCGGTCGCCGGTCCGGATTGCCCGGCTGGATGCGCTCCACCGTGCGAGAAGGCCTAGGCAGTGGCAAGAGGCTAGGCTAGGGATGCGAAGCTCCGACACGCCGACTAGAAAAAACGAGGCGAGGGCAACGACAACTTCAATTAAGGGCGTGGGAGGTTGACTGGCCATGGCGGGAATGCAAGGAGAGAAATGGCGAGCTACATCTGGAGACGAATAGCCGGATCTGAGAAAGGTAATGGAAAGGGGAATAATAGGGGAGACGAGCAGATCAGAGAAGAAGTTATAGTCCTTGGAGGGTAAACCAGTCCACGACTGCAAAGGATAACGGGAAATACTGACGAGTCAATGCAAGAAGAGTTGACCTAACGGCGTGATTTGATTTCAACCGTTTTTTGACTGGTTCAAACGATCGTTTGGCCGTTAGATTTATATTTAACCCCATATGGCCCCTCTCAACAATTGTCGAAGCTACTACAGCCCTTCCGCAAGATTACACATAACTTGGACCCCACGTTGCCTTGGTGTCTGAACTTTCGGGCCGTATATTAAAATTATCGTTACAGCCGCCAGGAAAGAAACCCTAATTTTTTAACGTCAAACCAACTATACGGCAGGAACAAATTGTTCTGGCCGTATAGTTGTGACTGTATAGTTGTGTTCGACCACTTAAACACACGGGAAGGCACCCAAAACACCAAAAATTCAATCCTTTTTCTCTCTTCTACCTCCAAACTCTCTCAAAACCTCAAGGGGTCTTCACCTCTACTCAATTTCGTTCGATTTCCTCACACACAAGTGATCTACGGTATGTTTCTCCTCCGATCCTCCAATTACTTTTTGCAAATTCATCTCTGATCTATTGTCATTATAAATATAGGGTGAGACTTACTTTGAACTAGTTGCCATGATTCTCTTGCCTATATTATTATGTTGAGGAGATTCTTTAGTGTTCTATGGTGAGAAATATTCTATGCTTATTATTGTTGGATCAAAAAGTTGTATTATTGTCTTTCTTATTTATTTTTAGATGATGAACACAAGGAGCCAAACGCGTGCTCATGCTGCTGCGCGTTCTTCTTAGGCTACTACTGCAGCTCAGGACCGCATGTGGATACGGTTCAGGAATGAGCTCCAACATTATCACTTCAACAAGCTCAAGAAACGAGAAATGAAGGAAACCAAGTGGGCTTGTCCCGTCATATTGAACCAACTCGGTATTTCTAATGACTTTAATTTACTATGCAGTAGAGTTCGACTGCAAAACTTGGTATTTCATGATGCACCTACCTATCGCCGGTTAACTAATGATTTTTTAAGTCCTTTAAAAATAATGGTTAAAACATTGCATGGAGAGGATAGGATTTCTTTCAGACTTATGAATAACAATTATTCATTATCACTTGATGAATGGTTCAATTGTTTTGGTTTACCCAACAATCATCCTAATGCTCTGTGCGCATATTTTACTGGCATAGAACCTTCCCCAGAACTCTACTATAATAGAATGAGCTTCACTTCTATAGTTAGCAAAGGGAAAAAATATTCAACATCCTGTTATTCGCTATTTGTTCTTTGTTATTGCTAACACCTTGCAGGCGCATAATGAATTTACAAGACTCAATGAGGAGGACATCTTATTCCTTGCAAAATATGTTTTAAACAACAACAACTTGCCACTCCACTTGGGCGCAATTCGTGTGCGCTACTTGGAGTACCAATCCTCCCAAAGAAAAGTTCCAATCACATGTGGAGGGGTCATCACCGTGCTTGCCAATTCCCTAGGCATCAACCTAGGTGAGTTGCAACCAGTGCTAGGTGAGCGACATGTTGGTTTCTGTACTTTAAAGGCTAGTGGAATGCTCACTAGGAGAGGTGGTGTTTATTACCTGCATATTGCTGGAGCTAGGCGTCTCTACCCAGTTCCTCTGCTTAATGGTCTTTTCTCTATCGAGGAAGGGTGCATGCTTTATGACTTGCAGGTTGAGCAACACCAACCCGAGGAGGAGATCCCGGAAAAGGATGAGGACCAAGAGGAGGAGAAATAAGTTCCTTATCAAGAGGAGCATCCACCAAACCGGTTTGCTACATATCAAGATTTTCAAGAAATTGGAGGAACTGTGGAGGGGATGCATAATCTCGCCCTGAACCAGTGAGAAACAACAAGTAACTTATCATCTCAATTTGCGGACTCGAGTTACTACTTTTTCCTGCCACCTCAATGATTTGAAGGGCTTGCAAAATCCTAAGCTTGGGGAGGTTTTCTATTTATTTTTATTTGGCGTTCATTTGCTTTATTTTATTTTTGAGGTTATGATTTTTATTTTAGTTTATAAGCACTCGTTTTGGTTTACCCAATACTTTATATTTAGTTTTTTATTTTATTTTTGAGATTTTCAAGATGAGCTTTGCCGCCAATTTTCTATTCTTTAAATTCCCCTTCTCAAAAATCACAAAAAGATTTCTCCATTTATCTTTATTTTCCCTCTTTCTTTTGTTTTCGCCTCGAGATTCTCATGTATTTGAAGGAGAGTGACTGACTTCGAGTTTCCAAGAAACAAATCAAAATGGAAGAGAGAAGTGGAACCAAACATTAGAGGTATGCCTTATGACTCCCTACTTTTGAAGTTTGAGAAATCCATGCTAGTTAGTAGTAAATGTTAAGATATTATATCGGTGGAGTGAGTCTCTATATTGCAGTAAAAAAATTGTTTGCATGGGTATTTAGTTGAGTATGTTTTGTTCCAGCTCTTGTAGTTAACCAAGTCTTGCCTGAAAATATGCTAAATAATTATAATAAGGAAAAGTCTAACAATTGAAGACTTGTGTGTTGTAGTGTTTAGTCTTGAAATCTTACTCCTAGAGACACTCAACACCACAGAAAATAATGATTGAATTGATAGCTCTCTTTGAAAGGACTTGTTCAATTGAATTAATGTTTAGCGATTTTTGTGAGCATGCCAAAGTTTGACTTGTGAATAATAAGAATGATATAGCTTTATGCCTGTCAAACTTCATGGGATGCCAACAACTCCGCTAGCCTACAAACGATCTCCATGGAGGAAACTCCTAGATTTCGGCTATGAGTTGATTAAACATTTGTAGAATAAATGCTATAACAGGTAAGATTCTTGGCACTCCCATGTAGCTGTGTTCATGATAGAATCACTCCTTTGACTGATATGAGTAATCTTTATGCAATAGGAACAAAAATCTTGGTGATGCCACGAGTGTCCATCATAGTCCGATAAACTAATGAATTTTTTTTGGAATGCTCTCAGTTACTTAAGAAATAAAATTCTTGAAGGACAATGAATAGAAAAGTAGTTCTTGAAAGGTCTTGATCTATTGATGTGGGAGAGTTGAGATATTTTAGTGTTTATGCTTTACATGATGAACTCTCACACTCTCAATTTTACATAATTATACTTTATTGTTCAAAGGCAAGCTTATGAGTTGATTACATGACATGGAATAAAGTTTAATCATTTGAATCATCCATGCTTACAATAATTTTGCTGCGCTATACGGATTCATGAAACCCATATGATATGCTTGCCATTACCCTATCTATGCTGAAGTTTTTCAAATTAATAAAGTGGAGGAAACATGAGACTGCGAATCATGAGTAAGATCATCATCTCATTATTTCAGTTTAAATGTTGAGTTCCGTTTTGATTTTGGTTTTCTTGCTCGAGGACGATCAAGTTTAAGCTTGCGGAGGTTGATGGATGTGAAATATAGCCAACAACACTCACATTTAAACTGGATATAATTCATATATTGATGAAATATCTCTCTAAACCCTACCACTAATGCCTAATGATCAAAGGGGTATGCAATCCTTTCTTGATATTTTTCCCTGCGCAGATAATGACGTATAATGATGGGAATCACAACATTAAAGTAAAATATACGAGATTTCCAACACGTCAAAGAAACCAGGATCCGCGAAGTGTATCCAGAAGGCTTAACGACTAACTATACGGCAGGAATAAAATTCCAGCCGTATAGTTGCCATCGACCCTGTTAGGTAAAATAGAACAACTTTCGTGAAGGGATCCCTATATAAAGAGGCTTCAGGCGACGAGAATACCCCCTCTCTTTTTGACCTCAACTCTCCCTGCCACCAGAAACTGTAGGGGTTCTTAGCATGCAAAACAAAAAATTCTACCTCATGAACAGACACAAGCCAAGATCTATCTACTAGATTGTAGCAACGAGTCGATTAGAGTACTCACCCTCAAAGATTCTAAAGTGGTTAACGAGAGAAGATTCTCGTGGGTGATGTAGTCGTACACGTGCTGATCTGAAGATCGCGTAGACGATCCTTTTGGCACTGCGTTCTGGCAGCTCTTTCGCAGTCGATCACATGTTCGGTACTTTTTGAAGACCTTCACCTCCCTTGTTCTAGCAGGCAGCGGAGGTTGCAGTTCTCTCCTCGCGATTCCGGCAGCACGACGGATGGTGTCAGAAGTAGAGGGAAGATCCCGCAGGGCTTCTCCTAAGCCAGAGTGGGTTATGGTGGAGAAATAGGGTTTCCCCGACAATCTAGGGTTTATAAGCCGAAGAGGAGGAGGTGGAGCCGATGGCGGCTAGGGCAGTGGCGGCGTGAGGCGGCGGCAGGCGGCGGTGCGGGCTTGGGTGGTGGTGGTGTTGTGTTGGAGGGGCAGCCCCCTCCCCTCAATTTATGAGAGGGAGGGGCAGCTAGGGAGAGGGGAGTTTGAATCCTTCCCCAACTCCCTCTCCTTCTAGGATTGTAGTGAGGGAGAGAAGGATTCTCTTCTTTCTCCACGGGGAAACATTGTCCCAGTTTGACTTTTCAAACCTACCTTTTGAATTTCAATTTTTGAGTTCATATTAACTCTTTATTTTCACAGCCCTTTGACCTAGGACACGATGCAACCATTCCACTTAGTCATGACACATTCGTTCACCCTTCCTAATTACATTCCATATCTACTAAACAACATTGAATCCTTAAGTGTGTCTCCCTATGGTTCATGAATCATGCAGACATGACCGAGACTCTTCTCCGATCAATAACCAATAGAGGAATCTAGAAATTCATATGGTTCCCACATATTTCTACGATTAATTTGCGATCGAATGAACCATTTACATACGATACCAATTTCCCTTTGTCTCGCGATATTTTACTTATCCAAGATCTGATCGTCAGTATTTCTTCATTACCTAGTTCAACCTTCTTACCGATAAGTACTCTTTTATCGTTCCCGTGATATGTGATCCCTTGTGAGCCAGTCACATGCTTGCAAGCTAATCGGATGACATTCCACCGAGAGGGCCCAGAGTATATCTATCTGTCATATGGATGGACACATCCCACTCTTGATCCATGTGCCTCAACATACACTTTCTGAACACTCAATGCCACCCAGTTATGGTGTAGTGTTTGATGTCATCAAAGTATCCATCCGGTGATAGTGATTAGTATGATCTCACGGTTAAAGGAATTAGGTTACTATGTATCAGAAAGCTTATAGAAAATGAACTAATGAAATGACTTGATCTTTATGCTACGCTTATCTATAGGAGTATGTCCATCACACCATTCTCCTAATGATATGACCTTGTTATTAATGACATCTCAATTTTCATGATCAGGAAACCATGATAATCTATCAACCAACAAGCTAGTATTATAAAGGGGATTTACCAGGGACTCTAATTAGTTTACAAATCACACAAGTATTAATGTTTTCCGGTTATTACTATTATAGCATGAATGCAAACATTTTTCATAAACACAAAAATATAATAATAACTAGTTTTATTATTGCCTCTAGGGCATATCTCCAACAGTCTCCCACTTGCACTAGAGTCAACTAATCTAGATTACATGGTAATATACCGAACACCCATGGCGGTTTGGTGCTGGTCATGTTTTGCCCTCGGGAGAGGTTTAGTCAACGGATCCGCCACATTCAGATCTGTATGTACTTTGCAAATCTTTATGTAACCATCTTGGACATGCTCTTGAACAGCGTGAAAACTTAGCTTGATATGCTTCGGCTTCTTGTGTGACCTTGGTTCTTGCGCATTGGCTATGGGTCCAGCGCACTGGGAACCACACCGAGATCTGTAATGAACTCCTTCATCCATATTGCCTCTTGTGAAGCCTCCAAAGCAGCCATGTATTCCGATTCAGTTGAAGATCTCGCCACAACGCTTTTCTTAGCACTCCTCCTGCTCACTGCTGCACCATTCAAAGTAAATACGTATCTAGATTGAGATTTAGAATCATCCGGATCGGTGTTCCAACTAGCATCGGTGTAACCATTAACAACAAGTTGTTCATCACCTCCATAAGAAAGAACCATATACTTAGTTCTTCTCAAGTACTTAAGGATGTTTTTGACCGCTGTCCAATGATCCACTCCTGGATCACTTTGATATCTCCTAGTTAAACTAACATCATATGCAATGTCGGGTCTAGTACATAGCATGGCATACATGATAGATCACATGGCTGACGTATAGGGAGTCTTACTCATCATTTCTCTATTTTCTGCCATAGCTGGACTTTGAGTTTTACTCAAGGTCGTATTGGGCAACATGGGAAAGAACCCTTACTTGCTATCCTCCATTCCAAACATCTTTAGAACTTTGTCCAAATATGTACTATGTGACAACGATATTAGGCATCTCTATCTATCTCTATAAATCTTTATGCCTAATATGTAAGCTACTTCGCCAAGATCCTTCATTGAAAAACTAGTATTCAAATAATCTTTGACACTATTAAGAAGGTCTACATCATCCCCAATCAACAATATGTCATCCACATATAGTACTCGGAATGCTACAGAGCTCAAACTTACTTTCTTGTCAATATAAGCTTCTACATAAGTTTGTATAAAACCAAAGCTTTTGATTACCTTATCAAAACATTGATTCCAGCTTCGGGATGCTTGCTTCAATCCATAAATGGACTGTTGAAGTTTGCATACCTTGTTAGCATATTTAGGATCAACAAAACCTTTGGGTTGTACCATATACAACTCTTCATCAATGTCTCCATTGAGGAACGCCGTTTTGACATCCATCTTCCATATCTCATAATCATAATATGCAGTGATTGCTAACAAAATCTAACAGACTTTAGCTTCGCTACCGATGAGAAATCTCATGGTAGTCAACTCCTTGAATTTTTTGAAACCCTTTTGCGATAAGTCGAGATTTATAGACAGTAACATTACCATCAGCATTTGTTTTCTTCTTGAAAATCCATTTGTTCTCGACAGTCTTCCAGCCATCCAATAAGTCCACCAAGGTCCATACTTGGTTTTCGTACATGGATCCAATCTCGGATTTCATGGCTTCTTGCCATTTATTGGAATCTGGGCTCATCATTTCTTCCTCATATGTCGCAGGGTCGTCGGTGTTGTCCACCAACATGACACTCATAACGGGATCATACCAATCGGGAGTGGTACGAGTTCTTGTTGACCTTGAAAGTTCCATAGTAACTTCGACCAAAGTTTCATGATCAACGTCATTAGCTTCCTCTCTTATTGGTGTAGGCGCCACAGGAACTTCTTCCGGTGTTGCACTACTCTCAAATCCAAGAGAAGGTTCGACAATATCGTCGAGTTCTACTTTCCTTCCAGTCACTTCTTTCGAGAGAAACTCCTTCTCTAGAAAGGATCCATTCTCTGCAACGAAGATTTTGCCCTCGGATCTATGATAGAAGGTATACCCAATAGTTTCCTTCGGGTATCCTTTGAAGATGCATTTTTTCTCTTTGGGTTCAAGATTGTCGGGCTGTAACTTCTTTACATAAGCTTCGCAACCCCAAACTTTAAGGAACGACAATTTAGGTTTCTTCCCAAACCATAATTCATACGGTGTCGTTTCAACGGATTTAGATGGTGCCCTATTTAAAGTGAATGCGACTATTTCTAATGCATAACCCCAAAACGATAGCGGTAAATTTGTAAGTGACATCATAGAATGAACCATATCTAAGAGAGTTCAATTACGACATTTGGACACACCATTACGTTATGGTGTTCACGCGGTGTCAATTGTGAAAGTATTCCGCATTTGTTAAAATGCTCGCCAAACTCATAACTTAGATATTCACCTCCACGATCAAATCGTAGAAACTTAATCTTCTTGTTATGTTGATTCTCTACTTCACTTTGAAATTCCTTAAACTTCTAGAAAGTTTTGGACTTATGTTTCATGAAATAGATATACACATATCTACTCAAGTCATCCGTGAAAGTAAGAACATAACGATTACCACCACGCGATGATACACTCATCGTGCCACACACATCGGTATGTATGATTTCCAATAAGTCCATAGCTCGCTCTATCATACCAGAAAATGGAGTCTTAGTCATTTTACCCATCGGAATGGAGTTTCTTCATACGCTTCAATCCAATGTGACCAAGACGATAGTGCCACATATAGGTTGAGTTATCGCTTAATTTCAAACGTTTAGCTTCAATGTTATTAACATGTGTATTACTACAATCGAGATTCAACAAGAATAGACCATCTATCAAAGGTGCATGTGCATAAAACATATTACTCATATGAATTGAACAACCATTATTCTTGGACTTAAACAAGTAACCGTCTCGCAAAAAACATGATTCGTATATAGTGTTCATGATCAACATAGGCACCAAATAACAATTATTTAAATATAAAACTAATACCGATGGTAGATGAAGAGGTAGTGTGCCGACCATGATCACATCAACCTTTGATCCATTTCCAACGCGCATCGTCGCCTTGTTCTTCTCTAGTTTCTGTCTATTCTGCAGCACCTGTTTCGAGTTACAAATATGAGCAACTGAACCAGTATCAAATACCCAGGCACTACTACGACTACTAGTGAGATACACATGAATAACATGTATATCGGATATACCTTTCTTCTTGATGTTGCCGTTCTTCAGATCCGCCAAGTACTTAGGGAAATTCCGTTTCCAGTGACCTTATCCCTTGCAGTAAAAGCACTCAGTATCAAGCGTAGGCCCAGCATTGGTCTTCTTCGCCGGCGCGTTAACTTTGTTACCGCCCTTCTTGAAGTTTCACTTTTTCTTGGACTTGCCTTGCCTTTTGAATTTGGTGGTCTTAATGTCCATCAACACTTGGTGCTCTTTCTTAATCTCCACGTTTTGCATGTTTTGCATGTTGTAACGAATTGTCCATGTTTTGCATGTTGTAATTCATCACAAATTCTTATAACTTGGTGGTAGTGATTGGAGGACACGGTGAATCCCCAAAGCATTAGGGATCACTATACCCAAGCTTTGGAGCTTACTTGCATGCCTAGACATCTTAAGCACGTGCTCACTGATGGAGCTTCCCTCTTCCATCTTGCAGTTAAAGAACTTTTCAGAATCCTCATAACTCTCAACTGCCCCATGAGCCTCAAATATAATTTTGAGTTCACGAACAATATCATGTGGGTCAAAGTTCTCAAACCTTTTCTGAAGCTCCGATTCCAAACCATACAAGATAGCACACTAAACTATGGAGTACTGATTCTTCCAAGTGAGGAAAACATTCTTCACCTCATCCGTAGCGTTAGTTGTATGTGGGTCACCCAGCGGTGCATCCAGCACATAGGTCAAATTACCAGCATTGAGGACAATCCTCAAGTTGCGGAACCAATCCGCGAAGTTTCTTCCATTGTTTTTCAACTTTTCTTTCTCTAGGAACGCATTAAAATTGATGGTAGGGGCCACCATTAATCTACAACATATTTGCAATACTTTAGTCTAAGTTTATGACAAATTGAGTTCTAATTAATAGTTAAATTAATCTAGGTGAACTACCACTCAAAACAACATCCCTCACATTGTTTTATTGATCACATGAACCAAATCCACCACATCAAAACCGATCATCATGAGAGATGATGTAGCTTCAAAGGCGAACAATCAACATGTTCATCATATCTACTATACGACTCATACTTTACCTTTCGATGATCCGTGTTCCGAGACCATGTCTGTACATGCCAGGCTCGCCAAGATCAAACCTTAGCTTCCGCATGAACAAATCTAGCATGCTCCTGTTGTATACACTCACAGAATCTAACACACCCGATCATCACGTGGTGCTTCGAAACAACGAGCTTTGGAAACGGTGCCTACTAAGGACGAACACATTATAACTTGATAATTTTGTGAGAGGGATCATCTTATAATGCTACCGTCGAGAACTAAGCAATACAAGATGCATAAAAGGATTAACATCACATGCAATTCACATGCAAGATCATCTACTTGTGCTTCGTATATCTATCTTCAAGCACGAACATTATCTCCATCATCACCGGCGTGGCGTCAAGGTCAATGGCACCGCTCCATGGTTGTCATTCACCAACATCAACTATTACAACTACTTTGAATAATAGACACGCAGGTCTTAACGAAATTAAAAGACAACCATAAGGCTCATGCCGGTTGCTGACTTACAATAAGGAACATTGCATACATCACATATAATCAAAATCATGGCCATATCACATCACAGCACACCCCTGCAAAACAAAGTTAGACACCTTTAATTTTCTTTGCATATTTTACGTGGTTTGGGGCTTTCAATAAGTGTCGTTCTAACTTATGAACAAGAACCACAACGTTGATACTTGAACTATCAAGTGCCCGTTGTAAATTGAATCTATACTATGATGAGAGAGACAGACACCCGCAAAGCCACTTATGCAATACAAGTTGCATGTTGACAGTGGAGCAAGTCTCATGAGCGATGTCATGTAAAGTTAGCCCGGGCCGCTTCGTCCCATCATACCGCAAGATGCAAAGTACACAAAAATAAATTGATAATAAAAGCACCACCACCCACAATGACCATTGTGTTCTACTCGTGCAACAGATCTACATATAGACACGGCTCTGATACCACTATAGGGGTTCATAACATGGAAAACAAAAATTTCTACCGCATTAACACACACAAGCCAAGATCTATTTACTAGATTGTAGCAACGAGTCGATTAGAGTACACACCCTCGAAGATTCTAAAGCAGTTAACAAGAGCAGATTCTCGTGGGTGATGTATTCGTACACTCTCCGATCTCAAGATCACGTAGATGATCCTTTCGGCGCTGCGTTCTGGTAGCGCTTCCGCAGTCGGTCACACGTTCGGTACTTGATGAAGACCTTCCTCTCCCTTGTTCCAGCAGGCAGTGGAGGTTATAGTTCTCTCCTCGCAATTTCAGTAGCACGACGACATGGTGTCAGAAGTAGAGGGAAGATCCCGCAGGGCTTCGCCTAAGCCGGAGCAGGTTATGGTGGAGAAATAGGATTTCCCCGGCGATCTATGGTTTATCAGCCGAAGAGGAGGAGTTGGAGCCGGCGGCGGCTAGGGCGGCGGTGGCGCGGGCTTGGGTGGTGGTGGTGTTGTGTTGGAGTAGCACCCTCCCCTCTATTTATGAGAGGGAGGGTGTGACACCCCCGGGATCAGGGCTAAACAAATCCCAGACCTCCATCTGACATAAGCTTAACCTTGAGCTTTAGGATATCCGGTGAAGAATCGGTAACACAACAGTGACCCTACGACACAAAATTATTACAGCAAGCTCATAACTGAGCGAAGAGACAAATTATTACAAGAAGAGGTCACTGACCACAAACATCAAACAACAGAAGGAAAATTATGCTATTAAGTATAGCAAACTTAACAATGGCCTAAGAGGTTTGAAGCATAACGATGACTTCCCAGCCCATAGATTCCAGGCTGCCGGTCCGGAACCCCAAGCTACTCATCGATGTCGATGTAGTACCAAACTTTACAGGGTGTACTCCGCAAGACTTATGGCTGGTGGAGCTGTTTTGCATAAAGCCATATTTGTTTATAAAACAAGAGAGAGAGAGAGAGAGAAGAAGCTTGTGTAATCAGAGTATTTTAAAAGGGGATAAGAGAGCGACATCTCCGAAATATTGATCAACATATTTTGAAATCCACCAAGTCATCACCATTGAACCCTTTCTAGGATCACCCCCCCCCCCCCCGTACCCATGAGGAAGCATCCTTAAGCACACGTTGATATGCCAAGTTTTACGATTAGGTTATAGTTCTCTATGATCTTAGAATCTGGTCACCAAGCTTTCATAACCGTGAACATGGCTTTTAGAAAAGATTTAACCCTGCAGGGGTGTACAACTTTACCCACACGTACCAACTGACTCTTAATGCCAAGCTATTAACCCTCTTCCTTGGAAGTCTGGAAGAGGGTGGTTGGCCACGACCTTTACCTTGCTTTTGTCGAGACCATGAGTTAAGCAATAAGGATGGTTCCGTCGTGACGGGCCAAATCCCGAAGCTGGTCCTTAAAGATGTGAGGCGAGGTTGGTTTACTAGGGGCTCCATCGACCCCAAGCAACCCGGTCCATGCTTCCCTACATGTTATGAATGCACCTTCACCCGCCAAATCTTTCAAAAGGTTTTCTATGAATATGTCGAATGGAATGTCGAACTATGTGACTCATGGAATCTACTACGCAAGTTAATCAGGTGAGGGGTTCCCAACCCCCGTGTGGCTGTACGCTCGTCTCGGTTCCAAAGTCAGGAACTCAGTTCCTAGTGGTGGTGAGCATGGGACTAGAAAAACCACATCCCACCGTGGCCTCCCATACAAGCTTTAGCATGTTTAATCTCATATCACCTATGATCTCATCTCATCACGTTCTCCTATTATACTAGATTCTTTGCATCTGATACATCATCTAGATGAACCAGCACTGATAGCTATGCATGGCTAAGCAGGACATAGATAATAGCTCTTGTAGTGCACACAAGCCAAACCTAGTTATGCTAGGAGGAGTGGATCAGGTAATATAAGCTCGAAGGGACTAATGCAACGGACATGATACTCTATCTATTGATAAAAGACCATAGTAGAATCGCATGCATCATGGTAGGAATTGAAATTCTTTCAAAATCATAGGATTATATCATGGTGGGGATATGCTTGCCTTTGCCATTTGATAACGGATAAGCAGATCTTTGGACATTGTGTACTTGACTTGGTTATAGTTGCTCAAGTATTGATCTTCGAGCTTCAACGGTGTTGATCTCGGTCTTCTATCTCGATCTCGATATCGTATTCTAAAGGGAAGAAGCAAACACCGGAAATAAAGGGAAACAATCAACACATGTCATCGATGCAATGCTCAAACAAGAATGATGGTATGACAAGTTTAATTGCTTTGAAATAAACCCCTAGAGCATGCTTGATAACTTAATCGGGGTTCCGAGGGGTATAAACCCTAGTTCGGAGAAACTATGGATGTATATGAGAGGAGTTGGTTTGTTATTCTAATTAAACTTGTGATTTAAGTTGTTGATCAATGCATCGTTATAGCTTAATTAGGTAGAAATCATTTTTCTGAACATTTTGATATATAATACACATTTTTCTGAGTTAATATGAATAAGTTATTGAATTTACAAGTTTATATCAATTTCTGAAAATATTAAACCATTTTAAATTGGAGTTACTGCGCCAGGATGGCGTCATAGAAGGGCCAGATACTTTTGTTACTGCAAGTAAACCTAGCCTCAGTCACTGATAGGAAGGGCCTAGGGCCTCGTCAGCAAGCCACACAAGTTGTCAGCGGTCAACGGGATCCACAGCCACGTCAGCGCTATGTTGGCATGACATCGCTGTGATGTTATGTCGCTGGCCACCTGCAGATGGTCATCGACGCTCGCATTTCCGAGCACATGCGCACGATCTGGGCATATGGTTTGAACCATATGGACGCGGGGAGCGATATCCTGGCGGTGCCGCTTCCTAATGGTCACCGGAGCTGGCAGCGTAGCGACGGACTACGACGGCGAGCAGCGGCGCACGATGCTAGGGCGGTGCAGACGATGCCATGAAGCAAGGTTAGGGCGGGGAGGCTCAGAATCTCACCGTGATGCTAACGGGCATTACGGAGAGGCTGAAGGTGGACTAGAACGGCGACAGGGTCGATGACGATGAGAGTCGGACATGGGAAAGATGAGGTCGATGCCGACGACTGAAGGCTTCTTGGCTCGATTCCGCTGGCAAGAAGTGAGAGGAAGGCGGGGCGGAGCTCAAGGCGGCCTCGGTTGAGCAAGGGTAGGCCAAATACGGCAGGGCGATGGCGAGCTCTTCGGCTAGGGTTTCGGGGATCGTTGCAGAGAGTGAGAGAGAGCGGGCGGGGAGAGGATAATATCAGGGAAGAGGAGAGGCATGCAGCGCTGGTTCTTATCCTTGCTCTAGAGCGGCGGCACGCATCACAGCGACGGGGCGGCATCGGGCTGTTGCGGCGGCGACAGCGAGCTGCCTGCGGTCAGCGAGGAAGACGACAGGGAAGTGGGGTGAAGCGGTATGGGCCGTGGGGCGGATGTGCTCGGCTGCTGTCTTGCGCGCGCGAGTGGCAGGGAGAGGGGAGGAGAGATTGGCCGGACCGGGCTGCGACCTGAGATGGTCTGTCTTTGATTTTTTTTGTTTCTAGAAACTTTTCTTTTTCCGTTTATCTATTTTCTCTTTTGTATTTTGAATTCCAAATATGTTTTGAGTACTTCTAAAACATAAGAGGCTTTTATAAATATGTAAAATATTTATGAGCCCTTGTAATCCATTTGTGTTCCAATAATTTTGTAGTTTTCAAAATATTCAAAACCATTTGAATGTATTTTCAAATAGAGGAGGAAGATTAGGTTTTTAGGTTTTTTTTGTATTTCTTTAATGCATTTTTCGATATGATGCTCATGAATGCACAATCAAAACCCTAATTTAAGATTTAGTAAAACTAGGGTGTTACAGCTCTATCCCTCTTATGAGAATCTCGACCCGAGATTCCTAAGGTAGGTAGGAAGGGAGACAGAGAGAGAAAGAAACAGGGTCACTCTAAGATAAGAGGGAAACACACTAAACAACACACAGAGTATCTCATGGTCAACTCATGGATGGAGTGTTTAGAAACAACTCTGAGATGACAAACATGAAACACATCAAGTTATCGGAGGAACAAGAGGAGAAGGTTTCAAATGTTATATAGATGGTGTTCATAAGGATTGAGACCTTGGAACTTTAGAAGAGGAGAGCTACCAACAGAAAGAACATAATAACAGACTTCGAGAGGGAACCTCTACTAAACTGCTTAAGTAGAGATTTTAGGTTGTAGAGATATGGATCAATAAAACCAAGCTATTGAACTACTTTTGAAACAAAAGGGTCACTATTTCATCCAAAAGAAGGCCAAGACAGAAAGGTGTTTTGTGGCGAGCACTCATAAGAGTCACAAGAAACATGTAACAAGAGGAATTTTATGGTTACAAAAATCATAGTCACTCTTAAGACGTGGTTGAGAAAACGAAGGAAACTCTTTATTCATCCAGGTTTATCAAAATATTTTCCAAAGATCATGATATCACATTATACCACTAAGATGAATAGATAAGAAGATTCCTGATGACACGAGAAGAAAGGATCTTCAATCTCAGGATTCAATTACTTGGCACAACAAGATGCTTGCCAACATAAAGGGGTCTGGAGGATCGACCGAGAGACATTTAGCAACTCTACTTTAAATGTTCTCCTTGATGTTCGAGAAATAAATCATCAAGTGAAGGTCAGAATTCGGATACAAAGGAACCATAAGCAAAACTCCTATAATAAATCATAGAAGATGCCTCATGAAGAGTGGTTGTCATTGCTGAATCAAGAGAATATAACAAAAGGTCTTTCTGGATAAGTGTGTCAACCATTACATCAATCTTACCTGATTTAAAAGAGATATATGTCAAAACCTTGAGGAAAACAAACCATCATATTTCCTTGAGATTCAAATTTGGTTAGGTGGAATGATACTTTAGACTCAGCATGTCTTAATAAAAAGTTTGCAACATTTACCGCAAAGGTAAAGTTACTAGATTCTCAAGATATGGATTACAGTGTTAGGCTCCAATATATGAGCTAGATTGCTATACCCATGTATTAACATATTGTCGTAAGACAACTACATACATATAAGTAATAGCAATAAAACACACATGTATCCTTAAGGAACTGATATAACTCTACTCGGTTCCACGGCGACATCTTTCAACAATTGCACATGAACCAGAGAAGGTTACTTCCAACATCCAGAACACATACTTCGAGATGACTTGAAGAAGGTTCTCAAAATTTTCCAACATTGATGCCAATTGTTCCATATGAATCTTGTCTAGCATGGAGAAGATAAGAATGTCATTGATGGGCTCAACAACAAACTTATCAAGACAATACGTTAAGATGGACTCATATGTTGCATGAACAAGGAAAGAGTTATGGTCAGATCAAAGGACACGAAGATGTACTCAAGTGAAACATTACAAGTAGAAATATCATCAAGATAATACTTGGAACTGAGTTTGATTCGATGATAACCAAAATCAAATCAAAGGTGGGGAAGATAACATATCCACGAAGGAGATACTATCTTTCTTCAACACAAACAAAACTAGACATTCCTTCAAGAAGGAACAAAGTTGGATAAAACTTTTGTCTTACAACTCTCCAAGTTGTTGTTTAATCTCAACCTAGTTCAAGGGTATCTAGTACGGATCCTTGGAGAAAGGAGCAGTTCAAAGAACTTGCTTGCTCAAGAACTTGACAACACGGTCATGTGTAACACGGCGATACTTCTAGAAGACATCTAGAATAACACGAACCACCGATGTGTTACTTAGTCTGAGAGGAAACTTGCTTGGTAAGGCAAGAAGACACAGACTCGGAGCTTCGGCATGAGCCTAACTCTTTTACCAAAGAGAGTGCCCAAGAATAGTGGACTTGGCAGCACAATCAAACTTCACTTAGTGAAAGGGTTAACCAATCACGCTAAGAATGACTCAATGTCCTTGGTGGTCAAAACAATAATAATTGCTAAGAATCTCAGATGGCCACATTATTACGCACATGCCTCACTCACGAGCGCGGAAGATCGGGGAAGGGTGGGTAACGATGTGTAAAAGCATCACTCCATTAAGGGGTCATGTAACTCAACACGACCTCTTAGTATAAAAGAGTGTGATACTTTAAGGTAGAGGAGATGAAAGACACCCAATGCCTCTTAATCTGTGGATTACAACACTTTGACTTGGTCCTAGATATGACGAGGTACTGGAGTTTGTTTCTCCTGACATACCGAAATGGTTTGTCTCGATGGACCACAAGCGTATCTTACATCAGAAGACACCGATGCACATTTACTACTTGGCTACCAACTGGTAGACAAAGGTCAGAAAACAATAACGGGAAAAGAACATGCTCAGGATGGAATCCCGAGATGTGTATGCATAGATTAACAATCTTCCAAAAACCAATGCAAAGAAGGGGAAAGTTGTGGCAGAGTCACGAGGGTAGATGCGAGACTCTCGAGGAGTACTCTTGTCGTGATCTATTTAGTTCCATTAAAGAACATCTGCCATAGCTAGTGGTAGGGGAAGTCCTTATTTGTCACAATTTGATCGTGACACAGACCACAAGCTTGAAGACTAGAACTGTAGTACCAACCATCTTGAGGTAATGTGTGAACACTAACAACAAGGGTCAAGGGGAGGGATCTTGGGTTAAAGGTCATATTCATCTACAAGATTCACAACACCAGAATCCTGCACAATCAGGGATCTTAGGTTCAAGTCCAAGGGTTAAAACCCAAAGAAAGGAGTACTACTACTTGAGTGACATAGCGTACACTTAAAGATAGTAATCACGAGGTAGCTTCCAAAAGAAGGAACACCTTGTAAAGTACCCGAACAAATGAAAAGGAGGCACACGAGGCGAAAGTAAACCTCGAAGCCTAGAACAGAACAATGTGGATCATTATATTGTAGGATCCAGAAGACAGAGAGATCATGATAGAAAGGAATCTCTCAGATGAACAAGAGCGAGGGAAACAAGGAAATCACAACACACGCAACTCTAAAGAACTCAACACTATGTCAACTAGCTTAGAAATGACATGCCAAGAAGGCACCTAAGTTTTGAAAGATTAGAAGAGATAGCAAAACTTTTCCAAGTCAACACAAGATAAGACAACCCAGAGATAGAGCGAAACTTGATAAGGAGAAAAAGAAGCATACTAGAGTTTTCGCAAATAATTTTCAGCTTTTAAAATAATTTTCACAAGTACTAGACTCAACATCAACCAATAGCAAGGTTTTCCTACGGTCGGTACTGCTCTAATACCAAAACCTGTTACACCCCCGGGATCAGGGCTAAATAAATCCCAGACCTCTGTCTGACATAAGATTAACCTTGAGCTCGAGGATATCCAGTGAAGAATCGGTAACACAACAGTGAACCTACGACACAAAATTATTACAACAAGCTCGTAACTGAGAGAAGAGCCAAAATATTACAATCAGAGTTCACTGACCACAAACATCAAACAACGGAAGGCAAATTATGCTATTAAGTACAGCAAACTTAAAAAATGGCCTAAGAGGCCTGAAGCATAACGATGACTTCCCAACCCATAGATTCCAGGCTGCCGATAGGGAACCCGAAGCTACTCGTCGATGTCGATGTAGTACCAAACTTGTCTTCAGAGAACACTTAATATGCTTGAGTAAAGGGTGTACTCTGCAATACTTATGGCTGGTGGATCTGTTTTGCATAAAGCCATCTTTGTTTATAAAACAAGAGAGAGAGAGAGAGAGAGAGAGAAGAAGATCGTCTAATCAGAGTATTTTAAAAGGGGATAAGAGAGCGACATCTCCGAAATATTGATCAACATCTTTCGATATCCACCAAGTCATCACCATCGAACCCTATCTAGGATCACCCCCTCGGACCCATGAGGAAGCATCCTTAAGCACTCATTGATCTGCCAAGTTTTATGATTAGGTTATAGTTATCTATGATCTTAGAATCTGGTCACCAAGCTTTCATAACCGTGAACACGGCTTTTCGAAAATATTTAACCCTGCATGGGTGTACAACTTTACCCACACGTCCCAACCGACTCTTAATGCCAAGCTATTAGCCCTCTTCCTTGGAAGGATGGCAGAGGGTGGTTGGCCACGACCTTTACCTTCCTTTCGCCTAGACCATGAATCACGCAATAAGGATGGATCCGCCGTAACGGGTCAGATCCCGAAGCCGGTCCTTCAACATGTCAGGCGAGGATGGTTTACTAGGGGCTCCATCGACCCCAAGAAACCCAGTCCATGCTTCCCTACATGTTATGAATGCACCTTCACCCGCCAAATCTTTCAAAAGGTTTTCTATGCATATGTCGAATGGAACGCCGAACTATGTGACTCATGGAATCTACTTGGCAAGTTAATCAGGCGAGGGGTTCCCAAGCCCTGTGTGGATGTACGCTTGTCTCGGTTCCAAAGTCAAGAACTCAATTCCTAGTGGTGGTGAGCATGGGACTAGAAAAACCACATCCCACCGTGGCCTCCCATACAAGCTTTAGCATATTTAATCTCATATCACCTCTGATCTCATCTAATCATGTTCTCCTGTTATACTAGATTCTTTGCATCTGATACATCATCTGGATGAACCAGCACTGATAGCTATGCATGGCTAAGCAGGACACAGATAATAGCTCTAGTAGTGCACACAATCCAAACCTAGTTATGCTAGGAGCAGTGGATCAGTTAATATAAGCTCGAAGCGAGTAATGCAACGCATAGATACTCTACCTATCGATAAAAGACCACAGTAGAATCTATGCATCATGGCAGGAATTGAAATGCTTTCGAAATCATAGGATTATATCATGGTGGGGCTCTGCTTGCCTTTGCTAGTTGATAACGGATAAGCAGATCTTCTGACATCTTGTACTTGACTTGGTTATAGTTGGTCAAGTATTGAGCTTTGACGGTGTTGATCTCGGTCTTCGATCTCAATCTCGATATCGTATTCTACCGGGAAGAAGCAAACACCGGAAATAAAGCGAAAGAATCAACACTTGGCATCGTTGCAATGCTCAAACAAGAATGATGATATGACAAGTTGAATTGCTTTGAAATAAACCCCTAGAGCATGCTTGATAATTTACTCGGGGTTCCGAGGGTTATAAACCCTAGTTCAGAGAAACTCTGGATGTATATGAGAGGGGATCAATGCATAGTTATAGCTTAATTAGGTAGATCTCATTTTTCTAAACATTTTGATATATAATACACATTTTTCTGAGTTAATATGAATAAGTTATTGAATTTACAAATCTATATCAATTTCTGAAAATATTAAACCATTTTAAATTGGAGTTACTGTGCCAGGTGACATCATAGAAGTGCTAGATACTTTTGTTACTGCAACTAAACCTAGCCTCGGTCACTGACAGGAAGGGCCCAGGGCCTCGTCAGCAATCCACGCAACTGGTTAGTGGTCAACAGGACCTACGGCCACGTCAGCGCTCTGTTGGCATGACGTCACTGTGATGTCATGTCGTCGGCCACCTGCAGATGGTCATCGACGTCGGCGTTTCCAAGCACACGCGCACGAGCTGGGCATATGGTTCGAACCGTATGGACACGGGGAGCAATATCCTGGCGGCGCCGCTTCCTAATGGTCACCAGAGCACGCAGCATAGCGACGGACTGCGACGGCAGTAGAAGCGCACGAAGCTGGGGAGGTACAGACGATGCTAGGAAGCGAGGTTAGGGCGGGGAGGCTCAGAAGCTCACCGTGAAGCTAACGGGCGTGATGGAGAGGCTGAAGGTGGACTAGAACGGTGACAGGGTCGACAATGACAAGCATCGGACGTGGGGAAGATGAGGTTGATG
Source organism: Avena sativa (assembly GCA_916181665.1). Classification (NCBI taxonomy): domain Eukaryota; kingdom Viridiplantae; phylum Streptophyta; class Magnoliopsida; order Poales; family Poaceae; genus Avena; species Avena sativa. Next base: position 206,317,401 of record OV702296.1, read on the forward strand.
CCGACGAATGAAGGCTTCTTGGCTCGATTCTGCTGGCAATAAGTGAGAGGAATGTGAGGCAAAGCTCAAGGCGGCCTCGGTTGAGCGAGGGGAGGCCAGAGACGGCGAGCTCGTCGGCTAGAGTTGCAGGTCTCGCTGCAGAGAGTGAGAGAGAGCATGCGGGGAGAGGATAAAATCAGGGAAGAGGAGAGGCGTGCAGTGCTGGTTCTTATCATTGCTCCAGAGCGGCAGCGTGCATCGCAGCGACGGGGCGGCATCGGGTGGCTGCGATGGCGATAGCAAGCTGCATGCCGTCAGCGAGGAAGACAACATGGAAGAGGGGTGAAGCGGTATGGGCCGCAGGTGGGCTGTGCTGGGCCGCTGTCTTGCGCACGCGAGTGGTAGGGAGAGGGGAGGAAAGATGGGCCGGACTGGGATTTTGAATTCCAAATCTGTTTTGAGTACTTCTAAAACAAAAGAGGCTTTTATAAAATATGTAAAATATTTATGAGCCCTTGTAATCCATTTGGGCTCCAATAATTTTGTAGTTTTCAAAATATTCAAAACCATTTGAATGTATTTTCAAATAGAGGAGGAAGATTAGGGTTTCAGGGTTTTGTTGTATTTCTTTAATGCATTTTTCAGATATGATGCTCATGAATGCACAATCAAAACCCTAATTTAAGATTTACTAAAACTAGGGTGTTAGAGAGGGGCAGCTAGGGAGAGGGGAGTTTGAATCCTTCCCCAACTCCCTCTCCTTCTAGGCTTGTAGTGGAGGGAAAGAAGATTTCTTCCTCCACTAGGAAACATTGTCCCAGTTTGACTTTTCAAACCTGCCTTTTGACTTTCAATTTTTGAGTTTATGACCGAGACATTGAATCCTTAAGTGTGTCTCCCTACGGTTCGTGAATTATGCAGACATGACCGAGACACTTCTCCGATCAATAACCAATATAGGAATCTGGAAATTCATATGGTTCCCACATATTTCTACGATTACTTTGCGATTGAATGAACTATTTACATATGATACCAATTTCCCTTTGTCTCGCGATATTTTAGTTATCCAAGATTTGATCGTCGATATCTCTTCATACCTAGTTCAATCTTGTTACCGATAAGTACTCTTTTCTCTTTCCCGTGATATGTGATCCCTTGTGAGTCAGTCACATGCTTGCAAGCTAATCGGATGACATTCCACCGAGAGGGCCCAGAGTATATCTATCCGTCATATGGATGGATAAATCCCACTCTTGATCCATGTGCCTCAACATACTATTTCCGAACACTCAATGGCACCTTTATAGCCACCCAGATACGGTGTGGTTTTTGATGTCATCAAAGTATCCATCCGGTGATAGTGATTAGTATGATCTCATGGTCGAAGGAATTAGGGTACTATGTATCAGAAAGCTTATAGCAAACAAACTAATGAAATGACCTGATCTTTATTCTACGCTTATCTATAGGAGTATGTCCATCACACCATTCTCCTAATGATATGACCCTGTTGTTAATAACATCTCAATGTTCATGATAAGGAAACCATGATCATCTATCAACCAACAAGCTAGTATTATAAAGAGGCTTTACTAGGGACTCTAATTAGTCTACAAATCACACAAGTATTAATATTTTCCGATTAATACTATTATAGCATGAATTCAAACATTTATCATAAACACAAAGATATAATAATAACTACTTTTATTATTGCCTCTAGGGCATATCTTCAATAGAAACCACCACGCCGGAGGAATACATCTACATCTAATCTCCAAACCCTTCTCCACCACCATAGCCATATTCCACCAGTTGTAATAGTAGATCTCTTCTCCAATTGGCGACATTGTAAGACTATTTGCTATCAATCTTATGATCTCTATTAGAATGTTTACGATTGTTGATTTCATATCTATATGTGAGTAATGATCCTTGGGCCAACGGCTTCGTCCTAGCCATGTAGCTTTTTGTGCATGTTATTTATCATAGATGGGATCATGTATTAGTTTGTATGACATGATGATTATTGTAACCTCTCTTGCCTCAATCTAAGGACTTGCCAGGTACCCCAAGACCCCAAGGATTGATCCAGCTATAGGGAGTGTGAGTGATGATTAATTTGCAGGTTGGGAACCCCAGTGATAGAAGGGGTACTACGTCTATATGTGAGGGATTTACTTGGTATTAACAGTGACATCACTATGCATATCATTAGTTCTCTTTCTTCTTTGGACGATACTAGTAGGTTATTCCTATAAGCAGTTGCGGAGGCAAGAGCAATTATGGATGCACTTCCCACATATTATTATCTTGCTCTAACAATTACATGCATACTTTATTATTATATTTTATTCCCATCCGATGTTTTTCACAGCTACTGGAGAATTCGAAATCCCAAGGCCCTCTCTCTCTCCATCGTCAACAACAACAAAAATATTGCAAACTCTTCGTCAGGTGAAAACACAAGAGGAATTCTAAAAGTCCCAAAGGTCTGTTTAGGTAACTTCACTTTTATTTCTGCTTCCCGAGGATTCGATAAACCTAGGTCTACTAGAGAAAAATAACTATAATACATTCGTAATCCGGATGGAAGGTATCAGTTGCCGTATTGGTCTTCAATCTTTGGGCCGCCGTACTGGTCAAAGTCATGCTCGTTGGCGACTCTGTCCATTCTGATGATGTTCCTTTTGCCTCTTATGACAACAACGTGGATAGCCTTTGACAGGTCGGTAATAAAGAATCATTGGTCCACTTTGCTAGCCAAAACCCATGGCTCATTTTTTGTGGCTATGTTCGTGCCAGTGGTCTTGGATTTTGGTGGTATTACCATCCTGGTGAAATACCAGACTTCTTTTTCGAAGCTTTTGGCCCATCTAACACGGAACATCAGCACCTTGTTTGTAATGTAGTCGAGTTCCTATATCTCCTCGATCCTTTTGTAGTATCTTTCCTTGACGTCATCGGTGTACAATATCTCCGTTACCCCTAAGTTTTGGTAATCGCAATTATTGTCCTATTCCGCCGTGTAGAACATGTACCCGTTGATATCATACACCTGATAGGTTATCATGCTATGCCTGGCGCCCTGTGAAAGGCGAATATGAGTTTCTCATCCTCCGAAGCATCGCCTTGTGCGCTGACCCTCGGGGTGACCCCATCCAGCGAGCCTCTGAAGGTTCTTGTTGAATAGTAGACCAACAGGGGTCTTAGTTCATAGAAAATTCTAGCAGAAAGGGATGCACTCTTCGTCCAGAAAGCCGTTTGCTATGCTTCCCTCTAAATGGGATCTGCTACGAACGTATCCTCCTCTGGCGGCCTCGACCACCTCCTCATCCCCGACGTGTCCTCCTCTGGCGGCTGCTGCTCCACCGCGGAATCCTCCATGGCCTAAGCCATGCATGTAGCGATGGCGGGTCCGGTGTCTCGGGAATCGAGGATGACCTCTAGAACCTCCCGCTCGGCCACCCTGAATGCACGGCCTTCCATGCCGCGCTTGGAGGTGGTGAAGGAGCGAGCAGAACCCGCTGTCCGTCGCTGATGTTTGGCACGTCTACCTCATTGCCGAGGTCCTCCAACCACATGTCGACATCATCGTATTTCACGATGATTGTGTCGATGTCCGAATCCTCCACGGTCACCGCGGCCGCATCATCCACAGCGGCCACCTCCCTCCAGTGACACGCTAGCCACCGCCATCATATCTATGGCCGCGCCGTGACACGCGTTGATGGTGACGTAAGCCGCGTTCAGATCGGCATTGACCTTGCGATCAACCTCCACTTCGTGTGTCGCATCTTCCTCAATCGACACCAGCTCCCCCTCTTCTGCGAGCTCCTCCTCTGCCGCCAACAACACCTCCTCCTTGCTCTAGCAAGGCGATGAAGGCGGCCTCATCCTCCTCGGGGTAGCAGCGGCGAGCCTTCTAGCCGATCCTTGCCCATGTGGTGATCTTGTGACTAGTCGTTGTTGGTATGTGAGCGGTTTTGGGTTTGGTCGTCCCTCTCGCCGCGTTGTTATCTATATAGCCCCACGGAGGGGCGGAAACCAAAATGTTGCAGCGCGCACACGTGACTTTGCCATGCACCGGAAAACCTAGGCGAAAACAAGTTTTCCCACAGGCCAGACGGAAAGCCTAGACGGCGGAGGTCGACGAGACGTTGATCGTCATTACCACCACTAAAGATGATAACAGGGTCGGTGGGGCCGGTCAAATGGGTCAGCCCACTTGGACACTCTGCACCCCAAACAGACATGAGCAAAAAAAAACCTCCTTTTATATCCGCAGACCAATCCAAACAGACAGATTAAGATATATCTCGTGTCCGAAATGGATTGGTAGGGTGAATATGCTCTTAGGTCATGTACAATGCAAGGTGATTAGAGGGATGCTTAGCAAAATAGATGAAACAGTTTTTCAGCCCTAGTGTTTATCTATATCAGAGAGGTGTCTACTTAGTACAATTAAACACCTTGGTATTATGTATAGAAGCACCTTGGTGTAGATGCCTTTAGGCTGGTCATAATAGAAGTATTATAATAATAGTATTATGTATACGACACAAGTGTACAATAGTATAGCTCTAGTGTATTGTATCATAGCGAGTAGTATATTTATTGATTTATAGAATCACTATATAAAATTTGTGTATAAGTTTTATTTGTCATTAGGATTTTTAGTTTTACATGCTATGATATGATATCTACCTATAATACTTTAATTATTTCTTTTTTTATTAATTATTGTGCCATATAAATTTTTTAACAACATAACATACATGATACTAGTTATGATAGCCAGACTATGGCCAGCCTCAATGAGCAGATTGAGGACACCGGACGTGGTTCCTGGATACGAGACGTGATGCATCGATAATATATGTTATTTCGCATTGTAAATTTGCACGGTCGTTGGGTCGTACTGTATATCGTTGGCCACATGCAGAAAAATATTCAAATATTTTTGAACAGCTTTTTTTGATTTTTTTTAATGGGAAAGGCTGTCGGGTGCACATACAACCTTGAAAAAAAAATCCTTTTTAAACTAGCCAATCGAGGAAAGTAAGAAAAGAAGGATCCATTTCTCTTCGTGGAAGATCCGCAAAAGGATCACATCGGACATTTTTGTTTCAGTTTGGAATAGACCGCTGGAGTTGCCTAATTGTTCTTTAGTCTAATAATTACCGGAGTGTCAAATAAAAAGCATAATTTACTTTCTTCCATTATCTAAGAAAATATTTTGTAGAGTAGAGTGAAAGAGTGAAAACAACCCAAACAGTTATTAAAAAATATTACCGAGATGAGCTAGCAATTCTTCCACATCTGAAGAATCTTGTAGAGTAGAGCCAACCAGTCTTGAGTTAAGGTGCTTTTTGTTGGTATTTCACAAGAACCTTGGTAAAGTAGAGCTAGCAATGCTTAAACTATTTTTACATAAAAAATATCCAGATACACGGACAAGCAACTCTGACCTTAACAACCATATTGTCAGTACCTAACAATAAGGAATTGAGGATGTCAATATGTAAGACAACATATGTGGTTGGCAGCATCAAATCTGAGACAAAAACAAGGTTTTCATATTGTTCCACTATGAGACGCGTCTGAGCAACTAGCAGCTCATATTCAAAATGATCCCACGCATTTCCAGCAGCCCCCGTTGGTCCGTTGTGAGTCCGGACAAATACTAAGCCTTCAACGGAGCCCCATCCCGTCCGGCCACCCCCAAATCTTAAACTACCAAGGATGTTTTGTTAACAGTGTTTTGGATTTTCCAGCGTCTGGTTTCATGCATGGGTGGTCTTGGGTCTTGGCATCACATTTATTACTCCCGAGGTCACATCAACTTGGGTGCTAGTCCTTCAGCTACTACTGCTGCTCCCTCCGACCTGAAAAGTATCTGGTGTCGATACATCCAAATTTATATAAATCTATAAATTATTTTTTGGATGGCTAGAGTAACTATCTAGCCAAGTAATGATGAACAATCTTTCTTCAAAAGAAATGGATAGAAGAAGCTCCTATAACGATTTTGTTTTAAAATAATAAGAACCTAAAACTGCACCTGTGAAAACTTGAAACTAGTTGACTAAGCGGTATATCCACTTTGCTAACCAAGTGAGCTAGGCTCACTTCTTAATGATGAAAAAACTAGTCAAATATAGGCATGCTAAAAACTCTGTGTTGTCCATGAAATCAAAAATTATTATGCTTCATGTTAATATAATTCTAGCATGAAACGCAAACACATATCATGAACGGGAAGTATGATAATAACATTTTACTATTTTCCAACATAAATTTAATTATAAAACATAAATATAAATAATAACTTATTTATTATTGTCTCTAGACCATATTTTCAACACTGCAAATGGACCACGTATACGAGATTGGTCTGTTTTGCCGCATTCCCGTATAAATTTAGGATGGCTCTGCAGTCCAGCGGACAGCGTGCACATTCGCGTCGCGTGTCCCTTTTGTCCGTCTTGGATTCTCTAGGCAACCATGGCACATACTAACTTAGGTTCTTCCACTTTAACACAGCCGCCAAGCCCGAGACCTAGATCTATGGATGCTACACTTCCCGCCTCCCCCGCCATGCTTCCCGTCAATCCCGACACGGGCCATGGCCATGACGGTACAGAAACCGATAGCTCTGTCCCGACAAGGCAGCAATGACCTATCTCCCAGACAATCGGTCGTCTCTTCAGGTGGGACGTTCTCAAGGAAGTCTTCCTGCTGGAGATGAATCACTAGCAAGCGCTCGACAGGGCTCACTTGGAGCACCAACACTAGGTGAGGGCGAACCCTAAAGACGTGGCCGCCTTGATCGAAAAAGCTCGGTAGGGGCTTGACAGGTTGAAGGAAATCGTCTACTCTCTCGAGGAGGAGTGGGGCCTCGCTGGACCACGACAACAGCATATGAGGGCCTGCGCTCTAGCAACGATGAATAGCACCGCCTTCCGCTATCTCGGCATCTGCTGGATTGCGTTCTAGGGTTAGGATAGTAGAATTTGTAGAGCTACAAGGAAAAGTTGTGTGTTTCATGAACTACCTTGTATTGCTACCATTTGCACTAAGAGTATTTTTATGTGTGTAATTGTGAAAAATAAAAACTGACAAAAATGCCTAGCAACGAACAAATAGAAAACACTGTTTGGTGCACTCGCCTGACCTGGATGGACATGGCCTCCGGCCTGTCTACGGACACTACAAGAAATTTGCTGATACATGACCCTTCATTTTCGTCACTGAATCGTCACTGTGTACAATATATGACGATCTTATGACGAAAATCAAATCGTCAAAAACTGAGCGTCAGTAATTGTGCACAACGACGTTTTCCATGAGATCGTCATAACCGTCTGTGACGATACTGCATCGTCATAAACTCTATGATGATCCAATATCGTCAAGGGCAAACTGGCCTGGCCAGGTCAGATCCTACGTGGCCGATCCAACATGGCAAGAAATCAGCCCAATCCACTTCAGCTATTTATATGGGCCGAGCCCAAAAATTCAATCTGTTTTTTGTTTTTTCATATCAGTCCTCTTCAACGTACTACATGGGCCAACCCCAACATGTAGGCCTTTTTATTTTTTGGTCTTGACCTTTTATAGGAATGACTTTTTTATTTGACTTTTTTTGACCTTTTATTTTTAGCATGTCCCACTTGTCAGTCTCATTTTTAACAGGTCACACTCGTTAATCTTCCACAATTTGACATTAATTGATCAGCTAATAATTTATTCAGAAAGGCAAGAATACACAAAATTAGGCATAATTAAGTCATTAAAATAGTTCCATGGTTCAAATCACATATTATATACAATAAATATTCCAGCGCTCACAAACTTCAAATCACAAGCTATACAATAATATCCCAGCGCTCACACACTACAAATCACAACATGATTACAATAGTTCCATGGTTACAACAATATACTATGGCTTTCTTCCTGTTAGGCCTTTACACTTCATATGAACTTCATAAAAGTAGATGAAGTCAATATCTGCTGGCCTAAAAGTTCCTCCCGTTGTACCTACAGGTCATCTCAAAGCGTAAAACACAAAGCATATAAAATTAAGGAAGTGGGTACTTTCAACAAATGGAAAAAAGGCAATACATATGCCAACAGACAGAACCAATAGATTCCATAAATCTGTCATAAAAATTACAAGTGCTAATCTATATGTTACAAGCTCCTTCCAATACCTGGCATATGCAATTAAGTAACTAACAAAATTTTCAGTGGCCATCCTAAACCATAAATCTTGTGATAAATCATGCACCACTACCAAAAACCTAGAAAATAAGACAACTACAAATGCCTACAAGCGTTAAAACCGTACTAGACTTTATGAAACATCGCCTTCATATTTTTCTAATGAAACCTTGTACTTTGGTGAGATCCCAAAAGCCATTTTCTAAGAATAGAAAGCTCAGGATTGTCCACAGTTCTACAAGGAAGGTGGCAGATTACATAGCAGCACAATATGATCAGAATTCAGAAATAGCTAGTAATTGTTTTACAAGGTTTAATTGTACTTATTACTTCAGAGCAAAAAATCAAGCAAGTTAACAGAAATGATGCAACAATCTTTTGAACACTATGCCTAATGTAAACTAGAACTTGTTTAATTTAGCAGGATGAATTTGTTCAGTTAGTATGGTAGTACCGACCTAGTATGTCAGTGGCCATGTCCCTGAAGCGGATCTGGCGACGGCCTTGCCGCACTTGGTGCTCCAGGACACGGGACATGGGATTGTGAGAGTAAAAGGTGACCACGGCGCCCACGACAAGGCAAATCATCCCGGCCGACCACACCAGCGAACGTGAATGGCAGGCTCAGCAGCAATAGGGCCACTATGGACATCGTCAGGTGGTACCTGCAGTGCAGCCATGAACCTGCAGCATACATGGCAACATGCTAGTTAAGGACTTATGGTTCATACAGAGGCTTATTAAATCGTTCTTACATACGGAACCAGGAAAATCTAAGCTCTCTTTCTGATATGGAGTTCATCTGTGACCTCGCAGCAACAAGTTACTTATCCTCTCATGGTGTAGCAGAAAAATCACATGCAACTGAAATAGGGGTTCAATTTACACTAAGGTTAGTCTAAGAGACACGCAAATAGAATTTGTCAATCTAAGACTTCTTATGAAAGCAAGTGCAACCTCCATAAGAATTGCAAACCTCCAACTTAAGGTTGGCTGAGAGAATCAGAGATGGATTTCTGCTGTAATGCTTGTCAGATTCTATATTTCTGAGACAAAAGCATTAGCTCAGAATCAGTAAGAGCACTGATAAGAGATGGTAAAACCTAGCTAGCTATGGCTCCCGTTATCATTGCAATGACTCTTCGTTGGGGCGACATGCTAGGCTCCTAGATGAATTAAAGGCAAGTTTTCTTTGACTCCATTTCTTATTCATTCTGTTCAGTAGCAACCATGTGACTCCATTAGTTTTATGTTAGTAGCTTTCTTAACAAGTTCTATGAAGATAACACATAATACAAGTAAACAGAACATGATTAGATCATGAACATTTGAAGAGGATAAAAGGGAGGAACCGAGGGCTTATCTAGACCATGGATATCATGAAGATGATTAGACATTGAAGACTTGAAGACCTAGCCGGCAGATCTGGAGACATGGGGACATTTAGCTCACGAGTATCACAGTTATCCCGATGACACAAGAGTAGATAAACACTTCTTCTATCACATCCATGTCTCATATAACAAGTGGAGGAGAAAAGAGATGAACCAGGGAACTTACATACACCATGGAGCTCGTGAAGAAGAGGAGCAGTAGGGGGTGAGGTCAGTAAGATCTAAAGACCTAGCCAGAGACATGTGTCCAGGCTGTTCGAAATACAGTAGCAAAAATAAGATGTCACATTAAACAAACTCTATGAAGTAAACTACTACAGTATCTTTGTGTGATATCATTTAAGTAGTCAATTTCAAGAAGTGAACACAAACTCTATGAAGTAAACTACTTCAGTGATCACAGTAGAACAGTCAAAAAGAACAAGCAATACATGAAACACAGTAATAAGATAGGTGAGGCAACTACCATTAGAGCTAAGAAGCTGGCCATGAAATTATATACATGGTTAATGAGGCATTTATACTACTACTATTTAGTAACAGAAATCTGCCTGGACTATGTTTACTAAACATAAGATGGACACACAAATGTTTGTTTCAGTACACTAGCATCTGATCACTAACAAATATTCTCTATGATTTCTCAGGCAAAACTAAGATCAAGAATCTAGACTCCAACATTGACTATGTGAAGTTACAGCTAACGGAAGATAAGCTGAAAAAAATCAGTGACTCGATACAAAAAGATGTGACCAGACACACCTATAAGAAGTAAGTGCAAAAGATTATAGACACTGATGTGTACGGACAAAACAACCATGGCATGCTATGTACTACTGCGCTGAAAGGTGCTGCCTGTATCTAGTGAATGTCACGTGTTAATTTAATAATGTACTATGAATACAAATGAGTGTAAAGTCTCTAGGAAGAGTGTAAATTTCTATCTTCTTGCATATCATAAGACTGAGATTATACTAGCTAGTACTATCAGGGACGGAGCTAGGATTTCACCATGATGGGGGTGAAGAGGATAGCTATTGTACATGGGTTATTTTTTTCCCGACATGCACCTAAATGAATGCTTGTTGTTTTGTAGTAGAAACAATGTGTAGATAAAACATCATAATATAATAAGTGTCATATATTAGCTTAATTTTCAAAATTAGACTTTCTTATGATTTAATAACATCATTGTAGGTGACCTTTATTCCAAATTTTTTTCCAATATATCAATTATTGCTTAACTTAAGTAAATGAAGATTCAAAATTAATTTGTAAATTGATTCAACTCTATTCCTCTTTACATTTCGAAAAAACTCTACTACTCTTCATGTCTGCACAATCACATGTTGGCAATCAGAAGTTTCTTAATTAACATGCAAGGCACAAATTAATATGATGTTGAGAGATGATCAAAGACGGACTAAAGCATAATCAAAATTAGAGAAGAGGAAGTAAGACACAATCAACATTATAGACAACTAATCTAGCATAGTATTACCAGCTTTCTTGGGGCATGAATAACAGTGATGGAACATGTGTCTGCACTCTGCACAAACAGAAACTCAAGCATATCAAGACACTCCTATCTAACTTGGGAGCAGAAATGCCACCATTGACCATTCAAAAAAAAAAAGATGGTTGCTTATTATGGTCGTTTAAGTAAGATTGTCTTATTTCACCAAAGAGCAGGACAAGCAAAGCTACAACTGAACATGACGTCATGAAATTTCACTTCTCGGTCACCACAACTATACTGTTATGTGTTCCTGCTACATGAGTGGGATGCAGTTGGACAAGATTTCAGAATTAAGGGCCACCAGAGAAGGGTGGATTTTCACAAAACAGACCAGAGAAGGGTGGATTTTCCATCACCCATCGAGCACTTTGCAATTCCTTTAAATATGTCAACCAATTTCAGATGAGCTTTCCACCAAAAAGAACCCTCCAGACTTCTTCCAGGTAGTTTACCATTGCAATAATAAGTGTTCCAGACAAGGTATGAATGCATGAAAGGACTTGTGTGATTGTTCTAAATAGCAGGAATGGTTTAAAGATGAAAACAACATCATCTAAAACATTTCCAAGCAGAATCAAATCATGAGAAAATCAAAAACTAACCAAATAAGGAAAATGGTCATTTTTGCCAATCTTGCTCACTAGACCACTTTGGGTGTTTCTAGTCCAAGATTTCAAATAGAAACAATTCTATTTATTTTCACCCCTTGCTAGACCAAGTAATAGTGAACCCAAGCCCACCTTTCAAACTCACAGAAATATTTGGCAACTAGACTCAAATGACAATTTAAAATTGAATCTAGTTCATATGGGAAGATCACCCAATTCTCAAAAACCAACCAAACCAATTCCCCTTGACCTTTCCAACTAACTAGAGACTACTGAGTATGTAACTAGCACACCCACAAAGTTTGAATGAAAAATTCAAATTCAAATCTCTTTTGGCCATTTCATCAAACAACTTGTAGACACAAAACAAACAAACATCAAACACTATAGTGAGCAGTGATTTGGGCCTAACTTGTTCCCTCTCTAGCTCACAGCACCCTCTTAGTAGATCATCTAGCTCATTTAACAATCTTTAGCTCACTGTAAACTGGGCAAGGTCATAAATGGTGAGCATGCCCGAGCACAACTTGCCACCCCAATGTACACAGCCAGCTAGGAGAAGCTCTATCCTCGCCAACCTTGTCTGGGATACTGACCACCGTCCACCGCCACCCCCTATACAATGCCAACGAGCAGCAAGCCACGGCACCACTCTAGAAACGCCGCGCCCTATGCCTCTGCGCCATGCCGAGAGCGCGCCAGCGCACCGCACGCGACACACGCCCACAGGTCGCGCGCCGCCCTCTCCGCGTGCAAGCGTGATCACCACCATCCCAGGAGTCCGCCAGACAACGTCGTTCGCCGCCGCGCGACCTGTAGCCACAGTGCGCCATAAAACTTCCCGTTGGACCCACCTAGAGCACCGCCGCGTTCCGACCGTCTCACACCGCCCCATGCCGTGTAACCACGCCGTTGAGCTTCGCCAGGGAGCACAGCACCGCCCCTACCGTCTCCCATACACTTAGTCCACTATGCCAACGACACCGACGAGCTCAGTCCGCTCCCTTCATTCCCCTCACTGCACTATAAATAGAGGCCACCCCCGTTCAAATTCAGCACACCATCTCACTCCCCTCTCTCTCAGAACCACCCCCACTCATTCCCGGAACAAGGCGAGCAGCACATCGCCGGAATTTCACCGGAGTCCGCCCCTGCAGAGGAGGAGAGGCGCTGTTGATTGGAGCCGGCCCAGGAGAAGCTGCCGGTACCAGGAGGTTCGCCGTCGTCGACTTCGTCGTTCGCCCCGATCATCGACCCTCGCCGGAGCCCCGGTGAGGCCCCGTAGACCCTCCACTGGCCGTTCTAGGGTTCTGTGTCACTGGCGTTGCCTGACGGAGACGATAGGTCGCGGCCGTTCGATTAGAGTTTGATCGTGCGGTCTAGATCACCCCGTATCGCTTCGCACCCCCTGTCTCGCTAACTGGTGGGGTCATACACTTAAACCCACCCGCGCATGCGATGTGCACCATGGGTCGGCCCATTCATTCCCACGTGACCCAATAGTTTGAATTTAGGGTTTTCCATTTAGTTTCAAACTTAGTTCTATACCTAGATTCAAAAATCAACCCAGGACGATTGACTAAACCAAATTGCATGAAATCAATTTTGTTAGAAAGGTACTGGAATTCTTAATCCAATCCAATTGGATTCAAACCATTTAGATTTTGGGATCACCTATAGTAAAAATAACAAGGCAGAAGCTTTTCTGCATTCAAACATTTTTCAAAATTCAACCATAAAAGCTTTTGAGTTGAGTCCAACTCTCAAAAATCACATTTAACAAGACCTTTCTGAATATATAAAATTATCTAGGTTTACTTGCAGAAATAATGAACAAGTAATAAAAGAATGGCTCATAGGCCATTCTAGTCACTTTAATTAATAAAAATAAAAATCTTAAACCTTATTAAATTGTGACACCACTTTAAATCACATTCCCATGTACTGAAATGTGTGGTGATGACATGTGTCAACATGATCCCATGTTTCAGTTGGAGAATCTTAAATCTTAAGTAGTTTTTCAATGAGTAGAAATTACTTTTCCAAAATAAAATAAATAAGACAAGTGCTTGGATGATTGTAATGTTTGGGATGATGCTAGATCATCTAGTGAAAACCTTGTTGTGATAAATAGAAGTAGTTTAGTATTGTGTGGTGATTGTGTACCTCGCATTGATTTATAGACGCTAGTACCGACCAAGGATACCGGGAGGAAGGACAAAACTACGAGGAGGAAGCCGAGGAGAACTTCAACCACTGCACTGCACTGCACAAGCCAAGCTACTATCTAAGCAAGCTAACACTCGCAACTATGAAAGTTAGATAACCTATGTAATGCATTAAGCATGCTTGGTTAGTTAAATTGGATTATACCCAATCCTAGTTTTATTTGCAAGCTTAGTATTTTATTTCTTTATCAAAGCTTTCTAGTAAAGTTTACTTGATAAATTGTAGAGCTTAGAAAGATTATTTAAAGATAGCATAAAGAGCATAAAACTGGACCTAAGTTAGATAATCTTGATGACATCTAGAGGCATGAGATTGAACTTAGATAAGATTGTTTATCCCCCACTTATAGATGCTAGTGCTAAGCATAAAATTTGATCACTTTAGATGGGATTACTTGGTGAAAATGATTATGAAAACCTTAGAATGATGAGTCATTCTAACGAAATGTTTTGACATGTGTTCCTGAACACCAGATGATTTTGGATGATGAAAATTTTGAGGCATCCTTAGCCATTTATAAAATCGATGGTTGTCTGGATGCGATACCATTTCAATTTTACCGTACAACCACAATACCAGAAATTTGGTTAGGGCTTTACTGGAAGTTTATATACCTTAGTATGGGTTTCCTTGGGCCAAGGTTTGAGCTGAGGCTACCTTGTGAAGATTGTCCACCCGTGCAGTTCCCAGGATGACAGTTGGTCATGGTTGGGAGGCCAAACTCACATGAGAGGTGCCTATACTAGGGCGTGTAATTGAAAGACTATGATTGATTATCCGCATACTGAGTATGGTGAATTCAGTATTGTTCCTGACGGATGTATCGAATATTGTGGTGAAAGTGTACCACCTCTGTAGAGTGTCAAACTATTCGAATAGCCGCGTCCGTGGTTATGGACTGTTGGAGTGGCCATACTGTTATGTTGTTAGATTTTTTTCAAAATGACTTGTGAAATGATTCGTGACTTTGACTTGACCACAATAGAGTTGTGATATGAAATTCAAGTTCCCACTTAGGTGTTATAAAACTTTCAAATAGATTTATTTGCTTCTGAACTCAGGAGAGATAAATCTAGCCTTTTGCAAAACAGCCTAGAGCCTAGTACTTCTTACTCAGAAACAACTTCAATTGTTAGTATTAGTTTGCGAGCACTTAAAGAGTACACATGGCTTTGTCCCTAGCTATTCCCGTGGCCAGACTATGAAGAGGACTACCAGGAGGATGGACTGCAGGAAGGTTATGACAACTAGGATCATCTCCCATCGTCAGTATTGCCTGTGACCATGAAGATGGAGTCTCACCTATGCTATCGTTGTTATTACGTTATTCTGCTGCTATGATTGTATTAAGACTGGATGATGTACTGTGATATCTAATCTGTTATGTCTCACAAAAATGGTAATCCTGGGATTACGATGTATGGCATAACAGGCATCTGGGATTAAAAATCCGGGTGTTGACAAGTTGGTATCAGACCCATCCTGACCATAGGAGACCCTGGTTTAGAATGGACGTTTGAATCAAAAACTTAGTTTCAAAACCAAGCAAGTGAGTATTTATGAAAACTTATTCTCATTCTTATCACTTAGATTCTTTCATGAAAATTCATTTTCCTCAAAATTTCTTGCAAACTTACATAAAATTTGACACACTTGATCACTATACTAACTTACTCATCCTATATTCTTATAGATGGACGTGAAGTATAGCAACTTCTATCAGATGGGGAATGGAGAGACCTCATCTTTGAGCGTGACTTGGACTAGCCGTCGAAAATGCCGGAGAGTCCGCACCCCAATTTCTTCGGAGCTCAGCTCAACGATCAGGAAGGAGAGGAATTGCAATGGCTGGTTGTTGCAAGTCTCCGAGGAAATATACCTCAGAGGGAATTCACCTTGAGAGAAAACAACTGGCTCGATGGACTTGCCAGGGCAATGCAGGAAGCTCTCGCCCGTCTACGTGGGCAGAGTATCTATCAGAGCAAGGGTACCCGCTTTGAGTTCTATCCAAGGCGTGATGTTATGGGACAACCACTAGAGGCCCCATATCACCATGAGCTGTAGAGTCAATTGGACCACCACAGCTTCATGATGTATGACCGTCAGAAGGAGTTAGACAATGCCCGCTCCTACGCCAACCACAAGTACTCCATCGTCGCCAAGAAGGATCAGACCATTGCCATGCTAGTAAAGGATCGCCAGTCTCGTCGCCATCAGCTCGACAAGAAGGAGCGCATCATTGCCCGTCTTTGTCACCAGACCACGTATTTGGAGGAGACCATCCACGAGAGAGACATGCAGCTTGAGGAGAGGGAGAATGCAAGGGAAGACCTTCGTAGATACCCCTACTCCTACCTCAGTGACGATGATGAATTTCTGGAAGATCAGGCCATGGACTTGTTCACCAATGAGGATGACTTTGCCTTCATTGATGATGATGAGGATGGTGAGGATGAAGCCATCGACTCCGAGTAGTAGCACTTGAGCACTAGCTTTAGTGAGTTGTATCCGGTCCCACTGTATCCTAGTTTCACAGAATGGTTCTTAAAACCATCTGTTTTTCCTTGTTGTGGTGGTGTGTGTTGTATGATGTGTGATGAATGAATGAAAAGCAAGTTGCTAGAAAAATCTGAGTTAAACTTCAAAAACTATTCAAAACCCTAAACCTTAGAAATTTCCTCTTTTCTCATGATCTACCTCAATCTTCAGATTCCTCGCGGAGGAAGCAATTCATCCCCGGACCTAATGATGCAAATCTTGCAAATGTTGGTTTCTGACCGCGAATCTGAAAGAGCCGAATGTCAAGCCAATTTAGCCACCCTTGAGCACATAGCTCAAATGGCCAACAACAACAAACAAGGCCATGGAAATCAGGACAACCATGGATCCAAGCTCAAGAATATCTAGAACACCAATCCATCTATCTTCACTAAGTCTGAAGATCCCCTAGATACCGATGATTGGCTGCAAACCATGGAGAACAACCTTGAAGTTGCCGGAGTGGAAGCCAACGAGAAGGTACTGTTTGCTACCCACTACCTGGTCAGAGATGCAAGAGCATGGTGGAACAGCGTTCGTGCCATGAATGGATGTCAAATCATGACTTGGGAGGAATTCAAAGTCAAGTTTAGTAGAACCCATGTGCCACCGGGTTTGATCAAGAGGATGAGAGATGAATTCAAGGAACTAGAACAAGGGATGATGACAGTAGTTGAGTACCGTGACTAATTTTTGTCATTGGCTAGGTATGTACCGGATAAGATTGGCACTCAAGCCAAGAAGAAGGAGAGATTCCTGAAGGTCTGCATGATGAGATGCAGACAGTGTTGGTCAATATCCCATTTGCTGATATTGACGCCTTAGTGGACTTTGCCATTCAGATGGAAGGCAAGATCAACCAAGCCAATGAGAAATGCAAGCGACGCATGATGCATCAACCAGGAACCCATCATACAGCAAAGTATCGCCCCAACCCAACTCCAGGATTTTCCCCAAGAAACAATAGACCCCCGATGAACCGTCCAACATATCCCAACTGTGGAAACCCAAGGACCAAAGGAAATCACAACAACCCCGGTAACCCCAACAATTTCAACCGTGCCTCGCCCAAGTTCAACAACAACAATGTCGCCACCAACACCAACACTGCCCTAAGAACTCGAAGCAATGTTGTGCCTGTTGCAGCAAAGGACAAGTCTCAGGTGACTTGTTATGAATGTGGAACCACGGCTCACCGCAACGGCCGTCTCTTTCTCATGCATGCTGAAGAATCCCAAGAAGCGCCAAATGTCGTGCTGGGTATGTTTTCTTTTAACTCAGTACTTGCAAGAGTGTTGTTTGATTCTGGAGCATCGCACTCGTTTGTTACTGAAGAATTTGCATGCACTAGTAAGATTGAACCAACCAAATTGAATCATGTTATGATAGTTCAAATACCTAGTTCAACCACCAAAGCTAGACAAATTTGCAAGGCTGTACCTATCCGAATCCATGGCATAGATTTTTATGCTAATCTAATAGTACTTGGAACTAAAGGTTTGGAAGTAGTACTAGGAATGGATTGGATGTCAAAACATAAAGGATTAATCGACTATGCCAAGAAAGCCATCACCATGACCAGTACAGCCGGAATATCAGTCTAGCAAGTATCTGAAACCTTGCCCTGTCAATTCAAGTGCAACATGAGTATAGCCAAACCCACCATTGACCAAGCCAGGATAGTATGTGAATACCCCGATGTATTTCCAGATGTTTTGCCCGGTATGCCCCAGATCAGGATATCGAGATTATCATTGAACTAATCCCTGGAATTGGACCCATAGCCCAGAGACCATATAGTATGAACTCGTCTGAATTAGTGGAGCTGAAAAAGCAACTAGATGCTATGCTGGAGATAGGATTGATCCAACCAAGTGTCTCGCCATGGAGATCCCCTGTTTTATTTGTGAACAAGAAAGATGGAGGTAACCGTTTGTATACGGATTATCGAAAGTTAAATAATGTCACCATCAATAACAAGTACCCACTGCCAATGATAGAAGACCTGTTTGACCAGTTGACTGGTGCCAAAGTGTTTTCTAATATTGATCTTAGAACTGGTTATCATCAACTCAAGATTCGCGCAGAGGATATTCCAAATACTACCTTTACCACTAGATATGGAATGTATGAGTATACGGTCATGTCTTTTGGATTAACCAATGCCCCTGCTTATTTGATGAACCTCATGAATAAGATTTTTATGGACTTCCTAGATAAGTTTGTCGTTGTTTTCATCGATGACATTCTGATCTATTCCAAATTAGAAGAAGAACATGAGCTACACCTGAGGACCATCCTTGGAACCCTTAGGAAGCATCAGTTGTATGCCAAGTTTAGCAAATGTGAATTCTGGTTAGAGGAGGTAGGATTCCTCATACATATCGTATCAGCCGGAGGAATTGTCGTTGACCCTACAAAGGTGAAGGATGTTGAAGATTGGCAAGCCCCAACCACTCAAACCCAAGTTCATGCATTTCTCGGATTAGCGGTATATTTCCGCAAGTTCGTAGAATAATTCTCGAGCATTGCCAGACCCATGACCCAATTGTTGAAGAAAGATAAGAAGTTTGAATGGACGGACAAATGTGAAGCGAGTTTTCAAGAACTCAAGAGGAGATTGATTTCATCCCCAATCTTGATCATGCTGGATATTACGAAGCCATTTGATGTGTATTGTGACGCATCCAAGATCGGTCTCGGATGTGTGTTGATGCAAGAAGGCAAAGTAATATCTTATCTATCCCGAAAACTGAAGCAGCACGAGCAGAATTATCCTACCCATGACCTTGAACTAGCAGCCGTAGTTCTATCCTTGAAGAAATGGAGTCATTACCTGATGGGAAACCGTTGTGAGATTTATTCGGATCACAAGAGCCTGAGGTATATATTCACTCAGAAGGATCTGAATATGAGGCAGAGAAGATGGATAGAGCTAATCAAGGACTTTGATTTGGACATCAACTATCACCCCGATAAAGCCAATGTAGTAGAAGATGCCCTTAGCAGATTGCCATGCCGCTTGAACTCCATGATCCGGAAGGAGAAACCAAGTTTGCACAAGGAGATGGAAGATTTTAGAATGGAATTAGTAAGTGAAGGATTTTTGGCTAGCATAGAACTTCAACCCAATTTGATCAGTTAGATCAAAGAGGATCAGAAAGGAAATGCTAGTATCGACGGAATCAAATGTCGTATCGGTATAGGCAACGTACCCGGATTCACCGAGGATGAAGAAGAAGTTCTATGGTACAAAGGATGAAAGTACGTCTCTGTGTACCAGCAGACTCAGAATTGAAGCAGGATATTTTGAAAGAGGCCCATGATACTCTTTATTCTATCCACCTGAAGGAACGAACATGTATCAGGATTTGAAGGAGCAACTTTGGTGGCATAAGATGAAGAGATAAATCGGAAGCTATATCGCCAAGTGTGAGATTTTTCAGAGAGTCAAGGCGGGACATCAGAGACCCGCAGGACTATTGCAACAATTACAGATTCCAGAATGGAAGTGGGATTTAGTTGGAATGGACTTTATCACTGGATTGCCTACTTCTAGTAGGGAAAATGAGTCTATTTGGGTCATAGTTGATATATTGTCCAAGGTAGCCCATTTCTTACCCGTCAAGACCACCTACCAAAGTTCAAAGCTAGCGGAGTTGTACATCGCTAGAATCGTCAGTTTGCACGGAGTCCCCAAGAACATCGTGTCAGATCGAGGAACTCAGTTTACCTCGAGATTTTGGAAGAAAGTCCAAGAAGGACTAGGAACTAGACTAGATTTTAGCACAGCTTATCACCCTCAAACCGATGGAAAACGGAGCGAGTAAATCAAATACTCGAAGATATGTTGAGAACTTGTGTGCTAGAGTATGGATCTAAATGGGAAGACTGTCTGCCTTTCGCAGAATTTTCTTACAACAACAGTTATCAAGCTAGCTTGCAAATCGCCCCATTTGAATTCATGTATGGAAGGAAGTGTCGTACCCCTTTGAATTGGTAGGAAGTAGGAGAGAGTCAGATTTTTGGACATGACATCCCACGAGAAGCAGAAGAGAAAGTTCACAAGATTCGTGAGCACCTCAATACCGCCCAATCCAGACAGAAGAGTTACGCCGACAAGAGACGTCAAGAAAACGCTTTCAATATCGGAGATTTTGTGTATCTCAAAGTGTAGCCTTTGAAGGGGATGCAACGTTTCTGGCTCAAAGGAAAGTTAGCCCCCAAGATATGTCAGACCCTTCAAGATTCTGAATCATAGAGAATAAGTATCGTATCAACTGGAACTGCCAGAGGAGATGTCAGCAGTGCATAATGTGTTCCATATATCGTTACTTCGCAAATTCCTTGAAGTCCCAGAGAAGACTGAAGTTTTCAAGAACATTGATCACCGCATCATAGAGATCTGATGACCCACAAGTATAGGGGGTGTATCGTAGTACTTTTGATAAATAGGAGTGTCGATCCCAACGAGGAGCAGAAGGTGTTGAACAGTGGTATGGAGCAGGAAATCCCTGTGAATACTTAGCAAACAGATTTTTAGTGGTTTTCTGACAAGGAAACAAAAAAGATCAAGTAACAGAAGTAACGAACAAACTGAGCAAGTGGCCCAATCCTTTCTTAGCAAAGGACATGCCGGTGCAAATACTTATAAGGACCAAACGTTCTCGAGGACACATGGGAATTCTGTCAAGTGCTTTCGCTTCAAATAGCTGAGTACTCTTCTCTGGTGTTTGTAAGTGTTGTGTGGGTGAACCTATGCTAACATACCGCCCTTTCTAGGACTAATACATACTTGTGATTAAACCCCCTGCAAACCTCCGTAACTACAGGAAAGTAATTAAGATATAAATCTAACCACAACCTTAAACTCTGAGATCCTATGCTCCCTTGTGCAAAGGTGTCCTAACAGGGGTTTAGGTTTCTATCACTCCGGCAACCCCGCGATTATTAGCCAAATACACAATGCATTCCCCTAGGCCCATAAAGGGTGAAGTATCCTGTAGTCGATGTTCACATGACACCACTAGAAGAATGGCACTACAACTTAAATACTAAACCATTGAATAATAACTCATCACAGATTCTGTACTAACAACATGACTTCTCCCACATCCTCAAGAACTAAACGAACTACTCACAAGACATCATATGGATCAAGATCAAAGATGATATGATAATGGATAAAAATCTGAACATAAACAATAAACCAATGGTTCCACTCACAAGCATCAACTACAATAGTAATCAACACCAGGAAAGTTTCCCCTAAGAACTAAAGCAATATCCAACACAATTTTTATAGCAGAACGGAGTGGTGATGATGGTGCTGGTGGAGATGATGGTGTGGATGATGGTGATGATGATCCTGATGAAGCCTAGCTTGATGACGGTGTTGATGGCGACGGTCTCCCCTCTTCCGGAAGGAATTCCCCTGGCAGAAATATGTCTACCAGAGAGATCTTTCTCTCTCGGTGTTTTCCGCCCCTAGAGGCGGCAAAAATCTATCTATGGTCGCCACCCTGGTGTTAGGATTCTATAGGGAAGATAAAGGCGAAGGGGCGGAGTCGGAGGACGGGCAGGTGGGCCACACCTACCCTACGCGCGGGGTCAGGTTAAACCTTATTAAACTGTGACACCACTTTAAATCACATTCCCATGTACTGAAATGTGTGGTGATGACATGTGTCAACATGATCCAATGTTGTAGTTGGGGAATATTAAATCGTAAGTAGTTTTTCAAGTAGTAGAAATTACTTTTCCAAAATAAAATATATAAGACCAGTTCTTGGAAGATTGTAATGTTTGGGATGATGCTAGATCATCTAGTGAAACCTTGGTGTGATAAATAGAAGTAGTTAAGTATTGTTTGGTGATTGTGTACCTCGTACTAATTTATAGATGCTAGTACCGACCAAGGATATGGGGAGGAAGGAGAATACTACGAGGAGGAAGCCGAGGAGAAATTCAACCACTACACTACACAAGGAAAGCTACTATCTAAGCAAGCTAACACTTGCAACTATGAAAGTTAGATAACCTATGTAATGCATTAAGAATGCTTGGTTAGATAAATTGGATTATACCCAATCCTAGTTTTATTTGCAAGCCTAGTATTTTATTTCTTGATAAATGGTAGCACTTAGAAAGATTATTTAAAGGTAGCATAAAGAGCATAAAATTGGACCTAAGTTAGATAATCTTGATGTCATCCTGAGGCATGAGATTGAACTTAGATAAGATACACTTGTTTACCACCCCTCATTAGTGTTTATCCCCCACTTGTAGATGCTAGTGCTAAGCATAAAACTTGATCACTTTAGATGGGATTACTTGGTGAAAATGATTATGAAAATCTTAGAATGATGAGTCATTCTAATGAAATGTTTTGACATGTCTTTTGTAGGGTTCGCAGCATAGAAAACAAAAATCTTAGAATGATGAGCCACCGGGAACATGTATCTCGCTAGTCCGAGACCATAGGGGATAAATTCTAAGGGGAGAGAGATCCTTCACGAGGAGGTGTGAGAGACAAGTGAGGAGGGGGGATCCTTTTATAGGAGGAGGGGGGAACCCCAAGGGGGTGGCCGGCGCATGGGGCTGCCCCCTTGCCCTCCCCTCTTCATGTGGGTGGACACTCCACTCACAAATCTCCTTTAAATTCCCTCCACTCAAAAGTCCACTCAAATTCTCATTAAATTTCCACCAAATTTAATGCAAACTCTCATTAAATAAAACTCTTTTATTTTATTCAGAATTTTGTCAATTACTTTAATGACAAACATTCACAAATAACCCCTTGCTAGAATTCCATTTCACATGCATAACCACTTTATGCAATTTCACCCGAAAACCTGTTTCGGTATCTAGTGAAATAAATTCCTGCGCTTGTTTATTCTTTCGGCATGAAACTATTGCTCCAGTTGGATGTCGGTGTCTCTTAAGTGTGTCACCCTACGGTTCGTAAATAATGCGGACATGATCGAGACCCCTCTCAGATCAATAATCAGAAGCGGGATCTGGAGACCCATACTGACTCCCACACATTCAACGATGACTTTCTTGTGATCGTCGGAACCTTTTACGCTAGTATCTTAATCCCTTTGTTTCACGATATATTACATGTCCGAGATTCGATCATCGGTATCTCCATACCTAGTTTGATCTCGTTACCGACATGCACTCTTTTCTCGTTCCCGTGATATAATATTCTAGTGATCAAATCACTTGCTTGCAAGCTAATCAATGTGATATCACCGAGAGGGCCCAGAGTATATCTATCTGTCATCGGGATGAACAAATTCCACTCTCGATCTATGAGCCTCAACATAACACTTTATTAGTTCTGAATCCATCTTTATAATCACCCTGTTACGGTGTGACGTTTGATGTTATCCAGAAACTCTTCTGGTGTTAGTGATTGACATGATCTCATGGTCTAAGCATTAGGATCACTTCGTAAGTTGTTATAGCAATATAAACTCAATGAATTTGATCGTAATGCTATACTTCGGATGAATGTTCATCACACCATTACACTAATGTTGTGATCCCGTTATTAACAACATCCAATGTCCATGATCAGGAAACCTTGATCATCTTGTTAATCAACGAGCTAGTTTATGAGAGAGGCATAACTAGGAACTTTCTGTTTGTTTATTAAACACACATGTATTAACGTTTCCGTATTAATACAATTATAGCATGCAAAATAAACCTCTATCATATACTTGGAATACACATAATAAACACTTTATTATTGCCTCTCAGGGCATATTCCCTTCATCTTCCTGAACACCATATGATTTTGGATGATGAAAATGTTGAGGCATGAGCCTTACCCCTTTATAAAACTGATGGTTGTCTGGAGAAACCATTCCAATTTTACCGTATAACCACAATAGCCGAAATTTGGGTAGGGCTTGACTGGAAGTTTATATACCTTAGTATGGGTTCCCTTGCGGCCAAGGTTTGAGCTGAGGCTACCTTGTGAAGATTGTCCACATGTGCAGTTCCCAATATGACAGTTGGTCATGGTTGGGAGGCCAAACTCACAAGAGAGGTGCCTATACTAGGGCGTGTAATTGAAATGTTAGGATTGATTATCCGCATACTGATTATGGTGAATTTAGGATTGTTCCTGACGGATGTATCAAATATTGTGGTGAAATTATACCACCTATGCAGAGTGTCAAACTATTCGAATAGCCGCGTCCGCGGTTATGGACAGTTGGAGTGGCCATACTGTTTCGTCGTCAGATGTTTTCAAAATGACTTGTGAAATGATTCGTGACTTTGACTTGACCATAACAGAGTTGTGATATGAAATTCAAGTTCCCACTTAGGTGTTATAAGACTTTCAAATAACTTTCTTTGCTTCTTAACTCAGTAGAGATAAATCTGGCTTTTTGTAAAACAGCCTAGAGCCTAGTACCTCTTACTGAGAAACCACTTCACTTGTTAGTATTAGTTTGTGAGTACTTAAAGAGTACTCATGGCTTTGTCGCTGCCTATTCCCGTGGCCAAAATATGAAGAGGACTATCAGGAGGATGGACAACAGGAAGGTTACGACAACTAGGATCATCTCCCATCGTCGGCATTGGCTGTGACCATGAAGATGGAGTCTCGCCTACGCTATCATTATTATTACGTTATTCCACTGCTATGATTGTATTAAGACTAGATCATGAGATCCTTTATTTGTTGTAAGACCTTATGTATGTTTTGAAATGGATGATGTATTGTGATATCCAATCTGTTATGTCTCGCAAAAATGGTAATCCAGGGATTGCGATGTATGGCAACAGGCATCTGGGATTAAAAATCCGGTTGTTGACAAACCTAATCCTAACCGGCAAGCCGGCCCGGCCCAGCCCGACCAGCCCGCCACTATCAATCGCCCAGGCGCGAGGCAGCCATCCTCTTTTCTGAAGCGCCAGCCCGCTAGTGGCCCAAGAAACAGCCCGCTCACCCCTCTCCACCCATTGACTGCCCTGGCCCACCGGGTCATCCTCTTCCTCCCGTCAAACTCGTCCCTGACCCAGATACCGAACAAATCCTGCCCAAACCGCATGGAATTAGTTCGATTTGATCTTCCTCTACACGCCCCACTCCTATATATATTCTGCCGAACCGCACCCCTCTCCTCTTTTTGCCAATTTATGAACCCTAGCCACCTCCATGTAGCTCTCCCCGATCACAGCCGCCGCCGTCCCATTACTGCGCTCTAGGAAGACCTTGAGTCCACGTATTCCAAGCCCTCCTCTATTCTTTTTCCTCCACTGTGTTCCTCTTGCTCGACATCGTCATCCCGTGCCTTTTTCCCCTTCTGCAGATCACTTGAGCTCCCAAGATTGCTCACGGGAGACCGTCGAGATTGAGGTGCTTCAACCGCCTGTTGTCGCCACACTAGGAAGCAAAGCTCGCCCACAAGGACACCAGGAAGATCTTCGTCGTACTCGGCATCTCATGGTAATATTAATCACCGCCGGAGATTGTCGAATTCACCGTCGGCGCCACCGCCGCCGTCCACGTCACTGCGCCGGTGAGCTCACCACGGTCAACCTTGACCGTATGATCTTATTAAGATCCGACGGCCAGCGTCTGAGCCGAAGGTACAAGCGAATCATGACCTGCCACGTATTTGCCACATTAGCACTTCACTGACTCAACATCCCAGTCAGCGCCTCAAATAAAACAAATTGATTTTTTTAATAAATAGAGAAATATGAAGAAGTTCATTAATCTTGTAAAATTCATAGAAACCCATTTTTAAGTCCAAAAATTGAAAATAATATATCGTTGGATTCAAAAAATTATGAAGAATATTAAAATTCCTTTATATCCAACTTTTACAGTATATAATTCCTGTAATAATTTAAATGATTTAGTGACCTATTTGGAGTAAATAAATCATAGTAGAATATTTATATATCATAAAAATACAAATAATATGTCTATGGAATCCTTGTTTCATGTAGAACATTAATATTGCATTAGATATATTTTTTGTCGATGCACATATTTTAGATGAATTAAACACTTCTAACTTGTATTTAAATCCCAGAAAATTAACCGGAACTCCAAAATTAGTGAACCCAATTTCTACTGTTTTGTATTGAAAATATAAATCCAAATAAATTTCATGCCAAATTATTTGGTACCGATAAAATATAAATTCGTGCAGAAGTTGATAGACCCGTTGCAATAGTGTTTTAATCATAAGAAAAGAACTATAATTCCTTTTTAGGTGATTCAAATTGCTAATGTTTATAAATTGCATTACCTATCGAGTAGTATTTCACTTATAATTTAATATGACATAAGCGTCAATGGTTGAATTAAAGTGAGATAAACCATATTAAATCGATATAACTTTAATAATAAATGATTTGATGCATTAAATGATTTCCCTATACATCATGTGATATAATAATGTTCATATAAATAAATGCAACCATTCTGACTTATTAAATCGTCATGCATGCATTTGCTCGTCGTTGTTTTATTGTATTTTTGTATTGTTGCAATGTTTTGAATGGTGTGTTTGTTGTGTTTGCTTCAAACGTTAAATTAAGAGGAGTGCAAGTACTATGATTGCACGTATTATGGTTATTGCGAATGAAGCCATTATAATTGTGTGGACTATCTAAACGACTACAACTAAAGGCAAGTGGTGTTATCTTGGTCATAAATGTCCTATTGTTTTCCTATGCATTACAGATGTTTTAGCAGAACTGCATATGTAGGAATTGATGTGTATATACTATGCTATGTCCCATACTATATTCCCTTGTTATCCTTGTTTATGAGCAATCGTATTGGTAGATTACTTATCCATGCTATTTAGACGAGGAAGGAAAATACACAATGATAAGTTATATGTTTTGAAAGGCTTATATTTTGCTAAATGAGAAACCAACATTATTTTAATGAACCACCTGGACGGAATGGCATTGATTGGGTCATCGAGTGTGGATTAATGGTGGGGAATGTCGCCCAGTGTACTGGGAAATGATTGGTTTCTTTGTTTGGTAGCTTTCTTATGCAAGCATGTGTCAGTAAGAATGGGTGGATGGCTGGACTTAGTAGGTTGTGGCGACTCGAACCCTACATAGCCAGAGATGTAGATAGTGTAGGTTTGTATGGTGCATGGATGGGTTTGGAAAGCTCTTCCCGAATTGTCTCGTCTTGAACTTCACCCTATCATCACGCAATAAGTGTGGTGGTCTGAGCTGGGTTGGCCAGGTCACATGGTAAAGTGCACAAACCCCTATAGGGTGTCTAAACTTAGTATTTAGTCATGTCCCTGGTTATGGATAATTTGAGCGACCTGATATTGATGCTATGATATATTTCTCACTTATCCCAATTTATGAATTACTTAAAACTTGTTGGGTGAACTTAATTGGGTAGGAGCACCTAGGAATGAACCAGAGTGTCCTATTTATTATATTGGAAAACTCCTTTGTTACAAATGTTAGGATAAAATTATTACTTTATGCAAATGATCCTTAGATCCACCTAGCTAAATAAGCATGTAATTGATAGATATGTTCTTAACCACTTTAGCCTACTTGCCATACATTCAATGTATTGACCATTCGTGGCTGCAATGTTTCATGTTGCAGGTTATATCGTATCTGACTGATCGTTCATAGGTCGCGAGACTCCGCTCAACAATTGTTCGCCTGTGACACATTTGAAGGATGGAGATCTACCTTGTATTGCTTTCCGCTGTAATATAATGTAAATTCTGAATCATATTCGTTGTAAGTATGATGCACAGTTATATTTGGTATCATTTTGTACTGTGTGTGCCAGTGAACCGATATAGAGATTTGCACTATACACATGAACTCAGCCTTATCAGGCGAGGGTTTTACAAGATCTATGAACTTAGAAATAGATTAGCAATAGGATACCTCTTCTAGGAGCTATGTGTTGTCTGTAGGATCATGAACTTAGAAATAGATTAGCAATAAGATACCTCTTCTAGGAGAACTATCATATTTTCTACTTATTAGAGTTCTTATATTCTTTGTCTATTTTCTATAACTTCTTCTTGTTCAAACTTTGTAGTTGTCCATTCTTTTGATACCTATATGAGAGTTAGCTAAGTAAACGAACAAATAAGATGACATAAATGGACATCTCACCAGTTTTGGTTAGGCCTAGACCATCATGTTTTATCTCTTTGGGAAATCATCGATATCGTGTTAGCATATTGTTTTTACCAACCTATATGGTATGCCAATAGTAGTTGTTTGTTTTATTGTATATTGGACCACAATGTTTGATGCCCTGTTTTAAATATATGATTTTGAAGCTCTAAATGTTCTGGAAATTATTTGAGGTTTTAAAATCATTTTAATGGTGTATTTTGATTGAAATTCGTGAGATTACTGCTGCAGTTTTCTGCCTGAACAGTTGTACTACGCGATTTTACATCGTTTACTGGTAACTCAGAAAAATCTAAAAAAATAGTATCTAGAGCGTAATTACATGTACTACATGCACAAATATTAGCTAAAATTCCTGATGAGTTTAAGTCGGTCAGAAAAATCCGTCAAACCTGCTGTACTATTTTGACAGATTTAATTTATTGCTTATATGTTGCTCTATTTTACTCTAGTATTGGTCCCAATGTTTTCAAACTATTTTGTGCTTACATACTTCTAAGTTTAGAGCTCTGCATCATTGTTGTGTGTGTGCTTGCTTGTGTGTTGATTGCTTATGATTGTTTGCTTGTTTGTGACATTGATTGCTTCATATAGTTATGGGTAGGATTACTTCCTTATTAGTTTATTTTCTCTATAATTTATTCTTTCCTATCGTAAACCCTTGGAGATAGAATGTTGTGTTGAGACATGGATAAGGATTAATGTAAATTTGTACAACATAATACATCAACGAAGGAGAATAGTTCATCTAATGCATTAAAAGGATTGGAAGTATGAAGTATTGCGATGGATGTTGGGTAGTAGATTACGCAACCTAAAAGGTTGAGGTATCGATAGTTTAGTTTTATTAGTAGATCTGTATATTGGATACATGGGAATCTACATTGAACCTTGGTTTGTTCCCATGGAAAATTATACAAGGAAAGTGAGGATTACTGAGTGATAAGTTACGCGATTCACCTATCCTCATGCAGGGTAATGATTTAGGTGTAGGATGGATTGATCACCATTCCTACTACTCTTATTATTCACTCTTACTATTGTTGGTTTTGCGAATATTGAGTGTCCTTTTCAACATTAGTAGAGAGTCGATGATGAGCTTAAACCTTAGAATGTTATATTGTTCAACCTTTCTAAAAGCATCCATTGCTAAGCATAGAAATGTACGGCAAGGATGAATCCCAAAAGTGTATAATGGGTATCGAGAAGCAAACGTTCTCTTCTTGCCCACCATGAGAGTTTCGCTAGATTAAGAAATTCTTTGTGAGAAACTATCAATCATGGAGTTCATAATATAGAAGGGGCATTGTGCCAATAAATGTCCAAAGAATTTAAAAGCCTACCAACCTTGAATTCAAAACCTTATATCCTATTATTATGACCTAAGTAGCCATATAGGAAAAAGGGCATGGATTGGTTATGGATTGTAGAGCTGGTGTGCAAGATTTAAAAAATTTAAAATCATGTTGCATGCATAAGGTCATTGCATTAAACCCTAAGAGAAAAATAGCATTTCCCAAAAGAAATTCAGAAGCCCTAAAATGGAATTTTCCCATTCTAAGTACAAACATGATCTATGGATTTTGGATAAGTAAACTTTGAGAAATAGAAATCATAAATGACATACCTTGATAGTGGACACTTTTTGAAAGCCATAGAAATTTATTTTAGTCCATTTGGAACTAAAATGCAAAAGTTATCTTTAATCTAAGGAAGAAATAATAATACCATTTTGGCCAAACTTTTATTGGTTGGTAAATTAGAAATGGATAAGAAATAATGTAGTTAATATTCTAAAATGATCAGGATGATTTTATAAATTTCTAGAAATTTGAATGGACTAATTTGGAGCCCTAAAACTAAAAATATAAAATAAAACATAAAAGGAAATGGAAAAAACCTAATCCTAACCGGCAAGCCGGCCAGGCCTATCCCGACCAGCCCGCCAATATCAACCGCCTGGGCGCGGGGCAGCCATACTCTTCTCTGCATCGCCAGCCCGCTAGCGGCCCAACCAACAACCCGCTCTCCCCTCTCCGCCCACAGACTGCCCTCGCCCACTGCGTCATCCTCTTCCTGCTATCGAACTCGTCCCCGACCCAGACACCAAACAAATCCCGCTGAATTCGCACGGAATTAGTTCAATTCGATATTCCTCTACATGCACCACTCCTATATATTCTGCTGCACCGCACCACTCTCCTTTTTCGCCAATTTGCGAACCCTATCCACCTCCATAGAGTTATCCCCTACTTCAGCCGCCTTCGTCCCATTACCGAGCTCTAGGAAGACCTCGAGTCCGCGTATTCCAAGCCCCCCTTTGTTCTTTTTCCTCCACTGTGTTCCTCTTGCTCGACATCATCATCTCGTGTCTTTTTCCCCTTCTGAAGATCACTTGAGCTCCTAAGATTGCTCGCTGGAGACCGTCGGGATTGAGGTGTTTCAGCCGCCCGTTGTTGCAACTCTTGGAGGCAAAGCTCGCCCACAAGGGCACCAGGAAGAAAGATCTCCGTCGTACTTCGCATCTCGTGGTAATCTTAATCACCGCTGGAGACCGCCTAATTCGCCGCCCACGCCACCTCCTAAAGCCGCCGCCTCTGTCCATGTCACTGCGCCGGTGAGCTCACCACAATCAACCTCGACAATACGATCTTATTAAGATCTGACGGCCAACGTCTGTTCCAGAGCCGAAAAGGTACCAACGAATCATGACATGCCATGTCTTTGCCACATTAGAACTTCGCCGACTCAACATCCCAGTCAGCGCGTCAAATAAAACAAATTGATTTAATAAATAGAGAAATAAGCAGAAGTTCATTAATCTTGTAAAATTCATAGAAAACCATTTGTAATTCCAAAAATTGCAAATAATATATTATTGGATTCAGAAATTATGAAGAATATTAACATGCCTTTATATCAAACTTTTACAATATAAAATTACTGTAGTAATTTAAATATCTTAATGGCCTTTTTGGAATAAATAAATCATAGTAAAATATTTATATATCATAAAAATACAAATAATATGTCTATGGATCCTTGTTTCATGTAGAACATTAATATGGCACTAGATATAATTACTGTCGATGGAAATAGTTTAGATCAATTAAACCATTCTAACTAGTATATAAATCCCAGAAAATTAACTGGAACTCCCAAATTAGTGAACACAATTTCTACTGTTTTGTATTGAAAATATAAATTTCGTTTCAAATTATTTGGTACTGTTAAAATAGAAATTCGTGCAGAAATCGATAAACCCATTGCAATAGTGTTTTAATCATAAGAAAATATCTATAATTCCTTTTTAGGTGATTCAAATTGCTATTGTTCATAAATTTAATTACCTATCCATTATTATTTAACTTATAATTTAATATGACAGAAGCGTCAATGGTTGAATTAAGGTGAGATAAACCATATTAAATCAATATAACTTTAATAATAAATGCTTTAATGCATTAAATGATTTCCCCATACATCGTGTGATATAATAATGTTCATATAACTAAATGCAACCATTATGAATTATTAAATCGTCATACATGCATTTGATCATCATTGTTTTATTGTATTATTGCATTGTTGCAATGTTTAGAATGGTGTGTTTGTTGTATTTTCTTCAGACGTTAGATTGCGAGGAGTGCAACTACTATGATTACAACTACTATGATTGCACGTATTATGGTTATTATGAATGAAGCCATTATAATTGTGAGGACTATCTAAACGACTACAACTAAAGGCAAGTGGTGTTATCTTGGTCATAAATGTCCTATTGTGTTCCTATGCATTACGGATGTTTTAGCAGAACTGCATATGTAGGAATTGATGTGTATATACTATGCTATGTCCCATACTATATTCCCTTGTTATCCTTATTTATGAGCAATCATATTGGTAGATTGATTATCTATGCTATTTAGACGAGGAAGGAAAACACACAATGATAAGTTATATGTTTTGAAAGGCTTATATTTTGCTAAATGACAAACCAACATGATTTTAATGAACCACCTGGACGGAATGACATTGATTGGGTCATCGAGTGTGGATTAATGGTGGGGAATGTCGCCCAGTGTACTGGGAAACTATTGGTTTCTTTGTTTGGTAGCTTTCGTATGCAACCATGTGCCAATAAGAATGGGTGGATGGATGGACTTAGTAGGTCGTGGCGACTCGAACCCTACATATCCAGAGATGTAGATAGTGTAGGTTTGTATGGTGTGTGGATGGGTTTGGGAAGCTCTTTGATACGTCCAAAACGTATCTACTTTCTCGAAAACTTTGTTATTGTTTTTCCTCTATACATGTGTGATTCGGAGACAACTAACACGGACTGACGCTGTTTTCAGCAGAATTTCCTTGGTGTCTTGTTTTTGTGCATAAAATGAACTATCAGGAAAAATCCCGGAAAATATGCCGAAAATTATATTTGACCAGAAGATCCACGGTGCCAGAAGGGGAGACAGAGGGGAGGCCTGGGGGCCTAGACCCACCCCAGGCGCGGACCCATTGACCCCGCGCCTGGGGGAGGTCTGGCCACCCCAGGCAACTCCTCGGCCTCCCTCCGTGCCTATAAGTTGCCTTCTGACCTAAAAACAAAGGGGGATTCGATAGTTTTCTAGAAAGAGTTCCGTTATGCCGCCACCACGAGAAACCAAGATTCAGATTCAGAAACTCCGTTCTAGCACCCTGCCGGGACGGGGAATTTAGAGAGGATCATCGCCATCGTGATCACCAACGCATCTATTAAAAGGAGGTCATGGCTAATGCTTTGCTCCGGTTCTCTATTAAAAAAAGCACCTTAATTGCCAGTAGTTCCCTAGAGGCCCCGCTGCCACGGGCTGGCTGGACCGAAGATGTTGTGTAAGTTCTCATTGCGACCACGTATGGCTATATTTGGAGCACATGACTAGGATTGTTTAGTACCTAGATTCTTATTATTATTTATCTGTAATGCCCTAGTTCTTTGAAGTTACATGTTTAGACTCGTCCATGCAACTCCCGTCCATCCATCCGTATGCCTACCGCACTCGAATCATATTGTTACCGTTATTGTTACTATTGCTACTGTCTCACTGTTGTTGTTGCTTTGATGTTGCTACTACAAACTTTTGCTACTGATAAACTTCTGTGAGCAAGAACTATTTCCAGGTGCAGCTGAACTGACAACTCAGTTGTTAAGGCTTGCAAGTATTCTTCGCCTACCTTTGTGTCGAATCAATAAATTGGGTAATACTAGCCACGAATACTGTTGTGATCCCCTACACTTGTGGGTCATCACTCTTCCCGAATTTTCTCATCTTGGACTTCTCCCTATCATCACGCAATGAGTGTGGTGGTTCGAGCTGGATTGGCCAGGTCACATGGGTAAAGTGTACAAACCCATGTAGGGTTTCTAAACTAAGTACTTAGTCGTGTCTCCGGTTATGGACAATTAGAGCGACCTGATAATGATGCTATGACATATTTATCACTCATCCCAATTTCTCAATTACTTAAAACTTTTTGGGTGAACTTAATTGGGTACGAGCACGTGGGAGTGAACCAGAGTGTCCTATTTATCGTATTGGAAAACTACTTTGTTACAAATTTTAGGATAGATTATTGTTTTATGCAAATGATCATGATCTCTACCTAGCCAAATAAGCATGTAGTTGATAGAACTGTTGTTATCCACTTTAGCCTACTTGCCATACATTCAATTTATTGACCATTCGTTGCTGCAATGTTTCATGTTGCAGGTTATATCGTATCTGAGTGATTGTTCATATGTTGCGAGACTCCACTCAACAATTGTTCGCCTATGGCACATTTGAAGGATGGAGATCTACCTTGTATTGCTTTCCGCTGTAATATAATGTAAATTCTGGATCATATTCGTGATAAGTATGATGCACAGTTATATTTGATATCATTTTGTACTATGTGTGCCAGTGAACCGATCCAGGGATTATTTTTGAATGGAATGCCGTAGGGGAAGCCCCTATAGCGAGTTATTTTTGAAATAATAAGAACCCAAATCTGCATCCGTGAGGACTTGAACCTGGGTGGCTGGGTTGCACATCCACTTCCCTAACAAAGTGAGCTAGACTCACTTATTAACCGATCCAGGGATTGGCACTATACACATGAACTCAGCATTATCAGGCGAGGGTGTTACATGTCGACGGAAGGAACTAACGGCCACAGATGGCGCTACTCTTTTCCATGTGCCCTCAGTGTCGGCCACATGGCAAAGGAGGCTTTGCCGTGTGTTTTATGGTGTATACACGACAAAGCATTTTTTTCTCTTTTAAATAGTTAGCAAGGCTTATATTATATATATGTTAGTTGTGTTATTTCATAGAATCATGAACACACGTATTAATAGGTTATGCTCTGACATAGTCCCGCTTGCGTGGCTGCCTTGTGAAATGGTTCTTGTTGTGTGGCCCCAAATCATGGATCTACGCCGTAGATATGTCTCAGACAGGGATATCCCGGTGGAATTTTCTCCTAGTTTGTGCATGGTTAAGTCATAGGACAATTCCCTTGGCCCCGGATCGTCTACCCTAGGAATTTTCTCATGGTTTGCGCTTCTTCCTACGAAACCCTGATCCCTGGGCCCCGGATCATGTACCCTCCTATATGTTCTTCTGACGGGGTAGCCTGGTGGAATTTTACCTTGGTATGTGCTAGGTTAGGTCATAGGAAAATTCCAAACCATGTTTGGGCACATGTTGTACCAAGATCAACCCCGGTTTCACCAAAATGGGGAGTCCCCCCTAATAGTTAGATTCCAGAACCTTCATTTTTAGGTGACAGAGCCTCTCTGAGAAGGGATCACACTTGGGAACCAGGTTTTGGAAATTTGAACATTCCACCACACATTCATACACATGCTATGGTCACATGCATGGTTTGGAGGTGTTCCGATTCCCCAAAGCATTTCTTCCTACGAAACCCTAATCCATGGGCCGCGGATCATCTACCCCCCTAGATGTTCTTCCAACGGGGGTAGCCCGGTGGAATTTTCTCTAGGTTTGTGCTTGGTTAGGTCTAGGAAAATTCCAAACCATGTTTGGTCATAGGTAGTGACAAGATCAACCCCGGCTTCACCAAAATGGTGAGTCCCCCCTAATAGTTAGGTTCCAGTACCTTCGTTTTTAGGTGACAACTCATGTCTTCGAAGGGGATCACACTTGGGAACCAGGTCATGGACATTTCAACATTCCACCACACTTTATTACACATGCTGGGGTCACATGAATGGTTTGGAGGTGTTCCGATGCCCCGAAGTGCTTCATCCTATGAAACCCTAATCTCTAGGCCCCGGATCGTCTACCTCCTAGATGTTCTTCTTACGGAGGTAGCCCGGTGGAATTTTCTCTTGTTATGTGGTTGGTTAAGTCATAGGACAATTCCAAACCATGTTTTGGCACAGGTTGTGACAAGATCAACCCCAGTTTCACCGAAACAGGGAGTTCCCCCTAATAGTTAGATTCTAGAACCTTTGTTTTTAGGTGACAATGCATGTCTGAGAAGGGGGTCACACTTGGGACTCAAGTGTTGTACATTTGAACATTCCACCACACTTTATTACACATGCTAGGGTCACATGTATGGTTTGGAGGTGTTTCGATGCCCTGGAGTGCTTCTTCCTATGAAACCTTGATACCTGGGCCTCGGATCGTCTAGCCCCCTAGATGTTCTTCTGACGGTGGTAGCCTGGTGGAATTTTTTGTTGGTTTGTGCTTGGTTAGGTAATAGGACAATTCCAAACAATTTCAGGCATAGGTTGTGAAAAGATCAACCCCGGTTTCACCGGAGCGGGGAGTTCCCTCCTAATACACTACAAGAAATGTTTCCTTCCACAAAGAAATTCTCGGCTCGACCGTGGCCGATGAAAAACTTTTTTTCGGGTTCACGCGAAGCTCGACAGGCGTGTGGAAGAAGTAAGATTTCCGATTCCTCGTGAGATGTTGACTCGCCGAAGTTTTTTTAGATTGGGTCCTGGACATCAGTGACTCTAGCGGACCAAACTTTTCAGTCATGCCTCCCTGATTTGAACTCGATAACGTTGTTTGATGCCTCTTTTGTTTAGTCAGGCTCTTGGGTCCCACATGTCAAGCTCACATTAGAGGAATCGTGTGGATGATGGAAATTTTTCCTTGCTTCTTTTGAACTTGATAGTTGCTCGATGCATCTGCCGCTTACTCAGGCTGTTAGGTCCCATGTGTCATCCTCACACTGGAAGAAACGTGTGCAGTATGGTTTTTTTCCTTGGCTTGTGCCTCCCTGATATGAAATCGATAACGTTGCTCGATTTATCTACTGTTAATCACGATGCTTTGTCCCACATGCCCGCCTCCCATTCGAAGAATCGTGTGTATGATGGATTTTTTCCTTCACTCCCGCTATCTTGTTACGAACTTGATAGCGCTTCTAGATGCATCCACAGTTTAATCACGAAGCTGGGCCCCACATGTCATCATATCATTAGAAGAAATGTGTGCATGATAAATGTTTTCCTTGGCTCGTGCCTCCTTGATTTGAACCCAATAACATGTGTATGATGAAATTTATTCATTCGCTCGCGCTACCCTGTTCCGAACTTGATAGCGCTGCCAGATCCTTTAATCGCGGAGCTAGGCCCCACGTGTCATCCTCTCATTAGAAGAAACATGTGTATGATGGAATTTTTTCTCTTGGTCACGCTTCCATGTTAACTTGATAGCGTTGCTCGCTGCATCAGCCGTTTATTCAGACTGATGGGTTCCATATGTCAGCCTCATATTATAAGAATGGATTGTATTATGGTTTTTTGCCCTCGCTCCTGCTACCCTGTTCCGAACTTGATAGCGCTGCTAGATACATCTACCGTTTAATCATGCAGCTGGGCCCCACATGTCATCCTGTCATTAGAAGAAACATATGTATGATGGATGTTTTTCCCTCGGTCATGCCTCCGTGTTAACTTGATAGCATTGCTCGGCGAATAATCTTCTTATTTAGACTGGTGGGTCCCATATGTCAGCCTAACATTAAAATAATCGTGTGTATATGATTAAATTTTTATCTTCTCTAGCGCTACCGTGTTCCTAACTAGATAGCGTTGCTCCACGAATCTGTCGTTTGGTCACGTAGATGGGTCTCACATGTCAACATCTCATTAGAAGAACGTGTGTATGTAGGAATTTTTTCTTGCTCGCGCCTTCGTGTTTTGAACTAGGCAACGTTGCTTGATGCATCAGCCGTTTAGACATGCTGGTGGGTCCCCGTGTCAGCCTCTTATTAGAAAGAAACGTTTGCATGCTGGAGTTTTTCACGCTCGCTCCTCCTTGTTTCGAACTTGGCAACATTGTGTGATGCATCAGCCGTTTATACAAGATGGTAGGTCCCACATGTCAGCCTCTCATTAGAAGAAACGTGTGCATGATGGACTTTTTTCTCGCTCGTGCCTCCCTGTTTCGAACTTGGCAACGTTCCTCGATGCCTCCTCTGTATTAGGTCTTTCTAGTGGGACCCATATGCCAGCCTTCTCTGTAGAGGACACGTGTGTATGTTGGACATTTTTCGGTTGCCTCCCCCGGTTTGAGCTTTGTAACAATGCTGGGTTCCAGATGTCATCCTTCTGTGCGGAAAAATGTGTATGCTGCAAAACAATATACAAGTACGACAGAGATTATATATATTGATAAACCTAGGATTCTAATGAACTCTATTAATCTATACTCTATTCCTGGGTCCCACATATCATCATTAGTATATAATAACTATAATTGCCACAACCACTATTTTGACCTTGGTACTTTGCTGGGAACCACATGTCAGCCTTCTCTGTGCACGAAACATGTCTATGCTGGGTCCCACATGTCAACCTCTATTTGAAAGAAACGTGTGTATAGTTGGACTATTTTTTCGGATCGAGTCCGTGCTAGATGCAACAACCGTTTATCTGGGTCTAGATGCCACCCTTAGATAACAAAAAATGTTAATCTATACTCCATCGCTGGGTCCCACATGTTAGCCTTATAGTATATAATAACAGAAATTGTCACGATCACTATTTTGACTTTGGTATGTTGCTAGGTCCCACATGTCAGCGTCGCTATGTAGGAAACGTGTCTATGTTGGGTCCTATGTGTCAGCGTCTATTTGAAAGAAACATAGTATATATGTTGGAATCTTTTTTAGGGTAGAGTCCACTGTTCTGACCTTGGCAACATTGCTAGATGCAACATCAGTTTATCTGGGTCCCAGATGTCAGCCGCAGAGTACAAAAAAGTTTTTTTTGCGAGTAGAGTACAAAAAAGTTGATTCTATAATAACACAAATTGCCTAGGATTTGAACTCGAGACCTCAGCAGCGGTCAACCACGTGCCTTGCCACTACGAAAGAAATAGTTAATACAATAGAATTTTTAGACGGTACTGCTATAACTTACGAAAAATTTCCCTTAAAAGACTTTCTTTGACCATTTTTATCTCCCATCAAATAATAAGGTTGCGCTCTTGGCAACTGACCTAATAAATGCTACATAATGCATAATTTCTACACAAAAATGCCACATAATGGAGTAGTTTCTTAAAAACATGGGTAGGCAGAATTTTTTTATTTTGGGAGGTGGGGGCAATGCCCAAAAGGCTGAATTAAAAAGAGATTGGCTATTCTACATGGGCCGAATTAAAATGTTTAGGGCTATGAGCCATGGGCTCCTTGCTCAAATTTCTCTAAGCTGTGGTCAACAGTCCCCTGATCCCAAAAAGGCAGAATTTAAATATTCTGGGCTAAAGAGGGTCCGAATGGGATTAAATTTCTTCTCCTGGTATATAAAAATTGCATTGTGTTGTGGCTCAGCTGGATACGTAGAAAATCCCTCTGAGAGGGAGGGGGAAAGAACGATAATTATTGTTGGCAGATATTCATGTAAAATTCAGCAGTACAAAATAAGATCAAAAAATTATCGACAGATTCACAGTTTAGATTTAGCAGCACTAGAGCAATTCGTTAGCATTACAAAGTGATCAATTCAGCAATAGAGACACTGAAATAAAATATCAGTATAAAAAGAATCAGTTCTTCTTTCAGCTCTAAAACCTTATCGCGCGATCAGTGTGCCCTTTTCTCCAAACACACTCGGCGATTAGAGCATGCAAAACTGACGGTCAAGTCTGCTTTGAGTACGTTTTTCTCACATCAATGCCTGTGTCACCCCCGCATGCAACCCAAAATTCCCATGTCACATCTAGATTGTGACAAGGCCATGTTTCAAAAGAAAAGCAAGACTTTCGACTACGCTTGATTTAAAAAAGTACCAGTACATCAGTATTAGTTCCACAAAATACTTTAGTAATATGTCGTGGTGGTGGCACGACAGATGCCATGGGTAGGCTTAAGTTGGGGGCCGAATGGGTGCTTGTGGTCACCGGGGAGGTAGTGCACAGTCGAGCTATGCACGAAGAATAAGAAGAACTCTCCACACTTAGCGATTTTGATTGATACGCGATGATTACAAGTGCTCCTTGAGCTGTATGAACTAGGGTTCAGTGCACTAGTTCCCTACTCGGTCCAACCTCTGGTCCAACCTTCCGTCCAACTACAGCTATGCCCTTCCTTATATAGGCAGTGCTAGCTATCTTGTACCCCTTTGGGTTCTAAGGTTTACTGTTTAGATCTTGGTCCCTATAATGTGGGTTGGGTCATGGGATTTCCCTAAGCCCAATGGCACAGTCCACAAATCTTGACAGCTAACGGTCTTCTGGTACACTGCCTCCTGTTCCTTTTGGCGTCACGATGTAACTTTGTACGTCAGCGTTTTCTTTGGGTGTCACCCGGCTCCTTTTGTGTCACCCGGCGTCGCCCTTCTCTTTTGAACATGCTTTACCATGGTTCCTCCCGAACCTTACTCGGAAAGGTTCCACGCGTCCTATTTAAATCGGCCCTTCCTCGGTAGACTCGGCTCGTCGATTCCTGTAAGAATAACAACTTTGTCTTATGCGGGCCGACATAGTTTATATGTCGGCCTCTCATGTGTAACACCCCAGTTTTAGTTAATCTGTATTAGGGTTTGTTTTATCCATCATAAGCATCATCTCTATTAATGCATGCAATAAAGAATAAACAAAACCCTAAAACCCTCGCTTTTCCCTCTCTTTCTATTTGCAAATAAATTCAAATAGGTTTTGAATTTTTAAAAGTATCAAAGTGTATGGGTCCCAAATTGTCTAAAGGGGTTCCTACAATATTTTATATATTTTGAAAACCCTCTGGTACTTTTGAAATAACTCAAAAAAGATTCAAAATAGAAATACAAAACAGATTTTGAAATCAAAAAAAGAAAAGCTTTTGTAAATAAAAAGAGCAACCAGTGCTTATAGGCCGGCCCAACTGTCGTCTCCTCTCTGCCACCCACCCGCACAGCAGCCAGCACCCTCCGTGGCCCAGGAGAAGCCCACCCGGGACCATACCTCTTCACTGTCGTCTTCCTCGCGAGGAAGCTCCTCCGTGTCGCCGCATCGGCCGCTTGCCGCCGCCATGATGCGCGCCTCGCGCCGCGATGACCTCCACCGCCTAGAGTGGAGATAAGGTCGCCCCGCACCATGTTCCTCTTCTCCTCAACCTCTCACTCTCCCCCAGTGCCTCTCTCTCTGTCCCTATTTTCCTCTAGACCGAACCCTAGCCGCCGCAGTCGTTGTGCGCTGCCGTGGTTCTGGCCTGCCCCGTGCCTCTCCGATACTCCCTTGAGCTTCACCTCGTCTCCAGCAACCTCCCTTCAGAAGGAATCGAGGAGAACCGCTCGGAATCGCCTGCATCTCCATCGGCTTCCCCGCGGACGACCAAGCTCCGCCGAGACAGTGCCGTCGACCCTGACCCCCTCCGGCCCTGCTGACAACCGCGTCACGTCAAGGGTAAGCTGCCGGTCGTCCTGGACCCCTCTGTTTCTTCCCTCTCGCTTTCTTCTGCGCCCGCGCCAAGCTTCACCCACCGCCGCTGTCGGGCATGTCCACTGCCGGTGCTCCGATGACCAATAGATGGCGGCGCGACCACCGTTAGCCTCCCCGTGCTCCGTTCGTTCAAACACGCGCAAAACCGCTTCCCCTCGAGCCCTCCACCGCCGTCCCCTTGCCATTCTATGGCTCACCGGTGTCGTGACGTCACGGTGACATCACCGCGCACGGGTCAGCGCGGTCAAAGACGCCGCGGGTCCCTTTTGCCCACGTGGCTGCTGAGGTGGCTCAAGGCCCATCAGTCAGTCACTGCGGGTAGCCTCTGGATCGGTGTATAAAGAATAACCCCCCCAGCTGTTGTCATAATGATGTAATAAATGTTTTAATAATTCCAGAAAATGATTTTAAACTTGTAAATTCAATATCAAATGATTTATAAGTCAGAAAAATATGAATAATATATTAAAATGTTCAGAAAAATGAAACCTAGCTATCTAAGCTATAATCATGCATTGTTCAATAACTCAAATGACAAGTTTAATTAGAGAACTTATCAACCCCTCTCATATGATTCTGGAGTTTTCCCGAATTAGGGTTTCTACCCTTCGGAACCCCGATTAAGTTGTCGAGCATGCCTTAGGGTTACATTTCAATGCAATTTAACTTGTCATATCATCATCCTTGCTCTTGCATTGCATCGATGCCATGTGTTGATTGTTTCCCCCTTTCTTTCCGGTATTTGGTTCTTTCCGGTAGAATACGAGATCGAGATCGAGATCGAAGACCGAGGAAAACACCGTCGAAGATCAAAGATCGACGAACAATACTTGACCAACTGTAACCAAGTCAAGTACAAGCTTCCGAAGATTTGCTTCTCTGTTATCAACTGGCAAAGGCAAGCATAGCCCCACCATGATATAATCCTATGATTTCGAAAGCATTTCAATTCTTGCCATGATGCATACGATTCTACTATGGTCTTTTATCGATAGATAGAGTGCCCTATCTTTTGCATACTCCATTTGAGATTATATTACTTGATCCACTGTGTCACATCCCAAGATTTTCCAAATCTTGTTATGTGAAAAATAAATGAATAAAATAAAACTTTGTTGATTTTCAGGGTGAGAAGAAACTTTTTGATTCCAATTGGAAACCCTCAAACCTATTTGATCAAATAAAATCCTAAAGGGATTTAAAAAAGATAAATAAACAATAAAGTTAAAAATAAGTGAAATTACTATTTTTTGGATCTTTTAATAAAAAGATTTGGTTTTCAAATGAAAAGGTAGAAATATAAATAAGGATTATTTTATAGAGCCAAATTAAACCCTGGCCAAGCTTTTGAAATAAAATGTTTTGTTTTGATTAAAGGAGTAAAAGGTTATTTAAACAAAATAATGAGGATTTGTTAATATCCAATTTTATTAAAATTAAAGGTTTTACCATTTTTTTTTCAACATCAAAACTTGTTAAATTATTTTAAACAAGTTTTCCAAGTATTTTGTATTTCAAATAAAACCTACTGATTTGGTTTTCAAATGGAGATTTTAAATAAAACAAATCCTATTTGAATTAATGATTAATATCTATTTTATTTAATTATTAAATAGATCCTAAAAAGAATAAAAATATTATTTTATTTTTGGACTTTGGTTTTGAGTTGTTAAACAGAACTAAACTCAATACAAAGTGTGGTGGAAGTTTGATTTGATTTGAGTGTTTGAATTGTTGTTTGAATTTCAAAACAGAAAATCAAATGGAAAAAGGAAAAAGATTCAGTACAAAAAAAATATGAAACGGACTCGACCCAACCAGGCCAGCCCAACTAAGGCCCAGCAGCCCACCTCACCCTCTCCCCCGAAGCGTTTTCTCTCACACACGAAACAACCCGCGCAGTGAATGACAATCGGGACCCACTCCTCCTCTCTCCCTCTCGCTGACGCTAGGCCCCACCGCCAGCTCACCTTCTTCCTCACCCACGTGATGACCACGCTGGCCGTTTCTGCTTGTTAATCCTCGGATCAATTCGCGTAATCACGCCAGTAATTCCTCCCCTCATTTACTCTCATTTAAGCATCCCCCTCTCCCCCCATTTCCCCAAACCAGCGCCACCAGAGAGCCACCAGGCTGCTCTAATTCCCTTTTGCACCATCGCGGCTCCGACGCACTCCGGCGACAAATACGGTGAGTACACGCCGCCCCCTCCTCTTTGGTTCACGCTCACTGGATCTCCATCACTTTGCGCATCCACTAACCCTAGCCACACTTCTTCTAGTGACCCAGAGCGTCGGCAACCACCTCGACTAAGCGCCG
The DNA here is from genome assembly GCA_916181665.1 of Avena sativa. Classification (NCBI taxonomy): domain Eukaryota; kingdom Viridiplantae; phylum Streptophyta; class Magnoliopsida; order Poales; family Poaceae; genus Avena; species Avena sativa. The sequence goes on from OV702296.1 coordinate 206,361,337, forward strand.
CCACGGTCTGCTTCAACTCCAGTGAGCAATAGCCGATAAACCAGCGCGCCCCTTTCGCTCTGGTGAATTCTTTCACAACCTAGGCAACCTTGTGCACCCTCCTGACACATTTACTTGATCAGTTGCGACCCAGACGCTCGCCTTCGACCACGGCCATCCGTACCCGTGCCAGAAAGCAACTCCGGCGAGAGATTGCCGACCTGTCCGTGCGCCCCCTGTCCTGCGACAACCACGTTGAGCATCAGCAAGCTTCGGCGATTATGGTGAGCTACCCCTCTGTTCCCCTTGCTTCCTAAATCACCGACGACCGCACCGTCTGAGCGCGCCGCCGCCAACCACCGCCGCCAGCGCCGCCACTTTGTGGTCAAATAGATCAGGGCCATTCGATTTAGATCGGACGCGTAGAAATAGGTGACTTAAGCGAAAGGGTAAGAACTGATCTGTGCCGCACAATCTCATTTTAATCCAACGCCTCTCAACGCTTGATCCGCACGAACCGTTATCGTCCAAGGAGAAACAGCCACGTGGCCAGTCTGTTTGATTTAAACAGAAATTGATCTATTAGTTTTCCAATTTTGAAAAATCCATAACTTTTGATCCACACGTCCAAAATTTTCAAATTTTATATCAATATAATCAGTGCAGCAAGCCCTAGCCAACCATGCCTTTTGTTTAGTAAAATTCTTCTGGTAAAATGTTTGTTTTTGCAGAAACATATGTATACTTGTTTAGGTTATAAAAATTGTTCAAAAATAATTTTTGGGATAAAATCATTTACAAATGGTGTGTTTTGAACCTACAGACTTTAGGAAACACTTTGTGGATTCAAAAATGTATTTGGAGAAACAAAAGAATGAATCTTTGATTTAAAACCAATTCTAGTTAAATAAAAATATGGTTTATTTATTAAAAATGGTTTTGGAAGAAAACCTTTGGGAAATGTTTTGTTTTAAACTCTCTGACCCCAAACACCAAGTTTTATGGTTTGAAAACATATTTTGTGAACCCTATAGATTAATGCCTTAGTAAAAACATTTCTACACCACATAAAATGATACCTTGTTTTGAAAATGGTTTATGAAGTGAAATCTTTTGCAAATGACTTTGCCACTTTACAAAATGACCATTAGGTGTTTTCAAATGTTTATGACCCATTAGGAACCACTTTTTCAAATAAAACAATCTCTTGCATGCTTGCATGTATTGTTTTGTTTATTATTTTATGTGATGAAATCTTTGAATGGTAGATTGAAATATTGTTTGCTTGATTGAATTGTAGTGACTTGAAGTGTGTGAACATTGCAAATATCAAGGGTGAACTTATACTCTCTACCAAAAAGGCAAGTGATGCTTCATACTTTTGTCCCATTACTTTCACTATGCATTAGTGATTTTTCTAAGTAAAACTTGCATGGAATTTTTGCTAAAGTATAAACCATGCTATGGGAAAACCTAGTAGATGAAACCTTAGTAAAATTTCCTAAGTTAAGATTGCTACTACTGTCATGCTTAGCTTAGCTAATAGAAAACAAGGGTGGAATATATATTCACAATATGGAAAAATTTCTAAGTCCGAGGACTTGTGTTTTGTGTAATAAAACAACTAAGAGAATGAATCACCTGGGTGGAATGGAAGGAATGGTTTGTGTTGAGTGGTTCACAAGGCCCATTTTTATGGTTTACCTTGTGTATCTCACTTGTGGATGGCCACCCAGGAACAAAGAGATTTGAGATGTCAAATGTTGAGAAGCTTCAAGTGCAACCACTTGGCATTATGGGCTCTGCCTGGATCATATAGGTTGCAAGAACTTAGCCATATGGACAGTTGGTGGTCGGATTTGATAGGTTGGAGCGCGTCCATTTTGGTCTAAGGGAAGGCTTCTGAAAGATCTTGTCTTGGTGAAACCAAGTCTTGTGGGGAAAGTGCACCACCTCTGCAGAGTGTAAAATCTAAGTACTTAGCCATGTCCCTGGCAAAGGACAATTTGAGCATCAAGACATGGAAGCTATCAAGAATCTCATCATCCAAATTTCTAAATTAAAAACTTGTGGTTGAACAAGGGTTAAAGGATCTTCAATCTTTGATTGGGCGATGCCTTGGGAAAGATTATTTTGTCAAGCAAAAACTTAGTGATTTCAAATGACATGAAAAATCTATTTTGAGCAAAGCAAGCCTAAGCTCCACTTAGCCAAATGCATATAGATGATAGACTCCACTATACTACCATAGTATCACTTGCCAATACAATTCAAATGTATTGACCCTTGTGGCTGTAACTTGTTATGTTGCAGGTTTGATTGATTTAGTGAAGTGTGTTGATTAGGATTACAAAGTCTACAACCAACATGTCTGCCTGTGGCACTTTGAAGATGAAGGACCCCATGCTTATAGATATTCTGCTGCAATGTAATGTAATAGCCAAATGAGCTATGAAAGATATAATAAATTATTTTATTCCTGGTTATAAAGTTGTATTATGACCTTTGTTTCTTGATATTACATCTTAACTGTGGATGCTAGATATTGATCCAGGGACTAGCATTACAATCACAGGGATCCTTTTCCTTTACAAAGGAGGGATCTTACAGATGGTATCAGAGCATTGTGTTGCCTGTAGGATTTGTAAACCTAGGATTGGACAAAACCCTTAGAAAAATAGGAGTGGTTTTTGTTCCAAAACCTATTTACAAACAATCTTGTAAACTCTTTCCTCAACCATTTTGGTTTTGATTCTACATCTCATCTATTGCAAACTTGATGGACAAAGCCTACCCCATGGCCAAAGACTTCACCATGTGCAAAGGACTCAACAACTTTAATGACTTCAACATATTTAACTCTAATGACTTCAACATCTTCATCATTTTCACCAAGGACTTCAACCTTGGATGTCACTAAGGACTACAAGTGAGACAAGAAATCTTGCCCAAGACTTGAAGACTAAGGAAATACAACTTAAGAGGAACCATCATCACCTTGAAGTTTTGAGACCAAGATGCAAGAAATTCTCTAAGGATACAAAGATCTTGTACATGAAGAATCAACTAAGAAGGATGGAAAGATTTCAAGTGAACCATGTAGATGGACCACCATATCTTGTTTAAGTCAAACACACCAACTTATGTGGTGTAACAAAAATATTTTTGTTGTCTAAAAATGTGCTTGAAACTTTGTTGTTTGAGTGGAATGTTTGTTTGTGATTGCTTGCACATTGCTTGTGTGAATTGTGATGTGTGTGATTAGAATTATTCCCTTAGAAATCTTTTGCCTATTCTAATCCCAATCCAACCCAAACAGATGACCTCCCCAAGAGACTCCAACATCAAGGTGGATGACACCAACAACAACCAAGAAGACAACATGAGAGAACAACTACTAGCAAACCAAACCCAGTTGAGCCAAGTGACAACTCAGCTTTTAGCCAACAACAATGGATAAGACCCAGCCATACAAAGTATTTTGAAACTTCAATCCCAATTGTTGCAAGGGATGGCCACTCAAATGATCAACATTGGAGACAACTCTTCCAAAGGAGTTTATGACAACAAGGATGACAAAGGTGTTATTTTAGAAGGAACCAAAGCCTGCAATATTTGTGGAGACAAGGATCACACTTCCAAGGAGCATGGAGATCAATGCCCCAATTGTGAAGAGAAACATCCAACAAACCAATGCCCCACATCACAAGTGACTTGTTTCCTATGTGAAGGAAATAATCATGTCCCTATCCAATGCCCCATCTATTCCATAATTCAACAAAGGAAACAAGGTGGAGTGCAACAACTAATTGCAGACTATCAAGCCAAGTCTACCAAGAAGGATGAGGACAAAGGAAAATCTTAACTTGTAGCTTCATGCAATATGACCCAATTTAAAGGACCAAAGAAAAGACATATGAATTATCCAAGGAGCAATAGAAGGTCAAAGAAACCAGTAGACATTCCTACCTATGAGATAACATATGAAGATCATGAACTAGAAGCACTCCTAGCTTTGGAGAAACCCAAGAAAAAGAAGGACAAAAGCCATGTGCAATGTTACACTTGCAAAGAAATGGGACACTATGCCAACGAATGCCTAGAAAAGAAGAAGAACCAAAGAAACAAACAAGAGGCAATGATACCAAAGGAAAAGAAAGATATCAACCAAGTGATGTGTTTCAAATGCAAGGAGCTAGGCCACTATGCAAACCACTGTCCAGAAAAGATGAAGCACAAGATAAACCAGCCTATGAAGGATCTCAGCCTTGTCACATGTCTCAAGTGTGAAAACAAAGGACACTATGCAGATGTTTGCCTAGAGAAGTTTCCCCAGGATCCCAAGAAGGCCAATATGTAATTTAGCTGGAAATTTTTTAAGGGTGGTGGTACCCTAGATGCTTTAAGCCAATTTGTAACCCTAGCCTTCCCAAATCTCGGGACGAGATTTATTTTAAGGGTGGTAGCCTTTCACATCCCAAGATTTTCCAAATCTTGTTATGTGAAAAATAAATGAATAAAATAAAACTTTGTTGATTTTCAGGGTGAGAAGAAACTTTTTGATTCCAATTGGAAACCTTCAAACCTATTTGATCAAATAAAATCCTAAAGGGATTTTAAAAAGATAAATAAACAATAAAGTAAAAAATAAGTGAAATTACTATTTTTTGGATATTTTGATAAAAAGATTTGGTTTTAAAATGAAAAGGTAGAAATATAAATAAGGATTATTTTATAGAGCTAAATTAAACCCTGGCCAAGCTTTTGAAATAAAATGTTTTGTTTTGATTAAAGGAGTAAAAGGTTATTTAAACAAAATAATGAGGATTTATTAATATCCAATTTTATTAAAAATAAAGGTTTTACCATTTTTTTAAAACATCAAAAATTGTTATATTATTTTAAACAAGTTTTCCAAGTATTTTGTATTTCAAATAAAACCTACTGATTTGGTTTTCAAATGGAGATTTTAAATAAAACAAATCCTAGTTGAATTAATGATTAAGATCTATTTTATTTAATTATTAAATAGATCCTAAAAAGAATAAAAATATTATTTTATTTTTGGACTTTGGTTTTGAGTTGTTAAACAGAACTAAACTCAATACAAAGTGTGGTGGAAGTTTGATTTGATTTGAGTGTTTAAATTGTTGTTTGAATTTCAAAACAGAAAATCAAATGGAAAAAGGAAAAAGATTTAGTACAAAAAAAATATGAAACGGACTCGACCCAACCAGGCCAGCCCAACTAAGGCCCAGTAGCCCACCTCACCCTCTCCCTCGAAGCGTTTTCTCTCACACACGAAACGATCCGCGTAGTGAATGACAATTGGGACCCACTCCTCCTCTCTCCCTCTCGCTGACGCTAGGCCCCACCGCCAGCTCACCTTCTTCCTCACCCACGCGATGACCACGACGGCCGTTTCTGCTTGTTAATCCTCGGATCAATTCGCGTAATCACGCCAGTAATTCCTCCCCTCGTTTAGTCTCATTTAACCAGCCCCCTCTCCCCCCATTTCCCCCAAACCAGCGCCACCAGAGAGTCACCAGGCTGCTCTAATTCCCTTTTGCACCGCCGTGGCTCCGACGCATTCCGGCGACAAATACGGTGAGTACATGCCGCACCCTCCTCTCTGGTTCATGCTCACTAGATCTCCATCACTTTGCACATCCACTAACCCTAGCCACACTTCCTCTAGTGACCCAGAGCATCGGCAACCACCTCGACTGAGCGCCGCCATGGTCTGCTTCAACTCCAGCGAGCAATAACCGACAAACCAGCGCGCCCCTTTCCCTCTGGTGAGTTCTTTCACAACCTAGGAAACCTTGCGCACCCTCCTGACATGTTTACTTGATGAGTTGCGACCCAGACGCTCACCTTCGACCACGGCCGTGCGTACCCATGCCAGAAAGCAACTCCGGCGAGAGATTGCCGACCCGTCCGTGCGCCCCCTGCCCTGCGACAACCACGTTGAGCATCAGCAAACTTCGGCGGGTGAGCTACCCCTCTGTTCCCCTTGCTTCCTAAATCACCAACGACCGCACCGTCTGAGCGCGCCGCCGCCAACCACCGCCGCCAGCGCCGCCACTTTGTGGTCAAATAGATCAGGGCCATTCGATTTAGATCGGCCGCGTAGAAACATGCGACTTAAGAGAAAGGGTAAGAACTGATCTGTGCCGCACAATCTCATTTTAATCCAACACCTCGCAACGCTTGATCCACACGAACCGTTATCGTCCAATGAGAAACAGCCACGTGGCCAGTCTGTTTGATTTAAACAGAAATTGATCTATTAGTTTTCCAATTTTGAAAAATCCATAACTTTTGATCCACACGTCCAAAATTTGCAAATTTTATATCAATAGAATCAGTGGAGCAATCCCTAGCCAACCATGCCTTTTGTTTAGTAAAAAGCTTCTGGTAAAATGTTTGTTTTTGCAGAAACATATGTATACTTGTTTAGGTTATAAAAATTGTTCAAAAATGATTTTTTGGGATAAAATCATTTACAAATGGTGTGTTTTGAACCTATTGACTTTAGGAAACACTTTGTGGATTCAAAAATGTATTTGGAGAAACAAAAGAGTGAATCTTTGATTTAAAACCAATTCTAGTCAAATAAAAATATGGTTTATTTATTAAAAATCGTTTTGGAAGAAAACCTTTGGGAAATGTTTTGTTTTAAACTCTCTGACCCCAAACACCAAGTTTTATGGTTTGAAAACATATTTTGTGAACCCTATAGATTAATGCCTTAGTAAAAACATTTCTACACCACATAAAATGATACCTTGTTTTGAAAATGGTTTATGAAGTGAAATCTTTTGCAAATGACTTTGCCACTTTACAAAATGACCATTAGGTGTTTTCAAATGTTTATGACCCATTAGGAACAAGTTTTTCAAATAAAACAATCTCTTGCATGCTTGCATGTATTGTTTTGTTTATTATTTTATGTGATGAAATCTTTGAATGGTAGATTGAAATATTGTTTGCTTGATTGAATTGTAGTGACTTGAAGTGTGTGAACATTGCAAAGATCAAGGGTGAACTTATACTCTCTACCAAAAAGGCAAGTGATGCTTCATACTTTTGTCCCATTACTTTCACTATGCATTAGTGATTTTTTTAAGTAAAACTTGCATGGAATTTTTGCTAAAGTATAAACCATGATATGGGAAAACCTAGTAGATGAAACCTTAGTAAAATTTCCTAAGTTAAGATTCCTACTACTATCATGCTTAGCTTAGCTAATAGAAAACAAGGGTGGAATATATATTCACACTATGGAAAAATTTCTAAGTCTGAGGACTTGTGTTTTGTGTAATAAAACAACTAAGAGAATGAATCACCTGGGTGGAATGGAAGGAATGGTTTGTGTTGAGTGGTTCACAAGGACCATTTTTATGGTTTACCTTGTGTATCTCACTTGTGGATGGCCACCCAGGAACAAAGAGATTGGAGATGTCAAATGTTGAGAAGCTTCAAGTGCAACCACTTGGCATTATGGGCTCTGCCTGGATCATATAGGTTGCAAGAACTTAGCCGTATGGACAGTTGGTGGAAGGGTTTGATAGGTTGGAGCGCGTCCATTTTGGTCTAAGGGAAGGCTTCTGAAAGATCTTGTCTTGGTGAAACCAAGTCTTGTGGGGAAAGTGCACCACCTCTGCAGAGTGTAAAATCTAAGTACTTAGCCATGTCCCTGGCAAAGGACAATTTGAGCATCAAGACATGGAAGCTATCAAGAATCTCATCATCCAAATTTCTAAATTAAAAACTTGTGGTTCAACAAGGGTTAAAGGATCTTCAATCGTTGATTGGGAGATGCCTTGGGAAAGATTATTTTGTCAAGCAAAAACTTAGTGATTTCAAATGACATGAAAAATCTATTTTGAGCAAAGCAAGCCTAAGCTCCACTTAGCCAAATGCATATAGATGATAGACTCCACTATACTACCATAGTATCACTTGCCAATACAATTCAAATGTATTGACCCTTGTGGCTGTAGCTTGTTATGTTGCAGGTTTGATTGATTTAGTGAAGTGTGTTGATTAGGATTACAAAGTCTACAACCAACATGTCTGCCTGTGGCACTTTGAAGATGAAGGACCCCATGCTTATAGATATTCTGCTGCAATGTAATGTAATATCCAAATGAGCTATGAAAGATATAATAAATTATTTTATTCCTGGTTATAAAGTTGTATTATGACCTTTGTTTCTTGATATTACATCTTAACTGTGGATGCTTGCTATTGATCCAGGGACTAGCGTTGCAATCACAGGGATCCTTTTCCTTTACAAAGGAGGGATCTTACACACTGCTCCTAGCATAACTAGGTTTGGCGTGTGTGCACTGCTAGAGCTTATATTTGTGCCTTGCTTATCCATCCTTAGCTGTTGAGTCTGGTTCATCCAGATGATGTATCAGATACAGATAATCTAGTATGACAGGAGAACGTGGTAAGATGAGATCAGTGATATGAGATTAAACATGCTAAGGCTTGTATGGGAGGCCACGGTGGGATGTGGTTTTTCTAGTCCCATGCTCGCCACCCTTAAGACCCTAGGTTTTTGCCTCTTGAACCAAGACGAGCGTACAACCACACGGGGTAAATGGGGACCCCATGATTCACTAACTTGCCTAGTAGATTCCACGAGTCACATAGTTCGGGTGTTCCATTCGACATACGCATTGAAAACGTTTTCGAAAGAAGGAGGTGAAGGAGGTGCATTCATAACAGGTAGGGAAGCGTGGCCGCGGTTGCTTGGGGTTGATGGCGCCCCTGGTAAACCAACCTCACCTCACATATTTAAGTACCGACTTCGGGATTTGACCCTTTACGGTGGAACCATACTTATTGCGTGACTCATGGTCTTAGCGAAAGCAAGGTAAAGGTCGTGTCCAACCACACCCTCTGCCGGCCTTCCAAGGAAGAGGGCTAATCATTATGGAATTAAGAGTCGGTTGGTACGTGTGGGTAAAGTTGTACACGCCTGCAGGGTAATAATCTTTCGGAAAGCCATATCCACGGTTATGGACGACTTGGGAACGGATGGGAGATCATAGAGAACATGAACCTAATCATAAAACTTGGCAACTAATGTTTGATAAGGATGCTTCCTCATGGGTACGAGGGGGTGATCCTAGTTGGTGGATGATGATGACTTGGTTGATATCAAAAGATGATGATCAATACTTCGGAGATGTTGCTCTCTTATACCCTTTTAAAATACTCTGATTAGACGAGATTCTTCTCCCTCTCTTGTTTTATAAAGAAAGATGGCTTTTCACAAAACAACTCCACCAGCCAGAAGTCTTGCGGAGTACACCCTGTACTCACCCTTGCTTTGTTGATACTTTTGGCAGAGTAAGTGTTCCCTAAAGATCAGATTGGTACTACATCGACATCGACGAGTAGCTTGGCCGGCAGCCTGGAATCTATGGGCTGGGACGTCATCGTTATGCTTCAGGCCTCTTAGGCCATTTGTTAAGTTTGCTATACTTAATAGCATAATTTGCCTTCCGTTGTTTGATGTTTGTGGTCAGTGACCTCTGCTTGTAATAATTTGGTTCTCTGCTCAGTTATGAGCTTGCTGTAATAAATTTTGTGTTGTAGGGTCACTGTTGTGTCGTAGGGTCTAGGATTTGTTTAGCCATGATCCCGGGGGTGTCACATCATGCTTCTCTTACCCGACCATTCTTACCCGGCCTGGTTCTTTCTTTACTCGGAGCTTACCAAGCTGTGCTATGTTTCAACTCTCGTGACCCTACCGGAGGTTATCCCCCCGACATTAGTTCCCGAAGCTGGTGAGGTCTAGCAGTTCAAGCTGTTAGGCGTCTCCAGGTTCCTTTAATGTGATTGGAACTCATTTTTTGTCTTTATTTGTTGCAATCTTTCACCTTGTCGGGTCTGTCTGACAGTTTTTGGATCCACTCTTTGAGTTCTTGGCTCATTTTTGCCTCGAGCCGAGTCACTTTGGCCAATTCCGAGTCATTTTCAGCGTGCTTCAGTCACTGACAGCTTGTAATCATGATTACTTGCCTCAAATTTTGTTCCAAGCTCTGGCGGCACAGTGACGGCTGCGCAGTTATTCCCCGTCACTATGGAAGTCCCATCGGCATGCGCCCCTTGTCCTTCCTTTCATGACGTGGCACAGGATTTTTCGTGTATCTTTGGCTACGTGGCGCCTGCTTCTCTTCTCTTTCCATTCCACCATGGGTCCGCGTTGTTCCAAATCTCTTCCAATGCCGGAGGAGACTGAATTTATGAAACTCATGGACGCTCGTGATGGCGCTGATGGTGCTGTGGAGCAGGAGGCTCTCGCCAGCGAGCGCGGTGGCTGGGAAGGCTTGGAGGTCTCCACCGAGGAATTGGAATGGCCCTGCTCCACCAGGCGCATTCCGCTGCAAGTGGATTGCCGTCTCCCCGCTGGTGAGATCTCTCCTAAGCCCGATGCTAATGAGTGGGTGGTTTTCCTTTCTCACTTTGAGAGCGGTTTTGCTCTTCCAGTGAGCACCTTCTTCTCCTCATTTCTCTCCACCTTCCATTTGCAAACTCATCATCTGCCAACGCCATTGGCTCTCTTTCTTGCTTTATTTCTGCCTGCGAGGCTTACCTCGGGATTTGGCCTACAGTTCTTCTGTGGGCCAAATATTTTAGCTTCAACGTTCAAGTTGTTCCCCATCCTGGTGCTCCTTGATCCGATAAGAGGCCAACCCGGTGCGGTGCAGCTAGTATCATGCCCAGGAGAGATTCCATTTTCCCTTGGGTTACTGGTATTGATTCTTGCAAGAAATGGCATAGGACTTTCTTCTATGTCAAAAACAACGGATCCACCGATAACATCCGGCTCCCCCTTTCTCGAACGAGGTCCCGAACAAGAAGTTCTGGCAGCTTGACCCACGTGACAAAGACGCTGCAGTGAACGAGGCTAACGTGATCTTGGAAAGGTTGCTGTCGCCGAATAAGCATTTTCATCGTGCCGAGAGGGACCTCATGTGCACCTTCATCTCACGTCGGGTCAGCCCCATCCAAGCTAGGATCCATAAGATGTGCTTTATGAGTGGCTCCCATGATCCCACTCGGCACTCTACCAAGGAGCTCTCCCATGACTCCATTGATCACCGAGTAAGCTCCATCTTTAAACTGATCTGGGCGGACGATTGGGATTGGAGCTGTCCTCCGTTTAGCCGGGTCAAGCCTGTCCCCTGGGTAACTTTTCCGAGTCGTTTTCCTTGCCGAGTAGGCTTCAGCTCTTTTGCCATTCTTAGTCTGGTTTTTGTTACTCATTCTATTTGTCTCTCGCAGAACTTCCTTCACCAGGTTGATGATAGTACTGTCCCTCCCTGCGGTTATAACGGGGATCGCTCCGACTCTGATGAAGTCGAGTATGACCTGGAGTGCTTCATGCCCATCCCGCATGCTACAGCTACTTCAGCTTCAGGTAAGAGTCGATCTCGCAATCCCTTACAAGATTGGTCTGACGATGATGAGGACGATGATTGTACGCTTTTGGAGGTACATGCCTTGCGACCTTAGTCTCCCAACTTATACGAGTAAGCTTGTTATTTACTTATGCAGCTGTCCAGGTACATGACACTCCTTCTCTCGCCGTGGGCGGAGTCGGCAAAATCCCCGTCGCCAAGCCGTAGCGACGCGGAGCCTACTCCAGCACTCAGCCGGCCAAGAAGAGCAAGCCCACTCCGCTAGCTCCTGCTGCCTCTGCTGTTTCCACGCTGGCTGAGACCCGCCAAGACGCTGGGCGCCGAGTCACACGCCGAGTCACCCGTGACCCAGTCGTCACCGGGTATGTTTTTATACTCTGCTTTCATTGTTCTTTCATTTTTGTCACTTTTGTTCTCTTATACATGTATTGTTGTTTTCAGCGCCGCACCTTTGTCGGCGAACCAGGCTGCTTCTAGCATTGCCTCGCCGCTAAGGCCTGCGCCTCCTCCAGCTAATTCGACGGTGCCGAATCCCGTCCGGGTCGAGGCTCCCACTGTTGAAGCTCACTCTTCTCAGTGTCAGTCAGACCCAGTGGATCACTTGGCTAGCACCCCTGGTGCTGGCCGGGAACAATTTTCTGATCTTGGTGCCAGTGACTCTGGCGCCGAGAAACCTTCCACCACGAGTTCCTCTAGCATCATCCCTCAAGCTGGTGCGAATGAACAACTTCCTGATATCTGAGCCAGCAAAACTGCTAAGCCCAGTCAGCCGGCTCCACTTTCTTCTCCAAATCCTCCTGCTCCCTCCAATATTCTCCCAAAGGGCCAGACCCAGCCCAAGGCCTCTGGCTCTGCTCGCCCTTTATCCGGCAAGTCCACCTCCACCAAGTAGACAACGTTGGTCTGCACTCCGGGTACTGCTCCTCAGATCCGGCCCCGACGTTGGCAACAATGCTTGCTTCAACGGGCAAAGCGGTCGAGTCCGCGGCTGCCGGGTTAGGTGATGGCTCTAAGGCTGTTACCCTCCATACTAGTGCCGCTGCGACCCGTGCCAACGTGGGATCTGCCCTGAAAACGGGTCAAGTTCTCACTCGGACGCTCAGCGGGAAAAGCCTTGGTTCGGCTGAGCCTTATGCTTTGGCATGGAATGCAGCAGGTGAGCAGGAGGTCAGCACCCGCGCTGGCAAAAAACTGAAGCTGGGACCCTAGGCCGTATCTGACATGACCCAGCAGGCCAATTCCTTAATGGCCCGCGCCGACGAAGTGAATGACGTAAAGGAACTTCTTACTCTTTTGTATTGTTGAGTATTCCTTTTATACATATCACCTAGTCCCCGAGGTTACTGCCGAGTAATAAACTTATTCGGCCGTAAGCTCTCAATAATCACTTAGTCTTTAAATTTTCACGCCTAGCCTTGCATGCTAGAGCTTCGATCCCTAGCCCTCGAGGTTACTATCGAGTAAGGAACTTACTCGGCTGTAATATTTTAAGCTTTTTTTCCTTATGCCAAATTGGTATGTTAGAGCTTTGATCCCTAGGCCTCGAGGTTACTGTCAAGCAAGGAACTTACTCGACTATAATCTCTTAGACAAGAGTCACTTTTTATCCGGCAGGCTGCTTGACTTGTCCTTTCCTTACTGTCTATTTGCTTTGTCCAGCTTACGCATAACGAGCGCACCAAGCTCTCGTTCTGGCACATCGCAAGCTCGAACTTGTGTATGAGAAACTGCAGACTGACACCCAAGGCCAAGGTAATGCTCTTACTCATCCTTTATTTATTCGGTGTATTTTTTGGTTCATTTTCTCAATCTTTTCTCGCTCTTCTCTCATAGCCTCCACCCAGTCCATCATCGAGGCTCTTCACTCGCAGATCAGCGAGGCCGAGAGTAAGTTTCTTGCCTTATTAATCCGATAGCTGAAGCTTTCTGTTGGTGCTGATAAGTAGTTTGTTCCAAATAAGCAAAGAAGCACCAAGCCAAACTCCATAAGGAGCGAGATGAGGTGACTCGGCTGAAGAAGCTGATGGCGACGTGTCCATGGAGAAGCTTCTCGAATCTGATGTTCCGGCTGATGGCGACGTGTCCATGGAGAAGCTTCTCGAAGCGGTGTCAGAACGGGTCAGGACCCTCAAGTATTGCGGTGTGGACCTTCTCAAGTCGGCTATTCATGCGTTTAGCAAGATCTGGCCGGATGAAGACGCACCTGAACTCATCGAGCCACTTGCTGAGAGATTGCTCCTTACTGAGGATCGGCTGGATCAATGGCGTGAGTCGGCCGGCCGAGCTGCAGCGGACAAGGCTCTCTCCTTCGTACTCTCATGGTACGAGGACATCATCTTGATGTTCTTGCTCGCATCAGAGGAGATGGGAAATGGCTGAATTACCCGGAGCTGATGAAGAAACGCCAGGAGCGAGCTTACGCCATGATCGAGTACACCATGGTGCACGCTTGGTGCGACGAGCCCAGCTTCCTCAACCTTGGCGACCCGCTCATCAAAGTTGCTGATGAAGAGGGTGGAGACAGCGAAGCAACCGAGTCATATGGTCCGGATGACCCGGCCACTAATGCCCCTGACTCAGCAGATGCTCCAAACGACGCTCCTGGATCCAAGGGTGCTCCTCCGAGTCCTTCTGCTTCTTTGGCTAAAAAATACTTGAACTTTTGATTAGATCCCCGGTATGTCGGGTACAGATTTAATATACATTGCACTTTAAGTTTGATTATGCGCCGTTTGATAAGGCTTTATATATTTTTGTTATGTTTTGGGTATCAATCATTCAAGGGAAAGTCCCCGAGTCTCATTTTGCTGTTTCACTTGTCCTTTACTTTGTCCCATGTCTACCTATTTTGGTGTTCGATATTAGAGTCTCAAAGAACTAAGGATATAGTTAGCGGATATGAAACTTGGATCACTTGGCCGAGATTATTCGACACACAGTATAACGTGACCTTCAGAGAGTTAGGAAAAAACTTAAAGCCGGCTCGCATTTCTCCTCTGTACTTATCCGGCGTTCGTGTTTACCCGTCATACATCCTTTCCTCTTGCTTGCCATGACCCATGTTTTTAGACAACAACATAGTCGAAGAGTTGAATTGTTCCAAGAAAACACTACTTGTTTCCGAGATAAACTTCGGGTGTCACGCCAGCCGACATAAAATAATTGAGAGGGAAAACTTAAGGGGTAGTCCTCGAGTCAGTTTTTCGAATCATACCATTTTATTATCAGCACATAGCCGCCATACATGTCTGACACATGAGAGTTCGAGTGATACACGCATTGCTTCTCCTAAGTATAGAAGGGACGAAGTAGCGCCACGTTCCATGGCCTTTTGGTCTCATCTCCTAACCTGTCCGCCTTGTTCTTTTGTGCTTCGCGAGCATCTGTGAGATAATAGGAATTATTGTGCAATGCTTTGCTTATAATGAATGGACCTTCCCATGGGGGCGATAATTTATGCATTCCTGTTGTGCGCTACACCAGCCTTAGCACCATATCCCCTTCTCGAAAAGCACGAGGTTGCACTTTCTGACTATGGTAGCGTTGGAGATTCTGTTGATATATAGAGGATCTGGATAATGCCAGTTCTCTTGCTTCTTCGGGTAAGTCTACTCCATATTCTCAGGCCTCTTTTACCTCGGCTTCTAAATATTTCCTTATCCTTGGCAAGTCATACTCTATGTTGGCAGGCAAAACTCTGCCCCATACACGAGGAAAAATGTCGTATAATCCGTTGATCGATTCGGAGTTGTTCTTAGGCTCCATAATACTGAGGGTAGTTCCTCTATCCAACAACCAGGTGACCTCTGGAGTGGTTCCATTAAGCGGGGTTTTATCCCTGACATAACTAAGCCATTAGCCCGTTCAACTTGTCCATTTGATTCTGGATGGGCAACTGATCCTACATCGAGTCTTATTCGGTGTTTCCCGCAGAAACAATCAAAATCACCTTCAGCAAAGTTCATGCCATTATCAGTGATTATATTGTGTGGGTAACCATATCTTAGGACTATATCCCTTAAGAATGTGACAGCTATTTTACCATCCAATTTTTTGATGGGTTTCACTTCTATCCACTTGGTGACCTTATCAATCATCACCAAAATATGAGTCATGCCTCCCCTTGCTGGTTTGAATGGTCCCACCATATCTAGGCACCATACCGCAAAAGGCCAAGTGATCGGTATAGTCTTTAAATCAGAAGCTTGTAGATGTGACTTGGATGCATAGTGTTGACAACCACAGCATTTTCCGACTAACTCTTGCGCTTGTGCCAATGCAGTTGGCCAATAAAATCCATGTCGGAATTCCTTGACCACCACGCTCTTGATGACGCATGGTGCCCACATTCTCCTTGATGAATATCCAATAAGATCTCCTGGCCTTTCTCTGAGCTGATACAACGCTGCAGTACGCTCGTCACACTTCGCTTGTATAATTCCTTGTTGATTATGGTGTACGCTTTTGCTCTCCGTACTGTTTTCCTTGCCAATGTTTCATCACTCGGCAAGGTCCCATCTTTTAAGTAGTCGAATATTGTCTGTGCCCATGTTGGTATCAGTGGTTTCGGGTCTGCTTCAGCATCAATGTACATTGGCTCCGCCGACATATGCTCTGCTGACATGACCTGAGGAGTCCCCGAGTGTGATTCGGCAGCCCCTGAACTGAGCGGATTAGTCCCCGAGTGACTCGAACCTGCCCCTGAGTCGATATCCATTGGTACCACGTCTGACTCCTGATTCGCTGGGGTAACCCCGATCGAGTCGGATTCTGGTGACGGCTTGATCGATGGTTTCCTAAGGTGTTCCAGCGCTACTCGTGGTGGTATTGCTTGCCGAGACGACCCTAGTATGGATAGTACATCTGCTGCTTCATTCTCTGCTCTAGGAACGTGATGGAATTCGCATCCGTCAAAGTATCCCGAAATTTGTTGCACATGGAAACGATATAATTCCATGTTTGCGTCCAGCGCATCCCAATGTCCAGACACTTGCTGAATCACCAAATCTGAATCGCCGAAACACATGATCCTTTTGATGCCAATCTCTTTGGCCACTTTGATGTCGTGGACGAGTGCTTCATACTCGGCAACGTTGTTGGAAGCAGCAAAATGATTTTGTAACACATACTTGAGTTGATCCCCTTAGGAGATGTGAGCACTATCCCAGCGCCCAGACCCATTTTCGTCTTGGACCCGTCAAAATGCATTTTCCAGTAGTTCGGGTCTGGCAGTGGTGGTTCGTACTGCATTTCCATCCAGTCTACAAAGAAATCTGCAACAACCTGAGATTTGATTGCATCTTGCCTATCATATTGTGAAGTGTATGGTGCTAGTTCCATGGCCCATTTTGCGACTCGGCCGGTGGCATCTTTGCTGCCCAATATATCTGAGACAGGTGCCTCACATATTACCCGGATTGGGTGTTCTTGAAAGTAATGTTTTAGCTTCTTTGCCGCCATATACACCCCGTATGTCATCTTCTGATAATGCGGGTAATTATGTTTCGAGACAGAGAGCACTTTGCTCAAGTAATAAACTGGTCTTTGGACTGATTTGCCCCTTCTTCACGTTCAACCGCTGTTACTGCACTTGTAACTCTGTTGGTTGCAGCGACATAGAGCAACATTGGCTCTTTGGATAGTGGTGACACTAATGTTGGTGCTATTGCCAACATTTTCTTTAATTCATGTAAAGCGCTATCAGCTTGTTGTGTCCATGTGAATTTGTCTGATTTCTTCATCAGTTGATATAGTGGTAGGGATTTTTCACCTATCCGACTAACAAACCTGCTCAATGAGGCCAGGCATCCGACAAACTTCTGGACATTGTTGAGGGTTTTTGGAAATTCCATTCTCTCGATGGCCCTGATTTTTGTCGGGTTAGCTTCAATTCCTTGGCTGGATATAAGGAATCCGAGTAACTTGCCAGCCGAGACACCAAAGGTGCATTTTTCCGGGTTAAGCTTCATCCGGAATCTTCTCAAGTTTGCGAATGTTTGACGCAAATCCTAAATTAGAGTATGAACTTTGTTTGGTTTTTATTACCACGTCATCGACGTATACTCGAATGTTTTTGTCCAATTGATCTTGCAAGCATTTTCGCATGCATCTTTGATATGTTGCACCTGCATTTCTCAACCCAAATGGCATGGTACGATAGCAATAAGCCCCGTACGGGGTGATAAAAGTTGTCTTGATTTGATCATTCGGATTAGTGGTATCTGATGGAATCCAGAATACGCATCCACGAACGACAACAACTCACACCCAGCAGTAGAATCTATGACTTGATCTATCCGTAGCAGGGGAAATGGATCTTTTGGACACGCCTTATTGAGGTTCGTGTAATCAATACATATGCGCCATACCATTGCCACGTTCGGGTAATCTTTTTTCTTCTCGACCAAGACTGGATTTGACAACCAATCCGGTGCAGTACTTCCATGATGAATCCATTATCTAAGAGTCTGGCAATCTCGGTAGCTATTATTTTCCTCCTATCTTTGGCGAAGCGACGGAGAGGTTGCTTCACCGGTTTGGCATCTGGTCTTACATGAAGAGAGTGCTTAGACAGCTCCCTCGGAACTCCTTGCAGATCCTGAGTGGACCATGCAAAGATACCCCGATTCTCACGGAGGAAGCTGGTGAGCTCGCTTTCCTATTTGTCTGTGAGGCCAGCCCCAATGGTAACTGTGCGCTCTGGGAAAGTCTCATCCACCTGTACCTTCTTGGTTTCTTTGGTAGCTTGAAATGACACATTGCCATGCGGGTTGGTGAGTGCCGGCATGGACATTTGTGTTGCTTTGGCCAATGCTGCCACTTCCAACATTTGATTCTTTTCTTGCTCTATGACGAGTGACTCAGCCAGTGAAGATCCGGCTGAGGCACAAGAAATGGATCTTTTGTAGTCCCCTTCAACTGTAATCACCCCACATGGGCCTGGCAGCTTCATCTTTAAGTAAGCAATGTGGGTAGTAGCCATGAATCTTGCCATAGCCGGCCTGCCGAGTAAGGCGTGATATGAGCTGACCAAATCCACTACCTCGAACTCTATAGCTTTAGTGCGACAATTCTCTCTATTTCCAAATAAGACGTCGACCCAGATCTTGCCAATTGGCTCACAGGATAATCCCGGCACAATACCGTGGAAAGTGGTCTTAGTCTGCTCCAGCATGTTCATGGTAATTCCTAACTTGAGCATAGTATCCTTGTACATGATGTTGATGCTACTGCCATCATCGATCAGCACTTTTGAAAACTTGACATTGATATCTGGGCCCACGAACGTTGGATACAAAACTAGAGCATATCCTCCTAGGGTTGGCCTGATCTTGGGGTGATCTTTTATGCTCCAAGTTATCTTTTGCTTAGACCAATGCATGTACTTGGGAATTGCCGGCATTATGGCCTTCACCTCCATCATTTGTCGCCGTTGGATCTTTTTGTCATTAGGCTCTGTGACAAAGACAACATAGCTCTGGTGATGTTCTTTGTACTCATTTCAAGTTCCGTGGCCGACATGAGCGTCTTCACCTCTTGGATTGTGCACCTGGTGAATAGTTTCTCTTCTTTCTTGATTATGATACGTCGGCTGCCTGTTTTCGTATGTGTTATCTGTTCCCACTATCTGAGCATTTCCTCCTGTAAGTGGTGGAGGGGGAGGTGGTGGAAGCTGCTTATTCGGCGAATCCACTCTATCTCCTTTCTAAAACCAAGTGCATTGCCTTGTTGTGTGATTGGCTGGTTTACTCGGACTAGGCGTGTGAAACTTACACGGCTGGTCCAACATCATGTCATAGGTATATATCTATCAGTCCTCATATTGCTTCCTTTGTTCGTATGGCTTTTTGCCATCATTCTTTGACACCCACTGTTGTTGACCACTTGTCCTTTGACGTTGGCTACTTCCAGCATCTGGATGATCCTGACTTATGGCCGCAACCTGAGTCGAACCATATCTGTAGTCTGGCCTTTCGTCTCTTCTCTTGCTTCTGTATTTGGATCTTTCGTGGCGCCTTTGCGACCTGGCAGTGTCATAGATCTGAGTCTCAGTCATCCCGTCTGCCGACATAAGCAGCGGCTGAGTCGGATCTCCTAACGCATACGAATCAACAATTTTCATCGTTTCTACCAGACTTGCCGGCATATCTCTCTGTAACCTTTGCCATAGCACACTTCCATGTACGCATCCTTGTGCAAACCAAGCGATTGCCTGTGACTCGATTACCCCTTCACAAGAGTTGCGCATCATACACCACCTTGTGAGGAATTCCCTATCTGTCTCATTCGGTCTTTGCTTGCACATCGCCAGTTGTTGCGGGCGATTCGGCCTCTTGTAAGTGCTCGTGAAATTGCTCACAAAAGCATCTTGAAAATCGATCCAGCTGTTAATGCTTCCAGGTGGCAAATTGTTCAACTATACCTGAGCTGGTCCTTCTAGCATCTGCGGTACATAACATACTGCCCATCTCAAATTTCCCTGCGTGATCTTCACATCAGTTCCATAATCTATGAGCCAGTCTTCTTCCTTTGTACTTCCATCATACGTTTTTGTCCCTCTGGCCAGCTGGAAATTTGGTACCGGTGGCTCCTTCATGATCCTTGGGCCAAAGCATGACGGACCCTGCGGACCTTGCGATTCAATCAGCTCTACCATCTTTATTCGGTCAAGCTTCCGCCTTGCATCATCCAGCTGAAGGTTCCTGCCTCCGAGTCTAGCTCCCATTGCTTGATACGAGTGATCCGGCAATTCATATCTGTCATTCACCATAGCCAAGTAACCATCATTGTACTTATTTGCGTTTGGGTCAGCAGGCTGTTGAGCTGCCTTTCCTGTGCTTTGCTGTCTTCTTTCGGGTTGAGCTGGTGCATTATTCGGCGCTGGATTTCCTCCTCCTGCCGAGTGAGTTCCACGCCTAGCTTGCGGCGCAAATTTTTTCCCTCCGTTGTCGTTTCTTTGCCCTGCCTGCCTTTCTCGACCTGCATTCTCCTGTTTTTAATTTCCTTGGGCATTATTCCTTCTTGCCCCCTGTGCATGTGTCGGGTTTCCTTGAGCCATTGCCGGATCATAGGTGACCATCTGCTTGTTTCTTCCAGAATCCACACTTTTTTCCTTTCTCGGTCTTGGCACCGCTCCAGGTGAGGATGTCGTATGCCCTGCCGATCTTGCCAGGACAGGAGTCGCCGAGTGAACCAGTGTAGCACCCGCCGGGATCAGGGTTAAACTAACCTCAGATCACCATCTAAGATAAGTTCAACTCCCAAACACGGAAGATCACAGTATGATTCGGTAGCATTACAGAACACAAGGATTCAACAACATAAGTTTAAACTCTTATCAGAGTAAGATATTAGAGTTATTACAAACCAGAGGTCATAGACCCAACATTACATCACGCAGCAAAAGCAAATTATTTGTTCTACACAAGAACTTAGCAAAAGGCCTAAGGAGGCCATAAAAAAAGACGTCCATCCCATAGTCCTCAGGCTGCTACCTGGGACCCCCAACTACTCGTCGATGTCAACGTAGAAGCCACCTTCAGTTGCAACCAGATCCTCTGTATAAAAACAACAATGACGCAAGGCGGAGTACGAGAATGTACTCCGCAAGACTTAGATAACCTAGTATCTACATGCTCTGGCTAGAAAGGCATTCTCTGGATTTTCTTTTGCGGAAAGCAATCATTATTTATAAACAAGAGAGGGAAGAGGCTCGTCTACTCAGAATCTTTTAAAAGGGGATAAGATAGCGACTTCTTCTTCTTGTTCATCACATCTTGGTAACCACCAGCTTCATCAGAACCTCCTATCTAGGATCACCCCCTCAACCCAGAGGAAGCATCCTTAAGCACACGTGGATCAACAAGTTTTACTTAGGTTATAATTCTCTATGATTATCACGTCCGTTCCCAAGTCGTTCATAACCGTGAACACGGCTTTTCGAAAAGATTAATACCCTGCAGGGGTGTACAACTTTACCCACACGTACCAACCGACTCTTAATGCCAATTTATTAGCCCTCTTCCTTGGAAGGCCGACAGAGGGTGGTTGACCACGACCTTTACCTTGATTTCGCCGAGACCATGAGTCACTCCCTAGGGATGGTTCCGCCATAACGGTTCAAGTCTCGAAGCGGACCAAGTAGTGGTGGCGCCGCCCGGGTTTGGTCACCGGAACATCGCCTGCGACCATGTACTGCGGCGGTTGGCGGAGGCGCACGACGAGACGGCGAACCCGAGGGAGTGGGGGAAACGGACAAGGTCCAGGAGGATGGGGAGCTCACCACGAACACGGTGGAGTGGTCGAGGAGGCGAGGGGAGGTCGGGATACGGCGAATCGACGCAGACGAGCGCGGCGGCCAACGAAACTCCGGGCTCGATTCCGACGAGCAGCAGGCTTCCCCTCTTGCGTGCTTGGGCAGGGAGAACGAGGTGAGCGAGGCGAAGCTCAAGGTGGTGTTGGCTGGGCTCGGGGTGGCCGGAGACGGCGAGGATCTCCGGCTAGGGTTCGGCCATGCGAGGTGCAGAGAGGAAAGAGAGCGCGCGAGGGAGAGAAAGAGGGCTAGGTTTCTCCACTGTGGCGGCCAGGGTTCTTGTAGTCGCCGGCAGCGTCGGTGGCGCGATTCTTGGCGCGCGGCTCGGAGGCGGACGTCATCGCCTGCGACAGCGAAGCAAATCTTCGTTGTCGACGAAGACGACGCTCTGCCAAGTTAGACGGGGCTGGCTCCTGGGCCCCGGGCAGACCAGGCTAGGCTGCTGCGGGCTGTGTAGTGCAGCAGAGAGGAAGAAGAGAGGTTGGGCCGACCTAGGCTGCGGCCTGGTTAGGCTCTGGCTTATTTTTTTTCTATCAATTTTTTTTCCTTTTTCTGTTTTTTTTTTAATTTCTGTTTTAAGTTTTCATTTCAATTCTGTTTTGAGTGATTTGAAAAATACCAGAGGGGTTTTGGCAAACATTCAAAATACTGTGAGGGCCCTTTAGTCCAATTGGGCTCCAAATATTTTGTCATTTTAAAAACTCAAACTATTTGAATGGGTTCCAAAAAAAGGGAAAAAGACTAGGTTTTAAGGTTTTGCACTTGTTCTTTGGTTCACACACATGCATGCAGTGCTTAGGTACTAACTACATATATTATAAACTTGGGTTGTTACAACCAGCTGTTACCTTCCCGCTATACCTGGATTTGCCTTGTAATATGCTTCATTCAGCATGCTAGCTGCTCTTACTAGTTCATTGACTCGTTCTTGTTGTCTTTTCTTTGCTTCTCCCTCCAAATGGGGTAACTCTGTCATTGTTGCTTCTGCTGCTCGCAGATTAGCTGCTGCTGTGTTATATGTTGGCCGCATAGCTATTTCATTGCTGTTCTCTGGCGTTATTTTTGACGTTGCATCTGCCAGCTCTTCATTGAGGTTTCTTCCTCTCAATCTCATCGCATCAAGCCAGGTCTTTGTGCCCTTGACTCGGTTTGCCGAGTTGAGCTCTCGGATCGTGATATCCACATCCCGTTATAACTGCGCTAATTCCTTGGCTTTCTACAAAACTTTTATCCTGGCCTCCTCCAACTCGGCTTGCACATGTGCCGAGTCAGTTGCCTGTGCTACTGGATCTGCCAACTTGTCTATCGCTTCCTCCAGCTCCTTAGCCCTTTTACTCCTAGCTATTTTTTCTATTTTTTCCAAGGTGCCTTTGCTGTTCTTGCAGCCCTTGGTGTCTCCTCATGATTTCCTCCCTCAAAATTCTCATTCACTAATGGAATTATCGGCGGAGCCGCGGGGTTTGGGGCTATCATCATTACCTCCATGGAGACGAGTTGGTCAAGCTTCCCAATGACAGGAATCGCTGGTGGATCCGGCGCCAGGACGACGCACTCTAGATATGCGCTCTCCACGCGCACTACGACGTAGACCTAGTGCTCGTCGAACTTGATGAAGCGACCGCCCCTCGGGAACGGCTTGGTCCCGAAGCATCCCGCGTTATCGCTAACGAAGTTGAGCGCTCCAAACCTCTAGATGAGGCCAGAGTAGACGTGCCCTCCGGTCTTGGCGATGATGTTGCCCGTCCGGATGAAGACTCCATAAAGCACCTGCTTCTGCCCCACGGTGGGCGCCAACTGTTGTGGTGGTGGCACGGCAGATGCCATGGGTAGGCTTAAGTTGGGGGCCAAATGGGTGCTTGTGATCACCGGGGAGGGAGTGCACGGTCGAGACATGCACGAAGAACAAGAACTCTCCATACTTAGAGATTTTGATTGATACCCGAGGATTACAAGTGCTCCTTGAGCTGTATGAACTAGGGTTCAGTGCACTAGTTACCTACTCGGTCCAACCTCTGGTCCAACCTTCCGTCCAACTACAGCTATGCCATTCCTTATATAGGCAGTGCTAGCTAGCTTGTACCCCTTTGGGTTCTAGGGTTTACTGTTTAGATCTTGGTCCCTATATTGTGGGCCAGGTCATGGGCTTGCCCTAAGCCCAATGGCCCAGTCCACAAAGCTTGACAGCTAACAGTCTTCCTGTACGCTGCCTCCTATTCCTTTTGGCGTCACGCTGTAACTTTGTACGTCAGCGTTTTCTTTGGGCGTCACCCGGCTCCTTTTGTGTCACCCGGCGTTGCCCTTCTCTTTTGACCATGCTTTACCATGGTCCCTCCCGAACCTTACTCGGTAAGGTGCCACGCGTCCTATTTGACTCGGCCCTTCCTCGGTAGACTCGGCTCGATGGTTCCTGCAAGAATAACGACTTTGTCTTATGCGCGCTGACATAGTTTATATGTCGGCCGCTCATGCTTCTCTTACCCGGACGTTCTTACCCGGACAGGTTCTTTCTTTACCCGGAGCTTACCAGGCTGTGCTATGTTTCACCTGTCGTGACCCTACCGGGGGTTATCCCCCCGACAGAATAGCAACAATTGAAGATTTGAGAGATTTAGTAGCTTTCCTGCTTGAAATTCAATAGCAGTACAGAGAGAATGAGTTCTTGTTCCAGCTCAAAAACCTTACCCCACTATCACTTTTCCCTATTATTTGAATAGACTCGACCATTGGAGCAAGAAAAACTGACGATCAAGTATTCTTCGAATAGACTCGATCATTGGAGCAAGATAATCTGTTGCACTTGATCTAAACAGGTAACAGTACTTCACTATTAGTTCAACAAAATACTTTGGTAATACCAATGACAGAACAAAGGTAAAGAAAGACCATCTCCTTCCCTTGACCTAAACAAGTACTAGCAGTATATAGTACAAAATACTCTGAAGTACAAGAACTAGTACTATATTAGTACTACTTTATGGCTAGCCTCACTTTCTTCATGGCTAGCCTCACTTTCTTCCAATTATTTTTCAATTGGGAATTCTACCCCGTGATTGATACATATTGAGTAATGCACACCCTGGGTAATATAAGATGTCTGATGCTACAATAGTAGCGAAAGCCTTTTCTTCTTCATGATGGCCGGCATAGCCCAGATCCCAGGCATGGAGGAACTGTACATTATATCCCAAAACCCCAGCTCTATTGACGGGGTATAGGCAGTGAGGTTCACATTGTACAAGGGCGACCGACACGCGTCCTGCCTGACGCACCCGACGGACATGACGATGTTGCCCGACTAGCGTATGTCAAATAGCATAGAAAACACATTACTATCATAGCCTAATCCGATATTCTCTACTCTCGATGAGCGCGGTACCAACAGCGGCTGAGAGATGTCGCTGGAATTACTAAATGAAGTAAGAATCTACGTACTAAATTGCAGCATGCGAAATATTATAAGAAAAAATGATAAAGTAAATATAAGTAACCTGACTTTGATAAAACATATGTAGTACTCCCTCCATTTTAAAATATATGAAGGTTTAGCTTTTGTGAAGTGTATCTAGACCCCTATATAATATATGGGTTCACTCCGACCTACACACTAAAAAGAGTCTAGATACACTCGTTTCAAAAAAAGGTAAAACATCTTAGGAACTGTTTGATTCAAATGATTTTTAAAGGAATTATATATCCATAGGAATTTATCCTATAGAGTATGTTTGGTTTAAAGGAATTAATCCTACAAAATTCCTATACATTGATTTCCTACGCATTTCTAAGAAGTGAGACCTCTTGGAATAACTCCTATATGTCCATGAAAACTATGCCATGTACTCAATCTATATACATATTTCCTGCGTTTTTCCTGTGATGCAATCAAACGACTTCTGCAACCAATTCCTGTGTTTTTTGTTCTTGTAGGATTTCACAAGTCATGAGATACCATTCTTGTGGTTTTCCTATTCCTATGGTTTTAAAATCTTTTGAATCAAACATGTCCTTACTGTGTTCTTCCTGCGGTGCAATCAAACAACTAATTTTACTGATCCCTATAGTTTTTATTCTAATAGGATTTCAAGTGTCATGCCATTTTTTTATTCCTGCATTTGTCCTATTCTTTTATTCCACAAATCCTTTGGATCTATTTTGAAATGGAGGGAATACCTACGGAGTACATGTGCAAGGCCATTGTTTCAAAGGAAAAGCTACTTGATCTAAGCAAGTAGTGCTAGCTCCCAGTACAAATCCATGTTTGAAAGGAAATTCTAGATCATCTAAAGCGATTTGATCCAAACAAGTACTACCAGTACATACTGCAAAATACAATAGCACAAGCAGAACTAGAATCAATATACTCCCACGTACAAGAACTAGTACAATAGTACTATACTGAACTACTTTGCATCCAAAATCTATTTTTTCGACACGCTAAAATCCCTCGACTAGTGGAACATCCCAAAATTCATGAATTGTAAAAGCATTCATTGCATTCATATTATCATAGAATATTTGTCTTGCACAAAAAATTTCAACCCAAAACCCCAAATAAAACCAGTATTATGCCTTTTATCTATATAAATATGAGACATGGTTTTATTTTTATTTTCAAAGGACCAAGGTGTGTTTGAGTGAACAGATGTGTTTGTCACACATTAGGATGCTTGGATCACATTACAAAAATTTGGAGGTGATTTGAATTCAAACAGATTTGAAAAAGGATTTGAAAACCATTCCTGAAATTCAAAATAGAAAAAGAAAAGGAGAAAGAAAAAATAAAACATTGCGCTGCCTATTCGGCCCAGTTCCAGAACCAGTCCAAAAGCCCACCCGGGCCAGTTCCCCTCTGCCCCTTCTCTCACCCGCGCGCGCGTACCCCTCCCCTCGCTGACCAGTGGACCCAAACGCCGCGTCGTCATCGTACTCAAACCCGGCACACCAGACCCCATCATCGCCGGCAGAAGCGTTGCCACCGCCAGTAGCCATTTGCACCGCCCAACTATGGTCGCATGATCTGGCACCATTAGATCTAGATCCTAAGGCTTAGATTAGATCACCAGGCCGAAGAGGTATCACCAGATCTAGACCCCATGATGACACTTAGATCCTATGGCTCGCATTGATCGATCCGCGCGAAGTAGTATCAACCAATCAGAGGCGCCCACGTGTCCAGCAGTTCAATTTAAAATCTGTTTTTGAATCTATTAAGAATTTAAACTTGTAAAATTCATATCTTTAGTTCTGATTGGCCAAATTTTGCAAATAATATATCAATGGATTCAGAAAATTAAGCCCTACATTACTATGGGCTTGAATTTTTTATTCTAAGTTAAGAAACTTGTTTATCATGCTTAGCCTAGATAGTAGCAAACAAGGGTGGATTATTCATGCTATGAAATAGTTCTAAGTCTATGACTTGTGTTTTTGATTAATAAAACAACTATATGAATGAATCACCTGGGTGGAATGGTATGATGGTTTTATGTTGAGTGGTTACACAAGGACCATGTCTATGGTTTACCTTGTGTATCACACTTGTGGAAAGTCACCCAGGAACAAAGGGATTTGAGATGTTTAGTGTTGAGAAGCTTCTAGTGCAACCACATGGCATATGGTCTCTGCCTTGACCACATAGGTTGCAATAACATAGCCAGATGGACAATTGGTGGTAGGGTGATAGGATGGAACACCTCCATGGTTGTAACATCCCAAAAATATAAAACAATGATCATCAAACTCTAATCACTAAAATTAGCGTTAACAAAAACTTTGATTAATTAAAATCATATGAATGCATGTGTGAATGAGATGATTTGATAAATGCATGAATGACCTTGTGTGATTAACCTAAATAGCAAGAAATGGTTTCAAGAGGAAAATAACATCATATAAAACATTTCCATGCAGAAACAAATCAATAGAAAATCAAAAACAAATCAAATAAAGCAAATGGTCATTTTTGCCAATCTTGCTCACTAGGTCACTTTGAGTGTCTCTAGTCCAAGATTTCAAATAGAAACTTTCCCAATTCTTTTCACCCCTTGCTAGAACAAGTAAAAGTGAATCAAAGCCCACCCTTCAAACTTACAAAAACATTTGGCAACCTCATTCAAATCACAATTCCAAATTAAATTTTTATCATGTGTGAAGATCACCCATTTTCAAAACCCAACCAATACAGTGTCCCTTGACTAATCCAACTAACCAGACACTCCCTAGTATGTGCATAGCAAACCCACCAAGTTTGAATCCAAAATTCAAATTCAAAGTTCTTGCGGCCATTTTATCAA
Source organism: Avena sativa (assembly GCA_916181665.1). Classification (NCBI taxonomy): domain Eukaryota; kingdom Viridiplantae; phylum Streptophyta; class Magnoliopsida; order Poales; family Poaceae; genus Avena; species Avena sativa. The sequence goes on from OV702296.1 coordinate 206,389,368, forward strand.
ACACCTTGCACATACAAATCAAACAAACATCAAACACTATAGTGTGCAGTAATTTTGGCCTAACTTGTTCCCTATCTAGCTCAATCTACACCCTCAGTAGATCATCTAACTTGTTTAACCCCTCTAGCTCACTGTAAACCAGACCATGCCATTAATGGCAAGCATGCCGAGCCTCACCTAGCCACCCCATTGTCGACAGCACGCTAGGAGAAGCACCAAGCCTAGCAAGCATGTCTAGCAGGAACTCCACCGTCCACTGCCACTCCCTGTCCCAGCCCCGAGCACTGCCAGCCCCTGGACCACACGACAAGACCATGTCAAACCTCTCTGCATGTGAGCCGAGAGCGCGCCAGTGCGCCACCCTCGACCAGCACCCACAGACCGTGCGACGCCCTTGCCGCATGCCTGCTTGATCACCACCGCCCCAGCAACCGCGTAGACATGCCCGTTCACCGCCGTGTAGACCACACGCGCTGTGCGCCATTAAAATCGCCGTCGGACCCGCCCAGAGCATGGACGCGTTCTGACCGATTAGCACCGCCCCACGCCTCGCCACCACGCCGTTGATCTTTGCCAGGGAGCACATCACCGCCCCTACCCTCGCCCATGCCAGTAGCACTCTGTGTCGTCGACCACGACGAGCTTAGCCCGCTCCCGTTGGTCCCCTTCATCCACTAAAAATAGAGGCCTCCACCGCTCGTTTTATTCACACCAGTTCACTCCCCTCTCCCTCAGAACCAACCCACCTCACTCCCGGAGCAAGGCGAGCAGCGCATCGCTGGAATTTGGCCGGAGCCCGCCGCTGCTGGAGGAGAAGGGAGCCGTCGATTGGAGCCGCCCAAGGAGAAGCTGCCGGTACCAGGAGAACCGCTGTTGTCGACTTTGTCATTCGCCCCCGTCGCCGACCCTCCCCTGAGCCCCAGTGAGCCTCCCACAACCCCCACCTACCGCACTAGGGTTCTGTCTCGCCGGCGCTGCCCGACGTGGACGATGAACCAGAGCCGTTCGATTAGAATTAGATCCCATGGTCCACATTGCCCCGTACCGCTTCGCCCCTCACCGTCTCACTGACGCGTGGGGATAGCCACTTAACCATCCCGCACGTGCGCTGTGCATAGTGGGCCGGCCCAGTTAACCGTCCCGCGTGACCCAACAATTCAAATTTAGTTTAATTCATTTAATTTCAAACACAGTTATGTACATAGATTCAAAAATCAACCCAGCTCGATTCACTGAACTAAAATGCATCAAACTAATTTTGTTAGAAAGGTACTGGAATGCTTAATCCAAGCCCGTTGGATTTAATCCATTTAGATTTATATATCAACCAGGGTAAAAATAAGAAGGCAGAAGCTTTTTTGCATTCAAACATTTTTCAAAATTCAACCATAAGAGATTTTGAGTTGATTCCAACTCTGAAAAATCACATTTGATCATACCTTTCAGAATGTATACAAACATATGGGTTTACTTGCAGAAATAATGTTTTAGTAATAAAAGAATGCCACATAGGCATTTCTAGTAACTTTATTTAATTAAAATAAAAAGGTTAAACCTTATTAAATTGTGACACCACTTTAAATCACATTCCCATGTACTGAAATATGTGGTGATGACATGTGTCAACATGATCCCATGTTTGAGTTGGAGAATATTAATTCTTAAGTAGTTTTTCAATGAGTAGAAATTACTTTTCTCAAATAAAATAAATAAGACAAGTTCTTTAATCCTTGTGATAATAGTGATGATGCTAGATCATCTAGTCTGAACTTTTGTGTGATGATTAAAAATAGTTAAGTATTGTTTGGTGATTGTGTACCTCGTATTTATTTATAGACGCTAGTACCGACCAAGGATACGAGGAGGAAGGAGGATACTACGAGGAAGAAGCCGAGGAGAACTTCAACCACTGCTCTACACAAGGCAAGCTAACCCTTGCAACTTAGCAAGCTTATACTTGCAATTATGCAATTTAACACTTGCAAGATACCCTACTTATGCAAGCTACTACTTGCTTGTTACTATGCCAGTTATATGACTTAAGCATATGTGATTATACCCACTTGATACCCAATCCTAGTTTTACTTGCAAGCTAAGTATTCTACTTTCTTTATTAAAAGCTTTCTATCAATAGTTTACTTAGTGACTTGTAGATTCTAGAAAGATAATTGAAGGTAGCATAAAGAGCATAAAATTTGGCCTAAGTTAGATAATCTTGATGTCATCCTAAGGAATGAGATTGAACTTAGCTAATCATCACTTGTTTACCACCCCTCATTAGTATTTACCCCCACTTGTAGATGCTAGTGCTAAGCATAAAACTTGATCAACATTAGATGGGAATACTTGGTGAAAATGGTTATGAAAACCTTAGAATGGTGAGTCATTATACTGATATGTTTTGACATGTGTTCTTGAACACCAGCTGATTTTTGATGATGAAAATGTTGAGGCATGAGCCTTAGCCCTTTATAAAACTAATGGTTGTGAAATGATTTGTGACTTTGACTTGACCACAACAGAGTTGTGACATGAAATGCAAGTTCCCACTTAGGTGTTATAAAACTTTCAACTAGCTTTCTTTGCTTTTGAACTTAGTAGAGGTAAATCTGGATTTTTGCAAAACAACCCTAGAGCTTAGTATCCTACTACAAAAACCCCTTAACTTATTAGTATTAGTTTGCGATTACTTAAAGAGTACTTATGGGTTTGTCCCTGGCTATTCCCGTGGCCAGACTATGAAGAGGAGTACCAGGATGACGGACCACAGTTGCAGATGGGTTATGACAACTAGGATCATCTCCCATTGTCAGTATTGCCTATGACCCTGAAGATGGAGCTTCGCCTAAGCTATCGTTACTATTAAGTTAACCCGCTGCTTGAGTTGTATTAAGAACTGGATCATGAGATCCTTATTTGTGTAAGACCTTATGTATTGTTTGTAATGGATGATGTACTGTGATATCCAAATCTGTTATGTCTCGCAAAAATGGTAATCCTGGGATTGCGATGTATGAATAAGAGGCATCTGGGATTAAAAATCCTGGTGTTGACAAGTTGGTATCAGAGCCATCGTGACCATAGGAGACCCTAGTTAGAATGGACGTTTGAACCAAAAACCTTAGTTTCAAAACCAAAGGAAGTGAGTATTTACAAAAAACTTATTCCCATTCTTATCACTTGGATTCGTTCTTGAAAATTCATGTTCCTAAAAAATTCTTGCAAAATACATAAAATTTGACACACTTTATCACTCTACTAACTTACTCATCCTATATTATTATAGATGGACATGAAGTACATCAAGTTTTATCAGTTGGAGAATGGAGGAGACCTCATCTTTGAGCGTGACTTGGACCAGCTATCAGAGATGATGGAGCGTCTGCACCCCGAGTTCTTTGGAGCTCAGCTCAATGATCAGGAAGGAGAAGATCTGCAGTGGCTAGTTGTTGCAAGTCTCCGAGGAAAGATTGAACCTGCCACTACAGAGGGAATTCATTTCACCTTAAGAGAGAACAACTGGCTCGATGGACTTGCCAGGGCAATGCAGGAAGCTCTTGCCCGTTTGTGTGGGCAGAGTATCAATCAGATCAAGGTTACCCGTTTTGAGTTCTACCCAAGGCGTGATGTTATGGGACAACCACTGGAAGCCCCATATCACCCCGAGATGAAGACTCAGTTGGACCACCTCAGCTTCATGATGTATGATCGTCAGAAGGAGTTAGACAATGCCCGTTCCTATGCCAACCACAAGTACACCATCGCCAAGAACAAGGATCCGACCCTCGCCATGCTAATAAAGGATCACATGTCTCGTCGTTGTCAGCTCGACAAGAAGGAGCGCATCATTTCCCGTCTTCACCACTAGATCATGGATTTGGAGGAGACCATCCACGAGAGAGACATGCAGTTGGAGGAGAGGGAGAATGCAGGGGAAGACCTTCGTGGAGACCCCTACTCCTATCTCAGCAATGATGATGACATTCTAGAGGACCTTCCTTGTTGTGGTGTGTGTTTGTATTGTGTGCTATGAATGAATGAAAAGCAAGTTGCTAGAAAAATCTGAGTCAAACTTCAAAAACTTTTTAACAAACCTTGAACCTTAGAAATATCCCTCTTTCCTCATGATCTATCTCAATCTTCAGATGCATCGCGGAGGAAGCGGTTCATCCCCGGACCCGATGTTGCAGATCTTGCAAATGTTGGTTTCTAACCGCAAAGCCAAAAGAATCGAACGTCAAGCCAACTTAGCCACCCTTCAACACATTGCCCAGATGGCCAACAACAATCAAGGCCATGGAAGTCAGAAGAGACCCTAGATGCAGATGATTGGACGCAAACCGTGGAGAACAATCTGGAAGTCGTAGGAGTGGAAGCTAATGATAAAGTTCTGTTTGCCACCCACTATCTGGCCGGAGATGCAAGAGCATGGTGGAACAACGTTCGTGCAATGAACGGAGGTTAGATGATGACTTGGGATGAATTCAAGGTCAAGTTCAGTAGAACCCATGTGCCACCGGGTTTTATCAAGAGGATGAGAGATGAATTCAGAGAATTGAAGCAAGGGAGGATGACCGTAGTGGAATACCGTGACAAATTCTAGTCATTAGCTAGGTATGCACCAGATGAGATCGACACTGAGGCCAAGAAGAAAGAGAGATTCTTGAATGGTCTGCACGATGAAATGCAGACGGTGTTAGTCAATATCCCCTTTGCGGATATTGAAGCCTTAGTTGACTCTGCCATTCAGATGGAAGGAAAGATCAACCAAGCCAATGAGAACCGCAACCGCCGCATCATGCATCAACCATGAACCCACCATACACTTAAGTATCGCCCCAACCCATCTCCAGGATTTGCCCTGAGATCCAACAGAACCCCGATGAACCGTCCGACCTATCCCAACCGTGGAAACCCAAGGCCCGGAGGAAACCACAACAACCCCTGCAAATCCAGCAATTTCACCTGTGCCCCACCCAAGTTCAACAATAACAATGCCGCCACCAACACCAACACTGATCCAAGGACTAGAAGCAATGATGTGCCTGTTGCAGTGATGTACAAGTCGCAAGTGACTTGTTACGAATGTGGAACCAAGGGTCACTATTCCAATGAGTGGCCCGAGAAGATTGCCTCAGTCTCCAATGCAAATTCCCCAGCTCAGCAACAGCGTCGTGTTCAGCTCGGAAGAAGGTTTGCTCCAGGGAATTCGCTCAACCGCAAGGGCCATCTCTTTCTCATGCATGCTGATGAAGCCCAAGAAGCGCCAGATGTCGTACTGGGTATGTTTTCTGTTAACTCAGTACTTGCAAGAGTGTTGTTTGATTCTAGAGCATCGCACTCATTTGTCACTGAAGAATTTGCATGCACTAGTAAGATTCAACTAACCAAATTGAAGCATGTTATGATTGTTCAAATACCTGGTTCGACCACCAAAGCTAGGAAAATTAGCAAAGACGTCCCTATCCGAATCCATGGAATAGATTTTTCTGCTAATCTAATAGAACTCGGAACTAAGGGTTTGGAAGTAGTACTAGGAATGGATTGGATGTCCAAACACAAAGGATTAATTGACTGTGCCAAGAAAGCCATAACCATGACCAGTATAGCTAGAGTATCTGTCGAGCATATATCTTGTGGCATCCCGCTAAAACCACTACTAGAAAATCGCTATGTTTTTGTGCACTGCATCATCATGACCGCATGCTCATGTCATCATGCCACATTGCATTTGAGCATCGTCATGTCATCATGCATATGTTTGCCTAAAACTATTTTCTAAAAGCCTATATTTGTTTTCTAAATATCCCTCGTCTTTATTTCAAATTAAAACCCTGGCCTTTTTCCGAATATTTTGTTTTGTCTAAATGTTGTGACAAAGAAAACCATCTTTGAAATTAAAACAAATTAAAAGATATAAAAACTATATTTTTTCCACAGGAGGCCGCCACCGGCCAGGCCCAAAGGCCCAGCTGGTAGCAGCCTACAACTCCAGATAAAAATCTAAATCCGATTCCTAGTCCTGCCCCAAACCCTAATCTTGGCTACTACCAATCCCCACCTACCCAACCAGTAGCCGCCGCACACACTGGCACGCACCCGAGTGCGCGCAGCCTAGCGCCAACCCACCCCGCCGCTAACCACCAGAACCACACGTAGAGGCCCACCCCACCGACGCTTCACCCTGGCCCCAACCTGCAGCCTCGCACCGACAACCACCCGCGTACGACCGTCGCGCGTGACCCTGTCCCGCTCGCCTGACCGTGTCCACGCGTGGACCCCACCCTGTACGACCCGGCCACCCGCGCGACTGACCCCACCCCATCCTCTCAGTCTTGATCCCACCTACCCCGCATCGTGCTCCACCTCGTCATGCCTCCTCGCTCGCTTCTGCAACCCACCAAACCCTGCGCCGCCGCCTCGCTGCTTGCTGCTCGCGTGAACCCTGCTCATTCCGACGACCCCTTCTCTAGGAGCCCGCCCACCTCGACCTCCTGCGCCCTGCCGCCAGAGCTCCTAACCACCTCGCCGCTGCACCTCCAACCCGCCTCGTTCGTCGGCCCCGCTCGCTCCCCACTGGCCCGTGCCTCTCTCGGCCTTCCTCCTCCCTCTCCCTGCTCGCGCGACCCCGGCTCGGCGCTCCTGCCGCGGCCCCGAGCTCCAACCTCTCCGGCCGATGCGCCTCGCCGTCCTTCTCCCTCGTCCCCGCGTCCACCACCGACCCGAGCCGCCCCTCCGGCCGCCCTCTTCTGCCGTCCGAGGCACCTCCTCTCCCCGCCGAGCTCGTCTCGCTGCCCCGAGCACCTCGCGGCCTCGTCCTCCTCGCTTTCGGCCGCCATCGTCCCGCGCCTCCCCGTGTGGCCGCCTCCTCTGCTACCCCCTTGCAGGCGCAACACCCCGCTCCTCCTCGTCGTTGAGTCCGTCGCCGGCTTGCCGCTGCCGCGAGCGTGGCCGCCTCTGTCTCCTTATCCTCTGCTCCGACCAAGGGCGGAGCTCCCTGGAACCGTCTGCATCGGCCCTTGCCCTGAGCGCGTGCCCGTCCCCTACCGGCGTGGCCCCTGCAACCACCGCCGTCGAGCCTCCCCATCACCTCCACCACCGACCTGCTCCCTGCCGGCCATCGCGCCACCACGCAGAGAACCGCCGGCCCTGCGCGTCCTTGTAGACGCCTGCCGCTTGCTCGAGTATGGCCACCGCTGTCCGCGCGCCCGTGCTCAGCTGTTTCTGTTTCTGTTGTTTTCCATTTAGGCATGTTGCTCACCACATGTTTGATGGAATCCCGCAAGATCTCGGGTAGATACACGGTAAGATGTTGACAAGATCGTCCAGACACCCAAGTACCAGGAAAACCGATGCCAAGAACAGCTGAACATGGAGAACCCCGACTAAGCGACAAGATCTTCATCGGCGATAAGACTTCCGTGACATCCAACTTCGCCTACCACCGGCGTTTGAACCCGTTGGAACCACACCGAGCACCAGCGGTACCCGGAGGTCGACATCGGCCCGTAGCCTCAAGACCGTCTTCATGGATCGCCAAGTTCATCGACTCGGATCCGATGGCGTGAAGGTCCCCTTCACGAGCCCTAAAGAACTCCGAAGACCGATCTTGTCGAGACCGAACCTGAACCCTCGGAGCACAAGATTCGCGAACTCACATGTGTGACCCCATATCCGAGCCCCTATTTTATTAAATGCTATATACACCTGTTGCATATTAAATTGTCATGCTCGCAAACATATTGTGCGGTTTGGGGGCCTTATGCCGAGTCACCATATAAATAAATATGGGATCCATATGCGGACATTTCTAGTCTCATATTGGTTCCATTTAAATTTGTGCAGCGAACCGTTGATATAATTTTGCCTTGTTAAGACAACATTTAAATTGCAGGGTATCTAAATAACATGAACCTATTAATTAGTTGTCGGGGCCTCGGTTCCGCTTAATATGACCTAATTGCATCGCATCTTGCCATGTCATACATCATACATGCATCATGCCCGATCTTCTGTCGTAGTATTAAATAGTGCATCCGGTGTTTTCTTCTAGTGCTTTGCTTCTTCACGGATTAGGCCGATGAGTTGATGCGAGTGTCGACCCGATCTTCGGATGAACCTTCGACAATGTTTTCCAGGCGAGCACCTCCCCCTTTCTACCTATCTGACTTTTATAGTATTTATTCCCTCCTGTTGACCTTTTTCTATCTGTGTTGCGATGCTCTAGTTTTCGTACCCGTGATATCCCGTGCAGCCTTATATTGCCTTGGACACATCCTATTACCTGTTGTTTGGTAGATAGTTGGACTTGCGTGTCGTAGTTGCTTGCTCAAGTGCTGTCGCGTGTCGTCAAGTACCACAGCGGTTGGAAGGCTGCCATATGCCTTATGTTGGAGATGATCATGACTTTAATTACTGTTTAATAACTAAAATTGAAGTAGGTAAATAATGCAGAGGCACAGGTGGGCAATAGATGTTATTTGGTTGTTAACCGTCCACTTGTATCCCGTAGGACCCCGAGTTCTTGACACCTGTTCCGAGATCGAGCGCGCTAACCACAGGTGGGGTGTGTGGGCACCCCCATCGATTAGCCTGATTTCAAAGTACTGTACCGGGGGCCACAATTAGTTTGGGGTTTTATTACTATCCTGTACTTATGCCATGCTTTACTGCTTTATTTAAGATTGTGCGAGGTACTGCACCTGTACTGTTTAGGTCTGTGACACGTTTTCGCTGTATCGACAAGCCCAGTCACACTTTCGGGTTCCCAGTCGTTTACAACCGTCTACACAAACCCTGAGTCCGTCTCGGAGACCGGCCGACTTTGTTGCGGGTAGCTTAGTGGGGTGGCCCCCATGTACTTGCTTTGGGTCTGGGAAACGTCATGACTTAGGCCCCGCCGACATACCGATGGGTGTATGTTAACTGATCTGGCAAAAAGGGTCGAAGTGCGTGTGGATATTTTGGTGCACCGCTGCAGGGTTAAATCTTTTTGAAAAGCCGTGTCCGCGGTTATGGACGACTTGGAGCACAGTTCTCGATCATAGACAACTATAACTAAAGTTTACTGTTGTAATTTGACTTGTATCCGATATGACTAGTAATCAGCTTCACTGCAACGGAATGGCTAAATAAAAGTACCAACAACTGCTGGGTTTGGGATATCTCATGCTAATTGTATCTGACTAGTAAGTGTTGCAACTACAACGGAATGGTTAACTAAAAGTGACCACTGCTTATTATATCAGGATGACTATCTATACCTGACTAGTAATTGATGCAACGATAACGGAATAAATAAAACTGCCAACGGTGTGAGTTCCTCGGTTGACTTCCTCGTTTGGTCTCGAGGGGGAAACACCAGGATGGGTCTGTTTGGTGGTAGAATCAGGTTGGTTCCAAGTAGGTCTTTCTTATCCCTCTCTGATAGCCGACAGTTATCTCGAGTCTCTATAGGTTGTTTAGTGCATGCCGCGCTGCCGCTTCAGTCCACCATACCTATGTAGGCGAGGACCGCCGAATTCTAGTCTCGCCGTGTACTGGCCTCAGTACTAACCGCTCTCTCTTTTTCCTTTGCCTTCGTCGGCACCCCTTTTGTTTAAGCAGGTTTTGAGATCGACGTCGTTAGCAGGGTTACCCTTCCGGCTTGGCCTGGGCAGGGTTATGGACGCCATTGGTTATTCTTCAGGGCTCTTAGCCCCATTTGCATCTTGTCCGTACTCGGACGCTGTATCGTTTTCCAGGTGATTTGGATCTTTGTACTGTATATCCGTATTCTTGACTCATGGAGTCGTTGTTGTATATATCTGTTCTGTGGGTCCCATCGAGGACTGTTGTGTAATGTTATTACTTCGTTTTCCACCCGCACGAAAGTGCCTGGTGGGCGTGCTTGAATCGTTTCTATGCGGGTTTGGCGGAAAGGGCTAAAACTTGCATAGGGCCGATTCGAGGGTGTTACAGAGTGGTATCAGAGCTCAGCAGTTGCGATACCCCACAAGTCCAGCCTGTAGGATGACCTAGCTAACGGCCGAAGTAGAGTGTCAAAACTATTTTTGCAAAATCGGTTGGATAGTTCTGATTAGGTCTGATTTTACTCCTTACCCTCTGCTGCTCTCCTCTCACCTCTGCGTGTTTTGAATCCGCTCTCTTCTCTCTCTTCGAGTCCAGGATTTCTCGTGGTTGGGTTCCATCGTACCTTCAGGGTTTCGCTTCCTCCTTTGGTAACGGTGTTGCTACATCCGGTCTTCATGCTATCCGAGGAATCCTTCGTCTGGTGGACTTCTATTTGTTCCTTCTCGTGCCATCCGGAGTTTTCCGACACGACGACATCCTCTACGCCAGGTCCGATGCAGAGCCTGCATCACTCCGTTGTTTCTGAACCTCGATTGTCGAGATCTTCAGTCTGATTCCGAGAATGGTTGCACGCTTTTCTACTGATTGTGCAGAGTAATAGTTTGGGTGCGTGATGGATTGGCCCCCATGCCGACTACTCACTCTATTCGCTTGTGTACATTGAAGTGGATGAGAATGCATCGGTTCTCTCTTTCTATCGAAGTTAGAGGTGGATTGATTGGTTGCTACCTCTACCTTCGCCTTTGTTTCCCGGAGTGTTCTCTCGACGATCACGGACAACGACCTCTTGTTAGTGGTGTCGCGAGGATCTACACGATGCGAGAAGATTCAGATCGCCACCCTCCTTCCCGGTACCATGAGGCGGATCTCGGGGGCGAGATCCATTGTTAGTGGTGTCGAATTGTGGCATCCCGCTAAAACCACTACTAGAAAATCGCTATGTTTTTGTGCACTGCATCATCATGACCGCATGCTCATGTCATCATGCCACATTGCATTTGAGCATCGTCATGTCATCATGCATATGTTTGCCTAAAACTATTTTCTAAAAGCCTATATTTGTTTTCTAAATATCCCTCATCTTTATTTCAAATTAAAACCCCGGCCTTTTTTCGAATATTTTGTTTTGTCTAAAAGTTGTGACAAAGAAAACCATCTTTGAAATTAAAACAAATTAAAAGATATAAAAACTATTTTTGTTCCAGAGGAGGCCGCCACCGACCAGGCTCAAAGGCCCAGCTGGCAGCAGCCTACTACTCCAGATAAAAATCTAAATCCTAGTCCTAGTCCTGCCCCAAACCCTAATCCTGGCTACTACCAATCCCCACCTACCCAACCAGTAGCCGCCGCACACACTGGCACGCACCCGAGTGGGCGCAGCCTAGCGCCAACCCACCCCGCGCTAACCACCAAAACCACACGTAGAGGCCCACCCCACCGACGCTTCACCCTGGCCCCAACCTGCAGCCTCGCACCGACAACCACCCGCGTACGACCGTCGCGCGTGACCCTGTCCCGCTCGCCTGACCGTGTCCACGCGTGGATCCCACCCTGTACGACCCGGCCCATCCGCGCGACTGACCCCACCCCATCCTCTCAGTCTCGATCCCACCTACCCCGCATCGTGCTCCACCTCGTCACACCTCCTCGCTCGCTTCTGCAACCCACCAAACCCTGCGCCGCCGCCTCGCTGCTTGCTGCTCGCGCGAACCCTGCTCGTTCCGACGACCCCTTCTCTAGGAGCCCGCCCACCTCGACCTCCTACGCCCCGCCGCCAGAGCTCCTAACCACCTCGCCGCTGCACCTCCAACCCGCCTCGTTCGTCGGCCCCGCTCGCTCCCCACCGGCCCGTGCCTCTCTCGGCCTTCCTCCTCCCTCTCCCTGCTCGCGCGACCCCGGCTCGGTGCTCCTGCCGCGGCCCCGAGCTCCAACCTCTCCGGCCGATGCGCCTCGCCGTCCTTCTCCCTCGTCCCCGTGTCCACCACCGACCCGAGCCGCCCCTCCGGCCGCCCTCTTCTGCCGTCCGAGGCACCTCCTCTCCCCGCCGAGCTCGTCTCGCCGCCCCGAGCACCTCGCGGCCTCGTCCTCCTCGCTTTCGGCCGCATCGATGCCGCCCTGCGTCCGGCCGCCATTGTCCCGCGCCTCCCCGTGTGGACGCCTCCTCTGCTACCCCCCTTGCAGGCGCAGCACCCCGCTCCTCCTCGTCGCTGAGTCCGTCGCCGGCTTGCCGCTGCCGCGAGCGTGGCCGCCTCTGTCTCCGTATCCTCTGCTCCGAGCAAGGGCGGAGCTCCCTGGAACCGTCTGCATCGGCCCTTGCCCTGAGCGTGTGCCCGTCCCCTCCCGGCGTGGCCCCTGCAACCACCGCCGTCGAGCCTCCCCGTCATCTCCACCACCGACCTGCTCCCTGTCGGCCGTCGCGCCACCACGCAGAGAACCGCCGGCCCTGCGCGTCCTTGTAGACGCCTGCCGCTTGCTCGAGTATGGCCACCGCTGTCCGCGCGCACGTGCTCAGCTGTTTCTGTTTCTGTTGTTTTCCATTTAGGCATGTTGCTCACCACATGTTTGATGGAATCCCGCAAGATCTTGGGTAGATACACGGTAAGATGTTGACAAGATCGTCCGGACACCCAAGTACCAGGAAAACCGATGCCAAGAGCAGCTGAACATGGAGAACCTGACTAAGCGACAAGATCTTCATCGGCGATAAGACTTCCGTGACATCCAAGTTCTCCTACCACCGGCGTTTGAACCCGTTGGAACCACACCGAGCACCCGCGGTACCCGGAGGTCGACATCGGCCCGTAGCCTCAAGACCGTCTTCATGGATCGCCAAGTTCATCGACTCGGATCCGATGGCGTGAAGGTCCCCTTCACGAGCCCTGAAGAACTTCGAAGACCGATCCCGTCGAGACCGAACCTGAACCCTCGGAGCACAAGATCCGCGAACTCACATGTGTGACCCCATATCCGAGCCCTTATTTTATTAAATGCTATATACACATGTTGCATATTAAATTGTCATGCTCGCAAACATATTGTGCGGTTTGGGGGCCTTATGCCGAGTCACCATATAAATAAATATGGGATCCATATGCGGACATTTCTAGTCTCATATTGGTTCCATTTAAATTTGTGCAGCGAACCGGTGATATAATTTTGCCTTGTTAAGACTACATTTAAATTGCAGGGTATCTAAATAACATGAACCTATTAATTAGTTGTTGGGGCCTCGGTTCCGCTTAATATGACATAATTGCATCGCATCTTGCCATGTCATACATCATACATGCATCATGCCCGATCTTCTGTCGTAGTATTAAATAGTGCATCCGGTGTTTTCTTCTAGTGCTTTGCTTCTTCACGGATTAGGCCGATGAGTTGATGCGAGTGTCGACCCGATCTTCGGATGAACCTTCGACAATGTTTTCCAGGCGAGCACCTCCCCCTTTCTACCTATCTTACTTTTATAGTATTTATTCCCTCCTGTTGACCTTTTTCTATCTATGTTGCGATGCTCTAGTTTTCGTACCCGTGATATCCCGTGCAGCCTTATATTGCCTTGGACACATCCTATTACCTGTTGTTTGGTAGATAGTTGGACTTGCGTGTCGTAGTTGCTTGCTCAAGTGCTGTCGCGTGTCGTCAAGTACCACAACGGTTGGAAGGCTGCCATATGCCTTATGTTGGAGATGATCATGACTTTAATTACTGTTTAATAACTAAAATTGAAGTAGGTAAATAATGCAGAGGCACAGGTGGGCAATAGATGTTATTTGGTTGTTAACCGTCCACTTGTGTCCCGTAGGACCCTGAGTTCTTGACACCTGTTCCGAGATCGAGCGCGCTAACCACAGGTGGGGTGTGTGGGCACCCCCATCGATTAGTACCTGATTTCAAAGTACTGTACCGGGGGCCACAATTAGTTTGGGGTTTTATTACTATCCTGTACTTATGCCATGCTTTACTGCTTTATTTAAGATTGTGCGAGGTACTGCACCTGTACTGTTTAGGTCTGTGACACGTTTTCGCTGTATCGACAAGCCCAGTCACACTTTCGGGTTCCTAGTCGTTTACAGCCGTCTACACAAACCCTGAGTCCGTCTCGGAGACCGGCCGACTTCGTTGCGGGTAGCTTAGTGGGGTGGCCCCCATGTACTTGCTTTGGGTCTGGGAAACGTCATGACTTAGGCCCCGCCGACATACCGATGGGTGTATGTTAACTGATCTGGCAAAAAGGGTCGAAGTGCGTGTGGATACTTTGGTGCACCCCTGCAGGGTTAAATCTTTTCGAAAAGCTGTGCCCGCGATTATGGATGACTTGGAGCACAGTTCTCGATCATAGACAACTATAACTAAAGTTTACTGTTGTAATTTGACTTGTATCCGATATGACTAGTAATCAGCTTCACTGCAACGGAATGGCTAAATAAAAGTACCAACAACTGCTGGGTTTGGGATATCTCATGCTAATTGTATCTGACTAGTAAGTGTTCTAACTACAACGGAATGGTTAACTAAAAGTGCCCACTGCTTATTATATCAGGATGACTATCTATACCTGACTAGTAATTGATGCAACGATAACGGAATAAATAAAACTGCCAACGGTGTGAGTTCCTCGGTTGACTTCCTCGTTTGGTCTCGAGGGGGAAACACCAGGATGGATCTGTTTGGTGGTAGAATCAGGTTGGTTCCAAATAGGTCTTTCTTATCCCTCTCTGATAGCCGACAGTTATCTCGAGTCTCTATAGGTTGTTTAGTGCATGCCGCGCTGCCGCTTCAGTCCACCATACCTATGTAGGCGAGGACCGCCGAATTCTAGTCTCGCCGTGTACTGGCCTCAGTACTGACCGCTCTCTCTTTTTCCTTTGCCTTCGTCGGCACCCCTTTTGTTTAAGCAGGTTTTGAGATCGACGTCGTTAGCAGGGTTACCCTTCCGGCTTGGCCTGGGCAGGGCTATGGACGCCATTGGTTATTCTTCAGGGCTCTTAGCCCCATTTGCATCTTGTTCGTACTCGGACGCTGTATCGTTTTCCAGGTGATTTGGATCTTTGTACTGTATATCCGTATTCTTAACTCATGGAGTCGTTGTTGTATATATCTGTTCTGTGGGTCCCATCGAGGACTGTTGTGTAATGTTATTACTTCGTTTTCCACCCGCACGAAAGTGCCTGGTGGGCGTCCTTGAATCGTTTCTATGCGGGTTTGGCGGAAAGGGCTAAAACTTGCATAGGGCCGATTCGAGGGTGTTACATATCTGAAACCTTGCCTCGTCAATTCAAGTGCAACAAGAGTATAGCCCAGCCAACCATTGACCAAGTTCGGATAGTCTGTGAATACCCTGATGTATTTATAGATGTTTTGCCCAGTATGCCCCCAAATTGGGATATCGAGTTTATCATTGAACTAATACCTGGAACCGGACCCATAGCCCAGAGACCATATAGTATGAACCCGTCTGAACTACCAGAACTGAAGAAGCAACTGGATGCCATGCTGGTAATTGGACTGATTCAACCAAGTGCGTCACCTTGGAGATCACCTGTTTTGTTGGTGGACAAGAAAGATGGAGGTAACCGTTTGTGTACGGATTATCGGAAGTTGAATGATGTTACCATCAAGAACAAGTACCCATTGCCAAAAATAGAAGATTTGTTTGACCAGTTGACTGGTGCCAAAGTGTTTTCTAAGATTGATCTTAGAACTGGTGTGACACCCCCGGGATCAGGGTTAAACAAATCCCAGACCTCCGTCTGAGATAAGCTTAACCTTGAGCTCGAGAATATCCAGTGAAGAATCGGTAACACAACAGTGACCCTACGACACAAGATTTATTACAGCAAGCTCATAACTGAGCAGAGAACCAAATTATTACAAGCAGAGGTCACTGACCACAAATATCAAACAACGGAAGCAAAATTATAATATTAAGTATAGAAACTTCACAAATGTCCTAAGAGGCCTGAAGCTTAACGATGACGTCCCAGCCCATAGATTCCAGGCTGCCGGCCGGGAACCCCAAGCTACTCGTCGATGTAGATGTAGTATGGAACTCGTCTTCAGGTGAACACTTACTCTGCCAAAAGTATCAACAAAGCAAGGGTGAGTACAGGGTGTACTCCGCAAGACTTATGGCTGGTGGAGTTGTTTTGCATAAAGCCACTTTTGTTTATAAAACAAGAGAGAGAAGAAGCTCGTCTAGTCAGAGTATTTTAAAAGGGGATAAGAGAGCAACATCTCTGCAATATTGATCATCATCTTTCGATATCCACCAAATCATCATCATCTACCAACTAGGATCACCCCCTCGTACCCATGAGGAAGCATCCTACAAAGTTTAGTTGCTAATTTTTACGATTAGGTTCATGTTCTATGATCTTCACGTCCGTTCCCAAGTCGTCCATAACCGTGGACATGGCTTTCTGAAAGATTATTACCCTGCAGGGGTGTACAACTTTACCCACACGTACTAACCTTCTATTAATGCCACTTAAGATTAGCCCTCTTCCTTGGAAGGCCGACAGAGGATGGTTAGACACGACCTTTACCTTGCTTTCGCCGATACCATGAGTCACACAATAAGTATGGTTCCGCTATAACGGGTCAAATCCTAAAGCCGGTACTTAAAGATGTGAGGCGAGGTTGGTTCATAGGTGCTCCATCGACCCCAAGCAACCCCGTCCATGCTTACCTACCTGTTATGAATGCACCAACTTCACCCGACAAATCTTTCAAAAGCTTTTCTATGCATATGTCAAATGGAATGCCCGAACTATGTGACTCATGGAATCTACTAGGCAAGTTAGTCAATCATGGGGTTTTCCAGGCCCTGTGTGGTTGTACGCTCGTCTTGGTTCAAGAGGCAAGAACATCGGGTCCTAGTCGTGGAGAGCATGGGACTAGAAAAACCACATCCCACCGTGGCCTCCCATACAAGCCTTAGCATGTTGAATCTCATATCACTAATCTCATCACATCACGTTCTCCTGTCATACTAGATTCTCTACATCTGATACATCATCTGGATGGACCAGACTCAATAGCTATGCTTGGCTAAGCAGACACGAATAAGAGCTCTAGCAGTGCACACAAGCCAAACCTAGTTATGCTAGGAGCAGTGGATCAGGTAATATAAGCTCAAAGGGAGTATGCAATAGATAGGTTACTCTATCTATCGATAAAAGACCACAGTAGAAGCGTATGCATCATGGTAGAATTGAAATGCTATCGAAATCATAGGATTATATCATGGTGGGGCTATGCTTGCCTTTGCCAGTTGATAGCAGATAAATAGATCTTCGGAAGCCTTTTACTTGACTTGGTTACAGTTGGTCAAGTATTTTTCGTAGATCTTCAATCGTCTTGATCTTGGTCTTCGATCTCGATTTCGATCTCTTATTCTACCGGAAAGAACCAAACACCGGAAAGAGAGGGGAAACAATCAACACATGGCATCGATGCAATGCTCAAGCAAGGATGATGATATGACAAGTTAATATGCTTTGAAATGTAACCCTAAGGCATGCTCGACAACTTAATCGGGGTTCCGAGGGGTGAGAACCCTAACTCGGAGAAAACTCCAGAACATATGAGAGGGGTGCATTTTATTCTTCTAATTAAACTTGTCATTTAAGTTGATGAACAATGCCTGATTATAGCCTAGATAGCTAGATTTCATTTTTCTGAACATTTTGATATATTATTCATATTTTTCTGACTTATAAATAAAAAGTTATTGAATTTACAATATTCAAACATTTTCTGAAATTATTTAACTTTTTCTTAATTTAAATAAATCTGGAATTACTTTTTACACTTAGGCTGGGCTACCCACAATCACAGACAGGTGGGCCCTAGGCCACCTCATCATCCTCGTGGGCAAAGTGGGACAGGGGGGGGCGGTTTGCTATTTCTCACAGAGGCAGAGGTTACCCACTAGGGTTGGCAGGTGGGGCCGAGGCCATGCTGGCATTCCATGCAGGCCTCGCCGGAGAGAACGGCCAGACGGCGGCGCGGGACGGCGGTCGAGCGCGCGCAGGCATGCGGGGATGGGCGCGTTTGAAGAAGCGCAAGAAGGCAAACCAGAAACGGGCGGAGCCGCCCGGAAATGGTCACCGGAGCATGGCGCACGGTGAACAGTGGCGGCGATGCTTGCAGGTCGTCGACGAGCGGTGGCTACAGACCGAGACAGAGGGAAAAAGGGTCGGCGAGATTCACATGCTCACCCTGGTGCTCAAGGACGTGACGAGGAGGCGCGGGGAGGTCCTGAACGGAGTACATGGCAACGGCGGCCGGCGTCGGGCTCGGGGACGATGGAGTCGCGGCCGAGGATTGCGAGCACCTGGGCTCGATTCCTTGGGCGGGTCGAAGCAGGGGAGCATGGCGGTTCTCGTGGCGTGCTCAGCTGGGTGAGGGGAGGCCGGAGACGGCGAGATGACGATGAGGTCCGACGGTTAGGGTTCGGGTAGCTTGGAAGAGAGAGAGGGAGTGTGCCTAGGGAGGGGGAATGAGACATGAGAGCAAGAGGATCACGGTAGCGGGGATCTTATCCTCTCTAGGGGCCGCAGCGGGGATCTTGGCGTGCCCGGCGATGATCGACGGTCGGTGGCGCCAGGAAGCTGCTTGCGTCATCGGGAGGAAGAAGAAAGGAGAAAAAATGGCGAAGGGGTACGGGCTTGGTGCTGGTCTGCTTGGGCCAGGGTTGGGTCATGGCAAAGCTTGCAGTGAGGGAAGAGGGAGTGGGCTGCGGCCTGGGCTGCTCTATTTTTTTAGCAAAACCTTTTCTATTTCTCTTTTGTATTTTCTTCTTTGTATTTTCATTTCCAAAACTGTTTTGAGCATTTCAAAAATACCAGAGTTTATAAAATACCTGAAATAATGTGGTGCCCTTTTAGGCCATTTGGGCTCCATATATTTTGATACTTTTCAAAATATTCAAAACATTTGAGTTGCTTTCAAATAGAGGGAAAGAGTAGGGTTTAGGGTTTCGTATTATTTCTTTCTTGCATGCATGCATTTTGAAATAGATGATGCTCAATCAAACTCTAATATAGATTAACTAAAATTGGGGTGTTACAACTGGCTATCATCAACTCAAGATTCGAGTAGAGGATATTCCAAAGACTACCTTCACCACCAGATATGGATTATACGAGTATACGGTCATGTCTTTTGGATTAACCAATTCCCCCGCTTATTTCATGAACCTCATTAATAAGATTTTTATGGACTTACTGGATAAGTTTGTCGTTGTTTTCATTGATGACATTCTGATTTATTCCAAGTCAGAAGAAGAACATGAGCTACACCTAAGGACCATTCTTGGAAACCTTAGAGAGCATCGGCTATATGCCAAGTTTAGCAAATGTGAATTATGGTTACAGGAGGTAGGATTCCTCGGACATATTGTATCAGCTGGAGGAATTGCTGTTGACCCTACGAAGGTGAAGGAGGTCGAATATTGGCAAGCCCCAACCACTCAAACCCAGGTTCGTGCATTTCTCGGATTAGCGGGATACTACCACAAGTTCGAAGAAGGATTCTCGAGTATTTCCAGACCCATGACCCAATTGCCGAAGAAGGACAAGAAGTTTGAATGGATGGACAAGTGTGAAGCGAGTTTTCAAGAAGTCAAGAGGAGATTGATTTCAGCCCCAATATTGATCATGCCGGATATCACGAAGCCCTTGATGTGTATTGTGACACATCCAATATCAGTCTCGAATGTGTGCTAATGCAAGAAGGCAATATTATATCTTATCTATCCCGACAATTGAAGCGGCATGAATAGAATTATCCAACCCATGACCTCGAACTCGCAGCCGTAGTTATAGCCCTGAAGACATGGAGGCATTACCTGATGGGAAATCGTTGTGAGATTTATTCGGATCACAAGAGCTTGAAGTATATATTCACTCAGAAGGAGCTGAGTATGAGACAGAGAAGATGGATTGAGCTCATCAAGGATTATGATCTGGACATTCACTATCACCCCGGTAAAGCCAATGTGGTAGCAGATGCCCATAGGAGATTTCCGTGCCGCTTGAACTCCATGATTTTGAAGGAGCAACCAAGTTTGCACAGAGATGGAAGATTTCCGAATGGAATTACTGAGTGAAGGATTTTTGGCTAGCATAGAACTTCATCCCACTTTGATCAGTCAGATCAAGGAGGAGCAAAAAGGAAATGCTAGTATTGACGGAATCAAATGGCGCATCGGTACAGGCAAAGTACCCGGATTCACAGAAGACGAAGAAGGATTTCTGTGGTACAAAGGACGCCTTTGTGTACCAGCAGATTCGGAATTGAAAGAAGTGATTTTGAAAGAGGCCCATGAGGAACGAAGATGTATCAGGATTTGAAGGAACAATTTTGGTGGCATAAGATGAATAGAGAAATCGGAAGCTATATCGCCAAGTGTGATATCTGTCAGAGAGTCAAGGCGGGACATCAAAGACCCGCAGGACTGTTGCAACCTCTACAAATTCCGGAATGGAAATGGGATTCCGTTGGAATGGACTTTATCACCAGATTGCCTACTTCTAGTAGGGGAAATGACTCTATATGGGTCATAGTTGACAGATTGCCCAAAGTCGCCCATTTCTTACCAGTCAAGACCACATATCAGAGTTTGAAGCTAGCGGAATTATACATCGCTAGAATCGTCAGTTTCCACATAGTCCCCAAGAACAATGTATCGAATCGAGGAACCCAATTTACCTCGAGAT
Source organism: Avena sativa (assembly GCA_916181665.1). Lineage (NCBI taxonomy): Eukaryota > Viridiplantae > Streptophyta > Magnoliopsida > Poales > Poaceae > Avena > Avena sativa. The sequence goes on from OV702296.1 coordinate 206,409,948, forward strand.
TCTGGAAGAAAGTCCAAGAAGGTTTAGGAACCCGACTAGATTTCAGCACCATGTATCACCCTCAGACCGATGGACAAATGGAGCGAGTAAATAAAATACTCGAAGATATGTTCAGAGCATGTGTGCTAGAGTATGGATCTAAATGGGAAGATTGTCTGCCTTTCGCAGAATTTTCATACAATAACAGTTACCAAGCTAGTTTGCAAATGGCCCCATTTGAATTCATGTATGGAAGGAAGTGTCGCACCCCTTTGAATTGGTCGGAAGTAGGAGAGAGTCAGATTTTTGGACCCGACATCCTACGAGAAGCAGAAGAGAAAGTCCACAAGATTCATGAGCACCTCATGACCGCCCAGTCAAGACAGAAGAGTTACGCCGACAAGAGACGTTGAGACCTCTCTTTCAATATCGGAGATTTTGTGTATCTCAAAGTGTCGCCTTTGAAGGGAATGCAGCGTTTCCAGCTCAAAGGAAAGTTAGCCCCCAGATATATCGGACCCTTCAAGATTCTGAATCGTCGAGGAGAAGTATCATATCAATTGGAACTGCCAGAGGAAATGTCCGTAGTGCACAATGTGTTCCATATATCGTTACTTCGCAAATGCCTTCAAGTTCCGGAGAAGACCGAAGTTTTCAAGAACATTGATCACCGGACCATAGAGATCAACGATGACCTGACCTATCCCGAAGTACCCATTCATATTTTGGAAGAAGCTTCCAGAACCACCAGGACTCGAAGCATCAAGTTTCTCAGGATTCAGTGGAGCAACCAGACTAAAGAAGAAGCTACCTTGGAGCGAGAAGATCACATTAGGACGGAGTTTCCCGATCTCTTTAAATCCTAGGTAATCTTTTTTCTTCCTTTTTCAAATCTTGGGACGAGATTTTGTTTAAGGGGGGAAGGTTTGTAACATCCCAAAAATATAAAACAATGATCATCAAACTCTAATCACTAAAATTAGGGTTAACAAAAACTTTGATTAATTAAAATCATATGAATGCATGTGTGAATGAGATGATTTGATAAATGCATGAGTGACCTTGTGTGATTAACCTAAATAGCAAGAAATGGTTTAAAGAGGAAAATAACATCATATAAAACATTTCCATGCAAAATAAAATCAAGAGAAAATCAAAAACAAATCAAATAAAGCAAATGGTCATTTTTGCCAATCTTGCTCACTAGGTCACTTTGAGTGTTTCTAGTCCAAGATTTCAAAGAGAAACTTTCCCAATTCTTTTGACCCCTTACTAGAACAAGTAAAAGTGAATCAAAGGCCATCCTTCAAACTTACAGAAACATTTGGCAACCTCATTCAAATCAGAATTTAAAATTGAATCTTTATCATATGTGAAGATCACCCATTTTCAAAACCCAACCAAACTAGTGCCCCTTGACTAATCCAACTAACCAGACACTCCCTAGTATGTGCCTAGCAAACCCACCAAGTTTGAATCCAAAATTCAAATTCAAAGTTCTTGCAACCATTTTAGCAAACACCTTGTAGATACAAATCAAACAAACATCAAACACTATAGTGTGCAGTAATTTTGGCCTAACTTGTTCCCTATCTAGATCACTCTACACCCTCGGTAGATCATCTAACTTGTTTAACCCCTCTAGCTCACTGTAAACCAGACCATGCCATTAATGGCAAGCATTCCGAGCCTCACCTTGCCACCCCATTGTCGACAGCAAGCTAGGAGCAGCACCAAGCCTAGCAAGCATGTCTAGCAGGCACTCCACCGTCCACCTCCACTCCCTGTCCCAACCCCGAGCACTGCCAACCCCTGGACCACATTACAAGACCATGCCAAACCTCTCTGCATGCGAGACGAGAGCACGCCAGCGCGCCCCCCTCGAGCAGCACCCACAGACCGCGCGCCGCCCTTGCCGCGTGCGTGCGTGATCACCACCGCCCCAGGAACCCCACAGACATGCCCGTTCACCGCCGTGTAGACCACACGTGTTATGTGCCATTAAAATCGTCGTCGGACCCGCCCAGAGCATCGACATGTTCCGACCGATCAGCACTGCCCCACGCCTCTCCACCATGCCATTGAGCTTCTCCAGGGAGCACAGCACCGCCCCCTACCGTTTCCCATGCCAGTAGCACTCAGTGGCGTCGACCACGACGAGCTCAGCCCGCGCCCGTTGGTCCCCTTCAGCCACTATAAATAGAGGCCTCCACCGCTCGTTTTCTTCACACAAGTTGACTCCCCTCTCCCTCAGAACCACCCCAACTCACTGCCGGAGCAAGGGGAGAAGCGCATCGCTGGAATTTGGCCGGAGCCCGCCGCTGCTAGAGGAGAAGGGAGTCGTCGATTGGAGCCACCCCAGGAGAAGCTGCCGGTACCAGGAGAATCGCCCTCGTCGACTTCGTCATTCGCCCCCGTCGCCGACCCCCACCTAAGCCCTGGTGAGCCTCCCACGAACCCCACCTTCCGCACTAGGGTTCTATCTCGTAGGTGCTGCCCGACGTGGACGATGAACCAGAGCCATTCGATTGGAACTAGATCCCACGGTCCATATTGCCCCGTACCGCTTCGCCCCTCACCGTCTCACTGATGCGTGGGGACAGCCACTTAACCAGCCCGTGCGTGCGTGGTGCGTTGTGGGCCGGCCCAGTTAACCGTCCCGCGCGACCCAACAATTCAAATTTAGTTTTATTCATTTAATTTCAAACACAGTTCTGTACATAGATTCAAAAATCAACCCAGCTCGATTCATTGAACCAAAATTCATGAAACTAATGTTTGAGGTGACATGTACTATCACAATTTTGATCAAGGTATTTGTAAAGCACTGATAGCTGGGATCAAAGTACTCTAAACATGAGCATGAAACATATAGTTCTAACAATAAGACATAGCAACTATGTTGTAACATGAAAGGTAACACAAACAAATGATCATGAATAACAACGCATTGAAAGACATTTGTTTGTTTCACATATAGAAAATATAGAAAGAGTGGTATTTAGCTTGTCCTTCATGGTATAGCAAAACATAAATGCATAGGACAACTTCAAAGTTTATAAGGGTGACTAGATGCAAGTAATTTAAGAACAAGCAATATCAAAGTTATGAATCAATCGACAAGTTTTGGGACAATGCACATTAAACTAATAATGACAACTATGCTCTCCTAGTTGGTGCATAAAGATAGAAGATGGAGACTCAACACAAAAGTAAAAGAAAGTCCCTTCACAAAGGGAAGCTGGGACAAGTTTCATAAAAAGCTTCAAAAAATTATGGTACTTTTTAGCTTTCAGCTCTCATTGCCCCTATCATAAGCATCTTGAAGTGGTTAAGGTTCAAGTGAAAAAAATATGAAGTATATGCTTGACAAATCATAAGTTGGCAATCTCATGTCCCTTGAGTACGAGGGTCGTTCCTCATGCTAATCAACTTTAGTCACAAGCATGTTCTTGTCATTATAAGTATATGTGTATCATAGAGAACCGACAATGGGGTAGCCCTTGCCCCATGACACAGGAGCTATCCCATATCAAAATGAAATGGCAACAGACAATGAGCATCTCAGCAATCTTCTTATTTACCATGAGTCGGTGCTTTTTTTCTTTTTCTCTTTTTCTCTTCTCTTTTTTCTATATTTTTTTCTAAAGATGCATCATAGATTGCTCACTATGGTGATGCTAAAAGTTTCCACCACGATTAGGCATGGCTTAGGCTAGCCGCCCGGGCATTTCTATAACACATATGTAATACTCCATGAACTTACAAGCTCCCCTTTTATTTCACACCGCCGACATCCATAAAAAAAATTTCATGATATCAACGGGATAATATTTACAAGTGTTGAAAGCATTCCCCATGACAACATGGTTATGCTAATTCCCAACTTTTAAATGCAAGCATATAGACAACATAGATGACACAATGGTTCAAGTTTATTAAGTGCATGAAAATAAAGTGTGCCATCAAGTTTGTGAGAGCTTTAATCACTAATTTTCACATAAGAAAAGTTTAATTTGGAAGGTAGATAAAAACATGAATATACTTGGAATGATGTAACACAACATGCATAGGAGTTTATAGTGGACTCTTTGGAATAACTTGGTTTCTTGGGAGTTGGATGCACGAGTAGAACTCATACTTAGTACAGGTGGATGCTAGGAAAACACTGGGAGCGACCAACTAAGAGAGCAATAATGGCGATAATCATGCAAAGCAACAAAACATTATTAACTAAAGTATAAAGTGATATCACAAGTCAAACAATAATTGATCATAGAGGCTAAGGTGACTGGTTCATAGTCTTAACATGGTGTAAGCATGTTCCAAGTCAACCCAAATAAAGCATCAAAGGAGAATACCACCATATTATGCTTTTGTATGCTAAAATAACGCATGATTCTTTCAAGGAACATTAAGCAATCTCAATTGTTTGGAACAAGTCATGCTGCAGCAATAATCACTAACCATAAGGTTAAAGCAACAACTAACATGACATGATAAATCCTAAGCCACAGTTAAAACACGCTTATTTTTTTACCACTTAAGCATGAAGCTTCCTACTCTCTTCCAAGACCAATCGACTTATTTGAAACAACTCACAAAGATAATACTTAATAAAGACCAGTGAGCTTGCCTAACAAATCCACAAAGAAGAACTAAAAAGTTCTAAGAAAAAATCACACGAAAACTAAAGCTAAGCACAGAGCTAGCAAAAGATAACACTGATAGAACAAAAGGAATGAAACCTAGAGTGTTCTAGACAATGAAGAACTAGGTATGACTTCTCCGAAATAGTAATGATGAGGTCTGGAAAATTTATTCAGCAAACCAAACAAAAAGAAAACTAAAAGCAAAAACAAAGATGCTCCAAGAACAACACAATCGTGTATGAAGCAATAAAATGAAGTCTTTTGAAAGAAAACCTGAGATTTTTATTGATGAAGAAAGGGATTCCTTGGGCATCCCCAAGCTTTGACACTTGTACCTCTTGAATATTTCTTGGGGTGACAATGGTGGCATCCCTAAACTTGAAAATTTACTTCATACAAAACTTCACACAATCTTCATTGGTAACATTAGTGTACTCAAGATAATAAGTCTTTGGGTTCAGTTTCAACACAAGTAAAACTTCCATTAAAACACAAGCTACTGTAGCAATTCCTTTTAAAAGCTCAGGTGATCAAAGAGAACTCAAGATAATAAGTCTTTGGGTTGAACTAACGAAAGTTACAGAATAACCTAGGGCATATGCTTAGAAAATTATAGCTCAATCTTTCGTTCTGGGATTTTTCATGAATTTTTTCAGTGAAGCACAAAAATTTGTTTCGGGACAACAACTTCCCCAAATCTTACTTCTCTCTCATTAGAGGTTATTCTTGGCACAAAAACCACACAAAAAGGATAAGGAGAGGTTATTACTGAAGCAATAACTTCCAAGACTCAACAAAATAAAAACTTACTGAAAGCAAAATTGAGTTATCTCCCAAGAGTACTTTTCTTTCACACCTTTAAGTTAGGCATGGAAAGCAAGAATCAAGTATTTTCAAATGAAGAAGCATTAACATCATATTTCTTGCCTCCACCTTTCTTAACTTTATTCTTACCTTTTGGGAACGTATGATTGCTTGGTGATGAAGTAAAATGCATGGTGCCTTTTCCCACATTTATTGTTGCACCAAGGAGTTTTAGCAGGGATCTTCCAAGTGTACTCCTTCACATTCAATGTCAAGATAATCAGTAGATACCATTTTCCCTAGGATTTTTTGTAAACAATCCTTCAGATATTCCAATGGGTAATATAGTGGTATTATTGGTGAGAGATATTTCTTCTCCACCCTCAGAAAGTTCCCAAAGATTCAGAGATTCATAAATTTCTTTAGGCATAAGACAGAAATCAGACAGAATATCACATCGAGCATGAAAAGTTTCATTATTTATAGCAACTTTCACGGTAGGGAACCATTTTTATGGTTCAGGATTTATTGAAACATGATCATGATGCTCTCTAAGTATATTGTAGCATTTTTTTAAACTAGCAGTATTGGCCTCAAGAGTGTTTAATCTAGCATAAATTTTTGCAAAGGATGAATCAGATTTGCTAGGCAATTTATATGTTGTAACCAACTTTTTTATGGTATTAGAGGCTCCATTCTCATCACATTGGAGGAAACCTCCTCCTACTACAGCATCCAAAGCATATCTATAACAAACGGCAAGACCATAGTAGAAACTGCTAAGAAACAAGCCTAGAGTCATTTTAGGTTCAGTATTTTCATAAGCTAGAACAAGCTTCTTTGAAACTCTCTTCACTTCCTGGTTTGAAAGTGAAGATAATTTCCACAGGTGACATAGTGATTGGAGCAACAGTAGACATAATGGTAACTTGAAGTAGGAACTAATTTTTTTGTGTTTTTGATAAGAAAAAGCAAACCAAACAAAACTATTTTTTTTTGTATTTTTTGATAAAAAATAAACAAGCAGAACAAAGCAAAATAAACAAAGAAAAACAAAAACAAAGTAAAGAGATTGGTTGTGAGAGACTCCCCTTGCAAAGCCGTCCTTATGTCCCCGGCAACGTCGCCAAAAAATCTTGATGGTGGCTCGGTTGACGTAGAGCCTGTTTGGAGAACCCAATAGCAAGGTGTGATGATCACAGCAGCAAGTTTTCCCTCAATTATGAAATCAAGGTTATCGAACTAGTAGGAGAAAGCAAACAACTCCAAGGTGTTGCTAGCAACTTGGAATCTACACAACACAACCACAGAACTTTGCCCCAACTTACAGTGAGGTTATCAATCTCACTGTTTGTTGAAAACAAAGGATTAAACATATAGTGTGAAAGTAAACAGTAAAGGTAAACAGTAGATGGTATATCAATGGTGATGGGGATATGCCGAGTGGGGTATACCCAGCAGGTCGTTCCCACTGGATTCAATTCACAGCGAGTGGGCCTTCAGGACGGCGACTGGATCGTGACCCAAGAAGGAGCCAGGCGAATGGAAGATGAAGGACCATAAGCATAGCTAGGCCCAGTCGGATTAGGTCAAAAACCACTAGTTGTAAATCTATAAACACTAGTGAGGTACCCCTACATAAACCTCCCTAGGGTACGCATAGCACTTATGTTTCATATGACACCCCATCGACTCGCCGCCTAGCCGCCGATCTCGCCACCACTGGAATCTCTCGATAATATAATCTAGCAAGAGTAGGTCTTTACCCCCTGGGAGGGCGAACCTGGGTAAAACCTTGTGTCTCTGCCCTCATCTTGCACCTCAGATGGATGGCCGCCCTTGTCCCTCGTTCTACTACTCGATGCCAATCACAACATCTGTCGTGGCCATTCCCACGAAAGTGGTACCCACCATGGGGCCTGGCCGGTCAGGTCTGAGTTCTGTGGCGAGACCCTACCTGACGATCAACCGATTGATCGCCACCGGTTGCATGATCGTGTATGGTGAGATCCTTCTGATCTTGCCCACCAGCTACATCCCGGCGTCGCACCTAGTCACGCATAGCGTCATCATGCCGGTCGGCTCCATCAACCTCTTCGTCGGCTTCACGGACGCCATCGTCTCCGAAAACTCGGCGTTCACCAGCGAGTCGTCGCCACGCGATCGGTTCTCTGAGAGCCAGGTCCGCACCGTCCATCGCCACACCTCCAAGTATGACTCGGCCAACAGTGACGTGGTCGAGACCGACGCGGCCGCGGACGACACGACTCTCCACGATGACGCCAACTCAGTGACCCCAGCCTCGGTCACTGGCTCCATCGTCGTTGCGTCACCCGAAGGCTCCATCACGCGAGTCTCCAACGTGGGAGATTTCGAGGATCCATCCATCCTCGGGATCTTCGACTCCGACTCCGGGTCGGAGAACTCTGGTGACCTCCACACCGGATCTGGTCTGTTCATTGCGACCTACATGGAGAGTAGCATGAGCGCCCCGCCAGACACCTTCTCCATGCCGATCCAGCCGACCGCGACGGAGAGGGAGGTCGAGGAAGCTTGCCTGCGCCCGGAGGAGGCGGTACGCAAGGAGCAAGCCGAGCACGAAAAATTTCTCCTCGAGCAGGCAACGGCGCAGGAGATATCTCTCTACCGCCAAAACCGCATCAGGACGCACCTAAACCCTACCGTTCAAGGCCGCGCCTTGAATTTTGATGAAGACAACGATCCCGCTCGCGTGGCCGAGCGTGTGGTCTGCGAGAACGCGCTACCAGGCTTCAGCGCCCGTCCACCACCAGGATCACCAGCGAGTGGAGCTCCCCCACCGCCACCCAGCTGCACGCCACCCGCTAACCAGCCGAGAATTCTCATCTCTCCACAAGAGCGGGACATGAACAACCTCCCGCTTTACTCTACACCGATGTAAAACGTCATCGCGGGGTAGGCAGCGGTCGCCAACCTCAACATCACAGGGGAAGGCGCGCTGCAAATCCAGTACGCCAAGGCCCTGCTCGCCAAGGCCATCGAGCAGCAAGTCACAGGAGCCGACTCGCGGGGGCGAATGTACTCCCGCTCCTCCGAAAGCAGGGCGGCCTCGAGCGGTCGCCCATCGATGGCGAACCCTCTCAACTGCCTGCCTCCCGAGCCCTTGCAGCACCAACCTCGGGTCGTGCACCCAGCGCTCTTCACCAACGACCCGCGACCGCTGAACAACACGGTCGCCGCCAATGGGCAGCCAGTCGACGCGCGACCCATATCATCAACAACTAGAGCTAGCACGTACCCCAGCCCAACAAACTGAGGCACACCCTCACCAACCGCGTCGATGGCGAGCCAAGGGGCTCCCTCAGTCGAGTCGGCCCCTAGTGCTTCGGTCTAATGATCCGAGGCAAGAAATACCCGGCGAACTTCAAAGCGTCGAAGGAGATCAAAAAGTATGACCCTACGTAGGATCCAGCAATGTGGCTGAACACATACCTCATGGCGATGGGAATCGCTGGCCACACCGACCTCCTCACCGCTTGTTACCTCCCCCTGATGATGGAGGGAGCGACTCGGCAGTGGATCAACACCCTCCCAGCAGCCAACATCGACTCCTGGGAGGACATGCGCGAGGCCTTCGTCAGGCACTTCGAGGGCTCCTACACCTGAGCCACCACCATCGAGGGCCTGTAGAAATGCGTCCAAGGACCTCGCAAGTTGACCCGCAAATGGGTCCAACAGTGGCAGGACCTATGGATCAACGCCGCTGGCATCCACCCGGACACGGCGATCCATTACTTCAAGAACTCATTCCAATACATGCCACTGGTCGCCAAGATCAAGCGGGTGTACAAAACGCTCGAAAACATCCCTGACCTCCTCCAAATCACCAAACTATACACGAAGGAAGATCCGAACTAGGAAACCGACGACGCGTCGGGTAGGAATCACCGCCCAAGCGGCCACGACAACGGTAGGCAGTGCGAGCTGCGCTACAGCAACACTGGCCTCACCGGCAAGCTCTGCAGTGATGGTCGAGTCGACTTTGTCGCCAACGCCGGCTACGCGCCACGTGACCCCAAAAGCTTCTACCATGACGGAGGACGGCACCGCGACCACGGAAACTACAAGGCGAGGCCGAAATTCGACCCTGCGGCTCTCCTCAACCAACCCTGTTTGTTCCACAGTAGGTAGGGGAAACCCACCACGCATAGAACCGCCGACTGCCACTCTCTGAAGGAGATAGGGAAGGCACGACGCGCAAGGGAGGACCCCAACAACAACCCACCAAATGGCGGAGCATTCGGCAACGACGTTGGCTCGCTACACATCTTCACCGGGCTCGGCTCCAAGCGCGAGAAGAGGGTCCTCGCCCGCGCCGTCGCTATCAATGCGGTGTCCCAGGTCAACGTCCCTCGCTTCCTCAACTGGTCCGAGCAGCGCATCACATGGAGCCGTGAAGACCACTCGCCACAGATCGAGTACCCCGGGCGAGTCGCCCTGGTAGTCAAGCCCAAAGTGGGTGACTACTGGCTCCCCAAGACGTTGATGGACGATGGGAGATCCATCAATATCCTGTACCTGGACACATTCAGGCGACTGAGCCTGCCACAGTCGATGATCGAGTCGACCCTCACCACCTTCCATGGCATCGTCCCGGGTCGGAAGGCGTACCCGATTGGAAGGTGACGCTGCCAGTCACCTTAGGCACACCAGCCAACTTCCGCACCGAGCAGATCGTCTTCGAGCTGGTGAATTTCAACAGCCCCTACCACTTCGTCTTGGGGTGGCAAGCATTCGCCAAGTTCATGGCTGCACCGTATTATGCGTATAACATGATGAAGCTCCCAGGGCCATGCAGGATCATCACCGTCCACGGTGACCCCGCCATGGCCATCGAGTGCGAGGAAAATGGCGCACAGCTCGCGGACTCCATCATCGCCGCGGAGGCCAACCACGCATAAGAGCTCACTAGATACGCGAGTGGTGTCGACAAAGACGACCCCATAATACTAAAGAAGCCCAACACGGAGAACACTGAGTCGATCGGGTTCGAGCCCACTATGCACACCTGCACCGTCGAGCTGGTCCCGGGCGACTCTAGCCAGACGATCACCATCGGGGCGGGAATGAGCCCCGCATAGGAAAGCGTGCTCTTCGATTTCCTCCGTGAGAATCGTGACATCTTCGCATGGAAGCCATCTAACATGCCAGGTGTCCCGAGGGAACTCTCCCGAGCACAAACTCAACGCCGACCCTAAAGCGCGACCTATCAAGCAGTCGTTGTGGCCCTTCAATAAAGAGCACCGCCGAGCAATCTCTGAAGAAGTGCAGCGTCTACTCGTTGCAGGCTTCATCCAGCCAATCAAGAACTCGAAGTGGCTGACAAACCCAGTCCTGGTTGTAAAGAAGAACAAAACCTGGAGGATGTGCATCGATTACACCAACCTCAATAACACCTGCTCAAAGCAGCAGTTCGTCCTCCCACGCATCAATCAGATCATCGATTCGAATGCGGGCTTGGAGTCGCTATGCTTCCTCGACGCGTACTCTGGGTATAACTAGATCAAGATGGTGGTCGAGGACGAGGAGAAGACGCGTTCATCACGCCAGTCGGCGCCTACTGCTACACCGCTATGATGTTCGGCCTCAAGAATGCCAACGCGACCTACCAGCGGTGTATGTAGGAGTTCCTTGCAAGCCAAATTGGCCGCAATATCCATGTCTACATCGACGACGTGGTGGTCATGTCCAATCGCCATAGCGACCTACTCACCAACCTGGCCGAGACCTTTCCAAACCTGTGGAGGTACAAGATCAAGCTAAACCAAGGGAAGTGCACCTTCGGTGTACCCACTAGACAACTCCTGTGGTATGTAGTCTCCAAGCGAGGCATCAAGGCGAACCCCACCAAGATCGACACGATCCCTCCACGACGTCCAGAAGCTAGTTGGGCGAGTCGCGGCTCTCAGTCACTTCATCCCCCGACTAGGCAAGAAGGCAATGCCTCTCTGCTGCCTGAGCGCTAGAACCCCACGTTCCAATGGGAGAAGGAGGCAGACGACGCGGTCAACGGACTCTAATAAGTTCTACTCGCTGCACTGCTACTCGCCTCCCCCGTCGACAAGGAGCCGATGCTTGTCTACGTCATGGCGTCCAAGCGAGTCGTCAGTGTCGTCATGGTCGTCGAATGACCAGAGGAGGGCAAGGAGCGCCCCATATAGCGCCCGATATACTACACCAGCGAAGTCCTGACGGACTCACGACAGTGCTACCCGCAATACCAGAAGTTGGTGTACACAGTCTTCCGAGCCCAGCGACAGCTACCGCACTTCTTCTAGGAGCACCCAATCATGATCGTCTCCTTCGTGCCACTCCAGGACATCATCCGCAACCGCGAGGCGAACGGGCGGGTCGCCAAGTGGGCCATCGAAATCGGCGTCCACAATATCAAATACAACCCATTCAAAGCAATCAATTCGCAGGCTCTAGTGGACTTGTTCGCCGACTGGGAGGAGGCACAGCAGCCAGAAAAGCTGCCATACCTCCACTACCGGTCGCTCCACTTCGACGGATCCAAGAACGAGGACGGCGCAGGAGCAGGAATCATACTCACCTTTCCTAAAGGCGACAAGCTCCTATACGTGTTGTACCTCGACTTCACCCCCTACACCAACAACATGGCAGAGTACGAGGCCCTCCTTCACGGCATGCGAGCCGCCAAGGAGATGAACGTCAACCTCCTACCCGTGCTACGACGACTCCGACCTCGTCGCTGCGCAAGTCGCCGGTTCCTGCGTTGCCGTCTCCCCCACCATGGTGGAATATCGCCAAGAAGTGGAACAGCTGGGAGGCCACTTCGCTGGCTACTCGTCGAATGGATCGACAGGCGCAAGAATGAGGAGGCCGACGCCCTCTCCCGCATTGAGTCGGCTCGATAAACTCCACCCGTATGCGTCTTCCTCGACACTATCCATAAGCCTTCCGTCTCTCCCCCAAAGCAGATCGACCGCGTGATCCCGCTGCAACCAGAACCTGCCCTGGTCGCCGTGGTCACAGAGCCGAGCGACTGGACCGTGCCATACCTCGCCTACCTCGAGAGCGGGACCCTACCAGTGGATGACACTGAAGAACGCATGATCATGCGCCGCTGCAAGTCCTTCATCGTCATCAACGGCGAGCTCCACAAGCACATCGTAACAGGCGTGTTCCAACGCTGTACAACCTGTGGAAGGATGCAAGATCCTCGAATACATCCACGCCGGCGACTGTAGCCACCACGCCGGCGCCCGGTCCTTGGTCACCAAGGCCATGCGACACGGCTTCTACTGGCTCAGCATGCATGCCGATAGAGTCGACATCGTCCAACGATGCATCGGGTGCCAGAAGTATGCCAACCAGACGCACGTACCCAGCTCGGCGCTCAAGACGATCCCCATGACCTGGCCATTCTCCGTATGGGGAATGGACATGGTGGGACCCTTCAAGAAGGCCCCCTCCGGCTACACCCACCTCCAAGTCGTAGTTGACAAATTCACCAAGTGGGTGTAGGCCAAACCAGTCCGGAAGTGCGACGGGAAGACCGCGACCAAATTCCTCTGCGAGCTTATTTACCGCTACGGATTCCCGCACATCATCATCACGGACAACGACACCGACTTCGCCAAGGGTGCCATGGCAGAATTCTGTGAGGAGCACAACATACGGCTCGACCTCGCCTCAGTCACCCACCCGGAGTCCAACGGCCAGGCGGAACGCGCCAACCAAAGCATCCTCCACGGCTTCAAGCTGTGATTGCAAATTCCCCTCCGTCATATGGGGCATCCGCACCTCCATCAACTGGTCGACAGGATTCACGCCCTTCTTCATTGTATACGACACGAAAGCCGTCATGCCAACTGACCTGGAGCATGATTTGTCCTGGGTCGTCAACTATGTGGAGACTGACAACGAGCTTGCATGCCAAGACAGGGTCGACCAGCTCCACAAATCACGCGACCTTGCTTTCTCCCGCACTGCCATCTACCAGTAGGGACTCCGCCGCTACCACAGCCATCGAGTCCGGACCCGTACCTTCCAGGAAGGCGACCTAGTCCTGCGACTGATCCAGAACAATAAGGGCATGCACAAGCTCTCTCCTCCATTGGAGGGACCGTTCGCCATAGGGAGAGTCCTCGACAATGATGCCTACTACCTTGTCGAGTTCTGAGGTGATGGACAACTCGATGTCAAGCGGACGTGAAATGTAAATCTCCTAAGGAAGTTCTACACGTAGAACTCCGACCTGTATTCCCCCCGCCATGCAATAAAATACATTTGACTCGCATAAATTGTGCGTACTCTCCAAATCTTGTGCCAGTCGCACTCGTAACACGAGGTAAACCCCATTAAAGGGTGGACGCACTCGGGGACTCGATCAACAAACAGATCAAAGTCAAAAATCGAACTGCCTTAACACATTTTCATTCCCTTAAGCAAAAAATATTTTGTTCATAGATAAGGATTGTTACAGATCCACTCATACTAATAGAAAAGTCACTCGGCATGTCTCTACTCCGTAGGCCTCGAGGTCGATGCGCCGTCCCTACCTCGGACACGAATGAAGGGTATCCATGGATTCGCCGGAGACAATGTCAGGCTATTCGCCATCGCCGACCGGGACGGCTGCTCCATCTTGAGATCACGCTGTGCCGGCTCAGGGTCGTTCGACGCCACCTCCGTCTCCTAGTACGGCAGTAGATCATCTATCGCCAACACCCCCTCGGAGTACGTGGCTGCATTCGCGGTCAGCTTCAGAACCTCGGAGATTTCCACTGAGCCGGTCGCGGACGGGTACCCACTGGTGACGTCGTCGAGGTCGAAGTCGTAGGGGAAATGCGTGACCCCGAGGCTCAGCGCAGTCACGTCTCCACGACAGAATGCCGACAGTGACATGTACTCAACCACCACTGACGCCATCTCCAGGTAACGCCATACCTCCATCATCTCGCTGGGAATCACCTCAGTGGGTGAGATCTCTTGGAGAACGGCGCGAATGCACGTCGCCGCAAGGGAGGCCGAGTCCACTATCATCGTCACGCATTGCTTGGTGTCATATGACTACCCCACAGGGTCTTCGGCACACATTTTTCCTGGAAACAACAAGTCATGAAAACTTGAGCTGCTCGGGGGCTCGCTGGAAAATCAACCCTCCCGCTCGAAGACTTGACAGTTAATCGACTCAATCAAAATGCTTACCAAGGAGAGGACAACAGAGCAATGTGGTGACGTCTTGGCGATCCATCAACTGATCCCGGAGCCCTGCAACAAGTGTTTCAGAAAGCTTTCGGTTGTCCACTGCCGCGAAAACAACAGCCTTGGCCCTCACCTCTGACGAGGTCGCCTCTGCATTCATAGCCTTGAGCTCCCTCTCCATCTCGGCAACCCGCTTCTCCGCGGCGGTCAATGATGACTTGGCGCCTCCACTCGGTGACTAGGACAAGAACCTCGCAGGACTTGGCAACCACGGCGGAATGCTCCTCTGCAACAAAAATCAAAATGAGATTCCAAACAACAAAAGCAACTGAATTGACAAGGTACTCGAAACATCCACCTGCAGTCGCCCGGAGCTTCTAGTTCACCTCCTACATGGATCAGAGGTCGCGCTCCAAGCTCTCCTTCGCGGATAGCCGCTCTGCCGATTGATGCTAAAGGCCCTGCAGAAATAAAACACACGTAAGAGGACAACAAAATTTCCTAAGTGCCTAGCCGATGAAATTCATCAACAAGCCACTCGGGGACTGGACACCAAAATTTCCTAAGTGCCTAGGCGATGAAATTCATCGACTAGCCACTCGGGGAGTGGACACCAAAATTTCCTAAGTGCCTAGCCAATGAAATTCATCGACAAGTCACTCGGGGACATGACACAAAAATTTCCTAAGTTCCTAGCCGGTGAAATTTATCGACTAGCCACTCAGGGACTGGACTGCAAAAGAAGTCAGAATGTACCCACTGAAGTTCAGCGAGCAGATCCTCGGGGACTGTACATAGCTGGAGGACTGCGCCAAGCATGATGTGCAGCTCGGTAGTGCCCAATGAAGGCAGCACGAAGGATGTTTGCCCACGACACTACCCAACGTCCGTGTCCAAAACTTTGGGCGCTTGAGGCGACTGCGTCGTAGCTACCATGGCGGAGGCCTTTCCCATGAAGCGGGCAAACGTTGCTGCCACCCCTGAAGCACTAGCCGCGGGCTCCGATGCCCCAACCAACGCGGTTGGCTCACCCAGCTGCGACCCCGCGACCACTTTGGCCTTCGCGGCCATGTCGACTCCAGTCGAAGCTTCTTTCGGCGCATCAGCTGGATCATCCAAGATTATGATGGAGTCCTCGCCCTTCTTCTTCTTTGCACCCTCAGCGGGCGCCTCAGCTTCATAACCCTTCTTCTTCGTCGAGGGAGTAACCTCCCCTCCCGTGGCGACTAGTGGTACCTTGGCCACCGTCGGGTGACCAATCTTCTTCACATCATTCCTGCAAAGAGCACGGTTAGCAATTCAAATAGCAAATGCAAAGCTCTGCTCCGAATCGACTCGCAAAGACGTACCCGGAGATTGGGATAAAACACAAACCGGTGCGGATGTGCGCCGGCTACTCTAACTCTAGGCCTAGTTTCCTACTGATGCTCGTATCTAACACGGCCGAGGCCCACGACACCGCCACCTTCTTCGACGACGAGGCCGCGTCCATAGGAAGTTCTACTCCGGTCGACACTAGTGCCTCCTTCGACGGGGAGGACTTCGCGGTTGAAGAAGCTCCAAGCCCCGAGGTTGCTGAGAACGCTGGGGCAATAGCTGGAAGAGGCACCTCATTCTCCATCACGTCCTCGCCTCTCAGATCCGTCGCCTCCGGAGGCTTCGTTGAAGCCTTGGCCTCAGCATCATCGGCTTCGCTGCTTGACTCGGAGCTAGTCGCGGACGGGGTAGAGATGCCACTTTAGGTGCCTTCTTCTTCGTGGGTGACTTCTTATTCGACGGCATGGCCACGCGTCTTGAACTGTGCTCTTGGACGTCCCCCTCGCCCCAATCATGCCCCTCGAGGCTCCGGCTAGCCTCGAGTTTGCGCTGTTGCTGCCCGCGGGTCTTCCGAGCCGCGGTCGCGGGCGCGGTGACTTCCACAACTTAGTCATCATCATCGGAGGACTCGCTTACATCCCCCCGACCTCCTTGGAGCTCTCGTCATCGGCTGGCGGGAGCCAATTCTCCAGGACTTGGAATAACTGAAAGGGACAAGCACGTATCAGCAAGACCGCGACTGCATTTATGTGACTGCGAAGGTATAAAATATAAAGAAACTCACCGTTGGCTCTTGGCGGTTCACGGTATACGGGGCGATCCCGGTCTTCGGATCAATGTATTTTGCGTCGGTAATCTTCCTCAGCGCAGCGGCATAGTCGCCAACCTTCCAGTCGGATGTGTAGGACTTGGTCCCATCGTCCCTACCGGTGTACTCATACATCTAGTAGGAGTGACTAGCCAATGGCACCAATATCCGCCCGAGCCAGCAATTATACAAATTGATGGTCTTGAGGCCACCCTTCTTGAGCTGATGGATCGTCGTCAGCATCTCGTCCACGATCATCCTTTGATCATGGGGGAGCTTGGCCGCCTACAACCGGCGAGGCTCGCTCCTCTCTGCGGTGAACATCGGAAGTGCACTTCGCCATTCGGTGTCGATTCACAGACATACAACCAATGTTTCTTCCACTTGCTGGTAGGCTTCTTTGGCAACATGAGGTCGAGGAAGGGGGCCTTGGCCTTGAGCTGAAAAGTGAGGCCGCCCTTCATGACTGATACGCCTGTGGAAGAATTCTTGCCACAGGGGGAAGTATGGGCAGCAACCTAGGTAGCACTCGCGAAACTCCACGAAGATGGCGAGCTGCTCGATGCTGTGAGGCCCCAGATCCGAGGGCTTGATGCTATAGTAGGCGCAGAACCATCGAAAGAAGACTGATGTGGGGAACCCGAGCCCCCTCTTGAGGTGGCTGGTGAAGCAAATGAATTCGCTGGCGCGGGGATCTGGTTCCGTCTCCCCGGATGCGGGGACCCTCCATCTCCCCTTGCAGAGGATCCCCGCGTCCTGGAATGATTTCAACACTAACGTGGTGCACTTGGATTTGCCCCACTTATCCTTTGGAGGCGCCATCGAAGAAAGGATCGGGAGGAATGCGCGGAGTCGGAGGAAATGCGAGAAATATTCACAACTCCATCCCGTCGTTTCCCTTATATAGCGGTTGCTTCCTGCCAGTTTTGGAGGAGCCGTTACCGCGTGATGATTACATCATTGTTACTGTTGGATTTCCCAACGGCCAGTTTGACCAAAATGATGGTTCAACTTCGTCTACTCGACTCGCCGGCCCATTCGTTAAAGATGTGATTCGACTCGCCGACCCACTCGCCAAAGCGCCGAGTTGTCTACTTGCCAAATTGGAGATTCGACTGGTCGCTGATATTGCGATTGAAGATACATGCTAAAGATTCCTTCCTTCATTGGTGGAGTCCACCGCCAGTTCGACTGGGCATCCAAATTGGACATGTATACTCTGACTGCGAAAGAACACCTACGACAATTCAACTAAGGCCTCGGGGACTACTGATGGAGATATGCCGAGTGGGGTATACCCAGCAGGACATTCCTACTGGACTCAATTCCCAGCGAGTGGGCCTGCAGGACAGCGACTAGATCGCGACCCAAGAAGGATCCATGTGACCGGAAGCTGAAGTCCCAGAAGCGTAGCTAGGCCCAGTCGGATTATGCCAAAAACCCTCCGAGTCCTTATCCAGCTCAGTTGTAGATCTGTAAACCCTAGCGAGGTACCACTATATAAACCTCCCTAGGGTACGCATAGGACTTACGTTCCATCAGACACCCCATCGACTCGCCGCCTAGCCGTCGATTTCACCACCACTGTAATCTCTTGATAATACAATCTAGTAGGAGTAAGTCTTTAGCCTCCGGGGGTCGAACCTGGGTAAAACCTTGTGTCTCGGCCCTCATCTCGCACCGCATATGGCTGGCCTCCCTTGCCCCTCGTTCTACTACTTGCTGCCAATTGCTGCATCTACCGTGGCCATTCCCAAAACAAATGGTAAAGGAATGGACCGGGGTCCACAGTTCACTAGAGGTGTTTCTCCATAAGATAAATAGCATGTTGGGTGAACAAATTACAGTTGGGCAATGATAGATTGAAAATGCATAAATATGCATGTACAATCATGATGATTCCTATGAGATTCGTTTGGGCATTACAACATAATACATAGATCGTAATCCAATTGCATCTATGACTAATAATCCACCTTCAGGTTATCATTCGAACCCCTTCTAGTATTAAGATGCAAGCAACAGATAATTGCATTAAGCAAAGTGTGTAAAGTAAACAATACAATTGCCCTTGGGCAAAGGATTGTTGTTTTCTCCCTAGTAGCAACATCACATCTACAACCTTACGGATTTCTGCACTTCCCCAGATTACTTGAGGCATGAACCTACTATCTAGCATAAACACTCCCTCTTGGAGTTGCAAGCATCTACTTGGCCAAAGCATCTACGAACAACGGAGAGCATGCAAGATCACAAATAACACAGACATGATAGAATCAATAATCAATCTTGATCATAGTACTCAATATCTATCGGATCCCAACAAACACAACATGTAGGATTACATAAATATATGATATTGATCATGAATGGAGCTCACAATATCTCAACATGATAGCACAAAGGAGGAGAACCAACCATCCAGCTACTATATGAACCCATAGTCTAAGGGTGAACTACTCACGCATCACTCTAGAGGCTGGCATGGTGATGAAGAAGGCCTCTGGGATGATCTCTCCCCTCCGGTAGTGTGCCTGGAAGAGCTTTAGATCCCCATGATATAGGGATGGATATGGCGGCGGCTATATACTCATTCATGGAATTTTGATCGGGTACTTAGGGTTTCTGCATCGGGGTGCTTTTATAGGCGAAGGGGCAAGGTCGGTGGGTGCCCGAGGGGCCCACACCTAGGGTTGGCGCACCCCCAAGGCCGTTCCCCCGCCAGGTGTGGCGGCCTCGTGGCCCCACTTCGTTTCCCCTTCGGACTCCATGTTCCTTCTGGTAAAATATTGACTTTGGCTTTTGTCCCGTCCAATTCTGAGAATATTTCCTTACTAGATTTTTTGAAACCAAAAACAGCAGAAAACAAGAAACTGTCACTATGGCATCTTGTCAATAGGATAGTTCCAGAAAATGTATAAAAATACCTCAAATTATAGACAAAACATAAGAAAGTTGATATAAAACAAGCATGTAGCATAAAAAATTATAGATACGTTTACGACGAATCACAAAGTGATGGCGTCCTACAAGAACCGATGCAGCGGGCTAGAAATGGCTAGGAAAATTTGTGAAGTGTGCGCTCGAGAGGATCCAAAATGCGTCTAGCCAGCATTGGCCAAATGAGGATCGACGGAGATGGAGAAGATGGGAGGCTCTTTTAACGAGGGGTGTTTGCGTGTTGCCTCGTCAGTCTTCTGCAGTGCGCAAATATACCGTGGACGCTGATTAGAGTTATAGCTAGACTAGCAAGCGGTCACGTCCTGGCTCAGTGTTGTAATGTCTCATCACATAGACTAGCTATAAATAATACCATAAATAAGTTTTATTGTGTTTCAGGAAAGGACGTGAATCCACATTTATCGAGAAAATTACATTTAGTACCACAATTGGGGCCATGGTAACAGGTTTAGTGCCACTTCTGCAATTTTTGCGGATATGTACCGCTTTTGGGGCAATCTGTTATAAATAGGTGAATATTTTTTGGCTAATCGTGTTTTAACAGCTAAACTAATATGATGGTCCCACAATTAAGGAATGACATAGACCTAGGGCCCACCTATTATCCCTCTTATCTTCTTCCCCACCTCCCTCTCTTCTCTCATATCCTTATTTTGGAGCATCTTCTCTATTCATCATTCATTGTTCCTTTTGGCCCTCATTTTTGTCCAATCTGGTAGAAAATCTAGAAAAGCAAATCTAACCAGCACAATCAGTAATCGAAGCAGATGTAGGAAAAACAGCTAACATACGATATATAGTATAATACTTAACAAGGTTCGACAATTAGGCTGCTCAGTAGGAGCAACAGACAATTTCAACACATACAATACAAAAGAAGCTGCTTTACAACAGCAGCATCACACAAGATCAGCGGCACCTCCTAGCCTCCGCCACCTCCCTCTGGCGCTTCCTCCACTTCTTGTTGCCCATTCCCTTGACCTTTTACTCCTTGGGCTTGATCAGGGGCATGCGACCCTCTTTGATGGCCACCTTCTGGAGGTTGTGGAGGTGAAAGTCGAGCGCCTTGTGCTTGGCTCTAAAGGCGTGGACATTCACGGTGTGGCTGTAGGTGATAACGTCCTCGACATGCTTCATGAGGCACTTGAAGTTGGTGGCGTAGAGTCTCTTCTCGCAGAAGGGACACATGTAGACGTCGCTGGCGAAGTAGTGGTCGTACTAGCCAGAGTCTAGCCTCCTCGGCACCTTACGAGCCTTGGTGTACTTGTACTCATCATCGTTGCTATCCACCTATTGCAGAAAATAGTAGCGTGCGATATGGACATGATTGTGATCCCTTTATTATTGGGATAGATGATTTGCACAAATTAACTGATTGAGATCCCATGATTATTTGGATAAATAAAGCGAGTGGGTTAAATTCCCCAATCCCCAAATATCAAACAAAATCAAATACTGATCCCAACTACAGATTGGTGCTAGTACCAACTAGGGAATCCCTTAACTACAACTCAGAGGAAAAATAAAATAGGATTGAAATACGAAAAGGGGGATTCCTTGAAACACAAGAGCATAAGCTTCTGTAAAAAGATCTAGCATCCAACAATTGAAAATGCAAATAGTCGAACCCTAATAATACAGGATCTAGCATCCAACGATGGGAATGGGGGAAGAACAAGGGAAGAGGAGAAAACCCTAGTTATCTCAGACCATGGGTGTGAAGGGAATATGCCCTAAGAAGCACTAATAAAGTTATTATTATGTATATTTCAAGTATATGATAGATGTTTATTTTGCATGCTATAATTGTATTAATATTGAAACGTTAATACATGTGTTTTTAATAAACAAATGGAAAGTTCCTATTTATGCCTCTCTTATAAACTAGCTCGTTAATTAACAAGATGATCAAGGTTTCCTGATGATGGATATTGGATGTTGTTAATAACGAGGTCACAACATTATTGGAATGGTGTGATGAACAATCATCCGAAGTATATCATTACAATGAAATTCATTGTGTTTATATTGCTATAACATCATACGAAGTAATCTGTCACATCCCAAAATTTCCAAATTTTGAAATATGAAAAATAAATAAACAAAAGAAACAATTGTTGAAATTTATGGTGAAAAGAAACTTTTTTTTGCTTCTAAATGGAAACATCAAAACCCTTCTTGAACAAAATTTTAATGAAAAGGGAATCCAACAAAATTTCAACCAAGTGAAATGCATTCATCAATGAATGTATCTTGAAATTTAAACATTTGGAAAAGCTAAACCAAAACCCCAAATCTTAATGAAAGAAATCACTTCCAAATATCAAATGCATTTTATGCATGGAAAGAATCTTGAATATAAACACTTGGGAAAATAAACCAGAACCCTAAAACCCAAATGGAAGAAAATAATTTCCAAGATCTTTCTAAGACTATGGAATTGATTCATATAGAAATTTAGCAACAAACATTTATAAATAATAAGAAATGATAAACAAAAATATTATAAGATCATAGAAATTGGTTTCATTTAAATTGGAGCCATGGATAAGGAAACTTATGAATTTAAATAAGATAAGGGAAAATAATTTCCAAATATAATAAAGCTCCTAGTTAAAATCCATAACAAATCGTGAGAAAATAATCCTAAAAGGATTTAAAAGGATAAACAAATAATAAATAAAATTATACAAATGGGAATCAACATATCTGGAGCTATAAATAAAAAGATATGGATTTTAGAAGATAAAGAAAGAAAGAAATAAGGAATATTTAAAAGCCAAATTAAATTTTGGCCAAACAAATGAAATGAAAAGTTATTGAATAATAAAAAGGAACAAAAGATTATTTAAATAAAACTATATGGGCTTTGAACCATATTTAATTTTATTTAAATAAAGACAAATTGCGTAAACTAAATAAATAATAAATCACAAGGAAATTATATAGAAGACAATTTAAAACTTGAAATAAATCCATAAGAAAATGGAATAAAGATAATCCAAATAAAATAAAGGGATAAAGAATATTCAAATAAAACATATGGGATTAAACCATATTCTAATTATATTTAAATGGAGACAAATCCCTAATGTAAATGATTAATTAAATCATGAGAAAATAATAAATTGGAATTTGCCCAAGTGGAATAAAAGTTATCTAATTAACTTAAAAGGAATAAAAGAATTATTTGAATAAAATTTATATGGGTTTAAAAGCATATTTGATTTTATTTGAATAAGGAAAAAACCATATTTAATAAACCATAAGAGAATATAAGAAAAATATTCAAAAATGGACTTTAAAATATATTAATAAATAGTATTAAAACATACTGAAAGTTTGAAAAAGGTTTAAAAAATAAATCTGAATCCAAATGAGTGTTTGAATTTGAAAACAAAAAATAGAAAAGGAAAAAAGATACAGAAAGAAAAAAATAGAAAAGGACCAGCCCAAACTAACCTACCCAGCTACCAGGCCCAACAAGCCCAACAGCCAGCCCAACAGGCAGCCCCTCTCGCAAATTGTTTTCTTACTCACACCCGTGATACGTCCAAAACGTATCTATTTTCTCAAACACTTTGCTATTGTTTTTCCTCTATACTTGTGTGATTTGGATACAACTAACACGGACTAACGCTGTTTTCAGCAGAATTACCCTGGTGTCTTGTTTTTGTGCAGAAAATGAACTATGAGGAAAAATCCCGAAAAATATGCCAAAAATTATATTTCACCAGAAGATCGACGGAGCCAGAAGGGGAGACAAAGGGGAGGCCTGGGGGGCACATACCCACCCCAGGCACGGGCCCACTGACCCCGCGCTTGGGGGAGGTCTGGCCACCCCAGGTAGCTCCCCGGCCTCCCTCCACGCCTATAAGTTGCCTTCTGACCTAAAAACAGGGGGGGTTCAATAGTTTTCTAGAAAGAGTTTCGCTCCGCCGCCGCCACGAGAAACCAAGATTCGGATCCAGAAACTCCGTTCTGGCACCCTACCGGGACGGGGAATTTGGAGAGGATCATCGCCATCGTCGTCACCAACATGTCTTCATCAACCACCGATGTTTTCCTCATCCATGAGTGAGTAATCCCCTGCTGTAGGCTTGGGGATGGTAGGGATTAGATGAGTTCTATCATGTAATCGAATAAGATCTGTTAGGGGCATAGTGCCTAGTATCTCTATTAATGATATTTTACTTTGTTGGAACTTGTTATGCAAGTTCTCATTGCGAGCATGTATGACTATATTTGGAGCACATGCCTAGGATTGTTGTCAACACCCGAATTTTTAATCCCAGATGCCTGTTATGCCATACATCGCAATCCCAGGATTACCATTTTTGCGAGACATAACAAAATTGGATACCATAGTACATCATCCATTACAAACGATACATAAGTTCTTACACAAATAGGTATCTCATAATCCAGTTCTTAATACAACATCAAGCAGCGGAATACGTAATAATAACGGTAGCGTAGGCGAAGCTCCATCTTCGGGGTCACAGGCAATGCTGACGATGGGAGATGATCCTAGTTGTCGTAACCTTCCTGGGGTCCATCCTCCAGGTACTCCTCTTCATAGTCTGGCCATGGGAATAGCCAGGGACACAGCCATGAGTACTCTTTAATTACTCGCAAACCAAAACTAATAGGTAAAGGGGTTTTTGGATAATAGGACACTAGGCTCTAGGGTTGTTTTGCAAAAGCCAGATTTATCTCTACGAAGTTCCAAAGCTAGTCACAATTTTATAACTCCTAAGTGGGATCTTGTATTTCATATCACAACTTTGTTGTGGTCAAGTCAAAGTCTCAATTCATTTCACAAGTCATTTTGAAAAAAGTCTGACGGGGGAACAGTATGGCCACTCCAACTGTCCATAACCACGGACGCGGCGATTCGAATAGTTTGACACTCAGAGAATGTACACTTTCACCACAACATTCGATACATCCGCCAGGAACAAATCCTGAATTCACCATACTCAGTATGCGGATAATCAATCCTAACCTTTCAATTACACGCCCTAGTATAAGCACCTCTCATGTGAGTTTGGCCTCCCAACCATGACCAACTGTCATCTTGGGTACTACACAGGTGGACAAGCATCACAAGGTAGCCTCAGCTCAGACCCTGGCCGTGAGGGAACTAATACTAAGGTATATAAGTTTCCAGTCAAGCCCTACCCAATCTTCGGGTATTGTGGTTGTACGATAAAATTGGAATGGTATCGCATCCAGACAGCCATCAGTTTTATAAAGGGCTAAGGGTCATGCCTCAACATTTTCATCACCAAAATCATCAGGTGTTCGAAAACACATGTCCAAAACATTTCAATAGAATGATCCATCATTCCAAGGTTTTCATAACCATTTTCACCAAGTATTCCCATCTAATGTTGATCAAGTTTTATGCTTAGCACTAGCATCTACAAGTGGGGGTAAGCACTGATGAGGGGTGGTAAACTAGTGGAGTTTCAGCCAAGTTTAATCTCATGCCTTAAGATGACATCAAGATTATCTAGCTTAGGCCAAATTTTATGCTCTTTATGCAACCTTCACATATCCTTCTAGTATCTACCATTTATTCCAGTAAACTCTAAGTAAGAGCTTTGATAAAGAAATAAAGTATAAAGCTTGTAGGTAAAAAACTAGGATTGGTTTATCAAGTGGGTATGATCACATATGCTTAAGGCATATAGTTGGCATGGTAACCAATAGTGGTTTGTGGCATCGATAGAGTATCTTGCAAGGGTTAGCTTGCACAATATCAGTATAAGCTTGCTAAATTGCAAGTGTTAGCTTGCAAGGTTAATAGCTTACACATTCACTAGTAGTATTAGGCTTGCCTTGTGCAGAGCAGTGGTTGAAGTTCTCCTCGGCTTCTTCTTCGTAGAATCCTCCTTCCTCCTCGTATCCTTGGTCGGTACTAGCGTCTATGAATAAATATGAGGTACACAATCACCAAACAATACTTAACTACTTGCAATCATCACACAAAAGGGTCCTATAGATGATCTTGCATCATCTCTAACATTACAAGGTTAAGGCTTGGTTTAATTCTTTTTATTTTTAGAGAAGTAATTTCTACTCATTGAAAAACTACTTAAGATTTAATATTCTCCAAACCAAACATGGGATCATGTTGACACATGTCATCACCACATATTTTAGTCCATGGGAATATGATTTAAAGTGGTGTCACAATTTAATAAGGTTTTACCCTTTTATTTAATTAAATAAAGTGACTAGAAATGCCTATGTGGCATTCTTTTATTGCTTGAACAGTATTTCTGCAAGTAAACCTATATATTTTTATATATTCTGAAAGGTATGGTTAAATGTGATTTTTGAGAGTTGGAATCAACTCAAAAGCTATTATGGTTTCAATTTGAAAAATGTTTGAATACAGAAAAGCTTCTGCCTTGTTATTTTTACCATGGGTGATCTATAGTTCCAAATGACTTGAATCCAACGGGCTTGGATTCAGCATTCCCAGCCCTTTCTAACAAAATTAGTTTCATTCAATTTGGTGCACTGAATCAATCTAGGTTGATTTTTGAAGTTGGGTACAGAAGTGAGTTTGAAATAAAATGGAAAATGTTTAATTCAAATAACTGGGCTGCGCGGGAAAAGTTAACGGGCCCGCCTGCTAAGCGCAGTGCTCCCGCGGGCTGCTTAAGTGGGTGTCCCCACTCGTTAGTGAGACAGGGGGGTGCGAAGCGATACGGGGCAACGTGGTGCGTTCGATCTGATTCTAATCCAACGGCTGAGAGTCATCGTCGACGTTGAGCAACACCGGCCAGAGAGAAACCTAGCGCGGCCAGTGGGGGTTGCTGGGGGCTGACCGGGGTGCTGGCGAGGGTCGGCGAGGCGGGCGAACGACGAAGTCGACGACGGCGAACTCAGAGGTGGTTGCGGCAGCTCCTGGGGTGGACGAAATCGATGGCGCCCTTCTTCTCTAGAGGCGGCGGGCTCCAGTGAAATTCCGGCAATGTGCTGCTCGCCTTGCCCCGGGAACGGTGTCGCACGATCAGTGGGGAGAGGGGAATAGAATGATGTGAAGGATTCGAGCGGGGGTGGCCTCTATTTATAGTCGAGCGAGGGGACCGATGGGGCGCATGGTGAGCTCGTCGGCGGCGATGGTACAGGCGGCTATTGGCATGGGCGAAGGTAGGGGACGGTGCGGTGTTCCCTTGCGATGCTCAACGACATGGTTTATTGGCGTGGAGCGGTGGGGCTTGTTCTGGAACATGCGACGCTCTGCGCGGCAGAGGCGGCATCTTCGACAGCGAGCAGTGGCTACGGGGCACGGGCGGTGAAATGGGCATGTCTGGTGGTCTCTTAGGTCGGTGGCGATCATGTATGCATGCGGCGAGGGCGGCGCGCGGTCTGTGGGCATCGGTCGAGGGTGACGCTCTGGAGCACGCTCGGCATGGTCCCTGGCGGTCTTGGCGCGGTCCGTGCGTGTGGTCCATGGGTTGGCAAGGTTCGAGCGGTGGACAGGGAGTGGCGGTGGACGGTGGGCTGCCTCCCAGACATGCTGGCTAGGCTTGTTTCTCCTCCTAGCTTGCTGTCTCCACTAGGGTGGCATGGGTGTGCTCGGCTGTTCACAATTGATGGCAATGCCAAGCTTACAGTAAGGCTAGTGCTTGGTTTAACTTACTAGATGATCTACTGAGATGGTTGTGAGCTAAAGAGGGAACAAGTTGGGCTTCAATCACTGCTCACTATAGTGTTTAGGATTTTGATGATTTGTGTCTGTAACCTGTTTGATGAAATGGCCGCATGAATTCAAGTTTTGAATTTTGAAAAGATTTTTGGCGGGTTTGCTAGATTGGTGCTAGTGAGTCTGCAGATGCTTGGGTTTTGAAAGTTGAGCTTGTTTGAGTGGTTTTTGAAAAAGTGGGATCTTCCCATATGATAAAGATTCAATTTTGAATTGTCATTTCAACTATGCATTTGAAAGTTTCTGGATGATCACAAAGTGGGCCTTGATACTTTGTTATGAGTACATTCAAGGGGTGCAAAGATCCAGAAAAGTTTCTATTAGGTTCTGAAAGTTTGAGGCAGCCAAAGTAGGCATGGGAGTTAAATTGGTCAAAATGACCATTCTTTTATTTTATTGGTTTTGATTTACTTATCTTTAGGAAAAGTGTGGGAAATGTTTTAGATGATGCTTAATTCACCTAAGAAACATTTTACAAGCAAAGAAACAAATAAACAAGTTGGTTCAAAATAATTTCAAATTAAATGCATACACATATGCATGCTTTCATAATTTTAATTAGAAAAGTTTTTGTTAACCCTAATTTTGTTGCTTAGAGTTTGATGATTCAAGTTCAATATTTTTGGGATGTTACAAACCTTCCCCCCTTAAACAAAATCGCGTCCCGAGATTTGAAAAAGGACGAAAAGATTACCTAGGATTTGAAGAGATCGAGAAACTCCGTTCTGATGTGATCTTCGCGCTCCCAGGTAGCTTCCTCTTCTGTGTGGTTGCTCCACTGGATCTTGAGAAACTTGATGCTTCGGGTTCGGGTAGTTCGAAAATCTTCTTCCAAAATACGGATGGGTACTTCGGGAAAGGTCAGGTCATTGTTGATCTCTATGGTCTGGTGATCGATATTCTTGAACACTTCGGTCTTCTCGGGGACTTCGAGACACTTGCGAAGTAACGAGATATGGAACACGTTGTGCACAGCTGACATCTCTTCAAGTAGTTCCAATTGATACGATACTTCTCCTCGACGGTTCAGAATCTTGAATGGTCCGATATATCTGGGGGCTAACTTTCCTTTGAGTTGGAAACGCTGCATTCCCTTCAATGGCGACACTTTCAGATAAAGAAAATCTCCTATGTTGAAGGCGAGGTCTCTAAGTCTCTTATCGGCGTAACTCTTCTGTCCGGTCTGGGCGGTCTTGAGGTGCTCACGAATCTTGTGAACCTTGTCTTCTGCTTCTCGTAGGATGTCGGGTCCGAAGATTTGACTCTCTCCTACTTCCGACCAGTTCAAAGGGGTGCAACACTTCCTTCCGTACATGAATTCAAATGGGGCCATTTGCAAGCTGGCTTGATAACTGTTGTTGTACGAAAATTCTGCAAATGGTAGACAGCCTTCCCACTTGGAACCATATTCTAACACACATGCTCTCAGCATATCTTCGAGTATTTGGTTTACTCGCTCCGTTTGTCCATCGGTCTGAGGGTGATACGCGGTGCTAAAATCTAGACGGGTTCCTAAACCTTCTTGGACTTTCTTCCAGAATCTCGAGGTAAACTGAGTTCCTCGATCCGATACGATGTTCTTGGGGACTCCGTGCAAACTGACGATTCTAGCGATGTACAACTCCGCTAGTTTCGAACTCTGATATGTGGTCTTGATGGGCAAGAAATGGGCGACTTTGGACAATCTGTCCACTATGACCCAGATAGAGTCATTTCCCCTACTATAAGTAGGTAGTCCAGTGATAAAGTCCATTCCTACAGAATCCCATTTCCATTCCGGAATCTTCAAGGGTTGCAACAATCCAGCGGGTGTTTGATGTCCTGCCTTGACTCGCTGACATATGTCACACTTAGCGATATAGCTTGCGATTTCTCTCTTCATCTTATGCCACCAAAATTGCTCTTTTAAATCTTGATACATCTTAGTTTCTCCGGGATGGATAGAATAAAGAGTATCATGAGCCTCCTTCAAAATAACTTCTTTCAACTCAAAATCTGATGGTACACAAAGGCGTCCTTTGTACCACAAAACTCCTTCTTCATCTTCGGTGAATCCGGGTACTTTGCCTGTACCGATACGACGCTTGATTCCGTCAATACTGGCATTTCCCTTCTGCGCATCTTTAATCTGACTGATCAAAGTGGGTTGGAGTTCTATGCTAGCCAGAAATCCTTCACTTACTAATTCTATTCAAAAATATTCCATCTCTTTGTGCAAACTTGGTTGCTCCTTCAAAATCATGGAGTTCAAGCGGCACGGCAATCTGCTAAGGGCATCGGCTACCACATTGTCTTTACTGGGGGGATAGTGAATGTCCAGATCGTAATCCTTGATTAGCTCAATCCATCTTCTCTGCCTCATATTCAGCTCCTTCTGAGTGAATATATACTTTAGGCTCTTGTTATCCGAATAGATCTCACAACAGTTTACCATTAGGTAATGTCTCCATGTCTTCAGGGCTAGAACTACGGCTGCGAGTTCGAGGCCATGAGTTGAGTAGTTTTGCTCGTGTTGCTTCAGTTGTCGAGATAGATAAGATATAACTTTGCCTTCTTGCATTAGCACACATCCGAGACCGATCTTGGATGCGTCACCATACACATCGAAGGGCTTCGTGATATCCGGCATGATCAAGATTGGAGCTGAAATCAATCTCCTCTTGAGTTCTTGAAAACTTGCTTCACATTTCTCGGTCCATTCAAACTTCTTGTCCTTCTTCAGCAATTGGGTCATGGGTCTGGCGATATTAGAGAATCCTTCTACGAATTTGCGGTAATATACCGCCAATTCTAGAAATGCACGAACTTGGGTTTGAGTGGTTGGGTCTTGCCAATCTTCTACATCTTTCACTTTGGCAGGGTCAACGGCAATTCCACCGGCTGATACTATGTGACCGAGGAATCCTACCTCCTGTAACCAGAATTCACATTTGCTAAACTTTGCATACAGCTAATGCTCTCTAAGGGTTCCAAGAATGGTCCTTAGGTGTAGCTCATGTTCTTCATCTGATTTGGAATAAATCAGAATGTCATCGATGAAAACAACGACAAACTTATCCAGGAAGTCCATAAAAATCTTATTCATGAGATTCATGAAATAAGCGGGATCATTGGTTAGTCCGAAAGACATGACTGTATACTCGTACAATCCATATCTGGTGGTAAAGGCAGTCTTTGGAATATCCTCTGCACGAATTTTGAGTTGATGATAGCAAGTTCTAAGATCAATCTTAGAAAACACTTTGGCACCGGTCAACTGATCAAACAAATCTTCTATCTTGGGAAAGGGGTACTTGTTCTTTATGGTGACATCATTCAATTTCCGATAATCCGTACACAAACGGTTACCTCCATCCTTCTTGTCCACAAACAAGACAGGTGATCTCCAAGGTGACGCACTTGGTTGAATCAATCCAATTTCCAACATGGAATCCAGTTGCTTCTTCGGTTCTGCGAGCTCTGACGGGTTCATACTATATGGTCTCTAGGCTATGGGTCCGGTTCCAGGAATTAGTTCGATGATAAACTCGATATCCCAATCTGGGGGCATATCGGGCAAAACATCTGGGAATACATTGGGGTATTCACAGACTATCCGGACTTGGTCAATGGTAGGTTGGGCTATACTCTTGTTGCATTTGAATTGGCGAGGTAAGGTTTCAGATATATGCTCGACTGATATTCCGGCTGTACTGGTCATGGTTATGGCTTTCTTGGAATAGTCAATCAATCCTTTATGTTTGGACATCCAATCCATTCCTAGTACTACTTCCAAACCTTTAGTTCTGAGTACTAGCAGATTTGCATAAAAATCTATGCCATGGATTGGGATAGGGACGACTTTGCAAATTTTCCTAGCCTTGGTGGTTGATCCGGGAATTTGAACAATCATAACATGCTTCAGTTTTGTTGGTTGAATTTTACTAGTGCATGCAAATTCTTCGGTGACAAATTAGTGCGATGCACCAGAATCAAACAACACTCGTGCAAGTACTGAATTAACAGAAAACATACCCAGCACGACGTCTGGCGCTTCCTAGTTTCTTCATCATGCATGAGAAAAAGACGGCCGTTGCGGTTGAGTGAATTCCCTGGGGCAAATCTTCTTCCTGGATAAACACGACGCTGCTGCTGAGCTGGGACATTGGCATTGAGGGCTGTAGCATTCTTCTTGTTGGGGCACTCGTTGGAATAGTGGCCTTTATTTCCACAGTCATAACAAGTCACTTGCGACTTGTCCTTGGCTGCTACAGGCACAGCATTGCTTCCAGTCCTCGGGGCAGTGTTGGTGTTGGCGGTAGCATTGTTGTGGTTGAACTTGGGTGGGGCACGATTGAAATTGCTAGCATTGCCGGGGTTTTTGTGATTTCCTCCGGGCCTAGGGTTTCCACGGTTGGGATAGCTCGGACGGTTCATCGGGTGTCTGTTGGTTCTCGGGGCAAATCCTGGAGATGGGTTGGGGCGATACTTTGGGGTCTGATAGGTTCCTAGTTGATGCATCATGGGACGCTTGCGGTTCTCATTGGCTTGGTTCATCTTTCCTTCCATCTGGATAGCAGAGTCGACAAGGGCTTCAATATCTGCAGAGGGGATATTGACTAACACCGTCTGCATCTCGTCATGCAGACCATTCAGGAGTCTTTCTTTCTTCCTGGCTTCGGTGTCGATTTCATCCGGGGCATACCTAGCTAATGACAAGAATTTGTCACGTTATTCCACTACAGTCATCCTTCCTTGCTTCAGCTCTCTGAACTCGTCTCTCATTCTCTTGATCAAACTTGGTGGCACATGGGTCCTGCTAAACTTGACCTTGAATTCCTCCCAGGTCATCATCTGCCCTTCGGTCATTGCACGAACACTGTTCCACCATGCTCTGGCATCTCCGGCTAGATAGTGGGTGGCGAACAGAACTTTCTCGTTGGCTTCCACTCCGTCTACTTCTAGGTTATTTTCCATGGTTTGCAGCCAATCATCGGCGTCTAGGGGTTCTTCCGACTTAGTGAAAACAGGTGGGTTGGTATTCAGGAAGTTCTTGAGCTTAGATCCATGGTTATCCTGATTTGCGTGGCCTTGGTTGTTGTGGGCTAGCTGGGCTATCTGCTGAAGAGTGGCTAGGTTGGCTTGACGTTCCGCTCTCTCAGCTTCGCGATCAGAAGTCAACATTTTTTAAAGTCTGACTCAGATTTTCTAGCAACTTGCTTTTTCATTCATTCATTCATAGCACCCAGTACAACACACACCACAACAAAGAAAAACAGATGGCTTTAAGAACCATTATGAAAACTACGATACAGTGGGACTGAATACTACTCACTACGCTAGTGCTCAAGTGCTACTACTCCTCGGAATCGGTGGCCTCATCATCCTCATCATCATCGATGAAGGAGAAATTGTCCTCATCGGTGAAGAAATCCATAGCCTGATCCTCCAGAAAATCGTCGTCATCGCTGAGATAGGAGTAGGGGTCTCCACGAATATCCTCTCCGCCATTCTCCCTTTCCTCCAACTGCATGTCTCTCTCATGGATGGTCTCCTCCAGAGATGAGATGCGGTGGAGAAGACGGGCAATGATGCGCTCCTTCGTGTCGAGCTGACGGCGGCGAGACTTGCGATCCTTTGCTAGCATGGCGATGGTTTGGTCCTTCGTCATGATGATGGCAGACTTGTGGTTGCAGTAGTCACGGCAGTTGTCCAACTCCTGCTGATGATCATACATCATGAAGCTAAGGTGGGCCAATTGGGTCTTCAGCCTGGGGTGGTATGGGGCTTCCAGTGGTTTTCCATTAGCATCACGCCTTGGGAAAAACTCAAAGCGATTACCCTTGATCTGATTGATGCTCTGCCCACACAGACGGGAAAGAGCTTCCTGCATGGCCCTGGCAAGTCCATCGAGCCAGTTGTTCTCTCTCAAGGTAAACAGAATTCCTTCCGCAGTGGGAGGTTCAATCTTTCCTCGGAGACTTGCAACAATTAGCCACTGCAGATCTTCTCCTCCTTGATCATTGAGCTGAGCTCCAAAGAACTCGGGGTGCGGACACTCCAGAAGTCGAGGTACTTCACGTCCATCTATAAGAATATAGGATGAGTAAGTTAGTAGAGCGATCAAGTGTGTCCAAATTTTATGTATTTACAAGAGTTTTTGACGAACATGAATTTTCATGAAAGAATCAAAGGGATAAGAATGAGAATAAGTTTTTGTAAATATTTGTTTTCTTTGGTTTTGGAAACTAAGTTTTTGATTCAAACATCCAATCTAACTAGGGTCTCCTATGGTCAGGATGGCTCTGTTACCAACTTGTCAACACACGGATTTTTAATCCCAGATGCCTGTTATGCCATACATCGCAATCCCAGGATTACCATTTTTGCGAGACATAATAGAATTGGATACCATAGTACATCATCTATTACAAATGATACATAAGTTCTTACACAAATAGGGATCTCATGATCCAGTTCTTAATACAACATCAAGCAGCGGAATACGTAATAATAACGATAGCATAGGCGAAGCTCCATCTTCGGGGTCACAGGCAATGCTGACGATGGGAGATGATCCTAGTTGTCGTAACCTTCCTGGGGTCCATCCTCCAGGTACTCCTCTTCATAGTCTGGTCATGGGAATAGCCAGGGACAAAGCCATGAGTACTCTTTAAGTACTCGCAAACTAATACTAACAGGTAAAGGGGTTTTTGGATAATAGGACACTAGGCTCTAGGGTTGTTTTGCAAAAGCCAGATTTATCTCTACGAAGTTCCAAAGCTAGTCACAATTTTATAACTCCTAAGTGGGATCTTGTATTTCATATCACAACTTTGTTGTGGTCAAGTCAAAGTCTCAATTCATTTCACAAGTCATTTTGAAAAAAAGTCTGACGGGGGAACAGTATGGCCATTCCAACTGTCCATAACCGCAGACGCGGCAATTCGAATAGTTTGACACTCTGCAGAGATTGTACACTTTCACCACAACATTCGATACATCCGTCAGGAACAAATCCTGAATTCACCATACTCAGTATGCGGATAATTAATCCTAACCTTTCAATTACACGCCCTAGTATAAGCACCTCTCATGTGAGTTTGGCCTCCCAACCATGACCAACTGTCATCTTGGGTACTGCACAGGTGGACGAGCTTCACAAGGTAGCCTCAGCTTAGACCTTGGCCGTGAGGGAATTAATACTAAGGTATATAAGTTTCCAGTCAAGCCCTACCCAATCTTCGGGTATTGTGGTTGTACGATAAAATTGGAATGGTATCGCATCCAGACAACCATCAGTTTTATAAAGGGCTAAGGGTCATGCCTCAACATTTTCATCACCAAAATCATCAGGTGTTCGGAAACACATGTCCAAAACATTTCAATAGAATGATCCATCATTCCAAGGTTTTCATAACCATTTTCACCAAGTATTCCCATCTAATGTTGATCAAGTTTTATGCTTAGCACTAGCATCTACAAGTGGGGGTAAGCACTGATGAGGGGTGGTAAACTAGTGGAGTTTCGGCCAAGTTTAATCTCATGCCTTAAGATGACATCAAGATTATCTAGCTTAGGCCAAATTTTATGCTCTTTATGCAACCTTCACATATCCTTCTAGTATCTACCATTTATTCCAGTAAACTCTAAGTAAGAGCTTTGATAAAGAAATAAAGTATAAAGCTTGTAGGTAAAAAACTAGGATTGGTTTATCAAGTGGGTATGATCAGATATGCTTAAGGCATATAGTTGGCATGGTAACCAATAGTGGTTTGTGGCATCACTAGAGTATCTTGCAAGGGTTAGCTTGCACAATATCAGTATAAGCTTGCTAAATTGCAAGTGTTAGGTTGCAAGGTTAATAGCTTGCACATTCACTAGTAGTATTAGGTTTTCCTTGTGCAGAGCAGTGTTTGAAGTTCTCCTCGGCTTCTTCTTCCTAGAATCCTCCTTCCTCCTCGTATCCTTGGTCGGTACTAGCGTCTATGAATAAATACGAGGTACACAATCACCAAACAATACTTAACTACTTGCAATCATCACACAAAAGGGTCCTATAGATGAACTAGCATCATCTCTAACATTACACGGTTAAGGCTTGGTTTAATTCTTTTTATTTTTAGAGAAGTAATTTCTACTCATTGAAAAACTTCTTAAGATTTAATATTCTCCAAACCAAACATGGGATCATGTTGACACATGTCATCACCACATATTTTATTCCATGGGAATATGATTTAAAGTGGTGTCACAATTTAATAAGATTTTACCCTTTTATTTAATTAAATAAAGTGACTAGAAATGCCTATGTGGCATTCTTTTATTGCTTGACCATTATTTCTGCAAGTAAACCTATATATTTTTATATATTCTGAAAGGTATGGTTAAATGTGATTTTGAGAGTTGGAATCAACTCAAAAGCTATTATGGTTTAAATTTGAAAAATGTTTGAATACAGAAAAGCTTCTGCCTTGTTATTTTTACCATGGGTGATCTATAGATCCAAATGACTTGAATCCAATGGGCTTGGATTCATCATTCCCAGACCTTTCTAACAAAATTAGTTTCATTCAATTTGATGCACTGAATCGATCTGGGTTGATTTTTGAAGTTGGGTACAGAAGTGAGTTTGAAATAAAATGGAAAAGGTTTAATTCAAATAACTGGGCTGTGCGGGAAAAGTTAACGGGCCGGCCTGCTAAGTGCAGTGCTCCCACGGGCTGCTTAAGTGGGTGTTCCCACTCGTTAGTGAGACAGGAGGGTGCGAAGCGGTACGGGGCAACATGGTGCACTCGATCTGATTCTAATCCAACGGCTGAGAGTCATCGTCGACGTTGAGCAACGCCGGTGAGAAAGAAACCTAGCGCAGCCAGTGGGGGTTGCTGGGGGCTCACCGGGGTGCTGGCGAGGGTCGGCGAGGCGGGCGAACGACAAAGTCGACGACGGCGAACTCAGGGTGGTCGCGGCAGCTCCTGGGGTGGACGAAATCAATGGCGCCCTTCTTCTCTAGAGGCGGTGGGCTTCGGTGAAATTCCGGCGATGTGCTGCTCGCCTTGCTCCAGGAACGGTGTGGCACGATCAGTGGGGAGAGGGGAGTAGAATGGTGTGAAGGATTCGAGCGGGGGTGGCCTCTATTTATAGTCGAGCGAGGGGACCGACGGGGCGCACGGTGAGATCGTCGGGGGCGATGGTACAGGCGGCTATTGGCATGGGCGAATGTAGGGGACGGTGTGGTGTTCCCTAGAGATGCTCAACGACATGGTTTCGAGGCGTGGGGCGGTGCGGCTTGGTCTAGAACATGCGACGCTCTACACGGCAGAGGCGGCGTCTTCGACGGCGAGCGGTGGCTACGGGGCACGGGCGGCGAAATGGGCATGTCTGGCGGTCTCCTGGGTCGGTGGCGATCATGTACGCACGCGGCGAGGGCGGCGCGCGGTCTGTGGGCTTCGGTCGAGGGTGACGCTCTGGCGCATGCTCGGCATGGTCGCTGGCGGTCTGGGCGCGGTCCGTGCGTGTGGTCAAGGGGTTGGGAAGGTTCGAGCGATGGACAGGGAGTGGCGGTGGATGGTGGGCTGCCTCCCAGACATGTTGTCTAGGCTTGTTTCTCCTCCTAGCTTGCTGTCTCAACTGGGGTGGCATGGGTGTGCTCGGCTGTTCACCATTGATGGCAATGCCAAGCTTACAGTAAGGCTAGTGCTTGGTTTAACTTACTAGATGATCTACTGAGATGGTTGTGAGCTAAAGAGGGAACAAGTTAGGCTTCAATCACTGCTCACTATAGTGTATAGGATTTTGATGATTTGTGTCTGCAACCTGTTTGATGAAATGGCCGCATGAAATCAAGTTTTGAATTTTGAAAAGATTTTTGGTGGGTTTGCTAGATTGGTGCTGGTGAGTCTACAGATGCTTGGGTTTTGAAAGTTGAGCTTGTTTGAGTGGTTTTTGAAAAAGTGGGATCTTCCCATATGATAAAGATTCAATTTTGAATTGTCATTTAAACTATGCATCTGAAAGTTTCTGGATGATCACAAAGTAGGCCTTGATACTTTGTTATGAGTACATTCAAGGGGTGCAAAGATCCAAAAAAGTTTCTATTAGGTGCTGAAAGTTTGAGGCAGCCAAAGTAGGCATGGGAGTTAAATTGGTCAAAATGATTTACTTGTCTTTAGGAAAAGTGTGGGAAATGTTTTAGATGATGCTTAATTCACCTAAGAAACATTTTACAAGCAAAGAAACACATAAACAAGTTGGTTCAAAAGAATTTCAAATTAAATGCATACACATATGCATGCTTTCATAATTTTAATTAGAAAAGTTTTTGTTAACCCTAATTTTGTTGCTTAGAGTTTGATGATTCAAGTTCAATATTTTTGGGATGTTACAATTTTTTAGTACTTGGATACTTTTTATTATTTATCTGCAATGCCCTAGTTCTTGAAGTTACATGTTTAGACTCGTCCATGCAATGCCCGTCCATCCATCCCTATGCCTACCGCACTCGAATCCTACTGTTACGGTTACTGTTACTACTGATGCTATTTCACTGTTGGTGTTGCTGTTGCTAGTACAAACAATTGCTATTGATAAACTTCTATGAGCAAGAACTATTTCTATTTGCAGCTGAACTGACAACTCAGTTGTTAAGTCTTGCAAGTATTCTTTGGCTCCCCGTGTGTCGAATCAATAAATTGGGTAATACTACCCGCGAAGACTGTTGCGATCCCCTACACTTGTGGGTCATCAAGACTATTTTCTGGCGCCGTTGCCGGGGAGCATAGCTTTATTTTTAAGTTCACTTGGATCTACTATTGGTCACTGCTACTCATTTCATCATGGGAAAGTCTCGTGATGAAAAGTTCCCTATTTTACCATCCACTACAAGAAGAGGTACAGTCCTAAACACCTCTGTTGCTCTTGATTCACCGTCTGTTATAAGTAAGTTTGTCACACCACCACCACATACTCATGCTACACACACTGCTACTACTGCGGAGTCTGGAACTGCTTGTGATACTCATGATGTTACTTCTACTGTGCTTGATGCGAGTGGTTCCTCTCCCATAGATATTAAAGATAAATATTATGATTTCTCTCTTGATTTATCTTATTTAGATATTGTTGAGAAAGAACATTTTTGTGGTACTAAAAATGAGACTGTTGTGGCTCATATGAATGAGATTTCTACTATGAGTGCTTTGTTCTCTGGTGATTTTAAAATGCGCAAGTACTTTGTTGCTAAGATCTTCCCTTTTTCACTAAAAGGAGAAGCTAGGGCTTGGTTTAATAGATTACCTCCTAGTTCCATTGATAGCCCTGATTGCTTGATTGCTTCTTTCTTCCATAAATATTTTCCTCCCAGTGCTAGACATGCTGCTTTGTAGAGACTTTTTGTTTTTAAATAGGGAGAAGAAGAGAAATTGCCTGAGTCATGGAAAAGATTCTTTTCCTTGATTCATGCATATCCTGGATGTCCATTACCTTAGAATGAGCTTCTTGATATTTATTATAATGGACTAACTGATGATTCTAGGATCTACCTAGATAGCTTTCTTGATTGTGTTTTCAGGAAAAAGGACTCCTACAGATGCTGAAGAATTAATGAACAAGATAAGCAAGAATTATGATGATTGGACTTCAACTGAGCTGAATACACCTGAGCCTATTACTCCTGAACCAGTTGTTCCTGAACCAGTTCCAACACCAACAACAAAGAAGAGGGGAGTTATTGCATTAAATGATGAAGTGATGAAGGAAGCTAAAAAGTGTCTAGAGGAGAAAGGTATTAGAGCTGAAGATGTGAAGAATCTACCTCCTATAGAAGAATTATGTAAGCCTATTCCCCACTCATATACTATTGAGGTACACTATCTCCAATTTAATGAAGGTGATATTCCTTATGGTAAGCCTCCTGATCAATGCTTAGAGGAACTTGACATTTTTATTGTTAAACAAGGTAATTTTAATAAACAAGTTTAGAATCATTGATTGGAAAACTCTAGAGCTATCCATGAGTTGAAAGATATTGCGGAAAGGACTTCTAATGATATTAAAATGCTTTGTAAACACTTTCAAATGGTTCAAACCCAACTTGATCAACTTGCTAGAGTACAAAAGGATATGCTAGTTAATGCTTCAGGAAATAAACATGCTTATGGAATTAGAACTAGGAGTGTTGCAACTGCTCAAGATCCTTTGTATCCTGAAGGACACCCTAAAAGAATAGAGCAGGATTCCCAACAAGGTGAGGATAGTGGTAGTCCTCGTAAGAGGAACAAAAAGAAACATAAGAAAGTTGAGGAACCACTTGAACCTGCTATAGATCCTAATAGTATATCTGCCTCTGATGCTGAAACTGAGAGTGGTAATATTAATGAGTCTCCTAATAAGGAGGAAGTTGAGGAAGAACCTGAGAAACACACTAAGAACACTAGATACACAAAGGAAGATTTTATTGCTAATAAACATGGTAAAGAGAGAACCTTGGGTGTAGAAACCTATGCCTTTTCCAGGTAAGAAACACAAGTCAAAGGAGGAGGAACACTACAACAAGTTTTGTGAGTGGATGAAGCCTTTATTTATGAAAATTCCTTTCACTCATGCTATTAAATTGCCTCCTTATTCAAAGTATATGAAGGATATTGTCTCTAATAAAAGGAAGATTCCTAATGAGGAGATTTCTACTTTGCTTGCTAATTACTCCTTTAATGGTAAGGTTCCAAAGAAACTTGGTGATCTAGGTATACCAACTATTCCTTGATCCATTAAGAATAATTATGTTAGAACTGCTTTATGTGATTTGAGAGCTGGAGTTAGTGTTATGCCTTTTTCTCTCTACAAGAGACACTACTAGGAAAATGGCTATAGGTAATCAGCACATCCGTAGCTCACATGGTTGAAGTGCCCCACGGCTAAAACAGGCGTGGCTCACCTATGGGCCGTGCCCTACTAGTAACTAGAACAACCGTGGTGCACATGGTCATAGTGCGCCACAGATATGTGTGGGCCAGGGCCCTGCTGGCCGCATGCCAGATATCCGTAGCGCACATAGGGTAGGTGTGCTATGCTTGTTTGTGTAAGCCGTGGCGCACATGGAGGGGGTGCGCTACGCCTAAGCGCAGGCCCCTCTGCTCTGTAAATGGGCATACACATCTGTGGCGCACTCTGGCATGTGCGCCACGGTTGTTATTATTCCCTGTGGCGCACTGGGGCCACGTGCGCCACGGATGTGTCGACCCTTTTTTTTGGCAGCTCCACTTTGTGCACATGTGTGATCATCCACCACCCCACACTTCACTTTCCCCTTCTTCTTCCTCCTTAGATCTAGTCGGGATCCTTCTCCTTCCCACCTCAATTTCTCCACTCATTCACCATTTTTAGCATGTGGAACTTGCCTTGGATGTTACATACGTAATAGAGGAAGCTCTCCGGTCTCTCATCTCCTTTCTCCGGTCTAGCGCGCACCCTCTCCTTTCCATCTTCTCACGATTGGTCTCTCATCTCGGTAAGTTTTCCATGTAAGGATGCTCATATGTATGTAGATGATCGATGCTCATGATGTGTGTATGTGAGGATCGGTGGTCATGTGTGTGTATATGGAGAGTATCGCTGATTCTCATGCATGTGTGTATGGAGAGGATAATGATATGTTCATGTGTGTGTATGGATCGGTCTCTCTCTCTTGTGTTTGTGTGTGAACAAGTTGCCATTTGTTTTGCCAAAATGTTGATTCATTTCCATTTTGGCAAGACTTTGGCATTTCGCAAAAGTCCTAATTTTAGGATAGGTCATGCCAAAATTTTCTATCGACCATTGCATGCATGCATTGATTATGTGGTTCTAATAGACTTCTAATTGTACCGTGTACACAGTGCAGGCAAAAATGGTGCTCATAATGAGCGAAGACAATGTGGCTAGATATTTGAAATGTGCGACGACCGACATGATACGAAATAACAAGATGGAGATAAGATGTCCGTGCAGAAGATGCAAACTCAACTGGGTGATCGACCCAGATTCCAGGAATCTACAGGTGCACCTGCTCCGCCATGGTTTCATGGATAGATACACTCGTTGGATAAGCGATGACGAAGACGATGGAGATGGTGAAGGTGGGCAACATGACGATGATCATCACGACGAGAACGGGCGAGATGATGAAGAGTCTCCTGGAGATGGTAAAGGTGCGGAAGCAGACCGAGATGATGATGATCTAGATGTCGGAGGAGCAGACGACGATGGAACAACGTCAGGCTGGGTGCGGGACCCTTATGTGCAAGAGCTGCTTCTCAAGCAAACGAGTAACACCAGGGCTGCCGCTAGAGATAAAGCCAAGCTTGCGCAACTCGAGAAAGACGCGGTTACTCCATTGTATGAAGGATGCAGGCCCAATGATACCCAGTTCAATGTAACGCTCAAGGCTATGGAGATGAAGGAAAAACAAAAATTGAGCGACGCAAGATTCGATCATATGATGGCATTCTGGCACGATCGTCTCCCGGAGGGGAACACATGTCCAACTAGTATTGAGGATGCCAAGAAAATCGGCTGTCCTCTCGATCTATCGCACGTTAGATATCACGTATGCATCAACGATTGCATCACTTATCGGGGTGAGGACGCGGAGAAAACCACATGTCCGGTGTGCGGCGTGAGTCGATACAAGAAAGGGAATAAAGCACCTCGGAAAGTGGTATGGTACTTTCCTATCACTCCTCGTCTGCAGTGCTATTTCGCGGACCCTAAGGAAGCGAAGCTCATGCGATGGCATGCGGAAAGGAAGAAGCCAGGAGATGACGAAAAGGATGAGCTGCTGACGCACCCTTCAGATGCTAGCCAGTGGAAAGCATTGGACCTCGAATTCCCAGAATTTGGTGGAGATTCAAGGAACATCAGGCTTGGTGCGAGGACCGATGGACTCAATCCGTTCGGTAGCCAGAGCAGCACGCACAACACTTGGCCCGTGTTTGTATGGATGTACAACCTCCCTCCATGGTTGTGCATGAAGAAGAAGTACATACAAATGAGTATGCTAATTCAAGGGCAGAAACAACCTGGTACCGACATCAATCTATATCTTGGGATGTTGAAAGAGGAGCTAGCCACGTTATGGGAATCTGTAGCCAATACTTACGAAGCCCTCGCACAAGATTATTTCACTATGAGAGTCGCGTTGGTCACTACGGTGCAAGGCTATCTAGGTTGCGGGTATATCTCGGGGCAGGTTATCCAAGGATTCGGCGCATGCGTTAGGTGCATGGATAACACAAGCTATCTCCAACTAGAGAAAGATCCAGGGTCTTCGAAAACTGTGTTCATGGCGCACCGGAGGTGGCTCGGCAAGAATGATCCATGGAGAAAACATGCAGACCTGTTCGATGGCAAATCCGAGACCCGAGGAATCCCAGAGCGTAGGAGCAGCGAAGAAGTGGAAAAGTTGCTCAAAAACTGGAAAGATTGTCCTAAGCCTGGAAAGAAGCAAAAGAGGCAGCAAGACAAGTCGCTGATGAAGGTATGGAAAACAAGGTCTGTTTTCTAGGATTTGCCATACTGGAAGATTCTCCGCACGCCTCATAGCCTCGACATCATGCATATCACGAAAAACGTGTGCGAGAGTCTAGTCTCCACCATAATCAACATGCCAGATAGGACGAAAGATGGTCCGAAATCAAGGAACGACCTGATATTCATGGGTATCCGGAAGGAGCTTCACGGAGGACGCACTACTCCTGGTGATCAGGAATATGACGATGATCATGAGTCGGAGACGACACAAGGTCATCGGAAGGGTAAAAAGTTCAAGAAGATCGAATATTACTGCCCTCCTTCTTGCTTCACTCTAAGCCAGGATGAGATCAAACAAATTTTCAAGTGCCTTCTAGGAGTCAAATTTCCTTACGGCTACGCGGGCAAGATAAGAAGATACCTAGACGAGGAGAAGTAGAGGTTCAGTGGCATGAAGTCTCATGACTGTGTCGTGCTAATGACGCAGGTACTTCCGGTTGCACTAAGAGGGATAATGGATGAGAACGTCCATGAAACGTTATTTGGCCTCTGCAAGTTTTTCGATGTCATCTCTAGGAAGTCGATTGGCGTGAATCCGCTCGGGAGGCTACAGGAGGAGATCGTGGTGAAACTATGCGAGCTTGAGGTATACTTCCCACCCGCATTCTTCGACATTATGGTGCATCTGCTGGTCCATGTTATGGAGGACATCGTCCAACTCGGGCCGATGTTCCTCCGCAGCATGATGGCGTTTGAAGGATGAACGGACACATCAAAGGATACGTTCGCAACAGGTCCCGTCCAGATGGAAGCATAGCCAAGGGGTTTCTGGCCGAAGAGTGCATCTCTTTCTGCATGAATTATCTAGACATCGAGAACCCTGTCGGTCTTCCCATCAACAGGCACCATGGCAAGCTCGACGGATCTGGTCACCGAGAGGGTCGTCGCATACTACATGCAGACTTCGATTTTCGACGCGCAGAGTTTGATCAAGCAAACCTCGTCGCGCTACAACATTTATAATTGGTCGATCCTTGGGTATAGAAGCACAAAAGGTTAATCGAGAAGAAGTACAGTGACCGGGGCATACAGAGGACGCAGGGAGAAGTAATCAAAGAGCACAACTCAGATTTCACGCGTTGGTTTAGGCAGACGCTCCTTGATAATCCCCCGCGATTGCAATCTTTTGACACGGAAAAGATCATATTCACCTTGTCGCAGGGACCGATGCAAAACCTGGTGACCTATCAGGCGTATGATATCAATGGCTACACATTCTACACGAAGGAAAAGGACAACAAGTGTGATTATCAGAACTCAGGCGTAACGTCGGAATTCTACACCGATGACAACGTGAAGGAAAGATTCTACGAAAGAATCGAGGAGATCTGGGAGATCGACTACTATGGAGAAAAGGTGCCGATGTTCCGTGTCAGATGGGCAAAGAGCGTCAGAAGAGAAGACCGGTGTTTCACAACCATGGTTATACCCGAAGCAGCCAAATCC
Source organism: Avena sativa (assembly GCA_916181665.1). NCBI lineage: Eukaryota > Viridiplantae > Streptophyta > Magnoliopsida > Poales > Poaceae > Avena > Avena sativa. The sequence continues at coordinate 206,454,394 of OV702296.1, forward strand.
AAGGCCGCCGGTGCGAACGTGGCCACGAAAAATGAACCGTGGATACTAGCTACCAAAGTGGACCAATGTTTTTTCATTACCGACCCGACAAAGCCTAGCCGTGTTGTCGTGAGGAGAGGAAAAAGAAACATCATCAGAATGGATGGAGTCACCAACGATCAAGACTTCGACCAGTATGGCGATCCAAAGATTGAAGATGACGACGACTACGATGCAGCAACATACATCACAAGAAGAAAAAGGACAACCCTACCCAAAAAAGGTAGCCCGTTCGAAATAAGAAACATTAAAGTGCTGGGGCAAAATTATTCAACCGCGACAAAGAAGGGAAAAAAGATTGTAAAATGCAAGCTCAAAAAATATTGTAAAACGCGTGGTCGAAAAAGATTGTAATATTCATGGACAAATTATTATGACATATTTGTATCATGGGCAAATTATTATGACATATTTTGAATCATATTTGTACCACTTTTATGACATATATTATCACATTTGGGCATTTTTGGAATATTTAAAAGTATTTAAAAACAAAACAAAACTTTTATGGCATATATCACCACTTTTGGGCATTTTTTGGAACCATTTAAAAATATTTTTAAAATAAAAATAAAAAAGGTGGGCACCATGAGTCGAACCTGGGTGCTCAAAGGTTTAGAATAGAGTAGTGGTTGGAACCAGTGGGATAAGGGGTGCTAGTGGTAACTATGGGGGTGGCAGCCCACTTATACTAGTCCTACCCACTTAGGCGTAGCGCACCGTGGCCAAGTGCGCTACGGATAACGGTAGCGCACTTGGCCAGGGTGTGCTACGCCTAAGTGGGTAGGACTAGTCACCGTGAGCCACGCCCTCCCCATCGTCCTTAGACACAGTCCCTCCCCGCATTGTCCCCATCCCCATCGATGCGCCGCCGCCGATGCATCCCAGGAGGAGAAGGCCGCCACGCCAGGAGGAGGAGGCCGCCATGCTAGGAGGAGGAGGCCGCCTTGCCCGCGCACTCGTTCCGTGGAGGACAGGTCGGTGGCGGCAAGGTTCCTGCAGAGTCGGCTCCGCTCCTCCGGCGGCGAGGTGCTCTGCCGCTCCCCCCTCATTACCTCGTCTGACAGCCCTCGTTGTCCTCATCTCAGAGGTGAGCGTCGCCCCTCCCCTCTCTCCTTCTCTCCCTCTCTCCTCACGAGCAATGGTTAGGGTTAGCACCTGATGATTCAATTGATGCTTCTGAAAGCTCTAGAACTCTGGACAACTGTTGATAGTTAAACAATTCAGCACTAGTAAAACAATTGCAAGAGACATAAAAGTGTTCTTGTATGCAGAACATCTTGTATGCAGAAAAGTGTTCAGTATGCATATGCTGGCTTGCCTGAATTTTACTTGTAGGTTTGAATTTTACACTTCAGAAGCTAGGGTTCGTTATGCATATGCTGGGTTCAAAAGCTAGGGTTCAGTATGCAGAACATGTTGTAGAACATCTGCAGATGTTACACTGGTCTAAATTTTACTGCAGGATAGAACATTGAATTAGACAAGCCAGTACAGTCTGTAGATGTTACACAGGTCGTAATTTTACACTAAGGATTGCTAGGTATAGGATCTGCCATTAGTGGCCATGTAGGATAGAACAATGAACCGGTATATTCATGTTCTATACTAGTACCATTAGTGGTCATGTAGGTTCACCATTGTACAAACTATCTCAGCCTTATAAAAATCAACATTTGAAACAACAAACAACATTAGTTTCCAGTTTTAGAAACAGAAAAATAAAGCATTTTCCTTAGGATTGGATATTCCAAATCCTAGCTTAGGATATTCCAAATGATATCTAGATGATTCCTAGCCATTTAAACTAGGAAAATATGGTGGTGTTTGATGAGATCATCACTTCTTAAAATGATGAGATATATAGAGAGATAGATTTTTGTGTTTTGTTTAGGCTGCAGTAGATTAGCTTGTAGGTTTTATTTGTTCAGGTAATTATTTCTGCTGTCATTTGCTTGCTATCAAGTTTGTAGGTTTTGGGTTTTATTTAGGCTGCAGTAGGTTAGCTTGTAAATTTTCGAGGTTTTATTTTTTCAGGTAATTATTTGTTGTTCAAAAAATGAATTCTATTTGTTGTCATTTGCTTGATGTCAAGTTCAATATCTGTTTAAAATGGAACTTTGGGGTCATTTGCTTCCTATTAGTTCCTTGATGTCATTTGCTTGCTTGGTATCATTTGTTCTTCTAAGTTATATGTTGTAGGATTGCAGCAAATGACGGCAAGCATTAAGGTGCACTTGGTTATGATGAGAAGCACTTGGTTATGTTGTATGATATGTATGATTGGAAGCACTTGGTTATGATCAGAAGCACTTGGTTATGCTATATGATATGTATGATTGTAAGCACTTGGTTATGATCAGAAGCACTTGGTTATGGTGTATTCTCATTTTTGTTATTGTTGTAGCACTTCAAATTGTGCTTGTTCTTGTATGAAGCACTTTGTAATGTCGTGTATGCAGGTTCTTATATGAAATGAGTCCTGATTTTTGCCGGAATGTTGATTAACTTCCGTTTTGGCAGAAATCGGGCACTCCTAGTTTAAGAAAATTAGCAAAGGTCATGCCGGATTTTTATGTGCATTTAACCAATTATTTGTTTTTTATTAGTGCAAAGATGTGTGACAACGAGGAGGCTGGATGTTCTAAGCGCATCAGCGCTGAAGGAGAACTCAGACCTCTTAATAAACAATTGACATTCTGGGAGGCGGCCCAACGGCTAGAAGACGATGAAGAATACCATCCTTCGGAGAGCGAGGATGATGAGATGGAAGACGCGGAGGAAGAAGCCGAAGGAACGGCGGGTGATGAAACCACTGATGGCGGCGAGGGCACATGGAGTGGTAGCAATCCTCCTAAGAAGAAGAAGCCGAAGAAACGGTGCCCGAACACGGTCGGCACCGTCAGGGATAAAATTACCGAAGTGAGCCCATCAGGGGTTCCTTTGGAGCCCGCCCTTGTCGTCAAAAGGTACGGTGGGCAAGTGGCGGCGATCACCCGGACAACCATCTCGATCAACACCGAGAATCTCCGGCATAAAGATAATGGCCACTTGCGCACACTCCTCTTCGAGAAGCTGCACGCAAGATACAAGTTCCCCGCTAAGTATCAGAACACAAATTATCATGGGAACAAAGTAAACAAATCCGCCCTCACAAAGATGAGGACCGCCCTGGCCAGCTGGAGAACCCGGATAAAGAAGAAGATCTATAAAGAAGGCAAAAGTCTCGAGGAGATCCAGAAGATTGACCCGGAGATCACCGAAGATCAGTTCCGGGAGTTCAAGGAGAGGTGTGAATCCGAAAGAGCCCTGGCCAATAGTAATCAGGGAAAGGTGCTGCAGGCGATAAATATAGGTCATCACCATCTCGGATCTGGTGGATACAGAACCGCGGAGGTCAAATGGAATAAGGAGGACGAAGAGTATAGATCCAAGGGGATAGAAAACCCCTTTGCGAAATTCGAACTCGGGCAGGTTCGAAACTTCATCAGGGCCCATTACCATGTGGACCCAAAAACCAAACAACTCACCGCGGATCCTGCGGTGAAGGAATTCGAGAAAATTGTGGTAAGTCATCTAATTACCGCGGATCAACTCGATTGCATTCTAATCGATGATCTAAACGATTCACTGTTACTTCTTCTGCAGGAGGAGGAAATTGTTGCTAGTCATGGATCCCAGGGTTCCTCATCCCAGGGGTCGACGGCGGCCACCCGGTGTGATAACCCTTTTAACAGGGCGATGAACCGGGCCAAGAAAATAGAGCCGAGTACGAATAAGCCGTCGTCGGCTGGCTGTATGACCGGCCTCGGGGATAAGAATTGCGTGGATCATTTTGGTCCACCGCCGAGGACGCATGTGGCACTGTCGGGAAGGAGCGAGGAGGAAAACCGCGAGGTTCAAGAACTTAAGGAACAAGTGGCGCGGATCCCGCAGATCGTCCAAGAAAATCTGGCAATCACCCTCACGTCCTTCCTTCCTACCTTGGTGGAGTCAATAGCGAACTAGAGTGCGGGTGGTCGAGTAGGGCCGTGCCCGATTCCAAGCATGGTCAGCAGCCACTCGAACAACGTGGCACCGACGAATCAGGCGAACTACGTGTTCTTGACTCCGCCCGCTAGCACCGTGGTGCCGCAAGTGTTGGTGACTCCTCCTGCCATCACCACGGCGCCGGACATGTTGGTGGCCCTCCTGCCATCGTCATGGCAGAACCGGAGCTCCAAGCACCCGGTAGGGAGAATACACAGGCGGCTAGCACCACGCCATCAAGCAGCCCTTCCGTCTCTTGCACGCCCGTCGCCGTATGTGGTGCCTCGACATTAGCCGATCTCGACGCCATCACGGTAAACAAATTGCCTTACCGCCTTTCACGCCATCTATTACGCTTATGGCATCTCTGACGATGTCGTACATGTTTTCTGCAGACGGATGTTCCTTGCACTCTCTTATGCTACGTGAACAATGAGCTGAGGGATGTTCCCAAGGGTACCATCGTTAAATCCTTGCACATGGTAGCGTGCACATGGTTAAAATTAGTCGGGTGCTAAGGGGCTGCGACGACCTGTAACCTCCCATTCAACCCTAGGCGCGGATGAAGAGCCGGCTGTCCTCAGAAGTTGCTTCGGCTTATTCTTGGAATGGCCAAAGAGCATGATCCGTTTGGGGATGGCGGGGGCCATCACGCCACACACAGCAGCACCGCCTATTGTGCTAGCGACAAGCGGTGGCAAGGCCCCCTTACCGCCCTCGCCGTCACCTCCACGCGGTGGGTCGGATGATCATGTTGATGATATGCAAATGGCGCAGGATCCGGCCGAGGACAACGAAGACTGGAATGATCACTTTTTCAACACTCAGTTTAGCAACGGAGACCTAGCTGGTGGCCCCACAGAGAAAGCCACTATCACCAAGCCACTAGAGAACGCCTCCAGCTTGCGCTTTACAGAGCTAGCTGATACAACCAACCGGCCCTTTATTATAAGCCCTGACACACTACATAGGGCGGCCAGTGCTCAGATTGTGGTGCCTGCCCGCTCTCCAAAAGGAAAAAGGGCAGGAAAAGAAAATCTAGCAGCTCGAGCCAGCCGGTGGCGTCAACTGCGAATCCGATCAGGTTTCGGGACGGGCCACCAAGACCCGAGGGTATTATGTGGAGGATTCATGTGGCGAGTGAACCCATGCTACCTAAGAATTTGCGGAGGCTCACCAGTTCGGAACTGCAGAGTGTGCATGATGGCGTGCTGACGATAGAGAGATGCCTTCTATCGGAGAAAGATCCCTCACACCCGGTATTCGTGGTTAAGGAGCCACCAGGCTTGGGCTTTGTCGACAATGCCCCTGTGGATCTGTTCTTCCTATGGTTCGACGACATCTTCAATATGTTCCACCTATACCCGCTGCACTATACCATGGTCCGCATGTTTTCTCTCAGCCTGGCCATGCAGATCATTAGAGAGAACACATCGGGCATTGCTATAGTGGACCCCTACTACATGCGTGACGGTTGCTTGGGTTCCCTCGCTGAACGACGTATCGTGGCCTCGTACCTACAAAGAATCCTCGTGGCGAACAAGACAAAGGAATACATTCTCGTGCCTTGCTTTCCCGAGTAAGTCATTATTCACTCGCCACCGTCGATTGGCTTTATTAGATTATCATCATTCTTTTTCCAACACATTCCATTTGATTTTTTTGCGTAGAGATGAACACTGCACACTCATCTCCTTATCGCTGAAGCATTCCCACGCCACGTATTTCGACTCGGGGAGTCTAGAAAAGAAGAAAAACTACGACAAGATCAAGGAAGTTCAGGATGATGCTCTCACTGGCTATGCCTCGATGGAAGGCACCACCTTCGTGCGTATGAAGGTCAAGTTCGGCAGGCACATCTTCAACCACATAACGGATTTCCCCTGCGTGAAGCAGCCGGAGAACAGTAAGAAGGAAGCCTATTACACACTCCATCACATGAGGGCGTTCCTACTTGACCAGCAGAATTCTACGCTGCCAGATCATCTCAAACAGTGGGCCGAAGAAAAAGCCAAGATCACTGATTCAGATATTAGACAAGAGATGTATCGCATCCAGCAGCAGTTTGGGGCAATCATCTTTCGTGATGTCATGACTTCGGGGGGGATCTTTTATGGAGGAAATATCCCGAATAACCGTGACATAGATGATCGCCTAGAGATGCAGGGTGACTATAGGAAGTTCATGACGAGACAAGGCGTCCTCCCGTTCCCTAAGCCGAGCCAGAAGGCTTGATGTTGGCCTAGCTGTAGTTACAAACTATAGATGACCTTTGTGTGTGTGTGGACAAGTGTACATGCTACTACTTATCTTATTAGGTTTATGAATCATCGCTTATTTGTTTTGCTTATTATTATTATATATCAATTAATGCTTGGTTTTTTTGCTTACTCTTTGGTCCTTTGCTCACTTTGGTCCTTCTTTTTTCCTTATTCTTTTTTTGAGAATAATGTCGATGATTGAAATGCCGTGGCACACTATATATGTGAATGTGCTACGACGGGATTGTGAGCCTTGTGATATGCACAAGTCCAGGTCTTGTGCATCCTACTTGGCTTACAGTTCCATCGTAGGCATTCTTTTTGATTTACTTTGGTATTTTTCGAGAATAATGCCAATGATTGAAATGTCGTGGCACAATATATATGTGAATGTGCTACGATGGGATTGTGAGCCTTGTGATATGCACAAGTCCAGGTGTTGTGCATCCTACTTGGCTCACGGTTCCATCGTAGCATATTCCTGTGTCCAACGACCTATGTATATATATGAGGCATTCTTTTCGAGTTACTTTGGTCTTTTTTCGAGAATAATGCCAATGATTGAAATGTCGTGGCACACTATATATGTGAATGTGCTACGACGGGATAGTTAGACTTGTGATATGCACAGGTCCAGGTGTTGTGCATCCTACTTGGCTAACTGTTCTGTCGTAGCATATTCCTGTGTCCAACGACCTAGCTAGTTATATATGAGGCATTCTTTTTGAGTTACTTTGGTCTATTTCGAGAATAATGCCGATGATTGAAATGTCGTGGCACACTATATATGTGAATGTGCTACGATGGGATTGTCCGCCTTGTGCTATGCACAAGTCCAGGTGTTGTGCATCCGACTTGGCGGACAGTTCCATCATAGCATATTCCTGTGTCGAACAACCTATATATGAGGCATGCTTTTTGAGTTTGGTCTTTTTGATTTAGGAGTACTTTCTATAAGTGTATCTTCATATGCGACTTTAATTATACATGTTTTTTTCAATCACCGGTTAATTATTATTGTCAACTTGTAGATGACGTGGTACGTCGTGTACAAGGGACGGGTTCCCAGAGTCTACGATGATTGGGAAGACTGCCGGAGACAGATGCACGGTTTTAGCGGCAATAGCTACAAAGGGTACAACACTATCTAGCAGGAGTTAGGACAAGGAACCGGATGAAGACCTACACCTTCGTCGCGGTGATCATGCTTATCTTCTTTGGTTGTTTATCTCGCGTTTGTGTCTAGCTAGTTTAGATGTCCAGGCGAGCTTCCGAGCTCTAACTTGTTCGAGACACATGTATTCGCATGTCACCAACTACTTTATAACTTGATCGAAACAATGTATAACTTATGTATTCATGTATGAGACTTATCTATATGTATTTGTTTCAATATTGTTTTGCGAATTGTGTATTTATATATAACTGTATATATTATATCTGTGTGTATATCTGCCTATAATATTGTATATAACCTGTATTGTATATCATCTGGCCCTGAAATTAAAAAAAAAGAAACCCGTGGCGCACATGGCACAGCTTATGTGGCACACAATGTCTAAAGCGCACCTGCGCAGGCTAGTGGCGCACTAGCACATGCGCCACAGAAGATGCGTCTTGTAGCGCACCTGGACAGCTATCCGTGGCGCACTGGCATGTGCGCCACGCCTATCTCGGCACAACCGTGGTGCACCAGGCAGTGCGCCATGGCTAGGAGATAGCCGCAGCGCAAGCCTAGTGGCGCACGGGCAGTGCGCCACGGATGGCTTTTCCATGTGCGCCACTAACTTCTGTTTTCCTAGTAGTGAGACTCCAGATAGAAAAGTTGATACCAAATGATATATCTTTGCAAATGGCTGATAAGTCAACTACTGTCCCTATTGGTATATGTGAGGATGTTCTTGTTCAAGTTGCTCATAATTGCATGGTCTTAACTGATTTTATTGTGCTTAAAATGCCTCAAGATGATAATATGTCTATTATTCTTGGGAGACCTTTTCTTAATACTGCAGGTGCTGTCATCAATTACAATCAAGGAAAAGTGACATTCAATAGTAATGACAAAGAGCACACTGTCTATTTCCCCAAGAAGGTTGTTAGAAGCTATTGCCTGAATTCTACTGAAAATATTGAAGGCATCAAGGTTGGAGAAATATATTGTCCCATTCCACAAGAAAATATTGAAACTATTATGATTGGGACCATTGCTATCAAGTATGAGGTAACATAATCACCTTGTGGAATGCAAAGTTTTGTTTCATATAAGATCGTTTTGGTAACAAGAATTGATCAACCTTGTTAACAAAAGGATTTTAATGAACAAAATAATGTTTCCAGTGTGGTTATACTTGCTTTCTTTTTCCTTTCTCCCTCCTAGTCTTTGCTTTAGCTTTAGTTTTGCTAGTTGTTTGCTTGTTTGAGTTTCTTAGAGCTCCTGTAGTTTGGCTTTTGGTTTGATTTTGCTTCTTCTGAAAAACTGTTTCTACGAGAAAATCAATTTTCATACCCTAAAAATTGGCCAAAAATAAAGTTTCCCGAAAAATCCTAGAAAATTCAAAATAAACTTTTTCTCTAAAAAAGGGTCAGAGTGGCACCTGAGATGACCCAGGAGGCCACCCCTAGGGCCCACACCCATCGTAGGAGCGGCCTACCTAGTGGTGTCGCCTAGGGGGGTCTGGCCCAGCTGGGCCCCTCCAGGCTGCCTCCTCAAAGCCACTTTCTTTCTCTATCCCGAAAAACACCGGAAAATATGCTCAAGCTCGAGTTCTTGCTGTTCTTTCTCGCGATTTTCGATCTCCTTGTTGAGCCCATCTCAAGTGCTGATTTTTGGAGGGATTGCTCCTTGGTATGTGCCTCCTCCACTTGTCCAAGTAGATTTGTGATTGGTAGATTGTTTCTTGAGTATTTTGCTACTGTAGCTGACAGGTTGTTTGAGCTTGCATGCTTGTTATATTCTTAGAAACTTTGTTTTGATGCATGTGTAGTTCTCTAGCAAGTTCCTATAGTAGTTGCTCATCATTTATCAACTTAGAAATCCCTTGGTTTGATGGTTGTCTAAAAATTTCAGCAAGGAAGATGAGTGCTTATCCACTGAATCAATATGACTTGATGGTGCATGAGGCAATGAAGGTTCATCATGAGGAGGCAATTTTTCCTTCCATATATCCATGCTATGAATTTATGAGAGCTGCGGGGATTCTCCAAGATTTCCAAACCTTGGTTACAAATGCAGGGTTGGATCACTTTGTTGAAGGTGAACCAATCCAATATGTTAAGATAACCATGGATTTTGTGCAGGATTTCCGGTTCACTTGGTCTACTTCTGATCCCATGGTCCATTACAAAATATATAATATGCCTGTCAACTTGCCTTTTGCTGATTTCTGTGCAGCAATTACAGTACCTCAGTGGGGATCTTGTGAGAAGCTCAAGGAGAGGCCCAAGTCACTTGTTGATTTGTATGCTGAGATTTGCCAAGGTTTCGACTTCTCAAAGGAAAGTGGTAAAATTCGGAACATCCAGCTCCGAGCTATTAGATAATTTTCCTATTTCATTACCAAGTGTGTTCTTGCTAGAAAGACTACTAGAAAGTTGGCTTCTTTCGATCTAGCTTTTATTGCAGCTGCTCTGAATAGGAATAGTTCTTATAGTTTGGGTGCTTTGATAGCTCACCGTCTCACCACCAACCGTGATAATGGTGGAATTTGTGGAGGTCTCATTGCATCTAGGTTGCTAGCTTTCCATGGTTTAGAGCCTCATTATTCAGATTTTCAGTTTTCCATAGAGAGCCTTGATACTGAATCCATGATTCAGCATGGTTTTGTTTCTTTGGGGGCTAATGTGAGAAGTTTGCCATTTGAACTATCTTTTGTCCAGCAAGGTCGGAGAAAGGGTAGGAGTGAGAAAATAGTTTATTTGCCTGCACCTGCTTTGTTTAACTTTCATAACAGGCAAGGATGGTCACTTACGAAGGAGGAGGTTGACACTTATGTGGGGGAACTCTCCCACCAAGAGAATGTCACATCCCAAAATTTTCCAAATTTTGAAATGTGAAAATAAATAAATAAACAATTTAAACAATTGTTGAAATTTAGGGTGAGAAGAAACTTTTTGATTCCAAATGGAAACATCAAAACCTATTTTTGATCAAATAAAATCCTAAAAGGATTTAAAAAATAAACAAATAATAAATAAAGTTATAATAGATGGAATCACTATTTTTGGATCTTTAAATAAAAATATATGGTTTTCATAAACAAAGTAGAAATATTTAATAAGGATTATTTTAAAGAGCCAAATTAACCTTGGCCAAGTTTTTGAAATAAAATATTTCTATTTGTTAAAAAGAGTAAAGGTTTATTTAAATAAAATAATAAGGATTTATTAATATCCAATTTTATTTAAGTTAAGGCTTTTTCCTTTCAAATAAACATTAAAACTTATTAAAGTTTTTAAAATAAAAATTCCAAGTGTTTTAGTTTTTCAAATAAAACCTACTGAAAAGGTTTTGGTATTAATTAGATTTCAAATAGGGTTTTAAAATAAATTAAATCCTATTTGAAATAAAGACTAAGGTCTATTTATTTAATTAATAAATAGATCCTAAAAGAATAAAAGAATTATTTTGTTTTCGACTTTAGAATATGTTGATAAACAGAATTAAAATCAACACATAGTTTGGTGGTGGTTTGATTTGATTTGGAGTTTGAATTGTTTGAATGAAAATCAAATCAGGAAATTCAAAACAGAAAAGGTGGAACATTTTGTAAAAAAAATGAGTAGCCCACTGCCAGGCCCAACCCAGCCCAGCAACCTAGTCCAGCTGCACACCCCGCAGTGAAACGTTTTCCACTTAGAAAAGAACCCGCACATCAACTGACAACAGGACCCCACGGCCTCTCTCTCTCTCTCGCCATCACCGGGACCAACCGCCAACAGATCATAGTTCTCACCCGCGACCACGTCCCCTCGCCGTTTCTGCCGGCGATGAATGCCATTGAATTGGCATAACCCCGTGAGTAAATCTCTTAGGCGATCACGTGCCTTCAAATTCCACGCTCCCCTCTCTCTTTTCCCCAAAACTCCAGCCCCTCTCTGCCACCGGGCTACTCTAATTTTGAGCTCGGGCACCACTGTCTCCGACATGTTCTCTGGCCGATTCCGGCGAACTGCAACCGCCCCTCGCCCCCACTGCATGCAGCCTTGCTCCCCATCGTCAGGTGCATCTACCAGTACCACTAGCTCGCTCGCGCCCGCTCCACAACGTCGGCAACCTCGAACATCTGAGCACCGCTGTGTCTGCCATTGCTCCGGCGAACTCCCCTGGTAAGCACCGACCGCCCCGAGCCCTCCAAATGATGCTTCTGTACTCCCCACGCTCTCCCGCGTCTAACCGTATGCTCCGTTTGCCTTAGGGTGACCTGTAGCCTCGCCCCCATCGACAACTGAGCGAGCCCGACGCCGCCACCGACTCTGGCGAGAAATCCCCCTGGAACCAGAGCGCCCCTAGACGAGCTGACCGCACCTTGAGCATCAGAGCGTCACCGCGATCACTGTAAGCACCTTCAATCCCTCCCTCGCTTCCTAAATCGCCGCCAACGCCATCGCCCAAGTGTGCGCCGCCGCCAGCCGCCGCTAGCGCCGCCTAGATAAGGTCTGGCCGCTGTGATCCGTAGGATGCAGATCGTATGGCTGAGAATAGATTTAAGCGAAGGGGTATGAGTTGAACCAGAGCGCCACGATTTCATTAATATCCAACGACTCACAGAGGCTGATCCGCACGAAGCGGTACCGTCCAATAGAATCAAGCCACGTGGACAGGGTTTTGATTTAAAACAGAAATTAGAATCTATTGGTTATGCAAACTTGTAAAATTCATAACTTTAGTTCTACACGTCCAAATTTTGCAAATTTTATATCAATGGAATCAGCAGAACAATTACTTTGCAACCATGCACTTTGTTTAATGTTTTGCTTTGTAATATCCCTCCTTTGTAAAGGAAAAGGATCCCTGTGATTGCAATGCTAGTCCCTGGATCATTGCTAGCATCCACAGTTTAAGATGAATTACACAGATACAAAGGTCATTTATTACATCCATTCCATAGATAAACATAGTCTTTACAACTCAAGGCCACATGCCTAATACAAGAGTTTGAATAAGTAAATAAATATAAGTCTTCATCTTCATGTGCCATAGGCAAACATGTTGAGTGTAGACTCATGACACCTAATCCTCATCAGAGTAACCTGCAACATCACAAGTTACAGCCACAGTGGGTCAATACTTTGGAATAGTATTGGCAAGTGATACCTTAGTATATTTTAAGTGGACTATATACTATATGCAAATTTGGCTAATTGTAGCTTGGCTTGCTTTGCTCAAAATAGGTTTTGCCTATTAGTTGAAATCACTAAGTTTTTCTTTGTCAAAACTTTTCCCAAGGAACCATCAATATACATTGAGGTCCTTCACCCTTGTTCACCCACAAGTTTTACTTAGAAGTTGGAATGATGAGATTCTTGATAGCTTCCATGCCTTGATGCTCAAGTTGTCCATTGTCATGGACTTGGCTAAGTACTTAGATTTTTCCATCTGTAGAGGTTGTGCACTTTCCCCACCAGACTTGGTTTCACCAAGACAGGACCTTTCAGAAGCCTTCCCTTAGACCAAATGGACGCGTTCCAACCTATCATTCCCACTACCACCAACTGTCCAAATGGCTAAGTTCTAGCAACTTATGTGATACAGGCAGAGCCCATATTGCCAAGTGGCTGCACTAGAAGCTTCTCAACACTTGGAATCTAAAATCCCTTTGTTCCTGGGTGGCTTTCCACAAGTGAGATACACAAGGTAAACCATAGCCATGGGCCTTGTGTAACCACTCAACCAAAACCACCAATCAAGTCCCATTCCACCCAGGTGATTCATTGACTTAGTTGTTTTATTAAGGAAAACATAAGTCCAAAGACTTAGAAATATTTTCATCATAGCATGTATATTTCACCAACCCGTGTTTGCTACTAGCTAGGCTAAGCATGGCATAGATAGTAACTTAACTTAGAGATTTCCTAGCAATTCTACAACTACTTAGGATTTCCCAACATGGCATTTGGCAAAAATAGTAACATGCAAGACTTAGCAAAATATTTCTAATGCTTGTATATAAAAAAATATAGGGATAGAAATATTCATGAAGTACCACTTGCCTTGGTAGTTGGGAGAGTAGCACTCTTCACAATCACAATCACTAGCACCAAAGTCTACACAAAGAATGGTAGCAAGAAATTACACACAACATATACAAACAAACAAAAATACATATGCATGCATGCAAAATGCTAAGTGATGATTTTTAAAACTCAACCAAGCAAGTGCATAGTACTGAATTCTAAACAAGTCAAAACTTTGCCAAACCAAATTTTATTTAACACTAAAACAATTCCTAAACAATTCATATAACTAAATAAGCCCTACACATGTTTTTGCAAAAGAAACCATTTTAACTGAAGCTAAACATTAAACACATTGCATAAACAGAAAGGGCTTGTTCCCCTAATTCCCCGGTATAAAATTTGCCAAAATCTAACGTGGGAATCAAAAGTTACAAACAAAACAAATTTGAAATAAATTTGATTCAAAATCTGTTTTAAATCTAAGTCACTGCCACGCGTCTGTTTCCTATTGGCCCGTACCTGTTCGAGCGGATCGATCGATGCAGATCGTTGGATTTAAGTGAAGGCGCACGGCTCAGATCTAACGTACCGCTTCGTTTAAGTGATTATATTATACGCGTTGGATCTAGATCCAATGGCTCTTGATCAAACGACCAAGGACTAGCGGTGCACGGCGACGGCGAGCGGCGGAGCGCTCTGCCAGTGGCAGTGCCGGCGTTCTAGGTCGCCCGGGGAAGAAAGGGAATGCTTACCAGAACCGCCGTGACGAGGTGAAGCTCAACGTGGCAGTGGCTTTGCAAGGGGCGCACGGGGTCGTCGGAGATTCCTCGCCGGAGTTCGCGAACGCGTCGGGTGCGACTGCTCGTCGACGTTGGCGAAGATACAGATCGCGCCAAGGCAAAATAAGCAGTGCGTTAGATGCGCGGGGTGATGTTGGTCATGTGAGTGTCAAACAGAGGACAAGGCGCGGTCAGAACTAACCAGGAAGGTTCGCCGGAGTTGGAGACGGCGTCGGGTTCTCTCGGTGCTCGTCGAAGTCGAGCTCTGGATCACAAACAGACGGGCAAAGGGGATCAGGACATGCGCAATGAAGTTGCGAAGTTGCTCGTATGAACCAGAGAGGAAGGGGCGCACGAGGTTTACCAGAATTGGTCGCCGGAGCAGGTTCCGTCTGCGGCGGCGCAAGAGCGAATACTGGCAGCCTGGTGGCGAGAAGGGTGTGCAGTGTGGGGGGAAATGACCGCAAGGGGGAGAGGTTCTCATAGCCGGAGCTGGGCGTGGAGTTACTCGTGGAATCAATGGGAATCAACGCGGCAGTGACTGCGGCGAGTAACGGCGGCGCGAGCGGCGTAGGCGCGCGTGATTGACGAAGACGACGACGGGCTCACGGGTCCACTTGTCAGCGAAATAACCAGAGGGGAGGTGGGGTCCTGGCGTCAGCGACTCCGCGGGTGCTTCTGCGCGTGAGAGAGAGAGAAGGGACCCGGGTGGGCTAGCTGGGCTGGTTTCACTGTTGGGCCAGAATAGTAGCGCCGACCCTTTTCTATTTCCTTTCTCCTTTTCTTTTTCTGTTTTGATTTTCTCGATTGATTTTTCAAATGATTTGAAAAGCTTTTGAATTCAAACTTTTTCTAGGATTTTGTAGGGTGCAACCTTCACATTTCAAGGAATAAAAACAAGTGGTCTCTCTGCTCAAGCTTTGTTCTTTTGAATAAACAAAATAAACAGTGCTATGGCATTTGTTTTGCAAATGGTTTGAAAATGGTTTTGAAACCATTTTTATTTTTTATAATTTGTTAAAAACTCCACATTCAATCCAATCAACAAGGGAGCAAACAAACTTGGTTTAAAACTCTTAAGCTCTCAAATGGGGATGGCCATTTGATTTAAGTTTGCTCACATAAAATGATAGCACTATGTGCTTCTGTTTTCTTGAAATTGGTTTGAAATTGATCTCAAAACTATATGCATGCATGAATGATATGCAATCTTTGAAATCATGATTTTAGGGATGTTACAAATCTAACCCCCTTAAGGTGAATCTCGCCCTGGAGATTCGGATTGGCTAGCAAATAGGTGAGGGTGGTCTTTCCGAAGATCATCTTCTCTTTCCCATGTTGCTTCCTCTTCAGAGTGATGATTCCACTGCACTTTGCAAAACTTGATAGTCTTAGTCCTTGTGACTCTTTCTGCAGTCTCAAGAATTTTGATAGGTTTCTCTTCATAAGTGAGATCACTTTCTAGTTGAACCTCCTCCAAAGGTATAGTACCCTTCAAAGAAGTTTCTTCCATTTCTGGATGACATTTCTTAAGCTGACTCATATGAAACACATTATGGACAGCTGACAAAGATTCTGGGAGTTCAATTTCATATGCAACTTCTCCCTTGCGACTCAGAATCTTGAATGGCCCAACATATCTTGGTGCTAATTTTACTTTGACTCCAAACCTTTTCACTCCACGAAGTGGTGACACACTAAGATAAGCTCTATCACCGACTTCGTAGGTGACTTCTCTACGCTTAGGATCTGCGTAGCTTTTCTGTCGGGATTGTGCTATCTTCAACCTGTCCTTAACCAACTTGACCTTCTCTTCGGCTTCTTTGATAAGATCTGGCCCGAATAAACTTCTTTCTCCCACACCATTCCATAACAATGGGGTGGTACATTTTCTTCCATAGAGAAACTCAAATGGTGCCATCTCAATGCTGGCTTGATAGCTGTTGTTATAAGAAAATTCTGCGTAAGGCAGACTTTCATCCCAACTGGCTCCATAGTCTAGGGCACATGCCCTCAACATGTCTTCAAGAATCTGATTAGTCCTTTCTGTTTGTCCATCAGTTTGAGGATGAAAAGAAGTACTGAATTCCAACCTCGTTCCCAATGACTCATGCAACTGTCTCCAAAAATGGGAAGTGAATTGAGTTCCCCTTTCAGACACAATACTCTTGGGTACTCCATGTAGACACACAATTCTACTCATGTAGATTTTGGCTAACTTAGCACTTGTGTAGGTTGTCTTCACGGGTATGAAATGAGCCACTTTAGTTAGGCGATCTACTACTACCCAAATAGAATCGTATCCTGCCCGTGTCCTTGGTAATCCGGTAATGAAATCCATACCAATCTTGTCCCACTTCCAATCAGGAATAGGTAGTGGTTGAAGCAAACCTGCTGGTTTCTGATGTTCCGCTTTTACTCTACTACACACATCACACAAAGCAATATGTTCGGCGATGTCCTTTTTGAGATTATTCCACCAAAATCTTTCTTTCATGTCCATGTACATTTTGGTGTTACCCGGGTGAATAGAATACGGAGAGTTGTGTGCTTCCTGCAAAATCAGTTTCCGCAACTCCGGGTCTTGTGGAACACAAATACGTTTCCCATGCCATAAAGTACCCTGTTCGTCTTCATGGAATTCTTTGGCTTTTCCTTTGCCAATCATTTCCTTAATCTCTTCAATTTCCTTATCAGTCTTCTGGGCTTCTCTGATCTTGTCCAACAAAGTGGGTTGAACATCCAAAGACATGAGATGTCCTTCAGGCACAATCTCCAATCTGAGTTTTCTAAATTGGGTACACAGATCATCTGGCAATTCTCCTTTGGTAAGGCCATTTACAAAAACCTTACGGCTTAGAGCATCTGCTACAACATTTGCTTTACCAGGGTGGTATTGCAAACTTAAGTCATAGTCTTTGATAAGTTCTAGCCATCTTCTTTGTCTCATATTAATTTCCTTTTGGGTGAAGATATAGTTCAAACTTTTGTGATCTGTGAACACTTCACAACGCTTTCCCAAAAGATAGTGCCTCCATGTTTTGAGTGCATGGACAACAGAGGCTAACTCTAAATCATGGGTAGGATAGTTTACTTCATGAGTTTTGAGTTGTCTCGAGGCATAAGCTACAACTTTACTGTCTTGCATAAGTACTGCACCCAAACCTTGATGCGATGCATCACAATATACTTGGAAATCTTTTTCCAAATTTGGCAGACACAAGACTGGTGCTGTCACAAGTCTCTTCTTCAATTCCTGAAAGCTGAGTTCACAACCTTCAGACCAAGCAAACTTCTTGTCTTTCTTTAGCAATTCTGTCATAGGCTTAGCAACCTTTGAGAAATTCTCAATGAACCTTCTGTAGTAACCTGCTAAGCCCAGGAAACTACGAACTTCTTTCACGGACTTGGGAGATTCCCATTCAGTCACAGCTGAAACTTTAGCAGGATCAACTGCTACACCATCCTTTGTCATAACATGACCAAGAAATCCCACTTCATCCACCAGAATTCACACTTGCTGAATTTGGCATAAAGTTTATGCTCTCTCAACTTCTCAAGTATCAAACGCAAATGTCCTTCATGCTCTTCTTTGCTCTTGGAGTAGAATAAGATGTCATCGATGAAAACGACAACAAACTTGTCAAGAAATTACATGAACACCTTGTTCATCATATTCATGAAGTATGCTGGAGCATTGGTCAAGCCAAAAGGCATTACGGTATACTCATACAATCCATACCTTGTGGTGAACGCTGTTGTAGGTATGTCTTGTTCCCTTATCTTGAGTAGAAAATAGCCTGACCTTAGATCAATCTTTGAGAACACACATGCTCCTTCTAGCTGATCAAACAAGTCATTGATTCTAGGCAAAGGATATTTGTTCTTGATAGTTACCTTGTTGAGTGAGCGGTAATCTATGCATAACCTTTGACTTCTATCTTTCTTCTCCACGAACAAAACTGGGGCTCCCCAAGATGAAGAACTTGGTTGAATAAATCCTTTCTGCAACTGTTCTCCAAGTTGTTTCTTGATCTCTTTCAGTTCATCAACTGACATTTTATAAGGTCTCTTTGCTATTGGTCCAGCCCCTGGTACCAAATCCATAAGCAATTCAACATCTCTATCTGGTGGCATTCCCGGTAATTCTTCCGGAAACACATCCGGATACTCAGTCACAATTGGCACACTGTCCATGCTAACCCCCTTAAGAGAATTAAGCATACTCCTTTTTGCTTCAAAGTTGGTCTTGAATCTGATCCTTTTATTTTCTGGAGTTGTGAGTGAGACAGTATGGTTGGCACAATCTATCACTCCTTTGTACTTAGTCATCCAGTCCATTCCCAGAATGACATCCAATCCTTGGGAGTTTAGAATTATCAAGTTAACGGGAAACTTATACTTCCCAAATTCTATGACTAGATCATGACATCCTGAATTCACTATCATTTCTCCACCAGGAGAACTTACTTTTATAGGACACCCAATAGTTTCTACCGATAGTTCATTTCTTTCAACAAATGCTCTTGATATGAATGAATGAGATGCACCAGTATCAAAGAGTACAAATGCTGGAATAGAATTGAGTCTGAACTTACCAGCAACAGCATCAGGCTCCTCATAGACCTCGTCCACATTGATGTGGTTTACTTGTCCCTTCTGAAAAGGGTTGGGCTTGTTGGGTCCTTCAACTTTTTTTTCTGGGCATTCATTTGCATAATGCCCCATCTTCTTGCATTTGAAGCATTCAACCTGACTGATGTCTCTCTTAACAGGCTGACTTCCACTTCCACTTCCATTACCACTGTGGTGGCTCTTATGTCCACTCTTGTGGTTCTTGTACTTGTCATTGTCATGACTACGATGATGCTTGTTGTCATGACGGTTGTGGGTGTGGTGCTTGTTGAATTTCCCATGCTTGTGGGATCCTGAGCTTCCACTGTCATCATAATGAGATCGTTTGTGAGACGATCCCGAGTCGTGCTTGTCGGAGTGCTTTCTTTTTCTACTCTCAACTTGCTTTATTTTGTTCTGCAAAATAGCAGCCTTGTCACAGAGCGACTGATAAGTGGGAACATATGCCACAGCCAATTGCAAATTCAGCTCATCATTCAAGCCTTCAAGAAATTTTTCCTTTCTCTTGGCATCAGTGTCAACTTCATCCGATGCATAACGCGCCAGATTGTTGAACTCCTCAATGTATTCAGCCACGCTGCGGTGGCGCTGCTTCAAATTGTGGAACTCTTTCTTTTTCAGACTCATCACTCCTGATGAGATATGAGCAGTGCGAAAGCCATCCTCAAAGATAGCCCATGTCACTTCATCTATGGGAGTGGTGATCTGGAAGTTGTCCCACCAAGTGGCGGCTGGCCCTTCCAGCAGATGTGCTGCAAATCTGATTTTTTCAGCATCCGAACAGCCCACGGTTACCAAGTCCTTGTTTATTGAGCGTAGCCAATCATTGGCTACCATGGGATCAGTCGTCCCTGAGAACTTTGCTGGCCTCAATCTCAAGAATCTGGTAAGCATATCAAAGCCCGGAGGGTTGTTGTTGTTGTTGTTGTTATTGTTTTGGTTCTGGATGAACGTTGTCATCATCTGCATCAGTTGTGTTTGAGCAGTCATCATTTGTTGCATTTCTGGAGTGATGTTGTTGTTGTTGGGGTTGGGGTTTGCACGATAGGGAGGCATCTGTGGTTTGTTCAAGCAGAGATAAGAATGAGATACCCATAGATGCTTTCATGCACATTACATCACATAAGCAAACACAAGAATGCAACACAAAGATAAAAGTTCAACAACAAGATAACATGTTCATAAAGTAAAACACACAAGTAGCAAGCCATCCACATGTCGGATGGTCCAATAACAAGTTCTCAAATAACAAGTATGATAATAAAAGATAAACGAGTAGTCAAGTCTACTCATCGGCATCAATCTCCTCCTCGACAAAGTTAAGACATGCGTTGTCCATCGCGGTCTTGTTCTCCTCAATGCTAGTGGTCAAGGTCTCTATCTTGGCCTTGAGAGCCCTCTTCTGGGAACGAAGCCTCTCAATCACCGACTGCTGCTGCTCTAGCTCGAAGTCCTTGGACTGTAGTTCTTCAGTCATGTCCCGGATCTTCTTGTTCCTATCCTGGACACGCTTCTCCTGACTCTTGAACTTTCTGTCCTGGGTCTCGAACTTCGCCTCCATTTCCTTGACTATCTCGTCTTGCTGCGCGAAGATCTTGTCCTTCTCGCGAAGCTGCACTTGGAGCTCATCATTGCTGAGCATGACATTGGTCCTGTCCGTGTCCACGTGCCTAATGAGAGACTGTAAGTCCTGGAGGTACAGGCGTATTGGCTCTGTTGCGTCCCTCGAATCGTCCTCGAAGTCGATGGACTCTCCATCCTCATCACGTCTTCCGAAGACGTGGAAGTGGGTACCTCTAACCTGTCGGGAGTGTCGCCCTAGCAGACGTCCTATCAGGTCCTGCATAACTACCTCAAGGCCTCTCTCCCTGTCATCGTGCATAAGCTTGAAGACGATGGCCTCCGTAGTAGGCTCTGTCTGGCGTCCGGGCTGGTTCACCTTGAAGCCCTAGAGGTCCTTCCTCTCAAACTTGGTGAGGGGATGCACCATGATGGTGGGAAGAGGGAGATTGAGCAAAGTAGTAAGCTCAACGATACGAGGACCAAAGCGGGTAACCTGGAACTCCTCAACAGTGCTGATGGTAATAGGCATCTATTTATAAGATTGAAAAGTTAGAACAACACAAATCAAGATAAAACAAAAGACAAAACAACACATACATATACTTGGGAAGCAAATCACATAAGTCATGCATACATGAAACCATTACAACAACCAAGGTTCAATCTTATTTTAAGCAACATTTTGGAAAATAAGGTGATAGGTGGTGGTCCAACTAACGAAGTACGTTTACAATCCTATCTCATTGGATCTGTTGGCTAACACAATGTTTCTAGAAGCAATCAGCCTATCTTGCTCACATGATTCCATCACTAAGTCTATAATATCTCCTCTTAAGGTTTGGTTGGTAGCTTCCAACTCTTGGGTATGTTCCTTCTCCTTCCTTAGATCATTTTGGAGGTTGAGCATTCTGCACTTGACTCTATCCCCAAGTTCTTTGATGGTCTTCCAAGCTGCATCCCTTGCTGATTCAAAGAATGTAGGGTGCACCACTGAATTGGTGAACATGCAGAATCCTTTTTCCCGATGGTTGTCTTCCTTGTTTTTATATAAGTGAAGTTGCACCCACCAGTATTCCACTCCTTCATCCATCGCTGGAAAACCCTTGTACACAGCTGCACCTTGTATCTCTAATGCAACCATGAGGTCCTTGAGAGCCTTAGGGAATTCTGTCTCACACTCCAAAGTCATTGTCATGAGTGGTCCTTTCCTTACGGCTTCGTTGATGGAGTTCATCTACAAATAGAGATGCGAGAGAAGATTAGAAAAGTTTACGAGAAGAATAGACAAGTGTAGAAGTTGAAATTTTTTCCTTAGTGGTTTCCAATCCTAGGGTCATAATCCTACAGGCAACACAATGCTCTGATACCATCTGTAAGATCCCTCCTTTGTAAAGGAAAAGGATCCCTGTGATTGCAATGCTAGTCCCTGGATCATTGCTAGCATCCACAGTTTAAGATGAAGTACAGAGATACAAAGGTCATTTATTACATCCATTCCAGAGATAAACATAGTCTTTACAACTCAAGGCCACAGGCCTAATACAAGAGTTTGAATAAGTAAATAAATATAAGTCTTCATCTTCATGTGCCACATGCAAACATGTTGAGTGTAGACTCATGACACCTAATCCTCATCAGAGTAACCTGCAACATCACAAGTTACAGCCACAGTGGGTCAATACTTTGGAATAGTATTGGCAAGTGATACCTTAGTATATTTTAAGTGGACTAGATACTATATGCAAATTTGGCTAAGTGTAGCTTGGCTTGCTTTGCTCAAAATAGGTTTTGCCTATTAGTGAAATCACTAAGTTTTTCTTTGTCAAAACTTTTCCCAAGGAACCATCAATAGACATTGAGGTCCTTCACCCTTGTTCACCCACAAGTTTTACTTAGAAGTTGGAATGATGAGATTCTTGATAGCTTCCATGCCGTGATGCTCAAGTTGTCCATTGCCATGGACTTGGCTAAGTACTTAGATTTTTCCATCTGCAGAGGTTGTGCACTTTCCCCACCAGACTTGGTTTCACCAAGATAGGACCTTTCAGAAGCCTTCCCTTAGACCAAATGGACGCGTTCCAACCTATCATTCCCACTACCACCAACTGTCCAAATGTCTAAGTTCTAGCAACTTATGTGATCCAGGCAGAGCCCATATTGCCAAGTGGCTGCCCTAGAAGCTTCTCAACACTTGGCCTCTAAAAGCCCTTTGTTCCTGGGTGGCTTTCCACAAGTGAGATACACAAGGTAAACCATAGCCATGGGCCTTGTGTAACCACTCAACCAAAACCACCAATCAAGTCCCATTCCACCCAGGTGATTCATTGACTTAGTTGTTTTATTAAGGAAAACATAAGTCCAAAGACTTAGAAATATTTTCATCATAGCATGTATATTTCACTAACCCTTGTTTGCTACTAGCTAGTCTAAGCATGGCATAGATAGTAACTTAACTTAGAGATTTCCTAGCAATTCTACAACTACTTAGGATTTCCCAACATGGCATTTGGCAAAAATAGTAACATGCAAGACTTAGCAAAATATTTCTAATGCTTGTATATAAAAAAAAACTATAGGGATAGAAATATTCATGAAGTACCACTTTCCTTGGTAGTTGGGAGAGTAGCACTCTTCACAATCACAATCACTAGCACCAAAGTCTACACAAAGAATGGTAGCAAGAAATTACACACAACATATACAAACAAACAAAAATACATATGCATGCATGCAAAATGCTAAGTGATGATTTTTAAAACTCAACCAAGCAAGTGCATAGTTCTGAATTCTAAACAAGTCAAAACTTTGCCAAACCAAATTTTATTTAACACTAAAACAATTCCTAAACAATTCATATAACTAAATAAGCCCTACACATGTTTTTGCAAAAGAAACCATTTTAACAGAAGCTAAACATTAAACACATTGCATAAACAGAAAGGGCTTGTTCCCCTGATTCCAACGGTATAAAATTTGCCAAAATCTAACGTGGGAATCAAAAGTTACAAACAAAACAAATTTGAACTAAAATCTGATTCAAAATCTGTTTTAAATCTAACTCACTGCCACGCGTATGTTTCCTATTGGCCCGTACCGGTTCGGGCGGATTGATCGACGCAGATCGTTGGATTTAAGTGAACGCGCACGGCTCAGATCTAACGTACCGCTTCGTTTATGTGATCTATTATACGCGTTGGATCTATATCCAACGGCTCTTGATCAAACGACCAAGGACTGGCGGTGCGCGGCGACGGCGAGCGGCGGAGTGCTCTGCCAGTGGCGGTGTCGGCGTTCTAGGTCGCTCGAGGAAGAAAGGGAATGCTTACCAGAACCGCCGTGACGAGGTGAAGCTCAACGTGGCGGTGTCTTTGCAAGGGGCGCACGGGGTCATCGGAGATTCCTCGCCGTAGTTCGTGAACGCGTCGGGTGCGGCTGCTCGTCGATGTTGGCAACGATACAGATCGCGCCAAGGCAAAATAAGCAGTGCGTTAGATGCGCGGAGTGATGTTGGTCATGTGAGTGTCAAAGAGAGGACAAGGCGCGGTCAGAACTAACCAGGAAGGTTCGCCGGAGTTGGAGACGGCGTCGGGTTCTCTCGGTGCTCGTCGAAGTCGAAGCTCTGGATCACAAACAGACGGGCAAAGGGGATCAGGAGGTGCGCAAGGAAGTTGCGAAGTTGCTCGTATGAACTAGAGAGAAAGGGGCGCACGAGGTTTACCAGAATTGGTCGCCGGATCAGGTTCTGTCTACGGCGGCGCAAGAGAGAATACTGGCAGCCTGGTGGCGAGAAGGGTGTGCAGTGTGGGGGGAAATGACCGCGAGGGGGAGAGGTTCTTAGAGCCGGAGCTGGGCGTGGAGTTACTCGCGGAATCAATTGGAATCAACGCGGCAGTGACTGCAGCGAGTAACGACGGAGCGAGCGGCACAGGCGCGCGTGATTGACGAAGACGACGACGGGGTCACGTGTCCACTTGTCAGCGAAATAACCAGAGGGGATGTGGGGTCCTGGCGTCAGCGACTCCGCGGGTGCTTCTGCGCGTGAGAGAGAGAGAGAAGGGACCCGGGTGGGCTAGCTGGGCTGGTTTCACTGTTGGGCTAGAATAGTAGCGCCGGCCCTTTTCTATTTCCTTTCTCCTTTTCTTTTTCTGTTTTGATTTTCTGGATTGATTTTTCAAATGATTTCAAAAGCTTTTGAATTCAAACTTTTTCCAGGATTTTGTAGGGTGCAACCTTCACATTTCAAGGCATAAAAACAAGTGGTCTCTCTGCTCAAGCTTGGTTCTTTTGAATAAACAAAATAAACAGTGCTATGGCATTTGTTTTGCAAATGTTTTGAAAATGGTTTTGAAACCATTTTTATTTTGTATAATTTGTTCAAAACTCCACATTCAATCCAATCAACAAGGGAGCAAACAAACTTGGTTTAAAACTCTTAAGCTCTCAAATGGGGATGGCCATTTGATTTAAGTTTGCTCACATAAAATGATAGCACTATGTGTTCTGTTTTCTTGAAATTGGTTTGAAATTGATCTCAAAACTATATGCATGCATGAATGATATGCAATCTTTGAAATCATGATTTTAGGGATGTTACATGCTTCTGGAAAATTGGTTGAATTTGCAGAAACATGTGTAGGCATAATTTGAATATAAAAATTGTTCTAGATATATTTTTAAGATGAAATCTTTGCAAAATGGTTTGCTTTGAACCTACTGACCATAGTAACCAACTTATGGATTTAAAAATGTATTTTGTGAAGTGAGGGAATAAATAATTGAGTTAGAGAATTTCTAGTCAAATAAAAAATATTGTTTATGGTTTAGAAATGATTTTTGAGTAAAATATTTGGAAATGATTTTAATTAAACTCTCTGACCCTAAACACCAAGTTTTGAGAATTAAAACATATTTGATGAACCCTATAAAATTATTACTTTGCTAAAAGATATTTTCAACTACATAAAATATCACCTTAGCATAATATTTGGTTTATGAGATTAAACCTTTTGTAAATGGTTTTACCACTTTAGTAAATGACCACTTTGAACTTTATAATGTTTAGAGCCTAGTAGAAACCACTTTTGCAAATAAAACTATCTTTTGCTTGCTTACATGCATGACCTTGTTTTTGTTATTTTATGTGTGAGAAATGGTTTGAATGCTAGTTTAATTTGTGTTTGCTTGATTGAATTGTAATGAAGTTAGAAGAGTGTGATATTTGCAAGATCAAGAAGTGAACCAACATTCTCTACTAAAAGGCAAGTGACACTATCATCCAAGTCCTACTATCTTCATTACACTTAGTGGATTTGTGTGACATGCATGATAAGGACTACTATTATTTTATGCTATGCTAAATCCTAATAGGATACCCTTATATCATCCTTAGTGAAAACATTGTAGTTGTAGTATGCTTAGCCCTGCTATATATTTGAAATGGGATACATGATATGATTATATGAAGAGTTGAAAAGATATATGTTTTATATAATAAAACAAGTACTCAATGAACCACCTTTGTGGACAAGGATACTCAAGTTTTGGACAAGGTGGCAACAAAGGGAACCATGTTTATATGGCTATCTTTTTCTATGTGCACTAGAAGAAAACCACCCAGGGACTTAGAGATTGAACATGTTTCTCGTATAGTGGCTTCCGTGTACAGCCACATGCTAAATGGGCTCTGGCTTAGTCAACTACATAGTGGAAGTCCCATGCATTGGCATCTTCAGGTTAACTAGAATTGTGTAAGGGAAATTTATCCCTACATTGGTGCCTGGTTGACAAGCTAGCATTGTGTATTGGGAGGACTTCTATGGAAAGACTTTGTCACATTCTCGATCTACCAGCACTCCATCTTGGTGAGTACTTATCTAGCGGCCACTGGTGGCGTCAAGAAGAGATTGTGTCATGTGGGTAAAGTGTACAACTTCTGTAGAAGATCAAAATTCTAAGTACTTAGCCGTGTCCCCGGTTATGAACAACTATGAGCAACTAAGGCCTGAAGCTATGGAAGATCTCGACATTCCAATTTCTCAAAGTAAAACTTGATGGTGACAACAAGGGATTTGAAGCACTTGGAGTTTTCCAAGAAGTTCAGAAAGATTTGACAAAAGATCAAAAACTATTTTGAAAAGATAGGATAAAACTATATTGCTTTCTGCAAATGAGCCTAACCCTACTTAGCCAAATATGCATGTAATGATAGGATCCACTTATTTCTACATAGTAGTGAAACTTGCCAATACAATTCAAATGTATTGACCCTTGTGGCTGCAACTTATTATGTTGCAGGTTTGTTTGATGTTAGTGAAGTGTGTTGAATAGGATTACAAGTCTACAACCAACATGATTGCATGTGGCACTTTGAAGATGAAGGACTCCATGCTATATCGATATTCTGCTGCATTGTAATGTGATAGCCAAATGAGCTATGTAAGATGTAATGAATTATTTTATTCCTGGTTATAAAGTTGTATTATGACCCCTGTTAATTTACATGGCGGCAACCAACCGGGTTATCAGCATCGTCGTCGTGGTAGAGCGGAAGGAACCAGGCCTTGATCATGGAGTCAATGACCAGTTTACTATGTAAGCGAGGTCTTGACGGAGTCCAAGCAGCATTACCCGCACTACCAAAAGATAGCTTATGGAGTATTCCTTGCTTCTCGGAAGCTGAGGCATTACTTCCAGGAGCACCCAATCATAGTAGTGAGCAAGAATCCACTGTCTGACATTATAAACAACAACGACGCTACAGGAAGGGTCGCGAAGTGGGGCATTGAGCTTGCCGCCTTCGAGATCACCTACAAGAGACGCGACGCTATCAAGTCACAAGCCTTGGCGGATTTTATTGCAGATTGGACGGAGATGCCGGATGCCACTCTATTGCCAGAACCAGAGTACTGGGTGATGCACTTCGACGGGTCGAAGCTGCTCAATGGCTCGGGGGCTGGTGTATTGCTACAGTAACCAAAAGGAGACAAGCTACACTACGTTCTGCAGATCCACTTCGAGGCTACAAACAGCATGGCGGAGTATGAAGCACTCATTCACGGACTGCGTGTAGCCAAGGATATTGGCATCAAGCGCATAGTTTGCTATGGAGATTCCGACTTGGTTGCCCAGCAGGTGGCTGGCACCTGGAATGCGCGGAACCCTATGATGGCGGCATATCGCGACGAAGTGGACGAGATAGCCAAGAGCTTCTTGGGCTACGAAGTCAAGTATGTGCCTATGGAGCAAAACGAGGCGGCTGATCTACTGTCTAAACTTGGATCAGGGCGCAAGCAAATTCCGCCAGGAGTTTTCCTAGAGCATCTACGCACACCATCCGTGAAGGGCGCCGACATCAACAACCCGGATAGAACTGACTCTTTCGTCAACATTGTGACAAAGATCCCTCCGGCTTGGACAAAACCGTTCATGGAATATCTCGAACACGGAACTTTGCCCGACGACGAGGTCGAAATACGACAGATAGTACGATGAGCAAAGGGTTATACCATAATCAATGGGCAACTCTACAAAAGAAGCACTACTGGTGTATACCTAAAGTGTGTTTCCCAGCTAGAAGGTATGGAAATCCTACGCAAAATCCATCTCGGAGATTGCGGGCATCACGCCCCTCCTCGACCGTTGGTCGCGAAAGCCTTCCGGCAAGGATTCTACTGGCTGACCGCGAAGGCGGACGCCGACAAGCTGGTTGAAACATGCACACCATGCCAGTATTATGCTCGACAACCACATGTTCCTGCTGAAGAATTGCGAACAATACCAATAACTTGGCCGTTTGCAGTCTGGGGGCTGGACATGGCGGGACCGTTACAAATGGCACCGTGTGGATTTACGCATCTGCTTGTAGTAGTTGACAAATTCACCAAATGGATAGAAGCTAAACCCATTAGAAAGCTTGATGGGGCAACTGCCCTCAGGTTTGTCCGGGATCTAGTGGTGAGATTTGGTCTCCCACATAGCATCATCACCGACAACGGAAGCAACTTGTCACTCGGAGAAGTGGAGGCCTATTGCTGGGACAAAGGCATCCGACTTGACCTTGCATCTATGGCACACCCACAATCCAATGGTCAAGTTGAGCGAGCCAATGGATTAATTCTGCAGGGAATCAAGCCACGTCTTGAGGCGCCGCTACATAGAGAAGCTGGAGCCTGGGCGGAAGAACTGCCATCTTTGTTGTGGAGTTTACAAACTACACCCAACAGATCCACCGGCTATACCCCTTACTTCATGGTATATGGAGCAGAAGCCATCCTACCTTCCGACATCCTCCACGATGCACCAAGAGCTGCCGCCTACAACGAAGATGACGCTGAAGAATCCAGACGACTAGATGTGGACCTTCTCGAGGAGGAGCGCATTTTGGCATGCCAAAGATCCGCCATCTACCAGCAGAAGCTACGCAGCTACCATAGTCGCCGCGTTCGGCATCGCTCGTTTAAAGAGGGGGATTTAGTTCTCCAACTTAAGCAGAAGAAGTCACACAAATTATCCCCGCCATGGGAAGGACTGTTCATTATAAGCAAGGCGCTGCTCAATGGGTCTTACTACCTTGTTTACAATTGTGAGCTCAAGAATAGACCCAACGAGGATCATAAGCATAAGCGGCGTGACCCGGATGATGACTACCCGGAGCTTGATCGGCCATGGAACATAGCACAGCTACGTCCTTTCTACACTTAGCATTTTTATCTAATCGTGTAACTCTTATATGATCAATGAAATAAAGCTCTTTGGTTCACTCATATTGCTAAGTCTTTTACCTCCTTTAGTGTTCATTTTTGGATCATATAAACCTTTATGCACAAGCTTTGCGATTGCACTTGTGAAAATTCTGCCTACGGGCGTTAGCTTAAGTTTTCTGGTCTACACGTTCTTTGTTGTTTTTATGTGGATTCTGGAGTAGTGACTTTTGGCACTTATTGTTGGCGATTTTGTGCTCAGGTTATTGACGGTGCCATTGGGCATTATCACCTAAGTGCATGGTTCCGACAACGAGTCTTCCGACTCACGAAAAGTCAAGCATAAGAACCAGAGTAACGGATAAGCCAACACTTGCTTAAAAAATATATACATACTGGGAATTAATTCTTAAGTAGCAGGATACGACAACCACTGTTTTCCGCCTTAAGATTACATCACCAAGTTTTTTCAATGCACACTCCAGAGGTGAAACAAGAATTACAAAGTGTTTTTCACTCCTTGGGTGCAGGGGACTTGGAGGCCGCATCATCACCAGCCGGAGAATCACCCTCAACGTCGGCGCTATGAGGAGACTCGGAGGATTCAGGGTTGGCATTATCAAGAAAGTTCCTGGGCACGAAGACGTCGACATCCACCAACTCGGCAACCCTGGTGTCATAACCCGCGAGTGATGACAGGATGGCTTCGTGATCGATCTCCTTGCCGTCATCATCTACGTCGGGGATACCAGATGTCACCGTGTCGATGTCGGCACCTTCATAGTGCGCCTTCACCATGGACAACGCCATCCTTGTGCCAGCCCATGCACATGAAGCTTTCCAGCTTGCGACACGCTCGGGGGCTCAGAGTCGGAGGCCTTGATATAAATTTGGAGGGGCTTGGCAATCTCCTTGGCTTGGGTGATGGCGGTGTTGATGAAGTTGCCGGCAAGAATCATGCATTCCTTGTCCGAAGGAGGCGAGCGGGTTAAACCCATAGGCGCTGACAATTCCAACAAGCATTGCATGAGTTCAATACATTCTAAGTATCCAGACTACACAGCTACAAGGCGGAGGACACTTACTGAAGATGCTGGCCTTAGCCTGCCAGACGACGTCCGCCAAAGATTCCTTCTCTTGTTGGAGGAGCTTAAACGCCTCTCTATGGCAAAGGTTTTGCTCATCGGCAGCTTGCTTCTGATCCTTTAGGATCGCAAGCTCCTCCTTCAAGCGATTGATCTCCGCGGAGGCAGAGTCCTGCAGGGCTTTCATGGAATCCTCGTGCATTTTCAGCATTTCTTCCCTCTCCTTCTTAAGGATCTTGTTCTCGTTTTCCAGCTGCTGGATGTGCTTGGACTGCTCGACAATATCCTTGGCCTTGGAGACATGCTCTGCAAGTCGGAGAAAACAAAGTACACAGTGAGTACTCGAAGAAGGAAGGCACACAAGTAAGACGGAAATGCGCAAAAAAGAAAACAGACTCTTGTTTTTGATGATCTGTTCCTTCAAGATGGCGGTTTTACCCTTTTCAGCTTCAAGGTCTGTGCGCATCTTCTGGTACTTGTCGTTGGCCATGCCCCTCAGAGCATTCTCGTTCTATGGAAACAAACACAAAGTCAAGTCATTGTTTAGTCCACTTGGAGCTTCTAGTCGGATATTTTCCACCTAGATGCTCGGGGGCTACAGCGAGAGTTTTTAACTTAGCAATATGCTTAGCTTTTCTTTAAGCATCTAGTCGGAGCTAATTCAGTTCTCAACTAGAGGCTTGGGGGATACAGTATAAAGTTTTAACTCGGAAAATGCTTAGCTTTTTTTAAGCATCTAGTCGGAACTAATTCAGTTACAACTAGAAGCTTGGGGGATACAACACTTAAAATTCTGAACACTGTGTATGCTACTCTTAAAGCATCTAGTCGGAGTAATTCATTCCATCTAAATGCTTGGGGGCTACAGTGAGAGTTTTTTCTAACTTAGTCACTCTTAGAGCATATAGATGCAAAACCAATGGTTTTCCGTCTACATCCTCGGGGGCTACAATGGGATACTCATATGAAATGCAAAAGGTAAAGTAAAACTTACAAGTGCGATGATCTTGAGGTTTGTAGCTCTCTTGGCCAGCAGCTTGCCAAAGGAAATGCCATTTCCTTGCAAGATGTCTGCTTGACGGAGTAGCTCCTCAAGACCGCACGTCGTAGCTGACGGCACTCCTCCAGGAACCATAGTTGTGTTACCCGGCGTAAGCACCGGGTAAATAATTTTCGGCAATTCGAAGGGTTTCTGGGGAGTAGAGCACCCACCACCGCCTTACCGCTACCGATGGCATCCTTAGCCGGAGCTTTAGCCATTTGAAGAGCAGTGCTCTCCTACGGCGCCTGCTCGCTGACAACTGCGAGTTCGGTAGAGGCACCAGAATCCACTTCCATGGCGGAAGGGCCTGGTGCTTCCTGGACTTGGGAGCTTGTCGGAGCTGAGGAGGGCTTGACGGCTGGAGTAGCAGGGGCGATGGCGGGGGAGGAGTCGTGATGCAGCATATCTTTGATATTTCTAGAAGCCCCAAGAGTCTGGGAGGACTTCTTGAGGCTGGTTGTGGCTTTCTTCTTGAAACGTGCAAAATGCATAAGTACAGGAATAAGACAGATAAATAAGACAATGTCGGAGAATAAGAAGCTTACACTAGGGGAGGCACTTTGGCAAACATCCTGGTGGCTTTCTTCTTTTCCGCCTCCAGGGCGGCAGTACTCTTTTTGGAGGATCCACCCTCCGTCTTCTTCTTCTTACCTCCGTCAGCAGCGTCAGAGGTGGAGCTCTTCCGCTTTCGCGCCAACGGGGCATCATCGTCGGACACGACCTTGACTTCCTTCATCTTTGGATCGTAGATTTGGGCAGCCAGGTTGCCCTCCTCTAGATCGCTAAGCTGTTAAGTGAGAAATCATCGTGTTAGACAACATGGTATTGGCAAGACGGAAAAACTGGAGCAATGTCATACACAGAAAATAAATATCTACCTTTGGGCACTTTCCGTCTACGAACATGTCGTAGGTGAGGGTGAAGCCACGCTTCCTGTCCTTCACCTTGACGATGTCCTTAAGGCGGAACTTGACGGAGTCGCTCGATAAGTTGTCCTCGGAGATCCGAAGGGTATCCCTTCGGTCGCCGGTGTACTCGTGCATAACCTTCGTACGGTGCTGCAGAGGTTGGATACGCCTGATGAACCAGCACATGTCTAGGTTCAATCCGGTTAGACCCGTCTCTACGAACCATTCGATCCGCCTTATTGCGCGAGAAGCGTTGAGGTCGGAGGGAAGGGAGGCATGAGACCGCCATGTGGGGACTTCAGCGGCAGCTCCATCCACGAAGTCCGGATACATTACTTCTTGGCCCTCCAAAGGAATGTCGGGGCCATAGAAGTACGTCCGCTGCCAATTTTTGCACGACTCGTGGCCGACGATGTCGGGGAACCGCCGGCCAGGACGGATCTTGAAGCTTATGGTGCCATAGTTTCTAAGCTCCTCCCTACTGTGTCCGGCTTCACGTTTGACGGTGAAGAAGTGGACAAACAAGTCTAACCTAGGCCTAATCCCTAGGTAACCCTCGCAAAGTGCCGCGAAGTTGCTAAGAACTAGGATACTATTGGGGGAGAGGTTACGGGGTTGGACCTTGAAGTGATTCAAGACGGACAGGACGAAGTGAGAGATGGGAAGAGAAACGCCTCGTACCAATTGCGCCTTGAGGTATACTTTCTCTCCGGCTTGGGGAGAAGGGGTCACCTCGCCGGCCGGCGCCGCCCGCCAGGCGAGTCCCTCCGTTGCAGGAAGATAACCCTCAGGGACCATCTCTTGGATGTCGCGGCTAGTAATGTCCGAGCCGCGCCAGTCGCCTTTATGCGAGTCTGGATCATCTTCCAGGGGCTCTAGTACCGCCAGATTGTGGTCGCCGCCGGTGGTTTCAATCACCGCCGATGCGGGGATGACCAGACCCTCTGGGGGCACGACGACGGAGCTCGCCGGCTTTGCTGTGGCTTCGCTTGATGCCGCCATTGACGGGGATGAGCTGTTGCTAGCCATGGAGGAGGGAAAGAACGTGACTGGTGCAGGGAGAGGCTAGGGTTTCTCGAGGTTTTCCGCGGAGAGCTCGAGGAGGCGTATGGCTGGAGGAAGAAGACGATGACGCGAGAGAATGAGGTGAAAAAGTGGCAAGTGTCCCACGGTTACTATTTATCTTACTCTGCGTCAAGATTCGTGGAGCTAATCGGACGGTTGCCGCATAGACGACGTGTTCGTGAACGGGCGCGGTAATTTCACCACGTCTCCAACCGCCGCCGCCAACGGTTCGTATCGCTCACACGGGAAAAACAGATATGATTATGTTCTCTGCATGTGTGAGTTACGAGGCGTCGCTGACCCACAGCCTACGTCGTCATCACTGACATGGTAGATTAGCCGTCCCATCGAAGATTCCGGCATGGACGGATTTAATCCGACAACAGGAGCGTACGATGGAAGATTCAGCGTTTCTCCGACTTACTCATAGAAGACGGAGAAAACTTTTGCAGGGTTCTTTGGGAGGACTACAAGATGTTGCTTGACGATTTGCCGACATCCATCTAGACAGAGCATTCCACGGGAAGAGGCAAGACGGTGCAAGATCTCGGAGTTCTCCGGGGGCTACTGTTGGGGATATGCTATATGGGTATCCTCATAGCATGTCTCTTATCCGACTAACGCGGGTGGCCCATAGTCGGTAGCATGGCCTATGGCCTGCTGGGCGGCCCAGTTAGGTGGATCCATAAGGGAGGCCCAAGCCGGATAAAGGAAGGCTATGGTGGAGTCACCAGCATACCCGGAGCCTTGGAGTGCAAGATACACAAGACTAGTAATAGACGGTGTAGAACTCTGTAACCTGTCCGGCTAGGACTTTTCCCTGTAACCCTAGGATCTGGCGACTATATAAGTCGGGCCTATGGGAGCCTTTAGGGCATAACCTAGTATCGTTTTACACACACCTCGCACAGCGAACCTATCTCTGTAACTCGGCGTATTGCCATTATAGTGATTTATAGCAGGAGTAGGATTCCGCCACCGTTGTGGGATCTGAACCTGGGTAAGTTGTGTTACCTCGTACCCGTCAACCATACGCCTTACCCCACGTCTGTAAACACGCACTGTGAGGACCCCTCCATGGCGTACTCCTCGGCAATACCACGACACAGCTAGTTGTTGCCTATGTCCCAACTTATCAATCACTCTGTGACAAAGCCACCATTTTGGAAAATAAGATGAATCAAGTTGAGAATAGAAAGAGGAAGCATAAACTCAAGTATCACTCAGGATCATCACAAAAGAAGTGTTCATTCAAAAAGAGCAATGAAGGTTCGGAACCACATCAGTATCACCACAACAACAATGGAAGTGATAATAATGGAAATGATACTGACAATGGAGATGACCTTGGTCAGAACCAACATGACACTTTCAGGAAGAAAGATATTAGCCAGTTGCAGTGCTATAATTGTAAGGAGCTTGGACACTATGCATCAGACTGTCCTGAGAAGAAAAAGAAAAAGGATGCTAGAAGAGCCAATGGAAATGACTCCAATGTGACCCAGAAAGGACATGTGAACCACCTTGACATGGATGGAAACTTTGAAGAGATAGAAGAAGTGGATGTCAGGAACTAGTTAACTCAGTTGAGTCAAATAAGGATTCCTTGTCTGGATATGAAGTGTTGAACCCATAGTCAAGTGAACCATCAATGTAACCCTATGAGACTTTCTTTTAAGGGTGGTAGTACCCTAGTTGCCTTGAAGCCAACTTGTAACCCTAGCCTTCCCAAATCTCGGGACGAGATTTCTTTTAAGGGTGGTAGCCTGTCACATCCCAAAATTTTCCAAATTTTGAAATGTGAAAATAAATAAATAAACAAATTAAACAATTGTTGAAATTTAGGGTGAGAAGAAACTTTTTGATTCCAAATGGAAACATCAAAACCTATTTTTGATCAAATAAAATCCTAAAAGGATTTAAAAAAATAAACAAATAATAAATAAAGTTATAATAGATGGAATCACTATTTTTGGATCTTTAAATAAAAAGATATGGTCTTCATAAACAAAGTAGAAATATTTAATAAGGATTATTTTAAAGAGCTAAATTAATCTTGGCCAAGTTTTTGAAATAAAATATTTCTATTATTAAAAAGAGTAAAGGTTTATTTAAATTAAATAATAAGGATTTATTAATATCCAATTTTATTTAAGTAAAGGCTTTTTCCTTTCAAATAAACATTAAAACTTATTAATGTTTTTAAAATAAAAATTCCAAGTGTTTTAGTTTTTAAATAAAACCTACTGAAAAGTTTATGGTATTAATTAGATTTCAAATAGAGTTTTAAAATAAATTAAATCCTATTTGAAATAAAGACTAAGGTTTATTTATTTAATTAATAAATAGATCCTAAAAGAATAAAAGAATTTTTTTTTTTGACTTTGGAATATATTGATAAACAGAATTAAAATCAACACAAAGTTTGGTGGTGGTTTGATTTGATTTGGAGTTTGAATTGTTTGAATGAAAATCAAATCAGGAAATTCAAAACAGAAAAGGAAGAATATTTTGTAAAAAAAAAGAGTAGCCCACTGCCAAGCCCAACCCAGCCCAGCAACCTAGCCCAGCTGCTCACCCCGCAGTGAAACGTTTTCCACTTAGAAAAGAACCCGCACAGCAACTGACAGCAGGACCCCACGCCCTCTCTCTCTCTCTCGCTGTCAACGGGACCCACCGCTAACAGATCATCGTTCTCACCCGCGACCACGTCCCCTCGCCGTTTCTACCGGTGATGAATGCCATTGAATTGGCATAACCCCACGAGTAAATCTCTAATGCGATCACGCGCCTTAAAACGCCACGCTCCCCTCTCTCTTTTCCCCAAAACTCTAGCCCCTCTCTGCCACCGGGCTGCTCCAATTTCGAGCTCGGGCACCACTGTCTCCGACGTGTTCTCCGACCGATTCCGGCAAACTGCAACCACCCCCTCGCCCCCCACTGCACGTAGCCTTGCTCCCCATCATCAGGCGCATCTACCAGTACCACTAGCTCGCTCGCGCCCGCTCCACAATGTCGGCAACCTCGAAAATCTGTGCACCGCCGCGTCTGCCATTGCTCCGACGAACTCCCCTGGTAAGCATCGACCGCCCTGAGCCCTCCCAATGATGCTCCTGTACTCCCCACGCTCGCCCGCGTCTAACCGTATGCTCCGTTTGCCTTAGGGTGACCGGTAGCCTAGCCCCTGTCGACAACTGAGCGAGCCCGATGCCGCCACCGACTCCGGCGAGAAATCCCCCTGGAACCAGAGCGCCCCTCGACGAGCTGACCGCACCTTGAGCATCAGAGCGTCACCGCGATCAATGTAAGCACCTTCACTCTCTCCCTCGCTTCCTAAATCGCCGGCAACGCCACCGCCCGAGCATGCGCCACCGCCAGCCGCCGCTAGCGCCGCCCAGATAAGGTCTGGCCGCTGTGATTCCTAGGATGCAGATCATATGGCTGAGAATATATTTAAGCAAAGGCGTATGAGTTGAACCAGAGCCACACGATTTCATTAAGATCCAACGACTCACAGAGTCTGGTCCGCACAAAGCGGTACCGTCCAATAGAATCAAGCCACGTGGACAGGGTTTTGATTTTAAACAGAAATTAGAATCTATTGGTTATGCAAACTTGTAAAACTCATAACTTTAGTTCTACACATCCAAATTTTGCAAATTTTATATGAATGGAATCAGCAGAACAAGTACTTTGCAACCATGCACATTGTTTAATGTTTTTCTTCTGGAAAATTGGTTGAATTTGCAGAAACTTATGTAGGCATAATTTGAATATAAAAATTGTTCTAGATATATTTTTAAGATGAAATCTTTGCAAAATGGTTTGCTTTGAACCTACTGACCATAGTAACCAACTTATGGATTTAAAAATGTATTTTGTGAAGTGAGGGAATAAATAATTGAGTTAGAGCATTTCTAGTCAAATAAAAAATATTGTTTATGGTTTAGAAATGATTTTTGAGTAAAATATTTGGGAAATGATTTTAATTAAACTCTCTGACCCTAAACACCAAGTTTTGAGAATTAAAACATATTTGATGAACCCTATAAAATTATTACTTTGCTAAAAGATATTTTCAACTACATAAAATATCACCTTAGCATAATATTTGATTTATGAGATGAAACCTTTTGTAAATGGTTTTACCACTTTAGTAAATGACCACTTTGAACTTTATAATGTTTAGAGCCTAGTAGAAACCACTTTTGCAAATAAAACTATCTTTTGCATGCTTGCATGCATGACCTTGTTTTTGTTATTTTATGTGTGAGAAATGGTTTGAATGCTAGTTGAATTTGTGTTTGCTTGATTGAATTGTAGTAAAGTTAGAAGAGTGTGATATTTGCAAGATCAAGAAGTGAACCAACATTCTCTACTAAAAGGAAAGTAACACTATCATCCAACACTACTAGGAAAATAGCAGTTAGTGGCGCACCTGAAAAGATCATCTGTGGCGCACTAGCAGTGCGCCACGTGCCTTGCGCTACGGCTATCTCCTAGCCGTGGCGCACTGCCTAGTGCGTCACGGTTGTGTCGAGATAGGCGTAACGCACCTGCTAGTGCGCCACGGCTATGTGGGCAGGTGCGCTACGTGTAGGATCTTCTGTGGCGCACTTCCCAGTGCGCCACTAAGCTTCTAAAGTGCGCTTTAGGTGTAGTGCGCCACAAAAGGTAGATCATGTGCGCCACAGGTGTGTTTTTTTTTCCGAGCCAGATTATATACAATATTACAGCAGATATACACACACAGAAACAAGATATACAATTATATATATAAATACACAATTTGAAAAACAAGATTGAAACAAATACATATAGATAAGTCTCATACATGAATACATAGTATATGTACATTGTTTCGATCAGGTTACAAAGTAGTTGGTGACATGCGAATACATGTGTCGATCGAACAAGTTAGAGCTCGGAAGCTCACCTAGACATCTAAACTAGCTAGACACAAACGCGGGATAAACAACCAAAGAAGATAAGCATGATCACCGCTGCGACGAAGGTGTAGGTCTTCATCCGGTTCCTTGTCCTAACTCCCGCTAGATAGCGCGTGTATCTAGCTTCCGCCTCCGCCATAGTGTTGTACCCTTTGTAGCTATTGCCGCTGAAACGGTGCACCTGTCTCCGGCAGTCTTCCCAATCATCATAGACTCCGGGAACCCGTACCTTGTACACGACGTACGACGTCATCTATAAGTTGACAATAATAATTAACCGGTGATTGAAAAAAACATATATAATTAAAGTCGCATATGAAGATACACTTATAGAAAGTACTCCTAAATCAAAAAGACAAAACTCAAAAGGCATGCCTCATATATAACTAGGATGTTCGACACAGGAATATGCTACGATGGAACCGTTCGCCAAGTAGGATGCACAACACCTGGACCTGTGCATAGCACAAGGCGAACAATCCCATCGCAGCACATTCGCATATAGTGTGCCACGACATTTCAATCATCGGCATTATTCTCGAAAAAGACCAAAGTAAATCGAAAAGCATGCCTCATATATATACATAGGTCGTTGGACACAGGAATATGCTACGATGGAACTGTGAGCCAAGTAGCTATGCACAAAACCTGGACTTGTGCATATCACAAGGCTCACAATCCCGTCGTAGCACATTCACATATATATTGTGCCAAGACATTTCAATCATCGGCATTATTCTCGAAAAATACCAAAGTAGCTCGAAAAGAATGCCTCATATATAACTAGCTAGGTCGTTGGACACAGGAATATGCTATGACGAAACGGTTAGCCAAGTAGGATGCACAATTCCTGGACTTGTGCATATCACAAGGATAACTATCCCGTCATAGCACATTCACATATATATTGTGCCACGACATTTCAATCATCGGCATATTCTCGAAAAAGACAAAAATAACTCGAAAAGAATGCCTCATATATAACTAGCTAGGTGGTTGGACACAGGAATATGCTACGACGGAACAGTTAGCCAAGTAGGATGCACAATTCCTGGACTTGTGCATATCACAAGGATAACTATCCCGTCGTAGCACATTCACATATATATTATGCCACGACATTTCAATCATCGGCATTATTCTCGAAAAAGACAAAAATAACTCGAAAAGAATGCCTCATATATATACATAGGTCTCATTGGACACAGGAATATGCTATGATGGAACGGTGAGCCAAGTAGGATGCATAAGACCTGGACTTGTGCATATCACAAGGCTCACAATCCGATCGTAGCACATTCACATATATAGTGTGCCACGACATTTCAATCATCGGCATTATTCTCGAAAAAACAGTAAGGAAAAAAAGAAGGACCAAAGTGAGCAAAGGACCAAAGAGTAAGCAAAAAAACCAAGCATTGATTGATATATAATAATAATAAGCAAAATAAGTAAGCGATGATTCATAAACCTAATAAGATAAGTATAGTAGCATGTAAACTTGTCCACACACACACAAAGGTCATCTATAGTTTGTAACTACAACTAGGCCAACATCAAGCCTTCTGGCTCGGCTTAGGGAACGGGAGGACGCCTTGTCTCGTCATGAACTTCCTATAGTCACCATGCATCTCTAGGCGATCTTCTATGTCATGGTTATTCGGGATATTTCCTTCGTAGAAGATCCCCCCTAAAGTCATGACATCACGAAAGATGATTGCCCCAAACTACTGCTGGATGCGATACATCTCTTGTCTAATATCTGAATCATTGATCTTGGCCTTTGCTTCGGCCCACTGTTTGAGATGATCTGTCAGCGTAGAATTCTGCTGGTCAAGTAGGAACGCCCTCATGTGATGGAGTGCGTAGTAGGCTTCCTTCTTACTGTTTTCCGGCTGCTTCACGCAGGGGAACTCCGTTACGTGGTTGAAGACGTGCCTGCCGAACTTGACCTTCGTACGCACGAAGGTGGTGCCTTCCGTCGAGGCAAAGCCAGTGAGAGCATCATCCAGAACTTCCTTCATCTTGTCGTAGTTTTTCTTCTTTTCTAGACTCCCCGAGTCGAAATACGTGGCATGGGAATGCTTCGGCGATAAGGAGATGAGCATGCAGTGTTCATCTCTACGCAAAAAAATTCAAATGGAATGTGTTGGAAAAAGCATGATGATGATCTAATAAAGCCAATCGACGGTGGCGAGTGAATAACGACTTACTCGGGAAAGTAAGGCACAGGAATGTATTCCTTTGTGTTGTTCGCCACGAGGATTCTTTTTAGGTACGAGGCCACGATACGTCGTTCGGCAGGGGAACCCAAGCAGCCGTCACGCATGTAGTAGGGGTCCACTATAGCGATGCCCGGTGTGTTCTCTCTAATGATCTGCATGGCCTGGCTGAGAGAAAACAGACGGACCATGGTATAGTGCAGCGGGTATAGGTGGAACATATTGAAGATGTCGTCGAACCGTAGGAAGAACAGATCCGCAGGGGCATTGTCGACGAAGCCCCAGCCTGGTGGCACCTTAACCATGAATATCGGGTGCGAGGGATCTTTCTCCGATAGAAGGCGTCTCTCTATCGTCAGCACGCCGTCATGCACACTCTGCAGTTCCGAACTGGCGAGCTTCCGCAAATTCTTAGGTAGCATGGGCTCACCCGCCACATGAATCCTCCACATAATACCCTCGGGTCTTGGTGGCCCGTTCCGAAACCTGATCGGATTCGCAGTTGTTGATGCCACCGGCTGGCTCGAGATGCTAGATTTTCTTTTCCTGCCCTTTTTTCCTATTGGATAGCGGGCAGGCACCGCAATCTGAGCACCGGCCGCCCTATGTAGTGTGTCAGGGCTTAGAATAAAGGGCCGGTTGGTTGTATCAGCTGGCTCTGTAAAGGCGCAAGCTGGAGGCGTCTCCTGAGAATCAAATAGACGCTTGGTGATAGTGGCTTTCTGTGTGGGGCCACCAGCTAGGTCTTCTTTGCTAAACTGAGTGCTGAAGAAGTGATCATTCTAGTCTTCGTCGTCCTCGGCCGGATCCTGCGCCATGTGCATATCATCAACATGATCATCCGACCCACCGCGTGGAGGTGACGGCGAGGGCGGTAAGGGGGCCTTGCCACCGCTTGTCGCTGGCACGACAGGCGGTGTTGTTGTCTGTGGCATGATAGCCCCCGCCGTCCCCAAACGGATCATGCTCTTTGGCCATAGCAAGAATAAGCCGAAGCAAGTTCTGAGGACAGACGACTCTTCTTCATCCGCTCCTGGGGGTTGAATGGGAGGTTCCAGGTCGTCGTAGCCCCTTAGCACCCGACTAATTTTAACCCTATGCATGCTATCTGACATCTGCCTTGAGTGGAACATGCGCTGCAAGGGTTGAACGATGGTACCTTGGCAACATCCTTCAGCTTGTTGTTCACATAGCATAAGAGAGTGCAAGGAACATCCGTCTGCGGAAAACATGTACGACGTCGTCATAGATGCCATAAGAGTAATAGATGGCATGAAAGGCAGTAATTAAAGCAATTTGTTTACCGTGATGGCGTCAAGATCGGCTAATGTCGACGCACCGCATACGGAGACGGGCGTGCAAGAGACGGAAGGGCTGCTTGATGGCGCGGTGCTGGCCGCGGTGTAATCTCCCTACCGACGGGTGCTTGGAGCTTCGGTGCCGCCGCGACGATGGCAGGGGGGCACCAACATGTACTCCGGCGCCGCGGTGATGGCAGGGGAGTCACCAACACTTGTGGCGCCGCGGTGCTAGCGGGCGGAGTCACGAACATGTAGTTCGCCTGATTCGTCGACGCCGCGTTGTTCGAGTGGCTGCTGACCATGCTTGGAATCGGGCACGGCCCTACTCGACCACCCGCACTCCAGTTTGCTATTGACTCCACCAAGGTAGGCAGGAAGGACGTGAGGGTGATTGCCAGGTTGTCTTGGACGATCTGCGGGATCCGCGCCACTTGTGCCTTAAGTTCTTGAATCTCGCGGTTTTCCTCCTCGCTCCTTCCCGACGGTGCCACATGCGTCCTTGGCGGTGGACCAAAATGATCCACCCAATTCTTACCCCCGAGGCCAGCCAGACGGCCAGCCGACGACGGCTTCTTCGTAACCGGCTCTATTTTCTTGGCCCGGTTCATCTCCCTGTTAAAAGGGTTATCCCACCTGGTGGCCGCCGTCGACCCCTGGGATGAGGAACCCTGGGATCCATGACTAGCAACAATTTCCTCCTCCTGCAGAAGAAGTAACAGTGAATCGTTTAGATCATCGATTAGATTGCAATCGAGTTGATCCGCGGTAATTAGATTA
Source organism: Avena sativa (assembly GCA_916181665.1). NCBI lineage: Eukaryota > Viridiplantae > Streptophyta > Magnoliopsida > Poales > Poaceae > Avena > Avena sativa. Next base: position 206,496,924 of record OV702296.1, read on the forward strand.
TACTTACCACAATTTCCTCGAATTCCTTCACCGCAGGATCCGCGGTGAGTTTTTTGGTTTTTGGGTCCACATGGTAATGGGCCCTGATGAAGTTTCGAACTTGCCCGGGTTCGAATTTAGCAAAGGGGTTTTCTATCCCCTTGGATCTATACTCTTCGTCCTCCTTATTCCATTTGGCCTCCGCGGTTCTGTATCCACCAGATCCGAGATGGTGATGACCTATATTCATCGCCTGCAGCCCCTTTCCCCCGATTACTATTGGCCAGGGCTCTTTCGGATTCACACCTCTCCTTGAACTCCCGGAACTGATCTTCGGTGATCTGTGGGTCAATCTTCTGGATCTCCTCGAGACTTTTGCCTTCTTTATAGATCTTCTTCTTTATCCGGGTTCTCCAGCTGGCCAGGGAGGTGCTCATCTTTGTGAGGGCAGATTTATTTACTTCGTTCCCATGATAATTTGTGTTCTGATACTTAGCGGGGAACTTGTATCTTGCGTGCAGCTTCTCGAAGAGGAGTGTGCGCAAGTGTCCATTATCTTTATGCCGGAGATTCTCGGTGTTGATCGAGATGGTTGTCCGGGTGATCGCCGCCACTTGCCCACCGTACCCTTCGGCTTCTTCTTCTTCTTAGGAAGATTGTTACCACTCCCTGTGCCCTCGCCGCCATCAGTGGTTTCATCGTTCGCCGTTCCTTCGGCTTCTTCCTCCGCGTCTTCCATCTCATCATCCTCGCTCTCCAAAGGATGGTATTCTTCATCGTCTTCTAGCCGCTGGGCCGCCTCCCAGAATGTCAATTGTTTATTCGGAGGTCTGAGTTCTCCTTCAGCGTTGATGCGCTTAGAACATCTAGCCTCGTCGTTGTCACACATCTTTGCACTGATAAAAACAAATAATTGGTTAAATGCACGGAAAAATCCGGCATGACCTTTGCTAATTTTATTAAACTAGGAGTGCCCGATTTCTTCCGAAACGGAAGTTAATCAACATTCCGGCAAAAATCAGGACTCATTTCATACAAGAACCTGCATACACGACATAATAAAGTGCTTCATACAAGCACAAGCACAGCCAGTACATTACCAGAACATTACCAGCACAACAAGCACATCAAGATCATTACTAGGTATATAAAAATAAATGGCCAGATCCAGAAGCACATATAGTAGTAGCAACCAGATGAACAACAATGCTTAGATGGTCAAAAACATTAGCACATATAGTTTTCCATCAATTCTAGCACCAGGTTATGCCTAGCATCACAAACAGTACCTTGACATTCATATTGATGCAATGATGCTGAAACTGTTACAGCATGATCTGGGCCCAACTCCCCTACTAACTCGCTGCATGATCTGGGCTGTGCCATCCCACAGGCATCCTATGCAGCAACTAAGTCTAAAACTGACATTAAAGTCGAATTCAGATCACTATGAGAAAAAATATCGAATTTAGATCGAAATGGTAAACCATTTCATATTAATAGCTAAATCATTTCAGATTAATAGCTTGCATCATTTTAGCACTAAATCTACTACTAAATCAACCTAAATCAAGCTACTGCTTCTACCTAAACCTAAACCTAAATCTAATCCTAAATCAACCTAAACCTCACTGTCAATCTAAACCTAAATATAATCTGCATATCTTTGTTCTAAACCTCAGAGCTAGCTAGCTAGCTACTGTCTTGTTATTGATAGCTTGCATTCATTCATTCATTTCAGATTAATAGCTTGCATTCATTCATGCATTCAACTACAATTGAGAGAGTGGGAGAGAGGAAGAGATGGAGAGAGAGGGAGAGAGTGGAGGTGGGCAGGGGACTCAGCAGGAGGGAGCGGCGGTGGACGACGGCGGGCGGGCGGACAACTGCGGGCGGGCGGGCGGACGATGGCACGGCTCGGGCTCCTCCTCAGACGCGCACGGCTCGGGCTCCTCCTCCTCCTCCACGCGTAGCTGGCAGGGCTCCTTCTCCTCCTCCTCCACGCGCAGCTGGTAGGGCAGCGGCGGATTGAGAGCGCGGTGGCGGGGCACAGTTGAGATCGGCGGCGGTGTCTGATCTGAGATGGGGAGAAGAGGCGCGCGGGACGTGGGGTTGACTACTAGCACCGAGTTAGGCATAGCGCACTGTGGCCAAGTGCGCTACGGGTAACCTTAGCGCACTTGTCCAGAGTGCGCTACGCCTAACTCGGTGCTAGTAGTCACATAAGAAGGCGCGGCCACCCCTATAGACAACTAACACTGCCCTATCCCACTGGTTCCACCCACTGCTCTAATTTAAACCTATGAGCACCCAGGTTCGAATCCTGGTGCCCACCTTTTTTATTTTTATTTTAAAAATATTTTTAAATGTTCCAAAAAATGCCCAAAAGTGGTGGTATATTCTATAAAGTTTTGTTTTGTTTTTAAAATACTTTTAACTATTCCAAAAATGTCTAAAAGTGATAATATATGTCATAAAAGTGGTACAAATTAAATATGATTCAAATATGTCATAATAATTTGTCCATGAATATTACAATCTCTTTCGACCACGCGTTTTACAATATTTTTTGAGCTAGCGTTTTCCAATCTTTTTCCCTTCTTTGTCGCGGTTGAATAATTTAGCCTCGACACTTTAATGTTTCCTCTTTCGAACGGGCTACCTTTTTTGGGTAGGGTTGTCCTTTTTCTTCTTGTTATGTATGTTGTTGCATCGTAGTCGTTGTCATCTTCAATCTTTGGATCGCCATACTGGTCGAAGTCTTGCTCGTTGGAGACTCCATCCATTCCGATGATGTTTCTTTTTCCTCTCCTCACGACAACACGGCTAGGCTTTGTTGGGTCGGTAATGCAAAAACATTGGTCCACTTTGGTAGCCAGTACCCACGGTTCATTTTTCGCGGCCACGTTTGCACCGGCGGCCTTGGATTTGGCTGCTTCGGGTATAACCATGGTTGTGAAATACCGGTCTTCTCTTTCGACGCTCTTTCCCATCTGACACAGAACATCGGCACCTTTTCTCCATAGTAGTCGAGCTCCCAGATCTCCTCGATTCTTCCGTAGAATCTTTCCTTCACGTTGTCATCGGTGTAGAATTCCGACGTTATGCCTGAGTTCTGATAATCACACTTGTTGTCCTTTTCCTCCGTGTAGAATGTGTAGCTGTTGATATCATATGCCTGATAGGTCACCAGGTTTTGCATCGGTCCCTGCGACAAGGTGAATATGATCTTTTCCGTGTCAGAAGAATGCGATCGTGGGGGATTATCAAGGAGCGTCTGCCTAAACCAACGCGTGAAATCTGAGTTGTGCTCTTTGATTATTTATTCCTGCGTCCTCTGTATGCCCCGGTCACTGTACTTCTTCTCAATTAACCTTTTGTGCTTCTGTACCCAAGGATCGACCAGTTCTAAATGCTACTTGGGACAATCTTTGTTTTCCATACCTTCATCAGTTCTAAATTCTCCCAGAAAACAGACCTTGTTTTCCATACCTTCATCAGCGGCTTGTCTTGTTGCTGCCTCTTTCGCTTCTTTCCAGGCTTAGGACAATCTTTCCAGTTTTTCAGCAACTCTTCCACTTCTTCGCTGCTCCTATGCTCTAGGATTCCTCGGGTCTCGGATTTGCCATCGAACAGGTCTCCATGTTTTCTCCATGGATCATTCTTGCCGAGCCACCTCCAGTGCGCCATGAACACGGTTTTCGATGACCCTAGATCTTTCTCTAGTTGGAGATAGCTTGTGTTATCCATGCACCTAACGCATGCGCGGTATCCTTGGATAACCTTCCCCGAGATATACCCGCAACCTGGATAGTCTTGCACCGTAGTGACCAACGCGGCTCTCATAGTGAAATAATCTTGTGCGACGGCGTCGTAAGTATTGGCTCCAGATTCCCATAACGTGGCTAGCTCCTCTTTCAACAGCCCGAGATACAGATTGATGTCGGTACCAGGTTGTTTCGGCCCTTGAATTAGCATACTCATTTGTATGTACTTCTTCTTCATGCACAACCATGGAGGGAGGTTGTACATCCATACAAACACGGGCCAAGTGCTGTGCGTGCTGCTCTGGCTAACGAACGGATTGAGTCCATCTTTGCTCGCACCAAGCCTGATGTTCCTCGAATCTCCACCGAATTCTGGGAATTCGAGGTCCAATGCTTTCCACTAGCTAGCATCTAAAGGGTGCGTCAGCAGCTCATCCTTTTCGGGGTCATCATCATCATCTCCTGGCTTCTTCCTTTCCGCATGCCATCGCATGAGCTTCGCTTCCTTAGGGTCCGCGAAATAGCGCTGCAGACAAGGAGTGATAGGAAAGTACCATACCACTTTTCGAGGTGCTTTCTTCCCTTTCTTGTATCGACTCACGCCGCACACCGGACATGTGGTTTTCTCCGCGTCCTCACCCTGATAAATGATGCAATCGTTGATGCATACGTGATATCTAACGTGCGGTAGATCGAGAGGACAGACGATTTTCTTGGCGTCCTCGATACTAGTTGGACATGTGTTCCCCTCCGGGAGACGATCGTGCCAGAATGCCATCATATCATCGAAGCTTGCGTCGCTCAATTTTTGTTTTGCCTTCATCTCCATAGCCTTGAGAGTTACATTCAACCGGGTATCATCGGGCATGCATCCTTCATACAATGGAGTAACCGCGTCTTTCTCAGGTTGCGCAAGCTTGGCTTTCTCTCTAGCGGCAGCCCTGGAGTTGCTCGTCTTCTTGAGAAGCAGCTCTTGCACATAAGGGTCCTGCACCCAGCCTGACATTGTTCCATCGTCGTCTGCTCCTCTGGCATCTAGATCATCATCATCCCGGTCTCCTTCCGCACCTTCACCATCTCCAGGAGACTCTTCATCATCTCGCCCGTTCTCGCCGTGATGATGATCATCGTCATGTTGGCCACCTTCACCGTCTCCATCGTCTTCGTCATCGCTTATCCAACGAGTGTATCCATCCATGAAACCATGGCAGAGCAGGTGCGCCTGCAGATTCCCGGAATCTGGGTCGATCACCCAGTTGAGTCTGCATCTTCTGCACAGACATCTTCTATCCGTCTTGTTATTTCGTATCATGTCGGCCGTCGCACATTTCAAAAATCTATCCATAATGCCTTCGCTCATTGTGCGGACCATTTTTGCCTGCACGGTGTACACGGTACAATTAGAAGTCTATTAGAACCACATATATGAATGCATGCATGCAATGGTCGATAGAAAATTTTGGCATGACCTATCCTAAAATTAGGACCTTTGCGAAATGCCAAAGTCTTTCCAAAATGGAAATGAATCAACATTTTGGCAAAACAAATGGCAACTTGTTCACATACAAACACAAGAGAGAGAGACCGATCCATATACACACACATATGACCATCGATCCTCTCCATACACACATCATGAGCATCGATCATCTACATACATATGAGCATACCATATACACATGAACACATCCTTACATGGACAACTTAGCGAGATGAGAGACCAATCGCGAGAAAGATGGAAAGGAGAGGTGCGCGCGAGACCGGAGACCTTCCTCTATTACTTATGTAACATCCAAGGCAAGTTCTACATGCTAAAAATGGTGAATGGGTGGAGAAATTGAGGTGAGAAGATCCCGACTAGATCTAAGGAGGAAGAAGAAGGGGGAAGTGAAATGTGGGGTGGTGGATGTGGTCACACATGTGCACATAAAGTGCTGTAAAAAAAATTGACACATCCATGGCGCACTCTGCCCTAGTGCGCCACAGGGAGGAGTAACATCCGTGGCGCACATGCCATAGTGCGCCACGGATGTGTCTAGCCGTTTCACAGCAGAGAGGGGCATGCGCTTAGGCGTAGCGCACCCCCTCCATGTGCGCCACGGTTGACACAAACAACCATAGCGCACCTACCCTATATGCGCTACAGATGTTTGGCGTGCGGCCAACTGGGCCCTGGCCCACACATATCTGTGGCGCACTATGGTCATGTGCGCCACAGTTGTTCTAGTTACTAGTAGGGCACTGCCCATAGGTGAGCCACGCCTGTTTTAGCCGTGGGGCACTTCAACCATGTGAGCCACGGATGTGCTGATTACCTATAGCCATTTTCCTATAGTGCAAGTCCTATTATCTTCATTACACTTAGTGGATTTTTGTAACATGCATGATAAGGACTACTATTATTTTATGCTATGCTAAATCCTAATAGGATACCCTTATATCATCCTTAGTGAAAACATTGTAGATGTAGTATGCTTAGCCCTACTATATATTTGGGATGGGATACATGATATGATTATATGAAGAGTTGAAAAGATATATGTTTTATATAATAAAACAAGTACTCAATGAACCACCTAGGTGGACAAGGTGGCAACAAAGGGAACCATGTTTATATGGCTATCTTTTTGTATGTGCACTAGAAGAAAACCACCCAGTGACTTAGAGATTGAACATGTTTCTCGTATAGTGGCTTCCGTGTACAACCACATGCTAAATGGGCTCTGTCTTAGTCAACTACATAGTGGAAGACCGATACATTGGCATCTTCAGGTTAACTAGAATTGTGGAAGGGAAATTTATCCCTACATTGGTGCCTGGTTCACAAGCTAGCATTGTGTATTGGGAGGACTTCTATGGAAAGACTTTGTCACATTCTCGATCTGCCAGCACTCCATTTTGGTGAGTACTTATCCAGCGGCCACTGGTGGCGTCAAGACGAGATTGTGTCATGTGGGTAAAGTGTACAACTTCTGCAGAAGATCAAAATTCTAAGTACTTAGCCGTGTCCCCGGTTATGGACAACTTTGAGCAACTAAGGCCTGAAGCTATGGAAAATCTCGACATTCCAATTTCTCAAAGTAAAACTTGATGGTGGCAACAAGGGATTTGAAGCACTTGGAGTTCTCCAAGAAGTTCAGAAAGATTTGACAAAAGATCAAAAACTATTTTGAAAAGATAGGATAAAACTTTATTGCTTTCTGCAAATGAGCCTAACCCTACTTAGCCAAATATGCATGTAATGATAGGATCCACTTATTTCTACATAGTACTGAAACTTGCCAATACAAGTGTACAACCAACATGATTGCCTGTGGCACTTTGAAGATGAAGGACTCCATGCTATATAGATATTCTGCTGCATTGTAATGTGATAGCCAAATGAGCTATGTAAGATGTAATGAATTATTTTATTCCTGGTTATAAAGTTGTATTATGACCTTTGTTTCTTTATATTACATCTTAACTGTGGATGCTAGCTATTGATCCAGGGACTAGCATTGTAAACAAAGAGATCTCTACCTTATTAAAGGTTGGGAACCTTACAGAGGAGAATGTTGAAGAGGATGCCAAAGACAATTCGGTGCAGCCCTCCAACTTGGGAGAGTCTTCATACCAGCAGCCCTCATTTGATTGGGGCGGGTCTTCTTCTTCATCACAGGTGCCTGACTATGATCATTCCTATGATGACCCACCAGCATGGAGTTATTATCCGCGCTATTGAACCCCACTTAGGCCAAAAGCCTAAGCTTGGGGGGGGGGGGGTACACCGAAATCACACTCATCGATATATCATGTTCGGTCGGTTATTTGTACATCCATTGTTTTTGCTTTCTTTTTGGTTTTTGTTGCTTCTTTCTAAAAACCCAAAAATACCAAAAATATTTTCGTTGTTTCTCTTGGGTTGTTTCTTTGTTTCTTTTCTTTGGTTTTCCTTAAAAGAAAAAAATCCAAAAAGATTTTCCTTTGTTTGGTTTGCTTTGTTTTTGTTTGGTTTTTCTTTGTTTGCTTGTTTCTAAAAAATCGAAAACACCAAAAATATTTGTTGTTCTTCTTTGGTTTTGTGAGTTCTTTGCAGGGTTCAGCCTTCCTCAGTGGATTTTGGTTTCATGTTAATTATTCAAGGCACACAAGTGAAGGGGAATAATGAAGATTAAGACAACTCGAGGTGTGGTAAGAGGCTGGTAACGAACTCTATTTGTTTCATTTTTGTACATATACTCATGATTGTGAGCATGCTTAGCCTTTTTGTGTAAGGTGTATGTCATTATGGATTCTTAGTAGTTCTTGCTTGTCTATGATTAGCTCCAGCTTGCTAATAGTTTGTAGCATGTCATATGAATGTTCGATTGCATTGTTTTATTCATACTTTGGTATGATATTGTGGTATCCTCCTCTGACTGTTCATGTGAATAAACTTGGCACATCCTCATGCATGCATATGACTAATCAATAGTCAGTAAGCCTCGATGATTTATTTTGCCTCAAAGTTCTTATATCACTTTCATGCCATAATTAGTCCTGTTTTGTTGCAATCATGATTATGACAGTTATTGCTATCTCGTTTGTCGCTCCCTCTCTATTGATAGCCTTCACTTGCACTGAGTGTGTGCTCTACCTGTGCTTCCAACTCCCCAAAACCAATATTGTCAGCTGTGTCCACCATACCTACCTATTAGCATCATTTTCTATTTCAGTGCATATTCAGTATGCCGTGTTTTCTTCAAAAAATAAAATATTTGTCTGTTTTGAGAAAGTTAGTTAGTAAAGCTCTCACGAACATGATGGCACACTTTATTCTTTGTGCTTAATAATTATGAACCATTGTGACTAGTCCATGAAAGTTATATCCTTGCTTATTATATACTGGGAGTCAGCAGAGCCGTGCTGTCATGGGGAACGCTTTCAACACTTTTTGGATATCTCATCCAGTTGATTCCTTGCTCTTTTGTTTATGGATGTCGACGATGTGAAATAAAAGGGGAAGTTGTTAGTTCATGGAGTTTATACATTGTGTTACAGAAATGCCTGGGCCGCTAGCCTAAGCTATGCTTAATCATGGTGGAAACTTGCAGCATCAAAATGAGCATCTATGAAGCTTCCTCAATAAAAAGCTATGCATGTGGTAAATAAAAAGATTGTTGAGATGCTCATTGTCTGCTTGCCTTGTCATTTTGGTTATGGGAAAGCTCCTGTACCATGTGCAAGGGGTACCCCGTTGGCGGTTCTCGAAGATATGCATGTATTTACAATGACAAGAACTTTCAGGTGACCAAAGTTGAGTAGCATGCGGAGTGACCCTCATACTCAAGGGACATGGGATTTCCAGTCTATGGTCTGTCAAGCATATGATTCAGAGTGGACCTCACTTTCACCTTAACCACATGAAGATGCCTATGATAGGGGCAATGAGAGCTCAAAGCTAACGAGTACCTTCCTTTTAGCATTAGGAAGCCTTTGAAACCTTCACAAAAACAGTTTTCACAACTTTGTTGAGTCACCACTTATTCTATGAGCACCTTCTTGAGAGCATACTTGTCATTCTTGTGTTTGTTCCAAAACTTGGTTAATTATGTCATGACTTTGATGCTTGTATCTCTGATATCTTTATCTCTAGTCTTCATGTGAACTTCAAAGGTGCCTCGGCATTTATATCGTGCTCTTCAAACAAAGGCAAGCGAGATACCACTCTATCATACCTTAGTATGAGCATTGCAATGTTGCTTATCTTTATGTTTCATGCTACTTATTATTATTGAGTTGGTTTCTCTTCATAGCTTGCAATGACTATTGAGTAGACTTAGTTGTATACTCTTTATTGTGAATTGTCTAAGCATCTACTCATGTGCTGAAAATATATACATCATATGAAGCAAAGTGTTCGTGAAAGTTCTTTTATCACACTCAGTTTTCAACTGAATTGCTTGAGAACAAGCAATAAGCTAATTTTGGGGGGAGTTAACACGTCCAAAACGTATCTACTTTCTCGAACACTTTGCTATTGTTTTCCTCTATATTTGTGTGATTTGGATACAACTAACATGGACTGACGCTGTTTTCAGCAGAATTACCTTCGTGTCTTGTTTTTGTGCAGAAAATGAACTATCAGGAAAAATCCCGGAAAATATGCCAAAAATTATATTTCACCAGAAGATCCATGGAGCAAGAACGGGAGACAGAGGGGAGGCCTGGGGGGCCCAGACCCACCCTAGGCATGGGTCCACTGACCCCACGCCTAGGGGAGGTCTGGCCACCCTAGGCAGCTCCTCGGTCTCCCCCTGCGCCTATAAGTTGCCATCTGACCTAAAAATAAGTGGGGTTCGATAGTTTTCTAGAAAGAGTTCCGCTCCGTCGCCGCCATGATAAACTAAGATTCAGATCCAGAAACTCCGTTCTGGCACCCTGCCGGGATGGAGAATTTGGAGAGGATCATCGCCATCATCATCACCAACGCATTTCCATCAACCACCGATGTTTTCCTCATCCATGAGTGAGTAATCCCCCACTATAGGCTTGGGGATGGTAGGGATTGGATGAGTTCTATCATGTAATCGAATAAGATCTGTCAGGGGCATAGTGCCTAGTATCTCTATTACTCCTAGTTAACTTTGTTGCAACTTGTTCTGAATGCTTGTCACTAGGGCCCGAGTTCCATGATCTCAGATCTGAACTTATTATTGAATCATTATGATTGTATTGTTTGTGATCTTATCTGCAAGTTGTGTACACATATCATTGTCCGGATCCAAAGGCCCCAAAGTGACAATAATTCGGACGACCAGAGGGGATGGATGTGGTGTGAGGATCACATGTGTTCATGTATTGTTAATGCTTTGCTCCGGTGCTCTATGAAAAGGAGCACCTTAATTGCAATTAGTTCGCTAGAGGCTCAGCTGCCACGAGCTGGCTGGACAGAAGATGTTGTGCAAGTTCTCATTGCGAGCACATATGACTATATTTGGAGCACATGCCTAGGATTGTTTAGTACTTGGATACTTGTTATTATTTATCTGCAATGCCTTAGTTCTTGAAGTTACATGTTTAGACTCGTCCATGCAACGCCCGTCCATCCATCCCTATGCCTATCACACTCGAATCCTACTATTACCGTTACTGTTAGTACTGCTGCTGTTTCACTGTTGCTGTTCTTGTTGCTACTACAAACTGTTGCTATTGATAAACTTCTATGAGAAAGAACTATTTCCAGGTGCAGCTGAACTGACAACTCGGTTGTTAAGGCTTGCAAGTATTCTTTGGCTTCCCTTGTGTCGAATCAATAAATTGGGTAATAGTACCCGCGAAGACTATTGCGATCCCCTACACTTGTGGGTCATCAACCCGCACCTGCACAGCCGCTGAAGCCCTGACCCCACACCTGCCTCATCATCGTCTTCTTCCCCATGCTCTGACCACGCCCTCCTCCTTCGTCGTTTCTGCCAACTGAATGATTTGATTAATTCCGTTGAATGCGTGAGTAATCTCCATCCACGACCTCGCCCATTTAATCACCTCCCTCTCTCCTCTCTTTCCCCTCAGACACCGCTGCCAGAGAGCCACCAGGCTGCCTTGATTCCACCTCGCACCACCGCTGCCTCCGACGAGGTCCAGCACAAATTCCGGCAACATTCACCCTCCGCACTGCCCCTGGTTACCACGAGAGCACTCCCCATCGCCTCCTGCACCTGCCAGTACCTCCCTCTCGCCCGCGCGTGCCCCATAGTGTCGGCAATGACGACGACAGAGCGCCGCCACTGTCTGCAGCAACTCCGTCGAGCTCCCCCGGTAAACCCTAACCGCGCCTTCCCCTCCCATTGATGCTCATGTACTCGCAACTCTCCTACACGTCTAACTGCACCACTAGTTTGTCTTAGCATGCACCATAGCCTCACCAATGTCAATGAACAAATGCGCCCATCGCTAGGACAATCTCCGGTGAGCAATCGTTGTTGCTCCCGTGCGCCCCTTGGTCTACGACGACCACCTCGAGCTTTAGCGCTTCACGGCAAACCTGGTAATGCCCTCCTCCCTCTCCCTTGCTTCCTGGTTGCACCGGACCACCGCTGGCAGAGCCGCGCCGCCGCTCGTCGCCATATAGCGGCGCCCACCTATGGTCAAGTCACACTGAGACATTAGATGATGATCCAGTGGATAGGATAGATTAACTTAAATGAATCGTTACACTCGATCTGAGCCGTGCGATGCCCTTTAGATCCAACAGCCCACGATGAGCGATCTGTGCGAACCGGTACCGGCCAATAGGAACACACCACATGGCCTGTCTTTTGTTTTAAAAACAGAAACTTTTCTATTAGTTCTTTAAACTTTTAAAATCCACAACTTTTGTTCTTCTTGGGAAAATTTTGCAAATTTTATATCAATGGATTCACAAAAATGTGAACTTTGCAACCGTTCCCTTAGTTTAGTATTTTGCTTCTGGAAAAATTGGTTGTTTTTGTAGAAACATATCTAGGCCTATTTTGAGTATAAAAATTATTCTAAAAATGATTTTTGAGTAAAATATTTTGTAAATGGTTTGTTTTGAACCTACTAACCATAAAAACCAACTTTTGGATTTGAAAATATATTTTGTGAGACTAAGGAATTATTCCTTTGAATGAAAATCATTTCTAGTAAAATAAAAAAATGTTGCTTTGATTCAAAAATGGTTTTTGAGTGAAACCTTTTGAAAATAGATTTGATTTAAACACTTTGACCATAAACATTAAAATTTGTGTTTCAAAATTATTAATTTGATTTAAATCATTTCTAGCAAAACAAAAATGATTTAAATGACCATTTTCACTAACTTGTTTTTAAATGGTTTTGCCACTTTTATAAATGACCAATAGGTGTTTTAAAATGTTTATAACCTTATTAGAAACCACTTTTCCAAATAAAACAATCTTTTGCATGCTTGCATGCATTGCTTTGTTTTCATTATTTTATGTGATGAATTGTTTGAATGCTAGTTTGAATTTGTGCCTTGCTTGATTGAATTGTAGTGAACTTTGAAGAGTGTGACATTCGCAAGATCAAGGAGTGAACCTAGATTCTCTACCAAAAAGGCAAGTGGTGCTTCATACATTTTGTCCTAATATTTTCACTATGCTTTAGTGATATTTTGAGTAGGACTTGCATGCAATTTTACTAAGTATGCTATGCATTGGGAAGTAGATGATGCCTTAGTAGAATTTTCCCTAAGTTAAGATCCCTACTACTATCATGCTTAGCTTAGCTAGTAGAAAACAAGGGTGGATTATATTCATGCTATGAAATATTTCTAAGTCAATGACTTGTGTTTTGTTTAATAAAACAACTATGTGAATGAATCACCTGGGTGGAATGGTGAGAATGGGATATGTTGAGTGGTTACACAAGGCCAGGGGACTGGTGAACCTTGTGTATCACACTTGTGGAAAGCCACCCAGGAACAAAGATATTTGAGATGTCAAGTGTTAAGAAGCTTCTAGTGCAACCACATGGCAATATGGGCTCTGCCTGGATCATATAGGTTGCAAGAACTTAGCCAGATGGACAGAAGTTGGTAGGGGGTGATAGGATGAAGCGTGTCCATTTGGTATAAGGGAAGGCTTCTTAAAGATCTTGTCTCGATGCATGTCGAGTCTTGTGGGGAAAGTGCACCACCTCTCGAGAGAGTAAAATCTAAGTACTTAGACGTGTCCCCGGCAATGGACAACTTGAGTATCAAGACCTGGAAGCTATCAAGGATCTCCTCATCCAAATTTCTAAGTTAAAATCTTATGGTTGAACAAGGGTTAAAGGATCTTCAATTTTTAATTGGTAGATGCCTTGGGTGATTTGACAAACAAAAACTTAGTGTTTTCAACTTATAAGGAAAACCTTATTTTGAGCAAAGCAAGCCTAAGCTCCACTTAGCCAAATGCATATAGATGATAGATACCACTACTCTACCATTGTATCACTTGCCAATACAATTCAAATGTATTGGCCCTTGTGGCTGTAACTTGTTATGTTGCAGGTTTATTTGATGTTAGTGAAGTGTGTTGAATAGGATTACAAGTCTACAACCAACATGATTGCCTGTGGCACTTTGAAGATGAAGGACTCCATGCTATATAGTTATGTCTGCTGCATTGTAATGATATATCCAAATGAGCTATGTAAGATGTAATGAATTATTTTATTCCTGGTTATAAAGTTGTATTATGACCTCTGGTTCTTGATATTACATCTTAAACTATGGATGCTAGCTATTGATCCAGGGACTAGCATTCTAAACACAGGGATCTATACCTTATCAGGTTGGGACCTCTACATAATCCTAATCCTTATACCATGAGATCATGTCAATCACTAACACCCGAAGAGTATCTTGATAACATCAAACGTCACACCGTAACAGGGTGACTATAAAGATGGGTTCAGTGCTAATAAGGTGTTATATAGAGGCTCATGGATCAAGAGTGAAATTTGTCCATCCCGATGACGAGGAGATATACTCTGGGCCCTCTCGGTGATATCACATTAGTTAGCTCACAAGCAAGTGATCTGATCACTAGAATGTTATATCATGGGAACGAAAAAAGAGTACATGTCGGGGATCAAACTAGGTATCAAGATACTGATAATCGAATCTCGGACATGTAATATATCGCGAGACAAAGGGATTAAGTTACTAGCATAAAAGGTTCTCACGAGCACAAGAAGTCATAGTTGTATGTGTGAGAGGGGTCTCGATCATGTTCGCATTATTAGCGAACCATAGGGTGACACACTTAAGAGACACCTACACCATTTAAAGCAAATATGTTCTAGATGAAAAGAATTGCAAAGCGCAGGAATTATTTCACTAGACACCCGAATTGTTTCAGGTGAAATTGCTGAAATTGTTTCTGCATGTGAAATAGAATATTAGCAAGTGGTTTTCTGTGAATGTTTGTTAATTAATGTAATTGACAAAATTCTGAATAAATAAAATTAGTTTTATTTAAAGAGAGATTATATTAAATTTGGTGGAAAATTAATGGGAATTTTGAGTGGGTTTTTGAGTGGAGAAATGAATGGTCATTTTGTGAGTGGGATATCCACCCACTTGAATGGAGGAAGGGGTGAGGCCAGCCCCCATGGCGCCGGCCATGCCCCTTGGGGTGCCCCCCTCCTACTATAAAAAGGCCCCTCTCCCTCTCTCATACACACACCTCCTCGTGTAAGATCTCTCCCCCTTTTGTTTGGAAAGAGTTGTTGCTTCCACTGCATCACTGGAGCAAGGAGGCAGAGGTTGCTCGGTGGCTTGAACGTGTGTGTGAGCATGGATGCGCTGCTAATTTACGCTGCTGGACTTCTTCTCGATCTTCAGATCGACAAGTGTTCGTCTACATCATCCATGAGTACAACCTCATTAAACTTTGTCGGTCTACAAGGGCATGTTCTCTATGGATGTATATCCACCTACTTCTTGTATGTAGTATATATATCTTTGTACTTAGTTGTTCCCATCATAGGAAATTTTTTGTTTTCTATGTTGTGAACCCTATAGTGGTATTAGAGCCATATCTATGCATAGATACTTTGCACGGGTAGTACACATATGAGTATGTGGGCGATGATGATCATATTATAGTTTCTTGTTTGTACTTTGGATATTGGTGGCCTAGTGGGATGAATCGGCCCGGACTAACTTTACATGTCCTCGCACATGAGACATGTTCCACGCTTGACATGCAACTAGTTTTGCATAAGTAGCTAGCGGGTGTTTGTCTCTCCTACTATAGTCAACATCTAATTTACAACGAGTTGTCAATAATTTGGTTATCCTCGTTGTCGTTCCATGTTCATAGGTAATAAAGGTTCAATCTTCGAAAGCCCTAAGCCACATAAAACTTGCAATGGATAAATTAGATGCATCTAGTTTAGATTGTTGCTGGGCTGGTGTGTCATGATATGGTAATGTTGTAAGTAAATTGTATAGTTAATACTCTTACAACACACCTAACATGTAAGTTCCATAGTCCTTGTACTTACACACACAAGAATGATAAAGATCATACCACGATGCACATGATAGTGATCAAGTGCAAGAAGCATATCCTTTCACTTTTCACATATAATTTTTGTTGCATCTTATATTTCTTTTTGGCGTTTTATTAGCATTATAAGATGATCCCTCATTTAGATATCAAGATAAAAATGTGTTCTCCCTTAAGTATGCATCGATTATGTTTCGCCGCTTCAAGACATCATGTGATGATCGGGTATTCTTGAATCCATGATCATATTTCAGGTGTAAGACAGTTTTACACATGCTAAATACTAAGGTTCTTACTTGGCAAGCCTAGCATGTACATACATAGCCTCGGAACACGAACCAAATGGTTAAGCATGAGTCATATGTTTGATATGATGCCCATATAGATGCTCGCCTTTGAAGCTACACCGACTCATCTGATTACCACACTTGGTGTAGTGGATTTGGTTCATGTAATCAACGAAAAGACACGAGGGATGTCATTTTTTAGTGGGAGTTCATTCATAATTTGGATTTGTTGAACTCGATCTATCATAAACTTAGTCTAAACTTTACAAATTATATTGTAGAGGGCACCACCTGCTTTTAATTTCAATGTGTTCGTCGAGAAAGAGAAACTTGCGACGTATGGTAGCAACTTGACCGACTGGGCCATGAATTTGAGGATTCTCCTCTCTCTGCACAAAAGCAATATGTGCTAGAAGCGCCGCTATGCCCCCACCATTCGATGATGCCCCTAAAGAGGAAAAGAACGTCTATCAAACTCGTTAGGAGGACCACACCTTAGTTCATTGCGTCAGAATGTATGGGCTTGAGTCAGAACATCAAAAGCGTTTCGAAAACGGCAATGCTTTTGATACATGGGTGAGTTGAAAATGATTTTCGACACCCATGCTGCTATAGAGAGTTATAATGCTTCTGAAGAGTTCTTTAGCTGGATGATGGAAGATAACAACTCCGTTAGTAAGCATGTACTCAAAATGTCTAGGTACACTGATAATCTTGTATCCTTGGGAATATCAATTCCCATTGACTTAGGCATACATCATGTTCTCCAATCTCTGCCACCTAGATAAAAGAGCTTCGTGATGAACTATAACATCTAGGGCATGAAGACATCTCTCCCCGAGCTTTAGTTAATGCGTAAGACTGTAGAGGTGGAGATCAAGAAAGAACATCAAGTGTTGATGATCAATAAGACCACTGGTTTCAAGAAAGACAAGAAGGGTAAACAGAAAGGAAAGAAGGGCGGCAAATCTATTGCCACGCCTGAAAGGAAATCCCGTGCTGGCCCTAAGTCTGATACCGAGTGTTATTATAAAGGGACTGGCCATTGGAAGTGCAACTGCCCGAAGTATTTGGCAGAAAAGAAGGCTGGCAAGGCAAACAAAGGTATATATGATATACATGTTATTGATGTGTACTTGACTAGTACTTGCAGTAGCACTTGGGTATTGGATACCAGATTGGTTGCTAATATTTTTAACTCGAATCAGGGGCAGCGGAACAAGCGACCACTAGCAAGGGGTGAGGTCAAGATGTGTGTCGGCAATGGATCAAGTGTTGATGTGATCGTCGTCGGAACGCTTCCTCTACACTTACCATCGAGATTAGTTATAAACATGATAATTGTTATTTGGTTCTTGCACTGAGCATGAACATTGTATCCGGATCGTGTTTGATGCGAAGTGGTTATTCATTTAACTTTGAAAATAATGGTTGTTCGATTTATAAGAATGATATCTTTTATGGTCATGCACCTGTGATGAATGGTTTATTTCAGTTGGATCTCGATAATAGTATTACACATATTCACAATTTTGATTCTAAAAGGATTAAACTTGATGATGATATATCCGCATATATGTGGCACTTCCTTCTAGGTCATATTGGCATTAAACGCATGAAGAAACTCCATTCATATGGAATTTTGGAATCACTTGATTTTGAATCATTTGATACATGTGAGCCATGCCTTATAGGAAAGATGACTAGAACGTTGTTTTCCGGTTCAATTGAATGGGTGATAGATTTATTGGAAATCATACATTCTGATGTATGTGGTCCAATGAGTGTGTCGGCGCGAGGTGGATATCGTTATTTTGTTACTTTAACGGATTATATGAGTATATACGGGTATATCTACTTGATGAAACACAAGTCTGAAACCTTTGAAAAGTTCAAGGAATTCAGAATGAAGTCGAAAATCATCATAATACAAAGAACAAATTTCTACGGTCTAACCATGGAGGTGAGTATCTAAGTTATGAGTTTAACACACACATGAAAGAGTGTGGAATAGTTTCGCAACTCACACCTGTCGAAAACCACAACGTAATGGTGTGTTGGAATGTCGTAATCGTACCTTATTAGATATGGTTCGATCTATGATGTCTCTGACTGACTTGCCACTGTCATTTTGGGGTTATGCACTAGAAACCTCTGCATTCACTTGAAATCAGGCACCATCTAAATCTGTTGAAACGACACCGTATAAATTATGGTTTGGAAACTAACCTCAGCTGTCATTTCTTAAAGTTTGGGGATACAATGTTTATGTGAAGAAACTTTAGCCTGATAAACTCGAACCCAACATGGAAAAATGTGTCTTCATAGGATACCCAAGGAAACTATTGGGTATTCCTTCTATCACATATACGAGGGCAAGGTTTTCATTGCCAAGAATGGATCCTTTCTAGAGAAAGAGTTTCTCGCGAAAGTTGTGTGTAGTCGGAAGGTAGAACTCGAAGAGGTTATTGACCTTTCTCTTCATATTATGGCGAGTAGTGTAGCACCGGAAGATGTTTTGGAGTTGACTTCACTGAATGATGAGGGAACTAATGATAATGATCATGAAACTCCTAAAGAGAATACCACCGAACCTCGCAGGTCAAGCAGGACACGTGCAGTTCTTGAACTGTATGGAAATCATGTTATGAATTTCATGGTGGATGAAATAGATGACCATGCGATGTACGAAGAAGCGATTATGAGCCCGGATTCCAACAAATGACTAGAAGCCATGAAATCCGAGATGGAATCCATGAACGAAAAATAGGTTTGGACCTTGGTGGACTTACCTCATGATCGAAAGTACGTGGAGAAAAAATGGATTTTCAAGAAAAAACTGATGTTGATGGTAACGTAACCGTCTGTAAAGCTCGACTTTCGCAAAGGGTTTTCATCAAATTCAAGAATTTGACTATGATGAGACATTCTCTCCCGTAGCGATGCTAAAGTCAATTAGGATTATGTTAGCAATTGCTACATATTTTGACTATGAGATATGGCATGTCAAAACTGTGTTCCTCAATGGCAACATTGAAGAAGAGTTGTATATGATACAACCAAAGGATTTTGTCGATCCTAAGGATGCTGACAAGGTATAAAAGCTTGAGCGTTCCATCTATGGACTGAAGCAAGCATCCCGGAGTTGGAATCTCCGCTTTGATGAGGTCATCAAAGAGTTTGGATTTGTCCAAACTTACGGAGAGGCTTGTATTTAAAAGAAAGTGAGTGGGAGCAATGTGACAGGTCTGGTATTATATGTGGATGACATATTACTGATTGGAAATGATGTAGATCTTTTAAACAATGATAAAAGTTATGTAAATAGAAAATTTTCAATGAAGGACCAAGGTGAAGCGTCATACATATTAGGCATAAAGATTTATAGATATAGATCAAGACGCCTAATAGGGCTATCATAGAGTACATACCTTGATAAGATTTTAAAGATGTTTAAAATAGACGAAATTAAGAAGGGGTTCTTACCTATGTTGCAAGTAAATACGTTGAGTAAGAATCAAAGTCCGGATATGGCAGAAGAAAGAGAGATAATGGAAAAAGTCCCCTATGTTTCAGCCATAGGCTCTATAATGTACGCCATGCTATGTACAAGATCGGATGTGGCACATGCTATTAATTTGACTAGTAGATACCAATCTGATCCAGGTTTGGAACACTGGATAATGGTCAAGAATATCCTTAAGTACTTAAGAGGAACTACGGAAATGTTTCTTGTGTACAGAGGTGCAGAAGAGCTCATCGCTAAATGTTATGTCGACGCTAGTTTGGCACCGATCTGGATGACTCTAAGTCTCAATCCGGATACGTATTTCTCACAAACGGAGGAGAAGTTAGTTGGAGGAGTTCCAAACAACCTGGGGTGGTGGGATCAACAACGGAGGCCAAATATGTTGCTTCTTCGGAAGCGGCTCACGAAGCAGTTTGAATGAAGGATTTCATAACTGAACTAGGTGTGGTTCCTAGAGTGTTGGAACCAATGGTGATCTATTGTGACAACAATGGAGCCATAGACAATGCCAAGGAACCAAGGTCTCACAAGAATTCCAAGCATATTAAGAGCCGGTTTCACTCCATCCGCGAACATGTCAAGGATGGAGACATAAAGATTTGTAAAGTACACATAGATCTCAATGTAGTAGATCCGTTGACTAAAACTCTCCCTAGGGCAAAAACATTATCAACACCAGAACTCCATTGATGTTATATTTATCAGTGTGTAACTATATTATTGTCTCTAGTGCAAGTGGGATAATGAAGATAATATGCCCTGAGAGGCAATAATAAAGTTGTTATTATGTATATTACAAGTATATGATAGATGTTTATTTTGCATGCTATAATTTTATTAATACGGAAATGTTAATACATGTGTGTTTTCCTGATCAAGGTTTCCTGATCATGGACCTTGGATGTTTCTAATAACGAAGTCACAACATTATTGGAATGGTGTGATGAATAATCATCCGAAGTATAGCATTATGATAAAAGTCATTGTGTTTATATTGCTATAACATCATACGAAGTAATCCTAATCCTTAGACTATGAGATCATGTCAATCACGGACACTAGAAGAGTATCTTGATAATATCAAACGTCACACCATAACAGGGTGACTATAAAGATGGGTTCAATGCTATGAAGGTGTTATGTAGAGGCTCATGGATCAAGAGTGGAGTTTTTCCATCTCAATGATGGAGAGATATACTCTGGGACATCTCGGTGATATCCCATTAGTTAGCTTGCAAGTAAATGATTTGATCACTAGAATGTTATATCACGGGAACAAGAAAAGAGTACATGTCAGTAACGAGTTCAAACTAGGTATGGAGATACCGATGATTGAATCTCAGACATGTAATATATCAAGATACAAAGGGATTAATTAACTACCGTAAAAGGCTCTCACGATCACAAGAAGTCATCGTTGAATGTGTGGGAGTCAGTAT
Organism: Avena sativa; assembly: GCA_916181665.1. Classification (NCBI taxonomy): domain Eukaryota; kingdom Viridiplantae; phylum Streptophyta; class Magnoliopsida; order Poales; family Poaceae; genus Avena; species Avena sativa. Next base: position 206,517,933 of record OV702296.1, read on the forward strand.
GGATCTCCAGATCCCGCTTATGATTATTGATGCGAGAGGGGTCTCGATCATGTCCGCATTATTCGCGAACCGTAGGGTAACACACTTAAGAGACACCGACACCATTTGGAACAAATATGTTCTGTATGAAAAGAATTGCAAAGTGTGTGAATTATTTCACTAGACACCGGGATTGTTTTAGGTGAAATTGCTGAAATTGTTTCTACATGTGAAATAGAATACTAGAAAGGGGTTTTATGTGAATGTTTGTTAATTAATGTAATTGACAAAATTCTGAATAAATAAAATGAGTTTTATTTAAAGAGAGATTACATTAAATTTGGTGGAAATTTAATGGGATTTTTAGTGGGATTTTGAGTGGATAAATGAAATGTCATTTTATGAGTGGGAGATCCACCAACTTTCATGGAGGAAGGGGTCGGGGCAGCCCCCACGGCGTTGGCCATGCCCCTTGGGGTGCCCCCTCCTCCTATAAAAAGTCCCCCTCTCCCTCCCTCGTGAAGGATCTCTCTCCTCCTCTAGTTTATCCTCCATGGTCTCGGACTAGCAAGATACATGTTCCCGGTGGATTTTCGTTTGGAAAGAGTTGTTGCTTCTGATGCATCGCAGGAGCGAGGAGGCGGAGGTTGCTTGGTGGCTTGAAGGTGTGTGCGAGCATGGATGCGCTGCTGATTTGCAGCGTTGGACTTCTTCTCGATCTTGAGATCGGCGAGCGTTCGTCTACATCATCCACGAGTATAACCTCGTTAAACTTTGTCGGTCTACTAGGGTATGTTCTCTATGGATGTATATCCACCCGCTGCTTGAATCTAGTACATAGATCTTGGTACTTAGTTGTTCCCATTGTAGGAAATATTTTGTTTTCTATGCTGTGAACCCTACAGGGTCAGCGATGCTAGTGTCATAGGGTTCTCTGGGCATATGTACTCCTTCTCTTTGTAGGGGTACCAATCGGGTGGGATCTTCTCGCGATCGGCGGGGGTCTCCTTGCCGGTAGCTATGGTGTTAGCCGGGACGGGGGCTAGGAAGGGGATGTCGGGTGACTCTGATTCCTTAACAGGGCCAAGAAGGGGACGACAGTTGACTGTGATGCCTTGACTAGGGCTAGGATGGGGACGGTAGCTGATTTTGATGCCATGACGAGGGCCTAGACGGGGACAAGGACCTCCTCGCTGGCGGCCTTGGAGGTGACGATGGACAAATCACCTTTCTTCTCCATCACCGGCGCAGTTGGTGTTTTCCTGGGGGTTTGCAGAAGGTGATGGGACAATGGAGACGGTTGCGTGAGTGAGTGAGTTAGATTTGGAAGGCGGAGAGGAAGAGGAAGAGGGAGACAGTGTCTATAATAAAGGTGATGGGAAGGGACGTTTTGTTGCACCATCATGCACCGTGTAACCGCATACGCTACTGCATTGTGCATGGCTACACACGTCCGCTAATAACGCCCCGTGCACCGCGACACGCGTACCATGGTCATGTTTTTCCTCGTGTCTAAAACCCAAGCGGGTTAGGTGTACTCAGTTATACCCTCGAGCGTAACACGGGCAATTTGGTTATACTCAGTTGTGCCCTCGAGTACTAACACTTCCACATGCAATATACTTAGTTTTATAATCCGGTGGCTGAGTCATCCTCTGCCTAGTAGTACAAGTAAGTTGCATGTGTCTTGCATGTGAGACATGCATAAGATATAGAAGTATGACGTATAATCACAATATTTAATTTTAATAGGTAAAACTGAGCCACATCTATAAAGTATAGGTATATATTTGGTTCTTTGCACATCTATAAACCTTGGTCGTTCAGGTTGAAAACCCAATAATGTCTATACATGGTAGAAAAATACCGTGAAGCTGTTTATTCCAAAACTCGTCAAATCCCATGGTTAATGTTTTCATGGAACGTAGGGAACACAACATGATAGGGCATGTCATGCGTAAATCTTTTAATTTCTTTTTTATTTTTTTATTTCATGTGATCATTTTCAAAAAGGGTTCAAAAGTTGTCAAGATGGAAAATCTTAGCAAGAAGTCAAAACTCTCGGTGGTTTCTGATATATTAATTGACCAACCGATATGGGTACCTCCAAATGCTTTTTCAAAAACCTCACAAAGCAGCCTACAATTTACTAGCAGTAGTCAAATTTGACATAATTTTCATAAATCAACGTAAATTCATTCGAGTGGGCGGAGTTAGTTAGGAAGTTTGAGAACTCATAAAACATGGGAAATCGTAAGTACGACATGTTGGTCCACTTTATATGTCTGAGAACTTGGCTTGTGGTATTCAGATCCATGTTCTTCAAACTTTCTTTATAGAAAAGAGAAATCTCGTCATCACTCGGAAAATTTAGAATATTCTTTCCTCATAGTTGGATACTCACTGACGACATATTTTAATACAATAAGATGTACCCATCAACCTCAGAAGAAACTTTTAATTCAAGAGGAATCTATCGCGCTTACTGGTAGCTCAAGTTTGACCTTATTTTGATAAATTGTCAAGATGCAAAAATCTTAGGAAGAAGTTGAAGCTATCATCAAAACTCTCAATGGTTTGATATATTAACTATGCCCCCGATGGGTACCTCCAAAATATTTTTCGCAAACTTTCAAAGCAACCTACAATTTACTTGTAGTTTCAAATTTGACCTAATTTCGATAAATTGACATAAATTCATTCAAGTGCAGGCTCAGTTAGCTAGGTAGTTTGTAAACTCATAAAACATGAGAATTCTAAGAACAACATGTTGGTCCAATATATATGTCTCTAAACTTGGCTTGTGGCATCTAGATCCAATATTCTTTGAACTATTCTTTACGGAAAAGAACTATGTTCTCATCACTCAAAAAATTGAGAACTGAATGTTATTTCCTCATAGTTAGAAACTCACACCGATGAAATTGTTTACTTCAAGAAGATGCACCCCCATTTACCTCTTAAAATACATTTAATTCAAGAGAAATCTATCGCGCTTACTTGTGTAGCTCAAGTTTGACCAAATTTAATTAAATTCTCAAGATGAAAAATCTTAGCAAAAGTTGGACCTGTCGTATAAAATGTCGGTGGTTTTTGATATATTATTTCTGACTCCCTGGTGGGTACCTCCAAAATATTTTTCATAAACTTACAAAGCAACCTGCAATTTACTTGTAGTTCAAAATTTTCACCTAATCTTGGTAAATAGACATAAATTCATTTAAGTGGATAGAGTTAGCTAGGACGAAGTTTGAAGACTCCTAAAACATGGGAATTATCCATAAGTACAACATGTTGCTCCACTATATATGTCGAAAGCTTGGCTTGTGGCATTCAGATCCTTATTCTTCAGGCTTTCTTTTCGGTAATAAACAATCTCGATCGTCATCACACAGAAAAATAAGATGCACCCACCATCTACCGCTCTGAAATTTGGAAACTCACACCGACAATATTGTTTACTACAATAAGATGCACCCACCATCTACCGCTCTGAAATTACATTTAATTCGATAGCAATCTATCACACTTACTTGTAGCTCAAGTTTGACCTAATTTCGTTAAATTGTCAAGAAGAATTATCTTAGCAAGAAGTCAAAATACTCGGTGGTTTCTGATATATTAATTGACCCCAATGGGTACCTCCAAAATATTATTCGTAAAACTTTCAAAGCAACCTAAAATTTACTCGCTGTTCAAATTTGACTGAATTTCGATAAATCGGCATAAAGTCACTCAATTGGGCAGAGTTAGATAGGGAGTTTGAAAACTCATAAAATATGGTAATCTCAATTAAGTACAACATGTTGGTCCACTTAAGATATCTGGAAGGTTGGCTTGTATCCATATTCTTTGGACTTTCTTTACGGAAACAAACAATCTCGTCATCACTAGGGAAATTTTTAGGGTTTGCAGCATAGAAAACAAAAAATTTCCTACGATGAGAACAATTATGTACCAAGATCTATCTACTAGATACAAACAATGAGCGGATGTATATCCATAGAGAACATACTCTTGAAGACCGACAAAGCTTAACGAGATAAACTCGTGGTTGATGTAAACGATCTCTTGCCGATCTCAAGATCGAGAGGAAGTCCTAGCGCCGGAAATCAGTAGCGCATCCATGCTTGCACACACGTCCGAGGCACCTAGAAACCTCCGCCTCCTCGCTCCAGCGATGCAGCGGAAGCACAACTCTTTCTTGCCGAATAGCCACCAAGAACATGTATCTCGCTATTCCGAAACCATGGGGAATAAATTCTAGAGGGGGAGAGAGATCCTTCACGAGGAGGTGTGAGTGAGAAAGAGGAGAGGGGGTGCCTTTTATAGGAGGAGGGGGGCGCACCCAACGGGGTGGCCGCCGGCCATGGGTGCTGCCCCCTCCCCTCCTTCATTCATGTGGGTGGACACTCCACTCACAAAAATCTCTTCAATTCCCTCCACTCAAAATCCCACTCAAAATTTCTATTAAATTTCCACCAAATTTAATGCAAACTCTCATTAAATAAAACTCCTTTTATTTATTCAGAATTTTGTCAATTACTTTAATGAAAAACATTCAATATAACCCCTTGCTAGTATTTCATTTCACATGCAAAAACACTTTCTGCAATTTCACCCGAAAACCTTTTTCGGTATCTAGTGAATTCAATTCCTGCGCTTGTTATTCTTTCCGGCATGAAACTTTTGATCCAATTGGATGTCGGTGTCTCTTAAGTGTGTCACCCTACGGTTCATGAATAATGCAGACATGATCGAGACCCCTCTCAGATCAATAATCAGAAGCGGGATCTGGATACCCATACTGACTCCCACACATTCAACGATGACTTTATTGTGATCGTTGGAACCTTTTATGCTAGTATCTTAATCCCTTTGTTTCACGATATATTACATGTCCGAGATTCGATCATCGGTATCTCCATACCTAGTTTGATCTCATTACTGACACGCACTCTTTTCTTGTTCCCGTGATATAACATTCTAGTGATTAAATCACTTGCTTGTAAGCTAACCAATGTGATATCACCGAGAGGGCCTAGAGTATATCTATCCGTCATCGGGATGAACAAATTCCACTCTCGATCCATGGGCCTCAAAATAACACTTTATTAGTTCTGAACCCATCTTTATAATCACCCTATTACGGTGTGACGTTTGATGTTATCAAGAAACTCTTCTGGTGTTAGTGATTGACATGATCTCATGGTCTAAGGATTAGGATTACTTCGTAAGTTGTTATAGCAATATAAACTCAATGACTTTGATCTTAATGCTATACTTCGAATGAATGTTCATCACATCATTACACTAATGTTGTGATATCGTTATTAACAACATCCAATGTCCATGATCAGGAAACCTTGATCATCTTGTTAATCAACGAACTAGTTTATGAGAGAGGCATAACTAGGAACTCTCTGTTTGTTTATTAAACACACATGTATTAACGTTTCCATATTAATACAATTATAGCATGCAAAATAAACATCTATCATATACTTGGAATATACATAATAAACACTTTAGTATTGCCTCTCAGGGCATATTCCCTTCGGTCTCCCACTTGCACTAGAGACAATAATCTAGTTACATAGTGATGAATCTAACACCCATGGAGTTCTGGTGTTGATCATGTTTTGCTCTAGGGATATTTTTAGTCAACGGATCTGCTACATTGAGATCCGTGTGTACTTTACAAATCTTTATATCTCCATCCTTCACATGCTCGCGGATGGAGTAAAACCGGCGCTTAATATGCTTGGAATTCTTGTGAGACCTTGGTTCTTTGGCATTGGCAATGGCATCATTGTTGTCACAATAGATCACCATTGGGTCCAACGTGCTCGCAACCACACCTAGTTCGGATATGAACTCCTTCATCCAAAACCGCTTCCTGAGCTGCTTCCGAAGCAGCAACATATTCGGCCTCCGTTGTTGATCCCGCCACCATAGGTTGTTTGGAACTCCTCCAACTAACCGCTCCGCCATTCATTAGAAATACGTATCTGGATTGAGACTTAGAGTCATCCGTCTCGGTGTCAAAGCTTGCGTCAACATAACACTTAGCGATGAGCTCTTCTTCACCTCCGTACAGAAGAAACATATACTTAGTTCTTCACAAGTACTTAAGGATATTCTTGACCGCTATCCAGTGTTCAGAACCTGGATCCGATTGGTACCTACTAGTCAAACTAATAGCATGTGCCACATCCGGTCTTGTACATAGCATGGTGTACATTATAGAGCCTATGGATGAAGCATAGGGGACTTTGTCCATTATCTCTCTTTCTTCCGCCGTAGCCGGACTTTGAGTCTTACTCAATGTCTTGCCTTGCAACATAGGTAAGAACCCCTTCTTACTTCCGTCCATGTTAAACTTCTTTAAAATCTTATCAAGGTATGTACTTTGCGATAGCCCTATCAGGCGCCTAGATCTATCTCTATAGATCTTTATGCCTAATATGTATGATGCTTCACCTAGGTCCTTCATTGAAAATTTGCGGTTTAGATAACTTTTAACACTGTTTAAAAGATCTATATCATTTACGATCAATAATATGTCATGCACATATAATATCAGAAATTCCACATTGCTCCCACTCACTTTCTTGTAAATACAAGCTTCTCCATAAGTTTGGACAAATCCAAACTCTTTGATCACCTCATCAAAGCGGAGATTCCAACTTCGTGATGCTTGCTTCAATCCATAGATGGATCGCTGAAGCTTGCACACCTTGTTAGCATCCTTAGGATCGACAAAACCCTTTGGTTGTATCATATACAACTCTTCTTCAATATTACCATTGAGAAACGCAGTTTTGACATCCATCTGCCATATCTCATAATCGAAATATGCAGCAATTGCTAACATAATCCTAACTGATTTTAGCATCTCTATGGGAGAGAATGTATCATCGTAGTCAACTCCGTGAATTTGTCGAAACCCCTTTGCGACAAGTCGAGCTTTATAGACGATCACATTACCATCAGCATCAGTTTTCCTTTTGAAAATCCATTTATTCTCCACGGCCTTTCGGTCGTGAGGTAAGTCCACCAAGTTCCAAACTTGGTTTTCATAAATGGATTCCATCTGGGATTTCATGGCTTCTAACCATTTGTTGGAATCCGGGCTCATCATTGCTTCTTCATACGTCGCAGGGTCATCAATTTCATCAACCATGAAATTCATAACAGGGTTTCCGTACATATCGGGAGCTACCCGCGTCCTGCTAGACCTGCGAGGTTTGGTAGTACTCTCTTTTAGAGTTTCATGATCATTATCATTACTTCCCTCTTCAATTAGTGAAGCCAACTCCTGAACGACTTCTGGCACTGCACTAATTGCGATACTTTGAAGAGAAGGTTCAATAACCTCTTCGAGTTCTACCTTCCGACTACTCACGCCTTTCGCGAGAAACTCTTTCTCCAGAAAGGATCCATTCTTGGCAACAAAAACCTTGCCCTCGGATCTGTGATAGAAGGAATACCCAATTGTTTCCTTAGGGTATCCTATGAAGACACATTTTTCCGCTTTGGGTTCAAGTTTATGCGGTTGAAGTTTCTTCACATAAATATCACATCCCCAAACTTTAAGAAATGACAGCTTAGGTTTGTTTCCAAACCACAATTCATACAGTGTCTTTTCAACGAATTTAGATGGTGCCTGATTTAAAGTGAATGCAGCGGTTTCTAGTGCATAACCCCAAAATGACAACGGCAAGTCCGTCAGAGACATCATAGATCGAACCATATCCAATAAAGTAAGATTACGATGTTCCGACACACCATTTCGCTATGGTGTTCCGGCAGGTGTGAGTTGTGAAACAATTCCACACTCTTTCATGTGAGTGCTAAACTCGTAACTTAGATACTCACCTCCACGGTCGGATCGTAGAAATTTGATCTTTCTATTACGATGATTTTCCACTTCATTATGAAATTCCTTGAACTTTTCAAAGGTTTCAGACTTGTGTTTCATCAAGTAGATATAACTGTATCTACTCAAATCATCCCTGAAAGTAACAAAATAACGATATCCACCTCTTGCCGACACACTTATTGGACCACATACATCAGAATGTATGATTTCCAATAAATCTGTCGCTCGTTCCATTGTACCGGAAAACGGTGTTCTAGTCATCTTGCCCATAAGGCATGGCTCACATGTATCAAATGATTCAAAATCAAGTGATTCCAAAAGTCCATCCGAATGGAGCTTCTTCATGCGTTTAATGCCAATATGACCTATACGGCAGTGCCACATACATGCGGATATATCATCATTAAGTTTAATACTTGTAGCATCAACATTGTGAATATGTGTAACATTATTATCGAGATCCAAAAGAAATAAACCATTTATCATCGGTGCATGACCATAAAAGATTTCATTCATATAAATATAACAACCATTGTTCTCGGATTTAAATGAGTAACCGCTTCGCATCAAACACGATCCAGATACAATGTTCATGCTCAGTGCTGGCACCAGATAACAATTATTCAAGTTTATTACTAATCCCGATGGAAAGTGGAGAGGTAGCGTTCTGACGGCGATCACATCACCGCTTGATCCATTGTCGACACACATCATGACCTCACCCCTTGCTAGTGATTGCTTGTTCCGCAGCCCCTGATTCGATTTACAAATATTACAAACTAAACCGGTATCAAATACCCAGGTGCTACTGCGAGCACTATTCAAGTACACATCAATAACATGTATATCATATATACCTTTGTTTGCCTTACCGGCCTTCTTGTCTGCCAAATACTTGGGGCAGTTGCGCTTCTAGTGGCCAGTCCCCTTACACTAGTAGCACTCGGTATCAGACTTAGGGCCAACTCGGGGTTTCTTTTCAGGCACGGCAACCGGCTTACCGCCCTTACTTCCCTTCTGTTTACCCTTCTTGTCTTTCTTGAAACCAGTGTTCTGATTGATCATCAACACTTGATGTTCCTCCTTGATCTCCACTTCTACAGTTTTAAGCATTGACAAAAGCTCGAGGAGAGACTTCTTCATGCCTTGCATATTATAGTTCATCACGAAGATCTTATAGCTAGGTGGTAGAGACTGCAGAACACGATGGATGCCTAAGTCAATGGGAATCTTTATTCCCAAGGACAAAAGCTTATCGGCGTAACCCGACATCTTGAGTACATGCTCACTTACAGAGTTGTGCTCTTCCATCATGCAGCTAAAGAACTTTTTTGAAGCATTGTAGCTCTATACAACAGCATGTGTGTCGAAAATCATTTTCAACTCACCCATTGTATCAAATGCATTGCCGTTTTCCAAACGCTTTCGAACTTCCGGCTCTAGCCCATACAATATGCCGCAATGAACTAAGTTGTGGTCCTCCTGACGAGTCTGATAGACATTCTTCTCCTCGTCAGGGGCATCATCAAAAGGTGGGGGGGCCTAGAGGCACTTCTAGCACATATTGCTTTTGTGCAGTAGAGAGGAGAATCCTCAAATTCATGGCCCATTCAGTAAAGTTGCTACCGTTCGTTGCAAGTTTCTCTTTCTCCATGAACACATTGAAATTAAAAGCAGGTGGTGCCATCTACAAAAGAATTTGTAAAGTTTAGACTAAGTTTATGATAGATTGAGTTCAAATAATCCACATTACGAATGAACTCCCACTCAAAAATGACATCCCTCGTGCCTTTTTGGTGATTACATGAACCAAATCCACTACACCAAGTTCGATCATCACGTGAGTCGGCGTAGCTTCAAAGGCGCGCATCAAATGGGCATCATATCTACTATATGACTCATGCTTAACCTTTTGGTCCGTGTTCCGAGGCCATGTCTGTACATGCTAGGCTCGCCAAGTAAGAACCTTAGTATTCATGTGTGTAACTGTCTTACACCCGAAATATGGTCGTGGATCCAAGAACACCCGATCATCACGTGATGTATTGGAGCGACGAAAACATAATCGGTGCATACTAAAGGAAGAACTCATTCTTATCTTGATATTTAAATGAGGGATCATCTTATTATGCTAATAAAACACCAAACAAACAATATAAGATGCTATCAGACATCATATGTTTATAAGTGAAATGATATGGTTACCGCATATGATCTCTATCATGTGCATTGTGGTATGATCACTATCATACCTTTATGTGTAAGGACAAGGTCTATCTAACTTACATGTTATGTGTGTTGTAAGAGTATCATCTCATACTTCTACTTACAACATCACCATATCATAACACTAGCCCAACAACAATCTAAACTAGACGCCTCTAATTTATCCATTGCAAGTTTTACGTGGCTTAGGGCTTTCGAAGATAGAATCGTTCTTACCTACGAACATGAACCACAACGAGGATAACCAAATTGTTGATAACACGTTGCAAAATAGATATTGACTATAGTAGGAGAGACAAACACCTGCTAGCCACTTATGCAAACTAGTTGCATGTCAAGCGCGGAACAGGTCTCATGTGCGAGGACATGTAGAGTTTGTCCGGGCCGCTTCGTCCCACTATGCCACCAATATCCAAAATTACAATTAAGAAGCAACAACATGATCATCATCGCCCACATACTCATATGTGTACTACCCGTGTAAAGCATCCACGCATAGATCTGGCTCTGATACCACTGTAGGGTTCGCAGCATAGAAAACAAAAAAATTCCTACGATGGGAACAACTATGTACCAAGATCTATCTACTAGATACAAACAACGAGCGGATGTATATCTGTAGAGAACATACCCTTGAAGACTGACAAAGCTTAACGAGTTAAACTCGTGGTTGATGTAGACGATCTCCTGCCGATCTCAAGATCGAGAGGAAGTCCTAGCGCCGCAAATCAGCAGCGCATCCGTGCTCGCACACACGTCTGAGGCACCGAGCAACCTCCGCCTCCTCGCTCCAGCTATGCAGCGGAAGAACAACTCTTTCTTGCCGAATAACCACCGGGAACATGTATCTCGCTAGTCCGAGACCATGGGGAATAAATTGTAGAGGGGGAGAGAGGTCCTTCACGAGGAGATGTGGGTGAGAGAGAGGAGAGGGGGTGCCTTTTATAGGAGGAGGGGGCACCCAAGGGGGTGGCCGCCGGCCATGGGGGCTGCCACCTCCCCTCCTTCATTCATGTGGGTGGACACTCCACTCACAAAAATCTCTTCAATTCCCTCCACTCAAAATCCCACTCAAAATTGCTATTAAATTCCACCAAATTTAATGCAAACTCTCATTAAATAAAACTCCTTTTATTTATTCAGAATTTTTTCAATTACTTTAATGAAAAACATTCACATATAACCCCTTGATAGTATTTCATTTCACATGCAAAAACACTTTCTGCAATTTCACCTGAAAACCTGTTTCGGTATCTAGTGAAATAAATTCTCGCGCTTGTTATTCTCTCCGGCATGAAACTTTTGCTCCAATTGGATGTCGGTGTCTCTTAAGTGTGTCACCCTACGGTTCGTGAATAATGCGGACATGATCGAGACCCCTCTCAGAACAATAATCAGAAGCAGGATCTGGAGACCCATACTGACTCCCACATATTCAACGAGACTTTCTTGTGATCTTCGAAATTTACGCTAGTATCTTAATCCCTTTGTTTCACGATATATTACATGTCCGAGGTTCGATCATCGGTATCTCCATACCAAGTTTGATATCGTTACTGACATGCACTCTTTTCTTGTTCCCGTGATATAACATTCTAGTGATCAAATCACTTGCTTGCAAGCTAACCAATGTGATTTCACCGAGAGGGCCCAGAGTATATCTATCCGTCATCAGGATGAAAAAATTCCACTCTCGATCCATGGGCCACAACATGACACTTTATTAGTTCTAAACCCATCTTTATAATCACCCTGTTATGGTTTGACATTTGATGTTATCAAGAAACTCTTCCGGTATTAGTGATTGACATGATCTCATGCTCTAAGGATTAGGATTACTTCGTAAGTTGTTATAGCAATATAAACTCAATGACTTTCATCGTAATGCTATACTTCGGATGAATGTTCATCACATCATTACACTAATGTTGTGATCTCGTTATTAACAACATCCAATGTCCATGATCAGGAAATCTTGATCATCTTGTTAATCAATGAACTAGTTTATGAGAGAGGCATAACTAGGAACTTTATGTTTGTTTATTAAACACACATGTATTAACGTTTCCGTATTAATACAATTATAGCATGCAAAATAAACATCTATCATATACTTGGAATACACATAATAAACACTTTATTATTGCCTTTTAGGGCATATTCCCTTCAAAATTGAGAATGTTCTTTCGAGATAGTTGGAAACACACAGCGACAACATTGTTTGCTACAAGAAGACATATGCCAGAAGTAAGATTTTTGCTTCCTCACGAGATGTTGGCTCGCATAATTTTTTTTTTCATGTGGGTCCCAGACGTCAGTGACTCTAGCGGACCAAACTTTTCGGTCACGCCTCCCTGATTTGAACTCGATAACATTGTTCGATACCTCTTCAGTTTAGTCAGGATGCTGGGTCCCGCATGTTTGCCTTATATTAGAGGAATCGTGTGTATGATGGAATTTTTTTCCTTCCCGCTTCCGAACTTGATAGCGTCGCTCGATGCATCTGGCATTTAATCATGCTGCTGGGTCCCACGTGTCATCCTAATATGAACTCTATAACGTTGCTCGATTTAAACGTGGCATCTTCCGTTTAATCATGATGGATTTTTTTCCTTGGCTCGTGCCTTTCTAATATGAACTCTATAACGTTGCTCGATCTATCTGCCGTTAATCACGATGTTGGGTCCCACATGCCAGACACTAATTACAAGAATCATGTGTATGATGTAATTTTTTCCTTTGATCCCACTACCCCGTTTCAAACTTGATTGTGCTGCCGTTTAATCACGCATCTAGGCCCACCTATGATCCACTTATTAGAAGAAACGTGTGTATGATGGATTTTTTACCCTTGGTCGTGCTACCCTATTCCGAACTTGATAGCTCTGCCAGATGCATAATCACCCAGCTGGTCCCTATGTCTCATACTCTCATTAGAAGAAACGTGTGTATGATGGAATTTTTGCCTCGTTCATGCCTCCGTGTTAACTTGATAGCGTTGCTCGCTGCATCAGCCGTTTATTCAAGCTGGTGGGTCCCATATGTCAACATCTCATTAGAAGAATAGTGTGTATATGGTGGAATTTTTCTTCTCTAGCGCTATCTTGTTCCGAACTAGATAGCGTTTCTCGACGAATCATCCGTTTATTCATGCTGCTGGGTCCCACATGTCAGCATCTCATTAGAAGGACGTGTATATGTTGGACTTTTTTCTTGCTCACGCGTACCTTATTCAAACTTGGCAACATTGCTCAATGCAGCACCTATATAAGGTCTCTCTGGTATGTCCCATATGTCAACCTCTCCGTAAATGAAATGTGCTATGATGGACTTCTTTTCGGCCGCCTTTGTTGTTCTGACTTTGGTTCATAGGTGGGTCCTAGATGTCAGCAACCTCTGTGCAGGAAACGTGTCTACGTTGGCTCCTAGATGCCAGCCTCTATTTCAAAGAAACGTGTGTATGTTGGACTGTTTTTTCGGGTTGAGTCCGCCATTATGGCCTTGGGAACATTAGTGAATTTTTTTGAGGGAAACATGTTTATGATGCATCAACAGTTTACCTAGGCCCCATATGTCAGCCTTATAGAGTACAAACAATGTAAATCTACACTCTGATGTTGGTCCCACATATCAGCCTTCTATGTTCAGGAAACGTGTCTATACTAGGTCCCACGTTGCAGACTTCTCTATGCAGGAAACGTGTTTATGCTGGGTCCCACATGTCAGCCACTATTTGAATTAAACGTGTCTATGCTAGGTCCCACATGTCAACCTCTATTTGAATTAAATGTGTGTATATATGTTGGACTATTTTTTCGGGTTGAGTCCGCCGTCCTAACCTTGGCAACATTGCTAGATGCAGCAGCAGTTTATCTGGGTCCCACATGTTAGCCACTATTTGCATTAAACATGTCTATGATGGGTCCCCGCATGTTAATCTCTATTTATATTAAATGTGTGTATATATGTTGGACTATTTTTTCCGGTCGAGTCTGTTGTCCTGACCTTGGCAACATTGCTAGATGCAGCAGCAGTTTATCTGAGTCCCAAATGTCAGCCTGAGAATACAAAAAAGTAATTCTATATTAACACAAATTTCCTAGGATTCAAACTCAAGACGTCACCATCGACTGACTAGGTGCCTTGCCACTATGATATAAACAGCTAATTGAATAAAAACATTAAGTTCTGCTATTATAACTTATTAACTTGTCTCCTTAAAAGACTTGTTTTAACATTTTTATCTCCCATCAAATAATAAGACGGTGCTCCTGGCAACTAAACTAAAAACTGCATGCGCTATAAAAAAAATATGCAGGCAAAATTTTTCAAAAAATATTGATAGGTGGGAGGGGCAATGCCCAAAAGGACGAATTAAAAAGAGCTTGGATATTCTACATGGGCTATACTCCATAGGATAATCTTCATGGGGTGCTTTCTCAAATTTCAGCATCTCATTAGAAGAACGTGTGCAGGGCCCCACATGTCAGCATCTCATTAGAAGAACATGTGCATGTTGGTCTTTTTTCTTGCTCGCGCCTCCCTTATCCGAACTTGGCAACGTTGCTCGATGCAGCACCTATATAAGTTCTTTCTAGTTCGTAGCACATCTCAGCCTCTCTGTAAATGAAATGTGCTATGATGGATTTTTTCGGCCGTGTTGGCTGGCTGTTGACGAGGGAGCTTCTTCTTCTTGAAGTCCCTAGCAACGGCGCGAGAAAACTTGTTGATGACTCCTTGATGGCGCAAGAGAACTTGGTGCTTGATGTGGAGTCTTGTTGGGAACCCCAAGAGCAAGGTGTGAAGAGCACATCAGCAAGTCTTCCCTTAAGTTGAGACCGAGGTTATCGAATCAGAAGGAGGAAGGACACGTCACACAGGTGTTGCAAGCAACACGGAGACCTGCACAACACAAACTCAATACTTTCCCCAACGAATCAATGAGGTTGTCAAGCTCACCGGTTTGCTGTAACAAAGTATTAAACGTATGGTGTGGAAGGTAATGGTTTGCAGCAAGTAAACAAGTAACAGTGGAGGATGTATCAATGGTAAAGATTGGACCGGGGTCCATAGTTCACTAGAGGTGCTCTCCTTAGATAAACAACATGGCATGAAGGGTAAACAAATTATAGCGGGGCAATTGAAAGGAACTGATCAAGGCATAATAATGCAATTACTAGCTAGAAAGATCCTATGAGGTTGATTGGGCAATACAACAATATACATAGACCGCCATCCAGCTGCATCTATGACTAGAAGTCCACCTTCAGGTTATCATCCGACCCCCTCCAGTATTAAGTTGGAAGCAACAGACAACTGCTTTAAGCAAAGTGTGTAAGGTAAACAATACACATGTTCCAACAAGACACCGTTGTTTTCTCCCTAGTAGCAATATCACATCTACAACCGAAGAGATTTCTGCCACTTCACTTGGAAACTAGAGGCATGAACCCACTATCGAGCATAAATACCCCCTCTTGGAGTCACTAGCAACTACTTGGCCAAGATAACCACTAGCAACAGAGAGCATGCAAGATCACAAACAACACAGACATGATAGAATCATAAAGACAAAACCATTAATCAAACCAACATAATAATCTCAATATCCATCGGATCCCCGCAAACACAACATGCATGATTACAAATAGATTAGATCTTGATCATGAACGGATCTCACAAGATATATACATGAAAGCACAAAGGAGGAGATACAACCATCGAGCTACTACATGGACCCATAGTCCAGGGTGGAACTACTCACGCATCATACCGGAGAGAAGGCCTCGGGATCATCTCCCCTCCGGCAGGGTGCCGGGAAGAACTTCAGATCCCCCGATCTAGGGACGGTGGTGGCAGCGGCTAGAGACAGTTTCGTGGATTTCTGATTGGGAACTCAGGGTTTCTGCATCAGGGGCTTCTTATAGGCGAAGGGGCGAGACCGGGAGGTGGCCAGGGCCACCAAACCCTAGCTAGGCACGGGCCCACCTGCCCCGGCGCCTGGGGTGGGTCTTGCCCCCCTGGCTGGCCCCTCCAGCTCTCCTCTGGACTTCTTGTTCCCGATGGAAAGTAATTGACTTTGACGTTTGTCCCGTCCAATTCCGAGAATATTTCTTTATTAACTTTTCTGAAACCAAAAACAGCAGAAAACAGGCATCTGGCGCTGTTGCAACTTGTTAATAGGTTAGTACCAGAAAACATGTAAAAAGCACCTCAAAGTGTAGACAAGCAAAGAAAAGTAGATACAAAACAAGCATGGAGCATAAAAAATTATAGATACGTTTCCAACGTATCAGCATCCCCAAGCTTAATTCATGCTCGTCCTCGAGTAGGTAAGTGATAAACAAAATAATTTTTGAGGTGACATGAACCCTCACAAAGATCCAACCCTTTGCAAGCATTGAGAGCTGGAATCAAAGAACTCTAAACATGTGCATGAAACATGGAGTTCTAACAATAGGACATAGTAACTATACATGCAACATGGCATGTTACAAACAAAGATCATGAATAACATGCATTCAAAAACGTTTGTTTGTTTCACATGAAGAAAACATAGCATAGTGGTAATCAGCTTGTCCCTCATATTGTAGCAATATAATGCATATGACACCTGCAAAGTTCAGAAGGGTGACTAGAAACAAGTAGCACAAGAGCAAGCAATAACACAATATGCATTAATCAATAAGCTTTGGAGCACTGCACACAGAATGACAACTATGCTCTCTTAATGGCGCCTAAAGGTAGAAGGTGGAGACTCAATAATGGTGGAAGAAAGGCCTTTTTATAAAGGAAGCAGGGATTACAAGTTTCAAAAAGAGCTTCCAAAAATTATGGTACTTGTTAGCTTTCAGCCCTCATTGCCCCTATCATAAGAATCTTGAAGTGGTTAAGGTTAAAGTGGCAAAGCTGGAGTATATGCTTGACGAAGTATAAGATGGCAATCTCATGCCCCTAGAATACGAGGGCCACACCTCATGCATACTCAACTTTGGGTCCAGGTAAGTTCTTGTAACTGTAAGTATTTGCATATCATTGAGAACCGCCAACGGGTACCCCTTGCACATGGTATAGGAGCTTTCCCATAACCAAAATGACAAGGCAAGCAGACAATGAGCATCTCAGCAATTCATCTTATGTACCATGGGAATATGGTGCTTTTTTCTCTCTTTCCTCTTTTCTCAATGTGTCTGTTTTTTATAAGAAGAATGCTTCATAGATGTCACTATGGTGATGCTGCAAGTTTCCACCATGATTAGGCATGGATTAGGCTAGCGGCCCAGGCATTTCTCTAACACGGGATACAAACTCCATGGACTTACAAGTTCCCTCTTTATTTCACACCGGTGACATCCATAGACAAAAGAACATGATATCAACTGAGTACAACAAGGTACAAGTGCAATGTTGAAAACGTTCCCCGGGACAGCACGGTTCTGCTAATCCCAACTTATAAGTGCAAGCATATACAACAAAGTTGTCACAATGGTTCAAGTTTATTAAGGGCAAAGAATAAAGTGTTCCATCAAGTTCGTGAGGGCTTTAATCACTAAGTTTTCACATAACAAACTAGTTTTTAATTGGAAGATAGATGAAAACAAGAATATAGTTGGAATGGTGTAACACACCATGCATAGGAGTTTATAGTGGACACTTTGGAATAACTTGGTTTCTTGGGAGTTGGAGGCACGAGTAGAACTTACTCATACAAGTGGAGGCTAGCAAAAGACTGGAAGCAACCAACTAAGAGAGCAATAATGGCCAAAATTATGCAGTGCAACAAAGCAAACTAATCAAAGCAAAGAGTGGTACTACAAGTCAAGGACTAAATGATCATAGAGGATAATGGTGACTTGTCATAGTCATAACATGGTGTGAGCATCTTCCAAGTCAGCCCAAGCAAAACATCAAAGGAGAATACCACAATACTATGCTTTGGCATGCTAAAACAACGCATAATTTCTTCAAGGCACACTAAGCAATCCCAATTGTTTGGAACAAGACATGATACAGCAATAATCACTAAGCATAATGCTAAAACAACACCTAGCATGTCATGCTAAAGTCTAAGTCACAGTCAATGCAAGCTCCTAATGTACTTCAAACAAGAACTTACTACACCTTTCCAACACCAAGCAAACTTATTTGCAAAACAACACAGCGAGAACGGGGGTACAAACTACTTTATTCAATCAAACTAAACAACCTAAGCAAAGAAAATGAAAACTAAGACGCTCCAAGAACAACATGACTGTGCATAAAACAATAAAAACGAAGTGTCTAGGCAGACCTGAGCTTTTTATTGATGAAGAAGGGGATGCCTTGGGCATCCACGAGCTTTGATGCTTGTACCTCTTGGATATTTCTTGGGGTGACACCATGGTGGAATCCCCAAGATTGATCTTTTGTCCATTCTTCATCTCATTGCATCATTCTCTCTCTACACCTGAAATTTTTCCTTCATACAAAACTTCACACAATCTTCATTAACAACATTAGCTTATTCAAAAGATATTAGACCTCTAGAAAAGCTTTGGAACAGGAAGGCTTTTTACTAAAAACACAAGATACTGTAGTAACTTCTTCAAAAATCTCAATTTACCCGAAGAGAACTCAAAAAGA
This sequence comes from Avena sativa, assembly GCA_916181665.1. NCBI lineage: Eukaryota > Viridiplantae > Streptophyta > Magnoliopsida > Poales > Poaceae > Avena > Avena sativa. The sequence continues at coordinate 206,536,645 of OV702296.1, forward strand.
AATCAACAAGAAGTAAATGCAAATAATGGCAGAAATCTGTCAAAACAGACCAGCAGGTAGGAACGAATTTTTTCGAACATCTTCTGTTGCTCAAATCAAAAAGTGTTGAACTAACGAAAGTTATATAACATACTGGGGTATTTATTCATAAATTTTGAGCTCAATCAGAGTTACATAGCCTCCTCACGAATTTTTTTGGTGGAGGACAGAAATCTGTTTCGGGACAGCAACTCCCCAAATCTTACTTCCCTCTCATTAGAGGTCATTCTTGGCACCAAAAGCAAACAAAAAGGATAAGGAGAGGTCATTACATAATTAATAACTTCCACGACTCAAGAAAACTCTTGTGTTATCTCCCAACAAGTACTTTTCTTTAACGCCTTTAAGTTAGGCTTTATAGCTTGAGAAGATGCTCACATAAGAATTATGAATTGAAGTCAAAGAGAGCATCAAGAAGCAAATTCAAAACACATTTAGTCTAACCCACTTCCTATGCATAGGAATCTTGTAAGAAAATAAATTCTCAAAGAACAAAGTGACATGCATAGGAAGATGAAGCAAGAGTAACTTCAAAACTTTCAGCACATAGAGAGGTGTTTCAGTACCATGAAAACTTCTATAACCATATTTTCCTCTCTCATAATAATTTTTAGTAGCCTCATGAATAAACTCAACAATATAACTATCACATAAAGTAGGATTTTCATGAGCTACAAACACATAATTTCTATCAAGTTCAAAAATAGTGTGATTAAAACCTTCACAGGTTTTATCCAAAGTAGATATTTCAGAGAATCCACAGGAACATAACATTCATCCTCCTTTGGTAAGCAAGGGGACAATCACATACTGTAAGAGGTAAGGAGTTACTATCATTAGAAGGTAGACATGGGTAGATCCAGTCTCCCTCTTTTTCATCTAATGAGCTTTCAGTTTCAGCAATTTCTTCTTCCATAGGATCCTGCAAAGCATTAGTCTCTTCCATATGCGGAAAGAATCTATTAAAATATTCAAGGATATAGCCATTTGCTTCCTTGTAACTATCAATGCATAATTTAAGTATCTAAAAAAACTCATGCTCATAAGGTGCACCATCAGTATTTTCAAGCAAACTAGCAAGTTCAAATGCACCCTTGAAAGCAATAAATTCTTCAATCTGTTCCATATCATAAAAGTCATAATTTCCCTTAACATAAGAAGATATGGTAACATTATCATTATACTCACACTGAAAAAGGAAGGTGTTTATGCCTCCTGCAGCAACAAGCTTTATCAAAGCAATAAGTAACATTATAAGTGGAACACACCTCTCTAGCAATAATATTCAACTTATCAATTTGTACCCATAAGTGTCTCCATTTTTGTGACAAACGGTGTTACTTATAATAATACTTTTGTTCTTCTGTGAACCCACCTTGCCAATAAGAACTAGTTTCAAATAAACCATCCATTGATAGAAAGCATGACCAAGCAAGGAAATAACTGTCACATCCCAAGATTTTCCAAATCTTGTAATGTGAAAAATAAATGAATAAAATAAAACTTTGTTGATTTTCAGGGTAAGAAGAAACTTTTTGATTCCAATTGGAAACTTTCAAACCTATTTTGATTAAGATAAATCCTAAAGGGATTTAAAAAGTTAAATAAATAATAAAGTTAAAAAAATTATTTGGAATTACTATTTTGGATCTTTTAATAAAAGATTTGGTTTTCAAAAGAAAAGGTAGATTTATAAATAAAGATTATTTATAAAGCCAAATTAAACCTTGGCCAAGCTTTTGAATTAAAACATTTTGTTTTGATAAAAATAGTAAAAGTTTATTTAAACAAAATAATGAGGATTTATTAATATCCAATTTTATTAAAAATAAAGGCTTTTCCCATTTTAAATAAACACTAAAACTTATTAAATTATTTTTAAATAAGTTTTCCAAGTATTTTATATTCTCAATTAAAAGCTACTGAAGTGTTTTTGGTTTTATTTTAGATTTCAAAATAAAGATTTTAATAAAACAAATCCTATTTGAATTATTAACTAAGGTCCATCTTATTTAATTATTAATGGACCCTAAAATAAAAATGTTATCTTATTTTAAACAAGTTTTCCAAGTATCTTCTATTTTCAAATAAAACCTACTGATTTGGTTTTGATAATATTTAGATTTCAAATGGAGATTTTATTAAATAAATCAAAACCTATTTGAATTAATAATTAAGGTCTATTTTTATTTAATTATTAAATAGATCCTAAAAAGAATAAAAATATTATTGTTTTGTTTTGGACTTTGATTTATGTTGATAAACAGAACCAAACTTAATATAAAGTTTGGTGGAAGTTATTTTGAATTGGTTGTTTGGTTTGTTTGTTTGAATTTCAAAACAGAAAAAGAAATAGAAAAAGAAAAAAGGTTTCAGAATAGGAAAAAAATAGAATTGGACTCGACCCAACCCAGCAGCCCAACTAGACCCAGCGGCCCATTTCCCTCTCTCCCCCGAAGAGTTTTTCTCTCACTCACCAGAGCGCCCCTCGACAAACGAACCACACGTTGAGAATCAGCACGACGCCACGAACACTATGAGTATCTCCCCAGCCACTCTAGCTTCCTCTAACGCCGGCACCACCAACATCTGGCCGCTCCGCCGCCAGCCACCGCCGCAGCGCCGCTCGTTTTAGGTCGAGCTTGCAGCAGCCGTCCGATCTCGATCTAGTGGCTAGGATAGAAGCTAGGCGAAAGGGTAAGTAGCATCTGCATGCCGTGCGATTCAACTTGATTCAACGGTCTGCATCACTCGATCCACCCGAACCGGTACCGACGAATAGGAAAACGCCGCGTGTCATCAGTTCTGTTTAAAAACAAAGTTTGAATTAGATTTGTTTGCAAAATTAAAACCCTTGTAACTTTTGATCCACACGTCCAAAATTTGCAAACTTTATATCAATGGAATCAGTGAGACAAGCCCTAGCCAACCATGCCTTTTGTTTAGTAAAAAGTTTCTGTTAAAATGTTTGTTTTTGTAGAAACATTTGTATGCTTGTTTAGATTATAAAAATTGTTCAAAAATGATTTTTGGGATAAAATCTTTGGCAAATAGTGTGATTTGAACCTACTGACCATAGGAAACACTTTGTGGTTTCAAAAATATATTTGGTGAAACAAAATAATGATTCTTTGATTTAAAACCATTTCTAGTCAAATAAAAATATAGTTTATTTATTAAAAATGGTTTTGGAAGAAAACCTTTGGGAAATGTTTTGTTTTAAACTCTCTGACCCTAAACACCAAGTTTTATGGATTGAAAATGTATTTTGTGAACCCCATAGATTAATGCCTTAGTAAAAATATTTCTACACCACATAAAATGATACCTTGTTTTGAAAATGGTTTATAAAGTGAAACCCTTTTGCAAATGACTTTGCCACTTTATAAAATGACCAATAGGTGTTTTCAAATGTTTGAGTCCCATTAGGAACCATTTTTTCCAAATAAAACAATGCTTGGCATGCTTGCATGCATTATCTTGGTTCTATGATTTTATGTGTTGTTTTGCTTGATTGGTAGATTGAGTTTGTGCCTTGCTTGATTGAATTGTAGTGACTTGAAGAGTGTGATTGTTGCAAGGACAAGGAGTGAACTTATACCCTCTACCAAAAAGGCAAGTGATGCTTCGTACTTTTGTCCCATTACTTTCACTATGCATTAGTGATTTTTCTAAGTAAAACTTGCATGGAATTTTGCTAAGTATAAACCTTGCTATAGGAAAACCTATTAGATGAAACCTTAGTGGAATATTTCCTAAGTTAAGACTCCTACTACTATCATGCTTAGCTTAGCTAATAGAAAACAAGGGTGGAAATATATTCATACTATGGAAAAATTTCTAAGTCTGAGGACTTGTGTTTTTGTTTAATAAAACAACTAAGTTAATGAATCACCTGGGTGGAATGGTAATTGCTTGGTGGTTTTTGGTTTAGTGGTTCACAAGGCCCATGTCTATGGTTGACCTTGTGTATCTCACTTGTGGATGGCCACCCAGGAACAAAGAGATTTGAGATGTCAAATGTTGAGAAGCTTCAAGTGCAGCCACTTGGCATTATGGGCTCTGCCTGGATCATATAGGTTGCAAGAACTTAGCCATATGGACAGTTGGTGGTAGAGTTTGACAGGTTGGAACACGTCCATTTTGGTCTAAGGGAAGGCTTCTGAAAGATCTTGTCTTGGGAAACCAAGTCTTGTGGGGAAAGTGCACCACCTCTGTAGAGTGTAAAATCTAAGTACTTAGCCATGTCCCTGGTAAAGGACAATTTGAGCATCAAGACATGGAAGCAATCAAGAATCTCATCATTCAAATTTCAAAGTTAAAAAATTGTGGTTGATCAAGGGTTAAAGGATCTTCAAACTTTTGATGGGGAGAAATGATTTTTTGTCAAACAAAAACTTAGTGTTTTCAAATGATAAGGAAAAATATATTTTGAGCAATGCAAGCCTCAACTCCACTCATATAGATGATAGACTCCACTATACTACCATAGTATCACTTGCCAATACAATTCAAATGTATTGACCCTTGTGGCTGTAACTTATGTGATGCAGGTTTGATTGATTTAGTGAAGTGTGTTTATTAGGATTACAAAGTCTACAACCAACATGTCTGCCTGTGGCACTTTGAAGATGAAGGACCCCATGCTTATAGATATTCTGCTGCAATGTAATGTAATAGCCAAATGAGCTATGAAAGATGTAATAAATTATTTTATTCCTGGTTATAAAGTTGTATTATGACCTTTGTTTCTTGATATTACATCTTAACTGTGGATGCTAGCTATTGATCCAGGGACTAGCATTGTAAACACAGGGGACTCTACCTTATTTAAAGGTTGGGACCCTTACAGATGGTATCAGAGCATTGTGTTGCCTGTAGGATTTGTAAACCTAGGATTGGACAAAACCCCTTAGAAAAAGATAGGAGTTGTATTTGTTCCAAAACTTATTTACAAACAATCTTGTAAACTCTTTTCTCAACCATTTTGGTTTTGATTCTACATCTCATCTATTTCAACTTGATGGAAAAACCTACCCCATGGACAAAGACTTCACCATGAGCAAAGGACAACATCAACTATAATGACTTCAACTTCTTCAACTCTAATGACTTCAACATCTTTAGCATATTCACCAAGGACTTCCAACTTGGATATCACTAAAGACAAGTGAGGCAAGAAATGTTACTCAAGATTTGGAAACTAAGGAAACACAACTTAGAAGGAGCCATCAACACCTTTGAAGTTATTGTAACCAAGAGTTTTTCTCAAGGAAACCATGATCTCATGCAAGAAGAATCAACCAAGAAGGATGGAAAGATCACAAGTGAACCATTTAGATGGACCACCATATATAGTTAAGTTAAACACACCAACTTGTGTGGTGTAACAAAAATATTTTGTTGCCTAAATATGTGCTTGAACTTTGTTGTTTGAGTGAAAAGTTGTTTGTGATTGATTGCACCTTGTTTGAGTGAATTGTGATGTGTGTGATTAAAATTATTTCCTTAGAAATCTTTTGCCTATTCTAATCCCAATCCAACCCAAACAGATGACTTCTCCAAGAAACTCCAACATCAAGGTAGATGACACCAACAACAACCAAGAGGACAACATGAGAGAACTTATAGCAAACCAAAACCAGTTGAGCCAAGAGACAACTCAGCTTTTAGCCAACAACAATGGACTAGACCCAGCCATACAAAGGATTTTGAAACTTCAGTCCCAATTGTTGCAAGGATTGGTTACTCAAATGATCAACATGGGAGAAAACTTTTCCCAAAAAGCTTATGACAACAAGGATGACAAAGATGTTATTTTAGAAGGAACCCAAGCTAGCAATGTTTGTAAAGACAAGGATCATACATCCAAGGAGCATGAAAACCAATTCCCTAATTGTGAAGAAGAAGGTCATATCTCTAGTAACTGCCCCAAGAAGAGAGAAAGATTTCCCACCTTTGAGGCGAGATATGAAGAGCATGAACTAGAAGAACTCCTAGCTTTGGAGAGACCCAAGAAGAAGAAGAAATGCCCCAACCCTAACAAGAAGGATATTACTCAAGTACAATGTTACAATTGCAAAGAGATGGGACACTATGCCAATGAATGCCCAGAAAAGAAGAAGAACCAAGGAATCAAACAAGAGGCAATGATACCAAAGGAAAAGAAAGATATCAGCCAAGTGATGTGTTTCAAATGCAAGGAACTAGGGCACTATGTAAACTTCTATCCAGGAAAGATGAAGCACAATATAAACCAGCCTATGAAGGATCTCAGCCTTGTCACATGTTTCAAGTGTGAAAACAAAGGACATTATGCAGATGTTTGCCCAGAGAAGTTTTCCCACAAGGCCAATATGTAATTTAGTATGAAACTTTTAAGGGTGGTAGTACCCCAGTTGTTTTGAGCCAACTTGTAACCCTAGCCTCCCCAAATCTCAGGACGAGATTTATTTTAAGGGTGGTAGCCTGTCACATCCCAAGATTTTCCAAATCTTGTAATGTGAAAAATAAATGAATAAAATAAAACTTTGTTGATTTTTAGGGTAAGAAGAAACTTTTTGATTCCAATTGGAAACTTTCAAACCTATTTTGATTAAGATAAATCCTAGAGGGATTTAAAAAGTTAAATAAACAATAAAGTTAAAAAAATTATTTGGAATTACTATTTTGGATCTTTTAATAAAAGATTTGGTTTTCAAAAGAAAAGGTAGATTTATAATTAAAGATTATTTATAAAGCCAAATTAAACCTTGGCCAAGCTTTTGAATTAAAACATTTTGTTTTGATAAAAATAGTAAAAGTTTATTTAAACAAAATAATGAGGATTTATTAATATCCAATTTTATTAAAAATAAAGGCTTTTCCCATTTTAAATAAACACTAAAACTTATTAAATTATTTTTAAATAAGTTTTCCAAGTATTTTATATTCTCAATTAAAATACTGAAGTGTTTTTGGTTTTATTTTAGATTTCAAAATAAAGATTTTAATAAAACAAATCCTATTTGAATTATTAACTAAGGTCCATCTTATTTAATTATTAATGGACCCTAAAATAAAAATGTTATCTTATTTTAAACAAGTTTTCCAAGTATCTTCTATTTTCAAATAAAACCTACTGATTTGGTTTTGATAATATTTAGATTTCAAATGGAGATTTTATTAAATAAATCAAAACCTATTTGAATTAATAATTAAGGTCTATTTTTATTTAATTATTAAATAGATCCTAAAAAGAATAAAAATATTATTGTTTTGTTTTGGACTTTGATTTGTGTTGATAAACAGAACCAAACTTAATATAAAGTTTGGTGGAAGTTATTTTGAATTGGTTGTTTGGTTTGTTTGTTTGAATTTCAAAACAGAAAAAGAAATAGAAAAAGAAAAAGGTTTCAGAATAGAAAAAAAATAGAATTGGACTCGACCCAACCCAGCAGCCCAACTAGACCCAGCGGCCCATTTCCCTCTCTCCCCCGAAGAGTTTTTCTCTCACTCACCAGACGACCCGCAGAGCCAATGACAAGTGGACCCCTCCCCCTCACTTCCTCTCTCGCTGACCAGCCGACCCTACCCCTCCTATTCATCGTCCTCACCCGCGGTGACAGCTCCTCCCTCCTCGACCGTTTCTGGCGGAATTCATCGGCGTCAATTCACGTTAACGCAGCAGTTAAATCAGCCCTGCGACCTCGCCCTCATAATCGCCTCTGTCTCCTCCCCATTTCCCCTCGATCACTCCTCTCTCCCGGCCACAAGGCTGCCACGATTTCACGCATGAACCCATTCTGCTCCGACGAGCTGCAGCACAAATTCCGGTGAAGCCAGACGACCCCATTGCCCCTGGAGCACACGAGCTCGCTCCTTACCTTCTGGCGCATCACCCTGAGCTTTCCGTTCATCTGCGCAAGCACCGTGAGCTCAGCAACGTCTTCCCCGAGCCAGCGCCGCCGTCTGTCCCAACTGCGGCGACGTCTCCCCGGTAAACCCGACCACCCCTCTCTTCCCCGTGGACACTATATTGATCACCATGCCCTTGTGAACCTAACGGTCCCTCCCGTTTGTCCTAGGGTGCCCTCCATCCTCGCCCTCGACGATCTCTAGAGCACGCCCGCCGCCGTGTGGACTCCGGTGAGCAATCCACGTCGGACCAGAGCACCCCTCGACAAACAAACCACACGTTGAGAATCAGCACGACGCCACGAACACTGTGAGTATCTCCCCAGCCACTCTAGCTTCCTGTAACGCCGGCACCGCCACCATCTGGCCGCTCCGCCGCCAGCCACCGCCGCAGCGCCGCTCATTTTAGGTCGAGCTTGCAGCAGCTGTCCGATCTCGATCTAGTGGCTAGGATAGAAGCTAGGCGAAAGGGTAAGTAGCATCTGCGTGCCGTGCGATTCAACTTGATCCAACGGTCTGCATCACTCGATCCACCCGAACCGGTACCGACGAATAGGAAAACTCCACGTCTCACCAGTTCTGTTTAAAAACAAAGTTTGAATCAGATTTGTTTGCAAACTTAAAACCCTTGTAACTTTTGATCCACACGTCCAAAATTTGCAAACTTTATATCAATGGAATCAGTGAGACAAGCCCTAGCCAACCATGCCTTTTGTTTAGTAAAAAGTTTCTGTTAAAATGTTTGTTTTTGCAGAAACATTTGTATGCTTGTTTAGATTATAAAAATTGTTCAAAAATGATTTTGGGGATAAAATCTTTGGCAAATAGTGTGATTTGAACCTACTGACCATAGGAAACACTTTGTGGTTTCAAAAATGTATTTGGTGAAACAAAATAATGATTCTTTGATTTAAAACCATTTCTAGTCAAATAAAAATATAGTTTATTTATTAAAAATGGTTTTGGAAGAAAACCTTTGGGAAATGTTTTGTTTTAAACTCTCTGACCCTAAACACCAAGTTTTATGTATTGAAAAAGTATTTTGTGAACCCCATAGATTAATGCCTTAGTAAAAATATTTCTACACCACATAAAATGATACCTTGTTTTGAAAATGGTTTATAAAGTCAAACCCTTTTGCAAATGACTTTGCCACTTTATAAAATGACCAATAGGTGTTTTCAAATGTTTGAGTCCCATTAGGAACCATTTTTTCCAAATAAAACAATCCTTGGCATGCTTGCATGCATTATCTTGGTTCTATGATTTTATGTGTTGTTTTGCTTGATTGGTAGATTGAGTTTGTGCCTTGCTTGATTGAATTGTAGTGACTTGAAGAGTGTGATTGTTGCAAGGACAAGGAGTGAACTTATACCCTCTACCAAAAAGGCAAGTGATGCTTCGTACTTTTGTCCCATTACTTTCACTATGCATTAGTGATTTTTCTAAGTAAAACTTGCATGGAATTTTGCTAAGTATAAACCTTGCTATAGGAAAACCTAGTAGATGAAACCTTAGTGGAATATTTCCTAAGTTAAGACTCCTACTACTATCATGCTTAGCTTAGCTAATAGAAAACAAGGGTGGAAATATATTCATACTATGGAAAAAATTCTAAGTCTGAGGACTTGTGTTTTTGTTTCATAAAACAACTAAGTTAATGAATCACCTGGGTGGAATGGTCATTGCTTGGTGGTTTTTGGTTGAGTGGTTCACAAGGCCCATGTCTATGGTTGACCTTGTGTATCTCACTTGTGGATGGCCACCCAGGAACAAAGAGATTTGAGATGTCAAATGTTGAGAAGCTTCAAGTGCAGCCACTTGGCATTATGGGCTCTGCCTGGATCATATAGGTTGCAAGAACTTAGCCATATGGACAGTTGGTGGTAGAGTATGATAGGTTGGAACGCGTCCATTTTGGTCTAAGGGAAGGCTTCTGAAAGATCTTGTCTTGGGAAACCAAGTCTTGTGGGGAAAGTGCACCACCTCTGCAGAGTGTAAAATCTAAGTACTTAGCCATGTCCCTGGTAAAGGACAATTTGAGCATCAAGACATGGAAGCAATCAAGAATCTCATCATTCAAATTTCAAAGTTAAAAAATTGTGGTTGACCAAGGGTTAAAGGATCTTCAAACTTTTGATGGGGAGAAATGATTTTTTGTCAAACAAAAACTTAGTGTTCTCAAATGATAAGGAAAAATATATTTTGAGCAATGCAAGCCTCAACTCCACTCATATAGATGATAGACTCCACTATACTACCATAGTATCACTTGCCAATACAATTCAAATGTATTGACCCTTGTGGCTGTAACTTATATGTTGCAGGTTTGATTGATTTAGTGAAGTGTGTTGATTAGGATTACAAAGTCTACAACCAACATGTCTGCCTGTGGCACTTTGAAGATGAAGGACCCCATGCTTATAGATATTCTGTTGCAATGTAATGTAATAGCCAAATGAGCTATGAAAGATGTAATAAATTATTTTATTCCTGGTTATAAAGTTGTATTATGACCTTTGTTTCTTGATATTACATCTTAACTGTGGATGCTAGCTATTGATCCAGGGACTAGCATTGTAAACACAGGGGAATCTACCTTATTTAAAGGTTGGGACCCTTACAATAACAGACCAGCAACCAGAGTAGGAACTAATTTTTTCATGTTTTTGAATAAAGCAAGCAAACCAAGCTAGACTAATTCTTTTGGGTTTTTTGGAAAGAGGCAAACAAAACCTAGCAAAAGAAACAAAGCAAACTAAAAGCAAAGTAAAGAGAAAGGAAGTGAAGACGTCCTTAGCCTCCCCGGAAACGGCGCCAGAAAACTTGTTGGCTGGCTATTGACGAGGGAGCTTCTTCTTCTTTAAGTCCCTGACAACGGCACCAAAAAACTTGTTGATGACTCCTTGATGGCGCCAGAGAACTTGGTGCTTAATGTCGAGTCTTGTTCGTAACCCCAAGAGCAAGGTGTGAAGAGCACAGCAGCAAGTCTTCCCTCAGTTGAGACGGAGGTTATAGAACCAGAAGGAGGAAGGAAACATCACACAGGTGTTGCAAGCAACACGGAGACCTGCACAACACAAACTCAAGACTTTTCCCCAACGAATCAGTGAGGTTATCAAGCTCACCGGTTTGCTGTAACAAAGTATTAAAGTATGGTGTGGAAGGTAATGGTTTGCAGCAAGTAAACAAGTAACAGTGGAGGATGTATCAATGGTAAACATTGGATCGGGGTCCATAGGTCACTAGAGGTGCTCTCCTTAGATAAACAACATGGCATGAAGGGTAAACAAATTACAGCGGGGAAATTGACATGAACTGAGCAAGGCATAACAATGCAATTACTAGCCACAAAGATCCTATGAGGTTGATTGGGAAATACAACAATATACATAGACCGCCATCCATCTGCATCTATGACTAGAAGTCCACCTTCAGGTTATCATCCGAACCCCCTCCAGTATTAAGTTGCAAGCAACAGACAACTGCTTTAAGCAAAGTGTGTAAGGTAAACAGTCCACATGTTCCATGAACAAGAGACCGTTGTTTTCTCCCTAGTAGCAACAACACATGTACAACCGAAGAGATTTCTGTCACTTCCCTTGGAAACTAGAGGCATGAACCCACTATCGAGCATAAATACCCCCTCTTGGATTCACTAGCAACTACTTGGCCAAGATAACCACTAGCAACGGAGAGCATGCAAGATGACAAACAACATAGATATGATAGAATCATAAAGACAAAAACATTAATCAAACCAACATAATAATCTCAATATCCATCGGATCCCCGCAAACACAACATGCATGATTACAAATAGATCAGGGGATTCTTATAGGCGAAGGGGCGAGACCGGGAGGCGGCTAGGGCCACCAAACCCTAGCCAGGCTACTGGGGTGGGTCTGGCCCCCCTGGATGGCCCCTTCGGCTCTCCTCTGGACTTCTTTTTCCCCACAAAAAGTAATTGACTTTGACGTTTATCCCGTCCAATACCGAGAATATTTCTTTACTAACTTTTCTGAAACCAAAAATAGCAGAAAATAGGCATCTGGCACTGTTGAAACTTGTTAATAGGTCAGTACCAGAAAACATGTAAAAAGCACCTCAAAGTGTAGACAAGCAAAGCAAAGTAGATACAAAACAAGTATGGAGCATCAATAATTATAGATAAGTTTCCAACGTATCAGGCTGCCTCCGTTGTTCTGACTTTGGTATCTTGCTGGGTCCCAGATGTCAACCTCCTCTGTGAGGACACATGTGTAGGTTGTTCCCAGATGTCAGTCTCCATTTGAAAGAAATGTGTGTATGTTGGACTGTTTTTTCAGGCCGAGTCCACCGTTCTAACCTTGGCAACATTGCTAGATGCAGCAGCAGTTTATTCGGACCCTGGTATGTGTCTTTTTTAAAGTTAATCTATACTCTGTTGCTGGGTCCCACACGTCAGCGTTAGTATATAATAACAGAAATTTCCACAACCACTATTTTGACCTTAGTCTGTTGTTAGTTCCCAGATGTCAGCCTCCTCTGTGCAGGAAACGTGTCTATGCTGGGCCTCAGATGTCAGCCTCTATTTGAAAGAAACGTGTATGTGTTGGACTATTTTTTTGGATCGAGTCCGCCATTCTAACCTTGGAAACATTTACAGACACAACATCAGTTTACCAGGGTCCCAGATATTAGCCTTAGAGTACAAAAAGATTACTACAAGAAAAACAAAAATTGCCTATCATTCGAATTCGAGACCTCAGAACCGGTAAACGGCTTTCCTTGCCACTACAAAAGAAATAGTTAATACAACAAACACGTTAAGTGGTTCCTTATATAATTTTAAAAGACTTTTTTTGACCATGTTTATCTCCTTTGAAATAATATGACGGCGCTCCTAGTGGCTAAACTAAAAAATACTACATAATGCAGTAGTTTTTACACAAAAAATAGGTAGGCTGAGCTTTTTTTATCGTCATGGCCAATATTCAATGGGATCATTCCTAAACTGAGTGGTATATGATTGGCGGCCACAAGACCATGAAAAGGCCGAATTAGAAAGTTTTCGGCTAAGCTTGGCCCTCATATCCTAATTTCATGGGCTTAGTAATAAAAATTCCAGACGTCAACAAGGAAGAAAAACACAAGGGCCGAAAAAATTGGCAGATATTTCGCGTGAAAATTGTTCACAACAAGGACACATAGTATGCACGCGGCAAAACTTTCCTGCTCAAGCATTCACTCCAGCAGCCAGGTACTGTCTCTGCGCCATTCTTCTCGAGATGCACCGGCCGTGAAAACCACATGCCATGCTCCAAAACAGTCACCCTCCGTCTACCAGCCGAGGCGGCTGACACCATCGCTGGCGGCGGCTTTCTTCTCGAGACGCACATAGACCGACTGTCAGCTATTCGATCCCAATGGTATGCTTATAATTTCCTTAGTTTGCTTGAATCATTCCCACTAGCATTATTCATACTAGATCTGTTCGTTTGACATTGTTCTGCACTTTGGTTAGCATTTTATTGCTCTCGGTCCATCTGTTCTTTCAAATATGCAACATAGTTGTGCACTAAATTTCTAAAATAGGCTAAAATTACTGAAATAGGCTAAAATTACATGGAATTTATAGTTCTATATTGCATCAGTTTGCTCAGATATCTTGGCTTAATTAGATCTGTAATCAACCTATTCGCTGAAATATCATGAAAGATTTTGACCATCTCTGTCCTCACCAGATGGACAGATATTGGATATTAAATGGACAAAAAGCAACACCTTCATATTGGGCAGGTGTTAATGGCTTCATGAAGTTTGTTAAATAACATAACGATGACTTGGATGTGTTTTGCCCATGCCAACAATGCCTTAACTATAAAAAGATGAGTTAGGGCATAGTTACAGACCATACATTCATTAATGGGATGCAACACACATACATTAGGTGGAGTAAATATCATGAACCATGTGATCCTCCTATTCTTGATCCTCTAGATAATGCTGGTCCGCCTGAAGCTCATCAGATCGAGGATGAGGACGTTTCTGGTTTGTTAAGGGACCTGTACCCCACTGCAAGCAAAAAGGACGTCCCTTCTCTTAAAAATCACCTTTCTCTGACCTGATAGAAGATGCCAAGTGTTTAGTGGACCATGATTCTGGTATCTCAAGTTTCGAAATGGTAATGAAATTACTAAACGAAAAGTCGTCCAACAAGGTTACCAACAAAGCTTTCGATGCAGTGATTAAGGTGTACAACGAGTCAATCCCTAGGGAAGGACTACCACAATCATTTTATGAGATGAAACAGTACATCAAGGTACTCGGACTATCATATGAGAAGATCCATTTTGTCCAAAAAACCGTGTACTGTTCTAGGAAGATTATGAAAACCTCGATGAATGCCCAGTATGTAACGAATCAAGGTGGAAAAATGGTGATAAAAAGTAGAAAGATCCTTGTAAGGTTCTGAGATATTTTTCAATTATAGATAGATTGCAGAGGCTATTTCAGTCAGAACAAACATCTAAGGAAACAAGATGGTATAAAGAGATTCTCAAGCCAGACGATTAATTACTGAGACATCCAGCTGATGGCGATGAATGGAAGAATTTTAACAAGGCTCATCCTGGATTTGATGCCGATCCAAGGAACCTTAGACTTGGCCTAGCTGCAGATGGATTTAACCCATTTGGCAACATGAGTAACTCGTACAACATGTGGCTAGTCCTGGTTACAATTTACAACATGCCTCCCTAGGCATGCACTGATCAGTCGAACTTCTTCCTAACTTTACTCATCTCAGGTCCCAAATCACTTGGTAAGGATTTTGATCTGTTCATCCAGCCTCTTATATAAGACTTGAAGAAACTATGGACGGGTTTCATGTCTCCTGATATCCTTGCAAGAAAACCTGAAGATGCCAAGTTCCCTCTGCGTGCTGCTGTGCTGTTCTACACCCATGATTTTCCAGCTCTTGGCACTATGTCAGGTAGAGTGACATGAGGTTACAACGCATGTGTTCAATGTGAGTCAAAAAAGGTCATAGTGAGGCTACAAAATAAGACCGGTTACCTTGGCCACCAGGTTTTTCTTCCTACAGGCCACAAATTCTGAAAAAACATAAAAACATTGTTGTTCTATGGAAAGTGGATTGAGTATGGCACTACAACACGGAATTTCACTGCAGCTGAGTTGCCAACGCATCTAGAAAAGATCAGAAATGTCAAACCAGGCAAACAACCAGCTGCCAAACGAGGTAAAAGAAATAATACAAAAGATGCACCAATAGTAGGAGCATCATCCAAAAGGAGAGAGCGGACAAAATAGCAGCAGCTGCCCAAGGGAAGGAAAAGGAACTGAAAATATTTTATAAGCACGGATCCATTCTATAGGACTTGTCATATTGGGCTGGTAAGACGCTTCGACATAATATTGATGTCATGCACATGGAGAAAAATATATGTGACAGCATTATAGGCACATTACTCAAAATTCCAACCAAGTCAAAAGATTTCTATAATGCTAGGCTTGACTACGAAAAACTCAATGTTAACAACAACTTGAAGCTGCATCCTGAAGATACGGTTGATAAGGGTGGTGAAAAACCTTACAAATTTCGAGATGCAGAATTTACCTTGCCGATGAATAAAAGGGTACTATTTTGTGACTTCCTACGTGGTGTGAAGTTCCCATCTGTATTTTCTGCCAACATTATAAATTGTATCAATACAGAGGGGAACAAGCTCCAAGGGTTGAAAACTCATGATTGCTGATACGTCGGAAATGTATCTATAATTTTTTATGCTCCATGCTTGTTTTATATCATTTGTCTTATGTTTTTTCTACACTTTGAGGTATTTTTATTCACTTTCTGGAACTAACCTATTGACAAGATGCCACAGTGCCAGTTGTCTGTTTTCTTCTGTTTTTGGTTCCAGAAAGGTAGAAAATCAATATTCTCGGAATTGGACGGGACAAAAGGCAAAGTCATTATTTTCCCGGAGCAACACAGAACCACGAAGTAGAGCCGGAGGGGGGCCACAGGGTGGTCGCACCCCCCTAAGCACGGACAAGCCCTGGAGGCGCCCATAGGGGGTGTGGGCCCCCTGGACCCCCACTGACCTTGATTCCTCGCCTATAAGAAGCCTCTGACCCAAAAACCCTAAGGCATCCAGAATAAATCCATGAAAACCTTTGTAGCGCCACCGCCACCGAAAGGGAGATTCGGGGGACATAATGTCTCCGTTCCGGCACCATGACGGAATGGGGAAGTGCCCCCAGAGCCATCTCCATTAATCTCCATTGCCATCTTCATCACCGTTGCTGATTCCCATGATAAGGAGGGACTAGTTCTTCCTCGAGGCTAAGGGCTCTGCCAGTAGCTATGTGTTCATCTCTCTCTCTATGCATGATCTTGTTGTTGTCATAAGCTTTTTAATCAAGTAGATCTACCTTGCTACTCAAGTGCTTCATTAGATATCTGCTCTCCCCATGTGCGTGAAAGTGACAGCGTGCAGGCCATGGTGGCACTTAGGCTTGAGTCTACATAAATACTCTTCGTGCTTTAATAGATCTGTGTTTTCCCCACGTGTGTGAAAGTGACAGCGTGCATACCGTGTGTGGCACTTTGGCTAGATTGAATATTTGTTATGAGTTATATTTGGAGTTGGGTGTCTATATGAAATTGTGGTGTTTGTTGGAACCATCTAGCTCTCAAGGTGACAATGTGGGGTTATCTAGATTGGGGAGGGAAGACTTTGAGGAGTGTTGTTATAGCCCTACCGTGGATTAGAGTGTCCAGCCGGAGAGTAGTTAAGAGTAGTATCATGAAGAGAGGATATTTATATGAGAGAGTCTTCACTAGTGAAATTATGATCCCTAGGCCTTGTTTCTAAGCATTGAAACACCGTTTGCTACGAGATATGTTGCGTGTTTGCTTGCTTCCATATTTGTTCCGTTTGCCAGGGAGGTTTTGGTCCTTTACCTTACCTCACCATCAAGTTCTTTTCTGGCACCGTTACCACTTGTATTTCACTATCTCTTCGCCGAACTAGTGCACCTATACACATGGCAAGTGTATTGGGTGTGTTGGGGACACAAGAGACTTCTTGTATCTTGATTGAGGGATTGTTTGAGAGGGAATATCTTTGACAACTTCCTCCCTGAGTTCGATAAACCCTGGGTAATCCAATTAAGGGAAACAACTATCTACAAGAATTGAAGTGCGTAGACATCAAGCTCTTTTCTAGCGCCGTTGTCGGGGAGGAAAGGTAAAAGGCACTCACACACGTTACCCCACGGCAACAGCAAGCCAGAAATCTCTTTTCTGGAGCCGTTGACGGGGAGGAAAGGTAAAAGGCACTCACACACGTTACCCCACGGCAACAGCAAGCCAGAAAGATCTTTTCTGGCGCCGTTACCGGGAGGTAAGGTAAATGGTACTCACATCCTCCGTTGTGAGTGATCGAAGTTATTTCCTTTAGATTCTGCAGTTTTTTCTTTTTTTTCTTGTTTTCACTAGTTAGGCTTAATGGAAAACAACAACAAAATTAGAGAGCTTTATACTATCTATCTTGAGTTAGGACATGAAGTGTTTGAAGAGAAAATTAAAAAACCTATGGAACTTTATTTGCATGCTAATAGCAATGTTATTAGTATGAATTCTTTGGACACAATTATTTCTAATTCTATGGAAAAGTCTAAGCTTGGGGAAGCTAGTTTTGATGAAAATGATCTTTTTAGTTCCCCAGCTTTGGAAGATAGCTATTCTATTGGGTATGATGATACCAAACCTCTAATATATGATGATTACAATGATGAGTATGATATTTTTAGTCCACCTACTATTGAGGAGGAAATTAATTGTGATTACAATATGCCTCTTATATTTGATGATTATGGTGATGAGAATAATATTGGTAGCTATTTTGTTGAAATTGTTCCCACTATGATTAATAAGAATGAGCATGCTTATGTGGAGAGTAATAATTATTATATGCATCTGGCTAATGATAAGAATGTTTTATGTGATAGTTATATTGTTAATTTTATTCATGATGCTACTGAAAGTTATTTTGAGAGAGGGAAACATGGTTTTATGCATCTCAAAAATATTAAGTTTCCCCTCTCTATGTTGAAAATTTTGAAGTTGCACTTTTTTTGCTTTCCTATGCTTGTTGCTTTGTTCTTTCATGACTTGTTTCTTTACAATATTCCTATGCATAGTAAGTGGGTAAGACTTAAATGTGTTTTGAATTTGCTTCTTGATGCTCTGTTTTACTTCAATTCATATTTCTTATGTGAGCATCTTCTCAAACTATCAAGCCTAACTTAAAGGAATTAAAGAAAAGTACTTGTTGGGAGATAACCCAAGAGTTTTATTGAGTCTTAGAAGTTATTACTTCTGTAATGACCTCTCATTATCCTTTTTGTTTGTTTTTTGTACCAAGAATGACCTCTAATGAGAGGGAAGTAAGATCTGGGGAGTTGCTGTCCCGAAACAGATTCCTGTCCTCCACCATAAAAATTCGTGAGGAGTATGTGTAAGTCCGATTGAGCTGAAAATTTACGAATAAATCCCCCTGTACGTTATCTAACTTTCGTTAGTTCAACACGTTTTGATTTGAGCAACAGAAGGTCTTCTCAAAAATAGGTTTCTTCCCGCTGGTCTGTTTTGACAGATTTCTGCCATTATTTCCATTTGCTTCTTATTGATTCCTTTTTGAGTTCTCTTAAGGTTAATTGAGCTTTTTGAAGGATTTACTATAGTAGATTGTGTTTTTATTGAAAATCCTTGCTGTTCCAAAGATTTTCCAGAGGTCTAATATCTTTTGAATAAACTAATGTTGCTAATGAAGATTGTGTGAAGTTTTGTATGAAGGAAAATTTGCACGTGTAGAGAGAGAATGATGCAATGAGATGAAGAATGGACAAAAGCTCAAGATTGGGGATGCCACCAAGGTGTCACCCCAAGAAAATACAAGAGGAACAAGCGTCAAATCTTGGGGATGCCCAAGGCATCCCCTTCTTCATCAATAAAAAGCTCAGGTCTTTCTAGACACTTCGTTTTTATTGTTTCATGCATTGTTGTGTTGTTCTTGAAGCATAATAGTTTTCATGTTTGGTTTTCGTTTGCTTAGTTTGCTTGAGTAAGTTGGTTGGTTACACCACATTTGTTTTGGAGAGACACACTCTGTTTCCATTGCCTAGAACACTCTAGTTGTCACTCTTATTGTTTTGTGAGTGTTCAGTTTTCCTAGCACTTCGTTCAGCCTTAGTTTTCTTGTGCTTTCAGCTCAGAACTTTTTAGTTCTTCTTTGTGGATTTGTGAGACAACCTCACTGATCTTTGTTGATTATTATCTTTGTGAGTTGTTTCAAATAAGTTGTTTGGTGTTGCGAAGAGTAGAAAGATTCATGCTTTAGTGGTACAAAAGGGAGCTTGCTTTGACTGTGACTTAGACTTTAGCATGACATACTATGGGTTGTTTTGACCTTATTCTTAGTGATTATTGCTGTAGCATGACTTGTTCCAAACAATTGGGATTTCTTAATGTTCCTTGAAGGAATCATGCGTTGTTTTAGCATACAAAAGCATAGTATTGTGGTATTCTCCTTTGATGCTTTATTTGGGTTGACTCGGCACATGCTCACACCATGTTATGACTATGACAAGTCAACATAGCCTCTATGATCATTTAGTCCTTGACTTGTAGTACCACTCTATGCTTTGATTAGTAATGTTGCTCTGCATGATTATGTCCATTATTGCTCTCTTAGTTGGTTGCTCCCAGTCTTTTGCTAGCCTCCACTTGTATGAGTAAGCTATACTCATGCTTCCAAATCCTAAGAAACCAAGTTATTCCAAAGTGTCCACTATAAATTCCTATGCATGGTGTGTTACACCATTCCAAGTAGATTCTTGTTTTCAGCTATCTTCCAATTAAAAAATATTTTGTTATGCGAAAACTTAGTGATTAAATCCCTCACAAACTTGATGGCACACATTATATTCTTCTCCCCTAATAAACTTGAACCATTGTGTCATCTATGTTGTATATGCTTGCACTTATATGTTGGAATTAGTAGAACCGTGCTGTCACGGGGAACATTTTCAACATTGCACTTGTACTATGTACTCAGTTGATATCATGCTCTTTTGTCTATGGATGTCATCGGTGTGAAATAAAAAGGGAGCTTGTATGTCCATGGAGTTTGTATTATGTGTTAGAGAAATGCCTGGGCCACTAGCCTAAGCCATGCCTAATCATGGTGGAAACTTGCAGCATCACCATAGTGACATCTATGAAGCATTCTTCTTATAAAAAAAGAGACACATTGAGAAAAGAGGAAAGAGAAAAAAGCACCATATTCCCATAGTAAATAAGAAGATTGCTGAGATGCTCATTGTCTGCTTGCCTTGTCATTTTGGTTATGGGATAGCTCATGTACCATGTGCAAGGGGTACCCCGTTGGCAGTATTCAATGATATGCAAATACATACAATGACAAGAACTTACAAGTGACTAAAGTTGAGTAGCATGAGGTGTGGCCCTTGTATTCAAGGGAATTGAGATTTCCAGTTATAACATACCACCCTTTTGTGTAATATTGAATAAAGACATGTTTGAGCATTGCATGCATGCATTATACTTGCACCTTGGTTTAAACAAACAAACACAAATAAAACCATAATTTTGCTTCCTTTCAAAACCATTGAAATGGTTTTCATATTTTGAAAACTATCAAAACAAATGGAGCCCAAATAGTGTTGAGGGCCCCTTAGTGTTTTCAGATCTTATATAAAAGTTTCTGTAATTTGAAAATATTCAAAACAGATTTGAATTCAAAATATAAAAAAGGAAATCAGAAAAACAGAAAAAGAAAAGCAGTTTCTAGAAAAAAATAGCTAGCCTATATCTACTGGGCCGAGCCAACCTCTCCTCCCCTCTCTGTCTGACGCCAGCACAGCGCGCAGCCGGCCCAGCCTGGCCCAGCAGCAGCCCGTCCCCGGCCCCGTACCGCTTCAGCCCTTCTGTCCCGCGTCGTCTTCTTCGACAACGAGCAAGCAGCTCGCTGTCGACACGGCCGCCGTCCGTCGTCACCGGCGTGCACCAGGATTCGTGCCACGGCTCGCCGTCGTCTATAAACTCGCTAACATTGCGGCCGGAGAACCCTAGCCCGCCAGTTCCCCCTCTCCTCTCCATTTCTTCTTGCCATGTCCGAACCCTAGCCGTTAGATCCTCCTCGTCCCCGCCGTCTCCGGCCACCCCAGCTCAAGCCAACGCCACCACCGAAATCGCCGTGCTCGACTCCTTCTCCCTAGCTACTTTTCCCCCTCATGCGTGAACCCTATCGACTGGATCGAGAGCTCCAGCCGCCGTCGGTCTCCATCGATCCCCAACGTTCCCGAGCTCGTCTCGCCTCACTGTCAAGGCCGTCATGCTCAAGGTGAGCTCCTCGTTGTCATGGTGCCCTCCATTTCCTCCCTCTCCCCCTGTGTCGTTCTCCCCATGTGTGCCCAACGCCGCCGCCGCTAGAGCTCGTCGGAGGCGACGCTCCGGTGACCAATAGCGAGCGGCGCCGCTACTAGCATGCTCAGCGCGATGCGCTGCGTCGAACGCGCCCCTCCACTCAGCCCCACGAACTCCCTAGCATTGGCCTCGTTCTCAATCTAAGAGCTTGGTCATTGCTGACGTCAGCATGATGCAGTAACCATTTTCCTTTTTATTTTAAATGTTTTTACTAAATAATTTCTATAATTAATAAATATATGACAGGTGGGCCCTGCCTGTAAGGATTTTAATCTTTTCTGTAAATGTTTTCTGAAATTAATAAAAGTCTAACTTGTGGGCCCAAGTTGGAAATTAAATTAAATATTCCAAAAATGATTTATAAATGGATTAAAGTTGGAGAAATTCATAACTAATTCATTTTAAATCAGAAAAACACAAATAATATACCAAAATGTTCAGAAAAATAAAACCTATCTACTCAAGCTATAATCATACATTGTTAACCAACTTTGATGGAAAGTTTAATTAGAAGAACCAATTGAACCCCACAGGTGTTTCCGAGGATCCCCCTATTCTAGGGTTTGGACCTTTTGGACCCTGTTTAAAATGATCAAGCATGTTCTAGGGTTCATTTCAATACTATTAAACTTTTCATATCATCCATACTGTATGAGCATTGCACATTCCATGTGTTGAATGTTGCTTTATCTTTTCCGGTGATTATTTCTTCGCGAATAGGAACCGAACCCGAAGCTGAAGTCAATGCCACCGAAGAGCAGTACCAGTCCAACAACGGACAAGGCAAGCGAAGCCCCACTCATACATATGAATCCTATGTTTTCAAAGTATTTCATTCTCGTCATATGCATTCGGTTCAACAGTCTTTTATCAGTAGATAGAGTAATCCTATCAGATGCATGTTTCCCCTTGTGAACTAAATACCTGATCCACTGCTCCTAGCATAACTAGGGTTTCACTTATGAGCATCGCTAGTGACATAGTTCAGTCAAGCTTAGCCATGCTTAGTGGTCCGATGCTGATCATTCAGATGATGCACTGGTGATGCGAATGAATCTAGTATGGTAGGATGTGTGATGTGATCAGAGATGGATAATAAACATGCTAAGGCTTGTATGGGAGGCCACGTGGGTTGTGGTTTTTGTAGTCCCATACTTGCCACCCTTAGGACCTGATGTTCTCGCCTCTTGAACCAAGATGAGCGTATAACCACATGGGGGCCTGGAAACCCCCTCGACTCACTAACTTGCCTAGTAGATTCCATGAGTCACATAGTTCGGGCTTTCCATTCGACATACGTATCTTGGTTGTTTTTGAATATAGGTGAAGGAGGTGCATTCGTACAGGTAGGTAAGCATGGCAGGGAATGGGAGATGCCTGGCATCCGTAATCTCAAACCCTGTTCACATCGCTAGGGACCGACTTCGGGACTCGACCCGTTACGGTGGCATCTACTTAGTACGTGACTCATGGTCTCAGCGAAAGCATGGTAAAGGTCCTGGTCAACCACTCTCTGTCGGCCTTCCAAGGAAGAGGGCTAATAATTTGGCATTAAGAATCGGTCGGTACATGTGGGTAAAGTTGTGCACCCCTGCAGGGTTATTAATCTTTTCAAAAAGTCGTGTCCACAGTTATGGACAACTTGGGAACGGATTCTGTGATCATAGAAAACTATAACCGAATGATAAAACTTGCCAACTAATGTGAGATCTGGAGTACTTCCTCGGGGTTGTTTGAGGGGGTAGTCCGGGAAGAGAGGTTAAGTTGATGATGGTACTTGGTGGATATCAAAGATGACTCCGAAGAGCTAGAGTTGTAGTCTTCTTATCCCTTTTGAAAATGATCTGACTAGACGAGCTTCTTCTCCTCCTTTCTTTGAAAACAAAAGATGGCTTTATGCAAAATAACTCCACTAGCCATAAGTATTACGGAGTACACCCTGTACTTAGCCTTACTTCGTTGATGTTTTCTACAGATGAAGATACTCCAACTGAAGGTGGTTTCTACGTTGAAGTCGACGAGTAGTCGGGGTTCCCGGGCAGCAGCCTAGGATCTATGGAAGGGTCACTACTTCTGTTAAGGCCTCTTAGGCCCTTTGCGAAGTTTGTTGTTTAGAACAACTTGTTTGCTTCCGTTGATTGATGTAATAATGGGTCTGTGACCCCTGGCTTGTATGACTGGTCTCTAACTCTCTTAAGAGTTTACCTTATTAATGTATGGTTTGTATGTTTTGTAATGTTACCGATCTTTCCATGCGCATTTCGGAATTTAGGTTAGGATTATATCAGATGAGGATCTAGTATTTGTCTAGCCCTGATACCAGGTCATGATAGATTTTGGTATTAGAGAAGGTCTGCCTGTAGGAAATCCTTCTATCTGGTCGATGTTGAGTCTAGAAATTAAGAAAACTATTTGAAAGCTAAAATTATTTGCAAAACTCTGAATAGGACTCTTTTTACTCCTTATCCAAGGTTGCTCTATTGCTAAGTTATCTTACCTCGTTTGCTTTGCAAAGTTTTCACTTCTCGTCTATCATTTCAAACCTTTAGGATATACGGGTTTGGGTTGTTTCCCCTAGTACTCTGTACTTGGTTGCAAGGCTCAGAGTTTCCAAGATAAATCCGTGCACCTGAGCATTGTTTTTCAGCTTTGATAAGGATGCCTCTAATCTCGCTCTTTACTCTTCTATGACTTGTTGGTATCATATCTTCCTTGCGTTCCATTGTTATGGTTTGTATCTAAGTTGGTAGCGTATACATTTCGTATGCTTGTTCTACTGCCATACTTAATGCATTGATATAATCTTTATCCACATGTTCACCTCTACCATGATCTTTTGATATGGTTTTTCGTCATCCTTTGATGTACCCTTTTTGGTGAATCCATTCTCATGGTTTATGTTTTCTCCTCAGGATGTCGTCTGGTATTCGTGGTTCTGTTGGCCGTCGAGCAAACAACAATGCTAATCAGGAACTTCCGCCACCTCCCACAATGGCCGAGGTTCTCAACAACATTGAGACCAACCGTCTGAGGAATGAACGCCTTATGGAGCATGTGGTGCAGAACACTGAACATCATCCTAACGACTGTGTCACACTTGGAGATTTCATCCGCTCTTTTCCTCCAATCTTAACCACTCCAAGGAGCCCCTTTAAGCTGATTATTGGATCCACACCATAGAGCGCAAGTTCAGTGCTCTTCGAGTTTGTCCCGCTGATCGTGTCAACTTCGCCACCTATCAACTTGAAGGTGATGCTGGTGTTTGGTGGGAAGGTTTTCTGAATCTGCAAGCTCAGGGACATGTTGTTACTTGGGAGGAGTTTGTTGGAGCATTTCGTGCCTCTTATATCCCTAATCCCGTCATGTATCTCAAAAGGAGGGAGTTTCTAGATCTGTCTCAGGGGCGCAAGGATATTGAAACCAATGGGCGTGAGTTTACTCGCCTGGCTCGTTATGCAACCAGGGATGTGACCAATGATGAAGATAAGCAAGAGCTATTCTGTAAGGGACTTAACCCTGCACTTCCCTATGAGTTGCTGCCCTTCAAGTTCTAGTCTTTCCAGGACTTGCACAATCAGGCTCTTACTCTGGAGCATGGAAGGAAGGACATGGAAGTCTCTTAGAAGCGTGAAGAAGGAAATTCTCGTGCTTCTTCCTCTGGTAACAAGAAGCGCCGTGTCTTTGTTCCATACAGTGATGTGCCTTATGCTCCTTATGCACCGAAGACCTATGGCAATGCTTCTCGTTAGCCACAATCAAATACTGGTGGAGCAAACTATCATCCTTCTGCTGGTTCTCACACTGGAGTTACCTGTTACTCCTGTGGTCAGCCTGGTCACTACTCAAGGGAGTGTTCCCAAAGGGCTGTCGGACGCAATGATCAGCAGGCAAAGAAAAATGATAAATCTCAAGGTTCTAGACGTGATCGTCTCACCCATGTTACTGTTGAGGAAGCTGAGGAAGATCCACGCGTCATTATGGGTATGCTCCGTGTCAATTCAATTCTCGCAACAGTCTTGTTTGATTATGGAGCATCGCATACATTCATGTCAAATTTGTTTGCTCAAGAGCATGGGATAAATTTTGAAGCCCTTTCCACCCCTTTGACCATCCATTCCCTGGGTTCTAGCTGGTTCACCACTATGGTTAGTCACGGAAATGAGATTGACATAGACTACCAGAAGTTTCCCACTTCTTTCATTGCACTCAAGTCAACTGACATAGATGTCATTCTAGGCATGGACTGGTTGACCAAGTATCAAGCCGTCATTGACTGTGCACTTGGAACCGTTACTATGACCTCTCCTGTTGGCATAACTCTCAATTATTGGACTGATGGTTCAAAGTCTCCGTCAGCAGTCCTTAAACTTTCTCGGAGTTGTATGCCATGGATGTCCTACCTACTCTCGAGGTCCAAGATGTCCATGTAGTCTGTGATTTCCTGGATTTTTTTCCTGAAGAGTTTCCTTGCATGCCACCTGATCGAAGTGTGGAGTTCGTCATAGAGCTAGTTCCTGGAACTGCTCTTATCTCCAAAATACCCTACCGCATGCCTCCTCATGAGTTGGTTGAGTTGAAGAAGCAACTTGAAGAGTTAGAGGGTCTAGGATACATCCAACCTAGCACATCCTCTTGCGGTTTCCCTACCATCTTTGTCAAGAAGCGGGATACAAATATTCCAAGATTGGTGGTTGATTACCGTCCACTCAATACGGTGACAATGAAGAATAAGTACCCACTTCCCCAGATTAATGACCTCTTTGATCAATTAAGTGGTGCCACTGTCTTCTCCAAAATGGACTTAAGATCGGGATATCATCAAATCAAGATCAGAAAGGAGGATATCCCAAAGAAAGCATTCACAAATCGTTATGTTCTTTATGAGTATACAGTGATGTCCTTCGAGTTAATCAATGCCCCTGCCACATTTATGAGGCTCATGAACTCCGTCTTCATGGAATATCTCGACAAGTTCGTCGCGGTATACATTGATGACATTCTAATCTAATCCAAGACCGAAGAAGAGCATCCCGAACATTTACGTTTGGTGTTGACTAAACTTCGTGAACATCGCCTCTATGCCAAGTTTTCCAAATGTGAGTTCTGGTTACAAGAGCTCATCTTCCTTGGTCATGTTTTGTCTGCAAGTGGTGTTGCTGTCATACCGGATAAGGTTCAGACCATTCTGGAATGGACGTCACCTACTTCAGTCAAGGAAGTCTGAAGTTTTCTTGGAATGGCTGGATATTACCGCCGATTCATTGAGAACTTCTCCAAGATAGCCAAGCCTATGACTGATCTTCTTAAGAAATATAAGAAGTTTGAATGGTCAGAAAAGACAGAAGAAAGCTTCCAAGCTTTGAAAACTAAGCTAACCACTGCCCCTGTGCTTGTCCTTCCGGATACAAGCAAGGATTTCATCATCTATTGTGACACTTCTCTTCAAAGGCTCGGTTGTGTGTTGATGCAAGATGGTCATGTAGTGGACTATGCTTCTCGGGAGTTGAAGACACATGAGAACAATTACCCAACACATGATCTCGAACTCGCTGCTGTTGTTCATGGTCTTAAGCAATGGTGACATTACCTCATCTATAACCATTGCAAACATTACTCGGATCATCAAAGCCTGAAATACCTTTTCACCCAGCCAGATCTGAATCTCAGGCAAAGACGATGGTTGGAACTCATCAAAGATTATGATTTGGGTCTCAATTATCAACCCGGCAAAGCCAATGTCGTTGCTGATGCGCTAAGTCGGAAGTATTATTGCAACAACCTAATGATTTCACAATCCCAACCTACTCTCTACGAGGAAATCAAGTGTATTAACCTTGAAGTGGTTCCTTGTGGATTCCTCGCTAACCTTGAAATAAAATCTTCTCTCGAGGACCAAATCAAGGAAGCTCAAAAGCAAGATGATGAGGTTACCAAGATCAAAGAACGTGTTGCGAGTGGTGAAGCTAAATGCTTCTCCGTCAATGATCAAGGTATCATATACTTCAGTAACCGGCTTGTGGTTCCAAACAGTCGGAAAATCAAATATCTAATCCTACTGGAAGCTCATGAATCCCCTCTGTCTATCCATCCTGGTGGTACCAAGATGTACCGAGATCTCCGTCAAAGGTTCTGGTGGAGTGGAATGAAACCAGAAATAGCTCGCTTTGTTGCAGAGTGCGACGTTTGCCGTCGTGTGAAGGCTGGACACCAAAGGCCTGCTAGACTCCTACATCCATTGAAAATTCCTGAGTGGAAATGGGATGAAATTGGTATGGATTTCATTACTGGACTCCCAAGGACACAAGCAGGCACTGATGCCATATGGGTAGTAGTTGATCGACTATCCAAAGTTGCTCACTTCCTTGCTGTTCGGGAAAGCATTAATGCAAGCCAGTTGGCAAAGCTATACATATCCCGGATAGTCGTTCTCCATGGTGTTCCCAAGAAGATCATATATGATCGTGGAATCTTGTTCACTTCCAAATTCTGGGCTAGTATCCAACAAGCAATGGGAACTCAGGTCTCCTTCAGTATAGCTTATCATCCTAAAACCGATGGTCATACCGAAAGAGTAAATCAAATTCTTGAAGACATGCTCATAGAGTGTGTCATATCCTATGGAAAGAACTGGGAGAAATGTCTTCCTTTCGCGGAGTTCTCCTATAACAACAGTTTATAATCCAGTTTTGTCATGGCACCTTTCCAATTCCTGTATGGGAGAACATGTCGAACACCTCCGAATTGGACAGAAACTGGCGAAAGACGATTCTTTGGTCCGGACATGATCCAAGAAGCAGAAGATCAAGTTCGCATAATTTGAGAGCGTCTGAAGGCCGCTCAATCCCGTAAGAAGACCAAATACGATCGTCATCATCTTGATGTTCATTATGAAGTTGGTGATCAAGTTTATCTCCGGGTCACTCCTCTGAAGGGTGTCCATCGATTCAGTATCAAAGGCAAATTGGCTCCTCGCTATGTTGGTCCCTTTCGCATTCCCTCCAAGCGGGGTGAGATTCCCTACCAATTGGATCTACCTTCAACTTTTCCACAGGTTCATGATGTTTTTCATGTGTCTCAATAAAAGCGTTGCTTCAAAGATCACATTCGTGGTGTGGACCAATGAAACTTTGGATCTCCAAGATGATCTAACCTACCGAGAATACCCTGTACGTATTCTTGATGAAACCGAGCAGAAGACTCGTCTTCAAACCATCAAGTTCCTGAAAGTTCAATGGTCTCATCACTCTGAGTCAGAAGCAACCTGGGAACGCGAAGATCGTCTTTGATCTGAGTACACTGCCTTCTTTTCTAAAACCTAGGAATCTCGGGTCGAGATTATTGTAAGTGGGGTAGAGCTGTAACATACCACCCTTTTGTGTTTGATCATTGCATGCATTATACTTGCACCTTGATTTAAACAAACAAACACAAATAAAACCCTAATTTTGCTTCCTTTCAAAACCATTCATAAGGTTTTCATATTTTGAAAACTATCAAAACAAATGGAGCCCAAATAGTGTTGAGGGCCCCTTAGTGTTTTCAGATATTATATAAAAGTTTCTGTAATTTGAAAATATTCAAAACAGAATTGAATTCAAAATATAAAACTAAATCAGAAAAATAGAAAAAGAAAAACAGTTTCTGGAGAAAAAACTAGCTAGCCTATCTCTACTGGGCCGAGCCCACCTCTCCTTCCCTCTCTGTCTGCCGCCAGCACAACGCGCAGCCGGCCCAGCCTGGCCCAGGAGCAGCCCGTCCCTGGCCCTGTACCGCTTCAGCCCTTCTGTCCCGCGTCATCTTCGTCGACGACGGGCAAGCAGCTCGCTATCGACACCTCCACCGTCCTCGTCGCTGGCATGCGCCAGGATTCGTGCCACCGCTCTCCGTCATCTATAAAATCGCCAACGTCGCCGCTGGAGAACCCTAGCACGCCAGTTCCCCCTCTCCTCTCTGTTTCTTCTTGCCATGGCCGAACCCTAGCCGTTAGATCCTCCTCGTCCCCGCCGTCTCCGGCCGCCCCAGCTCAAGCCGACGCCACCACTGGAATCGCCGTGCTCGACTCATTCTCGCTAGCTACTTTTCCGCCTCGCGCGTGACCCCTATCGACGGGATCGAGAGCTCCGGCCGCTATCGGTCTCCATGGATCCCCGCCGTTCCTGAGCTCGCCTCACCTCGCCGTCAAGCCCGTCGTGCTCATGGTGAGCTCCTCATCGTCACGGTGCCCTCCGTTTCCTCCCTCTACCCCTGTGTCGTTCTCCCCGCATGTTCCCGATGCCGCCGCCGCTGGAGCTCGTTGGAGGCGATGCTCCGGTGACCAATAGCGATCGGCGCTGCTACTAGCGTGCTTAGCGCGATACGCTGCGTCGAACGTGCCCCTCCACGCAGCCCCACGAGCTCCCTAGCGCTGGCCTCGTTCTCGATCTGAAAGCTTGGCCATTGCTGACGTCATGCTGGCGTCAGCATGATGCAGTAACCATTTTCCTTTTTATTTTAAATGTTTTTAGTAAATAATTTCTGTAATTAATAAATATATGACAGGTGGGCCCTGCCTGTCAGGATTTTAATCTTTTTTGTAAATGTTTTCTGAAATTAATAAAAGTCTAACTTGTGGGCCCAAGTTGGAAATTAAATTAAATATTCCAAAAATGATTTATAAATGGATTAAAGTTGGAGAAATTCATAACCAATTCATTTTAAATCAGAAAAACACAAATAATATACCAAAATGTTCAGAAAAATAAAACCCCATTGTTAGCCAACTTGTTAGCCAACTTTGATGGCAAGTTTAATTAGAATAACCAATTGAACACCATAGGTGTTTCCGAGGATCCCCCCTGTTCTAGGGTTTGGACCTTTCAGACCCCGTTTAAAATGATCAAGCATGTTCTAGGGTTCATTTCAATACTATTTAACTTGTCATATCATCCATACTATATGAGCATTGCACATACCATGTATTCAATGTTGCTTTATCTTTTCTCGTGATTATTTCTTCGTGAATAGGAACTGAACCCAAGGCTGGAGTCAACGCCACCGAAGAGCAGTACCAGTCCAACAACGGACAAGGCAAGTGAAGCCCCACTCATACATATGAATCCTATGTTTACAAAGTAATTCATTCTCGTCATATGAATTTAGTTCAATAGTCTTTTATCAATAGATAGAGTAATTATATCAGATTCATGTTTCCCCTTGTGAACTAAATACCTGATCCACTGCTCCTAGCATAACTAGGTTTTGGCTTATGAGCATCTCTAGTGCCATAGTTCAGTCAAGCTTAGCCATGCTTAGTGGTCCGATGCTGATCATTCAGATGATGCACTGGTGATGCGAATGAATCTAGTATGGTAATATGTGTGATGTGATCAGAGATGGATAATAAACATGCTAAGGCTTGTATGGGAGGCCACGTGGGTTGTGGTTTTTGTAGTCCCATACTTGACACCCTTAGGACCTGATGTTCTCGCCTCTTGAACCAAGACGAGCGTACAACCACACGGGGTCCTGGAAACCCCCTCGACTCACTAATTTGCCTAGTAGATTCCATGAGTCACATAGTTCGGGCTTTCCATTCGACTTACGCATCTTGGTTGTTCTTGAATGGAGGTGAAGGAGGTGCATTCATACAGGTAGGTAAGCGTGGGAGGGAATGGGAGATGCCCGTCATCCATAATCTCAAACCCTGTTCACATTGCTAGGGACCGACTTCGAGACTCGACCCATTACGACGGCATCTCCTTAGTGCGTGACTCATGGTATTGGCAAAAGCAAGGTAAAGGTCGTGGTCAACCACTCTCTGTCGGCCTTCGAAGGAAGAGGGCTAATAATTTGGCATTAAGAATCGGTTGGTACATGTGGGTAAAGTTGTGCACCCCTGTAGGGTTATTAATATTTTTGAAAAGCCGTGCCCACAGTTATGGACGACTTGGGAACGTATTCTGTGATCATAGAGAACTATAACCGAATGATAAAACATGCCAACTAATGTGAGATCCGGAGTACTTCCTCGGGGTTGTTTGAGGGGGTAGTCCGGGAAGAGAGGTTCAGTTGATGATGCTACTTGGTGGATATCGAAGATGACTCCGAAGAGCTAGAGTTGTAGTCTTCTTATCCCTTTTGAAAATGATCTGACTAGACGAGGTTTTTCTCCTCCTTGTTTTGAAAACAAAAGATGGCTTTATGCAAAATAACTCCACTAGCCATAAGTCTTGCAGAGTACACCCTGTACTTAGCCTTGCTTCGTTGATGTTTTCTACAGATGAAGCTACTCCAACTGAAGGTGGTTTCTACGTCGAAGTTGACGAGTAGTCGGGGTTCCCGGGAAGCATCCTAGGATCTATGGAAGGGTCTCTACTTCTGTTAAGGCCTCTTAGGCCCTTTGCTAAGTTTGTTCTTTAGAAAAACTTGTTTGATTTCGTTGTTTGATGTAATAATGGGTATGTGACCCCTGGCTTGTATGACTGGTTTGTAACTCTCTTAAGAGTTTACCTTATTAATGTATGGTTTGTATGTTCTGTAATGTTACCGATCTTTCCCTACGCGTTTCGGAATTTATGTTAGGCTTATATCAGATGAGGATCTAGTATTTGTTCAAGCATATACTCCATCTTTATTCACTTTAACCTTAATCACTTCAAGATCCTTATGATAGGGCCAATGAGGGTTGCAAGCTAGCAAGTACCATAATTTTTGGAAGCTCTTTTTTTGAAACATGAAATCCCTGCTTCCTTTACAAAAGGCCTTTCTTCCACCTTTATGTTGAGTCTCCACCTTCTACCTTTAGGCACCATTAAGAGAGCATAGTTGTCAATCTGTGTGCAGTGTTCCAAAGCTTATTAATTGATGCATATTGTGATATTACTTGTTCTTGTTCTATTTGTTTCTACTCACCCTTGTGAACTTTGAAGGTGTCCTATGCATCTTTATTGCTACTCTATGAGGGACAAGCTGAATTCCACTATGCTATGTTTTCTGTATGTGAAACAAACAAACTTTTTCAATGCATGTTATTCACGATCTTTGTTTGTAGCCTTTCATGTTGCATGCATAGTTACTATGTCCTATTGTCAGAACTCCATATTTCATGCACATGTTTAGAGTTCTTTGATCCCAGCTTTCAATGCTTCCAAATGGTTTGATCTTCATTGTGAAGGTGCATGTCACCTCAAAAATTGTTCTTTTTATCACTTACCTACTCGAGGACGAGCAGGAGTTAAGCTTGGGGATTCTTGATATGTCGGAAACGTATCTATAATTTTTGATGCTCCGTGCTTGTTTTGTATCATTTTTCTTATGTTTTTCTACACTTTGAGGTATTTTTATACACTTTCTGGAACTAACCTATTGACAAGATGCCACAGTGCCAGTTGCCTGTTTTCTTCTGTTTTTGGTTCAAGAAAGGCAGAAAATCAATATTCTCGGAATTGGACGGGACAAAAGCCAAAGTGATTATTTTCCCGGAGCAACACGGAACCACGAAGCAGAGCCGGAGGGGGGCCATAGGGTGGCCACACCCCCCTTGGCGCGGGAAAGCCTAGGAGGCACCCACAGGGGGTGTGGGCTCCCTGGACCCCCACCGACCTTGATTCCTGCCCCTATAAGAAGCCTCCGACCCAAAAAGCCTAGGGCATCCAGAAGAAATCCACGAAAACCTCTATAGCACCGCCGCCACCGAAAGGGAGATTCGGGGGATAGAAAGTCTCTGTTTCGGCACCCTGCCGGGACGGGAAAGTGCCCCCGGAGCCATCTCCATCAATCTCCATTGCCATCTTCATCACCATTGCTGATTCCCATGATAAGGAGGGACTAGTTCTTCCTCGAGGCTAAGGGCTCTGCCGGTAGCTATTTGTTCATCTCTCTCTCTCTATGCATGATCTTGTTGTTGTCATGAGCTTTTTAATCAAGTAGATCTACCTTGCTACTCAATGCTTCATTAGATCTCTTCTCTCCCCATGTGCGTGAAAGTGATAGCGTGCACGCCATGGTGGCACTTAGGCTTGAGTCTACATAAATACTCTTCGTGCTTTAATAGATCTATGTTTTTCCCCACGTGTGTGAAAGTGCCAGCATGCATACTGTGTGTGGCACTTTGGCTATATTGAATATTTGTTATGAGTTATATTTGGATTTGGATGTCTCTATGAAATTGTGGTGTTTGTTGGAACCATCTAGTGCTCAAGGTGACAGTGTGGGGTTATCTAGATTGGGGAAGGCGGACTTTGAGGAGTTCTATTATATCCCTACCGTGGATTAGAGTGTCCAACCGGAGAGTAGTTAAGAGTAGTATCATGAAGAGAGGATATTTTTATGAGAGAGTATTCACTAGTGAATGTATGATCCCTGGGCCTTGTTTCTAAGCATTGAAACACCATTTGCTACTAGATTTTTTGCATGTTTGCTTGCTTCCATCTTTGTTCTGTTTGCCGGGGAGGTTTTGGTCCTTTACCTTACCTCACCATCAAGCTCTTTTCTAGCATCGTTACCACTTGTATTTCACTATCTCTTCACCGAACTAGTGCACATATACACCTGACAAGTGTATTGGGTGTGTTGGGGACACAAGAGACTTCTTGTATCTTGATTGCAGGATTGCTTGAGAGGGAACACCTTTGACCACTTCCTCCCTGAGTTCGATAAACCTTGGGTAATCCACTTAAGGGAAACTTGCTGCTGTTCTACAAACCTCTGTCCTTGGAGGCTAAACAACTTTCTAAAAGAATAGAAGTGCGTAGACATCAATTGCCACATCCTATTACAAAGGCTTTTAGCTCTTGGCGTTAAAGGTTTAGTGACCAAGGATTTCTACAATGTGCTTGCAGAATTGGGAAAGTTCTTTAGGGAAGTTTTTAGCAAAACTCTGGAGAGAACAGTTGTAGCGCGTCTTCAGACGGACATAGCAGAAATCATGTGCAAGCTTGAGCTGATATATCCACCATCCTTCTTTGATGTGATGGTGCAGTTGGCTATTCATCTACATGAAGATGCACTTTATAGAGGTCACGTACAGTATGGATGGATGTGTCCTATAGAACGCCGAATTTGCACTTTGAAGGGTACTGTTAGGAACAAGGCTAGATCAGAGGCTTGCATTGGAGAGGCATATATTTATACTGAAGCATTTGTATCTTGCTCAAGATACATTCCTGATTGTAAAACAAGATCCAATCTAGGTGACAGAACTAAATAAGTTGAAAAATCTGTTTTTAACCATGCTGTTCGCCTAGTAAGAAAGTTAATGGACCTGTACCCCACTGCAACCAAAAAGGATGGCCCTCTTCTCTTGTGGTGGTACGGATGGTTGCATCGCCGGAGACGCACCGTTATGCGCTTCGGCAGTGCCTGCATGCATATGCTGAAGTGGCCATCCTCCTGCTCAACCAGGTACAACTATATTGAAGCGTCGACAGGTTGACAATGAGCCGGAGGTTGACACTGAAGGTTAGGTGGAAGTGGAACCCATCGACACACACACACGCCTTATGCCAGAGCCGGTGCAGAATGTCGTAAGGCATGATGATGTCCCAGACCTTTGCCGTGAGTTGCAGGTTCTTCAGCAACCATACACGGCCAAGAACCTTCCGTATAGTTCCCACGACCTTGCTCGCACTTCGCAACTTGTTGGGAGGCAGGATGAGATTCAACAACTCCTCTTCGCAGAGTGTGGGTGTGACATTGTCCTCCTCTAGAGGGGTTGGGAGGGAGCCAGGCATCCTCATGAGCTCATACGCCCTCGAGAAGAAGATCTTTAGTTTCATTGTGTATGGCATCACCTCGTCAACTAACTGCAGATCGACGACGGAGAAGTCAGTTGTGGCTGCGGAGATGCGGCAGGGATGGAAGACATGGGGGCTAGACTCGATGATGCGCTCCTATAAGGATCACTCTAGTTCCGGCGGTGCTGCCATTTGGGAATTTTTTGGTGGGGGCGAGGGTGGGGGTGGGGGGAGGGGTGGGGTGTGGTGGGTGGATAGCTAGTCGATGGCGAGGAGTTGTTTTTTCAATTTTGGGTTCTCTGGCTCTGGCCTGGATGAGGGGGGAAGAGGCCAGGGGAAATGGGTGAGAGGAGAGAGCTCGAACACGAGGCCGCGGTAGCTCATCACTCCCCAACGTCAACTCTGGCTCATCCTCTCTCCATGGTTCTAATGTATTATTTTTAATTATTTTTTTTTGGGGGGGCTCCATTGTTCTATTTTTTAAAAAAAAATTGTAGGGGCTCCATGGTTCTATTTATAGGGGAAAGTCTAAAATAAACATAGAATCTCTAGGGGAAAATGTAAATTCGAACCCCAAAACCAAATCCTTGAAATTGGCACTTCAAACTTATCAATCGTATCTTCAATTTGAACCCCAAAACCAAATACCCTTATTATCGGTAAAAAGATAAACTATGCGGATGCGATGATGATTCAATTTATTTATAACATAACTAGTATGGGTACTCCACAACCACGACAGAAACTAAATACCATACTCTAGACAGAATCAGCACACACATGGACAAACGCATATCATATGATTCTTTTCCATCAAGAACCTACGTCGCCCACTGCCTCGTGCAGAAACGCCCTCGCGTGTTCAATGTACTCAAAGAAGCTGCCCCTCATGGCACACCCTTTGTTGCTGCAAATTAACCTCGGTCCCGAGGACAGCCGATCCACAAAAGTGTTTGGTTCGAAGATGCCTCCATGCTCACATCCCGGGCACTTGCCATCGGATAATTTCCAACGCATTCTGGGCATGCCATGTGCCTATAGCCAGTGCACTGCTTGTGCAAGAAAAAGAGATTTATCCAAAAAAACAAAAGTTGTATTGAAATAGTGTGACATGGATGGAAACATTCTAAAGAAAGAAGTATTTAACCATGTACGCAGGACGACGAACAATTTGAGAACAAAGCCTGCAGCTGAAGAACTGAGCCGAATGACTCCAGTCAATCGTAACTTTAATCCACTTGTCCTCCATAGAGCCGTGTAATATCCCAGCATTTAGGAACCAACGAAGGTTAGATTTAGGAATCTATGAAAATTCATGCATTCATTTGTAAAAATGTGGGTAAATTTTTTGCCAAATAAAAACCTAAAGGGATCAAAGTTTCTTTCATGCTTTGAGATTAGGTATAGTCTTGAAGGATGATTGTTATAGACTTTGATATGATTTTTGTGGACTAATGTGTTTTGGGAAATGAAATGTGAATTTAAATTTGAATATTGGAATTATAATGTAGAAGGATTTAGAATTAGGTTTGAGTGATTTGATTTAATCAAGAGGTGATAATTAGTAACTCAAACTTTAAATATATAACATAATCAATAAAATGAATATTAACTTATTCAATAAATAAGCTACATAAATGTAACTTCTAGAAATGAGCAAGAATCTTGACAATAGTAATTAAATAGAAGAATAATATTTCTTTATTGAACAATAGTACAATCTTTATTACAAAAGAATAAAAATAAAATTACAAAAGAATAAAGAAATATTACATATGACTATTCTACAAAGAAAAAGAAAACCTAGACTAAATTCTTGAATTTCCATGTCTGGTACCTGCAAAACAAACACAAACAAAAAGAAAGAAAGTTAAGGTTAAAATTATATTACTCTCACAGTTGACAGTGAAGTGCACTGTTCAAGATTTCATCATTGAGTAATCTTTTAAAGGGGCAAATTTCACCAATATGAAAGAATATATCTTTCATAATTTAAGCCATAAGTCAAATAAACAGCAAGGAGGGGCAAGTTTCACCAGCCAAGTAAAAGGTAATCTAATAAAAGTAACTTTCAAATTCAGAACATATCCACAAGTTGTGCAGCAGGCACACAGCCAGCACACACACCAAACTGCATGGTGTGTGTTCTCAGCACCACAACAACAACTCAATCACACAAAACTACTCAGCACAGCCGTGGGAGGCATCCCCACACCATTTCCTTGTTCTTGCACACCAAGAACAGCAGCCCAGCTAAACCAAGCCAAAGCCAAGCAAGATCACACCAAACAAAACCCTGGATCACATCACCTGAATGGTGACATAAGGAGGGTGTAGATCAGGTGGATAGCAAGACCAAGATCAAGCCATCAGGACCAGGAGGTGAAGGGCTAGATCAAGGACAAGCCTAGGAGCTGGAAATACCAGAGGAGCACTAGATCAAGCTAGCCACAAGATCAACAACAACAACAACCAAGTGTGGTGATTAGTAACACACCATCACATAATCTATCTGTCTAATCTAGACAAATATTTATGAGTTGTCTGATACTCCACTTCTCAGAAAAACACACAAGTGGGGTGATTCCATCATTGAAGTTTTAAAGACTAAAAGCAATCAGAAAACTATAAAGATCCAACTAAGATCTCAGGGCAACATCATTGATCCTAGCTATCAAGCTATATTTCAATTCAAGAATGAATATAGCCAAGATTTAAACTTCTAAGCACATCTCTAAGACATGAGTAGCACCTTAGAATTTAATCTTATGGATCTATATAAGTTATCAAGCCTATAATCATTTTCCCCAACTTTGATTCAAGAAACAGTAGCTGGTATCACTACCAGAACCAATCCATGAGAAACAACAAGATAAAGGTTTAATCCGACCAACATCATGGGTTCTAGGGATGCAAAGAAAGAGAATTCCACTTATCTTTAATGCCGAACTCATCTTAAGCTTGAACAAAACCAAACCAAGTAATAGAATCTAATCTTGTGTGCCATACAAGGATGGTGTCACAAGAACAGTTCTAAACTAAGCAGGTTAAGCAACCAATCTTCACAGATACAACCAACTAACTATAAAATCATTTTCCTGATATCACAGGAATCGTAATCAGGAAAATCCATCTACATATCTTCACTGTAAGAGACCATTTTTATCTGAAGCTATATATGAATTCTTAAGCCAACATTACTAATACAGTGACTTCATCACACAACACTCACTGTCATTAACCAAGTAGTGACAGTGGAGAGCTATTAAACCACTAGATTTCCCAAGTATTGCTTCTAGAGAAACATTACCATCTGAACCATATCAAAATTAATCCATAGAATCATCTGGTAAACCACTAGCATCAACACAGCTAATCATAAGCAGCAAGCCACAGCTAACAACCACTTATCATGCTTAGGGACCATCAAAACATGATCCAACTCATCAGATATCTAATCCACAGAGGGGTATGAACCCTAAGAAGAATAAACCATCTTAATCAGGACACGACACTAACCAGGAATGGTCACTACCAACATTTAGCATGCGATGGCCTAGCACAGAGAGCACGACGGGAAGAGGAAAAACTTACCAAAGGTCCTCGCTATAGATTAGAAGAGGAAGCATAGGGGCCGACGAACACGGCGGCACAGGGAGCACCCCCAAGGGGGCTCCGCAACCCACACAATGCCACAACGGCGACCATAGCCACGTTTGGGGGCGAGGATCATCACCACGGCACACGACAGCAGCGGCGGCGGTAGTACCAACGCCACCCTAAACCCTAGGGATCGGAACGACATCGATCTGGCCACAGGAGGGATCCAGGTCCAAATCGAATTGGACAGAACGGTGAAGCAGGGTTGACAACCACCCTATGCACCAGGGCGGCGTGAATCCCTGGCGGCAGCATCGCTGACCACGGGGTCGGGAGAGGAGAAGAAGAGAGGTGAAATCGAGGGAGAGAAAGAGGGTGAGTTGGGCTGGTTGGGCCAAGACCCCTTCGGGGTGTTATTTTGACTTTGCCCTACTAGGCCACAAGGGCCCAATAAACCCAAACAGTCCGCCCAAATCACTTAAATCCTGTTTTAATAAATAGGAAAAGACTAAAATGCCCCTGAACTTAAATAAATTCTAGAAAATAAAATTAAAATCCAAAAAATATAAATAAAATATTTTTGGATTCATAATAATCCAAACTATCCAAATAAATTAAGAAATAAAATTTTAGACTTATAAATGTTATTAAGAATTTTGTAATATATATTCCTTATGGAATTTTACAAAATTATTGAAAGATGATAAAAATAAATAAAAATCACTTTCATTATATATTAATATTGTAGTATTTTAGAAAAATACTAATCAAATATTTAATATCATGTTTTGGTATTTAATGATAATTCTGAAAGGAATTATTAATTAAATAAAATGCAAATAAATTGAAATAAAATAAAATAATACAATATTCAATAAATTTTAAAAATTAATATTTATAAAATTCTTTATTATCAAAAGAACTTTTATAATTTAAATAAATGGGGAAGAATACATATAAAGCTAAATGATGCATTACATTACTTTGCATAATCATTTTGCTTCTTTAAATATTATCCTTACCAGGCAATAATGATGTTTTTGTAGACATAGAAGTTCAAGGTCCAGTGCAAGCATCAGACTTCACTACCCTGCCATCACAAGGCAAGTTCATCACTTGATCAGGTACTTTGAAGAGTCTTTATCAAAGTATTTGTGAATTGTGTGTTATCATCTATATTATAGAAAAAGAAAACATTATTTTCTCAAAATACTAAATCTTAGATATCATCCTACGTGATGATATGATGGAGAAATAGAACTTAGGGTTCTAATTGCAATAATGATTAACAATTATGGATTAATAATGACATCACTGATTCTAGCGCCGTATATTACGCGCTAAAAATGAGATTTGGAATGGGACGGATAAGTCAGCTGTATCCTTTTCCTCTTGTATGGAGGCAAGACGACCTTAACGTGACGTTGTGATTCCTTGTGCGGATCCAACATATGGGTGGGCACCCTTACGCCCCACACTTTTGGTGTCTAGATTATCTATGAATGGTGTTTAGGGATATAGTCCATGTAAATGGTACTATTATGGGCATCACTAGGTCATAGAGTCTTCGGGAAGGTGAGCCATCCCCGAAGGATCGTGCAGACATATGAAGTCGTGGAGAGGACAGTGATTGGCTTGGACCAACTACTGGGCCCCACATCATGGAATTGTGGACGGGAAAGTACGCCCGGTTGTGCAACAAGGAGTTGATCTCTCATGGGAAAAGTAACGCACCTCTGCAGAGTGTAAGAATTGTAACTTGTTACTCCCTGTTCCGGGAAGGATCTACAAACACAGCAGGAAAATAACTCCATGAATGTTCTGGTCAACCTGTGAAGGCTGATGGTCATAGATTTTTATATTAAAATCAACCTTTGAAGAAAGATTTACGAAAATTGCATAGTGCCAAAGACAGATAGTCCGAGGTGGTAGATAGAGCATCAAACTTTCTACCTTGCATATAATGATTTTTCTAGGTAACGCTGTTACTCATCCTTTCCATTGAATCCTTGCTTAGACTGTGAGAATCCCGAAGATACTCCAATGTATGCATCTGAAAGTCAAGAGGAGGTCTTCTATGAAGAGCCCAATCTGTATGGAGCCGTAGAAGGGGAGGACTACGACATCGTCTACGGAGGAGAGTTCCAAGAGTCCGAATAATTACTATAGTTCTAGTAGCCACTTGAGCCGAGCAACATGAACCATATATAGCAATAATTTGTTGAGCTCAATTTGGAGCTTAAGTTTTAAATTTGAAACTTCCGCTGAAACACTTATATTTTGGTTTGTAAGTTGAATCTTTTGGAAGTCTTGAACTTCCGGTATTGTAATAATAATAACGTGCGTATCTTTGTAATATGGACCCGCAATGTTTCTGCTGTACCACTCTGAGGGATGTGATAATTACGGAACGGTGTTCTATGTATGTCATGTCAATGACTATAGTGTACTACATATGCAGTGGTATGTTGGGTCACCGCAAGCCGCCACTCATGTAAATCGTAGCTTCAACTGCGGATCTGAGAGGGATTTTTGAGACCGAGCGAGAGAGGAGAGAGAGATAGGGTTGATGTGAGTGAGCGAGAGACACTTGCAAGTTAAATAGTTCTATTACTAGTAGACTCCTCATCTAACTCTAGGGAAGCGGAAGAGAAAAAGACTGGCGCGGAGAAAACTAGGGAAGTGGTGTTTCTAGAGTAGGAGTAGGTGGGGAGTTACTCTAGTTTTAAATTAATCTCTGACCCGGTGTACACGGCACGTTGATGATCTAGGGCTACGTGCACGACTAATACAGTAGTACTAGTTCATATTAGGAAGGAAACCACTTTGGTCCTTGGTGGCAAAAAAATCAAACTTTTCTGGTTTCAAAATTTTCATTTGCTTCCCAAACATCGGGAGGGAAGGTTATTCAAAATATCCGCCATTCACAGTAGTAGGACTTCTTATCTTATCTTATCTACTCTCGTAGGGTATCCAAATTCACACTTCTACTCACTGATAGTACTAGTAGTACTCCTAATTACTACTCTGTCTGTTTGCGGCCGTTCTATTGGTACCAAGAACTGGCCTAGAAAATATGTGAGAAAATATTGGGAAGGTTTGAGCTAGCCTCTTAACTACACCATAATTCTCTCCCTTTTTTCATTTTTCCCACGCTTGTATCTCACAGACAGGTCTTTTTTAGGGGAATCTTGGTGCCTTCCTCAAAGAAACAAAACAGAAAACAAGGTCCCCTTATTTATTCATTTTAACGGAGGGAGTAGGAGTACTGGAGTAGTACCATGTACTTCTCCTTCGCATAAAGTAGTTCAACTTC
Organism: Avena sativa; assembly: GCA_916181665.1. Taxonomy (NCBI): domain Eukaryota; kingdom Viridiplantae; phylum Streptophyta; class Magnoliopsida; order Poales; family Poaceae; genus Avena; species Avena sativa. The sequence continues at coordinate 206,578,727 of OV702296.1, forward strand.
TCCTTTGTGCTACTCTCTGGGAAATTTCTTTATTCCTTGAAAGGCATGTTCCCCTCACAAATACTTGAAGGAATCCCGGTGGATTGGCTGCATCCCCTCAGAGGTATGATTCGGCTCGAGGCCAGTCCCGAGAAGAGTTCATCCACCGGGAACATGCCGCTATTGGAGCTGCCTATGTAGGGCGCCTGGACGCCCGTGGTAAACGTGCGATGGCTGTGCCGGCCAACTATGCGATTTTGGGCCCCCTCGAGGGTACCGATCCTGCGCTGGCCGCGTCAAGGAGGCGTCAACACGGTAGCCGAAGAAAAGTGGACCTCTACAACAAAGCACTGGTGTGCTTCCACTTCCACTACGACAGAGATGCGTCCGGGGGGCGCCCCGGATGGACATCAACCGTGGCCAAGTTAAGCCCATGCAAGACAGCAAACAATCATTTCGCCGGGAACTTGCGGCCAGCGAGCATGCAAATGGGGCAGACAACTCGGGTGGGTGTCAGGTCACCCTGGCCGTGGCATACGACCTGCTCCGAGGTACCCTCGAACCTATTGATCCTATGCTGGCCCTTTCTTACGAGCATGACATGCTCAAGTTTGAGCTCGAGCGCGAGGAACCTACGGCCGGCGGATGTGCGACAAAGGGAATCGACTCGGTAGGGGGGCAGGTCAACCTCTTTAGGACATTCGCCTAACGTTAACAAGGTACAGCAGTGACTTCAGTCCTCAGAATTGCTTCACATCCTTGTGTGCTCCTCTACTCCTTCTGAGCAATCTTGTCCCTTTGACTATGATCAACAGTAACGAGGGTGCTTTTTCTGTGTGTGGCAAGAAATTATACGAAGAGTATGGTCTAATTTTCCAAGCTAAATTTTAGGCCCTTTGTGACAATTGTATGTACTTGGATGTAATTTTCTATTCTTATATCCTTGATGTAACCTTTAATTCCACTGACCATGATGATTGAAGCATGTTGCTCTTTCAAGACCTACCCTGGTTAAAAAATAGAAAGAATGCCACCACCACAATTTTCATACAAAGTGTACCATGCCAAATTTTAGGATTTTTCAAGCTTTATACCTAAAACTTTGCACACTTAAATGATTGTATGTCAATAATACTGTAAGACCCCACCTTTTAAGGTAAAGGCCCCTATGATTGCAATGCTAGTCCCTGGATCGAAATGCTAGCATCCACAGTTTAAGATGAAGTACACATATACAAAGGTCTTTATTACATCGTCATTCCAGAGATAACATAGGATTTACAACTCAATAGCCCAAGGCTATTACATGGAGTTCATAACATAAAGTAAATAACTAGAAGTCTTCATCTTCATGTGCCATAGGCAAGCATGTTGAGTGTAGACTCACAACCCTAATCTGCATCAGAGTAACCTGCAACATCATAAGTTACAGCCACAGAGGGTCAATACATTTGGAATTGTATTGTCAAGTGATACCATAGTAGAATAGTAGTATCTAATAACTATATGAATTTGGCTAAGTGTAGTTCAGGTTGGCTTTGCTCAAACTAAGGTTTTTCATATTAGTTGAAAACACTAAGTTTTTTTTGACAAAACACCCAAGGAACCACCAATAGAAATTGGTGAACCTTTACCCTTGTTCAACCACAAGTTTTAACTTAGAGAAATTGGGATGAGGATATCCTTGATTGCTTAAATGTCTTTTATGCTCAAATTGTCCATTGTTGGGGACATGGCTAAGTACTTAGGTTTTACCCTCTCGAGAGGTGTGCACTTTCCCCACAAGACTCGACATGCATCCAGACGAAACTTTTCAGAAGCATTTCCTTAGACCACCACGGACGCATTCCATCCTATCAACTCTACCACCAACTGTCCATCTGGCTAAGTTCTTGCAACCTATTTGGTCAAGGCAGAGCCCATATGCCATGTGGTTGCACTAGAAGCTTCTCAACACTAAACATCTCAAATCCCTTTGTTCCTGGGTGGCAATCCACAAGTGTTATACACAAGGTAAACCATAGAGATTGTCCTTGTGTAACCACTCAACATAAACCAACCATACCATTCCACCCAGGTGATTCATTCACATGGTTGTTTTATTAATCAAAAACACAAGTCATAGACTTAGCAAAATTTCATAGCATGAATATTACACCCTTTTTTTCTACTAGCTAGGCTAAGCATGATAACATAACAAGTTTTATTAACTTGGGGAAAAATCTACTAAGACTACAACTACTAGGATTTCCAAGGCATAGCATAGTATATACTTAGGAAAATTCCAATGCAAGCCCTACTCAAAATAAAACTAGTGCATAGTCAAAATAGTAGGAAAAAATATGAAGCATCACTTGCCTTGGTAGCTAGGGAAGTAGCAACAGTCCTCACATTCACAGTCACCACAATCACCAAAATCTACACATAAAATCATAACACCAAATTCATATTTCAATATTCAAACAAAAATACATATGAATGCATGCAAATGCAATGGAATGATTTTTTCTATACAACCAAGTCAAACTAAACGGTACTTAACCCAAAGTAAACTTTCTAAAGTCTAAACAAACTCAAATTTACTTTAAAAACATTTCTTAAATAATTTTTATATGCAAAAATAGGCCTACAAATGGTTCTGCAAATAATACTATTTTTCCAGAAGAAAATGGCCAATTCAAGGCCATAGATGTGTAGGTCTTAATTTTCTGAATCCAATGATATATTATTTGCAAATTTTGGACAAACAGAACAAAACATATGAATTTTACAAGTTAAATCAACTAATAGATTCAAAAACAGATTTTAAATCTAAAAGCTAGACACGCGGCATGTTCCTATTGGCATGTACCTCATCGCGTGGATCACACCTTCACGCCATTGGATCAAGTCAGATCAAATGCACCATATCTAAACAAAACGGTTCAGTAAGTGATCTATTCTACGTTGCAGGATCTAGATCTAACGTCTCCGGATCAAGCGAGCAAAACCTAGCAGCGTTGATGGTGCTGGCGGCGGCGGCGCTACTGCCGGCGACACTCCGACCGTGCAAGGGGGTAAGGGGGTGGTGGCAAGGTTTACCATAATCGCGTGAACACGAGGAACATCAAGGTGGGACTGGCTTGGTCAGGGGCGTACTGTCGCGACCGCGGGAGCTCGTCGGAGTTGGTCCTAGCATCGGGTGCTTGCGAACGGAGACGATGGCGACAACCTGGTGCACACGGGAACGAATGGAAAGCATGAGTCGATGCGCAAGATGGAGTCGAACTCACTCGTTTGAATTAGAGGTCAAGGGGGACACTGGTCTCACCGCAATGGCTCATCGGAATCGAGCGACGCGTCTGGGGCTTGCAGTGCTTGACGGGGCGACGACCTGGGGCAATATAGGACGAACCAGGGGCACAGTTAGGCACACAAGAGGATGGCGAGCATGATAGGGTGAACCAGAGGGCACGGGGTGTACGGAGCTCACCAGAATCAATCGCCAGAGTTCGTCAGGCAGCGGCGATGCGACCTTGATTACTCGCAGCCTAGGGGCGTGTTGGCGGTGAGGTTTGAGGGGAAATGGTGCAGGGGCAGAGGGGGTTAACTAGCCAGCATCAGGGGCGAGGATTACTTCTAGAATCAATGGAATTGATTCAAATTGAATTGGGGAAGAAACGGGCAGCGACAGCGTGGTCAACGGCGCGTGATTGACGATGATGCGCTGGCGTGGTGGTGGGGTCTGCTTGTCAGCGAGAGGGTGCGCGCGGACGCGTGAGAAAGAGAGGGGGAGGGGGTTTACCGGGTGGGCTAGATGGGCCGAATGTGGGTCTGGGATAGATAGGTGGCGCCAGATTTAATTTTTTTCGTTTGCTCTTTTTCTTTTCTGTTTTGATTTTCAGAAATGATTTTGAAACTCTAATTCAAATCTGTTTGATTTCAAACCTTCACCAAAAGTTTATAAGATGATCCTAGCATCAACAAGTGTGCTGAACACATCTAACCACTCAAAAACACTTTGGTATTTCAAATAAAAACAAAACCATGCCCCATATATAATATATAATGTGGGGTTTGAATATGGTTTCAATTAGGGTTTTGGTTTGAAAATTTTTGTGCAAGACAAACATGCAGAGATGATATGAATGCAATTGTATGACTTTTTATTTGATGAAATTTGGGATGTTACAAATCTAACCCCCTTAAGATGAATCTCTCCCTCGATATTCGGATTGGCTAGCAAATAGGTGAGGGTGATCTTTCCGAAGGTCATATTCTCTTTCCCAAGTTGCTTCTTCTTCGGTATGATGATTCCATTGTACTTTGCAGGATTTGATAGTCTTAGTATGAGTAACTCTTTCTGCAGTCTAAAGAATCTTGATAGGTTTCTCCTCATAAGTAAGATCACTCTCCAACTGAACCTCTTCCAAAGTTATAGTGTCCTTCAATGAAGTTTCTTCCATCTCCGGATGAAACTTCTTCAACTGACTCACATGAAACACACTGTGAACTGCTGACAGTGATTCAGGCAGTCAATCTTATAAGCCACTTCTCCTTTGCGGCTCAAATTCTTGAATGGTCCAACATATCTAGGTGCCAATTTTCCTTTGACTCCAAATCTCTTCACACCACAAAGTGGTGAGACTCTAAGATAAGCTCTATCACCTACCTCATAGGTGACTTCTCTACACTTTGGATCTGTGTAGCTCTTTTGTTGGGATTGGGCTATCTTCAACCTATCCTTTACCAATTTGACTTTCTCTTCATCTTCCTTGCTCAGTTGTGGTCCAAACAAATTTCTTTCTCCTACTCCACTCCATAGCAATGGCGTAGTACACTTCCTTCCATAAAGAAATTCAAACAGAGTCATCTCAATGCTTGCTTGATAGATGTTATTATAAGAGAATTCTGCGTAAGGCATACTTTCATCCCAACTAGCACCATAGTATAGTGCACATGCCCTCAACATATCCTCGAAAATATGATTGGTCCTTTCTGTCTGTCCATCAGTCTGAGGGTGAAAAGTCGTGTTGAAATCTAACTGTGTTCCCAATGATTCATCCAGTTGTCGCCAAAAATGCAAAGCGAATTGAGTTCCTCTATCAGGCACAATACTCTTGGGTACTCCATGCAGACATACAATCTTGTTCACATATATCTTAGCCAACTTAGCACTTGTATAAGTAGTCTTCACGGGTATGAAATGAGCCACTTTAGTTAGGCGATCCACCACAACCCATATAGAATTATATCTAGATCTAGTCCTTGGTAGTCTGGTGATAAAATCCATTCCAATCTTATTCCACTCAGGAATAGGTAGTGGTTGTAATAATCCTGTTGATTACTGGTGTTTCGCTTTCACTCGACTACACGCATCACACAAAGCAATGTGTTCTGCAATATCTTTCTTGAGATTGTTCCACCAAAATCTTTCCTTCACATCGATGTACATTTTGGTGTTACCTAGATGAATAGAATATGGTGAATTGTGTGCTTCTTGCAGAATCAATTTCCGAAGCTCCGAATCTTGTGGAATGCAGATACGCTTTCCATACCATAAAGTACCTTGTTAATCTTCATGGAATCCTTTAGCCTTTCCTTTACTAATTTTTCCTTTAATCTCTTCAATTTCCTTGTCCAACTTTTGGGATTCTTTAATCTTGTCCAACAATGTTGGTTGAACATCCAATGACATGAGATATCCTTCAGGCACTATCTCCAATCTTAGATCTTTGAATTGGGCACACAGATCATCTGGCAATTCTCCCTTAGTAAGGCCATTTACATAAACCCTACCGCTTAAAGCATCTTCTACAACATTTGCTTTACCGGGATGGTATTGCAAACTCAATTCATAGTCCTTGATGAGTTCTAGCCACCTTCTTTGTATCATATTGAGTTCCTTCTAGGTGAAAATATATTTCAAACTCTTGTGATCCGTGAACACTTCACAATGTTTTCCCAAAAGATAGTGTCTCCATGGTTTGAGTGCATCGACAACAGAGGATAACTCTAAGTCATGAGTAGGTTAATTCACTTCATGAGTTTTGACTTGTCTCGAGGCATAAGCCACAACTTTTCCTTCCTGCATCAAAACTCCACCCAATCCTTGGTGAGATGCATCACAATAGACATGGAAATCCTTCTCCAAATCTGGTAGACATAAGACTGGTGCTGATACTAGACTCTTCTTTAATTCTTGGAAACTAATTTCACATCCTTCAGTACAATCAAATTTCTTTTCTTTCTTAAGTAACTCCGTCATTGGCTTAGCTACTTTTGAGAAATTCTCAATGAACCTTATATAGTATCCTGCCAAGCCTAGGAAACTATGAACTTCCTTAACTGACTTGGGAGATCCCCACTCAGTTACAGCTGACACCTTTGTGGGGTCGATAGCTATACCATATCCTGACATAATGCGTCAAAGAAATCCACCTTCATTCAACCAGGATTCACACTTACTGAACTTGGCATACAACTTGTGCTCCTTGAGTTTTTCAAGTATCAAGCGCAAATGTTCTTCATGCTTTTCTTTGCTCTTGGAATAGATCAAAATGTCATCGATGAACACGACAACAAACTTGTCAAGTAACTCCTTGAACACCTTATTCATCATGTTCATGAAATAATCCGGTGCATTTGTCAATCCAAATGGCATCCCAGTGTACTCATACAATCCATACCTAGTGGTAAAAGCAGTCTTAGGTATGTCTTCCTCTCTAATCTTTAGCTGAAAATAGCCTGATCGGAGATCAATCTTTAAGAACACACGGGCTCCTTCTAGATGATCAAATAAATTTGATTCTAGGCAAAGGGTACTTGTTCTTTATAGTCACCTCATTGAGTGAACGATAATCTATGCATAGGCTGTGACTTCTATCCATCTTCTCAACAAACATAACTGGTGCACCCCAAGACGAACAACTTGGTTGGATAAATCCTTTATATAACTGTTCTCCAAGTTGTTTCTTGAGTTATTTCAACTCATCAACTGACATATTATAGGGTATCTTCGCTATTGGTCCAGATCCTGGTAGAAAGTCAATCAAAAACTCCACATCTCTATCTGGTGGCATTCCTGGTAATTCCTCCGGGAACACATCTGGATACTCCTTCACAACTGGTACTGTTGTGGTATTGCCGACGAGTACGTCATGGAGGGGTCATCACAGTGCGTGTTTAGAGACGTGGGGTAAGGCGGACGGTTGACGGGTACGAGGTAACACAGCTTACCCAGGTTCAGATCCCACAACGGTGGCGGAATCCTACTCCTGCTATAAATCACTATAATGGCAATACGCAGGGTTACAGGGATCTGTTTGCTATGAGAGGTATGAGTTAATTGGTTCCCTAAAGGCTCCCATAGGTCCGACTTATATAGTCGCCAGGTCCTAGGGTTACAAGGAAAGTCCTAGCCGGACAGGTTACAGAGTCCTATACTACATACAACTAGTCTAGCATGTCTTGCACTCCAAGGCTCCGGGTACATTGATGACTTCTCTGTAGCCTTCCTTTATCCAGCATGGGCCTCCCTTTTGGATCCATCTAACTGGGCCGCCCAGCAGGCCATATGCCTTGCTACCAACTGTGGGACACCCGGGTTATCCGGATAAGAGACATGCTATGAGGATACCCATATAGCATATCCCCAACAGTAGCCCCCGGAGAACTCCGAGATCTTGCACCTTCTTGCCTCTTTAGGTTGAATGTTCCGTCTAGATGGATGCCGTCAAATCTTCAAGAAATATCTTGTAGTCCTCCCAAGAACCCTGCAATGCTCTCCGTCTTCAACTTGTAAGTCGGAGAAATGCTGAATCTTCGATTGTACTCTTCACATAGCCGGACTGGATCCTCCATGCCAGAATCTTCCGATGGGATGGTTCACCTGCCCATGTCAGCTAGAGTGATGTAGACATAGGTCATCGACGCCTCGTAACTCACACACGCAGAGAACGCAATCATGTCCGTTTTTCCCGTGCGAAGGATACGAACCATTGGCGGAGGCTGTTGGGAACATGGCGAAATTTCCGCGCACGTGCCCGCACACGTCGTACATGCGTCGACCATTTGATCTCTTTGCATGAATCTTGACACTGGGGGTTATAAATTACAACTGTTGTGGATTTTTAATTTTTTACCTCATTCTCCCCCTACGTCATCGTCTTCCTCCTACGAGAACCTCCTCGAGCCCTCCGCTCACACACGAAAACCCTAATCTCCCCCAATCTTCCAGTCACCTCTCTCCCCTCCCAATGGTGAGCAGTAGCTCCAACCCATCCATGGCGGCAACGGCCGATGCTGTGGCGAAGCCGGCGAGCTTCGTCCAAGTCCCCAAGAGGGTCTGGTGCTGCCACGATCCGTGGTGGTGGAGTTCATCGGCGATGACCATATTCCAGTAGCGCTGGAGCCACTGGAGGAGGAGGGTGACTCCCCTAAGGGGGAGTGGCGCGGCTCTGACATCACCAATAGCGACATCAAAGAGCTGCTCATCGAAGGTTACCTCCCCGCGACGGAGGGGCTTGTCTAGCGGGCGGTGCCGGCCGGCGAGGTCACCCCTTCTCCCCAAGCCGGAGAGAAGGTGTACCTCAAAGCACAATTGGTACGCAGCGTCTCAATCCCAATCTCCGAATTCTTCCTTTCTGTCCTTAGCCATTGTGGGTTCAACCTCAGAACCTATCCCCTAATAGCATCCTCGCGCTTAGAAACTACGCGGCGCTTTGTGAGGGTTACCTAGGGATTAGGCCTAGGTTAGACTTGTTCATTTACTTCTTTACCGTCAAGAGGGAAGCCGGAGCGAGCAAGGACGAGCTCAGGCATTGCGGAACGATTAGCTTTAAGATCCGGCCTAGACGGCGGTTCCCCGACATCGTCGGCCATGAGTCTTGCAAGAACTGGCAGCGGACGTACTTCTACAGCCCAGATATCCCTCTAGCCGGCCGAGAAGGAACATATCCGGACATCTTCGATGGGGTCATCGCCGAAGCCCCGACATGGAGATCCCAGGCCTCCCTTCCCTCCGACAATGATGCTTCCCGCGCCATGAAGCGGATAGAGTGGTTCATAGAGAAAGTTATGACCGGATTGGACCTAGCCATGTGCTGGTTCATCAGGCGGATATAGCCTCTGTAGCACCGCTCGAAGTTGATCATCAGTACACCAAGGAGAGGAAGGATAGCCTCCGCATCTCCGAGGACAACTTCTCGAGTCACTCCATCAAGCTCCGCCTCAAGGACATCGTCAAGGTGAAGGATAGGAAGTGTGGCTTCACCATCACCTACGACATGTTTGAGGAGGGTAAGTGCCAAGAGGTACCTGTTTATTTTCCGTGTATGACATATTCTCCAGCTCTTCCATCTAGCCATTAACATCTCATCTAACACTTTGGAGTTTCACTTAACATCTTAAAAGTCTAGAGGAGGATGACATGGCTATCCAAATCTATGACCCCAAGATGAAGGAAGTCACCGTTGTGTCCAACGACGATCTCCCGTTGGTGCGTAAGCGGAAGAGCTCCACCTCTGACGCTGCCGACGGAGGGTGGAGCCTCCAAGAAGACTATTGCCGACCTAGAGGTAGAGAAGAGAAAGATTATCGGGATCCCTTTTACCAAAGCACCCACTGTTGTGTAAGCCTCTCATCCTCCGACATTGTCTCTTGCTCATATTATTCCAATACTTATACTTTTGCATATTTCAGCAAGAAGGCTAGTATGAGTTTGAAGAAGTCCTCCAAAACATTGGGGTCTTCTAAAAACATCAGAGATATGTTGCACCGAGATGTGTTGCACCAAGCATCTCCTGCCATCGCCCCTACCAGTCCCAGCGTCCAGCCTGCCGCCGCTCCGACAAGCTCTCCTGCCAAGGATACATCTGGCCCTTCCGCCATGGAAGTGGAACCAGGTGTCTCCGCGGATCTTGTCCTAGTCGACGAGCAGGCCACACAAGAAAGTAATGCTTCCAAAATGGCTGAATCTCCGGCGAAGGATGCCATTGGTAGCAGTAAGGCGACGGTGGTAGGCGGAACGTCCGTCGAAGTCGGCGCATCTGCACCAAGGATATCCACAGACCTTCTGAAGATAGTCTAACCGGCGCTTACGCTGAGTAGCTCAACACTGGCTCCTGGTACAACGCTAACATCTCCGACTTGAATTCTTGAGGATCTCCTCAGGCAAGATGATATCCTATAAGGAAATAGCCTTTCCTTTAGCAAGATATTTGCCCAGAGCGGCACCAATCTCAAGATCATCGCACTTGTAAGTTTTATTTGCCTTTTGCATTTCATATGAGTAGTATCCCACTGTAGCCCCCGAGGATTTAGATGGAAAACCATATGTATTTGCATCTGGATGCTAAAAGAGTTACTAAGCTAGAAAACTTTGCACTATAGCCCCTAAGTATTTAGTTTGAATGAATTATTCCGACTAGATACTTCTAGAGTAGCATACGCAGTGTTTGTAAATTTCAATACTGTAGCCCCCAAGCCTCTAGTTGAAACTTAACTAGTTCTGACTAGATGGTTAGAGAAAGACTAAGCATATTGCTAAGGTAAAAACTCATACTGTAGCCCCCAAGCTTCTAGGTGAAAACTGAATTAGTTCCGACTAGATGCTTAAAGAAAGACTAAGCATTATTCCAAGTTAAAAACTCTCACTGTAGCCCCCAAGCCTCTAGGTGGATATTTATTCGGCTAGATGCTCTAAGAAACTAAGTGATATTGATCTTCTTTCCACATAACGAGAATGCTCAGAGAGGCGTCACCAACAAGAAGTTCCACAAGATGCGCGCGGAGTTGGAAGTTGAAAAGGGTAAAACTGCCTTCTTGAAGGAACAAATCACCAAGAGCGAGAGTCTGTTTTTTCCTTTCAATTTCGCAATCATCTTGGTCTTGTGCCATCACTCTCCCACTACTCATTATGTGATGCTCTTTCTCCGACTTGCAGAAACCATCGCTAAGGCCAAGGACATTGTTGAGCAATCCAAGCACATTGAGTTGCTAGATAGCAAAAACAAGATCCTTAAGCAAGAGAGGACTGATACCCTGAAGATGCATGAAGAGTCCATGGCAGCCTTGTAGGAGTCTGCCAACACGGATATAAACCGCTTGAAGGAGGAGATTGCGATGCTCAAGGAGCAGAAGAAAGCTTCCGATGAGCAAAATCAGCGCAATCTAGAAGCATACAAGATCCTCCGACAAGAACGGGACTCCATGGAGGAGACGCTCCAGAAGCGGAGGCGAGCATCTTTGGTAAGTGATTCTCCGTCTTGTACTTCTGTAAGCCAGGTACTTTGAACTTTTGTGTTACGGAACTTATGTGCTCCTTTGTCGTAAAATGTAGCTCCTATTGGTTTGACCAAGTCGCCTCCTCTGCCAAAGGAATGCATGGTCCTTGCCGGCAACTTCATCAGCACCACCATCAAGCAAGCCAAGGAGATCGCCAAGCCCCTCAATATCAATATCAAGGCGGTGGACTCCGTGATGAAGTACTCGGAGATCTTGCGCCAAGCCCCCGAGCGTATGGTAAGCTGGAAAGCTTCATGTACCCGGGCTGGTGCACGGATGTCATTGGCAATGGTCAAGGCGCACTATGAGAACACCGAAATCGACACGGTAACCTCAGGTCTCCCCCACGTAGACGATGAAGGCCAGAAGATTGACCATAAGGATATTTGGGCATTGCTCGCGGGTTATGACACTAGGGTTGCCGAGTTGGTCGACCACAACGTCTTCGTGCCTCTAAATCATTGATGGCAACGACCAAAGCTCCCCCGAGTCCCTCAAGACCACCGACTTCTAAGAAGATGGCTCTCCTGCTGCCGACGATGCTGCATCCAAGTCTCCAGTGCTAGAGGAATACAAAACACTTTGTAATATTTGTTTCCTCTGGATTGGTGTATGTAGAAAAACTACTATGTTAACTTAAGGCGGAAAAACAATAGTTGTAATTTCCTGCTACTCAAGTATTAGTTCCAGCATGTAAATATTTTTAAGCAAGTGATGGCTTATCCATTACTATGGTTTTTAAGCTTCACCTTTCGTGAGTCCGAAGACTCGTAGTCGGAACCATGACTTAGGTGATGATGCCCAATGGCACCGTCAAACACCTAAGCACAAAATCGCCGACTTCAAGTGCTGAAAGTCACAACTCCAGAATCCACATAAAAACAACAAAGAATGTGTAGACCGGAAAATTTAAGCTAATGCCCGTAGGCAGAATTTTCACAAGTTCAAACGCAAAGCTTGTGCATAAACTTTTTATACGATCCAAAAATGAACACTAAAGGAGGTAAAAGACTCAGAAATATGAGTGAACCAAAGAGGTTTATTTCATTGATCATATAAGAGGTACACAATAGATAGAAAATATGCTAAGTGTAAAAAGGACGTAGTTGTGCTATGTTCCATGGCCGATCATGCTCCGGGTAGTCATCATCTGGGTCATGTCGCTTACGCTTATGATCATCGCTGGTTCTATCCTCAAGTTCACGATTGTAAACGAGGTTGTAAGACCCATTGAGCAGCGCCTTGGGTATGATGAACGGTCCTTTCCAATGTGGGGATAATTTGTGTGACTTCTTCTGCTTAAGTCGGAGCACCAGATCCCCCTCTTTAAATGAGCGATGCCGAACACGGCGACTATGGTAGCTGCATAGCTTCTATCGGTACATGATGGATCTTTGGCATGCCAAAATGCGCTCTTCCTCGAGAAGGTCCACATCTAGGCGTCTATATTCTTCGGCGTCATCTTCGTCATAGGCAGCAACTCTTGGTGAATCGTGGAGGATGTCGGAAGGCAGGATGGCTTCTGCTCCATATACCATGAAGTAAGGGGTGTAGCTAGTGGATCTGTTGGGTGTAGTTCGTAAACTCCACAACATATATGGAAATTCCTCCGCCTAGGCTCCAGCTGTTCTATGTAGCGGCGCCTCAAGACGTGGCTTGATTCCCTACAGAATTAATCTATTGGCCCGCTCAAATTGGCCATTGGACTGCGGGTGAGCCACTGATGCTAGGTCAAGTCGGATGCCCTTCTCCCAACAATAAGCTTCCACTTCTCCGAGTGACAAGTTGCTGCCGTTATCGGTAATAATGCTATGTGGGAGACTAAATCTCACCACTAGATCCCAGAAAAACCTAAGGGCAGTTGCGCCATCAAGCTTTCTAATGGGTTTAGCTTCTATCCATTTGGTGAATTTATCAACTGCTACTAGCAGATGCGTAAACCCACATGGTGCCGTCTATAATGGACCAACCATGTCTAGGCCCCACACTACAAACGGCCAAGTTATTGATATTGTTCGCAATTCTTCAGCTGGAACATGTGGTTGTCAGGCATAGTACTGGCATCCATGCATGTCTCAACCATCTTGTCAGCGCCCGCCTTCGTTGTCAGCCAGTAGAATCCTTGCCGGAAGGCTTTGGAGACCAACGATCGAGGAGTGGCGTGATGCCCACAATCTCCGAGATGGATCTCACGAAGGATTTCAATACCTTCTTGCAGAGAAACACACTTAAGGTATACACCAGTGGTCCTTTTTTATAGAGATGTCCATTGATTATGGTATAGCCCATTTCTCAACATACTACTTGTCGTCTTTCGACCTCGTCGTTGGACAAAGTTCCGTGTACGAGATATTCCATGAACGGTTTGTCCAAGACGGAGGGACCTTTTTCACTGTGTGAACGAAAGAGTCAACTCTATCCGGGTTCTCGGTGTCCGATCTCTTCATGGATGGTGTCCGTAGATGTTCCAGAAAGACGCCAGGCGGAATTTGTTTGCCCCTTGATCCATGCTTTGACAGCAGATCAGCCGCCTCATTTTGCTCCCTAGGGACATACTTGACTTCGTATCCCAAGAAGCTCTTGGCTATCTCGTCCACGTCGTCTCGATATTCCGCCATCATAGGGTTCCGCGCGTTCCAGGTGCCAGCCACCTACTGGGCAACCAAGTCGGAATATCCACAGCAAACTATGCGCTTGTTTTTTGTAGCCTCGAAGTGGATCTGTAGTTCGTGTAGTTCGTGTATGAATGCTTCATACTCCGCCATGTTTTTTGTAGCCTCGAAGTGGATCTGTAGAACGTAGTGTAGGTTTTCCCTTGTTGGTGACTATAACAGTACACCAGCTCCCGAGCCATTGAGTAGCTTTGATCCGTCAAAGTGCATCACCCAGTATTCTGGCTCCGGCATAGGGGTAGCATCTGGCATCTCTGTCCAATCTGCGATGAAATCCGCCAAGGCCTGTGACTTGATAGCGTCACGTCTCTTGTAGGTGATCTCGAAGGCGGCAAGCTCAATGCCCCACTTCGCGACCCTTCCTGTAGCATCGCTGTTGTTGATGATTTCGGACAGTGGAGCTTTGCTCACAACTGTGATAGGGTGCTCCTGGAAGTAGTGTCTTAGCTTCCGAGAAGCAAGGAACACTCCATAAGCTATCTTCTGGTAGTGCAGGTAACGTTGCTTGGATTCCGTCAAGACCTCTCTTACATAGTAAACTGGTCACTGAACTCCGTACTCATGCCCTGGTTCTTTCCGCTCTACCACGACGACAATGTTGATTACCCGTTTGGTGTCCTCCATGTAAATTAACATAGGGTCCATAGGCTCGGGTGCTACAAGGATAGGCTCCAAGGATAGTATCTCCTTTAGCTGCTTCAATGTTGCATCCGCTTCGTCCGTCCATGTAAATTTTTCCGCCTTCTTCAGCAACTTGTATAGCGGCAGAGCCTTCTCTCCAAGTCGGCTGACGAATTGACTAATTTTTGCAACGCATCCTGTCAGTTGTTGTATGTCCTTTAGGCATGTTCGACGGTTTATGTTTAGGATGGCCTTGATTTTCTCCGGGTTGACCTCGATTCCGCGCTGGAAAACGATGAAGCCCAACAATTTGCCTGCTTGGACCCCGAAGACGCACTTCTTAGGGTTAAGCATCATGTTGTATTTCCGGAGATTATCAAAGGTTTCTTTTAAGTTGGAGATTAAGTCGTTTGTCTTTTTAGAAATCACCGCTATATTGTCCACATAGGCGTGAACGTTCCGACCAATCTGATCGTGTAGGCAACGCTGCATTGTCCGCTGGTACGTAGCACCTGCGTTTTTTTAGCCCAAAGGGCATCTTGACATAGCAAAACATCTCGTATGGTGTGATGAACGAAGTGGCCAATTGGTCTGACTTCCTCATCTTAATTTGGTGGTATCCTGAGTATGCATCGAGAAAACACAAAAGCTCCGAGCCAGCCATCAACGCACATTCTTAATTCTTTGGTTCCCTTTTTGGGGACAAGTAGAAGATTGGCCACCCGTCAATGCGAGGCAAAGCAAACGGATCTTTGGGACACGCTTTGTTCAAGTTGGTGTAATCAACGCACATTCTTAATTCTTTGGTTCCCTTTTTGGGGACAAGTACAAGATTGGCCACCCATCGGGTGTGAAGGACTTCTCGGATAAAACTAGCCTTAAGTAACCTAGCTATCTCCTTGCATATGGCGCATATCTTCTCATCTCCGAAGCGTTGTAGAGGTTGTTTCACCGGTTTGCATTTTGGATCAATATTCAAGCTATGCTCGGCAAGTTCCCTAGGTATACCTTTCATGTCGGAAGGTTGCCAGGCAAAGATGTACCTATTCTCATGGAGGAACTCGACAAGCGCGCTTTCCTATTTACGGTCCAGGTTCGTCCCAATGGCGGTGATCTTGGAGGCATCGCCGACTTGGTTTCGATGGCAGCCTTGAATGGATCTCCTTGAATTCTTCGCTATAGAGGACAGCTTCTGCAAAGCCCGCTTCTCCAATATCGCAGTCTCTTGCCTTGGTAAAGCTTCCGGATACGATGATGATACCATTTGGTCCGGGTATCTTGTGCTTGTTGTAGACGAAGCTTGGCTTGGCCATCAAGGCATGGAAGATGTGATGTCCGAATATGACGTGGTACATGATCTTGAAGGGGACTACCTCGAAGGTCATGTGTTCTTGGCGGTAATTATTAACATCACCAAAAGAGACCTGAAGTGTGATGCACCCAAGGGACCGAGCCTCCTGACCAGGTACATGATGTTGATGCTGCTTCCACTATCCACCATACACTTGGTGAACTCGTTGCCGTCAATTAGGGGGTTGATGACCATGGCGTACTGGTTCTCCGTAGGGATGAGGTCTGGGTGATCCTTCATGTCCCAAGTAATTGGAATATCCGACCAGTGTAGGTACTGGGGGACTAGGGGTAGAGTGGCCATTAGTATCCTCCTAGAGTTTTTCTGTTGTCGGACAGTGGGGGTGCCAAGGAAAGTGTGGAAGACGACCTCCTTCTTCTTGAAGGGGTTCTTGGCCTTGCTATCGCTCTTGGCGGCATGCTTGGGGTCAACATCCTCATCCATGTCACTTGTATCCTTGGACTCCTCTTCCTTCTTGTTCCCCTTGCCCTTGCCTCGTGGTCTGTTCTTCCGACTTTGCTTGTAGCCGGACTCTGGGTCCTCCTTGAGATCGTTGACGAACTTGCAATGGCGGTTGGTGTGAGTGGCTTTGTTGTTGTCATCGAGATGTACAAGGCACAGCATATCACGGTACTCCTCGTACGTTTGGGGAACGCGGAGCGCTGCTGAGGTAGTTTCACTACCTCACTACTGCCCACGACCATCCCCCTTCCTTGGCCACGCTGTCCGCCATTACCTCGTCCTGCAAATGTCATCACGACCATGTCGGAGGTTTTATTATCTTCTGGCGGGCTCTTCCGCTTCGTGCTATTGTTCCTCCTAGCTTGAGTTGGAATGGTCATTGCCGGCAGGGAGCCCGAGCATCGTCGTCGGCAGCTGCGAACTCACTAGCTAGCTGGATCATCTGGTTGAGATCTAGCCGATGATTGTCCTGCAAGCGCTTCAACTTATGTCGGAGCAACGTACCTTTCTCCAACCCATCGATAAAGGCGGCCATGGCGGTCTGGGCGTGCACTCTTGCACAGGAATTTTTCATGTCCAGCCGGCGAGAGAGTTAGGCGCGAGATGATTCGTCTTTGTCCTGCATGCACTGCTGTAGATCGCCAATAGTACTGGGACACTTATATGTACCCTCAAAGTTCTTGGTGAACTCTTCTTGCGGATGGACTTCTCCAGCAAGTCATCAATCCATTGTCGGGTCGTGCCCGCCAGCATCAGCGGGAGGTACTTGACGGCGACATTGGGGTTACCCCCGGCGATGTCCACCGCGTTGTCGTAATCCTGCAACCACGTAGCTGGTTTGGCAGTGCCATCATAGGGCTTGATGGTCTTGTCAATGCGGAAACCCTTGTGGTAATTTGTGGTCCGTATTACAGGTCCAAAGCAACGTGTTCCCAAGTATTGTCCTTCCCGGGCCTCGTGAATCTTGTTCAGGCGTGAACGTGCGTCGTATCGCTCCGGGCTTGCTCTTTTCTTCTTGCCGCCAGGGGAAGGGCTGCATGAACGACGCAGGCCTCCTCCGCCATGGTGGCTGCTAGGGGGCGACGGAGGCGGAGGTGGCGGTGGGTTAACCTTCTTACTGTTATCCTCCTGTGACGCCTCACGCTTGTCGCGGTTGCTTATCGGACGCGGAGGGTTATGGCGCGACCTGCTCTTGTGTCCTTGGTTGCGCTCTCCATCATGACGGGGCTGCTCCCTGTTGTCGCGGATGACAATGCTTCTTTGCCTTGGCGGATGCATGTCTGTATGACAGTGAGTCTTGGGGTCTTCGCGATGTCGGGGAGACAGGGGCAGTGGAGATGGGCGACGAGGATGAGCCTTGCCTCCGTGGTCGAAGAATATGGGGATAACATCCTTCATGTTGCATGCATCCCTACATCTTCGTTCTGACGAACCCGTCTGGGATCCGACATCATGAGGAGATCGATCCCTTGGCGGCTTAGGTTGGCTAGACTGGAAAAACGCTAGGACAGACTCAAGCCTTTGAGAGGTGGCCTTTTCCTGCTGTTTCACCGCCTTGGCCACAAGGTTATAGACCTGGTCCACAGCTGCGGGTGATCTATCCTCCTCCAAAGGGTCTTGGGGACAGCGAGGTTGAGAAGAGGAGTGGGCATCACCTGCCTGCCTTCGCTGTCAATGTATGGCTTTGCTTGTGGCGGCTTCGAGAGAGCCCATCCTAAGTTTTGCCATACACCAGGATCATTAATGACGCGAGCCGGAGCTTTCTTAGCCTTCTTCTACTGCAGCAGAGTCTTGTACTCGGCCTCCATGGCTCTATCTTTCTCTATTGACTTCTGCGCGTTGGCCAGATCTCGATCCAGCTTAGCGCCTTGCTCCGTGATGGCCTGCGCTTCCTCCAGCAGCTGCTGACGCTTCTCGTCAAGCTGGACGACGCTCCGAATATGAGCCACATTCATGGGCTCTACGAGTAGATTGCCGTACATCACTCTATCCACTGTGGTAATTTGGGCAGCAGTAGACATGGATGCTGGAGGCGGCGGATTTACGGTGTTGTTTTTACTCGGTCCGGTTCCTACGGCTACTGCACTGGGTTAGGCGGAGGGGGCATGGCCTTTGCACAATCATTGTCGGCAGCAACAGATGGTCCCTTCCATCGTGGTGCCAATGGCAACAAACACCTCTCGGGGTGTGACGGCGTTGTTGTCCTGCTTGTCGCGTTTGTAATCCTCCTCTATCTCCTGCATAGCAGAGTCTAGCTCCTCCGGGCTGAAATCTATCTCCTCCGAGTCAGAGCTGATGTCGGTGTAGAGCACGTCGAGCACGGAGTCGGAGGGTTCCGGGGCTTCCTTGATGATGGGAGGTGGTGGTGCGACAGCAACGATGATGACTGGAGGTGGTGGTGCAGCTGTAGCGACAACGACCGGAGGCGGTGGCGGCAGTGGCTGAGGCGGAGGGGCGCCATCAAGGAGCGCGAGCGTTGTCTGAGCTGCCTCCTCGGCCTCAGCATAGTTGTTGACGGTGTTAACCATGCTTTCAAAAGTGAGGCATCCTGAAGCCTGCTTCTGCCTTAGTCGGAGAAGCGTACCTTGGTCCAGTCCTTCCACAAAGTGATACATGGCATCATCATTGGGGTAATGTGCCAGATCGGCCCGTATACGGAGCCACCTGGCAAGGTAATCGCGGGGGTTTTCACCGTCTCTCTGCATGCAACGCGCCAGATCGAAGATGGTCACCACTCCGACGAACTTGGATCTCTGTTGTCTAGACGCACGGGCGAAGCCGGTGGACTTGCAGCGATCTTCCACCATTATATCTTGCATAGGGGCGATTTGGGTGGGCCTTGAATTTTTCCGATCTTTGTCGGAAAACTCCGAAGAGAGATCCGACATCGATCCTTCCGCGGACATATCCTGCCCGTAGGCGGTCCGTGCAGGTCTTGATGCTCCTCCGACTTCCAGGGAACTAGTGCCCGAGTCGGTTTTGCCGATGAAGAGGTGGATGTCCCCGATGGGGACGATCGAGCATCTTGTAGGGCTCGTCTTCGCCGGGATCCTGAACCCGTCGAGAGGGACGATCGGAACATTATAGGAGAAGAGAACACGGCCGATGGCTATGGTTTTGCCGATTCCCGCGAAGATCTTGGACCTCGCCCACTGTAGAGCGTGAAGCGCCTCTTGCCCCACGGTGGGCGCCAACTGTCGTGGTATAGCCGACGAGTACGCCATGGAGGGGTCCTCACAGTGCGTGTTTAGACACATGGGGTAAGGCGGACGGTTGACGGGTATGAGGTAACACAACTTACCCAGGTTCAGATCCCACAACGGTGGCGGAATCCTACTCCTGCTATAAATCACTATAATGGCAATATGCCGGGTTACAGGATCGGTTCACTGTGCGAGGTATGAGTTAATTGGTGCCCTAAAGGCTCCCATAGGTACAGCTTATATAGTTGCCAGGTCCTAGGGTTACAGGGAAAGTCCTAGTCGGACAGGTTACAGAGTCCTATACTGCATACAACTAGTCTAGCGTGTCTTGCACTCTAAGGCTTTGGGTACGTCGGTGACTCCTCCGTAGCCTTCCTTTATCTGGCATGGGCCTCCCTTATGGATCCATCTAACTGGGCCGCCCAGCAGGCCATAGTACTTGCTACCAACTATGGGCCACCCGGGTTGTAAGACCCCACCTTTATAAAGGTAAAGGTCCCTGTGATTGCAATGCTAGTCCCTAGATCAAATGCTAGCATCCACGGTTTAAGATGAAGTACACTGAAACAAAGGTCATTATTACATCGTCATTCCAGAGATAACATAGTCTTTTACAACTCCATAGCCATAGGCTAGTACAAGAGTTTAACTTAACAATATAAATAAAAGTCTTCATCTTCATGTGCCACAGGCAAGCATGTTGAGTGTAGACTCATATCCCTAATCCTCATCAGAGTAACCTGGAACATCACAAGTTACAGCCACAGTGGGTCAATACATTGGAATAGTATTGACAAGTGATACCTTAGTAGAATAATAGTATCTAGCTTCTACATGAATTTGGCTAAGTGTAGCTTAGGCTTGCTTTGATCGAAATAGGTTTTACCTATCAGTTGAAAACACTAAGTTTTTGTTTAGCAAAAACTCCCAAGGAATCACCAATAGACATTTGTGAACCTTTATCCTTCTTCAACCACAAGTTTTTAACTTAGACATTGGGATGAGGATATTCTTGATAGCTTCCATGTCTTGATGCTCAAAATTGTCCATTTTCGGGGACACAGCTAAGTACTTAGATTCGTCCTTCTGCAGAGGTGGTGCACTTTCCCCACAAGACTTGACTTTCATCAAGACGAGACCTTTCAGAAGCCTTCCCTTAGACCAAATGGACGCGTTCCAACCTATCACCCTACCACCAACTGTCAAAATGGCTAAGTTGTTGCAACCTATATGATCAAGGCAGAGCCCATATGCCATGTGGTTGCACTAGAAGCTTCTAAACATATGGCATCTCAAATTCCTTTGTTCCTGGGTGGCTTTCCACGAGTGTGATACACAAGGTAGACCATAGATATGGTCCTTGTGTAACCACTCAACATAACCCAAACAACCATTCCACCTAGGTGTTTCATTCACTTTGTTGTTTTATTAATCATAAACACAAGTCAAAGACTTAGCAATATTTTTCCATAGCATATATATAATCCACCCTTGGTTGCTACTAGCTAGGCTAAGCATGGCAATATCAAGTACCTTATCTTAGAGAAAATTCTAACAATTCTACAACTACTAGGATTTCCCAAGCATAGCATATAGATACTTAGAAAAAATTATCATGCAAGCCCTATACAAAATATCACTAATGCATAGTCAAAATATTGGGACAAAAATATGAAGCACCACTTGCCTTGGTAGTTGGGGGAGTAACAACAATCATCACAATCACAATCACCACTAGCACCAAAATCTACACATAAAATGATAACACCAAATTCATATTTCAAATAATCAAGCAAAAATATGTGAATGCATGAAAATGCCATGTGATAATTTTTCTAAACCAAAAAAGACAAGTAGAATATTACTGATCAATAAACTAAACATTTATACACCAAATAAACTTAATTTGGCTTTTAAAACATTTACCAAATAATTTTTATACACAAAATAGGCCTACAAATTTCTCTGCATAAAATTCTATTTTAACATAATCAAAATACAAACTAATCCTACATATGTGTAGGATTTATTTTTTTGATTCCATTGATATCTTATTTGCATTTTTTGGATAAATAGAGCAAAAGTTATTGAATTTACAAGTTTATTCATCTAATAGATTCAAATCTAAATTTTAAAACAGAAAACCTGACACGCGGCGCAATCTGATTGGCCCATACCGGTTCGGCTGGATCGATCAACAATAGCCGCACGATTTAAATAAAATCGCACGGGCCAGATCTATTCGTACCCCTTCGATAAGTGATCTAATCCTACGCGCTAGATCTAGATCCAACGGTGTCTGATCAAACAACCATGGATGGGCGGCGCAAATGGGTGCTGGCGGCGGCACTACTGACAATGGTGCTCCGGTGATTCCAGAGGGGGCTAGGGGTGATGGTGATTCTTACTAGCATCACAAGGATGCTCAAGGTGGCTTCGGCTTGGACGGGGGCGAGCTGCTGCGGCCGTGGGAGCTCGTCGGAGTTGCAGACAGCGTCGGGCTCGTGCGGACGGCGACGTAGGTGACGTTCTGCACCGCCCTAACACAAACCAAAGGCATCAGTGCGTGCACAACGATCAGGCGGACATGGTAGGGTCAGGGAGAAGGCAAGGGGTGGTAGGGTTTTACCTAAATCGCTCGTCGGAGTTGAGCGGCGGCTCTATCGTTTGCAGAGGTGGACGGGGACGGCGACCTGGGTCATGCGCAGGCAAACCAGAGGCATTAGAATATGCACAAGGACATGGCGAACTCGACAGGGTCAAGAAGAAAGCAAGGGGCGCTCAAAACTCACCGGAATCAGTCGCCGAAGCTGCTCGGTGCTGCGGTGGTGCAAGCGAGAATTCGTGGAGCCTGTCGGCGCTTCTGGCTGGTTGTGTTGAGGGAAATGGCCGTGAGGGTGAGGGGATTAAGTAGCCAGAGCAGGGGCGGGGATTGCGCACGGAATCAATGGCAATTACTCGAATTAAACTACGGCAGTGAAGGAGGGGGATGAAACGGCGGAGGGCCAGGTCGTGGGCGGGGTTTAGGGAAGATGATGACGAGGCAGGAGGGAGAGAAAGGCTGGCGCGTGGGCGGGATTTGGGGACAATGATGAGGGGTGTGCGCGTGGGTGAGAATCAGAGGGAGAGGGGAACCCTGGGTGGGCTAGTTGTTGGCCTGGCTCTGTTGCTGGGCCGAAAGGCTGGCGCATGCCCTTTTCCTTTTCTTTATTCCTTTTCTATCTCTGTTTTGATTTTCTAAAATCTTTTTCAAATGAGTTTAATTCAAATTTCTTTTCGATTTTTGCAGTGAAAACTTTGTACTCAAATGAGTCTAAAACCTTACTGTTTAGTCCAAAGCACTTTGACATAAAGGAAAATAAAATAAAACCATGCCTTAATATGATTATAGATAATAGGCATATAGTGGTTTTGTAGTTGAATTTTTTTGAGAATTTTTGTGCAAGCTTTGCATTCGTATTTGAAATATTTCTGATCATAACAAGGTATTCTCATACTTTGAGAGTAAAATGAACCATTGCCTTTATAGCATAAAATAACAGGCATCAGAATGGTTTCTCATTTTGAAATCTAGTTTGAAAATAACCAAATGCTTATGAATGCATGAATGATATGCAAACTTTTCAAATTATGATTTTTGGGAAGTTACACGGGTTATCCAGATAAGAGACATGCTATGAGGATACCCATATACCATATCCCCAACAGGTACATTGTCTATGCTAACCCCCTTAAGAGAATTTAGCTTACTCCCTTTGGATTCAAAGTTAGACTTGAATCTAATCCGTTTCTTATCCGGGGTTGTGAGTGTAACAGTACGATTGGCACAATCTATTACTCCTTCATACTTAGTCATCCAGTCCATGCCACATTCATGTGGGTGGAACTCCCACTCACATAAACATGCCTCCACTCACTTAAAAATTCCTCCACTCAAATCCACTAAATTTCCACCAAATTTAATGCAAGCTCTCGTTTAAGAAAACTATTTTATTTATTTTATTCAGAATTTTGTTAATTACATTAATTAACAAACATTCATAGAAAACCCCTTACAACATTTCAATATCACATGCAGAACGAGTTTCAGCAATTTCACGCAAAATAATTCTAGTTTCCATTAAAATAATTCCAGTGCTTTCATATTCTTAAGGTGTTGGTATACCTTAAGTGTGTCACCATATGGTTCATGAATAATGCAGACATGATCGAAACGCCTCTCCGATCAATAATCAGCAGCGGGACCTGGAGATCCGTACTAACTCCCACATATTTAACGATGACTTCTTGTGATTGTGTGGACCTTTAACATTGTAACTAAATCCCCTTGTCTCGCGATATTTTACATGTCCGAGATTCGATCATCGGTATCCCCATAACTAGTTTGATCTCTTTACCGATGAGTACTCTTTTCTCGTTCCCGTGATATAATATTCTAGTGATCCCCATCACTTGCTTGCAAGCTATATCAATGTGATATCACCGAGAGGGCCCAGAGTATATCTCTCCGTTATTTGGATGGACAAATCCAGCTCTTGATCCATGAGCCTCTACATAAAAATATCGTAGTATCTGAACCCACCTTTATAGTCACCCTGCTATGGTGTGACATTTGATGTTATCAAGCTACTCTTCCTTTATTAGTGATTGACATTATCTCATGATCTAAGGACTAAAGTTACTTGTATGATGTTATATTAATTTAAAAATAATAAATTTGATCGTACTACTATACATCTGATGAATGTTCATCACATTATTTCACCAATATTGTGACCTCGTTATTAATAACATTCAATGTCCATGATCAGGAAACCTAGATCATCTTGTTAATCAACGAGCTAGTATATGTGAGAGGCATAACTATGAACTCTTATTTGTTTATTAAACACACATGTATCAACGTTTCAAATAGATACAATTACAGCATGAGAAATAAACATTTATCATAAACAAGAAATAAGATAATAAACATTTTATTATTGCCTCTCGGGCATATTCCCTTCAAGTACTAGTCTACAACAACTTTTTCTATTATTACTTGGCCGCTTGGAACAAAATTCAAAATCGTAATCGAGCGACAAATTCCCCATCAACTTAGATGCATTTCGCGCCCTAGCGTTTTAAACATTTTGAGGCAAAATATCCCACCATTGGAGTATTTTTTTCTAGTAAAGTATTAGATGCATACTAGCCAAATTCAAAATCTCAATCGAGCGTCAAAACCACCGCCGATCTTGAAGCAATTCCTTCCCCTTCGTTTTAAAAACTTTGAGCCAAAATCTCCCACCAGGTAGTTCCATTTTTCTGTTATTATTCGAATAGAAGATGGGCGCTAGCCAAATTCAAAATCTCAATCAAGTGGAAATATCATACACCGACCTTAAAACATTGCACACTCCTCTATTTCAAAAACTTTTGACTTTAAAATTCCCATTCCACCCTTTGTTTAGACGAAAAATGGGAATGCTAAAGTCGATAGCTTGGGGGCACGATCGTAATTATTTTTCTATTCACCTCTATGGTCGCTATTCGCGTAGTTTTTTCCGTTGGCCCTCCCAAAAATCCCAAGCTCATTTGTCCCCTCCACGGCCACCACGCGCACTGGCCGCCGGCAATTCCATGTCGGCATGAGCCGCTTGAACTGCGATCTCGTTCACCTCCA
The DNA here is from genome assembly GCA_916181665.1 of Avena sativa. Taxonomy (NCBI): domain Eukaryota; kingdom Viridiplantae; phylum Streptophyta; class Magnoliopsida; order Poales; family Poaceae; genus Avena; species Avena sativa. Next base: position 206,603,945 of record OV702296.1, read on the forward strand.
TGGAGCTGCTTCATCATCATCAACCCCATTGGATCTAGTTCACCAGGTTTCTTTGCCAGTGCATCAGAGCTGTGGTCTCATTCACCATGCCAATGGCGTCATCAAATGCCCAAGCTCTGCTTCCCCGTCGTCAAATGCTACCCAACCATACCTGAACCGCCTCAATGGTATCCACTAGACAAGATCTACATCAAGGAGTTCCATGTCCACAGCTCCTGACCAGCTGCACGGACGTCACCGTTCACTACATAGGATCTTCCTCAGCGACGCTCTTGTCCACCGCGCTCAAGCCGGCATTGACCACCCAAGATCTTCTTTCCCGACTTCCCAAGATCCGCTTTCCCGCAACCGCAGCACCCTCGGTGACCTGGACGTCACCCGCACGGTATCGACGATGCTTAGACGTCTCTCTGACCAAGGTAACCAAATCTCCAAACCCTTTCTGTTTTGTTAGAAGTATAGTAGGTTCAAACCTGTCGCAGTGAACTGCATTTTTATAATAGTGCTAGTACGTACAATTCACTAGGCATGCATGTTCTTTTTGCTACAAATAAGGTCAATGGACATATTGGTTTGTATCCGCTACTCTAAAAAATTTAAGTCATGCACATGTTTGTTATTTTTTTCATGCACATGTTCTTAGCTACTTCCTACAACAGTAATTGTCTGCTATTGTGTAGTTCTTGCAAAATGTAAAGTCAGTGGAAAATATTAGTGTGAATTCTCTGCTCCATAGTTACTGAATCGTTCTGGGCTAAGATCATGTTCTATGAAATGAATGTATCTAGACGTCTTTTAGTATATAGGTTCACTTCGAACCTCTACGAACCTATACTTTAAAAAATATATAGATACATTCGATTCAATAATCTAAAACATCTTATATTTTTGAACGGAGGAGTAAGTTGGAAATCATCTTGCGACAAATCATAGCTCTATGGAAGCTTCCATCTCTCCACTTATATTCTTCAGCTAGCAATGGAATCAACATATACGCGAGGAGCGGTGAAACACTCTAGAGCCATCCAAGTCTTCTAAACTTTGAATGTCATAGAGAGGATTAATCTTGAGAATGGCTAGACTTCATGTAGAAGGTTATTATAAAACTAAAACTCAAGAACATCTTGGAGGCAATATCGAGTAACATTTTAGCGATGACATATATATGAAGATAGGAATGTGTTGGATGCATGTCGACCCTTCATGATTTATGGCCTATAATTAATTTTCTTGAGAGTTGAAAGTCGATCAAGCAATGTTGTTAGGTAATCACAAGCTCTCCGTAAATCTTTTAGCGGAAACTTGGATCTATCACAAGCACGTCTACTTTTATTTTATTCAGAATTTTGTTAATTACATTAATTAACAAACATTCACATAAAACTCCTTGCAACATTTCAATATCAAATGAAGAACCAATTTCAGCAATTTCACCTAACACAATTCTGGTTTTCATTTAAATAATTCCAGTGCTTCCGTATTCTCTCTGTGGCATCTCATTTGCTACAAATGGTATTGGTATCCCTTAAGTGTGTCACCCTACGATTCATGAATAATGCAGACATGATCGAGACATCTCTCCGATCAATAATCAGCAGTAGGACCTAGAGATCCGTACTGACTCCCACATATTCAACGATGACTTCTTGTGATCATGTAAGCCTTTAAAATTTTAACTAAATCCCTTTGTCTCGCGATATTTTACATGTCCTATATTCGATCATTGGTATCCCTATACCTAGTTTGATCTCGTTACCGATATGTACTCTTTTCTCGTTCCCATGATATAACATTCTAGTGATCCCCATCACTTGCTTGCAAGCTATATCAATGTGATATCACCGACAGGGCCCAGAGTATATCTCTCCGTCATTTGTATGGAAAAATCCAATTCTTCATCAATGAGCCTCTACATAACAATATCGGAGTATCTGAACCCACCTTTATAGCCACGTTGTAACGGTGTGACGTTTGATGTTATCAAGCTTGTTAGTGATTGACATGATCTCATGGTCTAACGACTAAAGTTACTTGTATGATGTTATAGTAATTTAAACATAATGACTTTGATCGTATTACTATACTTCTGATGAATGTTCATCTGTAGTGACATCGGATGACAAAGATCCCAAGTCCCTGTGATTAACATGCTAGTAACTGGATCAAAAGCTATCACTCACAGTCGATGAAATATCATGTAAAATACAAGTCTTTATTACATCGAATAATCCAGAGTTTACATTATTATAACAGAAGCAATATAAATACAACTTGGAGTCCCATCAATGCCATAGGAAAAATAGAAGATGTATTCCAAAAACTGTTAGAACATTACATACATAACAACATACAAAAATAGTTTTATAATCTAATAGAAGTCTAACATCAGCATCCTACCAGGTAACAACATAGCATTGACGTCTAAAATCAACATTTCACGTGCTAGAAAAAATAGCGCTCTATGTTTTGCAAATGCTATGACGTTTTAGCAATATAGCACGTTGTTTCGTAAATAACGCCATAGCGAGCAAAATTGCTAAAATTTAGTGTGACCCCTCCAGATATGCTATAGCGCGCTATTAGCGCCATAATAGCGTGTACCCTTGTTTGAATCAGAGGTACCATTTTTCTATTCCTAAATAGAGGGAGTACCATTTTTTCTATTCCTAATATTATTTGCATGCTAGTCAAATTCAAAATATCAGTCGAGCAGTGTAACATCCCAAAAATACTAAGCTTGGATCATCAAATTCTAATCATCAAAATTAGGGATAACAAAAACTTTTCTAAATGAAATCATGAATGCATGCATATGTGTATGCATGGATTTTGAAATCCTTTAAAACCACCTTGTTTGTTTGTTCCATTGCTTGTAAAATGTTTCTTAGGTGAAATAAACATCATCTAAAACATTTCCCACACATTTCCTAAAGACAAGTAAATCAAAACACATATATGAAATGAATGGTCATTTTGGCCAATTTAACTCCCATGCCTACTTTGGCTGTCTCAAACTATCAGAACCTAACAGAAACTTTTCTGGACCTTTGCACTCCTTGAATGTACTCATAACAAGGTATCAAGGCCCACTTTGTGATCATCCAGAAACTTTCAAATGCATAGTTTAAATAACAATTAAAAATTGAATCTTTATCATATGGGAAGATCCCACTTTTTCAAAAACTACTCAAACAAGCTCAACTTTTAAAACCCAAGCATCTGCAGACTCACCAGCACCAATCTAGCAAACCCACCAAAAATCATTTCAAAATTCAAAACTTAATTTCATGCGGCCATTTCATCAAACAGGTTGCAGACACTCAAACAAACATCAAACACTATTGTGAGCAGTGATTCTTGCCTAACTGGTTCCCCATTTAGCTCACACACAACTCAGTATATCATCTAGAAAGATTAGCCAGGCACTAGCACCACTGTGAGCTTGCCATTGTCATTAATGGTGAATAGCCGAGCACCCTCTTGCCACCCCATAGTCGACAGCAAGCTAGGAGCAGCAGCAAGCTTAGCCAGCATGTCTGGGAGGCAGCCCACCGTCCACCGCCACTCACTGTCCCAGCCACGAGCGTTGCCAAGCCCTGGACCACACGCACAAGCCGTGCCCAGACCATGCCGAGCATGCGCCAGAGCGCCACCCTCGACCATCACCCACAGACCGCGTGCCGCCCTCGCCGCGTGCATACACAATCCCCACCGACCCAGGAGACCGCCAGACATCCCCGTTTGCCGCCCCGTGCCGCACAGCCACCGCCCGTCGTCGAAGACGCCGCCTCTGCCGCGCAGAGCACCGCCCGTTCCAGACCAAACCACACCGCCCCATGCCTCGAGACCATGTCGTTGAGCATCACCAGGTGACACCACACCGTCCCCTACCCTTGCCCATGCCTTTAGCCGCCTGTAACCTCGCCCCCGACGAGCTCACCGTGCGCCCTGACGGTCCCCTCGCTCGACTATAAATAGAGGCCACCCCCGCACGATTTCTTCACACCATCTTACTCCCCTCTCCTCACTGATCGTGCCACACCATTCTCAGAGCAAGGAGAGCACCACCTCGTCGGAATTTCACTGGAGCCTGCTGCTGCCGGAGAAGAAGGGAGCCAGCGATTGGAGCCGCCCCAGGAGCTGCCGCGACAACCCCTGAGTTCGCCGTCGTCGACTTTGTTGTTCGCCCGCTTCGCCGACCCTCGCCAGCACCCTGGTGAGCCCCCAGCGACCCTCACTAGCCGCGGTAGGTTTCGTTCTCGCCGGAGTTGTCTCGTGTCGATGATGACTCCCAGCCGTTAGATTAGAACTAGATCGAACGATCCACGTTGCCCCATACCGCTTCGTCCAGCCCCGTGTCACTGACGAGTGGGGACACCCACTTAAGCAGCCCGCGGGAGCACTGCGCTTAGCAGGCCAGCCCAGTAACTTATCCCGCGCAGCCCAGTTATTCAAATTAAACCTTTTTCTATTTCAATTCAAACACACTTGTGTACCCCACTTCAAAAATCAACCCAGATCGATTCAGTGCACCAAATTGAATGAAACCAATTTTGTTGGAAAGGTCTAAGAATGCTGAATCCAAGACCGTTGGATTCAAGTCATTTGGATCTATAGATCACCCATGGTAAAAATAACAAGGTAGAAGCTTTTCTGCATTCAAACATTTTTCAAATTTAAACCATAACAGCTTTTGAGTTGATTCCAACTCCCAAAAATCACATTTAACCATACCTTTCAGAATATATAAAAATATATAGGTTTACTTGCAGAAATAATGTTCAAGTAATAAAATAATGCTACATAAGCATTTCTAGCCACTTTAATTAATTAAAATAAAAGGGTAAAACCTTATTAAATTGTGACACCACTTTAAATCACATTCCCATGGACTACAATATGTGGTGATGACATGTGTCAACATGATCCCATGTTGGGTTTGGAGAATATAAAATCTTAAGTAGTTTTTCAATGAGTAGAAATTACTTTTCTAAAAATAAAAAGATTTAAACCAAGCCTTAACCTTGTAATGTTAGGGATGATGCTAGATCCTCCATAGGACCCTTGTGTGTGATGATTGCAAGTAGTTAAGTATTGTTTGGTGATTGTGTACCTCGTATTTACTCATAGACGCTAGTACCGACCAAGGATACAAGGAGGAAGGAGGATACTACGAAGAAGAAGCCGAGGAGAACTTCAACCACTGCTCTACACAAGGCAAGCTAAAACTTGCAAGACACTCTACTTTAGCAAGCTTATACTGATATTGATGCAAGATGATACTATACCTATGCAAGCCTTACTAATCAAGTTGACCTATGCAAGCTAACCCTTGCAAGATACCCTACTGATGCAACAAACCCATCCTAGTTTTATGACTACTATATGCCTTAAGCATATGTGATCATACCCACTTGATAAACCAATCCTAGTTTTATGTGTAAGCCCCTCACTCTTTTTATTTATCAAAGCTTACTTAGAGTTTACTTAAGTGACTGGCAGATATTGGAAAGATGCTGAAGGTTGCATAAAGAGGATAAAATTAGGCCTAAGTTAGAAACCTTAACATCAGCCTGAGACATGAGGTTGTACTTAGTTGAAACTCCACTAGTTACCACCCCATTAGTATTACCCCCACCTGTAGATGCTAGTGCTAAGCATAAAACTTGATCAACTTTTAGATGGGAATACTTGGTGGAAAAATGGTTATGAAAACCTTGGAATGATGGATCATTCTATTGAAATGTTTTGGACATGTGTTTCCAAACACTTGAGAATTTTGGTGATAAAAATGTTGAGGCATGAGCCTTAGCCCTTTATAAAACTGATGGTTGTCTGGATGCGATACCATTCCAATTTTATCGTACAACCACAATACCCGAATATTGGGTAGGGCTTGACTGGAAACTTATGTACCTTAGTATTAGTTCCCTCATGGCCAAGGTCTGAACTGAGGCTACCTTGTGAAGATTGTCCACCTGTGCAGTACCCAAGATGACAGTTGGTCATGGTTGGGAGGCCAAACTCACAGGAGAGGTGCTTATACTAGGGCGTGTAATCGAAAGGTTAGGATTGATTATCCGCATACTGAGTATGGTGAATTCAGGATTTGTTCCTGACGGATGTATCGAATGTTGTGGTGAAAGTGTACTATCTCTGCAGAGTGTCAAACTATTCGAATAGCCGCGTCCGCGGTTATGGACAGTTGGAGTGGCCATACTGTTCCCCCGTCAGACTTTTCAAAATGACCTGTGAGATGAATTGAGACTTTGACTTGACCACAACAGAGTTGTGATATGAAATACAAGTTCCCACTTAGGAATTATAAAATTGTGAATAGCTTTAGAACTTAGTAGAGATAAATCTGGCTTTTGCAAAACAACCCTAGAGCCTAGTGTCCTATTATCCAAAAACCCGCTTTACCTATTAGTATTAGTTTGCGAGTACTTAAAGAGTACTCATGGCTTTGTCCCTGGCTATTCCCATGGCTAGACTATAAAGAGAAGTACTTGGAAGATGGACCCCAGGAAGGTTACGACAACTAGGATCATCTCCCATTGTCAGCATTGCCTGTGACCCCGACGATGGAGCTTCGCCTACGCTACCGTTATTATTACGTATTCCGCTGCTTGATGTTGTACTAAGAACTGGATCATGAGATCCCTATTTGCGTAAGAACTTATGTACGATTGTAATGGATGATGTACTATGGTATCCAATTCTGTTATGTCTCGCAAAAATGGTAATCCTGGGATTGCGATGTATGGCATAACAGGCATCTAGGATTGAAAAATCCGGGTGTTGACAAGTTGGTATCAGTGCCATCCTGACCATAGGAGACCCTAGTTAGACTGGACGTTTGAATCAAAAACTTAGTTTCAAAACCAAAGAAAACAAATATTTACAAAAACTTATTCTCATTCTTATCTCTTTGATTCTTTCATAAAAATTCATGTTCCTCAAAAACTCTTGCAAAATACATAAAATTTTGACACACTTGATCACCCTGCTAATCTACTCATCCTCTATTTTTATAGATGGAAGTGAAGTATAGCAAGTTTTACCAACTTGGGAATGGGGGAGACCTTATCTTTGAGAGGGATCTGGATCAGCTTTTAGAACTTCTGGAGCGTCCGCACCCCGAGTTCTTTGGAGCTAAGCTCAATGATCAGGGAGGAGAAGATCTACAGTGGCTAATTGTTGCAAGTCTCCGAGGAAAGATTGAACCTCCCACTGCAGAGGGAATTCAGTTTACCTTGAGGGAAAACAACTAGCTCGATGGACTTGCCAGAGCAATGCAGGAAGCTCTTTCCTGTCTGTGTGGGCAGAGCATCAATCAGATCAAGGGTACTCGCTTTGAGTTTTGCCCAAGGCGTGATGCAAATGGACAACCACTGGAAGCCCCATACCACCCCGAGCTGAAGACTCAATTGGACCACATTAGCTTCATGATGTATGATCGTCAGCAGGAGTTGGACAACTGTCGTGACTATTGCAACCACAAGTCTGCCATCATCAAGACGAAGGATCAGACCATCTCCATGCTAGCAAAGGATCACAAGTCTCGCTGCCGTCAGCTTGACAAAAAGGAGTGCATTATTGCCCGTCTTCGCCACCGCATCTCATCTCTGGAGGAGACCATCCACGAGAGAGACATGTAGTTGGAGGAAATGGAGAATGCCGGAGAGGATCTTCGTGGAGACCCTTACTCCTATCTCAGCGATGACGCTGAATTTCTAGAGGATCAGGCCATGGACTTCTTCACCGATGAGGATGATTTCGCCTTCATCGATGATGATGAAGATGATGAAGCCACAGACTCCGAGGAGTAGTAGCACTGAGCACTAGCATAGTGAGTAGTAGTCGGTCCCACTGTATCATAGTTTCTAGAATGGTTCTTAAATCTATCTTTTTTTCTTTGTTGTGGTGTGTGTTGTACTGTGTGCTATGAGTGAATGAATGAAAAATCAAGTTGCCAGAAAAATCTGAGTCAAACATTTAAAACTTTTCAAAGACCCAAGACCTTAGAAATTTCCCTCTTTTCTCATGATCTATATCAATCTTCAGATGCCACGTGGAGGAAGTGGTTCAGCCCCGGACCCGATGTTGCAGATCCTGCAAATGTTGACTTCTGACCGCGAAGCTGAAAGAGCAGAACGTCAAGCCAACCTAGCCACTCTGCAACAGATAGCCCAGCTAGCCCACAACAACCAAGGCCGCAGAAATCAGGACAACCATGGATCTAAGCTCAAGAATTTCCAGAATACTAATCCACCAGTTTTCACCAAGTCAGAAGAACCCCTAGATGCCGATGATTGGCTGCAAACCATGGAAAACAACCTAGAAGTCGCCGGAGTGGAAGCCAACGAGAAAGTCATGTTCGCCACCCATTATCTAGCCAGAGATGCCAGGGCATGGTGGAATAGTGTTCGTGCAATGACCGGAGGCCAGATGATGACCTGGGAGGAATTCAAGGTCAAGTTTAGCAGAACCCATGTGCCACCAGGTTTGATCAAGAGAATGAGAGACGAGTTCAGAGAGCTGAAGCAAGGAAGGATGACTATAGTGGAATAGCGTGACAAATTTTTGTCATTAGCTAGGTATGCCCCGGACGAGATAGACACCGAAGCCAAGAAGAAAGAAAGATTCCTGAATGGTCTGCATGACGAGATGCAGACGGTGTTAGTCAATATTCCCTTGGCTGATATTGAAGCCCTTGTCGACTCTGCTATCCAGATGGAAGGAAAGATCAACCAATCCAATGAGAACCGCAAGCGTCGCATGATGCATCAACCAGGAACCCATCAGACCCCAAAGTATCGCCCCAACCCATCTCCAGGATTTGCCCCAAGAACCAACAGACCCCCTATGACCCGTCCGACCTACCCCAACCGTGGAAACCCTAGACCCAGAGGAAATCACAACAACCCCGGCAACTCTAGCAATTTCACCCGTGCCCCACCCAAGTTCAACAACAACAATGCTACCGCCAACACCAACACTGCCCCGAGGACTAGAAGCAATGTCGTGCCTGTCGCAGCCAAGGACAAGTCACAAGTGACCTGTTATGACTGTACGAATAAAGGCCACTATTCCAACGAGTGCCCCAACAAGAAGAACGTTACAACCCCTAATGCCAATACCCCAGCTCAGCAGCAGCGTCGTGTCCAGCCAGGGAGAAGATTTGCCCCAGGGAATTCACTCAACCGCAATGGCCGTCTTTTTCTCATGCATGCTGAAGAAGCTCAGGAAGCGCTAGACGTCGTGCTGGGTATGTTTTCTGTTAATTCAGTACTTGCAAGAGTGTTGTTTGACTCTGGTGCCTTGCATTCATTTGTCACCGAAGAATTTGCCCGCACTAGTAAAATTCAACCAACCAAACTGAAGCATGTTATGATTGTGCAAATTCCCGGATCAACCACCAAGGCTAGGCAAATTTGCAAAGCCATCCCTATCAGAATCCATGGCATAGATTTTTATGCTAATCTAATAGTACACGGAACTAAAGGTTTGGAAGTAGTACTAGGAATGGATTGGATGTCCAAACATAAGGGATTGATTGACTATGCTAAGAAAGCCATCACCATGACCAGTACCGCCGGAATAATAGTCGAGCATATCTCTGAAACCTTACCTCGCCAATTCAAGTGTAACAAGAGTCTAGCCCAACCTACCATTGACCAAGTCCGGATAGTCTGTGAATACCCCGATGTATTTCCCGATGTTTTGCCCGGTATGCCCCCAGATCGGGATATCGAGTTTATCATCGAACTAATCCCCAGAACAGGACCCATAGCCCAGAGACCCTATAGTATGAACCCGTCGGAACTAGCAGAACTAAAGAAGCAACTGGATTCCATGCTAGAAATTGGATTGATTCAACCAAGTGCGTCACCATGGAGATCACCTGTCTTATTTGTGGACAAGAAAGATGGAGGTAACCGTTTGTGTACGGATTATCGGAAGTTGAATGATGTCACCATCAAGAACAAGTACCCCTTGCCCAAGATAGAAGATTTGTTTGATCAGTTGACTGGTGCCCAGGTGTTTTCTAACATTGATCTTAGAACTGGCTATCATCAACTCAAAATTCGTGCAGAGGATATTCCAAAGACTGCCTTTACCACCCGATATGGATTGTACGAGTATACAGTCATGTCTTTTGGATTAACCAATGCCCCCGCTTATTTCATGAACCTCATGAATAAGATTTTTATGGACTTCCTGGATAAGTTTGTCGTTGTTTTCATTGATGACATTCTGATTTATTCCAAATCAGAAGAAGAACATGAGCTACACCTAAGGACCATTCTTGGAACCCTTAGAGAGCATCAGCTGTATGCAAAGTTTAGCAAATGTGAATTCTGGTTACAGGAGGTAGGATTCGTCGGACACATTGTATCAACCGGAGGAATTGCCGTTGACCCTGCCAAAGTGAAAGATGTAGAAGATTGGCAAGCCCCAACCACTCAAACCCAAGTTCGTGCTTTTCTCGGATTTGCGGGATATTACCGCAAATTCGTAGTAGGATTCTCGAGTATCGCCCGACCCATGACCCAATTGTTGAAGAAGGACAAGAAGTTTGAATGGACAGAAAAGTGTGAAGCGAGTTTTCGAGAACTCAAGAGGAGATTGATATCAGCCCCAATCTTAATCATGCCGGATATCACGAAGCCCTTCGATGTGTATTGTGACGCATCCAGGATTGGTCTCGGATGTGTGCTGATGCAAGAAGGCAAAGTTATATCTTATCTATCTCGACAATTGAAGCAACATGAGCAAAACTATCCAACCCATGACCTCGAACTCGCAGCAGTAGTCCTAGCCCTAAAAGCATGGAGACATTACCTAATGGGAAACCGTTGTGAGATTTATTTGGATCACAAGAGGCTAAAGTATATATTCACTCAGAAGGAGTTGAATATGAGGCAGAGAAGATGGATTGATCTAATCAAAGATTATGACCTGGACATTCACTATCACCCTGGTAAAGCCAATGTGGTAGTCGATGCCCTTAGCAGATTGCCGTGCCGCTTGAACTCCATGATTTTGAAGGAGCAACCAAGTTTGCACAAGGATATGGAAGATTTTCGAATGGAATTAGTAAGTGAAGGATTTTTGGCTAGCAGAGAACTTCAGCCCACTTTGATCAGTCAGATTAAAGAGGCGCAGAAGGGAAATGCCAGTATCGACGGAATCAAGCGTCGTATCGGTACGGGCAAAGTACTCGGATTCACCGAGGACGAAGAAGGAGTTATGTGGTACAAAGGACGCCTTTGTGTACCAACAGATTCGGAGTTGAAAGAAGTTATCTTGAAGGAGGCTCATGATACTCTTTATTCTATCAATCCAGGAGGAACTAAGATGTATCAAGATTTGAAAGAGCAATTTTGGTGGCATAAGATGAAGAGAGAAATCGGAAGCTATATCGCCAAGTGTGATATATGTCAGCGAGTCAAGGCAGGACATCAAAGACCCGCTGGATTGTTGCAACATTTGCAAATTCCGGAATGGAAATGGGATTCTATAGGAATGGACTTTATCACTTGACTACCTACTTCTAGTAGGGGAAATGACTCTATTTGGGTCATAGTGGACAGATTGTCCAAAGTCGCCCATTTCTTGCCCGTCAAAACTACCTATCAGAGTTCGAAGCTAGCAGAGTTGTACATCGCTAGAATCGTCAGTTTGCACGGAGTCCCCAAGAACATAGTATCGGATCGAGGAACTCAGTTTACCTCGAGATTCTGGAAGAAAGTCCAAGAAGGTTTAGGAACCCGCCTAGATTTCAGTACCGCATATCACCCTTAGACCGATGGAAAACGAAGCGAGTAAATCAAATACTCGAAGATATGCTTAGAGCATGTGTGCTAGAATATGGATCCAAGTGGGAAGACTGTCTGCCGTTTGCAGAATTTTCCTACAACAATAGTTATCAAGCCAGTTTGCTAATGGCCCCATTTGAATTCATGTACGGAAGAAAGTGTCGCACCCCTTTGAACTGGTCGGAAGTAGGAGAGAGTCAGATTTTCGGACCCGACATCCTCCGAGAAGCAGAAGAGAAGGTTCACAAGATTCGTGAGCACCTCAAGACCGCCCAATCCCGACAGAAGAGTTACGCCGACAAGAGACGTAGAGACCTCGCCTTCAACATAGGAGATTTTGTGTATCTGAAAGTGTCGCCATTGAAGGGAATGTAGCGTTTCCAACTCAAAGGAAAGTTAGCCCCCAGATATATCAGACCTTTCAAAATTCTGAACCGTCGAGGAGAAGTATCATATCAATTGGAACTACCTGAAGAGATGTCAGCTGTGCACAATGTGTTCCATATCTCGTTACTTCACAAATGTCTCGAAGTCCCCGAGAAGACCGAAGTGTTCAAGAATATCGATCACCGGACCATAGAGATCAACAATGACCTGACCTATCCTGAAGTACCCATCCGCATTTTGGAAGAAGCTTTTCGAACTACCCGAACCCGAAGCATCAAGTTTCTCAAGATTCAGTGGAGCAACCACACAGAAGAGGAAGCTACCTGGGAGCGCGAAGATCACATCCGGACGGAGTTTCCCGATCTCTTCAAATCCTAGGTAATCTTTTCGTCCTTTTTCAAATCTCGGGACAAGATTTTGTTTAAGGGGGGAGGTTTGTAACATCCCAAAAATACTAAGCTTGGATCATCAAAATTAGGGTTAACAAATCTTTTCTAAATGAAATCATGAATGCATGCATATGTGTATGCATGGATTTTGAAATCCTTTAAAACCACCTTGTTTGTTTGTTCCATTGCTTGTAAAATGTTTCTTAGGTGAAATAAACATCATCTAAAACATTTCCCACACCTTTCCTAAAGACAAGTAAATCAAAACACATATATGAAATGAATGGTCATTTTGGCCAATTTAACTCCCATGCCTACTTTGGCTGTCTCAAACTTTCAGAACCTAACAGAAATTTTTCTGGATCTTTGCACCCCTTGCATGTACTCATAACAAGGTATCAATGCCCACTTTGTGATCATCCAGAAACTTTCAAATGCATAGTTTAGGTGATAATTCAAAATTGAATCTTTATCATATGGGAAGATCCCGCTTTTTCAAAAACTACTCAAACAAGCTCAACTTTCAAAACCCAAGCATCTGCAGACTCACCAGCACCAATCTAGCAAACCCACCAAAAATCATTTCAAAATTCAAAACTTGATTTCATGCGGCTATTTCATCAAACAGGTTGCAGACACAAATCAAACAAACATCAAACACTATTGTGAGCAGTGATTCTTGCTTAACTGGTTCCCCATTTAGCTCACACACAACTCAGTAGATCATCTAGGAAGATTAGCCAGGCACTAGCACCACTGTGAACTTGCCATTGTCATCAATGGTGAATAGCCGAGCACCCTCTTGCCACCCCATAGTCGACAGCAAGCTAGGAGAAGCAGCAAGCCTAGCCAGCATGTCTGGGAGGTAGCCCACCGTCCACCGCCACTCACTGTCCCAGCCACGAGCGTTGCCAAGCCCTGGACCACGCGCACAAGCCGCGCCCAGACCATGCCGAGCGTGCGCCAGAGCGCCACCCTCGACCATCACCCACAGACCGCGCGCCACCCTCGCCGCGTGCAGACACAATCCCCACCGACCCAGGAGACCGCCAGACATCCCCGTTTGCCGCCCCGTGCCGCACAGCCACCGCCCGCCGTCGAAGGCGCCGCCTCTGCCGCACAGAGCACCGCCTGTTCCAGACCAAACCACACCGCCCCATGCCTCGAGACCATGTCGTTGAGCATCGCTAGGAGACACCGCACCGTCCCCTACCCTTGCACATGCCTTTAGTCGCCTGTAACCTCGCCCCCGACGAGCTCACCGTGCGCCCCGACGGTCCCCTCGCTCGACTATAAATAGAGGCCACCCCCGCACGATTTCTTCACACCATCTCACTCCCCTCTCCTCACTGATCATGCCACACCATTCTCAGAGCAAGGCGAGCACCACCTCGCCAGAATTTCACTGGAGCCTGCCGCTGCCGGAGAAGAAGGGAGCCAGCGATTGGAGCCGCCCCAGGAGCTGCCGCAACCACCCCTGAGTTCGTCGTCGTCGACTTCGTCATTCGCCCGCCTCGCCGAACCTCGCCAGCACCCCGGTGAGGCCCCAGCGACCCTCACTGGCCACGCTAGGTTTCGTTCTCGCCGGAGTTGTCTCGCGTCGACGATGACTCCCAGCCGTTAGATTAGAACTAGATCGAACGATCCACGTCGCCCCATACCGCTTCGCCCAGCCCCGTGTCACTTACAAGTGGGGACACCCACTTAAACAGCCCGCGGGAGCACTGCGCTTAGCAGGCCGGCCCAGTAACTTTCCCGCGTAGCCCAGTTATTCAAATTAAACCTTTTTCTATTTCAATTCAAACACACTTGTGTACCCAACTTCAAAAATCAACCTAGATCGATTCAGTGCACCAAATTGAATGAAACCAATTTTGTTGGAAAGGTCTGTGAATGCTGAATCCAATCCCGTCTGATTCAAGTCATTTGGATCTATAGATCACCCATGGTAAAAATAACAAGGCAGAAGCTTTTCTCCATTCAAACATTTTTCAAATTTAAACCATAATAGCTTTTGAGTTGATTCCAACTCTCAAAAATCACATTTAACCATACCTTTCAGAATATATAAAAATATATAGGTTTACTTGAAGAAATAATGTTCAAGTAATAAAAGAATGCTACATAAGCATTTCTAGCCACTTTAATTAATTAAAATAAAAGGGTAAAACCTTATTAAATTGTGACACCACTTTAAATAACATTCCCATGGACTACAATATGTGGTGATGACATGTGTCAACATGATCCCATGTTGGGTTTGGAGAATATAAAATCTTAAGTAGTTTTTCAATGAGTAGAAATTACTTTTCTAAAAATAAAAAGATTTAAACCAAGCCTTAACCTTGTAATGTTAGGGATGATGCTAGATCCTCCATAGGACCCTTGTGTGTGATGATTGCAAGTAGTTAAGTATTGTTTGGTGATTGTGTACCTCGTATTTACTCATAGACACTAGTACCGACCAAGGGTATGAGGAGGAAGGAGGATACTACGAAGAAGAAGCCGAGGAGAACTTCAACCACTGCTCTGCACAAGGCAAGCTAAAACTTGCAAGACACTCTACTTTAGCAAGCTTATACTGATATTGATGCAAGCTGATACTATACCTATGCAAGCCTTACTAATCAAGTTGACCTATGCAAGCTAACCCTTGCAAGATACCCTACTGATGCAACAAACCCATACTTGTTCTATGACTACTATATGCCTTAAGCATATGTGATCATACCCACTTGATAAACCAATCCTAGTTTTATGTGCAAGCCCCTCACTCTTTTTCTTTATCAAAGCTTAATTAGAGTTTACTTAAGTGACTGGTAGATATTGGAAAGATGCTGAAGGTTGCATAAAAAGCATAAAATTTGGCCTAAGTTAGAAACTTAACATCAGCCTGAGACATGAGGTTGTACTTAGTTGAAACTCCACTAGTTACCACCCCTCATTAGTATTACCCCCACCTGTAGATGCTAGTGCTAAGCATAAAACTTGATCAACTTTTAGATGGGAATACTTGGTGGAAAAATGGTTATGAAAACCTTGGAATGATGGATCATTCTATTGAAATGTTTTGGACATGTGTTTCCAAACACTTGAGAATTTTGGTGATAAAAATGTTGAGGCATGAGCCTTAGCCCTTTATAAAACTGATGGTTGTCTGGATGCGATACCATTCCAATTTTAACGTACAACCACAATACCCAAAGGCTTCACTGGAAACTTATGTACCTTAGTATTAGTTCCGTCACGGCCAAGGTCTGAGCTGAGGCTACCTTGTGAAGATTGTCCACCTGTGCAGTACCCAAGATGACAGTTGGTCATGGTTGGGAGGCCAAACTCACAGGAGATGTGCTTATACTAGGGCGTGTAATCGAAAGGTTAGGATTGATTATCCGCATACTGAGTATGGTGAATTCAGGATTTGTTCCTGACGGATGTATCGAATGTTGTGGTGAAAGTGTACTATCTCTGCAGAGTGTCAAACTATTCGAATAGCCGCGTCCGCGGTTATGGACAGTTGGAGTGGCCATACTGTTCCCCCGTCAGACTTTTCAAAATGACCTGTGAGATGAATTGAGACTTTAACTTGACCACAACAGAGTTGTGATATGAAATACAAGTTCCCACTTAGGAATTATAAAATTGTGAATAGCTTTAGAACTTAGTAGAGATAAATCTGGC
The DNA here is from genome assembly GCA_916181665.1 of Avena sativa. Lineage (NCBI taxonomy): Eukaryota > Viridiplantae > Streptophyta > Magnoliopsida > Poales > Poaceae > Avena > Avena sativa. The sequence goes on from OV702296.1 coordinate 206,620,227, forward strand.
TTTTGCAAAACAACCCTAGAGCCTAGTGTCCTATTATCCAAAAACCCGCTTTACCTATTAGTATTAGTTTGCGAGTACTTAAAGAGTACTCATGGCTTTGTCCCTGGCTATTCCCATGGCTAGACTATGAAGAGGAGTACTTGGAAGATGGACCCCAGGAAGGTTACGACAACTAGGATCATCTCCCGTTATTATTACGTATTCCGCTGCTTGATGTTGTACTAAGAACTGGATCATGAGATCCCTATTTGTGTAAGAACTTATGTACGGTTGTAATGGATGATGTACTATGGTATCCAATTCTGTTATGTCTCGCAAAAATGGTAATCCTGGGATTGCGATGTATGGCATAACAGGCATCTAGGATTGAAAAATCCGGGTGTTGACAAGCAGCAAAGTTTACCGCACGTGTACCCATGTTTGGAGGTAGAGTATCCAATGTTGTGCACTTGGGCATAATTAATGTAATGGATGATCAGGTGATGTGATCCTCGGCCTTTAATTAATGACTAGCTAGCGTACTAGTACTGTTGGGTTCGCAACATAGAAAACAAAAAAAATCCTATAATGTGAATAACTGAGCACCAAGATCTATCTATCTAGATACAAGCAACGAGTGGATATACATCCGTAGAGAACTTACCCTCGAATACCGACAAAGCATTACGAGATTGGTTCTCGTGGATGAGGTACTCATTCACTTGCCGATCTCAAGATCGAGATCAAGTGTAGCCGGTTCAGCACCAGCAAGTCCATCACCGCAAAGTAGTGGTGCATCCATGATCGCACACACGTCCGGATACCCCGACAATGTCTATTGAACTTACTCTTTGGCATATTATAATTCCAATAGTATCAATCCATACTACAAATTATACTTATACCATATCATAGTACATTCCCGGCAAAACCAAAAACTAGACGCCTCTATTTTATCGTTTGCATATTTTTACGTGGCTAAGGGCTTTTGGAGATAGAACCATTCTTACCTACGAACATAGAACCACAATGATGATAATAAAATTATTGGTAACTCGTTGTAAATCAGATATTGACTATAGTAGGAGAGACAAACACTTGCAAGCCACTTATGCAAAACTAGTTGCATGTTAAGCATGGAGCAGGTATCATGTGAGAGGACATGTAAAGGTTGTTCAGGACGCTTCATCCCACTATGCACCAATATCCAAAATACACATAAGAAGCAATAACGTGACCATAAGCGCCCACATAACCATATGTGTACTACCCGTGCAAAGCATTTACATATATATCCGTCTTTGATACCACTGTTGGGTTCGTAGCATAGAAAACAAAAAAAATCTATGATGTGAAGAACTGAGAACAAGATCTATCTTTATAGATACAAGCAATGGGTAGATATACATCCATAGACAACTTATCATCAAAGACCGACAAAGCATTATAAGATTAGTTCTCGTGGATGATGTATTCATTCACTTGCTGATCTCAATATCGTGATGAAGTCCAGCCGGTCTAGAACCAACAAGTCCAGCACCGCAAAGAAGTGGTGCATCCGTGCTCGCACACATGTTGGCACAAGCTCCGAGTTCTCGCTCCAGCAAAGTAGAGGAAGCAGCAAATCCTTGCTCCAGAAAAATCCATCAGGAACGCGTATCTCGCTGATCCGAGACCATGGGGAAATTCTAAAGTGGGAGAGGGAACCTTCACGAGGAGTTGTGAGATGAGAGGAGGGAGTCCTTTTATAGGGAGAGGGACGGCATCCACCTCCCATGGCGTGCCAGCCATCGTGGGTTCTCCCACGTCTTCCACATTCATGTGGGTGGAACTCCCACTCACATAAACACGCCTCCACTCACGTAAAAATTCCTCTACTCAAATCCACTAAATTTCCACCAAATTTAATGCAAGCTCTCGATTAATAAAACTATTTTATTTATTTTATCCAGAATTTTTTTAATTACATTAATTAACAAACATTCATAGAAAACCCCTTGCAACATTTCAATATCACATGCAAAACCAGTTTTAGCAATTTCACGCAAAATAATTCCAGTTTCCATTAAAATAATTCCAGTGCTTTCATATTCTTTCTCTAGCATCTCATTCTCTCCAAGTGGTGTCGGTATTCCTTAAGCGTGTCACCATATGGTTCGTGAATAATACAGACATGATCGAAACCCCTCTCCGATCAATAATCAGCAGCGGGACCTAGAGATCCGTACTTATTCCCACATATTCAACGATGACTTGTGATTGCGTGAACCTTTAACATTTTAACTAAATCCCTTTGTCTCGTGATATTTTACATGTCCGAGATTCGATCATTGGCATCCCCATACCTGGTTTGATCTCTTTACCGATGTGTACTCTTTTCTCGTTCCCGTGATATAATATTATAGTGATCCCCATCACTTGCTTGCAAGCTATATCAATGTGATATCACCGAGAGGGCCCAGAGTATATCTCTCCGTTATTTGAATGGAAAAATCCAGCTCTTGATCTATGAGCCTCTACATAAAAATATCATAGTATCTGAACCCACCTTTATAGTCACCCTGCTACAGTATGACGTTTGATGTTATCAAGCTAGCCTTCCTTTGTTAGTGATTGAAATGATCTCATGGTCTAAGGACTAAAGTTACTTGTATGATGTTATATTAATTTAAACATAATAAATTTGGTCGTCTTACTATACATCCGATGAATGTTCATCACATCATTTCACCAATATTGTGACCTCGTTATTAACAACATTCAATGTCCATGATTAGGAAACCTAGATCATCTTGTTAATCAACGAGCTAGTATATCTGAGAGGCATAACTAGGAACTCTTATTTGTTTATTAAACACACATGTATCAACGTTTCCAATTAATATAATTATAGCACGAGAAATAAACATTTATCCTAAAAAGAAATAAGATAATAAACATTTTATTATTGCCTCTCGGGCATATTCCCTTCAAGTACTAGTATACAACAACTTTTTTCTATTATTACTTGGCTGCTTGGAACAAAATTTAAAATCGTAATCGAGCGACAAATTCCCCATCGACTCAGATGCATTTCGTGCCCCTGCGTTTTAAACATTTTGAGGCAAAATATCCCACCATTGGAGTATTTTTTTTCTATTAAAGTATTAGATGCATGCTAGCCAAATTCAAAATCTCAATTGAGCGACAAAACCACCCACCGACCTTGAAGCAACTCCTACCCCTCCGTTTCAAAAACTTTGAGCCAAAATTTCCCACCGGGTAGTTGCATTTTTCTGTTATCATTAGAATAGAAGATGGGCGCTAGTCAGATTCAAAATCTCAATCAAGTGGAAATATCATACAACGACCTTGAAACATTTCATGCTCCTCTATTTCAAAAACTTTTGACTTGAAAATTCCCATTCCACCCTTTGTTTAGACGACAAATGGGAATGCTAAAGTTGATAGCTTGGGGGCGCGATCATAATTATTTTTCTGTTCACCTCTATGGTCGCTATTCGCGTAGTTTTTTCCGCTGGCCCTCACAAAAATCCCAAGCTCCTTTGTCCCCTCCACGGCCACTGCACGCACTGGACGGCGGTAATTCCATGTCGGCATGAGCCGCTTGAACTGCGCTCTCGTTCACCTCCGTGGAGCTGCTTCATCGTCATCCACCCCATTGGATCTAGTTCACCAGGTTTCTTTGCCACTACATCAGAGTTGCGGTCTCGTTCACAATGCCGATAGCATCATCAAACGCCCAAGCTCTGCTTCCCCATCGTCAAATGCTACCCAACCATACATGAACCGCCTCAATGGTATCCACTAAACGAGATCTACTTCAAGGAGTTCTATGTCCACAGCTCCTGACCAGCTGCACGGGCGTCACCGTTCACTACATCGGATCTTCCTTAGTGACGCTCTCGTCCACCGCGCTCAAGCAGGCATTAACCACCCAAGATCTTCTTCCCCGACTGCCCAAGATCCGCTTTCCCGCAACCGCAGCACCCTCGATGACCTGGACGTCACCCGCACGGTATCGAGGATGCTTAGACGTCTCTCCGACCAAGGTAATCAAATCTCCAAACCCTTTTTGTTTTGTTAGCAGTATAGCAGGTTCAAACTGTCGCAGTGAACTGCATTTTTATAATAGTGCTAGTACGTACAAGTCACTAGGCATTCATGTTCTTTGTGCTACAGATAAGGTCAATGGACATATTGGTTTGCATCCGCTACTCTAAATTTTTTAAGTCATGCACATGTTTGTTATTTTTGTCATGGACATGTTCTTAGCTACTTCCTACAACAGTAATTGTCTGCTATTGTGTAGTTCTTACAAAATGTAAAGTCAGTGGAAAATATTAGTGTGAATTCTCTGCTCCATAGTTACTGAATCGTTCTGATCTAAGTTCATGTTCTACGAAATGAATATATCTAGACGTCTTTTAGTATATAGGTTCACTTCGAACCTCTACGAACCTATACTTTAAAACATATTTAGATACATTCGATTCAATAACCTAAAACATCTTATATTTTTGAATGGAGAAGTAAGTTGGAAATCATCTTGCGACAAATCACAGCTCTATGGCAGCTTCCAGCTCTCCACTTATATTCTTCAGCTAGCAATGGAATCAGTAGATGCGGTGAAACACTCTAGATCCATCCAAGTCTTCTAAACTTTGAATGTCATAGAGAGGATCAACCTTGAGAATGGCTACACTTCATATAGAAGGGTATTATAAAACTATAACTCAAGAACATCTTGGAGGCAATATCGAGTAACATTTTAGCGAAGATATCTATATGAGGATAGGCATGTGTTGGATGCATGTCGACCCTTCATTATTTCTGGCCTATAATTAATTTTCTTGAGAGTTGAAAGTCGATCAAGCAATGTTGCCAGGTAATTACAATCTCTCCGTAAATCTTTTAGCGACAACTTGGATCCATCACAATCACATCTACTTTTATTTTATTCAGAATTTTGTTAATTACATTAATTAACAAACATTCACATAAAACCCCTTGCAATATTTCAATATCAAATGCAGAACCAATTTCAGCAATTTCACCTGACACAATTCTGGTTTTTATTTAAATAATTACAGCGCTTCCATATTCTCTCTATGGAATCTCATTTGCTACAAATGGTGTTGGTATCCCTTAAGTGTGTCACCCTACGGTTTATGAATAATGCAGACATGATCGAGACCTCTCTCCGATCAATAATCAGCAGCAGGACCTAGAGATCTGTACTGACTCCCACATATTCAATGATGACTTCTTGTAATCATGTAAGCCTTTAACATTTTAACTAAATCCCTTCGTCTCGTGATTTTTTACATGTCCTATATTTGATCATTGGTATCCCCATACCTAGTTTGATCTCGTTACCGACATGTACTCTTTTATCGTTCCCATGATATAACATTCTAGTGATCCCCATCACTTGCTTGCAAGCTATATCAATGTGATATCACCGAGAGGGTCTAGAGTATATCTCTCCGTCATTTGGATGGAAAAATCCCACTCTTCATCAATGAGCCTCTACATAACAATATCGGAGTAACTGAACCTACCTTTATAGTCATGCTGTTACGGTGTGACGTTTGATGTTATCAAGCTACTCTTCCTTTGTTAGTGATTGACATGATCTCATGGTCTAAGGACTAAAGTTACTTGTATGATGTTATAGTAATTTAAACATAATGACTTTGATCGTATTACTATACTTTTGATGAATGTTCATCTATAGTGACCTCGGATGGTAAAGATCCTAAGTCCCTGTGATTAATATGCTAGTCCCTGGATCAAAAGCTAGCACTCACAGTCAATGAAATATCATGTAAAACACAAGTATTTATTACATCGAATAATCCAGAGTTTACATTATTACAACAGAAGCAATATAAATACAACTTGAAGTCTCATCAATGCCAGAGGCAGGTTGAGTAAAGGCCTGTGATCCTAGCGCACCTTTCAACGATGATCTCCAAAAATTTTCACATGAAACATGCAGCCAACAAGTTGGGTCAATACTTTGAATGTATTGTAAAATTACACCAAGGAAAAAATAAGGCTAACTCTACATGCAAGGCTGAGTAGGCTTTGGGTTCATTTGAATAAAGCCAATTTTCTCGAAGTAAGAAGAAAAGATAAAGAGTTTTATCCTACTTTGTAAACATTTTCTTAAGTATCTGGGGCCGAATGGAACACGAGGATATTACTCACCAAGTGTCCAAACAACCTAACACTTGGATATTACTCACCAAGTCCCAAAATCCCACCCATTGGCAATATTACTCACGCCATGGGGTTTCAAAACTTTTTTTCGAAAAGAGAGAGGAAGATCCTTCATAGGCTCCATCCTTCAGATGTTCAATGTTGTTCTATTTCTGTGAACACGGTTGATCGATCAGATTGTAATACTCTCGAGAGTTTATGCACTTTACCCACAATCCACGATCAAGTCCTTTTACAGACAAGTCCATGGAGAGGCCTTCCCTTAGTAGCCCCTCTACTTTCTGGATCCAACCATGCCAAGAACCTCCAAATGTTGGTACCTAGGTGAGGTTTCTCACTAAGTACTAAGCCAAGACAGATCCCATATGTATTATGGTTGCACTAGAAGCTTCTAAATTCTGAAACATGGCAGACTTCTTTGATTCCTGAGGGGCCGTCCTCCACCAAAATCTCACTCGTTTAACCAACAACCATTTCGCCTAGAGGAAAACTTAGTTTTATTTTGAAGTGGCATTGAGAAGAAAAGATCGCTCAAAAGAGCCTTTATACTTAGAAATTTTCTTGTCTTTCGAACCCCTAAACGGTACTTTATATATATAGCATAGCAAGCAACACTTAGCAAAAACGGGGGGTAACCTATTAGGAGGTAAAAATCTTAAGTATAGAGCTACTAATGGCATACTACTAAAATCATCGCACTTGCAAAATAATAATAAGAAATTCTACTAGAACATCCTACACATGCAGAATTTATAGATCAAAACATGCATAGACAAAACTGGGACAAAAATATGAAGAAGTGGTGTAACTTGCCTTATGTTTGTATTATGAGGGATGATTGAATTTGTTCTGCAGCAATCGCACTCTCCGAAAAATCTATCGTGAGGAAAAAATAATTTCCAAACCATATAATTGCAAACTTACAACAATACAAACATACAACAAAACAATGGTGATCATATGCATGCATGATGATTTACATTGTCCCATTGGTTGTATTTACTATTATGAACACTATTCTAACACATTACGCATATTAAGAAGCATTTAATGCATAAAACAATTTATTAATGAACTATATTTATTTAAATAGAGTTTAACTCACTTTAACTCAAATTCTAGTGTTTTCTTATTATTAAAATGTGAATTAAATACCACTTTATAGGTATCTCAACTTAGGGCCAGTAGCAATTGGAATCACACAAAATGGATCTATAAATCTTTTTGTATGATTTAATTACTATAACAATGCAATTTATACTTTCTGCAAGATCATCTAATATAACCACGCCAAATAATTATTTGTATATTTTTACTGGATAAATATGATCAGAACTAAACAGTACAAATTGGTTTTACTAAATTTGGATTTATAAATCATTTTTCATGAATTAATTTACTATTTATTAGATTTTAAATCATTCAAAATATTTATATCATCATAAAATATATCTAAGACCAGATCTGTATTCCACATGGAATTGTGAATCCAAAAACATATTATTTATAATTTTCCGATCTATAAATAATTTATTATGAATTTAATAATGTAAATGGGAATTGAAACTAATTCAATCACTACAGTAATTATACACTACAAAAATTATATCTAACATCATATTAATGTCGTATATGAAATTACGAATCCATATATACTTTATTTGTATTTTTTGGATCTACAGATGATTAACTATGATTTATTTAGTCTAAAAAGGCTATTAAACAAAACAAATTATTACAGTAAATATGTACAACAAACGTTAGATCTAATATTATATTATTATTCTACACAATTTTATGAATCCAATGTTATATTATTTGCTATTTTTGGATCTATGAATCTTTTTATTTGATTTTTGCAAGTTTATACAATTTTCTGTAATTTTAACATTAGATCTATTTCTTTTTATTGCGTCAGCGCTGACTGGGCGCGGGGACTGACCTGGTCGACGATGTGGCGCTAGTGGGGCATGCTGACGAGGACAACACGTGGCGCGATCTTGTTGGTCGGTACCGGTTCGGGAAAGCTTCTAATCTACACCGTTTTTCTCGGATCTGACGGACGGGAATAGAAGCCTCCTAGCCACACCGGCGATGACGTCACCGGCGGCAGAGCGGTTCCGGGTGGCGACGGTGGAGGCGATTCTAGCGGTCACCGGAGATGGAGGGGTAGACAACGGGGTACGGGGGATCCCGGCAAGGTCGATGGTATTTTCTTCATTGTTGCTCAATTACTGAGGGGCTAACTGCGAGTGGCTGGTGGTGTCGGGAGGTGGCGCAACTCCGGTGGCGTGGTGTGGCTCCAGTGGTGTTCCTGCGAGAGGGGGAAGAGGTCAGAGAGATGCGTAAGGGCACTGGGATGAGGTACAAAGGTAAAATAGAGGACGGGGTGGGCAAACCCTTCACTTATGATTCTCCCCGTAGATCTAATGGCGGCAGTGCAATATCGATTCCGACGAGAAATTTTGACGGCCTGGAGGCGGAATAGATAGGGTAGTTTTAGGGCTTTTAGAGAGGGGCCTACGGGAATTTATCTACGGCTTTTCATGGACGAGGGGGCACGGGTTCATGCAGGAATCTTGAGGATTCCCTCGGTAGTTCAACGAACTCGTGTTCGTTCAGGTCTCTGTCCAGATGTTGGAGATGACAAGCGGGCCCAGACGGCAGTAGCAGAGGGAGGAAAAAAGGGTCGGGTGTTGCTGGACTGGCTATGGGACTCTATAGGCACGTGTGGGCGGTAGGAAAGCTTGGTTCGACGACTGCATAGCGCAGTGCGTGGGTGCGGGAGAGAAGAGGTGGGCCGCCACGGGATGGCCCAGGTTAGTTTAGGTTTAGTTCTTTTTTTATTATTTTTCTATTTTTGTTTAGTATTTCTTTTATAACTTTTGATATTTAACTCAAAAAAGGAGTGAAATTTGTTTCTAAAATCTTGTAAAAATCAGTAGACCATTATAGTATCCTATTTGTAGCCTTTTGTCTAGTTTGATAATAGTGGATATATATAGCCTTGTATGTTCCTTATAGGAATATTTTGGCAAATAAAATTGGGATTTCAATTAGGGTTTTGACACAAGATTTTTGAATGAGGGTTGCATCAGATGCCATGATGCAATGTAACACATTGTTTTTTTTGCATTTATACAAACCTTCCAAACCTAATTGGACAGTCATGATAGACCATTCATGTTTAGTGTGCTTAGAAAGTTTGAACAAATCATAAAAAGTTTTTTTATTCAAAATTTTCAACAAGATCAAACAATTCAATCAACTTATTAATTTTATTTACAGCATTCCAAAATAGAGCATTTTTGGGATGTTACGTCATCACACAATTCCACCAATGTTGTGACCTTGTTATTAACAACATCCAATGTCTATGATCAGAAAACATTAATCATCTTGCTAATCAATGAGCTAGTTTATATGAGAGGCATAACTAGAAACTCTTATTTGTTTATTAAACACACATGTATCAACATTTAAAATTAATACAATTATAGCATGAGAAATAAACATTTATTATAAACAAGGAATAAGATAATAAATATTTTATTATTGCCTACCGGGCATATTTCCTTCAAGTACCAGCCTACAACTACATTTTTCTATTATTACTTGGCCGCTAGCAAAAAAATCAAAATCGTAATAGGGTGACAAATTCCCTACCAAATCAGATGCATTTCACCCCCCTGAGTTTTAAACATTTTGAGGTAAAATCTCCCACCGTTGGAGTATGATTTTTCTAATACTGTATTAGATGCACGCTTGTAAAATTTACAATCTCAATCGAGCGGCAAAACCACCCACCGAACTCGAAGCATTTTCCGTCCCCCGTTTTCAAAAAAATTGAGCCAAAATTTCCCACTTGATAGTTTCATTTTTCTATTATTATTAGAATAGAAGATGGACGCTAGCCAAATTCAAAATCTCAATCGAGCGGCAATATCACACACCGACCTTGAAACATTTCGCGCTACTCCGTTTCAAAAACTTTTGACTTTAAAATTCCCATTCTACCCTTTGTTTAGACGACAGATGGGCATGCTAAAGTCGATACCTTGGAGGCACGATCGTAATTATTTTTCTATTCACCTCTAGGGTCCCTATTCGCGCAGTTTTTCTGTTGGCCCTCCTAAAATCCCAAACTCCTCTGTCCCCTCCATGACCACCGCGCGCACCGGCCAGCGGAAATTCCACGTTGGTCTGAGCCTCTTAAGTTGCGGTCTCGTGTACCGCCGTGGAGCCGCTTCACCGTCACCCACCCAATCGGATCTAGTTCATCGGGTGTCTCTACCACTGCAAATGAGTTGTAGTCTCGTTCACCATGCCGATGGCATCATCGACCGCCTAAGCTCTGCTTCTCCGCCATCAAATGCTACCCAACCGTACCGGAACCGCCTCACCAGTATCCACCAGACGGGATCTAGTTCAACGAGTTTCATGTCCACCGCTCCAGACCAGTTGCACGGGCGTTGCCGTTTACTACACCGGATCTTCCTCAGCGATGCTCTCGTCCACCGCGCTCAAGCCGGTATCGACTGCCCAAGATCTGCTTTCCCACAACCGCAGCACCCTCGGTGACGTGGACGTCACCCGCACGGTATCGACGATGCTTAGACGTCTCCGACCAAGGTAACCAAATCTCCAACCCTTTTTGTTTTGTCAGTAGTATAGCGGGTTCAAACCTGTCACAGTGAACTGCATTTTTGTAATCGTGCTAGTATATACAAGTTACTGGGCATGCATGTTCTTTGTGCTACATACAAGGTCACTGGACACATTGGTTTGCATTCGCTACTCTACAAATTTCAAGTCATGCACATGTTTGTTATTTTTCTCATGCACATGTTCTTAGCTACTTCCTATAACAGTAATTGTCTGCTATTGTATAGTTCTTGCAAAATGTAAAGTTAGTAGAAAATATTAGTGTGAATTCTGTGCTCCGTATTTACTGAATCGTTCAGAGCTAAGTTCCTGTTTTGTGAAATGAATGTATCTAAACGTCTTTTAGTGTATAGGTTCACTTCGAACCTCTACGAACCTATACTTTTAAACATACATAGATACATTTGATTCAAAAATCTAAAAAGTTAAGTTGGAAATCATCTTGCGACAAATCACAGCTCTATGGCAGCTTCCAGCTCTCCACTTATATTCTTCAACCAGCAACGGAATCAACAAAGACGAGGAGCGGTGAAACACTCTAGAGTCATCCAAGTCTTCTAAACTTTGAATGTCATAGAGAGGATCGATCTTGAGAGGGGCGAGAGTTCATGTAGAAGGGTATTATAAAACTGAAACTCAAGAACATCTTGGAGGCAATCTCGAGTAACATTTTAGCGAAGACATCTATAGGAGGATAGGCATGTGGCTGCATGTCGGCCCTTATGATTTCTCGCCTATAATTAATTTTCTTGAGAGTTGAAAGCAGATCGAGCAATGTTGTCAGGTAATTACAAGCTCTACGTAAATCTTTTAGCGGCAACTTGGATCCATCACAAGCACGTCTTCTTTTTTTCCTTAAGGGAAATAAACGAGTATATACATTATGGTGGCGCATTGGATTTAATTTTGGCCTTTCCTCCTCCCAGAGCACCTACACCTACGACAACCAACCGTTTCTAGTTGCACCTGTCTTGTGGCAGTTACTTCGGATTTCTTCGGCCTGGCTTCGTGGCGGCATTCTAGTAGATTGACTGTTCCTTAGCTGCCTTTTCACTCTCTTATGAGGGCCTCTTATTTTATCATATGGTCGATCTGCACATCTTACCATCTGTTTTATGAGTTGTAATACTATGATGATACTACTTTGAACTTTTAATAAAGGGTTGTGTGCATCTCAGGATGCAGAGGCCGGGTTACCCCTTTTCGAAAAAAACGAGTATATACATGGTTAGCCTATTCTAACAACCAGTAAGCTATTGAAAAACCATAGGATTTGGGGAAGTTGATATATGGAAAAGTCTAAAACAAACCCTAAACTTAAAGACGAAAGAAAAATCGAACATCCAACTTACAATCTATGAAATTGGCACACTGAACTTTCCATTCCCAGTCAATTTTAACCTTGGATCTGTTTGGCGCACCGGGAAGCAACAATCCCAGCGGGGTTAAAGAGTGATTTGCTGAGCTGGACATCGGTCCCATCTGCCAGTCTAACATTCCCTTTGTATCCCACTCCCTCGCCCCCGTTGGAAATACATTAACTTGGCCCCAAAGTCTAGACCTCGATTGCAACAATTGCAACAGATAAGAAGGAACAATTCTTCAATCTCGATCATTCAGAATAGTTTTCCATATATATTATTATTTTTTCATAGGTCAACCTATCCCATGCTTCTATTGGAAATAAATGCACTACATAGTAGGTCGAAAATCTTAAGTAATTTAGAGAAAACTCGCTCTACATCTTGAAGACCTTCAAAGTTTGGAAGCATGATAGCTCTCAGTCGTTGTGGAATAATCAAAAATCTGAAATCACTTTCTTTTCAGATACAATGCTGAAGGAAGTTGTTTAGAAGTCGACAATTTTTATGAAGTAACTATACTTTAATTTGTTTACTATAATACCTTAGGAGTCGAGAAAAAAATGGTGCAAATAATCAGGTACGTAGATCATCCGTACCCAAGGGAAGTCATGTATCAATAAGTGATATTTGGAAAAAGAAATCATTTGTTTATATGCGTAATTGTTGCAGAAGTTTTACACATCTAAGATTGAGAACCAAAATGTTTTGAACATGCACCTGGCAAGAGGATTTTTAGAGCATAATAAGTCGCCACCTCAAAGAGTGGGAACCTAAAGACGTAGTAGACACCCCTCGAAGGGCAGGCTCCAAAGCACTATTTTCTATATAGTAGAACTGCCAAGAAATATCACCAAACACGAAAAAATGGAAGCCACCAGAAGTACTATATGAGAATTTCAGGGAGGCATCCATCACTGCCTCATTGGTCCCGGTTACCCAACCGGGACGGGGCAATCGAGACTAAAGCCCCAACTTTTAGTCCCGGTTGCCCCACCAACCAGGACAAATGGGGGCACACGTGGCGGCCGCAGAGGGCGGGGGGGGGGGGGGGCGGTGGAGCAACCGTCCCGGTTCGTAACACGAACCGGGGAAAATAACCTTCTGCCGCGGCAGAGATTTGGCACATTTCTCTACTGCGGCAGAGAATTCATTTTGGCAACTTTTGTTGCCGCGGCAGCATTTTTGCCACTTTTTATGCCACGGCAGAGAATTCATTTAGGTTGTTTTATTGTTTATTTAGTGTTTTGCACTCATCAATAAAGGAACCATTATATTACACAAGATCATCATGACAATATTATATTCGATACACGGATCGAGTTCATGCACTACATACAAAAGTTGCTCTTTTTATAATCCCTATTGTCTATACACAGCCGAATAGTATTCCCCTTTTGGGTTTAGGACTTCTGCATCCAAGAATCCCGCCAATTCCTCCTGAATTGCTCGTACGCGATCCTTTGGCAGAAGACCGTCCCGTAGACGTTCGATCTGATTTAAAAAAGAAGTCAGCCTATATTAATGAAACTAAACACAATTTGATTGTAACTAAAAAATATAAAAATTGTTTAAGTACGTGGAGTTGCTCTAAATTTATGCCCTTCTCATCGCACGTCTGTCGGATGAACTCGCAAACATAGTATCCACATAGATTGTTACCTGGTCCCTGTGTCAGGCACTTTACGAGAACATAGTTCAATCAAAATAATAATCAAGCATGATAATAACTGTATCAAAACTAGAATCAAAGAGATGCGTGGATATAGCTAGTGGTGCTTACATCTAGTGCTTGAAATGTAAGCTCCCCTTTCCAAACACCCCTAGCCTTGTTGGTGAACCGTTTCCAAGCGCTGCCCGGCGAAGAAAACGAATAAAATAAGTTATTAATTACCTGATCTCATAAAATTCACGAACATTGCCGATATAGTGTCGTAATGATTAAAATTACCGCTGGAGAAGCATCTGCATGTCCTTCCACTGCTCAAGGGGTTTATGTTTCGAGTCCATGACTAGTACACGCCCTTTGTCAAGTTGAATGATTAACAGAATATAGTGGAAGCTGCGAATGCATAACTAATCAATTATATACTTAACATCGAAATAGAAAGTGTATAGAAGACAATATCACTCACTCAAAGTTGTAAGGAAAAAGTATTTCCCTTCTGGTTTCTTGAAACCTTAACGTGTGTACTATATTATCCTCAGTATCCTGGGGGCTTGTTTTGAGATTAGCTTCATGAACCCAATATGGGTCAATGAAGCCAATGTCATAGATTTTTCCTCTGCTGCATTCGAGAATCTTCATTCTGCATATTACAGTCTGATTATATACATGCAATAAACAAGGTGAGATAGCTGGAGACTAAATTAATTACAGAATTAGTACTTACAGACAATAGGCACTGATGATCGATTTGTCCAAGGCGTCTTGATTGGATAATTGAAATAGTTCATCAAATTCAATGGATATCATGTCATCCTTTTCTTTCCCATGATTCTTTTTTATAACCCTCAGCACTATCCAGTTAGCCCCGGCCTTTGTGGCATGCATGTACCAGTTATGCAATCTTCGCATTTTTGTTGGAAGATTATTTATCTCCTCAGGTTTGACGAGAGGTTTTCCGTACTGGTCTTTGTATGCTACTTCACTCACGGGGAAGTACTCTAACTGGGATAAGTACTGGGCAATACTCATACCTTGAGCAGCGGCAGCTTCTCTGTATTGTGCAACTATCTCTGGATCATACTGCTCTTCGGCCCCATATTTGCTCGACCCCACATTGGTTTGGGAAATCACCTTGAGAGGGGCGCAAGACTGTTTTGCTTGTTCTTCGAGCTGGGCAACAGATTTCTCGCTTGCATCAGTACTGCTCTTCGAGGCTTGTTGTGCCGCATGTGACTTGAGAATAGGACGCTCATAGTCTGATGACAGCTTTGGCTCGGGTTGATGAAGAGTCTTTAGCATTTTCAACACTCTAGATTTTTCTTCTTTGGTGCTGGGGAACTCTGGCTCTTTCGGCCGCCTCAGCTTAGCGAAAAACGCTGTCGTTTCCGCATCAACGATCGCTGTAGTCTCCTCTTCAGTACAGCCATAAGCTATCTTGGGAGGAACCTTTGGTACTTTTGGAAGAGGCTCTTGTTTATGTTTCGGCGATCGCTTACCATGACGCAGAGTAGCGGTACGCTTACGCTTTTTATCCTGAGGCGCCGGCGATGGCTCCTGCGGCGATGGTTGCGCCGGAGATTGGTGAGGCGACGGAGCCGGGTGAGGCGACGAAGACGGCTGCCGCGGCGGCGACGACCTCGCTGGAGACGGGTGAGGCGGTGGCGAAGATGGCCTTGGCGTGTGATTTCGAAGCACGATACCCTCCTTTGGCCATAGAATGGTGACGTTTGTTGCGTCTCCCAGTACAGTCACATCCCCTTCACCTGCAGGGTAGTGAAGATCCAAAACTTCAAAGGTGGGCATGATTTCATCCACCCCGACAACAGCGTAGCCCTCTAGAACCGGACGACGGTGGTAAGTTGGTGTGGGTCCAATTGGTAAGGCATAGCCGACCGCCACCTTCATTGATATGTTCACAACTTTGACATGTAGCTCGCAATGTTTCATCTCTGTGATATCATCCACTGGGTAGCCAACAAGAGCCATCGTAGGTGCACCATCGTCATCGCCATTGTCATCAGCCGGGACCTCGGTGGAAGCCACACTTCTTTTTTGATTATTCGATAGGACGGTAGCATCGAATGCAGTGTGCTGCTGAGATGGGCCGGTAATACTTTGCTCTTTAAGTGCGTTAATTTCATCTTGTTGTTGCTTTATTCGTTCTTCAATTATACGCATTCGCTCTTTCTGAATATCTGCTTCAACTTTCGCCCTGTCCTTTCTCCTCCGACGGCTTCTATCAGGATATTTCTTCCTCTCTTCGGGAACCCAGTCCTCCATGGTTTGGAGCCGCTTGTGCCTCGTGTTCGTCCATCATGTTCCTTATTTCCAAGGGAGAGTGTGAGCTCATCATTCTCTCTATCGGGAATGAAGCCCCCATCTTTAACAGCCTTTACTGCTTTTCTCATCTTCTCGATTGGCAAGGGGTCTTCTTTATGTCGTATGTTATATATACACTTCCCTTCCGAGTCCAACGTGCCCCCATGCCCGTAAAACCAATTCCTTGCACGTTCTACCCAATCGACTGTCTCTGGGGTGATCTTTTTAGCACGCAGTTCATTCTCAAGTTTCTCCCACTTAGGAATGCCAGCCGTGTAGCCACCTTGCTCCATAGTATGGTGATACTTCTTGTTAGCAGCATTCAGCTTATTCATTGCAGACATTTTCTTAGCTTTTTTTGATGTCCTGTATTTCACAAACTCAGCCCAGAATGGTTTTATCTTCTCAAACTAAATATTCTTGAAATCGGGGGTCTTCTCTTTCACGACATAGTCAAGGTGCAATATTTTCTTCCAGTTGGTGAAAAACTAGGCCATCTTCTTCAAATCCCACTCCCTGACCTTAGCCTCCATGGCTCTCCCATGTTCTAAGGCGACCTCAACTAGATCCTCCGCATTTGGATCCAGCTCTATCTTCAGTAGTTTGAAAGTAACCATGAGCCTCTTCCATAGTAAATCTTTGGCATGGTTAGGGACAAATAAACATGTTCCCTCTTCTTCCGCATCAGCAGGCCTATTCCAATTTTGAATGGTGATCGGGATTAAGTCCCTAACGATTACTCCGCATTGTGCCACAAATTTGTTTGCGACAACTTCGGGAGCCGTCGATTTGCCGTATTCAGCGACATCTTCGATCCTGAACCTCTCATGGTCTTCCAACTTTTTGGTTGGGCCTCGTCTGCTCTTTTCAGTAGATTTCTTCGATCCGGAGGGCTAAAAGAAGAAAGATCGTTATTACTATTTCTATATAGATAGCAGATTATTAATTAATGAATTAATTATATTACATGCACCTCGCCGGAGCGGTCGTCTTCTCGATCACACAAGGCATCGCCTTCTCCCTCGCGGAAGGCATCACCTTCAACCTCAAACAAGTCGTCTCTTCCGGCAAAAAGAGGATCACCCTCACCGGAGTTGTTCAGAAATGTTGATACATCTAAATTTTCTTCCACGGGGATCACACCTTGGATCAACTCTTCCTTTTCTTCGTCTCTGTCGTGTGGGTCCATATTTTCTGCATAGGTGGAAAAACGGATAAGTCAAAGCGGCTAAGGGAGAATGTTAGGTACGGTGTTGAGAGATATAAACCCTAATTCGGCGAAACCGTCGGGCTCGGATCCTATCATGAAGAACCAATACCGAAAAGAAAGGCGGCAATCAATCAACCCTCGGGTTCGGGATGCCCTGGCGAGGACACACCGGCTAACCCTAGGTGCAACATCGATTCAACTAGGGTCTATGACAACTAATATCATGGCGAAGCATCTACAATGCGATGACTATCAAGAAATCTTCGATCTTCGATGGTGTTGACCTCGGTCTTTGATCTTGATCTCGTATTCTACCGCGAAGAACCGAATGCCTAGATTTTTTAACACATGGCATCGATGCAATTCTCAAGCAAGTATGATGATATTACAAGTTAATTTTTATTGGAATGTAACCCTACGACATGCTCGACGATTTAATCGGGGTTCCGAGGGGTGAAAACCCTAACTCGGGGAACTCTGGAACATATGAGAGGGGTGCATTTGTTCTTCTAATTATACTTGTCATTTAAGTTGTTGAACAATGCATGATTATAGGTTAAATAGATAGGTTTCATTTTTCTGAACAATTTGATATATTATTTGTATTTTTCTGACTTATAAACAATAAGTTATTGATTTTACAATATTAAATCATTTTCTGGAAATAAAAACAAAAAGGCAAATAGTTTTTACACCGGGGCGACCCCTAGCCAGTGGGACTGACAGAAGGGCCCCAGTGCCAACTCAGCCTCCACGCATGCTGATGTCAACACACGCATCAGATACTTTTTATACCACAGCGGAGCCTACCCACTAAGGCTGACTGATGGGCCCTAGGACACATCAGCTGCCACGCGAGCAAGGTGACGCACGAGTGACGTCACGCTGGCGGTGAGCTCCCAGGCAGCGGCAGCGACGGCGATAGCGGGCACGCCTGGACGCGCAGATGGGCGCGTTAGAGAGAGGGCGATGCAGGGAGCAAGAGAGTGGCGGCGCCGCTCCTTCTTGGTCACCGGAGCGTCGCCTCCGTCGAGCTCGAGCGGCGGCGGCGTCGGGCACACGCGGGGAGAATAGTACAAGAGGAGAGGGAGAGAAAAAAGAGCAACGTGAGGATCAGCAGCTCACCAGGAACACAATAGAGGTGGTGGCGAGGCCGAGCGAGCTCAGGAGAGGCCGGAATCGACGGAGACAGACGGCGGACGGAGCTTCCAATCCAGACGATTGAGGTCACGCGCGAGGGGGAAAAGTAGCCGGGGCGCGCGCGGACAGAGGCAGCGGTGGTGGCGGACGGAATGCGCGGGTGGCGGCGAGCTCGGGCAGCCTGCCAGCGTCGGGGGCGGTTCCTGTGCGCGCTTCGGTGAGAAGCAGTGAAGTGAGATGGGGAAGAAGAAGAGGAGACGCGTCAGTTATAACCAAAGGACCTTTTCTCCCGGTTGGTGGCTCCAACCGGGATTAAAGGGTCATACGTCCCGGTTGGAACCACCAACCGGGACGTATACACCACTATTTTCAGTAGACCAAGGGTTGGCGCGCGCAGGGGTCTTTAGTCCCGGTTGGTGGCTCCAACCGAGACATATGACCCTGTTTTCAAAAAATTTCAGCAATTTTCTCTTTGTTCCCGCCTTATAGTCTCTCTTTATTTTGGGGTTTAAATTTGTAATTTTTTTAAATGATAATTACTTTAGAATTTAGAAAAACTTTAAACATAAAAAGTGTTTGAATTTGAATAACTAATTCAAAACCATTTTCTGTTTTTAAAAATAATTAATGTAACCATTTAAAATTAAAAATTAATTAACTTATATTTTTTGAATATTAATTAGGAATTTAGAAAAACTTTAAACATAAAAAGTGTTTGAATTTGAATAACTAATTCAAAACTATTTTCTATTTTTAAAAAATAATTAATGTAACCATTTAAACTATGAACCATTTAAAATTAATAATGAATTAACTTATATCTTTTGAATATTAATTTGGAATTTAGAAAAACTTTAAACATAAAAAGTGTCTGGATTTGAATAACTAATTCAAAACCATTTTTTGTTTTTAAAAAATAATTAATGTAACCATTTAAACTATGAACCATTTAAAATTAATAATGAATTAACTTATATTTTTTGAATATTAATTTGGAATTTAGAAAAACTTTAAACATAAAAAGTGTCTGGATTTGAATAAATAATTCAAAACCATTTTCTATTTTTAAAAAATAATTAATGTAACCATTTAAACTATGAACCATTTAAAATTAAAAATGAATTAACTTATATTTTTTGAATATTAATTTGGAATTTAGAAAAACTTTAAACATAAAAAGTGTCTCGATTTGAATAAATAATTCAAAACCATTTTCTATTTTTAAATAATTCAAAACCATTTTCTGTGTTTTAATTTGGATTTGAATTAACTTATATTTTTTATATATTAATGGGCGGGAAAAAAGGACGGGAAATAATGGACGGAAAGAAAATTTTATTAGGATAGAACTGGAATTAAAGTACATAACGCAACTAACACAAAGTTACATAGAAGAACTAAAAATTAAGATACATGGCCATATTAAGCCACAATTGGCTGAACTTGTTTTGCAATGTTTGAGTGATTCAGTCATGCTCCTGCCTACACCTGTAATACTCGCCACTTTAGTCGTCGTACTCGCCGCGGCCATCGTCGCTGTCGTCGTCGGGGTCGCCGTAGTTGAACCTTGAAGGCTGAGTACGAGTGGGCTGGACTTGAGGGTAGCGCAGGCGGGGGCTAGAATCGGTGGCCGTGTTGTAGGCCATGACGCTCTGGAGAGTCCGACCGCGCCACCACAACCGACGGCCGGCCTCGTTGAAGTTCGGAGGAGGTGGGCCATCCTCCACGTGCCTGGCGAGCGCCCTTTCACGCCGATCCACGAAGAAGGCTTCGTCGAGAAACAGTCGGGATGCCATCTGGGATTCCTCCGCTGCTCCGGCGTGAGCTCGAAGTAGTAGTGGTTCGTGATGGCCATCCGACGCGCCACACCTAGAGGAACAGGAGGAACCGGCACGCCTCCGGCGCTCAGCATCCAGCCAACGGGGACATAGTAGCCCGGCGGGCAGGGGTAGTTCGAGGCGCAAAGCGCCTCCGCCTCCCTGGGAGTTAGTGCTACGGTGGAAGTCATGGGAAAGAGTGATGAGGTTGCAGATATGAGTCTAGAGATGTGCAATGACAATGGAGGCCAACCCTACATATCTTCTATATCTAAATAGGAGTCCCCCACTACTTGATTTTCCTGCCCTCTCGT
Source organism: Avena sativa (assembly GCA_916181665.1). NCBI lineage: Eukaryota > Viridiplantae > Streptophyta > Magnoliopsida > Poales > Poaceae > Avena > Avena sativa. The sequence goes on from OV702296.1 coordinate 206,640,929, forward strand.
GCAGCCATGTCATCCCATTAATCTCACAGCCGTGCGGTTGTGCAAGTTGCTCCTCCGCCTGTTTCATTGTCGCACAAAGCCAGTTCTTCATACATGGTTGGATGTCCCAATGTGGCCTGTCTGAACCACATGGGCTAGACGTCCCTTCGTGGGCTTGGGATCCATTCGTCTTGGAAAACCAAATGAGCCACCGCCGTTCATGTTCCTGATGGTAGATAATGACGGGCACTTAATTCTCTGCTGCCGCGACGTACGGACTCCTAGCCACAAATGCTCCCACTACGACCTAAGGTCTTCTCTCCAATAATGCTCATGAAACTTGCAATTCATCCCAGTATTAATCAAGTAGAAACTGCTTGATTGAATTGATTCGCCGCCGCCTTCAAGCTAAAAACCAACCCGTGCTTCCATGGGCCATGGCCATCTACCACGACAGGTTGATTGCATCGCCACCTCTATCAGCGGTCTCCACGTTGGTAGATGGGGTCTCCCGATTTTACATTCCCCTTTCTTTTTAAATCCCGCAAAATATGTTCCTCAATCTGGTAGGTCGCGCTCTAGCTCGGAAGTTGCTCGACGTTTTGACCCTCCATCTAATTTGATTGGATTCTGTTCTATTGCCGAAGCCCCCTATTTGATTGGATTTATTAGATTCTTCATGTTGCTCGATGTGGCTATCATCACGTGTACTGCCTACTGATGCTAGACAATAGTTACCTGGTATACAAGCTCTCACCTCTTACTCTTAATTTTTAATTTTCATTGTTTGAGAACATGCTTCTTCTATTTTTGTAATCTTACTGGTCAAATGTATTTGTTACCCTAGAATCTCCCCTGCAATAATTAGTTACATTTGCAAATTTCTCTCCATTATCAGGTGGTCCTCTCTCAAATCTGAAAGGGGCATTTTCACATGGTTTGTGAGCTATTCTCCTTGGAAGTTTTTTTTATGTAGCAGTTCTGCTTTGGCCATACATGCAAAGTTTCTTGCTTGCCCGGTTGTTTGCTTAGAATCCATCATTGTTGATTGGTCTAATTATGTGTTTGGGTTTTGTACAAGCGCAGAAATGAGAAATTATATTGATGTCATGGACAACAGGATCCAGCCAGTGCACGCTTGACATCAGTACGGAGCCCACATATAATCTCAATACTTAGTTCATGTTGTATATGTTTATTTCAGTTTTTTGTACAAGCGCAGAAATGAGAAGTTATATTGATATTCGTGGACAACAGGATCCAGTCGGTGCATGCTCGACATCAGTACGGAGCCCACATATAACCTCTATACTTAGTTCATGTTGTATATGTTTATTTCAGTTTATACCCCATACTTTCTTACATTCTTCCTTCTCTTTCCGGTTGCTGCATCGCATTGCTTCTTGTGATTTGCAACCATGGCCTTCTGAAGCGACCTTGAACATAGTCAGATTTCAAAGGCAAGAAGGCAATGTGTATATTTTTCTTGACTGCTTTCCGTTTGCAAAAGCTACTAGCTACCCGTATCAGAAATTGGGAATATATAGTAAATCTCTTTCTAGAGGGATTCTAACTATTTCAACCAATGTCGTTCATAAGCATAGCGAGATTTCTTATAAATACATCGGTCATCAAGAGTTTATATTTCTCACACCTTGGATAAAACTGTCCATGCAATCTCTATGTGTTCCATTTTCTTACATGATTATGCAGTGAAAAGTGGAATCAAGAGTCAAGTTTACAATGGTGAATCGGTCTACTCTAGATAAGATACCGCCTGACATCAGTGGTACAATTATTTGAACATTTGTAAGATATTTTCTTACTACTAGATTTTCTAGGATCTATATTTGATGGTCAGCAATGTTATCAGAAAATAATTGGTGTTTACCTTATAACAAGCACTTTTTATATAGCTCTGACAACATTTTTCTTTGGTGTAGTCCTGTAGATGGAGCATTCTTATTGTCAAGTTTTTAGGACCTGACGATGTTAGAGAAAGAAAAGGATTTTCAGTTTCAACTAACATAACTCTTAGGGACAGATCAAATGCCATGTCATCTTTTAGTTCTAATCACATGAGTTACTCGCTGAGTTAATAACGGCTCTCATTGTTTTTTCCATCCTTTGACGTGTTGTAACATCATGCTCATATACGGTATCAAGGATGAATGGGTGCTCATGTGTTCTTGCATTATTGACATGTAAAATGATGATGAATGAATGAAGGTGCTTCCGCTGACAGATCAACTATGAATGCTGTCATGGATAGGAAAATTCCCACTATTAATCAACTTTTACTTTGGAATGCCCGTAATATAATATATTTTACTTTTGGGTCTATCCTTTTGATGAATACAATATGTATTTACCGATGTTAGTATAGTCCATCTTTCAAAGATAGACATCGAATTTTAACTCATGAAAGCCTCCTTGAAATAAAATACATTATGAGCTATAATTATTCAGTTTTTTATAGTAAAACAAATATTTACAATAATTTGTATGTACATGTTCCCGCAGCAACCCGCGGGGAATCATCTAGTATATATAGTGAGAGATGGCAGGAAGATAACTAGAGGGAAGAACTGGCGGGAAAAACTGGCGGGAGAAATGCCGGAAAAAAAATGGCGGGAAGAAAAATGGCGGGAAGAAATGGCGGGAAGAAAAATGGCTCATTTAGAACTTGCATTGGATCTCTGAAGAAACTACATATTGCGAGTCTAAAAATGATTTTTTTCAAAAAATCACGGGCGATAGATCATGTACCTGTAGTACAAACCGGACCCACTTCCTACCGATTCGGCAGACATTTGTCTTTTTTACCCGGGATGGACGAAAAGGTTTGAGATGTCCCGGTTGGGAGATAGTCCATGTAAGGTGGTCTAGTATTTTTGGAAAATGGGACGGTAGCATTCTGAAATGGCATTTTGGTGGTTACTTCATAAAATGACCCGTTTTTTGCGCTCGGAAAATAGAAAAGGGCTTTTCCGTGCGACAAAAAGGAAAACTTCCTCCTGCAACATTGTTCTCCATACCAATGTCCACACGCATGCATAATATGGGCACAACATCACAAACTATGCCGTGATTCGGCACATAACATCGGTCATTTGGACCGAAAGCCATGAAACCTCGAACATGATAGGTCATTTTGTGAAGGTTTTTTCGAGACATGATCAATATACCAAGTCTGGTATTTTTCCTTTCAACTATGTCACATAATATGACACCAAGCGAAGGATTTTCATTGTTCGGATTTTTTTTGAATTTATTATGCCCGTTTTGAATTATCTGAATTTCCAACTATGGTCGAACCGGCGTGCGTGAAGATAGGGGACGAGTATCGTTAGAACTTGCATTGGATCTCTGAAGAAACCACATATTGCGAGTCTAAAAATTATTTTTTCAAAAAATCACAGGCGATAGATCATGTACCGGTAGTAGAAACCGGACCCACTTCCTACCGATTCGGCAGACATTTGTCCTTTTTACCCGGGATGGACAAAAAGGTTTGAGATGTCCCGGTTGGGAGATAGTCCATGTAAGGTGGTCTAGTATTTTAGGAAAATGGGACGGTAGCATTTTGAAACGGCATTTTGGTGGTTACTTCACAAAACGACCCGTTTTTTGCGCTCGGAAAATGGAAAAGGGCTTTTTCGTGCGACAAAAAGGAAAACTTCCTCCTGCAACATTGTTCTCCATACCAATGTCCACACGCATGCATAATATGGGAACAGTATCACAAACTATGCCGTGATTCAGCACATAACATCGGTCATTTGGACCGAAAGCCATGAAACCTCGAACATGATAGGTCATTTTGTGAAGGTTTTTTCGAGACATGATCAATATACCAAGTCTGGTATTTTTCCTTTCAACTATGTCACATAATATGACACCATGCGAAGGATTTTCATTGTTCGGATTTTTTTGATTTATTATGCCCGTTTTGAATTATCTGAATTTCTAACTATGGTCGAACCGGCGTGCATGAAGATAGGGGACGAGCATCGTTAGAACTTGCATTGGATCTCTGAAGAAACCACATATTGCGAGTCTAAAAATGATTTTTTCAAAAAATCACGGGCGATAGATCATGTACTTGTAGTACAAACTGGACCCACTTCCTGCCGATTCGGCAGACATTTGTCCTTTTTACCCGGGATTGATGGTTACGAATAACAACCCTCATAGATCAAATGGCTCCTTTTTGTTCTCATACCACGCATGTACACCTGGTTTGCCCCACAACTGTAAGAGTTCTTCAAATAATGGCCTAAGGTACACATCAATGTCCTTGCCCGGTTGCTTCGGGCCTTGGATGAGCACTGGCATCATAATGAACTTACGCTTCATGCACAACCAAGGAGGCAGGTTGTAGATACATAGAGTCACGGGCCAGGTGCTGTGACTGCAGCTCTGCTCCCCAAAGGGATTCATGCCATCCGTACTTAGACCAAACCATAAGTTCCTTGCGTCACCTGCAAAGTCTAGGAAGACTCTCTCGATTTTTCTCCACTGTGACCCATCAGCAGGGTGTCTCAACTTCCTGTCTTTCTTACGGTCTTCTTTGTGTCATCGCAACAACCTGGCATGCTCTTTGTTTCTGAACATGCGTTTCAATCTTGGTATTATAGGAGCATACCACATAACCTTAGCAGGAACCCTCTTCCGGAGGGGCTCTCCCTCAACATCACCAGGGTCATCTCGTCTGATTTTATACCGCAATGCATTGCATACCGGGCATTTATCTAAATTCTCATACTCCTTACCGCGGTAGAGGATGCAGTCATTAATGCATGCATGTATCTTGTGCAGATCTAATCCTAGAGGACAAAGAGTCTTCTTTGCTTCGTAGGTACTCTCGGGAAGTTCGTTATGTTTTGGAAAGTTTGGCTTCATTATTTTCAGCATCTTTTCAAATGAGGAGTCAGTTAGACCACACTCTGCCTTCCATCACAACAATTCCAGTGTGGTACCGAGCTTTGTGCTGCCATCTTCATAATTTGGGTACAACAATTTCTCTTGATCTTCTAACATGTCCTCTAACTTCAAATTCTCATTTTCTGTTTCACAGTCTCACTTTGCATCAGAAATGACCCTACCAAGTTCATCAGTCGGCTCATCTTATGCCCGTTCTTCACCTCCTTCCTCTCCATTGTCTTCCATTGCAGTATCACTGTATTCAGGAAACATATGATGATAACTGTTATCATCATCTTCTTCTTCGCCATCTTCCATCATAACCCCTCTTTCCCCGTGCTTGGTCCAGCAATTATAGTTGGGCATGAAACCTTTCATAATCAGGTGGCCGCGAATGATTTTCGAGGAAGAGTACTCCTTGTTGTTCCGACATTGAACACATGGACAACGTATAAAACCATTCTCTTTGTTTGTCGTAGCCACATCGATAAATTTATCCACGCCTTTCATATACCCGGCTACGCGCCGGTCACCATACATCCATTCCCGACCGTCATCTACATCACATAAGTAAGTTTATCAAAAAACAGGACATCATAAATAGTGAAATGACCAATTCACATCGTCACATGCATTGTATCAATGACAGAGAAAAGATAAGATTGCTAACTTCGATCGAGGAAAATAAAGAGGAGAAAGCTCAAGTGCGTCTCGGACACCTTCTATATTTTTGTTTTATGAGAAATTGAACGGGATCATTCACTCAAACATTTCATCAAACACCTTGAATGCATGCTTAGGGGAAAAAAACTAGCACACCCCTCACACCTTCCACCAAGAAAAAACAGAGTGAAGGCAGAGGGCTGGGGCGTTGCATTTATAGAGGGCGAGAGCATACGTCCCGGTTTGTAACACAAATCGGGACTAAAGGTGTGTGCCACGCCACGTGGCTGACGCCCAACCTTTAGTCCTAGTTTTTGTTACAAACCGGGATGTATGCCCCCTTACCAACCGGCATGCATGCCTCCGGGCCTCGTGCCCGCTCGAACCGGGACGCGTGCCAGCATTAGTCCCGGTTCGTGTCGCAACCGGGACTAATGCTCTGAGGGGGCGCGAACGGATGGCCTGTTTTCTACTAGTGCATACAAGACTACTGATTATGTAACATGTTATCTTTACTGTCGGCATGTTGTTGTGAAGGACAAACAAACATAACAATGTATAGGTACATAAACTACAGCATAAGGACTGATCTGTTGATAAGGGTTGGATGGTTGTTTCTTTGGGTCCTCGTCTAACATTGGAGTTCTCAAAGTTAAGGGTAACTGTCCAAGATTTAAATGGTGGACAATTGGTCTAGACATACTTCTTATTTTAACCTAGAGTGAAGTTTGAACATTCAAAAAGACATACGGAATTCATTTCTTACAATTTTCAATCTTCAAAATGGATATTACAAACTTTAGATTCTCCATTTTGCTTATATTAGGTGTCATACTCATGTGGTATTCTGGTCACTACGGGAGAGCAGTTCTTTGCCGTGTGGGTGTTCCCACATGGCAAAGGCGCCTCGGAACACGACAAAGACCACACGGCAACGATAGTCACGGCAAAGATCCTTTTTTGTGTGTCCTTATACCCGGAACACGGCAAAGGCTTTGCCGTGTGTTTTCGGCGTAGACACGGCAAAGTAAAGTAGTTCACGGTTTCGTCCGTCTGACGGAGCCAACAGATCTTTGTCGTGAACTATCTTTGCCGTGTGCAATCTGTCTTTGCGGTGTAGCTTTTCTTTGCCATGTGCCTATCCTTTGCCGTGTACAATCTCTTTCCCGTGTTCCTTGTTCTTTGTTGTGTGGTTGTGCTTTGTCGTGTTCCTATTTGTTGTCGTCTGTGTGCTCTTTGCCGTGTTCCAGTCAGGGGGACACACGGCAACGTGCCCTCCTTTGTCGTGTGTCTGCGGCAGATTGCACACTTCAAATGCCCTGTGACAACCCCAGCAACACATAGATGGGTTACACGTGGCTCCTTTGTTGTGTGTATACACATGGCAATGGTCACTTTGTCTTGTGTATACACACGGCAAAGGAGCCCTATTTTTCAAAAAAAATCTGTTTCCGTTCATTTCCTGCAATTCAAAACATAGAATATATATATGATCATACAGATCATCACCAACAATAATATAATCATCACCAACAATAAAATAATCATCACCAACACCAAAATATCACAAGTATGATCATAATATCATTACAAACACTACCAAATATCACATCATCACCACAAAAGCAAGAAAGTTCACAAGTATGACACAACAATCATCAAGTGCATAACCAACAAGTTACAAGACCTAAACTACACAAATATTACAAGTTTATTCTTGCCACCCACAAGACCATCACCGCCGAGTGCTCAACAAGCTCATGCTCCATCGTGAGATCCTACAAGTTCAAGACAAGTACATCAATATGACAAGTAAAATTATTGATATGTACAAGTTTCTAGGCAAGTTGATGGCAATGGCAATTACATGGGATTTTGACAAGTCTCATGGCAAATTACATCAATATGACAAGTAAAATCATGAACTACAAGTCCCATGGCAAGGCTAAAATTTCTATAATTGTCATGGCAAGGCTAAAATTTCTGCAAGTGTCATAGCATGGCTAAAATTTTGACAATGGCATAGAATTATCTACAAGTGTCATGGAATTGCTAAATTTTCCATAAGTATCATGTCAAGGATAAATTTCCTACAAGTGTCATGGAATTGCTAAATTTTATATAAGTATCATGGCAAGGCTAAAATTTCTACAAGTGTCATATCATGGCTAAAATTTCTACCAGTGCGATGGCATGGCTAAATTTGACAAGTATAAGAAAACTAACCTGGAGGACTCTGATTTAGCCTCCGGACGACCGACGGATTGTTGACGGTGAAAGATGGCGGCGCCTGGTTGTTCGATCCACCCGCGGATCCACTCGGCGGCGGCATCACATTGCCCATCTGCAGCATGGAAAATTGTGAGAATTAGATAATAAGGCAAGATTGAAAATTGCAAGCATTGGACAATAAGATAATTGATCACTTATCCACGAGAAGGCGAAAGGAGGAGTAGGAAGAGTCCCTGGTTGAGAATTGATGAGCATTTGTTATGTCATCCACTACATCATTTTCCCCTGTTGCTCCAGCATCCCCTGCTAATGGGCCATCTGCCACTCCAGCTGCTGCTGCTCGGTCGCCTCTCTGCGTGCCCTATCGGCGGCCATCTCCGCCTACATCGTGTCGCCACGATGTGATGAACATTGCAACGCAAAACATGTAGTAAAACATAGATGACCGAGAAAGAACATACCCGTAACTGGTCGAGAGATACAACCGAAGGCCGTGGGCGGGTCTCTACAGCAGGCTGGTCGCTGGTCCTACCACGCCGGACCTAGCGCATAGATGAAACGGCCCTAGGGTCGATAGACCCATGACCGATCCATAGGCGACCATTCTTCTGGCCTTCTCCTTCCAGCACGGCGACCTCAGGGTCGAAGGGGGCGGTCTCAGGGTTGTAATCTTCGTCATTCACCTCCTTGTACTTCTCAGGGTAATTTGTACCCCGGAGCTTGGTTCCCTCGTTCATCCATAGGATCCTGTTCCTAGGCTCTTCCAACGTGTGTGTCTTCTTCCAAATGGCAAACACGGACGACTCTTCACATGTCTTTATTTTCTGCACAAGAGAGCACAAAGTTAAGTGAAGGGGGACTCCAAAGAGAGAAGTAAATAATAACATTACAAGAAAGAACAAATAAATCATTTCCTCGCCTCTTTTTGCCTAAGAAGGGCGAGGGGGATGCTGACTTGGCGGTGTGATCCACCCCTGAAAGAACATTTCATAATACCTGGTGTTTTGTGTGTTAGATAACAATATCCAGGATTATTTAATGTGTGTTGAAGTGCTGGAGATCTTTACATTGAAAAAGAAAAATGAAATCTGCTTTTGGGGGGTGGATAATCTGCCCCTACTAGGGGCGGATAATTCGCCCCACCCCAACCCAGAAGGGCGCAACCCCTCGAGAGGGGGCGGAGAATCGACCGGATTTTCTGGCATGGGCGGATAGTCTGCCCCTTGAGGGGGTGGATAATCCGCCCCTCGTGGAATTTCACCAAGTCTGGCCCTGCGTCGCTCTCTGTATGGGGGCGGATTTTCCCTGGGAGTTTTCATCCTGGGGGCGGAGTTTTCCCCACGGCGAATAATCCGCCCCTAGTGGGGGCGGATAATCCTCCCCCAAACTTCTTCAACGGCCAGATCTGAGCAGGGGGTATTTAAGCCTGCCTTGTGTTAGGGATATGCTATATGGGTATCCTCATAGCATGTCTCCTATCCGGATAACCCGGGTGGCCCATAGTTGGTATCATGGCCCATGGCCTGCTGGGTGGCCCAGTTAGATGGATCCAAAAGGGAGGCCCATGCCGGATAAAGGAAGTCTACGGTTGGAGTCACCGACGTACCCGGAGCCTTGGAGTGCAAGATACACAAGACTAGTAATAGACGATGTAGGACTCTGTAACCTGTCCGGCTAGGACTTTTCCCTCTAACCCTAGGACCTGGCGACAATATAAGTCGGGCCTATGGGAGCCTTTAGGGCATGTTCATAGACAACCTAGTATCGATTCATACAACCTCGCACAACGAACCAATCCCTATAACTCGGCGTATTTCCCTTATAGTGATTTATAGCAGGAGTAGGATTCCGCCACCATTGTGGGATCTGAACCTGGGTAAGCTGTGTTACCTCGTACCCGTCAACTGTCCGCCTTCCCCCACGTATCTAAACACGCACTGTGAGGACCCCTCCATGGCGTACTCGTCGGCAATACCATGACAGTTGGCGCCCACCGTGGGGGAAGGCAGACAATTGACGGGTACGAGGTAACACAGCTTACCCAGGTTCAGATCCCACAACGGTGGCGGAATCCTACTCCTGCTATAAATCACTATAAGGGCAATACGCCGAGTTATAGGGATTGGTTCATTGTGCGAGGTTGTATGAACCGATACTAGGTTGTCTATGAACATGCCCTAAAGGGTCCCATAGGCCCGACTTATATAGTCGCCAGGTCCTAGGGTTCCGTGTTCGTAGACAGCACAGATGGCGGCTGATCTGCTATCTAAGCTTGGATCAGGGCGCAAACAAATTCGTCCAGGAGTTTTCCTAGAGCATCTACGCACACCATATGTGAAGGGAGCCGACATCGACAACCCGGATAGAGCTGACTCTTGCGTCAACATGGTGACAAAGGTCCCTCCGGCATGGACGAAACCGCTCATGGAATATCTCGAACACGGAACTTTGCCCGACGAAGAGGTCGAAAGACGGCAAATAGTACGACGAGCAAAGGGTTATACCATCATAAATGGACAATTCTACAAAAGGATCACTACTGGTGTATACCTAAAGTGTGATTCCCAGCTCGAAGGTATGGAAATCCTACACGAAATCCATCTCGGAGATTGCGGGCATCACGCCGCTCCACGATCATTGGTCGCGAAAGCCTTCCGGCAAGGATTCTACTGGCTGACCGCGAAGGCGGACGCCGACAAGCTGGTTGAGACATGCATGGGATGCCAGTATTATGCCCTACAAACACATGTTCCTGCTGATGAATTGCAAAAATACCAATAACTTGGCCATTTGCAGTCTGGGGCTAGACATGGTGGGACCGTTACAGACGGCACCATGTGGGTTTACGCATCTGCTAGTAGCAGTTGATAAATTCACTAAATGGATAGAAGCTAAACTTATTAGAAAGCTTGATGGGGCAACTGCCCTCAGGTTTGTCCGGGATCTAGTGGTGAGATTTGGTCTCCCACATAGCATTATCACCGACAACGGCAGCAACTTGTCACTTGGATAAGTGGAGGCTTATTTTTGGGAGAAAGGCATCCAACTTGACCTTGCATCTGTGGCACATCCACAATCCAACGGTCAGGTTGAGCGAGCCAATGGATTAATTCTGCAGGAAATCAAGCCACGTCTTGAGGCACCGCTACATAGAGCAGCTGGAGCCTGGGCGGAAGAATTGCCATCTGTGCTATGGAGTTTACGAACTACACCCAACAGATCCACCGGCTACACCCCTTACTTCATGGTATATGGAGTAGAAGCCATCCTTCCTTCCGACATCCTTCACGATGCACCAAGAGTTGCCGCCTACGATGAAGATGACGCTAAAGAATCCAGACGCCTAGATGTGTACCTTATCGAGGAGGAGCGTGTTTTGGCATGCCAAAGATCTGCCATCTACCAGCAGAAGCTACGCAGCTACCATAGTTGCCGCGTTCGGCATCACTCGTTTAAAGACGGGGATTTGGTGCTCCGACTTAAGCAGAAGAAGTCACACAAATTATCCCCGCCATGGGAAGGACCATTCATCATAAGCAAGGCTCTACTCAATGGGTCTTACTACCTCGTTGACAATCGTGAACTGAAGGATAGACCCAACGAGTATCATAAGCGTAAGCAACGTGACCCGGATGATGACTTCCCGGAGCTTGATCGGCCATGGAACATAGCACAGCTACGTCCTTTTTACACTTAGCATTTTTTATCTAATTGTGTACCTCTTATATGATCAATGAAATAAAGCTCTCTGGTTCACTCATATTTCTGAGTCTTTTACCTCCTTTAGTGTTCATTTTTGGATCATGTAAAACCTGTATGCACAAGTTTTGCGATGGCACTTGTGAAAATTCCGCCTACGGGCGTTAGCTTAAGTTTTTTAGTATACACGTTCTTTGTCGTTTTTATGTGGATTTTAGAGTAGTGACTTTTGGAACTTGTTGTCGGCGATTTTGTGCTTAGGTTTTTGACGGTACCATTGGGCATCATCACCTGAAAGCATGGTTCCGACAACGATTCTTCCGACTCACGAAAGGTCAAGCATAAGAACCAAAATAATGGATAAGCCAGCACTCGCTTAAAAAATATATACATGCTGGAAACTAGTTCTTCAGTTGCAGGACATACAACATTGTTTTCCTCCTTAAGTTACATAAATAAGTTTTTTCCGCATATGCATCAAAGGTGAAACAAATATTACAAGATTGTTTTTCATTCCTTTGGCGTAGGCGACTTGGAAGAAGCGTCATCAGCAGCAGGAGAGCCACCCTCGAAGTCGGCGGTGTGAAGAGACTCGGAGGAGCTTTGGTTGCCGCCATCGATGGTGTTCATCGGCACAAAGACGTTGATGTCGACCAAGTCGGCAACTCTAGTGTCACAACCCGCGAGTGACGACAAGATAGATTCATGGTTAATCTCTTTGCCATTGTCATCCATGTCCGGTATGTCAGAGGTTACTGTGTCGATGTAGGCATCTTCATAGTGTGCCTTGACCATGGACAGCGCCATCCTTGCACCAGCCCGTGCACATGAAGCTTCCAGCTTGTGATACGCTCGGGGGCTCGGCGCAGAATCTTCGAGTATTTCGCCACAGAGTTCGACACCTTGATGTTAATTTGGAGGGGCTTGGCGATATCTTTGGCTTGCATGATGGTGGTGTTGATGAAGTTGCCGGCAAGAACCATGCATTCCTTTGCTGGAGGAGGCAACCAGGTTAAACCCATAGGAGCTACAAATTCTGACAAGGACCACATGAGTTCAAAAATTCAGAGTATCTAGACTACAGAAATCCAAGAAGGAGAAAACTTACTGAAGATGCTGGCCTCAGCTTGCCAGAGGGTGTCCGCCAAGGATTCTTTCTCTTGTTGGAGGAGCTTATACGCCTCATGATGGCGTTGATTCTGCTCATCGGAAGCTTGCTTATGATGTCTTAAAATCGAGATCTCCTCCTTCAAGCGATTGATTTCCTTGGTGGCGGAGTCCTGCAGGACCTTCATTGACTCCTGATGCATTTTCAGCATGTCCTTCCTCTCCTGCTTAAGAATTTGTTCTCGCTATCCAGCTCCTGAATGTACTTGGATTGCTCGACAATATTTTTGGCCTTGGCAATGGTTTCTGGAAGTCAAAGAAAGCAAAGTACACAGTGAGTACTCGGAGAATATGGGCACAAAACCAAGTCCGAATGCGAAAAAGAAAACAGACTCTTACTCTTGGTGATCTGTTCCTTCAAGAAGGCAGTTTTACCCTTTTCAGCTTCCAAATCAGCGCGCATCTTCTGATACTTGTCGTTGGCCATGCCCTCCGAGCATTCTCGTTCTGTGGAAAAAAGGAAAAAAGTTAAACGTTGTTTGGTCTGCTTGGAGCATCTAGCCGGAAATTTTCCACCTAGACGCTCGGGGGCTACAGCGAGAGTTTTTAACTTCGCAATATGCTTAGCTTTTCTTTTAGCATCTAGTCGGAACTAATTCAGTTCTCGATTAGAAGCTTGGGGGCTACATATAAAGTTTGTAACTCGGATATATGCTTAGCTTTTCTTTAAGCATCTAGTCAGAACTAATTCAGTTACAACTAGAGGCTTGGGGGGCTACAGTATTGAAAATTATAAACACTGCGTATGCTACTCTTAAAGCATCTAGTCGGAATAATTCATTCCACCTATATGCTTGGGGGCTACAGTGAGAGGTTTTCTGACTTAGTCACTCTTAGAGCATATAGATGCAAATACCTATGGTTTTCCGTCTACATCCTCAGGGGCTACAGTGGGATACTCATATGAAATGCAAAATGAAAATAAAACTTACAAGTGCAATGATCTTGAGGTTTGTAGGACTCTCGTCCAGCAGTTTGCCAAAGGATTCGCTGTTTCCTTGCAAGATTTCTGCTTGTCGGAGGAGCTCCTCTAGACCGCACGTCGAAGATGTCGGTGCCGCACCAGGGACCATAGCAGTGCTACCTGGTGTAAGTACCGGATAGACTATCTTTGGATAAGCTATGGCTTTCTTGGGTGCGGGGGCACCGCCAACGGCAGAAGTACTTGCTTCCACCACCGCCTTACCGCCACCGATGGAATCCTTAGCCGGAGCTTCAGCCATTTGGTGGGCGGCACTCTCCTGCGTCGCCTGCTCGCCGACAACAGCAACTTCGATAGAAGCACCTGAGTCCACTTCCATGGCGGAAGGGCCAGATGCCTCCTTAGCTTGTTAGCTTGTCGGGGTAGACGAAGGCTTGACGGAGGGAGTGGAAGGGGCAATGGCGGGAGATGTGTCGCGATGCAGCATATCCTTAATGGTTCTAGAATCCCCCAATGATTTGGAGGTATTCTTCAAGCTGGTCATGGCTTTCTTCCTGAAACGTCCAAAATGCGTAAGTATAGGAGCAAGACAGATAAATAGACAATGTCGGAGAGAAAGAAGCATACACAAGTGGGGGTGCTTTGGCAAAGGGACCCCGGTAACTTTTCTCTTCTCCACCTCCAGGGCGGTGGTAGTCTTTTTGGAGGCTCCACCCTCCGTCTTCTTCTTCTTGCCTCCGTCCGCAGCATCAGAGGTGGAGCTCTTTCTCTTTCGCGCCAATGGAGCATCGTCGTCGGACACGACGATGACTTCCTTCATCTTGGGATCATAGATTTGAGGAGCCATGATGTCCTCATCTCTGTCACTAAGCTGTTAAGTGAGAAGTCGTCGTGTTAGATGAGATGACATTTGCTAGACGGAAGAACTGGAGTATATGTCATACATGGAAAATAAATAAATACCTTTGGGCACTTGATGTCTACGAACATGTCGTAGGTGATGGTGAAGCCACGTCGCTTGTCCTTCACCTTGACGATGTCCATAAGACAGAGCTTGATGGAGTCACTCGAGAAATGGTCCACGGAGATGCGGAGGCTATCCCTTCTATCGCTGGTATAATCGTGCATGAGCTTCACGCGGTGCTGCAGAGGTTGGATTCGCCTGATGAACCAGCACATGGCTAGGTCCAAGCTGGTCAAACCCGTCTCTACGAACCATTCTATCTGCCTTATGGCGCGGGAAGCATCGAGGTCGGAGGGAAGGGAGTCCTGGGATCTCCATGACAAGGCTTCAGTGGTGGCTCCGTCAACGAAGTCTGGGTACATTACTTCTCGGCCAACCAGAGGGATGTCGGTGCCGTAGAAGTAAGTACGCTGCCAATTTTGGCAGGACTCGTGGCCAACGATGTCGGGGAACCGCCGGCCAGGACGGATCTTGAAGCTTATGGTGCCGCAATTTCTAAGTTCCTCCTTACTGGCTCCGGCTTCACGCTTGACGGTGAAGAAATACACGAAAAGGTCTAGCCTAGGCTTAATCCCTAGGTAACCCTCACAGAGCGCCGCGTAATTGCTAAGCGCTAAGATGATATTGGGAGAAAGGTTCTGGGCTGGACTCTATAGTGGTTTAAGACAAAGAGGAAGAAGTTGGAGATGGGCAGGGAGACGTCGCGTACCAGTTGGGCTTTGAGGTACACTTTTTCTCCGGCTTGGGGAGAAGGTGTCGCCTCGCCGGCCGGCACCACCGCCAGGTGAGCCCCTCCGTCACAGGGAGGTAGCCCTCAGTGATAAGCTCCTTGATGTCGCGGTCCGTGATATCCGAACCGCGCCAATCGCCCTTGTGAGAGTCAAGCTCCTCCTCCAGTGGCTCCAGCGTCGCTGGATTATGGTCGCCGCCGGTGGACTCGACCACCGCCAAGATGGGGATAAACAAACCTTCTGGAGGCACGACGACATAGCTCGTCGGCTTTGTCGCGGCTTCGCTCGACGCTGCCATGGAAGGGGTAGTGCTGCTGCTAGCCATGGAGTGAGTTTGGAGGTGACTGGCAAGAATTGGGGCTAGGGTTTTTCGTGAGTTTGCGCGGAGAGCTCGAGGAGGCACGCGCTATAGGAAGAAGACGATGCAAGGAGAGAATGAGGTGAAAAGTAAAAAATCCCATGACAGTTACTATTTATCATCTCCAGCATCAAGATTCGTGTAGCTTAATCAGACGGTTGCCACGTAGACGGCGTGTTCGCGAACGTGCGTGGAAATTTCGCCACATCCCCAACCGTCGCCGCCGACGGTTCATATCACTCGTGCGGGAAAATCGGACATGATTACGTTCTTTGAATGTGTGAGTTACGAGGCGTCGCTGACCTATGCCTACGTTGCCCAAGCTAACATAGGCAGATGAGCTGTCACATCGGAAGATTCCGGCATGGACGGATCCAGTCCGATTACGGAAGAGTACGATGGAAGATTCGGCATTTCTCTGACTTACAAGTTGAAGACGGAGAAAACCTTGCAGGGTTCTTTCAGAGGACTACAAGATATTGCTTGATTATTCGCCGACATCCATCTAGGCGGAGCATTCCACATGAAGAGGCAAGACGGCGCAAGATCTCGGAGTTCTCCGGGGGCTACTGTTGGGGATATGCTATATGGGTATCCTCATAGCATGTCTCCTATCCGGATAACCCGGGTGGCCCACAGTTGGTAGCATGGCCCATGGCCTGCTGGGCGGCCCATTTAGATGGATCCAGAAGGGAGGCCCATGCCGGATAAAGGAAGGCTACGGTTGGATTCACCGACGTACCCGGAGCCTTGGAGTGCAAGATATACAAGACTAGTAATAGACGGTATAGGACTCTGTAACCTGTCCGGCTAGGACTTTTCCCTGTAACCCTACGACCTGGCGACTATATAAGTCGGGCCTATGGGAGCCTTTAGGGCACGTTCCTAGACAACCTAGTATCGATTCATACAACCTCGCACAACGAACCAATCCCTATAACTCGGCGTATTGCCCTTATAGTGATTTATAGCAGGAGCAAGATTCCGCCACCGTTGTGGGATCTGAACCTGGGTAAGCTGTGTTACCTCGTACCCGTCAACCGTCCGCCTTCCCCCACATCTCTAAACACGAACTATGAGGACCCCTCCATGGCGTACTCGTCAGCAATACCACGACACCTTGCCCCTCCTGTCAGATCTCTTGGTTCATTCGAAAAAGTCAAGATCTGATCTGCAACCTTCATCCAAGAGAGATCCACCTAGATCCACCCAAAGGCCCCGTCCCTTGGGGAATTGAAGGAGGAGGACTCGATCTTCAACAACTGCAATCAAGCGCTTCATCTCCTCTCCATTCGTTTGGAGAATCTCCAATCTAGTATTTCTTGCAAATATCTAGATCCTTGTTTTTTATTATATTGATAATCCTTGTTCTTGTGAAAGCTTGTTGTCATTATGGGAGCCCCCAATTCAGTTGTGGGTGTGTGCCTCAGAAGAGTTGTAAAGGCACCGGTTCCCGCCTCGAAGGGTGCCAATAGTGGAGAAGGTGGATCAGGCCTTTCGTGGCGAGATCCATCGGAGAATAGGGTGAGGCCTATTATGGCGTGGTGGTCTTAGAACCGCCCACCCCTCCAACGCAGATGTACTTCCGTTAACAAGGAAGGAACTGTGGTAAAAAAATCCCTGTGTCTTCGCATGCTCCACTACGGTTTCCTCGCTCCTCTCTTTTCGTGCTTAGTAGCTAGGGTTGCATATAGGGAAATTCTCGTAGTTGCATATCTAGAGAATTTACTTTATGCCACGCCTAAAATTGAAAAATAACTAAAAATTGAGTAGCACATATTCACCCCCCTCTAGGTACCCATACGATCCATTTCAATTGGTATCAGAGCCCCGACTCTTAACTCGGGCTTAACTGCCTAAGGGAAGTATGGGTCAATTGATAATGCGTCTCTCCACATACGCAGCATCACCTCCATCTACCCCTGAGGCTACCACTCCACAATCCAAGGAAACGGGTAAAACCGATTCCAAAGATAACGAAGTGGTTGGTGATGGCACTAGAAAGAGCTCCTCCTCGAAGAAGAATAGTGGTAAGGAAGGATACAATGAGGTTCATCATGTTTATACTCCTGATTCACTTATCCCTCACCCACATATACATAATAGGGGTGATCCACCCAAACTTTCAGCATCTACTTTTAATCAATGGCAATTTTTGATGAAGTATCATGTGTGCAGCTCCTCCATTGAGTTGTGGAAAATCATAGAGAATGGTCTTCATGTTGGAGATCCCAACAACCTAACAAGAATAGAGGTTGTTGATAGTTAACTCAATGCTACAGCTCTACACATGATCCAGCTTGGTGTGGGTGACAAAGACATGCCACACATTCAGCATCTTAGTACGGCTAAGGAAGCTTGGGATGCCCTCACTGAGCTCTTCGTCGGAAATGAAAGTATGAGAAGGAATAGATATGATGCTTTGAGCAATGAAGCTTAAGGATTTTATACGTTGGATGGTGAAAACCACGAGGGCATGTATAGGAGGCTCAAGTCAATAGCCACCACTTTCAGGAATCATGGTGCCTCTCATGTTGATGATGCATGGATCAAGCGCAAGTATGTCAGTGCTCTTATGCCATTTGAGCCCATGGATTTGAAAAGTCTCCAAGGAAGGCATAACTACCACCTTATGACATCCAATGAGGTAATGCAAGAAATGTCCGCTTTCAAAGTGGCTGCCAAGAATGCCGAAGATGCTCGTGCACGAGCTATGGGGATGCAAAAGGGGGTGAACGTGGCCTTGAAGACTAGTGTGATTGATCATGATGAAGATGACATAGAAGGTATGGACTGTCCCGAGGATGTAAAAAGAATCCATGGACATTACATGGCCTTATATGCTAGAAACTTTTGGAAGGACCCGGCCAAGGAAAAATCTGAACTAGAACGCAAGAGTGGAGCTTATGGAAGAAAGGAAAATGGTCCCAAGCTAACAAAATGTTTCAACTGTGGAGCCCGCTGCACTTTGTAGCTGAGTGTCCATATCAAAGTAGGGAAGATAATGGAGGAAGACTGATTCTCAAAGAAAAGTCAAAGGCTCCATGCAAGAAATAGTTTGTAAAGAAGAATGCTTCTTTCAAGAAGCAACCAAAGATTGTTCTAGTGGCTCAAGAAGAATATTCTTCGGGAAGTGAAGATGAGGATGAGGATTATAGCTCTCGAGAGGTGGCTGCTATAGCTACCACATCTACACCAACATCACTCTTCGACTCCCCGAACGAAAATGTCATCAACAAGAATGCTACTTGCCTCATGGAAAGAGGTTCCGAGGTAAATACTTCTAACTCTTCTTTTCCTAAGGCTATGATTAACATGTATGATCCTACTAGTCTTAAGGTTAAAGAGGATATTATTGCTTTGGACTATCTCTTCACTAACTTGCAAGGTGAGGACAAAATACATTTTGAGGCTCTTATGGACCAGCTGGCCCAAAATGAAGTGCTCCTCGAAGAAAAGGGCATAATTGAAAGGGAGGATGCAATGGAAATTGCATCCTTAAAGAATGCTCTAGAAGAAGAAGAAGAGGCTCGGGTTTCTCTTGAAGAGAGGCTTGAGTCCATTGAGGAGTCACATGAAGAAATAGTGGCTAAGCTTGTTAAGGAACGTGACTATGCAGTCGGGAAAGCAAAGAAGTTAAAGAGGGAAAAGATTGAATTTTGGGCTGCTCATGATAGACTCTCTGAGGAGTTGCAGAAACTTGACATCGCTCACAAGGCGTTGAAAAGTGAATTCTCCATTCTCAATGAGTCACATGATCAGCTCCAAATTCGATTGACCAAGTATGATGTTCCTAGCACATCTAAGTCAACATATATTCACAAGGAAAATGCTAGTGTGGAAGAAGGGTTTGTCAACGACATCACTCCCAAAGATAAGGGTGTTCTTGATGAGGTACTTGGCAAGCAAAGGTCAAATCTTGGTAAAGATGGACTTGGGTATGTCACCAAGTCCAAGAAGAAGAAGAACAAGAAGAAGAAGACCAAGAATGTTCAATCAAAGACAAGCACCGCTTACAAGAATGTCACAAAAGACAAAACTAACAATATTGGTTTTGCAGGGTCTCACAATCCAAATTATGAACTCTTTTGTGATTATTATGGCGATGTTTATGCTTATTATGTTGGTCCTTTTGATGAATATGTTGCTTGGCCTATTTGGTTCCAAATACCCTTGTTACTAACATGAAAGGACCCATTGAAAAATGGGTACCTAAAACCAAGAAGTAATTCTCTTGCAGGGCTATGCTTCCGGTGGATCGAAATGGGTGCTGGATAGTGGATGCACTAGTCATATGACTAGAAGCAAGGAGATCATCATGAAGATGCGTCCCAATCATGATAATATTACAGTCTCCTATGGTGAAAAGTCTAAATCTCAGGTATTGGGTCTTGGCAAGGTTGTGGTTTCCCACGATATCTCTCTCGTGGACGTTGATACGTTGGAAACATATCTATAATTTCTGATGCTCCATGCTTGTTTTATATCTACTTTGCTTTACTTGTCCACACTTTGAGGTGCTTTTTACATGTTTTCTGGTACTAACCTATTAAAAAGTTGCAACTGTGCCAGACGCCTGTTTTTTGCTGTTTTTGGTTTCAGAAAAGTTAGTAAAGAAATATTCTCGGAATTGGACGGGACGAACGTCAAAGTAAATAACTTTTAGTGGGAAACAAGGAGTCCAGAGGGGAGACGGAGAAGCGGGCCAGGGAGGCTAAACCCCACCAGGCGCGGGGTTAGGTGGACCCGCGCCTGGGTAGGGTTTGCCTACCCTGGTCGCTTCCCGGACTCCCCCTTCGCCTATAAGAAGCCCCCGATACAGAAACTCTCAGGACCCAATCAAAAATCCACGAAACCTTCTGTAGCCGCCGTCACCATCGTCCCTAGATCGAGGGGATCTGAAGTTCTTCCCGGCACCCTGCCGGAGGGGAGATCATCCCGGAGGACTTCTCTCCGGTATGATTCGTGAGTAGTTCCACCTTGGACTATGGGTCCATGTAGTATCTAGATGGTTGTATCTCCTCCTTTGTGCTTTCATGTATAGATCTTGTGAGCTCCGTTCATGATCAAGATCTAATATAATTGTAATCATGCATGTTGTGTTTGCGGGGATCCGATGGATATTGAGATTATTATGTTAGTTTGATTAATGGTTCTATCTTTATGATTCTATCATGTCTGTGTTGTTTGTGATCTTGCATTCTCTCCGTTGCTAGTGGTTATCTTGGCCAAGTAGTTGCTAGTGACTCCAAGAGGGAGTATTTATGCTCGATAGTGGGTTTATGCCTCTAGTTTCCAAGGAAAGTGACAGAAATCTCTTCGGTTGTAGATGTGTTGTTTCTACTAGGGAGAAAACAACGGGTCCCTTGTTCATGGAACATGTGGATTGTTTACCTTACACACTTTGCTTAAAGCAGTTGTCTGTTGCTTGCAACTTAATACTGGAGGGGATTCGGATGATAACCTGAAGGTGGACTTCTAGTCATAGATGCAGTTGGATTACGGTCTATGTATAATGTTGTATTGCCCAATCAACTTCATAGGATCTTGCTAGGTAGTTATTGCTCAGTTCCTATCAATTGCCCCGCTGTAATTTTTTTACCCTTCATGTCATGTTGTTTATCTAAGGAGAGCACCTCTAGTGAACTATGGACCCCGGTCCAATCTTTACCATTAATACATCTTCCACTGTTACTTGTTTACTTGCTGCAAACCATTACCTTCCACACCATACATTTAATCCTTTGTTACGGCAAACCGGTGAGCTTGACAACCTCCCTGATTCGTTGGGACAAAGTCTTGAGTTTGTGTTGTGCAGGTCTCCACGTTGCCAGCAACACCTGTGTGATGTTTCCTTCCTCCTTCTGGTTCGATAACCTCGGTCTCTACCGAGGGAAACTTGCTGATGTGCTCCATCACACCTTGCTCTTGGGGTTCCAACGAAGTGCTCCACATCAACACTTGGTGCACGCATCAAAGATTTATGGCGCCGTTGCCAGGGAGGCTAAGGACGTCTTCACTAGAGGAGTCCTTCACTTCCTTTCTCTTTACTTTGTTTTTAGTTTGCTTGGTTTTGTTTGCCTCTTTTCAAAAAACCCAAAAAAAATTAATCTAGTTTTGTTTGCTTGCTTTATTCAAAAACACAAAAAAATTAGTTCCTACTCTGGTTGCTGGTCTATTATTGCCTTGCTTGGTCATGCTTTCTATCAATGGATGGTTTCTTTGAAACCAGTTCTTAATGGAAAGGTGGGTTCATGGAAGAACAAAGGTATTATTACAAGAAACACCATTTGTCACAAAAAGGGAAACACTTATGGGAACAAATTGATAAGTTGAATACTATTGCTAGAGAGGTGTGCTCTACTTATAATGTTACTTATTGCTTTGATAAATCTTGTTGTTGTAGGAGGTATAAACACTGACCTTTTCAATGTGAGTATAATGATAATGTTACCATATCTTCTTATGTTAAAGGAAATTATGATTTTTATGATGTGGAACAAATTGAAGAATTTATTGCTTCAAGGGTGCATTTGAACTTGCCAGTTTGCTTGAAAATACTGATGATGCACCTTATGAATATGAGGTTTATGAGATACTTAAATTTTGCTTTCACAATTACAAGGAACCAAATGGATATATTATTGAATATTTTAATAGGTTCTTTCCACAACTAGAAGAGACTAATGCCTTTCAGGAGCCTATGGAAAAAGAAATTGTTGAAACTAAAAGCTCATTAGATAAAAACGAGGAGGAGAGTGATGAAAAAAAGGAGGAAGCATGGATCTACCCATGTCTACCTTCTAGTGAGAGTAACTCTTTACCCCTTATATTATTTGATTGTCCCCCATGCTTACCAAAGGAGGATGAATGTTATGTTCATGTGGATCCTTTTGAAATACCTACTTTGGATAAAACCTATAGAGGTTTTAATCCCACTATTTTTGAGCTTGATAGAAATTATGTGTTTGTAGATCATAAAAAGCATGCTTTATGTGATAGCTATATTGTTGAGTTTATTCATGAGGCTACTGAAAATTAATATGAGAGAGGAAAATATGGTTATAGAAGTTTTCATGGTACCGAAACACCTCTCTATGTGCTAAAAGTTTTGAAGTTACTCTTGTTCTATCTTCCTATGCATGTCACTTTGTTATTTGAGAATTTATTTTCTTATAAGATTCCTATGCATAGGAAGTGGGTTAGACATAAATGTGTTTTGAATTTGCTTCTTGATTCTCTCTTTGACTTCAACTCATAGTTCTTATGAGAGCATCTTCTCAAAGTCTCAAGCCTAACTTAAAGGCGTTAAAGAAAAGTACTTGTTGGGATATAACCCAAAAGTTCCCTTGAGTATTGGAAGTTATTACTTCTGTAATGACCTCTCCTTATCCTTTTTGTTTTCTTTTTGTGCCAAGAATGACCTCTAATGAGAGGGAACTAAGATTTGGGGAGTTGCTGTCCCGAAACAGATTTCTGTCCTCTACCAAAAAAATTCGTGAGGAGGCTCTGTAACTCGGATTGAGCTCAAAATTAACGAATAAATCTCCCAGTATGTTTTCTAACTTTCGTTAGTGCAACACTTTTTAATTTGAGTAACAGAAGATGTTCGAAAAAATTCGTTTCTACCTGCTGGTCTGTTTTGACAGATTTCTGTCATTATTTGCATTTGCTTCTTATTGATTCCTTTTTTATCTCTCTTCAGGTAAATTGAGTTTCTTTGAAAGACTTACTGCAGTAGCTTGTGTTTTTAGTGAAAAGCCTTGTTGTTCCAATGCTTTTCCCGCGGTCTAATACCTTTTTAATAAGCTAATATTGCTAATGAAAATTGTGTGAAGTTTTGTATGAAGGAAAAATTTCAGGTGTACAAATAGAATGATGCAATGAGATGAAGAATGGACAAAATCTCAAGCTTGGGGATGCCACCATGGTGTCACCCCAAGAAATATACAAGAGGTACAAGCGTCAAAGCTTGGGGATGCCCAAGGCAACCCCTTCTTCATCAATAAAAAGATCAGGTCTATCTAGACACTTCATTTTTATTGTTTTATGCACAGTTGTGTTGTTCTTGGAGCGTCTTAGTTTTTGTTTGCTTTGCTTAGTTTGTTTATTTTGCTTTAGTAGTTTGGACCCCCGCTCTCGCTGTGTTGTTCTGCAAATAAGTTTGCTTGGTGTTTGGAAAAGAGTAGTAAGTTCTTGCTTGAAGTGCAAGAGGAGCTTGCATTGACTGTGACTAAGACTTTAGCATGACATGCTAGGTGTTGTTTTTTGAATTATGCTTAGTGATTATTGTTGTAGCATGTCTTGTTCCAAACAATTTTGATTGCTTAGTGTGACTTGAAGAAATTATGCGTTGTTTTATCATGCAAAAGTATAGTATTGTGGTATTCTCCTTTGATGTTTTCCTTGGGTTGACTTGGCACATGCTTACACCATGTTATGACTATGACAAGTCACCATTATCCTCTATGATCATTTAGTATTTGACTTGTAGTACCACTCTTTGCTTTGCTTAGTTTGCTTTATTGCATTGCATAATTATGGCCGTTATTGCTCTCTTAGTTGGTTGCTCCCAGTCTTTTTCTAGCCTCCACTTGTATGAGTAAGTTCTACTCATCCTTCCAACTCCCAAGAAACCAAGTTATTTCAAAATGTCCACTATAAACTCCTATGCATGGTGTGTCACACCATTCCAAGTATATTCTTGTTTTCAACTATCTTCCAATTAAAGCAAACTTACAAGTTTCCACTTCATTTCACACCGGTAACATCCATAGACAAAAGAGCATGATATCAACGGAGTACAAAAAGTACAAGTGCAATGTTGAAAACGTTCCCCGTGACAACACGGTTCTGCTAATCCCAACTTATAAGTGCAAGCATATACAACAAAGTTGCCTCAATGGTTCAAGTTTATTAGGGCAAAGAATAAAATGTGCCATCAAGTTTGTGAGGGCTTTAATCACTAAGTTTTCACATAACAAAATAGTCCATGGATTTTGTATTATGTGTTAGAGAAACGCCTGGTCCGCTAGCCTAAGCCATGCCTAATCATGGTGGAAACTTGCAGAATCACCATAGTGAGCTATCTATGAAGCATCCTCAATAAAAAGCTATACATATGGTAAATAAAAAGATTGCTGGGATGCTCATTGTCTGCTTGCCTTTTCATTTTGATTATGGGAAAGCTCCTGTACCATGTGCAAGGGGTACCCCGTTCGCGGTTCTCAATGATATGCAAATACTTATAGTGACAAGAACTTACCTAGGCCCTAAGTTGAGTATCCATGAGGTTTACCCTCATAATCAAGGGACTTGAGATTGCCAACTTATACTTTGTCAAGCATATACTCCAGCTTTGCCATTTTAACCTTAACCACTTCAAGATGCTTATGATAGGGGCAATGAGGGCTGAAAGCTAATAAGTACCATAATTTTTAGAAGCTCTTTTGAAGCTTGTAATCACTGCTTCCTTTACAAAAAGGCCTTTCTTCCACCATTATTTGAGTCTCCACCTTCTACCTTTAGGCACCATTAAGAGAACATAGTTGTCATTCTGTGTGCAATGTTCCAAAGCTTATTAATTGATGCATCTTGTGTTATTACTTGTTCATGTGCTATCTGTTTCTAGTCACCCTTGTGAACTTTGCAGGTGTCCTATGCATTATATTGCTACTCTATGAGGGGAAAGCTAATTGCCACTATGCTATGTTTTCTGCATGTGAAACAAACAAACATTTTTCAATGCATATTATTCATGATCTTTGTTTGTAGCTTGCCATGTTGCATGCATAGTTACTATGTCCTACTATTAGAACTCCATATTTCATGCACATGTTTAGAGCTCTTTGATCCTAGCTTTCAATGCTTGCAAATGGTTGGATCTTTATTGTGAGGGTGCATGTTCACCTCAAAAATTATTCTTTTATCACTTACCTGCTCGAGGACGAGCAGGAATTAAGCTTGGGGATGCTGATACATTGGAAATGTATCTATAATTTTTGATGTTCCATGCTTGTTTTATATCTACTTTGCTTTACTTGTCCATACTTTGAGGTGCTTTTTACATGTTTTCTGGTACTAACCTATTAACAAGTTGCAACAGTGCCAGATGCCTGTTTTCTGTTGTTTTTGGTTTCAGAGAAGTTAGTAAAGAAATATTCTCGGAATTGGACGGGACGAACGTCAAAGTCAATAACTTTCCGTGGGAATCAAGGAGTCTAGAGGGGAGACGGAGAAGCGGGCTAGGGAGGCCACACTCCAGGCACGGGGTCAGGTGGACCCGCGCCTGGGTAGGGTTTGCCAACCCTGGTCGCTTCCAGGACTCCCCCCTTCGCCTATAAGAAGCCCCTAATACAAAAACTCTCGGGACCCGATCAGAAATCCATGAAACCGTCTGCAACCAACGTCACCATCGTCCCTAGATCGGGGGTCTAAAGTTCTTCCCGGCACCCTTCCGGAGGGGAGATCATCCCGGGGGACTTCTCTCCGGTATGATTCTTGAATAGTTCCACCTTGGACTATGGGTCCATGTAGTAGCTAGATGGTTGTATCTCCTCCTTTGTGCTTTCATGTATAGATCTTGTGAGCTCCGTTCATGATCAAGATCTAATCTATTTGTAATCATGCATGTTGTGTTTGCAGGGATCCGATGGATATTGAGATTATTATGTTGGTTTGATTAATGGTTCTATCTTTATGATTCTATCATGTCTGTGTTGTTTGTGATCTTGCATGCTCTCCGTTGCTAGTGGTTATCTTGGCCAAGTAGTTTCTAGTGACTCCAAGAGGGAGTATTTATGCTCGATAGTGGGTGCATGCCTCTAGTTTCCAAGGGAAGTGACCGAAATCACTTCGGTTTTAGATGCGATGTTGCTACTAGGGAGAAAACAACGGTCCCTTGTTCATGGAACATGTGGATTGTTTACCTTACACACTTTGCTTAAAGCAATTGTCTTTTGCTTGCAACTTAATACTGGAGGGGGTTCGGATGATAACCTGAAGGTGGACTTCTAGTCATAGATGCAGTTAGATTACGGTCTATGTATAATGTTGTATTGCCCAATCTACTTCATAGGATCTTGATAGCTAGTAATTGCATTGTTATTCCTTGCTCAGTTCCTATCAATTGCCCCGCTATAATTTTTTTACCCTTCATGTCATTTTGGAGCACCTCTAGTGAACTATGGACCCCGGTCCAATCTTTACCATTGATACATCTTCCACTGTTACTTGTTTACTTGCTGCAAACCATTACCTTCCACACCATACGTTTAATCCTTTGTTACAACAAACCGGTGAGCTTGACAACCTCACTTATTCGTTGGGACAAAGTCTTGAGTTTGTGTTGTGTAGGTCTCCACGTTGCCAGAAACACCTGTGTGAAGTTTCCTTCCTCCTTCTGGTTCGATAACCTCGGTCTCTACTGAGGGAAACTTGTTGTTGTGCTCCATCACACCTTGCTCTTGGGGTTCCACTGAAGTGCTCCACATCAATAGTTGGTGCACGCATCATACATCATGCTTGTTGAGACCCTCGGTTACAACCTTCTTTCTGTTCATGCCCTTGGAAAGATGGGTTTTGCTGTTTTCATTGATGATGATTTGGTGCTACTCTTGTGGAGCAAGTCTCTAAAGGTCGCTTTCGTTGGGTATGTCGAAAAAGACCTGTATGTGGTGGACTTTTCGGGGAAAACCACTTCGGGTCCGATGTGCCTATTCAGAAAGGTTGACGTGGGCTAGCTATGGCATCGCCGTTTAGCCGATGTCAATATGAGAACTTTGCAAAGTCTCCACAAGGGTGGCCACATCCTTGGACTAAAAGATAATGTCTCCTTTGCCAAAGATCATGTTTGCAGGTCTTGTGAAGGGAAAATGCACGACTCTCCCCACAAGATAAAGACTATTGTGTCTTCAAAGAGAATCTTGGAACTAGTTCATGTGGACTTATTTGGTCCTCCATCTCATGCCAGTATCGGTGGGAAGAAATATTGCTTGGTCACTGTCGATGACTACTCAAGATATACATGGGTATATTTCTTCAAGCTAAAGAGTGAGACTCAACAAACGGTCATTGACTTTGCCAATGAAGTTCAACGTCAACACAATGTTCCTATCTTGGCAATAAGAAGTGACAATGGCTCCGAATTCAAGAACTACACCTTGAATGAGTTTCTAAGTGAAGAGGGGATAAGACATCAATATTCCGCTACGTACAACCCTCAATAAAATGGTTTAGCCGAGAGGAAGAACCGAACTTTGATGGATATGGCAAGATCAATGTTGGCTGAATTCAAGTCTCATTACAACTTTTGGGCTGAAGCCATATCCACCGCTTGTCACTCATCTAACCGACTCTACCTCCAAAAAATCTTGGACAAGACTCTGTATGAAATACTTACCGGTAACAAGCCCAACATCTGATACTTTAGGGTATTCGGTTGTAAGTGTTTCTTTCTTATCAAAGGTGTCCGCATGTCTAAATTTGAGTCCAAGGCTTTAGAAGGTATTTTTGTTGGTTACGGTGTCGAATCCCACACTTATAGAGTCTACAACAAGCTCACCGGGACTGTTGTAGAATCTTGTAGTGTGGAGTTCGATGAAAATAACTGCTCCCATGTGGGCCAAGTTGATGTTTGTGATGCAAATGTTGAAATACCCCAAGATTCCATAAGAAGAAAGAGAGTGGGATTTTTCTGCCCCATTGACGAACCCCTTGTGGCGGATCAGAAAGGACAATGCTCCACTCAAGTGGAGCCCTCATCTACACAAGATCAACAAGCCCCTACTGCTGGAGAAAACTCTTCACCAACACCCCAACCTGCTGAAGATCATCAATCTTCTGGGCAAAATGATAGTCCCAGGCCGGACTATCCGCCCCTTGGAGAAAAATCCAACACGTCCCAAGGGATCAGAAGGAGAAGAAAACAGCCAAGAAAAATCCAGGCCGGATTCTCCGGCCCCCGGGGGCGGATTATCCGGCCTTGGATCTCCCAGCTATGTCAGCCATTCACAGGAAGAGGAAGTTGCAGCCACATCTCCCAGGCCGAATAGTCTGGCTCCACCAAGGGGCGGATTATCCGGCCCTGAAGAACATGTTCAGCAGCAAGCTCCTGTTGTCAACTCAGATGAAGATCAAGGGCAAGGTAGTGGACAAGACAAGGATACAAATGCTGAATCAACTCCTTCTAGAAACAATAAGGAAATTGAGGCTCGTCGCAAGGCTCGTGTTGATTGGAACCTTGAGCTAAGGGGTCACATCTTGACAAGGTTGTCGGTGATCTACGAAGAAGGGTGTCTACTAGAAGAGAACTTGCAAGCTTCTGTGATCATCAAGCTCACATTTCTATGGTTTAACCAAAGAAGGTCTTTGATGCTCTTGAAGATCCCGATTGGGTGGTTGAAATGCATGAGGTATTAAATAACTTCGAGCGCAACAAAGTTTGGAAGCTCGTAGAGAAACCCAAAGAATGCCGCAATGTTATTGATACCAAGTGGATTTTCAAGAACAAACAAGATGAAAATGGCATTGTTATGAGGAATAAAGCAAGACTCGTGGCTCAAGGATTCTCTCAAGTGGAAGTAATTGATTTTGGCGAGACTTATTTTCCTGTGGCTCGTCTTGAGTCCATCTGTATCCTTATTGCCTATTCCACTCATCATAATTTTAAATTATAGCAAATGGATGTTAAGATTGCGTTTCTTAATGGTCCACTACATGAGTTGGTATACGTCAAGCAACCCCCGGGTTTTGAGGATCCCAAATTTCCGAACCATGTCTACAAACTCGATAAGGCTCTCTATGGCCTTAAACAAGCCCCATGTGCATGGTATGAGCACCTTAAAGAGCTTTTGTTAGACCGTGGATTCGAAGTTGGGCAAATCGATCCCACTTTTTTTACTAAGAAGGTCAATGGGGAGCTTTTTTATGCCAACTATATGTAGACGACATTATTTTTGGCTCTACTAACCAAGATTTTAACTATGAATTTTCAAAGCTTATGACTGACAGGTTTGAGATGTCTATGATGGGAGAATTGAGGTTCTTTCTTGGATTCGAGATCAAAAAACTTAGAGAGGGAACTTTTATTAATCAAGCTAAGTACATCCAAGACATGCTCAAGAGGTTCAAGCTGACGGATCTCAATGGCGTTGCTACTCCAATGCAAACAAAGTGTCATCTTAAGCTTAATACCAAGGGTAAAGACGTGGACCAAAAGGTATACCGATCCATGATCGGCTCTCTCCTTTACCTTTGTGCATCTAGGACCGATATCGTGTTAAGTGTAGGAGTGTGTGCAAGGTACCAAGCCGCTCCTAAAGAAAGCCACTTAGTGGAGGTCAAACGAATCTTCAGATATTTGGTTCATTCCCCAAATTTTGGGTTATGGTATCCCAAAGGTTCAAGTTTCTTTCTATGTGGTTACACTGATTCAGACTGGGCTGGTGACAAAGATGATAGAAAATCAACTTCTGGTGCATGTCAATTCTTGGGAAGGTCTCTAGTGTGTTGGTCCTCAAAGAAACAAAATTGGATATCACTCTCAACCGCCAAAGCTGAATATGTTGCTGCTGCAAGTGCTTGTAGACAATTATTATGGATGAGGCAACTTTAAAGGAATATGGTGTCAATTGTGACAAAGTGCCTCTTTTATGTGACAATGAAAGTGCTATCAAAATTGCTTACAATCCGGTGCAGCATACAAGAACAAAACATATTGAGATTCGCAATCATTTCATTTGGGATCATGTTGCTCGTGGCGATATTGCACTATACTTTCTGAGCACGAAGAACCAACTTGCTTATATTTTCACGAAGCCTCTTGATGAAGCAAGATTTTGTTATTTGAGTAATGAGCTAAGTATCATAGATTCAAGGAGCTTGGCTTCACTACCCTTGCACACTCACTTGCTCTTATTCATGTATTTGGTTTAGATGCGGGAATAGACATAGGGGGAGTGTGGTCCTAATTGATTGGGCTAACCCTCCCCCCATAATGCCGAAAGCAAGACAAATCATTTCCCTTAATATCATTTTGTGGTATGTGGGTTATTGATGAGTATTGGTTTTGAACTCAAGATACATCTTCGCGGTGTCATGCCATGCACTCCAACATGGTGGCTTCGGCCACCGCCCTCTTCCTTGAGAAGAGTTGGTTTCTAATGGCTCTCTTTGGATTTTCTTGCATATCCTTTGTTCTTATGGAAAACACACTCAACTTTGGCTTTTGTTCGATCTGTTCTTGCAACTTTGGGTGTGTAGTACCATCATAGTTTGTTGCTCTAAACCCAATCCTTTGTCCCTCCTAGAACCATCTATTCTTGCACACAAGTCCTCTATACACCATCGAGGGGTTTTGCAAGGGTGCTTTGGCCTAAATCTGTTCTTTACAGAAAATTCAGAGGGGGGCGGACTATCCGCCCCAAGTGGGGGGCGGATTATCCGCCACAGGCGATTTCTGCCTCTAAAGGGCTGGGTCGGGGAGGACAGGCTCAAACAGAGCAGCCAGTCCTCCCCCAACCCTAGCTCTGCCCCCAGCCGCCTCTGGAGCTTCCACCCCTCCCCGGAGTAGATTTGACCACCAGATTCTCCGGGCCCTCCCCGGATATTCTTCCCCTCGTCTCCGGGTATCTTCTCATCCGCGATTTTCCTCCAATGAGTGAGGGTAACTCCCTCATCTCTCTCCTTTTGTATGGGATTCATTATTCTTGGTGGAAATCTCGTTGTAGAAGATACTATGTGTTTCCCTTTCTTGTTAGAATCAGTAGTATTGCAACCCTAGTGCTAGATCTGTTTTGCCTTGGTAAATCTGGGACATTCCAGAATTTTTCTCCGGGGGGCGGATTATCCGCCCCTGCCAGGGCCGGATAATCTGGTCTGGAGATTAAAAACTGGTCTGGTTTGGTTCTGATTTCCGCAATGCACTCCCTTGGCTCATGGATTGCTTTTCTACTATTTCTAACATTTCTCCTGGACTTGTGTGTGTGTGCTTATCTCCATGCTATCCCTCTCATGCTTTTCACAGGTGGTTCCAAGGCTACTAAGACCTTCACTCGTCGTCCCCGTGCCCGTTATCTCAGGACCACTGCAGAAGGGATGTTTATTGACAAAACATAGGTTCGCAGAGCAGCAAGAGAGGCTGAACGGATGGCAGAGGCAACAAAGAAAACCAAGAGGTCTGCATCTCGCAAGGGCAAATAGTCGCGGCCCAACTATAAGGCTATGGATAGTATATGCCACCATTCGCCAAACTGATTACTATGATGAGGCTGACAGTGATGGTCCTCCAGAGGACTCTATGTTTTGGAATGCACACTTTCGGTCTATTCATGATGATGTGTATGCTACTCTCAAGCTTCGCCCCATGCATACCATCAATATGACTGAGGCCCAATCCAAGGCAAGACTCCGTGAAGCTTTGGATGTGACTAACAAGATGGGGCTTCACCACCTTATGACTCTCCAATGCAACTATGATTCCTCGGTGGTGAGGCAGTTTTTCTCGACTCTTGTGATTTGCGGTGATGAGCGTCGCACCATGAAGTGGATGACCGGGACAACAACGATTCAGTCGGACTTCCGCATTTTTGGGCAGGTTCTTGGGTATGCTTTCCATGGCCATGACACTCCTTCTGGCCACCGCATCATTTCTCCACTCAGGCCATCCAAGGACATTGTGCTTGCTCCATGTCTGACATTTGATGGTATTGCTGGAACTTTCGCTAGACTCTCTCCTTTGTATGCCTCCATTATTGGCATATTTAGGGAAAGATTATCTCCTAGTGGGGGCAACAATGACAAGATCCGCGGTCACCTGGTTCCTCTCCTCGCATTTGCTCACGAGTGTGCCACCAATTCTGGTTCAGCTACAGGTTACAAACTGGATGTCATGGACTATATATATCATGAGATGACGGATGCTATGATCAACAGGCTCTCCATCCCATATGCCCCTTTCATTATGATGCTCATCAAGCATATGTTGCCCCTTGAGGACTTTGGCACTGATTTGGATAGTGTTCACAAGCCCAAGAAAATCTACAACAAGGCTCAGAAGACCCATCACCCTTCCACTGCTCCTGAGTCCTTCATGCGTGATGCAAGGGCTAGTGGTCGTCGTTCCGCGGTGTCCCCAATGGCACGCGAGGTCAAGCAGATCAATTGGTTCCAACGGAACATCCTTTGCATGGGCATAGATACTCACAAGGGACAATATGAGGAATACCGGAGGAGCCATGAGATGGCACACACTCGGTAGCTCATTCTACATCATGTGTCCGGTGCCACTGGAAATCCACCTCCTCCTACTGCTCCGGAACCATATGCTTAGTGGAACACTTCAAGGATCAACTATGGAGAGCTCGAGAGTTGCCTGTTTCCTCCACCTCTGAGGGATCCTACTCCTCCAGCTGATGACGATGATGATGAGTATGATGAAGAGGAAGGGGACGGGGATGACTACGACGAGGATGAGGAGGTGTGATCTTCTGGGGCGTTAGCATTGCTCGTCTTCCTTTTTGGCGTTTCGATGCCAAAGGGGGGGGGGAAGTAGTTCTATTAGGTCTCGCGGATTTGCATGGGTCGGGCGCAAGCACTTGTCTATTTTTCAGTCGTTTATTTGCTTGCTTGTGCCCTTTTAGCGTGAACTTATTTGTTATTTGTGCTTGGTTTATGTAAGAGATAATTCTGGATTTATATTGTGGATCTACTCTTATGGAATTCTGGATTTATCTATGGAGTCTGGTATTCTATTTGATGTCATATGGAATCATGGGATTATCTAGTGTATGCATCAATATTGTGGGATGTGCTTGGAGCCTGAAAATCTCATTATTTTATTTGGCTATATTCACATCCCAGTGGTATGACCTTTTTTCCTAACTCACCTTGTTTCAATTGTCTTTTCTATGAAAGTTGCGGACTCTCTAGTGTGTGCATTTGTATTCAAATGCAAATTATAAATATGCACACATCTAGGGGGTGCCTCTTTCATTTGGTTTAAGGTGTCGTTAGTAGGTTTCTTTGCAAATCCTGGTATTGTCATCTAATACCAAAAAGGGGAGATTGAAAGAACATTTCATAATCCCTAGTGTTTTGTGTGTTAGATAACAATATCAAGGATTATTTAATGTTTTTTGAAGTGCTGCAGATCTTTACATTGAAAAAGGAAAAGGAAATCTTCCTACCAGGGGCGGATAATCCGCCCTACCCCATACCCAGAAGGGCGCAACCCCTAGAGAGGGGGTAGAGACGGATTTTCTGGCATGGGTGGATAGTCTGCCCCTTGAGGGGGGCGGATAATCCACCCCTTGTGGAATTTCACCAAGTCTGGCCCTACGTCGCTCTCTGTATGGGGGGGTTTTCCCCTGGAGTTTCCGTCCTAGGGGCGGAGTTTTTCCCTATGGCGGATAATTCGCCCCTAGTGGGGGCGGATAATTCGCCCCTAGTGGGGGGCGGATAATCCACCCCCAAACTTCTTCAACGGCCAGATCTAATCAAGGGGTATTTAAGCCTGACTTGCCCCTCCTGCCAGATCTTTTGGTTCATTCGAAAAAGTCAAGATCTGATCTGCAACCTTCATCCAAGAGATCTCCACCTAGATCCACCCAAAGGCCCCGTCCCTTGGGGAATCGAAGGAGGAGGACTCGATCTTCAACAACTGCAATCAAGCGCTTCGTCTCCTCTCCATTCGTTTGGAGAATCTCCAATCTAGTATTTCTTGCAAATATCTAGATCCTTGTTTTTTATTATATTGATAATCCTTGTTCTTGTGACAGCTTGTTGTCATTACGGGAACCCCCAATTCTGTTGTGGGTGTGTGCCCCGGTAGAGTTGTAAAGGCACCGGTTCCCGCCTCGAAGGGTACCAATAGTGGAGAAGGCGGATCAGGCCTTTCGTGGCGAGATCCATCGGAGAATAGGGTGAGGCCTATTATGGCGTATTGGTCTTAGAACGGCCCACCCCTCCAACGCACATGTACTTCCCTTCACAAGGAAGGAACTGCGGTAAAACAAATCCCTGTGTCTCCGCGTGCTCCACTACGGTTTCCTTGCTCCTCTCTTTTCGTGCTTAGTAGCTAGGGTTGCATATAGGGAAATTCTCGTACTTGCATATCTAGAGAATTTACTTTATTCCAAGCCTAAAATTGAAAAAGAACTAAGTAGCACCTATTCACCCCCCCCCCTCTAGGTGCCCATACGATCCATTTCAGCCCCCCATCTCCTCTCACCGATTCTTTGCATCGGCGTGTTTCTGGAGGTACTAGGCGTGTGTTCACCATGCTACCATCGTCATGAAGCACTGCTCGTCATTACCCACAAACGGAGTAGGGTTCTACATCCCCCAAACACACATATTAATACAATAGAAAATAGAATAAGGTCAAGAAATCAATAAAACAAAAATGCAACTACCTGCAGGTACTTCCATAGCTCGAAGAGCATCTCCCGGTCTTGGCTCTTGTTCATCCAAATCTTGTGATCGCCAAACCAGTTGCGGACGTAGTTCATGTGTGCCTCGTAGTGCATGTCTTGCACCTTCCTCTTGGCAAGCTCGTGAACGATCCCCAAGCACTCCCTTTTGCGCGCCCTGTCCATTTCGAAGAACTTCTACAAGTATACACATAGGAAAAAAAGGGGGGTCAAAGCCATGAGTGCAAGTATATTTCATCCTCAAGGCGATTGAATTATGACAAGCGAAACAAACTTACATGGAACAAAACCTGAATCTTCTCTGGGATGCTGGTGTACTTTTTTTTCGTATCTTCGACATAGTGGTAATGCTTCCAAGTGCAAGCCACATCCTTCGAACTATTTGGGAGAGTGACAATCCCAGGAAAATACTTTCTAACCAGGGCTCCAAGGATGCTTGAGTAGCCACGATATGGCTTGATTCCATCCTGATATAGAAAGGCACTGCATAATGAAAAGACAAGATCAGTATGTGATGAAAATTCCAATGTATGGTTTAGGGTCAAATCATGTACCTCGACCCAGCGGGCACAAGTACCTTGTCCACATAGGGATAAGGTAGGTCGGGGAGTCTCGAAACCCCACGCCGATATGGAGCCTTGGCCCATGGCGTCAGGATCGATTCGGTGGCCGCGTACTCCTCAAGGTACGGTGTCTCATCCTCCGGAGGCGCCCACCTCAAGGACGTGTAAAGCTCGTAGGGTAAAGACCCCAACCCCTCATCCTCCCCATCATCATCAGAATCCGAGTGCGTCCCCTCATCCTCCTAACGAACTGGCTCCTCG
The DNA here is from genome assembly GCA_916181665.1 of Avena sativa. Lineage (NCBI taxonomy): Eukaryota > Viridiplantae > Streptophyta > Magnoliopsida > Poales > Poaceae > Avena > Avena sativa. The sequence continues at coordinate 206,676,824 of OV702296.1, forward strand.
TCCTCCCCCTCCTGCTCTTGATTGTCCTCCTCGAAGACCGGAGGGGGACTAGGAGTCCTCGCACGCCTCCCACGCCCCTGCCGCTATGAAGTGCGCGGTGGAGCACTAGTAGGCTGTTTCGCCTGGCATCTTTCGAACCACCAGTCACAAGTTTAGCCAAGCTTTTTAGATTTCTCGTAATGCCCTCCCCCCCCCCCTGGAATCTTTCAATCACCTGCAAAACATAGTGAAAATAATAGTTTATTAGTACACATCAATGACACAAGATTTATAATAGTACAATAATACTCAAGTTTTAAACACACACTATATTCGTATCAACAAAGACGAAAGAAGAGAAATACTTCCATGATCCATATAGCATGGGTATGAGACACGACAAGCCAAGGAAATGATTTGGTCTCCACGACAACGACTCCTCAAAAGGAATCGTTGTCGTGGATCGAGAATCCTTTCCTGGGATTACCACCGTCACATCCCCATGCTATATGAATCTTGAAAATACTTGTCCTCTCTCGACTTTGGGGCTACGAGATGAAGCCTTGCTTGTATTTCTCCAAAGACGAAAGGAATGAAACCATTCCATGATTCATATAACAATGTCTCCCATGCTATACGAATAGTGAATTAATGTATTTCCTTTCGACTTTAGGGCTATCTAATCTATTTCATTTAAGTCACGCTATCTAATCTATTCGTAGCAGCAAAGACGAAAGAAGATAAATACTTCAATGATCCATATAGCATGGGTAAGATGCGGCAAGCCAAGGAAAGGATTTGGTCTCCACGGCAACGATTCCTCGAAAGGAATTGTTGTCGTGGATCGAGAATCCTTTCATGGGCTTGCCACCGTCACATCCCCATGCTATATGAATCTCGAAAATACTTGTCCTCTCTCGAATTTGGGGCTACGAGATGAAGCCTTCCTTGTGTTTCTCCAAAGACGAAAGGAAAGAAACCATTCCACGATTCATATAACAATGTCGCCCATGCTATACGAATAGTGAAGTAATGTCTTTCCTTTCGACTTTAGGGATATCTAATCTATTTCATTTAAGTCACGCTATCTAATCTATTCATATCATCAAAGACGAAAGAAGAGAAATACTTCCATGATCCATATAGCATGGGTATGAGACACGGCAAGCCCAGGAAAGGATTCGGTCTCCACGGCAACGACTCCTCGAAAGGAATCATTATCGTGGATCGAGAACCGTCACATCCCCATGCTATATGAATCTCAAAAATACTTGTCCTCTCTCGTCTTTGAGGATACGAGATGAAGCCTTCCTTGTGTTTCTCCAAAGACGAAAGGAAAGAAATTTTATTACATAGCCCGGCAGGATTACATAGCAAACACTACTACAAATATTATTACTACTACATGGATCAGAAGCCTGAGTCGGGATTATGAATTGGACGAGAGGTTTCGTCATCGCTATCATTTTCTGGCCACCAATAATCATCCACGAAACCTGGAGGTGGTCCCTGTGGATCATTGACGTCAAGGCCTGCATGGAACGCCTCGAGCAAACTCACATCTTGTTGTTTGTGAACATCCTCAGTTTCATCTTGCGTAGTGTCTTCCTCCTTAGCTTATTCTTGCTCATCATCTATGACCATGTCACCATCGGCGGACAAGTCGATAGTGAATTTCCCGGGGAGCCCTTCTTCCTGATAAAACTTGCCATCATTTGTTGAGGGGTCTAGGCGGCGGCCTATTGCGTGTCGGTACCATCATCAGAACATCCTAGTCCTGTAGACGTTTTGTCGGTTTTGGCATGGGTACGAAAGACAGAATACTTGGAAGGCCTGAGTAGCCAAAATGTAAACATCATCTCCGGCATAAACGAAGCTTCTCTTAACTTTGAACAGTCCAATTTCAGGATCCCGTTTCACCTTATGTGGGTCAAACAAATGGCATTTGAATACAACAGGATTTAGCCCTTTGCCAAAACCGTAATTCAGCTCATATATACCCCGGACTCTTCCATAGTACTAGAGTCGATCTAAGCCTTCACAAAAAATGTTTGAAGCGTCAAATGTCCGGATCCCCCGACCTTCCCAGCCACGAAGCAAGTCATCCACCAGCGGTTCTAGATACACATTCATGTTCTTACCCGGGTATTTCGGCCCTGGGATTATCATCGAGACAAACATGTTGTCTGATCTCATGCAGACGCTAGGGGGATGTTCAGGGGAATAACAAACACTGGCGAACAACTGTATACTGAAGCCAACATACCATATGGACTGAACCCATTGGTTGATATGGCAACTGATGCGCTCCTCTTGTCACCGGCTTTCTCAGGATATTTCTTGACAAAGTTCTTCCATGCACTACGATCCGACGGATGTATCAACTTGTCGAGGTATCTGTTCCCTTCTACTACCCACTGCATCTGCTGGGCAGTATCCTCGGTCGTGAAGAGTCACTGGAGCCTCGGTATGATTGGAAGATACCGGAGGATGTTTTGGGCAACCTGGTCTGCCTCTTTTGACCATCACCATTGGGATCGACCTCAAAGTACCTACAGGATTTGCAGTGGATACAATAATTTGTCTTAGCATGCTCCTTTGTGAATATCATGCATCCCTTCGGACAAGCGTGTATTGGCTCATATGACATCTTAAGGTCACGGAGGAGTTTGGTCGAATAGTAGAAGTTCTCCGGCAAGAGGTGCCCTTTCAGCAGAATGCTGCCAACGACAGCAAGCATATCATCAAAGTCCACTCTGGTCAAGTTCTTGTGGCTCTTGAAGGCCAAAAGGCGAGCTATGACATCCAGTTGGGTAACATCTGTATGTGCATGAAGGGGTCTCTGCAAGGCAAACAAAGTCTCGTAGTACTTTGCCGTGTTTTCCTCCGGCTCCTCACTTGTCTCCGCCTCCTGAGGTGTCTCCGCCTCTACATGAGGGCTTTCAGGCACATTACCATTCACAAAGTTTTCTATGCGGCTATCAAAACTATCATCAAATTCTCCCCTTGGCCGACTCTGATGCTGACTCTGTCGTGACTCCCTCCTAGCACGTTTCGCTAACTTTTCACCATGGAATGTCCAAGCCTTGTAGGATGGTGTGAACCCATAATTGACCAGGTGAGTACTCACATCATCCTTCGAATGTGTATTCAGGTTCTTGCATCTTGCACAGGGGCAGAAAATTCTTCTGGTCTACTAGGGATCGCAAATTCCCAGTTCATGAAGTCCTCGGCCTTTTATTGCCATTCTGAGGTAAATTCCCACTTACTGACATAGCCATCACACATCCAGTCATGATTCTCCATCCTCTAATCAGTACCAAAAACGACATATATAATTCTTTCAATTAATTATGCCATATAAATAAATCCGGTATTAGTTCGGTTAATTTTAGAAAACATATATTTTACGCCATACATGTATCCACCTATCTCTCTAATAGGTAAAGAGGGTCCTATCAACCGTCGGATCCGTAGATTGAGTATGTTCTCCCTGCTCTACCTTGATTCGAGACAGAATTTCGGCAGCACCTCCGCGTTGCTCTCCCGATACACGTCTCGGCAAAAAGCCAAGAGGTATGTGCATCCGGAGAACGACAGGGAGACGCTGCCAAAATTCATTTTTGCTAAATCTACCACTAAAACTACCCTAATGTAATATATGAAAATAAAACTATCACTAAATACAATTTACCAATAACTTACTACAATACTAGAACTACCACTAAATACATCATACTAGTAATATATGACAAATTGAAAAAATGGCTTACCTTGCCCGTTGCCGTCGTTGGAGGAGATGGGCGATAAGGTGGGGAGCGCGGCTGAGCTGCTTGATGTAGGAGGGGAGCTGACGGGTGGATCTCCTCCCGCTTGTACGCGAGCCGGCCGGCGCTCCACCGCGCAAGGGCGGCCACGGAGGAGGCCGCGGGAGGACAGAGGAGGAGGGATTTGCAGGAGGGGCGGGGGCGATATGGGGCGAGGTCGGGTGGGACAGGGAGGGGCATGCGGCGGCGGTCAGTAACGGGGGAGGGGGCAGGGCTGGGCGGCGGGGCTGGGGAGTGGCGGCGGTGATGTTCTGGGAGGGGCGCGGGTCAAGCGTGAGAGGGGCGGGGTCGGGCGGCGGAGCTGGGGAGTGGATAGGGTTAGCTCGCGCGGGCCCGCAGCAATTATTGGCCGCAATTCTTTGTCGTGTACCAAAGGAAAACACACGGCAAAGGACCTTTGTCGTGTGCCTGACGGCGAGGGCACACGACAAAGGACCTTTGCCATGTGTTTTATCCTTTACCGTGTGCCTATTTCTTTTTTCTTTTTTTTCTTTCCATTTTTTATTTCAATTATATTTATTTTAAGTTTTTAGTGAACTTTTTGTTGACTATTTATTATTAGTATTAGTTAAGACATTGTGTCCCCCCTCGCATGCATGCGCTCTAACCCTTTGCGAAGGTTCTGGACTTGTATAAGGGGGATTCTCCCCGTTATGGTGAAACCGGGTAGGATAGTGCCCCACCTTGTGAACCAACATGGTTTTACATCATCCTATGACCTAAACAAACACAAAACAAGAGAGGTATGCCGGGCTACCCCCATCAGAAGAATGTCTAGGTGGTAGGCGAACCGAGGCCCACAAATCATGGTTTCGCCGGAGGAAGACCACGAGAACGTCGGAATCAAATGAAAACTTGCATGTGTCTCTAGCATATGTGTGTGAGTGTGGTGCACGGTTGGTAGGTCCCATGTGTAAGTCCCAAGTGTGACCCCCTTTGTAGACATGCATTAACACTTAGTAAAATCCTGGATATATACGTGGAAACTCCCGCCACGGGGCAACGAGAGCCTATTTTATGGCAAAGTTGACCCAACCTTTGCTTTCCATGTACATATGTCCTAAACAAACAAAACAAAAAGAAAAGTCCACTAGGCTACCCTCGTACGGAAAACGCTATAAGGGTGGACCACCGGTTCTCCACATGAGTTATAGCACTTGGAAAATCTATGAGATCATCTTATTTATACTTATGTTGCAAAGATTGAATTATACAATTCCATCATAGCATATAAATACATCTCGCAAGATGTCCATTAGACTCTTGAACAGAGTTCCTAGTTCTGTCAACCCTCTTGAGGAGCGAACGATAGTTTCTCTTGTAGATATAGCACGTACCAGCTCTTCATAAGGATTGAGACCATGGAAATATGAACTTTTCACTAGACCATAAGCTTCTAGAGGATGCTGAACTTCATTTCCATTAGGTGGGTGCCTAGTTACAAACTTTGAGAAACAATCCTCAACCAATCGGCAAGATTAGAATTTCCCCTCATGGTAGAGATGATGACCAACAAAACCAAGCAAGCTGTTGGACTACTTTTGAAACATAAAGGTCACTCTTTCGGTCAATCAAAACACCAAGATGAGAGGATTTCATGACAAAGTCTGAAATTTGTTGTTTGACATCCTTTAGATTGTTCAATTTTGACTACCTCAAGGACCTACATGCATGTGGCCCTATCACATGCATTAAAGTGTGGTGATATGTTGAAACATACACAAACTACTAGTCTTCGGGTGCTTACATGTGTCCCCCCTCGCATGCATGCGCTCTAATCTAGAAGTGAAGGTTCTAGACTTGTATAAGGGGGAATCTCCCTGTTCCGGTGAAACCGGGTAGGATAGTGCCACAACTTGTGAACCAACATGGTTTTACATCATCCTATGACCTAAACAAACACAAAAGAAGAGAGAGCGACGTCGGGCTACCCCCATTAGAAGAATGTCTAGGGGGGTAGACGATCTGAGCCCGTAGATCAGGGTTTCGCCGGAGAAAGACCACGATAACGTCGGAATCAGATGAAAACTTGCATGTGTCCCTAGCATATGTGTGTGAGTATGGTGTACGGTTGGTAGGTGCTTGCATGTGTCCCTCCTCGCATGCATGCGCTCTAACCTAGAAATGAAGGTTCTGGACTTGTATAAGGGAGAATCTCCCCGTTCCGGTGAAACCGGGTAGGATAGTCCCCCAACTTGTGAACCAACATGGTTTTACAATATCCTATGACCTAATCAAACACAAAACAAGAGAGAGCTATGTCGGGCTACCCCATAAGAAGAATGTCTAGGGGGTAGACGATCTGAGGCCCGCATATTAGGGTTTCGCCGGAGGAAGACCAAGAGAACATCGGAATCAGATGAAAACTTGCATGGGTCCCTAGCATATGTGTGTGAGTGTGGTTCACTGTTGGTAGGTTCTTGCATGTGTCCCCCCTTGCATGCATGCGCTCTAACCTAGAAGCGAAGGTTCTGGACTTGTATAAGGGGGAAACTCCCCGTTTTTGGTGAAACTGGGTAGGATAGTGCCCCAACTTGTGAATCAACATGGTTTTACATAATCCTATGACCTAATCAAACACAAAACAACAGAGAGCCACGCCGGGCTACCCCAATCAGAAGAATGTCTAGGGGGTAGACGATCTGAGGCCCGCAGATCAGGGTTTTGCCGGAGGAAGACCACGAGAGCGTCAGAATCAGATGAAAACTTGCATGTGTCCCTAGAATATGTGTGTGAGTGTGGTGCATGGTTGGTAGGTGCTTGCATGTGTCCCCCTTCGCATGCATGCGCTCTAACCTAGAAGCAAAGGTTCTGGACTTGTATAACGGGGAAACTCCCCGTTTCGGTGAAACCGGGTAGGATAGTGCCCCAACTTGTGAACCAACATGGTTTTACATCATCCTATGACCTAATCAAACACAAAACAAGAGAGATCTACGGCGGGCTACCCCCATCATAAGAATGTCTAGGGATTAGATGATCCGAGGCCCGCAGATCAGGGTTTCACTGGAGAAAGACCACGAGAATGTCGGAATCAGATGAAAACTTGCATTTGTCCCTAGCATATGTGTGTGAGTGTGGTGTACGGTTGGTAGGTTATTTCATGTGTCCCCCCTCGCATGCATGTGCTCTAACCTAGAAGCGAAGGTTCTGGACTTGTATAAGGGGAATCTCCCCATTCTGATGAAACCAGATCGTATAAGGGGGGTGCATGTAGTGATCAAGACCACAACAACCTATTCATATGTGTGTGCTCATGATCCTATGAAATAACATCACCTAACATATATGTAATAAAAGCGTTGCTAACTAAATAAAAGAAAAAGGTGAAAAAATGCTTTGCCATGTATACAGGAGAATACACACGGAAAAGCTGATCTTTGCCGTGTACCTAACGGCGAGGGCATGACGTGGTATTGCCGACGAGTACGCCATGGAGGGATCCTCACAGTGCGTGTTTAGAGACGTGGGGTAAGGCGGACGGTTGATGGGTACGAGGTAACACAGCTTACCCAGGTTCAGATCCCACAACGGTGGCGGAATCCTACTCCTGCTATAAATCACAATAAGGGCAATACGCCGAGTTACAGATATTGGTTCGCTGTGCGAGGTTGTCTGAAGTTGATCTATGAACGTGCCCTAAAGGCTCCCATAGGCCCGACTTATATAGTCGCCAGGTCCTAGGGTTACAGGGAAAAGTCCTAGCCGGAAAGGTTACAGAGTCCTACACCGTCTATCACTAGTCTTGTGTATCTTGCACTCCAAGGCTCCGAGTACGTTGGTGACTCCACCGTAGCCTTCCTTTATCTGGCATGGGCCTCCCTTCTAGATCCATCTAACTGGGCCGCCTAGCAGGCCATAGGCCATGCTACCGACTATGGGCCACTCGGGTTAGCCGGATAAGAGACATGCTATAAGGATACCCATATAGCATATCCCCAACAGTAGCCCCCGGAGAACTCCGAGATCTTGCGCCGTCTTGCCTCTTCACGTGGAATGCTCCGTCTAGATGGATGTCGGCAAATCGTCAAGCAACATCTTGTAGTCCTCCCAAAGAACCCTGCAAGGCTTTCTCCGTCTTCGACTTGTAAGCCGGAGAAATGCTAAATCTTCCATCGTACTCCTCCGTAGTCGGATTGAATCCGTCTATGTCATAATCTTCGATGTGACGGCTCATCTACCCATGTCAGCTAGGACGACGTAGGCTTAGGTCAGCGACGCCTCCTAACTCACACATGCAGAGAACGCAATCATATCCGATTTTCCCGTGCGGGCGATACGAACCATTGGCGGCGACGGTTGGAGACGTGGCGAAATTTCCGTGCACGTTCGCGAACACGTCGTCTACGCGGCAACCGTCCGATCAAGCTGCACGAATCTTGACGACGAGGATGATAAATAGTAAACGTGGGGAAATCTCCACTTTTTACCTCATTCTTCTCGCATCATCTTCTTCCTTCAGCCGCGCGTCTCCTCGAGCTCTCCGCGAGAAACCTCGAAAAAACCCTAGCTCCCATCTGCATCAGTCGCACCCAACCTTCACCCCATGGCTAGCAGCAGCACCTCCCCATCAATGGCGGCGTCGAGCGAAGTCGCGGCGAAGCCGACAAGCCCCGTCGTCGTGCCCCCAGAGGGCCTGGTCATCCCCGCATCGGCGGTGATCAAATCCACCGGCGGCGACCAAAATTTGGCGGCGCTAGAGCCACTGGAGGAGGAGCTAGATTCGCACAAGGGCGACTAGCGCGGCTCGGACATCACCGACCGCGATATCCAAGAGATGGTCGCCGAAGGCTACCTCCCCGCGACGGAGGGGCTTGCCTGGCAGGCGGCGCCGGCCGGCGAGGTGACACCTTCTCCCCAAGACGGAGAAAAGGTGTACCTAAAAGCTCAGCTAGTACGCGATGTTTCCCTGCCTATCTCCCATTTCTTCCTCTCTGTCTTAAACCACTATAGGGTCCAACCCCATAACCTTTCCTCCAATAGTATCTTAGTGCTTAGCAACTTCGCGGCACTTTGCGAGGGATATCTAGGGATAAGGCCTAGGTTAGACCTTTTTGTGTACTTCTTCACCGTCAAACGTGAAGCCGGACATAGTAAGGAGGAGCTTAGGAACTACGGCACCATAAGCTTCAAGATTCGACCTGGCCGGCAGTTCCCCGACATCGTCGGCCACGAGTCCTGCAAGAATTGGCAGCGGACGTATTTCTCTGCGGGACGAGAAGTAACATACCCGGACTTTGTGGACGGAGCCGTCGCTGAAGTTTCCACATGGAGATCCCAAGCCTCCCTTCCCTCCGACCTCGACGCTTCTCGCGCTATAAGGCGGATCGAATGGTTTGTAGAGACGGGTTTGACCGGCTTGGACCTAGCCATGTGCTGGTTCATCAGGCGAATCCAACCTCTACAGCACCGTGCGAAGTACATGCACGAGTATACCAGCGACAAAAGGGATAGCATCTGCATCTCTGTGGATAACTTCTCGAGCGACTTCGTCAAACTCCGCCTTAAGGACATCGTCAACGTGAAGGATAAGAAGCGTGGCTTCACCATCACCTATGACATGTTTGTAGACGGCAAGTGCCCAAAGGTAGGTTTTTATTTTCCGTGCATGACATATACTCCAGCTCTTCCATCTTGCAAATGTCATTTTGTCTAACACGGTGACTTCTTACTTAACAGCTTAGCGATCTAGAGGAGGGCAACCTGGCTGCCCAAATCTACGATCCAAAGATGAAGGAAGTCACGGTCGTGTCCGACGACGAGGTCCCGTTGGCGCCAAAGCGGAAGAGCTCCACCTCTGACGCTGCCGACGGAGGCAAGAAGAAGACGGAGGGTGGAGCCTCCAAAAAGACTACCGCCGCCCTGGAGGCGGAAAAGAGAAGAACCACCGGGATCTTTGCCAAAGCACCCCCCTTAGTGTAAGCTTCTCATTTTCCGACATTGTCTATTTATCTGTCTTGCTCCTGTACTTATGCATTTTGCACGTTTCAGGAAGAAAGCCATGACCAGCCTCAAGAAGACGTCCAAAACTTTGGGGGCTTCTCGAAATATCAAAGACATGCTGCATCGCGACGCCTCCCCTGCCATCGCCCCTGCTAGCCCTGCCGTTAAGACCTCGTCTGCCCCGATAAGCTCACAAGCTAAGGAGGCACCAGGCCCTTCCGCCATGGAAGTGGATTCTGGCGCCTCTACCGAACTTGTTGTTGTTAGCGAGCAGGCGACGCAGGAGAGCACCGCTCAACGAATGGATGAAGCTCCGGCTAAGGATGCCATCGGTGGCGGCAAGGCGGTGGTGGAAGTTGGTACTTCTGCCGAAGGCGGCGCCCTTGCTCCCCAGAAACCCTTTGAGTTTCCAAAGATAGTCTACCCGGCGCTCACGCCGAGTAACACAACTCTGGTTCCTGGAGGAGTACCGACATCTCCGACATGCGGTCTTGAGGAGCTCCTCTGACAAGCAGAAATATTGCGAGGAAATAGCATTTTCTTTGGCAAGCTGCTAGCCGAGAGCGCTACAAACCTCAAGATCATCGCACTTGTAAGTTTACTTTGCCTTTTGCATTTCATATGAGTATCCCACTGTAGCCCCTGAGGATGTAGACGGAAAACCATAGGTTTTGCATCTATATGCTCTAAGAGTGACTAAGTTAGAAAAAACTCTCATTGTAGCCCCCAAGCATTTAGATGAAATGAACTATTCCAAGTAGATGCTTTAAGAGTAGCATACGCATTGTTTATAATTTTCAATACTGTAGCCCCCAAGCCTCTAGTTGTAACTGAATTAGTTCCGACTAGATGCTTAAAGAAAAGCTAAGCAGATTCCGAGTTAAAAACTTTATACTGTAGCCCCCAAGCTTCTAATCAAGAACTGAATTAGTTCTGACTAGATGCTTTAAAGAAAAGCTAAGCATATTGCTAAGTTTAAAACTCTCGCTGTAGCCCCCAAGCGTCTAAGTGGAAAATTTTCCGACTAGTTGCTCCAAGCAGACTAAACAACGGTTTAACTTTTTTCTTTTTTCCACAGAACGAGAATGCTCGGAGGGGCATGGCCAACGACAAGTACCAAAAGATGCACGCAGATCTTGAAGCCGAAAAGGGTAAAACTGCCATCTTGAAGGAACGGATCATCAAAAACAAGAGACTGTTTTCTTTTTTGCGCATTCCGTCTTGGTTTTGTGCCTACATTCTCCGAGTACTCACTATGTACTTTGTTTTCTCCGACTTTGCAGAACATGTGGCCAAGGCCAAGGATATTGTCGAGCAGTCCAAGCACATCCAGCAGCTAGACAGCGAGAACAAGATCCTTAAGGAGGAGAGGGAAGAAATGATGAAAATGCATGAGGATTCCATGAAGGCCCTGCAGGACTACGCCTCCGCGGAAATCAATCGCTTGAAGGAGGAGCTTGCGATCTTAAAAGATCAGAAGCAAGCTTCTGATGAGCAAAACCATCGCCACAGCGAGGCGTATAAGCTCCTCCAACAAGAGAAAGAATCCTTGGCGGACACCCTCTGGCAGGCTAAGGCCAGCATCTTCAGTAAGTTTCCTCCGCCTTGTATTTCTGTAGTCTGGATACTTTGAATTGTTGAACTCATGCGTTTCTTCTCGGAATTTGCAGCTCCTATGGGTTTAACTAGATCGCCTCCTCTAGCCAAGGAATGCATGGTTCTTGCCGGCAACTTCATCAACACCGCCATCACCGAAGCCAAAGAGATTGCCAAGCCCCTCCAGATATACATCAAGGCCTCAGACTACGTGGCGAAGTACTCAGAGATTCTGCGCCGAGCCCCCGAGCGTATCACAAGATGAAAAGCTTCATGTGCACGGGCTGGCACAAGGATGGAGCTGTCAATGGTGAAGGCACACTACAAAGGTGCCGACATCGATACGGTGACCTCTGGTATCCCCGACATTGACGATGACGGCAAAGAGATTGATCACGAAGCCATCTTGTCGTCACTCGCGGGTTATGACACCAGAGTTGCTGAGTTGGTGGACATCGACGTCTTTGTGCCCATGAACACCATCGACAGCGTCAACCAAGACTCCTCCGAGTCCCACCACAGTGTCGACGTGGAGGGTGATTCTCCGGCTGGTGACGATGCTGCTTCCAAGTCTCCTGCGCCAAAGGAATGAAAAGCAACTTTGTAATACTTGGTTCATCTTTGGTGAATGTGCGGAAAAAACTTGGTGATGTAACTTAAGGCGGAAAACAATGTTTGTTATGTCCTGCCACTTAAGAACTAATTTCCAGCATGTATATATTTTTTAAGCAAGTGCTGGCTTGTCCATTACTTTGGTTCTTATGCTTGACTTTTCGTGAGTCGGAAGACTCGTTGTCGGAACCATGCGCTTAGGTGATGATGCCCAATGGCACCGTCAATAACCTGAGCACAAAATCGCCGACAATAAGTGCCAAAAGTCACTACTCCAGAATCCACATAAAAACAACAAAGAACGTGTAGACCAGAAAAATTAAGCTAACGCCAGTAGGCGGAATTTTCACAAGTGCAAATGCAAGAATGTGCATAAAGGTTTTATATGATCCGAACACTAAAGGATGTAAAAGACTCAGAAATATGAGTGAACCAAAGAGCTTTATTTCATTGATCATATAAGAGATACACAATTAGATAAAAAATGCTAAGTATAAAAAGGACGTAGCTGTGCTATGTTCCATGGTCGATCAAGCTCTGGGTAGTCATCATCCGGGTCACGTCGCTTACGCTTATGATCCTCGTTGGGTCTATCCTTTAGTTCACGATTGTCAACAAGGTAGTAAGACCCATTGAGTAGCGCCTTGCTTATGATGAACGGTCCTTCCCATGGCGGGGATAATTTGTGTGACTTCTTCTTCTTAAGTCGGAGCACCAAATCCCCCTCTTTAAACATGCGATGCCAAACACGGCGACTATGGTAGCTGCATAGCTTCTGCTGGTAGATGGCGGATCTTTGGCATGCCAAAACGCGCTCCTCCTCGAGCAGATCCACATCTAGGCGTCTGGATTCTTCAGCGTCATCTTCGTCGTAGGCGGAAACTCTTGGTGCATCATGGAGGATGTCGGAAGGCAGGATGGCTTCTGCTCCATATACCATGAAGTAAGGGGTGTAGCCGGTAGATCGGTTGGGTGTAGTTCATAAACTCCACAGCACAGATGGCAATTCTTCCGCCCAGGCTCCATCTACTCTATGTAGCGGTGCCTCAAGACGTGGCTTGATTCCCTGCAGAATTAATCCATTGGCTCGCTCGACTTGACCATTGGATTGTGGGTGTGCCACAGATGCAAGGTCAAGCCGGATGCCTTTCTCCCAGCAATAAGCCTCCACTTCTCTGAGTGATAAATTGCTGCCATTGTCGGTGATAATGTTGTGTGGGAGACCAAATCTCACCACTAGATCTCAGACGAAGCTGAGGGCAGTTGCCCCATCAAGCTTTCTAATGGGTTTAGCTTCTATCCATTTAGTGAATTTGTCAACTGCTACAAGCAGATGTGTAAACTCACAAGGCGCCGTCTGTAACGGTCCCACCATGTCTAGCCCCCAGACTACAAATGGCCAAGTTATTGGTATTGTTCGCAGTTCTTCAGCAGGAACATGTGGTTGTCGGGCATAATACTGCATCCCATGCATGTCTCAACCAGCTTGTCGGCGTCCGCCTTCATGGTTAGACAGTAGAATCCTTGCCGGAAGGCTTTCGCGACCAACGATCGAGGAGCGGCGTGATGCCCGCAATCTCCGAGATGGATTTCGCGCAGGATTTCCATACCTTCTAGCTGGGAAACACACTTTAGGTATACACCAGTAGTGCTCCTTTTATAGAGTTGCCCATTTATTATGGTATAACCCTTTGCTCGTCGTACTATTTGCCGTCTTATGACTTCGTCGTCAGGCAAAGTTCCGTGTTCGAGGTATCCCATGAACGGTTTTGTCCAAGCCGGAGGGACCTTGGTCACCATGTTGATGAAAGAGTCAGCTCTATCCGGGTTGTCGATGTCGGCTCCCTTCACGGATGGTGTGCACAGGTGCTCTAGGAAAACTCCTGGCGGAATTCGCTTGCTCCCTAATCCTATCTTAGAGAGCAGATCAGCCGCCTCGTTTTGTTCCCTAGGCACATACTTGACTTCGTAGCCCAAAAAGTTCTTGGCTATCTCGTCCACTTCGTCTCGATATGCCGCCATAATAGGGTTTCATGCATTCCAGGTGTCAGCCACCTGTTGGGCAACTAAGTCGGAATCTCCACAGCAAACTATGCGTTTGATGCCAATATCCTTAGCTACACGTAGTTCGTGAATGAGTGCTTCATGCTCCGCCATGTTGTTTGTAGCCTCGAAGTGGATGTGCAGAACGTAGTGTAGCTTGTTTCCTGTTGGTGAATATAGCAATACACCAGCCCCTGAGCCGTTGAGCAGCTTTGATCCGTCAAAGTGCATCACTCAGTACTCTGGTTCTGGCAACGGAGTAGCGTCTGGCATCTCCGTCCAATCTGCAACAAAATCCGCCAAGGCTTGTGACTTGATAGCGTCGCGTCTCTTGTAGGTGATCTCGAAGGCGGCAAGTTCAATGCCCCACTTCGCGACCCTTCCTGTAGCGTCGCTGTTATTGATGATGTCGGACAGTGGAGTCTTGCTCACCACTGTGATTGGGTGCTCCTGAAAGTAATGCCTCAGCTTCCGAGAAGCAAGGAATACTCCATAAGCTATCTTTTGGTAGTGCGGGTAACGCTGCTTGGACTCCGTCAAGACCTCGCTCACATAGTAAACTGGTCGTTGAACTCCGTGCTCGTAGCCTAGTTCCTTCCGCTCTACCACGACGACGATGCTGATAACCCGGTTGGTTGCCACCATGTAAATTAACAGGGGCTCACCAGGCTCGGGTGCTGCAAGGATGGGCGCTGAGGAAAGAATCTCCTTGAGATGCTTCAATGCTGCATCTTCTTCGTCTGTCCACGTGAATTTGTCCGCCTTCTTCAGCAACTTGTACAGCGGCAGAGCCTTCTCTCCAAGTCGGCTAACGAACCGACTAACTGCTGCAGCGCAACCTGTTAGTCGTTGAATGTCCTTTAGGCATGTCGGACAGTTTATGTTTAAGATGGCCTTGATTTTCTCCGGGTTGACCTCGATTCCACGTTGGGAAACGATGAAGCCCAACAATTTGTCGGCTGGAACCCCGAAGACGCACTTCTTAGGTTTAAGCATCATGTTGTATTTCCGGAGATTATCAAAGGTTTCTTTTAAGTCGAAGATTAAGTCGTTTGAATTTTTAGACATCACCGTGATATCGTCCACATAAGCGTGAACGTTTCAACCAATTTGGTCATGGAGGCAACGTTGCATTGTCCGCTGGTAAGTAGCACCTGCGGTTTTTAGCCCAAAGGGCATCGTGACATAGCAAAACGTGCCGTATGGGGTAGTGAACGAACTGGCCAACTGGTCCGACTTCCTCATCTTGATCTGGTGGTATCCTGAGTATGCATCGAGAAAACACAAAAGTTCCGAGCCAGCCGTCGAGTCAATGACTTGGTCAATGCGAGGCAAAGCAAACGGATCTTTGGGACATGCTTTGTTCAAGCTGGTGTAATCAACGCACATTCTTAATTCATTGGTTCCCTTTTTGGGGATAAGTACAGGATTGGCCACCCATCGTGTGTGAAGGACTTCTCGGATAAATCTAGCTTTAAGTAACCTAGCTATCTCTTTGCCAATGGCGCGTCTCTTCTCATCTCCAAAGCGTCGTAGAGGTTGTTTCACTGGTTTACATTTTGGGTCAATGTTTAAGCTGTGCTCGGCAAGTTCCCTAGGTACACCTTTCATGTCGGCAGGTTGCCAGGCAAAGATGTCCCTATTCTCACGGAGGAACTCGACGAGTGCGCTTTCCTATTTGGGATCCAGGTTCGTCCCAATGGCGGTGACCTTGGAGGCATCGCCTGCCACAAGTTCCACCGGCTTGGTCTCGATGGCGGCCTTGAACGCAGGAGCGGAGTCAGAGATCTGCTTCTTCGACGCGGGCATCTCTGAGTCATCAACCTTGCTTTGGATCTCCTTGAATTCTTCGCTGTAGAGGACAGCTTCTGCAACGGCTGCTTCGTTGATCTCGCAGCCCCTTGCCTTGGTAAAGCTTCCGGATACGGTGATGATGCCGTTTGGTCCGGGTATCTTGAGTTTGTTGTAGACGAAGCATGGCTTGGCCATGAACGTGTGGAATATGTCGCGGCCGAATATGACGTGGTACACGCTCTTGAAGGGGACCACCTCAAAGGTCATGCGCTCTTGGCGGTAATTATTAACATCGCCAAAGGCAACCTGAAGTGTAATGCACCCAAGGGACCGAGCCTCCCGACTAGGAACTACAACGTGGAAGATGGTGTTGGTCCGCCTTAGGTTTGCCTCCGTCAAGTTCATCTTCTGCAATGTATCCAGGTACATGATGTTGGTGTTGCTTCCACTATCCACCATACACTTGGTGAACTCCACGCCGTCAATCAAAGGGTTGATGACCATGGCGTACTGGTTCTCCGTGGGTATAAGGTCTGGGTGGTCCGTCCTGTCCCAAGTTATTGGAACCTCCGACCAGCGCAGGTACTGGGGAACTGGGGGAGAGTAGCCATCAGGATCCTCAGAGAGGTCTTCTGTTGTCGGACGGTGGGGGTGCCAAGGAAAGTGTGGTAGACTGGGACCCCACGGTGGGCGCCAACTGTCGTGGTATTGCCGACGAGTACGCCATGGAGGGGTCCTCACAGTGCGTGTTTAGAGACGTGGAGTAAGGCGGACGGTTGATGGGTACGAGGTAACACAGCTTACCCAGGTTCAGATCCCACAACGGTGGCGGAATCCTAATCCTCCTATAAATCACTATAAGGGCAATACCCGAGTTACAGAGATTGGTTCGCTATGCGAGGTTGTCTGAAGTTGATCTATGAACGTGCCCTAAAGGCTCACATAGGCTCGACTTATATAGTCGTCAGGTCCTAGGGTTACAGGGAAAAGTCCTAGCCGGAAAGATTACAGAGTCTTACACCGTCTATCACTAGTCTTGTGTATCTTGCACTCCAAGGCTCCGGGTACGTTGGTGACTCCACCGTAGCCTTCCTTTATCCGGCATGGGCCTCCCTTCTGGATCCATCTAACTGGGCCACCCAGCAGGCCATAGGCCATTCTACCGACTATGGGCCACCCGGGTTAGCCGGATAAGAGACATGCTATAAGGATACCCATATAGCATATCCCCAACAGGGCACACGACAAAGATTCTGCTGTCCGTCCATGCCGGCGGGTGAGCCTGTGAGGCCGCGAGGCCCACATCTTTGTCGTGAACACATCTTTGTCGTGTGTCTTCGGTGCTTTTGTCGTGTTGATTTTCTTTGCCGTGTGCCTTCGTTTGTCGATTGCCGTGTTTATTTCTTTGCCGTGTTTTTATCTATAGTCTGCCGTGAACATTTTCTTTGCTGTGTGCTTCTTATTGTACACACAGCAAAGATAATATTTTACCATATTCGGTGCGTTTTGGCACACGGCAAAGGGCGGGGGCGACGGCAGTGAATACTTTTCCCGTAGTGGGAGTACTCATCCATTAATTATCCATACAAGAAAATATCTAGAAATTACTATAATATACATTTATTTAGAAATAGTTATATCAGCTAGAAATACCAATGAAAAAGGTACAACATTATGTCGTCAAAATGATTAACCGGCAATCTTCTATTAGTACACCTCAGGAAACACATGCTGGTACATTTGTATAAACATATCAGAAGTAACTCACAAGTAATAGATATATCCATGTCTAAGATCGGGTATTTTGCAACCAAAGAAGGTAAAAGGGAGGAAAAATATATGCATAAGATGAAAATAATTACTAAATACTCTGGACGCAGTAAAGATTATTTCTCTTGCATTTTCGTGAGACCAACATGCTATGTCGACAAACAAACATGATGCCCTCGCAGGGCCACCCTACTAGTTTAGAATAAATAACATTATCTACAATGTAAAATCTATAGTACTGAAATCGTAATAAAATATATTTTATATCATATGTAGCTGATATTATGTATATTTATATATTTATTCTTATATTCTTACTTCGACGACTTTTCATCTATGTTATAATAAGTTCTACGATGACAAGCTTTCCTCGGGTCCGGTTATGGAGGATCGAGGACATCAGCTCGTCTTCGGCTCACGCGAGTGATTGTAGTCTTTTATTGACCTATTTATATTTTTTATTATTTTATGCCTTTTTGGAATGCTGCTACTGATTTTTAATAGATCGGTGGAATTTAAAATAAAATAAAATAAAGGGGGTGTGCAAGTGCGCGGTTGAAGAATGAAGATGGCGTCTGAAAGTGTGAACGAACACAACTAGAGTAAGTCCAGTTGAACATTAAATATAAAATATAAAATGGATCTGTGATAGTGATTCACTTTTTTAGTTGGTTAATTACCGATTTTTTAACACAAACAAGGAACGTCCATGGGAGAAGGGGAGATTGGTTATTTCAGTAGAGTCTATCGATCACACGCTGCTCTATGTTTGTAGTTCCATTGTCTTCACAAACTTCCCAGCTAGCCAGCCAGCAGCATCCAGCAATGACGTACAGACTCCACATAGTGTTTGACAAAAATGAAGTCCTGAGACCCATCGTGATCCAAATCGTAGTTGCCCTCACTACCCTGCTCATGGTGTTCCGCTTCGTGATGGATGCTTTCCGGCATCGGTCCACGGACAACCGCATGAAGGTGTTTCTGATCACTCTCGACTCAGTAACCCAAGCCATGATCATATACAGCCTTGGGCTCATGCAACGCCCCTCCGGTAGCAACAGCTACTACAAGGTGTGGGCTGTCCTGTTGGTGACCCTCCGCTACAGCGTGAAGATAGGCCGCCCGGCCGGCATCTCCCTGAAGCAAACCCCGTTGGTAGACCTCATGTCCTCCTTCTGGGCTGCCAACATTCTTCGCTCTCAGGCGATGAAGATTCTCAAGGTAACTGGCTGGCTTCTTTGGTCGATCAACTCTTTACGCATCATCCATGGCTTCCTCTCCTCAGAGTTCGCCAACGATAGCCACAGAGAGAATATGAAGCTATTGACCGAGTACATGCGGCATGAGCATAAAGAAGTCAACAGTAGTCTGGACCCTAGCACAATGAGAGGGTACAGATACTTCGTGTTAGGAGAAGCCAAGAAGCTGAAGATGAAGAAGAAACAAGTCGGCGCAGCAGAAGCAAGAGAAGATAGAGATGTGGTGGAGGAAACTGAGAATATCAGGAGGCTCCTGCTTGCGTTGAAAGAGGGCGACAAGGAGCTGGTGACCCTTGAGAAGATCTGGGATTCCGATTTGGTACTTGACGAGGATATGAAGGACCTCTGCCTCTCCTTTGCCCTCTACAAGCTCCTTCGCAGGCGTTTCTTCAATTTCGGCGTCCACGAGGCCAAGCTTCAGAAGACGAGACGGCTGGTCCTTGAAGGGATCCTGGGCGAGCACTGCAGCAGCAGCAACAGAAACAGCAAATACTCCCTGAGGGCGTTCCGTGTCAGCGAAGCCGAGGTGTCTTTCCTCAATGACTTCTTCAACAGCAGGCATGCCATAATTTTTGCAAAAGGCTTCCCCTTCATTCGGCTCATCCTGTCCATCATTCTGATAGGGGGGGGTCGCTGGTACGGCGTATGCTGTCCATGTCTTCTCTAAGGTTGCTAAATTGGATGAGCTAGGCAAGGTTCATGTTCATCACCCAGTGTATTTCACATGGTTCCTCGTGTCATTTCTTGGAGTAAAAGAGATATGGGAGATCACTACTACCTTGTCCTCTGACTGGACCAAGATACTACTTCTATGCAAGTACGTGGAGAATCCCTGGTGGTTTCGAGGCCCCGTGGCCATGGTTCTGGTGAGGAAGCTCTGTAGGTTCAGAGTGTGGCCAAGATGGCACGGGAAGGTTGGCCAGCGTAACCTTCTCTTTCCCACATCCTTCCTGCTAAGAAATCGACGGTCTATGTACTTGATACATCTGTCCCAAGAAGTGAAGCAGTCTTTGATCAATTGCCTCAGGAGATGCTTGGGGAGCCACAAGTTGGAAAATTACCTTGAGGAGGCATTCAAGCAAACCAATGCAACGGAAACATTACGCAGGGAGGTGAATGCAGCAGTAGAAGGGGTTGATGATGATGTGCACATTCTGCTGGTTTGGCATATTGCTACATGCTACTGCGAGATTCATCTCGCTGAAAGAAGAAATATCAGAGCCAGCAGATTGTCTTTTGGGACAGCCTTCAGCCAGCGCAACCTTTCGGACAGTACTGTTTCAGATATTCTGTGGTCTAACTACATGACCGCTAGGACATTGTCCCAGTATTGTGCATATGTACTTACACTGAGTCGTCCTCTCGTGCCCGGTAACAGTCTAATGGCCAGCTCTGTGCGGGCAAGGGTGCATCGAGAAAAAACTTATCTTTTTGAAAGAAAAGACGACTCCTCCTATGACCCTTGTGATTATTCCAACAATATGCTGGAAAGGCTTGCAGCATATGCATCAGGAACCATCCCTTTATATGACAACGAAGCAGGCAACACCATATTGAAGAAGGGAGCTGATCTTGGCAAGAAGCTGACAGAAGCGACCGGCGACGACAATATTGAAGCTCTGTGGAAGTTTTTGTCCGAGTTCTGGACCGGATTCGTGTTATACTTGGCCGCATCAACAAAGGCTTCTCAACACAAGATATATTTGAGCACTGGTGGGGAACTAATGACACATCTCTGGGCATTGCTATCCCATGCTGGCATCCTTGGAAACGTCAAGCACGGCGACCAAACCTTTGATACAGCACAGACGCAAGGCCCAGATTATGATGCTTCTACGCAGACTTAAGCAAAAAAAAAATGTTTACTATTATTTCCATTTCCATTCGATGTGAAAAATGTGTCACTTTTATTTAGTGCGAGTGTGCTGATCTATGGGTGTGTTTGCCATTGATGTAATGAACTTTGTTCTGTTTGAATGATATTTTTTCACACGGTTTTATGGATTTTTATTTGGATCATACATCAACAGAAGTTGATTAATTTCATGATATAAGAACTTATGACCAATCTAATGGTATCCACACACAATCATTGCATCATTGGCATTATGTATGTGACATAAGCACCCCAAGAACAGAGGGCCACTCTCCAATGATGGTGGCCAATTCAAAATATTTTGCACTGATTGTAATGTGAATCATGCAAAGCTAGGGACATGTAATAGAAATGTCAAGTCTGAATTCTTTACTCCATTGCATTATCACTTAGTAAAAAGTTTTTGTAGAAAAGAAGTTTCTGTCAAGTTTGCTTTCTTTACTCCACTGCTTTTTTTTTCTGAAACTCGATTGGTTAAAGAAGTTGATGCTGCCAGCTCGCTAACAACTCGGTAACTGCAAAAGGGAGTTACAAAAGCAAGTGATTCAGCGATGCCAAAGCATTAGTTAGGTTTACCACCCACTAGGTTGCTCGGGCCAAACACGGATATAGTATTCCGTTTGTCTCTCTGCATCCAATATTCCACCAGTTTTCTTGCATAGCCAGCCGTTTAGCCCACACCAGCTCCAGTCGAAAAACTCAAGATTCGACTCCATCCACCGGAGTTGACATGGGATTCTGGGAGAAATTCGACCGCGAGTGCAAATGGAACGCGATCTGCTGCTGGGTATGGACCATCGCCATCGGCGGCGCTGTCCTCGTGGTCCTCATCGTCGCCTACGTCGCCTTGTTCCCGCCAGTGTTCACCTCCGAGGACGCTGTGCTGCAGCGGTTCGACCTCTCGGCTGGCAGGGATCCCACAAAATCCACCGTCTCCTACAACATCACCGTCATATTGGCCCTGCACCACCACAACATTCACCGGGGTATCACCTATGCCCCCTTGGCGACCTCCTTCTTCTTTAACGGCTCTCGCTTTGACGAGTCCACCGTGCTGGAGGGGTTCTACCACAAGCCAAGGAAGGTGGTCAGGTTGCCACTCTCGGTGAGTGCTGTCGACAGTCCCGTCAGCCTCGGCGCAGCCGGTTTGCAGGAGTTCGAGAAGCAGAACGTGACGGGGAGCTTCAGCGTGGAGCTCAGACTGGAAACTGTGATGCAGTACAAGGGGCTCAAGACGAGGTGCCGGCTGATAGTCATCTGCCCGCTCAAGCTGCAGGTTGTTCGTCCAGAGGTCGCCCCAAGCCCCGCCGCGACAAACGACACCAACTGCACTAGTGGTGAACACGGTGAGCATAATTTCTGTCCGACCCGATGCTATAGGATGGAAGAATATGGCCGACATTGTTCTTTATAATTTTTTTGTTGTATAAATGCAAAGTGCAGCACTAGTATAATTCCTTTTAATTTCATTCCTGGCATTTTGGTGGATTTGCTAAAATTTGAGATGTTATCCAACATATTTCTTCTTGAGAGTTGTGACTTGAAAGTTTATTGGCATTGGGGCGTTACCTTGTTCATGCTGCCAAATTCACAAGAGTCAAAGGCTGCTGCCACATTCACAAGGTCTTTTTTATAGTATCCTATACTATTAGGAAGTATTTTCTTCATTTTAAAGTATAAAAGGTTTACCCTTTTTCTAAAACGGATGTATCTAGAGTGTAATTTTAAGCAAACTGAGTGAACATACCCAATAAAAGGTATCTGAGGTTTGCTCCTGTATGCACGCGTGTACAGGAGGAGGCAGAGGGCATTGTAAAACTCATCTAGGGTTTCGTCCCTCTCGCCGGCAACGTTGCATGTCTGTTCTGTCTCCGGTGGGCTTAGTGCCTTGGAGGTATGGCGGATCACGACCTCTCGCTAGCGGGAAGTTTCACGTTTTTTATTTAGACTGTTTTTAGTGTCTTGTTCAGGATGTTGATGCGGTGGTTATGTTTTTAAGTCAGAATAAGGTCCTCTCCATCCTATTCTCACTTCGTTAGTGCGCCTAGCGTCGACGGAAGCGAGTAGAGTCGTGTGCCCGATGGATCTCTTGATATCCGATTTTTTTTTCATATTATTTGGTGTGGTTTGAGATCAATTCCTTCCGATCTACGATTGTTATCTTCAACGATGGCTGCTGCTCTGATGTGCTGGTCCTTTGGGGTATCAGCATAACGTATTTTCGTCCTTCTAGTACAACAAGCTCTACTACGACAAGATTTTTTCGACTCCAGTGATGGAGGGGCGAGGACGGCGGCGCACCCTCGGCTCGTGCTAGTGTATGTAGTCGTTCCTAGGTGGTCTAGTAACATATTTGTAATTTTTATTACTTCTTAGACTTCTTTGTACTCCTTTTTGAAGATTATTAATAGATCCATAAAATTTTACAAAATAAACTTTAGCAAGGGCAATATGGTCTTTTTTGATTAATTAGGTAATTAGTACTTCCTTCATCCCAAAATACAAGTCACCTAAAAAATAGCTAAGAGTTAAATCTTACTAACTTTAACCAAATATTTAGGACAAAATAGCTACATCTAAAATATTAAATGAACACATTAGTAAAATATTGAATCTATTGATATTGATTCAGTGTTGTAAATGTTCATAATTTTTAATATAAACTTTAACAAATTTAGAAAGCCAATCTTTCAAGATTGCATCCGAAAAGTTAAATATTTATACAAAGAGGGAGTCCGCGTTGACTTTTAAGTACCTTATATTTAGAACAGAGGGAGTATTAAATTTAGATGACCTTTGGCTAATCGTCTTTTGTGAGCATTGTGTGCTGCTGCAAGCAATCCATCAAGGTGCTAGGTAGCCTAGCTTGTTTCGTACGTGCGTGTCTCCGATAGTCCAGCTCTGCTAATCGATCAGATCGGAAAGTAATCCAGCTGCTCCCTCCAGTTCTTAACTTTGTAATTCATAAGTATTTAGTTAAATATTTAGACAAAATACATTCGTATCTTCATAAAGTTAAGAATACTAATATATACGTGAGGTGGTAGCTGTTTATGTGTGCACCTTGCCGGAGACAACTCGCGGGTCGACATGAAACTCAATTTTTTGGGCTTGAGCCCATTTTATTAACCTATTCCCGAGTTGGGCTCGGCCCGTTGCTTTGTTTGGACCAAGTCGAGTCCCCTTTTCTAGACTGCACTCGGGCCGATCCTTCGGCTTTGTCCAGCTCGTTTCGCGAATAACAATTCTTTCAGTTAATAGAGGGGTTAGTAAGTTGGGATGAATTTAGCATTCAAAATGGGCTCATTCAATCTTTCCATTTATACATACATTGAGGAAATGCTACCCTGCTCTGAACCATCAATCAGGTCACTTTTCAAACCTTTTCATTAAAATGGACTAATATATTTGAATTTCTATGTACACCTCTCTTAGAATTAAATTTGAACCAATTGACCTTCATTTTCTAGTTTAGCAAAAAATCTGGACAAAACTACACAATGGACATCTCCCGGCATGAGCAGCCTCCAAGCTGCGAGCCGGACCGAGTTGCCTCGAGTCGAGTTGCTTGGAGGGGCTAGTGTGCAGTCTCAGTATAACATCCCAGGATTAGCACCTCGAAATAGACATGACACATGTTTGAGCATTGCATTCATGCATCAGAAAATCCGGAAAATTTTCGCGCAAAACTAAAAGAGCTATGGAGGGATTGAGATCTCTCTTATTCTCATAGAAACATCAGAGCAGGTGTGATGGATTTCGACATGACCTTATTGAATATTTGTGTTTTGAGGGGAAAAGAATTCAGACATATATTTGAATTTCAAAATTGAATTCAAATGAAATTATAAAATTCACAAATTGAAATATGAAACATTTAATAACTTATTGAATTCTAAATTAAATGAAATTATATTATGGATAATTATAGCATTCCATAGGTGATATACAATTATGAATAAACAATAGGTACTTCATAATAAATAAGAATATAATTCATATTCATATATAAGATACAAATGTTTAATGGATTTAAATCACACAAAGAAGGAAGTGTAACTTCATAACAATATAATAAATCACATTGTATTTACAATTGACTAATAGAAGATAAAGTTCTAATTTATTAATATAGTATAATATTACAAGGTAATTTACAAAGTACAACTTTAAAAGAAAGAATTACATCAATAAAAAATACAGAAATATGAATTTAAGAAATTACAATTCTCAAATTTCAAAAGAGAGAAAATTAACTTTATTAATAATACACAATATTACATTGTCTGTACAATTTAAAAACAAAAGAAGAGTTACAAAAGAATAAACAAATTTCAACTAGTTACTAAACTCTATCTTTGTCTTGTAATCTTCATATTCCTTGTTCCTACAAACAAAGACAAAAGACAAGAGAGTAGAAGAGGGAGATTAGTGTTAGTTGTTGAAAGGATACGGATGTCCCCTAGAGGGGGGGGGGTGAATAGGCGATTAAAACTTTTCCTAGAGTGGCTCAACAAAGGCGGAATAAAACTAGTGTTTACTTTGTAAAGCACAAACTAGAAACAACTAAGGTTTACCTATGTGCACCAACAACTTATGCTAAATAATACAAGCAACAAAGTGATAGCAAGATATATATTACTTCAAGCACGAAGGCTATCACAATGTAAAGTGCATAAGTAAAGAGCTCGGGTATAGAGATAACCGAGGCACGCGGAGACACCGATATTTTACCGAGTTCCTCCCAACATGGTGTACGTCTCGTTTGGAGAGAGGGTGGTATCAAACCACCAACGCCACAAAAGGCCTCCCTTATTCTCCGGTGAATCTCACCCTAATGGGATCGATCCACGCTTCCACTATCGGTGCACTTGTCGGTGGCAACCGGAACCTCTCACAAGGTTGGGGCACAACTCCACGACTTAATTGGAGGCTCCCAACAAATGCCACAAAAGGCCACAATGCCACCAAGGCCACAAAAACGTCTAGGGTTCCAAGAACCTAAGAGGGACAAGCTCCAATGAGCAATTCAAACCAAATCCTCCAAAGAGAACTCAAACCGATGCAACAAATGCAAATGGAAAGAACACCACAAAGATGCTCAAATCCCTCACTCTCAAGTTCCAACAAAGCTACTAAAGCTATTGGGGGAACAAGAGAGGAGAAATCAAAGAGAGACACAAAATCCCCTAAAATCTAGATCCACAAAGATACACTCACAAAGAGATGAATCGGTTAGGTCAAAACGTGGGTCTAGATCTCCTCCAACTACCCCTCAAATATATGCAAGAATCAATGGAGGGATGAGTAGAAATCAAGCTCAAAGAGTAAAGCAAATGGGGGCAAATCTTGGACAAGAGGAGGAAGAAGAAGTAACCCTAAATGAAAATGGACAAAAGACTTATATATGGCTAGCCAAAATATGACCGTTGGGGTACTTTTCTGGGCGGTAGTACCGAAAAACCCGGTACTACCGCACCCTACGAGCACAGCCAGGCAAAAACAAATCAATGGCAAGCAAGTGGAGCAAAGCAAGCAGCAGAGCATGCAGGCCAGTTGTGGGGCAGAGCAGCTGCGCATGCGCAGCGGCAGCAAGCAGCGCAAGGCACAGCGCGGCCGCAGCAACGCATGCAAAGCAGCAGCGCGCGCACAAGCGAGGCATGCGGCGGGGCCCGTGCGGGCCAGCAGTAGCATGCAGCAGCAGCGGCGCAGGCAGCAAGCAGCGAAGCAGCGCGCGCGCGTGCGTAGCAGCAGTGCAGCGGCAGCAGCGGGCCAGCGCATCGGCAGGGTCAACGCGGGCAGGCGCACAGCAGCAGTACTCGCAGCAGCGCAGGGCCTGCGGGCGGCAGGCGTGAGGAGTAGCGCGCGGGCACGCAACGCGAGAAGATGGGCTCGGGGCTGGTTAAAACGAGATCTGGATCTGAGATCAGAAAAAAATCTGGGCACTTTTTCTGGGCCCGCCAGTAGTACCAGGCCACGCGGGCGGTACTACCGGACCGGCCGGTACTACCGCAAAAAGATACCCGGCGAGGCAGAGAGAAAACGGGCCGTTTTTAGGCCCGGGCATTAGTATCGGACCGTCCGGGTGGTACTACCGTTCGGCCCAGAAAACAGACAAACAGGTAAATATTCAAACGACAATAACTTTTGACTGGAACCTCCGATTGACCCGATTCAAATTGCATTGGAAATATTGATTATCACCAAGTGAGAAAGTATCAAGTAGAATAAAGTGATATACCCCACTTGGTGAGAAACCGAAAAGCCATATAAATCAAAATCGCAACAAGATATATATGGGAGATCCGATTTTGATGAACAAGAGCTTGTTATGGAGATTACCACAAGCTCTATATCCTCACATGGATAAGACCAAATAACAACCAAATACGATGATGTAAGTATGCAAAGGTTTGAGCTCTCTCCAAATGATGTGACCGAATTACTCTTACGAGAGCCCCTCTTGATAGTACGGTTATCTATCCTAAACCCGGTCTCACACACACAACGTGAGACCGACAAAAGGGAAAACCTATCAAGATTATACCTTTGCCTTGAGCATTCCACTTGAGCTCGATGTAGACGATCTTGCCCTTCTCAAGATGGAACGCCTTTCTTAATTCCTCATCATCGACCTCGTATATTGAGCTTGCCCAACATATCTTCTTTGCATTTCATCAACCTTGAAGCCAACACATGCTCCAAGCGATGCCAATGGACAAATCCTACAAGTATAACTTAATGCACACATTAGTCCATAAAGATTGTCATTAATTACCAAAACCACACATGGGGGCCCAACATGTTCTTTTAGTTGTACCCTCAGATTTGCAATGAAATGCATTGTTAATCTTATCATTGGGTATTTCTCAAAGAGGGTCCAAATAGTGGTATATGTTCTTATCGGAATATTGCCTCAAACTTTTGCATCACAGGCTGATACAGGGGCAAGTTTCACCAAGGGCAGGTAAGAGGCAAAGAGATAAAAACTCACATTTTCACTTGATCATATCCACCAGAAAATATTTACACCATTGAAACTTGGACCATAGGTACCACTTGCAAGCAGCATACACATCACATGCACCATGATGTGTTGTCAACATATTAGAGAGAGGGCAACTGCCATTTGAGGCAACACAGCCATAGCACAGCCACAAGGAAAACCAGAGCATATCCACCATCTAATGGTCATTATAAGAACACTACCAAGCACTTCATAGTTAAATATAGTTCATCACCCAAACTTCCAATACACAGTCAGGAACATCTCTGTCTTGTTCCTGATCTATTCACACCAATCACCAACACTCTGGTTGCTTGAGAAAGCCATCCACAGGCTAGGACAAGGTGAAGATCAAGATCAAGCCACTATCAGTTCCAGGAGGAGAAGGCCAAGCGGCAGTTAAGGAGGAGTAAGCCAGTAGCAAGCAGGAGAAAGTGGATCAAGCTTACACCAAGCAGATCAAGAAGGAACAATTCACAATAAGAGCAACCAGGCCTGGTAGAGCAATATCTCCAACAGGTTAGAGATCACTCGCCAACAACATGTAAAGATCATTAGAAATACCCACTAGATCATGCAGCATCTGTCTTTATATCTTGCATACAGATCTGGGAACACAAGGAAAATAATACATATCAACTAGTTCTATCTACCCTTCAACTAGATTTTTATCTAGGTGGATTGGGTGGAAATATTCTCTCAGATTGGCATGCAAGTGGCATGTCTAGATCATCACTGAGTCAAAAGGGGAGGCAATAATAATATATGTTCTGCTAAATCAAATGATTTTCCTCAGCCTTTGCATCATAGGCTAGAATCTGTTGGACTCATAAATCATCAAGGGATAGATTATAAACTCATTTGCAAGCAACCACTAATACCACATGAATAATTTTCTTAGAGGAACAGTCTAGGAATCATTTATCTAGATATCAAACAATAAAGTAGATAAAGATATCTACTTTAAATCTCCTGATTCATGTTTGTACAAGATCGTGCCTTGCATGATGTAATCATCATCAGCTTATTATCTAGTTGTTACTAGATAAACACATACCACATCTGCTAGGCTACAAGGCACATTTCCAGAGGGTAGCACCTTTGTATCTAGCGGATTCAGAGTTTCTTGAGTACAATCTCAAGTTCATTTTCTTAAACCACAAATCATTTTCCTAAAAAGATTTAGGAATCATTTATATTGTTGCTGTCATATTGATAGAGCACTCATTTTGGCCATCCATATACACTTACAAATATTATACAAACAATATTTATCATCTTCCTAGCCAAATCCTAGGAATCATTTATAATTAGCTGACTATCATATTGATAGTATACATATTTGGTCACAATCTCACCTATTAAAGAATTCAAATCATTTCTCTAGCTGTAATTGCAAGAAATCATTTTAACAGTAATCTATCATGTTGGCAGTATAAGTAAAACAAGTAAGATATACCTACAAAGCACACTCCATCAAGGAGGAACCACAGTAACCTGAATACCAGCAGAAGCCAACCAAGAATCATATACCAACAACTGTCATATTGACAGAATTCAAAGTCAAGCAAATTAGGTTGCTGAATATAGCTACAACAATCAAATCCTTTCCTAATCATCACTAGGAATCTCTTATACAATGATCTTAAATTTAGGCTGTAATGAAATCATAATAACCGAATCAGGTTATGAATACACAACCTCCAATTAATATAGTAGTCTAAGCTAACCAACAATTCCCATATCCTGGATAATCCGGAAAGAAATCAAGTAGGCTATAAGTGGGTAGTAATACTACCATTAGCAGCATAGAATCAAACCACCACAATTCAGCATCTTTATAATTGCATTAATAATGTGTATTTCTCAAGCACTCCATATACCACTAGCATCACGAGCACTCAATCAAGCTAAGACTCACATGCTGACAATTGTTCACCAAACAAACCACTATGAAACACCAAGCATCAAAATAAGGAGGAAAATAAACCTAATTAAGGATGTATACTAAGATAGAGAGAGGTTTGTGAGAGGGGGAAAGTGGTACCAACCTGCTGACGAGTCCAAGCTCGCCGAAGAAGCAGTAGTAGTGGCAACAATAGAGAGGCGGAGCACAACATGCTGGCACGGCAACACGAGGAGCGCCATCGCGCTGCACTGCATCAAACCACACCACTAGAAAGGCTTCAGCATCCAAACGCCCACGCCATACCGCCGGGGTTGCAGAAAACCTCGCCGTCCCGCCGGAGTATTGGCAATAGGAGGAATTATGGTTTGGGGATTGGTGGTAAGCATGTAGGGACGCAATACTCAAATCGAATTGGGTAGGCAGGTAGAGCTCGACGGGGCGCGTCGATTAGGACCCATAGCACTGGCTGGAGTGGCCGGAGTTCGCCGGAATCAAAGCCGGAGGCGAGCAGGAGAACGACGGCATCAAGCCGAGTAGGGAGAGGAATGAAGAAGAACGTGAGCGTGGGTGAGGTGTGCGTGGGGTGAGGGAGTGGGCCGGGGCCAAGGTGACCCCCGAGCTAGGTCCAATTGGGCTAGTTTGTCCTAAGTGCCCAAACCATACCACCAAATAAAATAGAATAAGAAGTAGAATAAAATAAAACAATTATTGAATTACCAAAATGCCCTTTTGACATTTAAAGCATTAGAGAATTATGAGTAAATGACGCAAAACCACCACATTTGAGGCAAAGTGACCAAAAACCTACCAAAATGCATGTTTTTCGGTAGTCTTTTTGTGAAGGATTGTCACCTTAGCCCTAAATGTGGTAGTTTTGCGTCATTTTCTCGAGAATTATAGAAAAATCTAATATATTAAAATCATCATAAAAATAAGATCTACCTAATAAAAAATATAACTTTATTTGTTTAAAATAAATATAAAGCAAATATATATTAACATCATTAAATCCTAAGTGAAATTTCATAAAATAAGGAAAAATTCTAAAAATTAATAAAAATCATTTTTGTGTATAAAAAATAAATCTACTATTTTATAAAAATATTAACTTAATTATTTTATAAATAAATTTGGAGTAAGTATTCAAAAATATTTAATCCTTTATGAAATTTTATAAAACATAAAAATAATACCTAAAAATAAATAAAAATCAATTTTAAGATCTTAAATAAATATATTATACTAGAAAAATATTAAATAGGTTTTTAATATTTTAAAAGTAATAAATCCTTGTCTATTACCTATTTTTAAAATTCTTTAAAATATTTCTTAAATAAGAAATAATTATATTTCTCTAGAAATATTAAAACCTTAAAATCTAATTACTAGAGTTCTAAACCATAACTAAGATTTATAATAAAACTTAACCATAAATCATTAACTTTATAATACTCTTTTAAACCCTAAATCAAAATTCAAAACCACAATCTTTAAGATAATTTTATATATCATTCACTAATATTAAGAGGGAATGATCTTAACATCTAAATAATAATTATCATGACTTTAAAACTAACACATTAAGAGCATCATCCAAATTATACTTTCCTGGAATAGTTGCATGTTATTTTCATAATAGCAAAACAAATTTAATCTAATCATTCACTTGAATGTAAAGTGAATAATACCACACTTTAGTCATACTTATCATAAATCCAAAACTTAAGAATAATTAAAAAAAAGTACACCTTAAGTTTAATTACCCTTTTAAAGTTAACTTTAGTGTAAAAAAAGCTTATAAACATCATAACTAATAAACTACTTATATTTTTAGAGTTAACTTTGGTCTATTTCATTTAAGACATAAAGTATCTCAAGTCCAAACTAATCAATCAATCACCAAAAGACATTAATTTCACAATAAAGATTGTTTAAGCCTTAGGAAGGAAATCTTTTCTTCAAATGTTATTCTTTTTGCCACTTCAAACAACAAACTTATAATAAGTCCTTCAACTCTTAACAACTCAATCCCAGGGACTTTTATCATAGTCCCCATGTGACAATTAACCATAATCACATTATTTATACTTTACTTGTATATGTTGAATTGTTAACACTTGAGTTCCTTATAAAGGTTATTACTTATAAAGTAAAATTTGAAGATAAAACCACTCTTAAAAGAATCACCTAAATTCACTTCACTCGAAGCATTGGGGATTCAATTTGGGAGTTTTACAAAATGCATATCATTACTTATGCATAACTGCATCTTGCTTCTTTAAACACTAGTCCTTACCAGACCAATGATGTTGATTTTAGGTATTGGATTTTCTATTGTCTCAAAGACCGTGAGTGCATAGTATTGCAATCAGAAAGGCAAGTTCACACTTGCAATCAGAAAGGCAAGTTCACACATCATACCGGAGAGAAGGCCTCCGAGATGATCTCCCCTCCGGCAGGGTGCCGGGAAGAACGTCAGATACCCCCGATCTAGAGACGATGGTGGCGGCGGCTACAGACGGTTCCGTGGAGATTTGATAGGGTTGCTTAGGATTTCTGGATCGGGGGCTTCTTATAGGCAAAGGGGGAGGCCGAGGAGGCGACCAGGGGGGTCAAACCCTACCCAGGCACGGGCCCACCCCTGGTCACGCCTGGTAGGTTGTTGGCTGCCCTGGCACGCTTCCTCGTCTCCCCTCTGAACTTCTTGTTCCTCACGGGAAGTAATTGACTTTGACGTTTGTCCCGTCCAATTCCGAGAATATTTCTTTACTAACTTTTCTGAAACCAAAAACAACAGAAAACCGGCAACTGGCACTGTGGCAACCTGTTAATAGGTTAGTACCAGAAATCATGTAAAAATCACCTCAAAGTGTAGACAAAGCAAAGAAAAGTAGATACTAACAAGCATGGAACATAAAAAATTATAGATACCTTTCTGACGTATCATAGGTATGTCCTCATATTGATGGGGGCGACCAGGTTCCTGTCTTCTCAGTGGAGTCCACAAGGAGTCAACCGTAGTTAACTGCTATGCAGAATAACAGAGGTCGTTCTACTTGTGTGTAAGACCCCACCTTTATAAAGGTAAAGGTCCCTGTGATTGCAATGCTAGTCCCTGGATCAAATGCTAGCATCCACAGTTTAAGATGAAGTACATAGAAATAAAGGTCATTATTACATCGTTATTCCAGAGATAACATAGTCTTTTACAACTCCATAGCCATAGGCTAGTACAAGAGTTCAGCTTAACAAAATAAATTTAAGTCTTCATCTTCATGTGCCACAGGCAAACATGTTGAGTGTAGACTAATAACCCTAATCCTCATCAGAGGAACCTGCAACATCACAAGTTACAGCCACAGTGGGTTAATACATTGGAATAGTACTGGCAAGTGATACCATAGTAGAATAGTAGCTTATAACTTCTATATGAATTGGCTAAGTGTAGCTTATGCTTGCTTTGCTCAAAATATATTTTTCCTATCAGTTGAAAAACACTAAGTTTTTGTTTATCAAAAATCACCCAAGGCATCTACCAATGAAAATTGGTGATCCTTTACCCTTGTTGAACTACAAGCTTTTAACTTAGAAATTGGGATGAGGAGATCCTTGATATCTTCCATGTATTGATGCTCAAATTGTCCATTGTCGGGGACACGACTAAGTACTTAGATTCTTCCTTCTCGAGCGGTGGTGCACTTTCCCCACAAGACTCGACATGCATCAAGACAAGATCTTTTAGAAGCCTTCCCGTAGACCAAATGGACGCGCTCCATCCTATCACCCCCTACCACCAACTGTCCATTTGGCTAAGTTATTGCAACCTATATGATCCAGGCAGAGCCCATATTGCCATGTGGATGCACTAGAAGCTTCTTAACATTTGGCATCTCAAATACCTTTGTTCCTGGGTGGCATTCCACAAGTGAGATACACAAGGTAGGCCATGAAAATGGGACCCTGGTAACCACTCAACAAAAATCCATCCAAGCGATTACTATTCCACCCAGGTGTTTCATTCACTTAGTTGTTTTATTAAGCAAAAACATAAGTCAAAAGACTTAGTAAAATTTCCATAACATGTGTATATAAACCACCCTTGTTTTCTACTAGCTAGGATAAGCATGGCACTAAAACAAGTATCTTAACTTAGATAAAATTCTACCAAGACTAAAACTACTAGGATTTCCCATAGCATATAGATACTTAGTAAAATTTCATGCAAGCTCTATACAAAATATCACTAGTGCATAATCAAAATAATGGGATAAATACATGAAGCACCACTTGCCTTAGTAGTTGGGGGAGTAGCAACAATCCTCACAATCACAATCACCACTAGAACCAAAATCTACACATAAAATGATAGCACCAAATTTACATTCCAAACAATCAAAAAAATATGAATGCATGCAAATGCCATGTGATGATTTTTCTTAAACTAAACAAGACAAGTAAACAGTCCTAAAAACTAAATTAAACATTTATAGACTAAATAAACTTAATTTGGATTTAAAAACATTTTCTAAATAATTTATATACTCAAAATAAGCCTACAAATGTCTCTGCATAAAATTCCATTTTAACAGAAGCAAAATACAAAACTAATCCCAGAGCTATGTAGGATTTAATTTTTTGAATCCATTGATATATTATTTGCATTTTTTGGATAAATATAAAAAAAGTTATGAATTTTACAAGTTAATTCATCTAATTAAATCAACTCTGGATTTTAAAAGAAAAATCCTGACACGCAGCGGCTCCTGATTGGTTAGTACCGCTTCGTGCGGATCACACTCGCGAGCCATTGGATCTAAGTGAGATATAACGGTCCAGATCTGCCTGTACCCTTTCGCTCTCTCTTCTAATCTTAGCCGCTGGATCTAGATCCAGCGGATCTGGTCACTCTGCTACAAACGGGCGGCGCAAATGGCGAGCTGTGGCGGCGAAGGCTCTGTCGGCGATGAACTGGCGGTGCTAGGGGGTAAAGGGGAAGGTGCAGTGTGTTACCGAGGTCGTGGAGCTGAGGCGGTCGAAGTGGAGGTCACGGGCAAGGGCGGGGCGCTCGGGTTTGGCAGCTATTCCTCACCAGAGTCGAGCTCGCCGTCGGGCACGCGCGGGTGTTGACGAAGGCGATGCTACAGACCACAATAAAGGAAACCGCAAGTGGCATTAGATGCGTACGAGGGTGGTGAACAAGATTGTAAGAACCAGAGAGCAAGAGGGGGTCGAAGCTCACCGGGATTGGTCACCAGAGAGGTTCGGTACTGCGGCGTGTGAGCTCAAGTGTGGGCAGCCTGGTGGCACTTAGACGGTGGCAAGTGAGGGGAAATATGCGGGGGAGGAAGGGGTTTAAGTAGGCAGGGTCGGGTACGGGAATCACTGAGGAAATCAATCGAATGGATTCGAAATCAATTGGTGAGGAAACGGCAGGGGCAAGCGGGTCTGCGGCGCGTGATTGAAGACGATGGGGCTGACCTGGCGAAGGGTTCCACCCGAGTGGGTGCGCGCGTTAGCGATGATAACAGAGATGGAGAGGGGTTTTCTCGGGTAGGCTAGGTGGGCTAGTAGTTGGGCCGTGGGTGGGTTGGGTTAGATAGGCCGCGTCTGATATTTTTTCCTTTTTCTCTTTTTCTTTTTCTGTTTTGATTTTTTAGATTGAATTTGAATGGCTAATTCAAATCTGTTTGAATTCAAATTTTTTCCAGACTTTTGTACTGTGTTTCTAGTGTCCAAAAGTGTGTCAACCCCATACTTACACTCAAAAACCATTTTGGGTTTGAAAATAAAATAAAACCATGCCTTTATTAATATATGGATATTAGGCATATAAATGGTTTTATGTTGAATTTTGTTTTGAAAATTTTTGTGTAAGCTTTGTATCCATTTTAAAACATTAAAATTCCATCCAAAGCATTTTCATACTTTGAAATGAAAATAAAACTAAAAGTAAGACCATTGCCTTATTTGCATGAAATAATACGCAAAATATGGTTTTTTATTTTGAAATCTTGTTTGAAGTGACCAAATGTTATGAACGCATGAATGATATGCAAACTTTTCAAATTATGATTTTTGGGATGTTACATTGTGGGGTCGTGTTCTATGTGGGGTCGCGAGAAAGGGCGGTGATTGGCTTGGATCATCTACTAGGCTCCATACCATAGAAAGTGTGGATGAAAAAGATTCGCCCGGTTGTGCAACAAGGATTTGATCTCTTATGGATAAATTAATGCACCTCTACAGAGTGTAGGAACTGTAACTTGTTACTCCATGTTCCGGGAAGGAGCTACAAACGCGGTGGAAAAGGAACTCCATGAAAGTTCTGGTAAACCCGTGAAGGCTGGCGAACATAGCTTTTCAGAATAAAAGCAACCTTTGAAGAAATGTTTATGAAAACCTGCATTGCCTATGACCTATGATCTATGGCTGTAGATAGAGCATCAAACACTCCTTTTTAGTGAACTTGCTGAGTACGCTCATACTCAATATATCTTCTTAACCGTTGCTAGATTCTGAAGCCATTAAGACGACGTCTACATCAAGTTATGTTCCAGGAATCATAATTAAAAGCTCAATCTCTTCAATGAAGTAAAGGAAGTCAACATATACATTAACTAAAGTGAAGACAAAGTTGCTGATTAGATAGAAATATAATCTCTAGCCATAGAACTTACTTCTGTAGAGTATTGCAATAGCAGCAATACAAGACAAATAGTTACATGCTAATCTTATTAGCATAATAGTTATGAGTTGATTATTTCCAATTCTTCTTTATAAGAAGTTTATTTCTCTCTTTAACCTACAGTGTTCTCTGGATCTCATGTGAATAGTCGAGTTGTAACCTATAGTCATGTCTTGGACCTGCTATGTTTCTATTATACCACTCTGAGGGATGTAATACTAGTGAATGGTGTTTTATTGGTGTTATTTTAACGATTTTAATGACTATAGTGTACTACATCATGCAGTGGTATGCTGGGTCACTGCACTCAAGCAGGCTCAGACTCGCCAGTTTTGGCTCGAGCTTTTTCCAGGATCGGCCCGAGCTAGACTGAGTTGGCTAGCATCAACTTACGGTGACTCGCATCAGGCAGAGTCAGAGCTCCTTCGTGCAAGGCTCTCTCTCCCACCTAGCTAGACCCGCTCCAATGGACCACACCGTCGTCGCCACGGAACTAAACTGCACTTGCTCGCACGCACTACAGGAATGGATGAATATGCCGACGGCTGGTCGCTACGCCGACGGCCAAAGACCGTGACCAGGCCAGCCCCGCCAAGCATCCGTCGGCGTAGAATTGCCCTCGGCGTATCTATGCTACGTCGACGGCTGCCCTCGGCGTAACCTACGCCGACGGCTGTCCTCGGCGTAGCTATTTTTCCTTTTACCTTATTAAACTTTGAAAAATCATAACTAAATCATTCTAATTCGGAAAATTACAAATAATATATCAAAATTTGCAGAAAAATAAGATATATCTATCTACACTCAAATATTACATATTTGTAAAAAAATTAAGTGAAACATAAAACATTATATATAGTTTAAAACGAGCATAATAAATTTAAAAACGATCGAAACAATGCAAAACCTTCGCGTGGTGTCATATTATATGACATAGTTACAAGGAAAAATACCAAACCTACTATATTGATTATGTCTGAAGAAAATCTTCACAAAATGATCTATCTCATTCGAGGTTTCTTGGCTTTCGGGTCAAATGACCAATGTTATGGCTAGAATCAAGGCATAGTTTGTGATAATGTGCCCATATTGTGCATACATGTGTATCATGGGATTGCGAATAATTTTGCAGGAGGAAGTTTTCCTTTTCGTCGCACCAAAAAGCCATGTTCCAACCACAAAAAACGACGGTTTTGTGAAGAAACCACCAAATGGCTAATTCAAAATGCTACCACCACATTTTACAAATATACTAGACCACCTTATATGGACTATGTCCCAACAGAGGGATCTAAAACTTTCCGTCCACTCCTGGTGAAAAAGACAAATTCCTGCCGAATCGGTAGGGAGTGGGTCAGATATGAACTACAGGTACATGATCCGATGCTTTTTTTACAAAAATCATTTTTAGGTTCACAATATGCTATTTTATCAAAGATCCAATGCAAGTTTAGCGAGGCTCGGCCCCGAGCTAAGAATCTTCATGCCCGCCGTTTTGACAAAGTTTGACGATAGTTTAAAACATGCATAAAAAAATTCAAAAATAATCGAAACAATGTGAAACCTTCGCGTGGTGTCATATTATGTGACATAGTTACAAGGAAAAATACCAAACCTGCTATATTGATTATGTCTGAAAAAACCTTCACAAAATGACCTATCTCATTCGAGGTTTCTTGGCTTTTGGTTAAATAACCAATGTTATTGCTAGAATCAAGGCATAGTTTGTGATAATATGCCCATATTGTGCATACATGTGTATCATGGGATGGAGAACAATGTTGCAGGAGGAAGTTTTCCCTTTCATCGCACCAAAAAGCTATTTTTCATTTTCTGAGCGCAAAAAGAGGGATTTTGTGAAGCAACCACCAAATAGCTAATTCAAAAAAGGGGGGTTTATGATAAATTGATATGGATATCATATTTAGATTCCTTTCATTTTCTGATAAATTTAGACATATTATTTAACAAATTCCGATTTACGGATTTAAAGATATTAATTATTCCATATTAAATAGAAAAATACAAAAAAGTAAAATTATTATATTTTTATTTGAATTCAATAGTATTTTTATTCGAATCAGTAATATTTTTACTTATTTATTGTTGTTTACTTAAATAAGTGTTTGTAGTTTCGAAAAATAAAAACATGTGACACAATGATATAAGAGTTAATAGGATTGATATCATAGTATTGACAACTAGGTACAAATTGCTTCCCGGAAACTGATTCAGAAGGAACTCAGAAGTTACGTGTGCTGGAGCTGGAGTAGTGCTAGGATGGGTGACAGAACCGGAAGTTTGTTAAAGACTGCAATTTGATTAAAGATTAAATGTAATTAGTGTTAAAAATATTTCAGGCGAGAGATTAACGATTCAAACAATTCAAAGATTTAAAAAAGTTGAGAAAAATTCAATTTTTTTTTGATTTTTTTACAACCTGTCGTTATTAAGTCGACGGGGCTATGTCGAGGACAAATCCATCGACGTAGCATATGCCGACGGCTAGAGCTACGCCGACGGGGAAAAATGCCTCCATCGAGGGAGACCTTTGCCGAGGAGGCTACGCCGAGGGCAACCGTCAGCGTAGCATACGCCGAGGGCATTTTGGCCTACGCCGACGGCTTTTTGCCCTCGACGTAGCGTGCCATTCCTGTAGTGATGTCCGCATTTCATTAGCGTAACATTGTCCTAAATTTCTGATTATTACTAGTGCTCAGAAGCTTGGCGCACACACACGAATAGGAATATTTTCTCAACAAGCTTGAAAACATGCAAGGGGAATGCAAAGTAGGTGTCAGGTTCAGAAACCAAAATAACCGCTCATGAAATATTGAATAACTTCGATGATATATATCACTCGGCAGGATGCACTATATGTTCACTAGACATTACATGTGCACTATAATATTCAAGTCCTCTCACTAGTGCACAACACACCCTCTAACAGCGGTTCAGGAGACCCTCTAACAGCAGTTTCAGAACCGCTGTTAGGGGTTTGGTGTTAGAGCCCCCCTTTAATAGCGGTTCTTATACGAACCGATGTTAAAGGGTGGCACACGTGGGGTTGCCAGTGCTCAGGCCTTCCCCTTCAACACCGGTTCGTAACACGAACCGGTGTTAAAGGTTCTCTGTCGCGGCAGGAAAACGGCATAAATCTCTACCGCGACAGAGTTCTGCCGCGGTAGGAAAACGGTATAAATCTCTGCCGCGACAGAGTTCTGCCGCCGCCCCGTTCTGGACGGATTTCTGCGGCGCGGCGGGGACGAGGAGGGGGAATCGATCGGGAGAGGTATACACATACATCGTCGGTACATACGAGTACATGAATAATTAAGCAAATATTATTATACACAAACGTCGTCATTGTGGTATTCTCCGTACACGTTGAAGCATCAAGTACAAGACAAACACGTTCAAGCATATATACAATATAACATCTCCGTACACGTTCATTTTGGTGGATATCTAAAGAGTTCTCCGCCAGGCGGGACGACCTCATCAAGTATGAACCCCGCCAATTCCTCTTGAATGGCTCGTATGCGGTCAAATGGTAGGAGTTGGTCCCGCATCCGTTCGATCTAAATATATGTGAAGAATGGGGTCAATATATATAAGAATAAAACTCAACACAACTGATGGTAATAAAATAATATTGTGTACTTTGTTTACTTACTCTAAGTTGTTCTAGTGCGGCTTGGCCCGTCGCATATATCGTGGTGCGAATGAACTCGCAAACATAGTATCCATATAAATTATTGCCGGGTCCCTGATGCGCGAACTTTACGAGAATAATAATCAATTAAGCATGATATAATGGAATTGGAAGCAGAATTAAAGAGATACACAGGCCTAGCTGGTTAGTATTACTTACATTTTGGTCTATAAATTTTAGTTCTTCTGACCATTCAGCAACGGCCCTGCCCGTGAACCTTTTCCAAACCCTGTCCGGCAAAGAAAATGGATAAAGGAGTAATTAATTACTTGTTGTCACGAAAGTTGCCGATCTAATGCGATAATATGATTAAAATTACTTCTGGAGCATCTCTTTAAAGTCTTCCCATAGCTCTTGGTCTTTTCGTAACAAGTCCATGACAAGGACTTTTTCTGAGTCAACTTGAATGACTAGCAGAATAAAGTGGAACCTACGCATGCATAACTCATCATCAGTTACACTTAACATGAAGTAAGCTAAAACAAAATGTGTACAAGAGAGGGTAACACTCACGAGAAGTTGTAAGGCAATAGAATTTCCCTTTTGGTTTGTTGTCTCAGTAAAGACCTTAGCAAGAAATCTTCTGTTTTCCCGGGTTTGTGTTGTACCACTCCTTCATGAACTGTATTTGGATCAACGAACCCAATGTCAAAAGAGCCTCCTTTCATGCATTCCATAACCTTTTTCCTGCATAATAGTATATACATATATGGTGAGCATATATATACATGCAATTAATAAATTGAATGAGATGAGATAGAAATTACAGAAATAATACTTACACACAATAAAGGCTGATGGAAGCTTTGTCGAGTTCCTTCTGATTGAATAGAAAATGCAAGTCTTGCATGTCGAAGGTGATCTCGTCGTCTCCGCACAAGAAATTATGATCTCTTATATGTGCCGTCATCCATTCTTCCTTTCTCGTCTTGCAGAAATCAAGGTACCACTTATGCAATCTCCGCATCTTTGTTGGTAGATTTTTGAGCTCCTCTTTCTTGACGAGATCCTTCCCATACTTCCATGGCTGTATGGGGTTGACATTGCCTTTGGGCAAGTTGTCTCCCATGATATTCAAGTATGCAATATAAGTCATCCCCATCTCATTGGCCTTTCTTTGTAACTCTGCCTCGTAATCATTTACAAGAGGAGCTATCCGTGTGTCGAACACTTGGAGAGAGGCGCACGATTGGTTTTCCTGCTCTCCGAGCATGGGAAATGATTTCTGGGGTGCCGCACGACTACTACTTTTAGACTCCCTCCGCCTTGCATCCCCCTTTATAATCTGGCGCTCGTAGTCCGACACAAGTGGGGTTTCAGGTTTCAAAAGATTATTGTAAAACTTCTCCACCACTGCCGAATCTATTTTCTCCTTTGGCTCGGCCCGTATAGGTGCAAAGAATATCTTGACCTCTTCTTCCGAGATCCTG
This sequence comes from Avena sativa, assembly GCA_916181665.1. Taxonomy (NCBI): domain Eukaryota; kingdom Viridiplantae; phylum Streptophyta; class Magnoliopsida; order Poales; family Poaceae; genus Avena; species Avena sativa. The sequence continues at coordinate 206,718,268 of OV702296.1, forward strand.
TTGGTCTCCTCGTCACTGCGGTTCCACGGTAATACCGGCAATGACTTGGAGGAAGGCTGCGGGACGTAGTTTCTTGAACTCTTCGGCGTATGGTTTCCTGCGGATTTCTTTGTGGCAGTGCTAGTGCTCTTTGTGGTAGTTCTCTTCCGCTTACGCTGACGCGCAGGAGATGGCTGGCGCGCATGAGATGGCTGAGGCGCAGGAGATAGCTGAGACGCCGGAGATGGCTGAGGCGTAGGAGATGGCTGAAGCGCCAGAGACGGCTGACGCGGCGGAGACGACAGGGGAGTATTCTGATGACCCGGAGATGGCTGAGGCGGCTCAGACTGCTAACGCTGCAAAGACGGCGGGGGTGTCACTGGCCTCCAATTTGGAAGCACGATGTGTTCCTTCTTCCAAAGAATGGTTGTTTTTACTACAAATTTTAGTTGAGTTCCCCTTCACCTGTAGCATGGTCAAGATGTGCTTCCTCATATTCCTTCACAACCTCATCCACCCCGACAATAGCATAGCCATCTGGAATCGATCGGCGGTGGTAAGTTCCACCAGCTACAGGAGGTAAGGCATAGTCGACTGCCACCTTAATGGATAAGCCCATTAATCTCACATGAAGCTCAGCGTGTTCGCTCTCCGTGATCTCATCCACGGGGTATCGAGGACCCACCATTTCAAGCGTGGGCTGCACGTTCTCTGTGGAAGCCACACTGCTTTTCCGCGCAGAGTCTGGGCCATCGGCAGCTTCCAATGTAGGCTCTTCGTGCCGCTGAGATGGGCCGGTAGCTTGCTGGCTCTTTTGTGCATTCACTTCGGCCTGTAGCGCCACAAGTGCATGTTCTATCTGTGTCATCCGCTCTGTACGCTCTTTTTATTTTTTGTCACGCCATCTATAAGAGTCGCCCCACTTGGCAAACCCATCCTTCCACGTCATACCCCCTGTTCCTCGTGCAAGTCTAGGGTGTTCTTTTTTACCGATGGCGCGTGTCAGCTGGTCATTCTCTCTGTCGGGATGGAGGTCCTGGCGGCTGTTTCCTCATATGTCATGATGAGTTTAGTGACGGTTTTGGCAAGAATTGTTCGGAAGATACACAATCCCGTTTCTGGGTCCAACCTTGCCCGGATTCCGTAGAACCAAGTCTTTGCACGTAGGTCCCACCCAAGTGTCTGGGTGAGGTCCCTCTAGCGCGCAGGGCCTTCTCAGCTTCGTCCCACCTAGGCCTCTGAGATATGTAGCCACCTGACCCCGTCCTCTGGTGATATTCCTTCTTCTGGGCATTTAGCGTATTGGTTTCTGACCTCTTTGTAGCTATAGCACCTTCCTTGAACACCACAAATTCGGGCCAGTGAGGTCTTATCTTCGCATAATATGCGTCTTCGAAATCTGGAGTCTCGCGAGCTTTGACAAATTTGTTCAATTTTGTCTTCCAGTTGCGGAAAGCGTCATCCATCTTTTTTAGAGTCCACTCTTTGACCTTTTCCTTTATAACCGATTTATTTTCATCCTCCTCCGGCGGTAGGGTGAAATTTACCAACAATAAAGTTCAAAGCGTTTCTTTGGATCTTTTATCGACAAAGGTATCGTCGCCCTTCTTTGGCTTATTCCAATATTCAATTATGATTGGAATTTGGTCCCTAACAAGAACTCCAGCCTGACGTATAAATTTGTCTACGGCCTTCTTGGGCTCCATCAGCCTGCCATCAACACGGACTGCTTCGATCGTGAACTTTGCATGATCTTTCAACCGATGGCTCGCGTCTCGCTTGCTCTTTTTCGTAGAAGAAGATTGTTGCTGGCTGGTCGATCTGGAGGGCTAAAAGAAGAAAGAAGCGTTAATTAATACATGTACATATATATACAAATCAATCGGTACAAGTCAGCAGAGGCTTAATCCATGCATATACCTCGATGGACTTTGTAATCACTAAAATGTGTTGACCGGAGTCGTCATCTTCTCCATGACTACTTGAGCTATCATCATGTCCCTCCAAGTTAAGATATTGTGAGGTGTCCTCGTGGATCATATTCTCCATTATTTCTTCGTCTTCAAGGTTTCTATTGAGTGGATCCATAGTTTCTAAAACAATAATATTATCTAGAGTAAGAGAGTAAACATTCAAGTGGACTTGGATTCATACACAAATATACATATTATTCATACAAAAATACACAAATAAATACACAAATGAAATTAAAACCCTAAGCATGCTTGATCATTTTAAACTAGGTCCGAGGGGTCCAAACCCTAATTCGGAGAAATCCCGGATGCATATGAGAGGGTTCATTATGTTCTTCTAATTAAACTTGTCATGAAAGTTGATTAACAATGCATGAGGATAGCTTAAAGAGGTATTTCTCATTTTTTTTGAACATTTTGATATATTATTTCTATTTTTCTGAATTAATATGAATTAGTTACTGGATTTCCAAGATTTAAACAATTTTTGGAAATATTAAACCAATTAAAAATGCTTTACTACATCACTGTGACATCAACATAGGGTGGGGGCATTTCTTACTGGGACTGAGTCTAGCCACAGTCACTGACCGGTGGGCCATATGCCTCCACGGTGGCAGTCAACAGGTCAAACTTCCAAGGCGACGTCAGCACCGCGTCGGCGTGATGTCATCTCGCCGGTGACTCTCAGATGGACGACAGGGAGGGCGACTGGGTTCACGTGGGCTAGCGGGAGAGGGCGCATTCGACGCAGCTCATCGAGGTGGACCAGAAAGTGGCGGCTCCGCCCCTTTTTGGTGACCGGAGCGAGAGGAGCGGTGGTAACTGGCGGCGGCAGAGGGAGGCGCACGACGCGGGAGCGAACCAGAGCGAGAGGGGAGAAGGGGAAGGGTCCTTGAGGACCAGCAGCTCACCGTGAGGAGGATGGTGATGTCGGATCGGAGAAGCCGCGCGAGGCCAGGGGCGACGGCAATCGGCAGCGAGAGCGGCAGCCCCGCGTTGATTCCTTGGACGCGGAAGAAGAGCACGTCGAGGCGGCGACAACGGCGTGGGTGGGCGCGACGGCGACGATGGCGTGGGTGGGCGCGATGGCGACGACGGCGTGGGTGGGCGCAGCGGCGACGCTCCTCTCTTTGTGTTCCTCTCCGCCATGAACCGGTATTAAAGGGGGGAATTCGTTTTGCGCGCGCACCCCCACTTTAACACCGGTTCCAGCTACGAACCTGTGTTAAAGGGGGGGATTTTCATTTCGCACGTGCACACACCTCCCCTTTAACACCGGTTCGTGGCTGGAACCGGTGTTAAAGAGTTCATTTATTTTGTAGATTAAAGGGGGGGTCATTTTTAATTCAAAAAATAGGATAAATTTAGAAAAATCATATCTTTTTCATTTCAACTCAGAAAAATATGAATAATATATCATAATTTTCAGAAAAATAAGATCTATCCATTCATATAAAAACATTTTATAGTTACTGTAGATGAAATTTTTCAAAATAATTAAAACACTTACATATGAATTTTGATTATTCAATTAAGACAAAAATAAAATAGTCAACCCCTAAAACTTTGAACTTAAGAAATATTAAGCATTTGGAAAGGAATATAGCCCTATTTTATTAGAGAAAATCATATTTTATTTTGTATTAACATTTTTGAATTGTTTGGATATTTAAATTTAGCATCTTTTGTATACTTTGGAATCTGACAAAACTTTTAACATGAAAATTGTTTGTATTTGAATAATTAATTCTAAAACATTTTTTGTTTTTAAAAAATAAAATTCTAACTATTCAAACTAGTAACATATGGGAAAGGGCGGGTAGAATGCGTGGGAGAAAAGGGCGGGAATAAAATTTTATTATGATAGAACTGGAATTAAAGTACATAACGCAACTAACAAAGCATGACTGAAAATTAAGATACATAGAAGAACTAAAAATTAAGATACATGGCCAGATTAAATCACAATCGGTCGAACTTGTTTTGGAATGTTGGAGTGATTCAGTCATGCTCCTGCCTACACCTGTAATACTCGCCACTGTAGTCGTCGTACTCGCCGCGGCCGTCGTTGCCGTCATCGTCGAGGTCACCGTAGTTGAACCTTGAAGGTTGAGTATGCGTGGGCTGGACTTGAGGGTAGCGTAGACGGGGGTGAGAGTCGGCGGCAGTGTCGTAGGCCATGACGCTCTAGAGAGTCCGACCATGCCACCACAGCTGACGGCCGGCCTCGTTGAAGTTCGGAGGAGGTGGGCCGTCCTCCTCGTGTCTGGCGAGCGCCCTCTCACGCTGATCCCCGAAGAAGGCTTCCCAAGTCGGGAAATAGTTGGGATGCCAGTTGGGATTCCTCCGCTGCTCCGGCATGAGCTCGAAGTAGTAGTGGTTCGTGATGGCCATCCTGCGTGCCACACCTAGAGGGACAGGAGGAACCGGCACACTTCCGGCGCTCAGCATCTAGCCGAGAGGGACGCAGTAGCCCGGCGGGCAGGGGTAGTTCGAGGCGCAAAGCACCTCCGCCTCCCTGGGGGTTAGTGGTACGGTGGAAGACATGGAAAAGAGTGATGAGGTTGCATATATGAGTCTAGAGATGTGCAATGACAATGGAGGCCAACCCTACATATATATAGTGATAAATGGCAAGAAGATAACTGGAGGGAAGAACTAGCGGGAAAAACTGGCGGGAAGAACTGGCGGGAAGAAATGGCGAGAAGAAAAATGGCTCATTTAATACATATAGTGTTAACAGAAGAAATATGACATTGATTTCCATGTTGAGATACATATGTGTGCCAAAAATGGCTCAATTAATACATATAGTCAATCTCATGATCGCGCCGGCCGTAACCATGGAGTATCAGCACCGTTTAACAGGATGGTTGGGTGAGTCTTCACTCTGAAGGACGGAATTTCATCAAACTTATTATAATCTTCTGACATGTCTGTCTTGTCCTCCACTCCAACGATGTTTCTTTGCCCTAAAAGAACTATGTGACGCTTTGGCTCATCGTGTGATGTATCTGTTTGCTTATTTTTTCTTTTTTTGGTTTGGTAGACATGTCCTTCACATAGAAAACCTGAGCCACATCATTGGCTAAGACGAATGGATCGTCTAAGTTCTTGTATACCTTCATAAGATTGTTAAGATCCATTGTTGTCATTCCGTCCTTCTTGTCTACCTCAACCCCTCCTCCTGTTAGCTTGACCCATTTGCACCGAAACAAGGGGACCTTAAAATTAGGTCCATAGTCAAGTTCCCTTATCTCCTCTATGAACCCATAATACGTGGTCTTTTTCCCATTGTCTTCTGCCGTATCAAAGCGGACACCACTGTTTTGGTTGGTGCTCTTTTTATCTTGGCCTATCGTGTGAAATATATTCCCGTTTATCTTGTACCCTTGGAAAGTACATACAGTCGAAGATGGTGTCCTAGCCAACAAGTACAGCTGATCTCCAATAGTGGTGTTATTCGTGAGAAGTCTTTGCAGCCAGCCGCCAAAACTCGCCATGTGTTCACTTATAATCGATTCATCAGACTGTCCCGGGTGTTTGAGCCGTATAAAATTCTTATGTTCATTGATATACGGGGCAACCAAGATAGATCTTTATAAAACCGTGTAGTGTGCTTGATTGAGAGAATGCCCGTCCCTACATATCATTGCTTTACATCCTAGTGTGCCTTTCCACACAGTCTCCCCTCATGTCATGATTCTGGAACACCAGTCGCCTTAAGGTCAGGAATAAAATAAACAAAGAACTCAATGACCTCCTCTGTTACATAGCCCTTGGAGAAGCTTCCTTCTGGCCTAGCACGGTTATGAACATATTTCTTTAAGACTCCCATGTACCTCTTAAAGGGGAACATATTGTGTAGAAATACAGGACCGAGAATGGAAATCTATTCTACTAGGTGAACCAGGAGATGCGTCATAATATTGAAGAAGGATGGTGGGAACACCAACTCAAAGCTAACAAGACATTGGGCCACATTTGTATGTAACCCTGGTAGGCTTTCTGGATCGATTACCTTCTGAGATATTGCATTGAGGAATGCACATAGCTTCACAATGGGTACTCAAACATTTTCAGGTAGAAGCCTCATCAATGCAATCGGAAGCAATTGCGTCATCAGACTTCAAGTTTTGGAATTTTTTCTCTGCCATATTTATTATTCCCTTTATATTCGACGAGAAGCTAGACGGGACCTTGATACTGCTTAGGCATTCAAAAAAGATTTCCTTCTCTGCTTTGGTAAGAGCGTAGCTGGAAGGAGTTAAGTGGCGTCCTTTACCCTTCTCGTTCTCAGGATGCATAGGATCTTTAGGGTCTTTCATACGTTGCTGGTATTGCCGTGCTTCCGGTGTATCTTTTGTCTTCCCATACACTCCCAGGAAGCCTAGCAGGTTCACGCAAACATTCTTAGTCACGTGCATCACGTCGATTGAAGAGCGGACCTCTAGGACATTCCAATAGGGTAGGTCCCAAAATATAGATTGCTTCTTCCACATGGGCGCGTGTCCGACATTGTCATTCAGAACAGATAGACTGCCAGGAACTTTTCCAAAGATTACTTCTAGGTCCTTGACCATACCAAATACCTCCTCACCGGTATGGAGGATAGGCTTCCTCCGGGGTTCTGCCAGACGTTTGAAATGCTTTCCTTTCTTTCTTACGGGATGCAGGTTCGGAAGAAATCGACGATACCCTAGCTACACAACCTTCTTACATTTATCCAAATATACACTTTCAGTCTCATCTAAACAGTGCGTGCATGCTTTGAATCCCTTGTTTGTCTGCCCTGAAATGTTACTAAGAGCAAGCCAATCATTGATGGTTACGAAAATCAATGCTCGTAGGTCAAATGGCTCCCCTTTGTGTTCATTCCACATACGTACACCTGTTTTGGCCCACAGCTGTAAAAGTTCTTCAACTATTGGCCTTAGGTACACATCAATATCGTTGCCGGGTTGCCTCGGGCCTTGGATGAGCACTGGCATCATAATGAACTTCCTCTTCATGCACAACCATGGAGGAATTTTATAGATACATAGAGTCAGAGGCAGGTGCTGTGACTGCAGCTCTTCTAACCAAAAGGATTCATGCCATCTCTACTTAGACCAAACCTTAAGTTCCTTGCATCACGTGCGATGTCTGGGTACTCTCGCTCGACTTTTCTCCACTGTGACCCATCAGCGGGGTGTCTCAACATCGCGTCTTTCTTACGGTCTTCCATGTGCCATCGCAACAACTTGGCAGCTCTTTATTTCTGAAGAGACGTTTTAACCGTGGTATTATAGGAGCATACCATATAACCTTGGCAGGAACCTTCTTCCTAGGGGCCTCGCCCTCAACATCGTCAGGGTCGTCTCGTCTGATCTTATACCGCAGTGCAGTGCATACCGGGCATGCATCCAAATTCTCATACTTCTCATCGCGGTAGAGGATGGAGTCATTAATGAAGGCATGTATCTTCTGCATGTCTAATCCTAGAGGGTAGACAACCTTCTTTGCTTGGTATGTACTGTTGGGCAATTCATTATTTCTTGGAAGCAGATTCTTCATTTTTACCAACAAGTTTGAAAATGCGCTGTCAGTCACACCGTTCTCTGCCTCCCGTTGCAACAAATACAGTGTGGTACCTAGCTTTTTATGGCCATCTTCGCAAGTTGGGTACAACAATGTTTTGTGATCCTTTAACATCTACTCCAGCTTCTCCTTCTCCTTTTCAGTTTCACATTCTTCCTTTGCATCAGTAATGGCCCGACCAAGATTGTCATCAGTAGGTCCATCTGCTGCCTCTTGATCTTCATTATCTATCCCCGTTGCAGTATCATCATATTCAGGATACATATTATGATAGTTGTCATCATCCTCTTCTTCTTTGTTGTCTTCCATCACAACCCCTATTTCTCCGTGCTTTGTCCAACAATTATAGCTGGGCATGAAACCGGATCGAAGCAGGTGGGCGTGAATGGTTCTGGTATTTGAGTAGTCTTTCTTGTTCTAACAGTGAAAGCACGGACAACGCATAAAACCATTGTGACCAAGGTTTGCATTAGCCACAACGATGAGATTTTGGAGGTCCGTAATGTACTCGGAAGTGCGTCGGTCACCATACATACATTGCCGGTTCATCTGCATTATATAGTATATCAAAAATTAATAGGGAGATAACCACTTATATAGTACATAAATGACACATGAAAGGATAAAGTTGCCGACCTTGACCGAGAAGGGAAGAGCAACGAGAAAACTTAATTCGAGCTCTCGGACATTTCACCGAACACCTCTTGTGCATAGGGAAAAAACACAAACTAGCACACCTCTCACCCTCTTGCTAAGCTCCAAAATGAGAGAGTGAAAAAATGAGAGAGAGGGGTGTGGGCTGCGGTGTGTTATATAGGCGCACCCCCTTTAACCCCGGTTCAAGCCACGAACCGGTGTTAAAGGGGGGCTACGCGGGCCACTGATGCAGGGCCTTTAACACCGGTTCGTGGCTCGAACCGGTGTTAGAGGGGGTGCTCCTTTTTGCTTTCTGGACCAAGCTGGTATGGGTGCCCCCTTTAACATCAGTTCGTAGGAGAACCAGTGTTAAAGCCCATTTCCGACCTCAACCAAAGGCCTCATTTCCACTAGTGTCTAGTAGTCCAGTCCCGTGGCGGTATTCGGACTTAATAATGGACACGATATATTTGCTATAAAATAATTATGTAGGTGTCTACCATCTGCCAGAAAACCCGTTGACATGCTATCTTGACAGCTATCTTATTAGAGCATGTACAATTAGGGGTGGAGCCAGAAATTGAGCATAAGGGGGAGTGGGAGTTGAGAATGTAAAATTTGCATAACATGTAACACATATATTTTAAATGGACTATTCAAGAAAAGTTTAATGATTTAATGTGAGAGAGATACTCAATTGAAAATGGACCGTTCAAGAAAAGTTTAGTACACCTTGAGTAGTGAATTCTTAACTAAACCCAAAATACCAGCATCACAAGGTAGGTGTACCGAAGGGTGCAAATTAACTCATATTTTGAGCCATCGGTCAGATGTAAATATATTGTAAATTAAAATGTTTAAGGGAAGTGTAATTTTGTTCATTGTATTCACATCTTTCACTATTATGTACATTCTAATGATGTGTTACTTACACAATTAGCCTATTCCTGACATTCATAGATCGCAAAAGCTCGAGTGTGGGGAGTGCATTGAGCAACAATGAAATACATGGTAGAAGGTTAGGAACTACTCCCTCCATTCCGGATTATAGGGCTAAATTACCAAAACTTTTGGACCTAGGTAATCACCCATTGGCTATAAAAAGAAGAGACATGTCAACTTAGACTTGATGCATGCTATAATTACTGCTAAAAATAGAAAGAGACACCACATGTATGGAACCCAAAGGAAAATCCACTGCTTTCACACTAACAAACCCATGGAAGATAAAGAGGATTGGTAAAAGTAATTAGAGGGGAGAAAATCAGGAACAATAAATGCATAAGTTAGTCTAATATTTTGGAATCTCTCTAAAATCTCTATTTGCCCTTTAATCTGGAATGGAGGGAGTAGCAAGCAGCAACACCATTCATTCGCTAATTTCACAAGAGGCCAGGTCCGGGGATAATTTTTTAAGACATAATATCAAAGTAGTAATTAATCTATTGCATGTCCATTTATTTAACTAGACAACCTAGTGTTGCTATACAAAAATTACTAGCTACTACTCCCTCTGTTTGGAAATATAAGATGTTTTAGGTTAGTGAAGCTAATGTATCTGTGGGTTTGCGTGAAAACAGTGCCTCGATCGGAGGCCTAGTTACATGTTAATATAGATGGGAAGAGCCCCCATCGTGTCCTTACAAGGAGTGGGCTTTGATTACATGAAGTGGATAATAAAGACAAAATATGAAACAAAGAGACTAATAACCGAAGGGACTAAAAACGTCTAACACCCCCCCCCCCTTAATCTACACCTTGAAATTGCTTGAAAGATTTAGATTATGCCTGAAGACCTCAAAATTCTTGGTAGACAGAGACTTGGTAAAGCCATCTACAATCTGATCTCTGCTAGAGATAAATCTGATATCAAGGAACTTATTTGTGACTCGTTCGCGGACAAAATGAAAATCGATCTCAATATGCTTGGTACGAGCATGAAATATTGGGTTGCGAGATAAGTATGTGGCACCAAGATTGTCACACCATAAACAAGGTCGTTGTTTTAGACATATCCATAGTTCCTTGAGTAGAGCTTCTGTCCATATTAATTTAGCAGTGACATTAGCAAGCGCTTTATATTCAGCCTCAGTACTAGAACGAGATACTGTAGCTTGCTTATGAGCATTCCAAGAGATCATCTTGGGACCAAAGAATATAGCAAAGCCACCTGTAGAGCGTCTATCATCAAGGCACGCTGCCCGGTCTGCATCAGAAAAGGCACTAAGAAGGGTAGAAGGGGTCTTTTGAAAAGTAAGACCAATTTGCAATGTACCCTTAACATAACGTAATATTCGTTTCGCCGCTGTCCAGTGAGCAGTAGTAGGTGCATGAAGAAACTGACACACTTTATTAACGGAGAAAGAGATGTCTGGTCGTGTAAGAGTCAAATATTGTAATGCACCAATGATACTTCTGTATTGAGTAATATCTTCAGGGCCAAGAGTTGTACCGTCAGTAAGTAACAATTTTTCTGAAGAAGATAATGGTGTAGGACATGGTGTGCATTTGCTCATGCCTACCCGTGTAAGTAGATCAGTGGCATATTTTTGTTGTGTTAGTATGAGGGAGTCGTTTACCTTCTTTACTTAATACCCAAAAAGAAATGAAGGTCTACCAAATCTTTGAGAGCGAAGTTCTGACTAAGATCATGTAAGAGGGCAGAAATTGCCTTGTCTGAGGAGCTAGTCACAATGGTATCATCCACATAAATCAACACGAAGATGGTAACTTCAAACTTGCGGTAGATAAACAGAGATGTATCTTATTTGGAAGATGTGAAACCAAGTTCATAAAGTTTGGAGCTAAGTCGTGAGAAGTAGGCACGAGGAGCTTGCTTTAAACCATATAGAGCTTTTTCGAGTTTGCAAATATGGTGCGGAGCTTGGGGATTTTCTAACCCAGGAGGTTGTTTCATGTAAACTTCCTCTTCCAGAACGCCATGTCAGAGCGCGTTCTTGACGTCTAGCTGACGCAAGCTCCATCTTTAAGAGACAAAAATAGCTAGTACTAGACGAATAGTACCTGCTTTTACAACAGGACTGAATGTGTCCTCATAATCAATACCATAATCGTTGTTTGAAACCTTTTGCGACAAGATGGGCTTAATACCTGCCAATAGTACCATTCGAATTTTTCTTTATACGGTAGACCCATTTGCAATCAATCACATTTTTGTTTGAGCTAGGCGGAACAAGATGCCATGTCTTGTTGTGTATAAGTGCCTCATATTCTTCCTTCATAGCACGGCTCCAATTTTTGTCCGCAAGGGCTTCAGAGAGTTTATGCGGTTCCCCTATAGTAGTGATTCAGCCATAACGAACCGTCCCATTAGTATAGATTTTGGGCTGTCGTATTCCCTTTTGTAGTCATGTGTGGGGTTCAGCCACAGGGTGTGCTACAGGATCAGCTGGAACAATTAATCCTGAAGAAACAGCAGATCCAGAATCACTAGAATCGCTCACCACAGAAGATCTTGGTGGCGTGGTGTGGCCGGTACTTGCGTACAAGATCCAGAGGAGGGGGACCGGAGAGAGGTCCCGTCAGCCTCCATGGCAGCGCCAGATTGGCGGGGACTTGCTCGCGCGCGGGAGACCAGTGAAGTCGCGTCTGGCGCTGAGACAGACGGCCTGGTGGGTCTCTGACCAGGCTACGTGGCACAGCGGGACGGGCTGCCCGCCTCTGATTGCCCGTGATCCCAGACGTGGTTTGGCAGAGAATCAACATGTCGATCGGAGCCAAAAGAATTGCTAGATGTACCCGATTCAGTACCATTTTCTAAATTTCCTGGTATATTGTATGTGCCTTCTGTGATAATATTTTCAGTATATGAATCTGCATGTGCTTCAACCTATTCATCAGGTACGACAACCTGTGAATGATTTGTGGCAGGAGTAATAATCATATGGTCATTGTTAATTTGCATCCCCTCATGTTCATAAGAAAAAGTAGTGATGTGAGGTAATAGAAGAATTTCTTCCCGGAGACGAGAACCGACATTAGGACGAAGAGAAGAAAAAGGAAAAACATTCTCATCGAACACAACATCTCGTGAGATATAAACACGACTAGTAGATGTATCTAGACATTTTACTCCTTTATGACGGGGACTATAACCCAAGAAAACACATCCTTTTGAACGAAAAGAAAGTTTTCGTTAGTTAAAGGGACGCAAGTTTAGCCAACATGCACATCCAAACACACGAAGAGATTCATACTTGGGTTTAATATTATGAAGTTTTTCAGTGGGGCTCATGTGATTGAGAACTTTAGTGGAAAGTAAATTGATAAGATATGTTGCGTTTAAAAATGCTTCATCCCAAAATTTTAGAGGCATGGATGCATGAGCAAGTAAGGCAAGGCCAACCTCAACAATATGGCGATGTTTTCGCTCAGCCGAACCATTTTGTTGATGAGTGTGGGGACAATACAAATGATGTGTAATACCAACTTTTTGAAAGAAGCATTAAGTTTTTCATATTCACCACCCCAATCAGTTTGCATAGTGATTATTTTGCGACCAAATTTGCGTTCAAAAAGTTGCTGGAAATTAAGAAAAACTTGATAAACATCAGAACGCTTTTTAAGCAAATATATCCAAGTAAATTTGCTGAAAACATCGATGAATCTCACATAATATACGTGTTTGCCAACAGAGGCCGGGGCAGGGCCCCATACATTAGAAAATATTTGTTCCAAAGGAACAGTGGACACACTAATAGAAATAGGATATGGTAGTTGATGGCTTTTGGCTTGTTGACATGAATCACATATGTAAGGTTTTATTTGTGGCTCATAAGAGAGTTTATTTTTTCGAAGCACTTGTTGAACGATAAAAGACGACGGATGCCCTAGACGACCATGCCAAGTGGATGAAGTAGGCTTGATGGCAACAAAAGCACGCTTGAGCGACCCCGTGGTGGAAGGCATGATCGGATAGAGACCACCATGGCATGGTCCTTTAAAGAGAACTTTCTCCGTGACATGATCCTTGATCAAAAAGAAGAACAGGTGAAATTCAAGGAATACATTATTGTCTAGAGCAAGTTTATGAACAAATAGCAATTTTTTTTGATGCAGTGGGAATATGTAAGATATTATTGAGGGAAAGAGATCTATGAGGGGTGTGCAAAGTAGAGTGACCAATATGAGTAACTTCCATACCATCACCATTTGCCGTGTGAACTTGGTCATGTCCTTTGTAATTTTCCAGAGTTGATAATTTGTTTAATTCACTAGCATCATGATTTGTCGCACCAGTGTCGAAGTACCAATTTGTATCCACTCCATAAGAAGCAACATGTGCACTTTTGTCATCGGAGGGAGAATCATCATCATCATTATTATCTGAATACCTCCACCAACATTCACTAGCCGGGTGCCCATACTTCTTGAATATCTAATAAGTGATGTCTTGACGAGGTGAGGGAGTGCGACCACGACCACGTCCAGGACCACCTCTCTTTTGTGCACCAAGTCCTTATGGGGGGCCATTATGGCGTTGTGGTAGTGGACCTCGTTGTTGCCAATTTCCACCACGAGAATTATGCCTAGTGTTATGGAAGTGACGACCAGGAGTGGCTGTATTAACAGAGGATTGAAACTCTGTGGTTTGATCTGATTTAGCAAGCATTTGATTTCTATAATCATATGCAGCGAGTTGATCACACAAATCAGAAAGTGTGGTGTTAGGATTGGCATTGACCAAAGCAATAAGAGCATTGTATTCACCATGGAGACCACCAATAATATATTCCTTTAATTCTTCATCTTCAATGATACGACCAGCGGCTGCAAGTTCTGAAGCAAAACTCTTCATCAACGAGATATATTTAGAAGCCGGCATATCCCTTTTTTTTGGTGTTGACAAGTTTGCCACGCAGCATATTAAAACGTGCTTTGGATTGCGAGGTAAAAATTGCTTCAATAGCAGCCCATATATCTACAGCATGTTGTAGTCCAAAGACTTGAGCAAGAATATCTTTGCTCAGAGATTTGGTCAGATAACTTACAATATGTTGATCCCTTTCAATCCATATATCATATGCTGGATTGGGGATGATTCTCCTTGTGCCTTCTTCTTCTTCCTCCAAGGTTTCTGGAGGTGCTGAATCGGAGCCATCCAGTAGCCCCATGACTCGAGCACCTCGAAGGGTTGGAAGAACTTGGATCTTCCAATATGGATAATTATCCCGAGTAAGCTTCTCAGAAGGGGGCGAGCCGAGAAGCGCCACCAGAGATGTCTCCGAGGAGGAGGACCCAGCCATCGTGATAAGCAAAGGATTGGGAGGGAGGGAAGGTAATCAGAAGCGAGAAGGCAAGGATCGGGGGGAGAGGATTTTGTCCCGGATTGTGTGGGCTGATTAGGAGAATGGAAGTAACTAGCGATGGGAGTTTCTTTCTGTCAATCGATCAAAGTCGGATCGATCGAAGCCAGACCTCGGAAGAGGTGGTTCTGATACCATGTGGGTTTGCGTGAAAACAGTGCCCCGATCGGAGGCCTGGTAACGTGTTAATATAGATGGAAAGAGCCCCATCGTGGCCTTACAAGGAGTGGGATTTGATTACACGAAGTGGATAATAAAGATAGAATATGAAACAAAGAGACTAATAACCGAAGGGATTAAAAAAGTCTAACTGTATCTAGACACCTTTTAGTATATAGGTTTAAATGAATCTATATTACTAAAAGATGTCTAGATATGTTATTTCACAAATCTAAAACATCTTATATTTATAAACGGAGAGAGTACAACAGTTAGAATTTGTATATCGATTTAGTACCTTAAATTGAGTGCTCGATCAGAAGTTTAGAGGACGGTAGTCCACGGATGGTTGCGATGGGCGTATATACATCTTTTGTCCTGATCTGGACGTACGGAATCCTCGCGCATCTCCGGCGAGCAGGGCGACAAGCTAGCGAGCGGAGCAGATGCCCTAGGCAGGTGACATCGAGACTAGAGATCTGATTTCAATGTGACAAAGTGATCTACAGGCACTTTTATCGGCCAGTTGGGCTCCCCTGTGCATACCAAATGGATAAGTATTATTTTGGGTATCTACTGTTTTTTGTTAAGGTAAGTTCGTTCAATACGTTTCCGTCAGTCAAGAATATGTTTTCTCATAGATGCCGTCCGCCGAAGTGAACGGTTCAAACAGAAAGAAAAAAGATCCGTCCGACCCGTCGACCGCCTCCCTCCCCCCTCCCCCAGTCCTCTGTCCGCCCGGCGCCTCCCCAAGGCCCGCACCGCCGCCACACTACTGTTTTTCTTCCCGCGGTTCACATGCTCGACACCATCGCGCCCATGCCTCTCCCGTGATACCCTCTCCCTCGCCCTCCATGTGCTTAAATATGACACAGATGCAGATCAAGCAAGCCAATCCACCCAACCCCTCCATCCCCAGATCCCGATCTCGGAGATCATCTTCCCCTTCTCCAAGAAAACAAACCGCATGGAAAATAAAGAGGATTGGTAAAAGTAATTAGAGGGGAGAAAATCAGGAACAATAAATACATAATTTATTTTAATATTTTGGAATGTCTCTAAAATCTCTATAAGCCCTATAATCTGGAATGGAGGGAGTAGCAAGCAGCAATAACATTCATTCGCTAATTTCACAAGAGGCCAGGTCCGAGGATAATTTTTTAAGACATAATATCAAAGTAGTAATTAATCTATTGCATGTCCATTGATTTAACTAGACAACCTCATTGTGCTATACAACAATTACTAGCTACTGCTCCTTCCGTTTGAAAATATAAGATGTTTTAGGTTAGTGAAGCTAATGTATCTATGAGTTTGCGTGAAAACAGTGCCTCGATCGGAGGCCTGGTTACGTGTTAATATAGATGGGAAGAGCCCCCATCGTGGCCTTACAAGGAGTGGGCTTTGATTACATGAAGTGGATAATAAAGACAGAATATGAAACAAAGAGACTAATAACCGAAGGGACTAAAAACGTCTAACACCCCCCTTAATCTACACCTTGAGATTGCTTGAAAGGTTTACATTATGCTTGAAGACCTCAAAATCCTTGGTAGACAAAGACTTGGTAAATCCATCTGCAATCTGATCTCTGCTAGAGATAAATCTGATATCAAGGAACTTATTTGTGACTCGTTCACGGACAAAATGAAAATCGATCTCAATATGCTTGGTATGAGCATGAAATACTGGGTTGCGAGATAAGTATGTGGCACCAAGATTGTCACACCATAAACAAGGTCGTTCTTTTAGACATATCCACAGTTCCTTGAGTAGAGCTTCTATCCAAATTAATTCAGCAGTGACATTAGCAAGCGCTTTATATTCAGCCTCAGTACTGGAACGAGATACTGTAGCTTGCTTACGAGCATCCCAAGAGATCATTTTAGGATCAAAGAATATAGCAAAGCCACCTGTAGAGCGTCTATCATCAAGGCACCCTGTCCAGTCTGCATCAGAGAAGGCACTAAGAAGGGTAGAAGGGGTCTTTTGAAAAGTAAGAGCAATTTGCAATGTACCCTTAACATAACGTAATATTCGTTTAGCCGCTGTCCAGTAAGGAGTAGTAGGTGCATGAAGAAACTGACACACTTTATTAATGGAGAAAGAGATGTCTGGTCGTGTAAGAGTCAAATATTGTAATGCACCAATGATACTTATGTATTGAGTAATATCTTTAGGGCCAAGAGGTGTACCGTTAGTAAGTAACAATTTTTCTGAAGAAGATAATGGTGTAGGACATGGTGTGCATTTGCCCATGCCTACTCGTGTAAGTAGATCGGTGGCATATTTTTTTTGTGTTAGTATGAGGGAGTCGTTCACCTTCTTTACTTCAATACCCAAAAAGAAATGAAGGTCTCCCAAATCTTTGAGAGCGAAGTTCTGATTAAGATCATGTAAGAGGGAAGAAATTGTCTTGTCTGAGGAGCTAGTCATAATTGTATCATCCACATAAATCAACACGAAGATGGTAACTTCAAACTTGCCGTAGATAAACAGAGATGTATCTTCTTTGGAAGATGTGAAACCAAGTTCATGAAGTTTGGAGCTAAGTCGTGAGAACCAGGCACGAGGAGCTTGCTTTAAACCATATAGAGCTTTGTTGAGTTTGCAAATATGGTGAAGAGCTTGGGGATTTTCAAACTCAGGAGGTTGTTTCATGTGAACTTCCTCTTCTAGAACGCCATGTCAGAACGCGTTCCTTACGTCTAGCTGACACAAGCTCCATCCTTGAGAGACAGAAATATCTAGTACTAGACGAATAGTAGCTTATTTTACAACAGGACTGAATGTCCTCATAATAAATACCATAACGTTGTTTGAAACCTTTTCGGACAAGATGGACTTAATACCTACCATTAGTACTATTTGAATTTTTCTTTATACGGTAGATCCATTTGCAATCAATCACATTTTTGTTTGATCTAGGCGGAACAAGATGCCATGTCTTGTTGTGTATAAGTGCCTCATATTCTTCTTTCATAGCACGGCTTCAATTTTTGTCCGCAAGGGCTTCAGAGAGTTTATGCGGTTAAACTGTAGTAGTGATTAAGCCATACCGAACCGTCCCTTCAGTATAGATTTTGGGATGTCATATTCCCTTTTGTAGTCGTGTGCGGGGTTCAGCCATAGGGTGTGCTACAGGATCAGGTGGAACAATTAATCCCGGAGAAACAGCAGATCCAGAATCACTAGAATCGCTCACCACAGAAGATCCTGGTGGCGTGGTGTGGCCAGTAGTTGTGTACAAGATCCTGAGGAGGGGGGTCGGAGAGAGGTCCCCTCAGCCTCCGTGGCCGCGGCAGATTGGCGGGGACTTGCTCGCGCGCGGGAGACCGGTGAATCCGCGTCTGGCGCAGAGACAGACGGCCTGGTGGGCCTCTAACCAGGCTACGTGGCACAGCGGGACGGGCTGCCCGCCTCTGATTGCCCGTGATCCCAGACGCGGTTTGGCAGAGAATCAACATGTCGATCGGAGCCAAAAGAATTGCTAGATGTACCCGATTCAGTACCATTTTCTGGATTTCCTGGTATATTGTATGTGCCTTCTGTGATGATATTTCCAGTATATGAATCTGCATGTGCTTCAACCTGTTCATCAGGTATGACAACCTGTGAATGATTAGTTGCAGGAGTAATAATCATATGATCATTGTTAATTTGCATCCCCTCATGTTCATAAGAAAAAGTAGTGATGTGAGGTAATAGAAGAATTTATTTGTGGAGACGAGAACCGACATTAGGACGAAGAGAAGAAAAAGGAAAAACATTCTCATCGAACACAACATCTCGTGAGATATAAACACGACTAGTAGATGTATCTAGACATTTTACTCCTTGATGACGGGGACTATAACCCAAGAAAACACATCTTTTTGAACAAAAAGAAAGTTTTCGTTAGTTATAGGAACGCAAGTTTAGCCAACATGCACATCCAAACACACGAAGAGATTCATAATTGGGTTTAATATTATGAAGTTTTTCAGTGGGGCTCATGTGATTGAGAACTTTAGTGGAAAGTAAATTGATAAGATATGTGGCGTTTAAAAATGCTTCATCCCAAAATTTTAGAGGCATGGATGCATGAGCAAGTAAGGCAAGGCCAACCTCAACAATATGGCGATGTTTTCGCTCAGCCGAACCATTTTGTTGATGAGTGTGCGGACAATACAAATGATGTGTAATACCAACTTTTTGAAAGAAGCATTAAGTTTTTCATATTCACCACCCCAATCAGTTTGCATAGTGATTATTTTGCGACCAAATTTGTGTTCAAAAAGTTGCTGGAAATTAAAAAAAACTTGATAAACATCAGAACGCTTTTAAGCAAATATATTCAAGTAAATTTGCTGAAAACATCGATGAAGCTCACATAATATACGTGTTTGCCAACAGAGGCCGGGGCAGGGCCCCATACATCAGAAAATATTTGTTCCAAAGGAACAGTGGACACACTAGTAGAAATAGGATATGGTAGTTGATGGCTTTCTGCTTGTTGACATGAATCACATATGTAAGGTTTTATTTGTGGCTCATAAGAGAGTTTATTTTTCCGAAGCACTTGTTTAACGATAAAAGACGACAGATGCCCTAGACGACCATGCCAAGTGGATGAAGTAGGCTTGATGGCGACAAAAGCACTCTTGAGCGACCCCGTGGTGGAAGGCATGATCGGATAGAGACCACCATGGCATGGTCCTTTAAAGAGAACTTTCTCCGTGACCTGATCCTTGATCAAAAAGAAGAACAGGTGAAATTCAAGGAATACATTATTGTCTAGAGCAAGTTTATGAACAAATAGCAATTTTTTGATGCAGTGGGAATATGTAAGATATTATTGAGGGAAAGAGAACTATGAGGGGTGTGCAAAGTAGAGTGACCAATATGAGTAATTTCCATACCATCACCATTTGACGTGTGAACTTGGTCATGTCCTTTGTAATTTTCCAGAGTTGATAATTTGTTTAATTCACTAGCATCATGATTTGTCGCACCAGTGTCAAAGTACCAATTTGTATCCACTCCATAAGAAGCAACATGTGCACTTTTGTCATCGGAGGGAGAATCATCATCATCATTATTATCTGAATACCTCCACCAACATTCACTAGCCGGGTGCCCATACTTGTTGCATATCTAATAAGTGATGTCTTGACGAGATGAGGGAGTGCGACCACGACCACGTCCAGAGCCACCTCTCTTTTGTGCACCAAGTCCTTGTGGGGGGCCATTATGGCGTTGTGGTAGTGGACCTCGTTGTTGCCAATTTCCACCACGAGAATTATGCTTAGTGTTATGGAAGTGACGACCACGAGTGGCTGTATTAACAGAGGATTAAAACTCTATGGTTTGATCTGATTTAGAAAGCATTTGATTTCTATAATCATATGCAGCGAGTTGATCACACAAATCAGAAAGTGTGGTGTTAGGATTGGCATTGACGGAAGCAATAAGAGCATTGTATTCACCATCAAGACCACCAATAATATATTCCTTTAATTCTTCATCTTCAATGATACGACCAGTGGCTGCAAGTTCTGAAGAAAAACTCTTCATCAACGGGATATATTTAGAAGCCGGCATATCCCTTTTTTGGTGTTGACAAGTTTGCCATGCAGCATATTAAAACGTGCTTTGGATTGCGAGGTAAAAATTGCTTCAATAGCTGCCCATATATCTGCAGCTGTTCTAGTCCAAAGACTTGAGCAAGAATATCTTTGCTTAGAGATTTGGTCAGATAACTTACAACCTGTTAATCCCTTTCAATCCATACATCATATGCTGGATTGGGGATGACTCTCCTTGTGCCTTCTTATTCTTCTTCCTCCAAGGTTTCTGGAGGTGCTGAATCGGAGCCATCCAGTAGCCCCATGACTCGAGCACCTCGAAGGGTTGGAAGAACTTGGATCTTCCAATATGTATAATTATCCCGAGTAAGCTTCAGAAGGGGGTGAGCCGAGAAGCCCCACCAGAGATGTCGCCGAGGAGGAGGACCCAGCCATCGTGAGAAGCAAAGGATCGGGAGGGAGGGAAGGTAATCAGTAGCAAGAAGGCAAGGATCGGGAGGAGAGGATTTTGTCCCGGATTGTGTGGGCTGATTAGGGGAACGGGAGTAACTAGCGATGGGAGTTTCTTTCTGTCAATCGATCGAAGTCGGATCGATCGGAGCCAGAACTCGGAAGAGGTGGCTCTTATACCATGCGGGTTTGCGTGAAAACAGTGTCCCGATCGGAGGCCTGGTTACGTGTTAATATAGATGGAAAGTGTAGGGTTTCGTAGCATGGAAAACAAAAAATTTCTACCGCATACAAACAAACAAGCCAAGATCTATCTACTAGATTGTAGCAACGAGTCGATAGAATAACTCACCCTCGAAGATTCCAAAGTGTTTAACGAGAGCGGATTCTCGTGGGTGATGTAGTCGTACTCTTCCCGATCTCAAGATCGCGTAGACGATCCTTTCGGCGCTGCGTTCCGGCAGCTCTCCCGCAGTCGGTCACACGTTCGGTACTCGACGAAGACCTTCCTCTCCCTTGTTCCAGCAGGCAGCGGAGGTTGTAGCACTCTCCTCGCGATTCTGGCAGCACAACGGCGTGGTACCGGAAGTAGAGGGGAGATCTCGCAGGGCTTCGCCTTAAGCCGGAGCGAGTATGGTGGAGTATGAGAGAGTCCCTCGGTGTTCTAGGGTTTAGACACACCAAGGAGGGGGCAAGCCGGCGGCTAGGGATTAGCTAGACGGCGGCTAGGATTTGCCCTAGGGCCGGCGGCGGCTATGGAGGCGGCGGCGGCTTGGGGCTAGGGTTTGGAGGAGAGGATCTTGTGTGTGTCTAGGAGGGAGCCCTGCCCCTCCTTATATAGGTGGAGGGGCCGGCCGGCCAAGGGGAGGGAGAGGAGTTCCTCCCCAACTCGGCTTGGGTGGGCGCCGCCGGTTGGAGGAGGGAACTCCTCCCCAACTCGGTTTCCCACTCCTCCTCTTTTCCTCTTTCCAAATTTAGCCGTTTGACTTTTCAAACTAGCTGTTTGACTTTTCAAACTAGGATTTGAATTAATCCTTTATTTGGTTCAGAGATGACACTTAGTACATGATGCAATCATACCAACTTGATACAACACATTCATGCACCCTTCCCCTCCGGAGTGCCGGACATTCCGGAACATTCTAGAACATTCCCGATGAAAACACCGGAACCATTCCCCAACTCCGAAACGGGACTTTCCTTATATGAATCTTATTCTCCGGACCATTCCGGATCTCCTCGTGATATCCTGGATCCCATCCAGGACTCCGAACAACATTCGGTCTCTTTCTCATCATTCCATAACTACTCAAAACAACGTCGAATCCTTAAGTGTGTCTCCCTACGGTTTGTGAATTATGCAGACATGATCGAGACACTTCTCCGAACAATAACCAATAGAGGAATCTGGAAATTCATATGGCTCCCACATATTTCAACGATTACTTTGCGATCGAATGAACCACTTACATACGATATCAATTTCCCTTTGTCTCACGATAGTTTACTTATCCGAGGTTATGATCGTCGGTATCTCTGCATACCTAGTTCAACCTCGTTACCTATAAGTACTCTTTTCTCGTTCCCGTGATATGTGATACCTTGTGATCCAGTCACATGCTTGCAAGCTAATTGGATGACATTTCACCGAGAGGGCCCAGAGTATATCTATCCATCATATGGATGGACAAATCCCACTCTTGATACATGTGTTTCAACCAATACTTTCCGAACACTCAATGCCACCTTTATAGCCACCCGGTTACGGTGTGGTGTTTGATGTCATCAAAGCATCCATCCGGTAAAGGTGATATGCATGATCTCATGGTCGAAGGAATTAGATTACTATGTATCAGAAAGCATATAGCAATTGAACTATTAAAATTACTTGATCTTTATGCTACGCTTATCTATAGGAGTATGTCCATCATATCATTCTCCTAACGATATGATCTTGTTGTTAATAACATCTCAATGTTCATGATAGGGAAACCACAATCATCTATTAACCAACAAGCTAGTATTATATAGAGGCTTTTACTAGGGACTTCAAATTAAGTTTACAAATCACACAAGTATCAATGTTTCCTTGTTAATACTATTATAGCATGAATGTAAACATTTATCATAAACACAAAGATATAATAATAACTACATTTATTATTGCCTCTAGGGCATATCTCCAACAGTCTCCCACTTGCACTAGAGTCATCTAATCTAGATTACATGGTAATATACCGAACACCCATGGCAGTTTGGTGCTGGTCATGTTTTGCCCTCGGGAGAGGTTTAGTCAACGGATCCGCCACATTCAGATCTGTGTGTACTTTGCAAATCTTTATATCCCCATCTTGGATATGTTCTCGAATAGCGTGAAAACGTAGCTTGATATGCTTCAGCTTCTTGTGTGACCTTGGTTCTTGCGCATTGGCTATGGCGCCCATGTTATCACAGTAGATAGACATTGGGTCCAGCGCACTAGGAACCACACCTAGCTCTATAATGAACTCTTTCATCCATATCGCTTCTTGTGAAGCCTCCGAAGTAGCCATGTATTCCGATTCAGTTGAAGATCTCGCCACAACGCTTTGCTTTGCACTCCTCCAGCTAACTGCTGCACCATTCAAAATAAATACGTATCCAGATTGTGATTTAGAATCATCTAGATCGGTGTTCCAACTAGCATCGGTATAACCATTAACAACGAGCTGTTCATCACCTCCATAAGAAAGAACCATATCCTTAGTTCTTCTCAAGTACTTAAGGATGTTTTTGACCGCTGTCCAATGATCCACTCCTGGATCACTTTGATATCTGCTAGTTAAACTAACAGCATATGCAATGTCGGGTCTAGTACATAGCATGGCATACATTAGAGATCCTATGGCTGAGGCATAGGGAGTCTTACTCATCCTTTCTCTATCTTCTGCCGATGTCGGACTTTGAGTTTTACTCAAGGTCGTATTGGGCAACATGGGCAAGAACCCTTTCTTGCTCTCTTCCATTCCAAACCTCTTTAGAACTTTGTCCAAATATGTACTTTGTGACAATGATATTTGGCGTTTCGATCTATCTCTATAAATCTTTATGCCTAATATGTAAGCTGCTTCGCCAAGATCTTTCATTGAAAAACTATTATTCAAATATTCCTTGACACTATTAAGAAGGTCTACATCATTCCCAATCAACAATATGTCATCTACATATAGTATTAAGAATGCTACAGAGCTCCCACTCACTTTCTTGTAAATACAAGCTTCTCCATAAGTTTGTATAAAACCAAAACTTTTGATCACCTTATCAAAACGTTGATTCCAACTTCGGGATGCTTGCTTCAATCCATAGATGGACCGCTGAAGTTTGCATACCTTGTTAGCATCTTCAGGATCAACAAAACCTTTGGGTTGCATCATATACAACTCTTCATCAATGTCTCCATTGAGGAATGCTGTTTTGACATCCATCTGCCATATCTCATAATCGTAATATGCAGCGATTGCTAACATAATCCTCACAGACTTTAGCTTCGCTACTGGTGAGAAAGTCTCATCGTAGTCAACTCCTTGAATTTGTCGAAACCCTTTTGCGACAAGTCGATCTTTATAGACAGTAATATTACCATCAGCATCTGTTTTCTTCTTGAAGATCCATTTGTTCTCGATAGCCTTCCGGCCATCTGGTAAGTCCACCAAAGTCCACACTTGGTTTTTGTACATGGATCCAATCTCGGATTTCATGGCTTCTTGCCATTTATTGGAATCTAGGCTCATCATCGCTTCCTCATATGTCTCAGGGTCATCGGTGTTGTCCACCAACATGACACTCATAACGGGATCATACCAATCTGGAGTGGTACAAGTTCTCTTTGACCTGCGAGGCTCTGTAGCAACTTCAACCGAAGTTTCATGATCATCATCATTAGCTTCCTCTCTTATTGGTGCAGGCACCACAGGAACTTCTTCCGGTGCTGCGCTACTCGCAATTTCGAGAGAAGGTTCGACAACCTCGTCGAGTTCTACTTTCCTTCCAGTCACTTCTTTCGAGAGAAATTCCTTCTCTAGAAAGGATCCATTCTTGGCAACGAAGATTTTGCCTTCGGATCTATGATAGAAGGTATACCCAATAGTTTCCTTCGGATATCCTATGAAGACGCATTTTTCCGCTTTGGGTTCAAGCTTGTCCGGCTGTAACTTCTTTACATAGGCTTTGCATCCCCAAACTTTAAGGAACGACAATCTAGGTTTCTTCCCAAACCATAATTCATACGGTGTCGTTTCAACGGATTTAGATGGTGCCCTATTTAAAGTGAATGCGGCTGTTTCTAATGCATAACCCCAAAATGATAGCGGTAAATCTGTAAGTGACATCATAGAACGAACCATATCTAAGAGAGTTCGATTACGACGTTCGGACACACCATTATGTTGTGGTGTTCCCGGCGGTGTCAATTGCTAAAGTATTCCGCGTTTCTTCAAATGCTCGCCAAACTCGTAACTTAGATATTCACCTCCACGATCAGAACGTAGAAATTTAATCTTCTTGTTACGTTGATTCTCTACCTCACTTTGAAATTCCTTAAACTTCTCGAAAGTTTCGGACTTATGTTTCATGAAATAGATATACCCATATCTACTCAAGTCATCCGTGAAGGTAAGAACATAACGATAACCACCGCGCGATGCTACACTCATTGGACCACATACATCGGTATGTATGATTTCCAATAAGTCCGTAGCTCGCTCCATCATACCAGAAAATGGAGTCTTAGTCATTTTACCCAT
The DNA here is from genome assembly GCA_916181665.1 of Avena sativa. Classification (NCBI taxonomy): domain Eukaryota; kingdom Viridiplantae; phylum Streptophyta; class Magnoliopsida; order Poales; family Poaceae; genus Avena; species Avena sativa. The sequence goes on from OV702296.1 coordinate 206,743,722, forward strand.
CAGACATGCTTCGCATCTTTCAAGTGATTTGAAATCAAGTGATTCAAAAAGTCCATCGGAATGGAGTTTCTTCATACGCTTCACTCCAATGTGACCAAGACGACAGTGCCACATATATGTCGAGTTATCGCTCGATTTCAAACGTTTAGCCTCAATGTTATTAATATGTGTATTTCCACTATCGAGATTCAATAAGAATAGACCATCTACCAAAGGTGCATGTGCATAAAACATATTACTCATATAAATCGAACAACCATTATTCTCAGACTTAAACAAGTAACCATCTCGCAATAAACAAGATCCCGATATAATGTTCATGCTTAACGCAGGCACCAAATAACAATTATTTAAGTATAAAACTAATCCCGATGGTAGATGAAGGGGTAGCGTGCCGACCGCGATCACATCAACCTTTGATCCGTTTCCCACGCGCATCGTCACCTCGTTCTTCGCTAGCTTCCGTTTATTCTGCAGCACCTGTTTCGAGTTACAAATATGAGCAACCGAACCAGTATCAAATACCCAGGCACTACTACGAGTACTAGTGAGATACACATCAATAACATGTATATCAGATATACCTTTCTTCTTGATGTTGCCGTTCTTCAAATCCGCCAAGTACTTTGGGCAATTCCGCTTCCAGTGACCTTCTCCCTTGCAGTAAAAGCACTCAGTATCAGGCTTAGGTCCAGCCTTGGTCTTCTTCGTAGGCGTGGCAACTTTCTTACCACCCTTCTTGAAGTGTCCCTTCTGCTTAGACTTGCCTTTCTTGAATTTGGTGGTCTTATTGACCAACAACACTTGGTGCTCTTTCTTGATCTCCACTTCTGCAGACTTCAACATGGCAAAGAGTTCTGGCAACGTCTTGTTCATGTTTTGCATGTTGTAGTTCATCACAAAGTTCTTGTAACTTGGTGGTAGTGATTGGAGGACACGGTAAATCCCCAAAGCATTAGGAATCACAATACCCAAGATTTGAAGTTTGTTTGCGTGCCCAGACATCTTAAGCACATGCTCACTGACGGAGCTGCCCTCTTCCATCATGCAGTTAAAGAACTTTTCAGAAGCCTCATAGCTTTCAATTGCCGCATGAGTCTCAAAGATCAATTTGAGATCCTCGACAATATCATATGGGTCTGAATTCTCAAACCTTTTCTGAAGCTCCGATTCTAAACCATACAAGATAGCACACTAAACTGTGGAGTACTGAGTCTTCCGAGTGAGGTAAACATTCTTTACTTCATCGGCAGCATCAGCTGTAGGTGGGTCACCCAGCGGTGCATCCAGCACATAGGTCAAATTACCAGCTGTGAGGACAATCCTCAAATTGCGGAACCAATCCGCGAAGTTGCTTCCATTGTTTTTCAACTTTTCTTTCTCTAGGAACGCATTAAAATTGATGGTAGGGGCTGCCATTGATCTACAACATATTTGCAATAGTTTAGACTAAGTTTATGACAAATTGAGTTCAAATTAATAATAAAATTAATCTAGGTGAACTCCCACTCAAAACAATATCCCTCACATTGTTTTAGTGATCACACGAACCAAATCCACCACATCAACACCGATCATCACGAGAGTTGATATAGTTTCAATGGCGAACAATCGACATGTTCATCATATCTACTATATGATTCATGCTTTACCTTTCGGTGATCCGTGTTCCGAGACCATGTCTGTACATGCTAGGCTCATCAAGATCAAACCTTTGTTTCCGCATGAGCAAATCTGGCTTGCTCACGTTGTATACACTTGCGGAATCTAACACACCCGATCATCACGTGGTGCTTCGAAACAACAAGCTTTAGCAACGGTGCTAACTAAGGGTGAACACTTTATGACTTGAAATTCATGTGCATGAGGGATCATCTTATAATGCTACCGTTGTCTACTAAGCAATACAAGATGCATAAAGGATTAACATCACATGCAATTCATAATATGTGATATGATATGGCCTTTCTTCTTTTTGCTTCCGATCTCCATCTTCTAGCACGAACATGATATCCATCATCACCGGCATTGCATCAAGGTCAATGATGCTTCTCCATGGTTGTCGTCCACCGGCTTCAACTATTACAACTACTTTGAATAGACACGCGGGTCATAACAGAAATTAAAGACAACCATATGGCTCCTGCCGGTTGTCAACTTACAATAAGGAACATTGCATACATCAAATATAATCACAATCATGGCCATATCACATCATAGCACACCCCTGCAAGACAAAGTTAGACGCCTCTACTTTCTTTGCATATTTTACGTGGTTTGGGGCTTTCAATAAGTGTCGTTCTAACTTATGAACAAGAACCACAACATTGATACTAGTATTGTTAATCACCCGTTGTAAATTGGATCTTAACTATGCTAGGAGAAACAGGCACCCGCAAAGCCACTTATGCAATACAAGTTGCATGTCAAGCGTGGAGCAAGTCTCATGAGCGATGTCATGTAAGGTTAGCCCGGGCCGCTTCGTCCCAACACACCGCAAGATGCAAAGTACACAAGAAGCAATCGACAATAAAAGCATCAACGCCCACAATGACCATTGTGTTCTACTCGTGCAACAGATCTACATATAGACACGGCTCTGATACCACTGTAGGGTTTCGTAGCATGGAAAACAAAAAAATTCTACCGCATACAAACAAACAAGCCAAGATCTATCTACTAGATTGTAGCAGCGAGTCGATGGAATAACTCACCCTCAAAGATTCCAAAGTGTTTAACGAGAGCGGGTTCTCGTGGGTGATGTAGTCGTACTCTTCCCGATCTCAAGATCGCGTAGACGATCCTTCCGGCGCTGCGTTCCGGCAGCGCTCCCGCAGTCGGTCACACGTTCGGTACTCGACGAAGACCTTCCTCTCCCTTGTTCCAGCAGGAAGCGGAGGTTGTAGCACTCTCCTCGTGATTCCGGCAGCACAACGGTGTGGTACCGGAAGTAGAGGGGAGATCTCGCAGGGCTTCGCCTTAAGCCGGAGCGAGTATGGTGGAGTATGAGAGAGTCCCTCGGTGTTCTAGGGTTTAGACACACCAAGGAGGAGGCAAGCCGGCGGCTAGGGATTAGCTAGACGGCGGCTAGGATTTGCCCTAGGGCCGGCGGTGGCAATGGAGGCGGCGGCGGCTTGGGGCTAGGGTTTGGAGGAGAGGATCTTGTGTGTCTCTAGGAGGGAGCCCTGCCCCTCCTTATATAGGTGGAGCGGCCGGCCGGCCAAGGGGAGGGAGAGGAGTCCCTCCCCAACTTGGCTTGGGTGGTGCGCCGCCGGTTGGAGGAGGGAACTCCTCCCCAACTCGGTTTCCCACTCCTCCTCCTCTTTCCAAAAACTGCCGTTTGACTTTTAAACTAGACGTTTGACTTTTCAAACTAGGATTTGAATAAACCCTCTATTTTGATCAGCGATGACACCGAGTACATGATGCAATCATATCAACTTGATATAACACATTCATGCACCCTTCCCCCCCGGAGTGCCGGACATTCCGGAACCTTCTAGAACATTCCCGATGAAAACACCGGAACCATTCTCCAACTCCGAAACGGGACTTTCCTTATATGAATCTTATTATCCGGACCATTCCGGATCTCCTCGTGATATCCCGAATCCCATTCGAGACCCCGAACAACATTCGGTCTCTTTCTCATCATTCCATAACTACTCAAACAACGTCGAATCCTTAAGTGTGTCTCCCTACGGTTCGTGAATTATGCGGACATGATCGAGACACTTCTCCGAACAATAACCAATAGAGGAATCTGGAAATTCATATGGCTCCCACATATTTCAACGATTACTTTGCGATCGAATGAACCACTTACATACGATATCAATTTCCCTTTGTCTCACGATAGTTTACTTATCCGAGGTTATGATCATCGGTATCTCTGCATACCTAGTTCAACCTCGTTACCGATAAATACTCTTTTCTCGTTCCCGTGATATGTGATCCCTTGTGAGCCAGTCACATGCTTGCAAGCTAATTGGATGACATTTCACCGAGAGGGCCCAGAGTATATCTATCCGTCATATGGATGGACAAATCCCACTCTTGATCCATGTGTTTCAACCAATACTTTCCGAACACTCAATGCCACCTTTATAGCCACCCAGTTACGGTGTGGTGTTTGATGTCATCAAAGCATCCATCCGGTAAAGGTGATATGCATGATCTCATGGTCGAAGGAATTAGATTACTATGTATCAGAAAGCATATAGCAATTGAACTATTAAAATGACTTGATCTTTATGCTACGCTTATCTATAGGAGTATGTCCATCATATCATTCTCCTAACAATATGATCTTGTTGTTAATAACATCCCAATGTTCATGATAGGGAAACCACAATCATCTATTAACCAACAAGCTAGTATTATATAGAGGTTTTACTAGGGACTTCAAATTAAGTTTACAAATCACACAAATATTAATGTTTCCCTGTTAATACTATTATAGCATGAATGTAAACATTTATCATAAACACAAAGATATAATAATAACTACATTTATTATTGCCTCTAGGGCATATCTCCAACATTCGCGCCAACCGCGACCGCCTCACTTCTTCTCCGGCACCTTTGAGCAACCGAGTGCGTAGAGGGGACAATCAGCGTCACCCAGCTTCAAACCTCACGTAAAACAGCGTTCCACATCTCTCGCAATCTTCCGTCGAAATTCAGCACATATCATTGTAAATCTGACGGAGTTCAACAGTTCAGCCGACACTTGTTTTTCCCCTATGTGCCTAGCAAGATTATGACCTCTCCTGTGCATATCCGGCGCCAAACTTTGCACGTGTCTCTTCTCGGTAGTACCATCTTCAGGCAGGAGAAAATCTCGTTCAAAACAAATCACCGAAGCACCCTAGATCGATCTCCAAAGTTGGCATCAGGTCGCATGTTCCTGTCAATTTTCAGTCGACCGTGAAATTCCATCAACCTCTCCTCAAGCTTACCTCGCACCTATAGCCCCTCCGTCTTGTTTCTTCGAATTCTTTGTAAGTTCATGTTCCCATCTCTCTATCAAGCCAAACCACATCTCAAACCGATCCCCAGGCCGCTAGGAATCATCGTGGCAAGTTAACTGTTTTCGCCATCGATGCATTGTCTTCCGTCAAAATTTCTGAATCTAAATCTCACGCCTGATCCAGCCCTTTAAACGAATCTGAATCTGAATCTCAAGGCTGATCCATTCCTGGGTTTTAGCTGGGCCGTGACCATAGTCGGGGGTTCAACTCCCAGTAATAATTCTTTTTGTGTTATTTTTTTCCTTGTTCAAAAACGTTTTCAAAAAGGATAAATGTAATATTAAATAACTTTTAGATGCCTTTATCAAATATAACATGTGATATATGTTTTCTTATTATAAAAATACTATCTATCTATCTATCTACTAATTTACGTAGAGGTAGGTTTATCCATGGAGTTTCAGTCCGAATTTTTCTAGAAGATTTTGCCTCTAACTATTCGGAGTATTGACATATTTTGCCGTGAAAAGAAAAAAAACTACACAAAAACTTCACTCCCGAGTCAACTGCTCCTGTTCCGGTCTTTCCCTTGCCGTGGCCGCCCACTTCTCTCCTTTTCACGCTCGCCCGGTGTCGCCGCCTGCACCGCCCTTACCCCACCTCCACAACTAGAGAGGGTCGAGAACCACGGGAAGAACCCACCCCTCTAAGCACCGGCTCCCTCCTCCACCGTAGCCGGGATCCCACGCCTGCGCCGAGCCCATCCTCCGCCGCTCGCAGGAGCCAACGCCTTCCTCACATTGAACCCATCTGACGCCGTCACCAGAAGTCAAGAGCCCTCCGCTGGCTGGCCCCATCCTCCTATGGAATCAGGAGAGTTGCCGCCACCTTCTCCAAGCGACGAGAGCAAGACGCCCAGGTGCCTGGACGTCAATCTGGACCTCTGCATCAGCCTATGAACTGATTTGTTAGAGGTAGCAGTTCTGGAATTTATTTTGGTTGTGAATGGAAGAAAAAGCGGATAGCAGTTCTGAATCTATAACCAGTCAATTCTTTAAGGAAAACGATACAATACCCCCGGATCCCGTAACTTCTATCCCCCGGGTCGCATGGCGTGTCGTCGTGGTGGGCCAGCTAGTCTATTGTTCCCCAATCTTTTTCGCCCGTGTCCTGTCTAGCCATGGCTGCACCTTGGGTAGCGCCGCCGACGCACACCAGCCGGCCGGAGCCCCCACCCCCTCTTCGCGCCCGTCGCTGCCTCCTGATCAATCTCGATGCTGGCCCACCGCCGTCTTGCTCGCCAGAGCTAGTACCGTCTTCTTCTCTGCCGGCGTACGTACCCGCCATCAAGCCGCCGCACCCGTTCTTCCTCCACCTCGCCGCGCAGCCTTGCCTCGCCGCCTCGCCTCGTCGGCTCGCCGCGGCGCTCGACCAAGAATCATAGGCGCTGGACCTCGACGACTCCAGCCTCCACATCTTTGGACGTACTCCGCCATGGGCATGAGATCTGGCCGTCGACGAGCTGTGCTGCTCGCGTCGATGGTGGCTTTGCGTCGGTTTGCGGTGGCAGGTGCTACTGGCGCCGGTGGTGGTGCTGCCCCGCCTCGATGGCGGTGCTACTCGTTGCCCCCGCTACATCCGTGTGAGGCTCTGCTACAAGCTGTCAAAGGGCTTGCTACATAGGCATGCCGGCCTCGCTACATAGGCACGGCGGAGGAAAGATATAGGGGAGGCGCCTTTTGCTACAAGCGGTGTGAGGCTCTGCTACAAAGGCACGACAACCTTGCTACAAAGGCATTCCAACCTTGCTACAGAGGTATGGAATCGTCTTCTAAGGCGACGACGTTATCCTTGCTACAGAGGTACGACATCACCTTCTCTGGTGATAGCGTTTTTGCTACAAATGGTGCAAAGCCCTGCTATAGGTGACGAGGTTTGATCTCATCAATGCCCATTGTTATGGACTTAGGTTTTGGAGAAGATGGGGATGCTGGAGATCGTGGAACGGCTAGCAAACAAGCAACACGGGGACACAAGGTTTACCCAGGTTCAGGCCCCCGGAGGGAAAACCCTACTCCTGCTTATCTGCTCTTCATTACGGCGGAACCGAAGGTTACAGGGGTGCGCAAATGCAATCTGGCGTGGAGGTGTGTATGCGAAAGTATGAGTCGAGAGCTCTAGGTCGTGCCCTCCTAGCCTTTATATAGTCTCAGGAAGGTCCCGGACATAGACCTAGTCGGTTACAGGTTCTAGGGTTTTACCCCTTTGAATTTCCTATCTACTCTAGTCTTGCTCTCCAAGGATCCGAACGCGTCATGGGCCATGGCCACCCGAAAATCCTCATGGGCCGGCGTACATCTGTTGTGGGCCTTCCTTGGGCTGGACCAGGTATGCTAAGATCACGTACCCGTAGGGTATAACCATGTCAGTAGCCCCCGAGTGATCAGTCGAATCATAGATTCGGCTGAGGACTCTTCAATCCTTCGGGTGCAACCATGTATTATCAGTATGTGTGTTGGGATTGTTGATGCGTGTGCCTAACTCACCCGACGGATCAGGGTCATTTAACTATCTTAGGACGAAACAACACGATCTTCCTTAGGTTCGAGTCCCTAAACTCGAACCCGGAACATATGCTGGCGTAATTCGACTCAGGCCGCGAAGGACTTACAAGAGTTGAATTCCAGTGATTTTGACTGATGTACCCAACGCGTCCGTCGGGATTTTTTATCGCGCCTGCTGGCACGGGTTTATACTAGCAGAGCGCAGTCGTGTGCGTTGCCAGGCCATCAGATGATATCTGTAGGTCTTATCTTTGTGTCGCAGACATAGCATCAGAATATTTATCACCGCGGAGGTGTTTCGGGTGGCCAAGGAGAACGTTGCTCACTTAGCGTTTTGTTGGGGCAGAGTTGCCGAAAAGTTTTTGCATGCTGATACGAAAGATCGCAGTCGAAGAATTCATAGGTGCGCGACCAGCGCTCCCTATGGGAGTAGCCCCCGAGTGTCTGTTCAAGTCGTAGACTCGAGCGGAGACTTTAGTTCAAACATTATTCAGTTATTAAGTCCGTAGGACACAAAAAAATTCGGATGCTTAAATCCATCCTCCCTATGGGAGTAGCCCCCGAGTCCGTAGTGGAGTCGTAGACTCGACGTAGGACTCAAAGAAATATTTCGTTTTTATTCATCTTTCGGGTGCGCGGCCAGCGCTCCTAATAGGAGTAGCCCCGAGTATTTAGTCGAATCGTAGATTCGAGTGAGTACTCTTAGCTTTGAAGCCGAAGAAATTGTAGTTGTTGCTAGTATAGCTTTTGATGACATCAGTGCTGACGATCAATGACCTCAGGCGTCTGCTGCGCCAGAGATGACTTGACTGGACGAACATGGGTCCCACTTGCTGACCTTGAATTGACCAGTCACGCGCGGCGTGGAGATAATTACGGCGTCGCCTCGATTTCCGCGCGTAGTGGGCGGTGTGGTAACGACGGTTCGTTGTGATGCTGACACGTGTATGGCCAGATCTGTCATTGGCGTTAGGTCTTCTTGATGGACGGTTGCCGTGCGTCGTCTTCGCCGTTATAATCATTGGGGAAAGCTGCGGTTTGTTTTCACCCCATCTACTCTTGTTTTCACTGCCTCCTTGTGCTCTAGCAATTCTTGCTGCGCGCTGGAATATCCTTCCACATTTCCGTCTTCCCTTCTGCGCACTCATCGCCGGCGCCGCCGTAGCGCGATGGGGAAACCGGTCATCATCTGCGGTTGGTACCAGCGCCGCCGGAGGAAAGAAAGGCGCCGCTGCTACCCGTATCACCGACGGTGGTTGGCGGCGATCAGAGACGCGGGAGAGTGACCTCCGCAAGCTTCACGAGCGGGGCTTGATCCCGCAGGATAGGGTGGCCGTCAGACTCCCCGGCAACGAGGTAATCCCCCGTCCCCCCGCTGGGTATCGGGTTATGTTTCTTGCCTTCGTTATGCGTGGGTTTTCCTTCCCAGTCCACGACTTCCTTCGTGGGCTGCTCTTTTTCTATGGCATCCAGTTGCATCATCTTTCGCCCAATTCTCTTCTCCACATTGCTTGTTTCATCACTTTCTGCGAGTGCTGGCTCGGTATCGAACCGCACTTTGGCCTCTTCTGGAAACTCTATACCGTGAAAAGGCAATCCGGTTCGGATGGTGTGTATCCCGTTGGGGGTTGCATCATCTCCCTCAAGGCCAATATTCTTTTCTTTTCTTTCTATATGCCTGAATCTGTCCAGTACTGGCGGAGGCGATGGTTTTACATTCGCGACTCCATAGTGGTTGGGCAGCATTTTGGTCTTGCTCCTTTTGACCCCTCCCAGATAATCGAGCCGAAAGGTCCTGGAAAAACCAGATCTTGGATGGCGAGTCAGCGGAGATAGAGGCCCTTTACCGTCGGGTGGAGGATCTCCAGTTGACTCCTGAGAAGGAAGTGAACGGCGTGGATATTATCCGCACGTTTCTCGAGCGTCGGGTGCAGCCTCTCCAGGCTAGGGCGCACCCGATGTTTCTTTATGCTGGCGCCGTGATCCGACGAGAGTTTCGGCCGAGAAGCTTTCCCAGGGTGATCTTGATAGGGCCCTTCGTGCGTTATTGAAGTACAAGGCTGGGGAGGATATCCCGGGGAAGTCGCTGACTCCGCTGTTTTCTTCGACGCTGACTGTTCCACAGGTGTAGATTTGTGCGCGTAGCGCTTTTCGTCGACTGCATATTTATTTTCCTTTGTTTGCTAACAAAGTTCCTTCTTTTTTGCAGAGCTTCAAGGTGCCGGGCATGGTGCCGCCATTGCCCGAATTATTTCCGGATGCTCCGGATAATGACGTGGTGGATTCCGTGTCCGAACTTCCTTCAGCACGATCGCCGACTGAAGAGGCCAACGAGTCGAGCAAGGACCATACTCGCAAACGATCGCGGAGCTCCAGCGAGTCTTTTGATGCATCGACTCCTTCGACTCCCAGAAACCCTCTGTGCCTTGAGCGTCACAGTGACGGACATGGAGGCTCTTCTTCCCCTTTTCCTGCCATTCCTGTGCGGGCTGTAGTGTGGCGCCCCGCCAAAACCACTACTAGAAAATTGCGTTATATTTGTGCATTGCATCATCATGACCGCATGCTCATGTCATCATGCCACCTTGCATTTGAGCATCGTCATGTCATCTTGCATTTTGTTTGCATAAAACTATTTTCGAGAAGCCTGGTTTTGTTTTCTAAACGCCCCGTCCTTCATTCAAAGTAAAACCCGGGTCTCCGGAATATTCTGTTTCGTCTACCAATGGTTTGCAAAAGCCTCGTTTTAAATAAATAAAATAGTTAAATTATTTTTGGGAGGCTGTCAGCCAGGCCCGAAATCCTAGCCGGCCACCTCCAGATAAAATCCTACCTACCCAGAATCTACCCTAATCTTTTCTACCAAAAAAATCCCTACCCTATTTTCCTACCCAGCCCTCCACCTCACCCCCTCCAATCCCATGTCGCCACCTCACCCTGGGACACTCCTCCAGCCAACCACCACGTGCCACCTCACCCCTGGCCCCTGCCCGCCACCCACACCACCTGCCGCCAGCCACCCGCTGGGCCCCACCCACACCCCACGCCTCCACACCAACCGCCCGGGAGGGAGCCCCTCCTCCCGACACGCTCCTGCCGCTGGGCCCCACCCCGGGATTCCCTCCCCGACCCTGCTCTCTCCCCTGGCTCTCTTCTCCCCCCCCCCCCGCGTACGCCCGCGGCCGCTCCTCTCTCTCTTCCTCCCGCTCGCCCGCATCCTCCCCCGCCCTCTCACCGAGCTCCGCCTCCACCCCGTCGACCGCCTCAGGCCTGCTCCGCTCCGGCCGAGCCCGGCCCTCTCCGTCACCACCACCCGCTGCCGCCGGCTCGCCTCGACCGCCTCCGGCCATCCGCGTCGCCCCTCCGCAGCGCTCCTCCGAACCGCCTGGGCTCGCCAGCGCCGGGTCGTCCCCGCCGTCTGGTTCCCCCGCTGCCGCCGCCGTGCCCTCTCCTGTGGTCCCCCTCCCCTGGAGCTCCGCTACCTTCGCCTCCCTGTGTCGCTCCTCCCCCTCGAGCCAGGACCGCCGTAGCCAACGTCTCCGACGTCGCCGCCCGTGCCCCATCGCGAGCCCCTGTGCTGGCCGGCCCCGTGTCTCTGGCGCGCCCTTCCCCAAGCCGCCGTCGCCGCCCTCCCGCCGTGGTTGGTCCTTGTCGTCCCCACCCCATCTGCCCCGACTCGGTCCCGCAGAGGCCGCGCGGACGCCGCCCATGGCCCTCTGATCCCAGCGCGTCTTGTGGTGTTTTTTTTTCTGTTAGAGTTTACCAGAGTGAAGATTGCTTCTGAAGTTTTTCTGCTGCAGAGATGTGGTGATGTTGGGCATGTGGTGCTGTGTCTTCTGCGAGATTCGAGCGTGTAGTGAAGGATTCCTTAGGGAAGCGACGAGGAGTGTCACTGTAGTTGTGGTGATGCTTGTGCTGTGGAGGTGTTGCCTCGGTGGACATGCCTAGGTACCTTGGTAGCTCAGAGTCCACCGCCAAGATCTTCTTCTCGGAGCACCGAGGACTCCTTCCTGGAACCGAAGGCCTATCCTGCCGACACCAAGAGCTGCCACGACCCCCACCGTCAAGTCAAGATGGACCGCCGACAAGACCGTCAACAGACCCGAAGATCGAACCCTGGCACGCCAAGTTCTTCGACCCCGAGGACCGATCCACGGATGCGACGAGATCTTCTCCCCGGATACGCCAAGTACTTCCTCGCAGACGCCAAGACCGACCCGGTACACGCACCCGACAAGATCTTCGCGACGACAAGATCGACACCGACCCAGGCGAATCCGATGCGCCCCCGAAGCCAAACCAAGTCCTTCTTCCCGGATGCGACAAGATCTACTTCCGTTGTCCGAGAACGTTCCCGTCGAACCGAACCCCAGATCCGGACCCTGCGACCGAACCCCGTCGAACCCCTGAAGCCCGATCCAAAAACCCGAACCCTCGGTGAACCCCATGATCGCCAAACCCTAATGTGATTCCCTATCCGAGACCCCTCATATTTTTATAATATATGATATTGATATTGTTGCATATTAATTTGTACATGCTTGCATACATATTGTGTGGTTTGGGGGCATTATGCCGATTCACCTCATAACTAAATATGGAGACCATATGCGGACATTTCTAGTCTCATATTGGTTCCATTTAAATTGGTGTAGCGAACCGATGCCATGTTTTGTCTTGTGAATACAACATTTAAATTGCGGGGTATCTAAACAACATGAACTTAATAATTAATTGTCGGGACCCCGGTTCCGCTTAATATGGCCTAAATGCATCGCACCTTTGCCATGTCATACATAATACATGCATCATGCCCGATTTTCTACCGTAGTATTAAATATTCCATCCGGTGTTTCTTCTAGTGCTTTGCTTCTTCACGGATTAGGCCGATGAGTTGATGCGAGTGTCGACCCGATCTTCGGATGAACCTTCGGCAATGTTTTCAGGCGAGCACCTCCCCCTTTCTACCTATCTTACTTTTATAGTATTTATTCCCTCCTGTTGATCTATTGCTATCTGTGTTGCGATGCTCTAGTTTTCGTGCTCGTGATATCCCTTGCAGCCTTATATTGCCTTGGACACATCCTATTACCTGTTGATTGGTAGATAGTTGGACTTGCGCGTCGTAGTCGCTTGCTCAAGTGCTGTTGCGTGTCGTCAAGTACCACAGTTGTTGGAGTATTGTCGCATGTTTAATGTTGGAGATGATCATGGCTTTAATTATCGTTTAATAACTAAAATTAAAGTCGGTAAATGCAGAGGCACCGGTGGGTAATAGACAATATTTGGTTTTTAACCGCTCACTGGTGTCCCGTAGGATCCCGAGTTCTTGACACCTGTTCCGAGATCGAGCGCGCTAACCACAGGTGGGGTGTGTGGGCACCCCCATCGATTTAGTACCTGATTCCAAGTACTGTACTGGGGGCCACAAGTAGTTTGGGGCTTTATTACTATCCTGTACTTATGCCATGCTTTACTGCTTTATTTAAGTTTGTGCGTGGAGCACCTGTACTGTTTAGGATTGCGGAGTGTTTTCGCGGTATCGACAAGCCCAGTCACATTTTCGGGTTCCCAGTCATTTACAGCCATTGACGCAAACCCTGGGTCCGTTCCGAAGCCGGCCAACTTCGTTGCGGGTAGCTTAGTGGGGTGGCCCCCATGTACTTGCTTTGGGTCTGGGAAACGTCATGACTTAGGCCCCGCCGACATACCGATGGGTGTATGTTAACTGATCTGGCAAAAAGGGTCGAAGTGCGTGTGGATACTTTGGTGCACCCCTGCAGGGTTAAATCTTTTCGAAAAGCCGTGTCCGCGGTTATGGGCGACTTGGAGCACAGTTCTCGATCATAGACAACTATAACTAAAGTTTACTGCTATAATCTGACTTGTATCCGATATGACTAGTAATCAGCTTCACTACAACGGAATGGCTAAATAAAAGTACCAACAACTGCTGGGTTTGGGATATCTCATGCTTATTGTATCTGACTAGTAAGTGTTGCAACTACAACGGAATGGTTAACTAAAACTGCCCACTGCTTATTATATCAGGATGACTATCTACACCTGACTAGTAATTGCTGCAACGATAACTGAATAACTAAAACTGCCAACTGTGTGAGTTCCTCGGTTGACTTCCTCGTTTGGTCTCGAGGGGGAAACACCAGGATGGGTATGTTTGGTGGTAGCATCAGGTTGGTTCCGAATAGGTCTTTCTTATCCCTCTCTGATAGCCGACAGTTATATCGAGTCTCTATAGGTTGTTTAGTGCATGTCGCGCTGCCGCTTCAGTCCACCATACCTATGTAGGCGAGGACCGCCGAATTCTAGCCTCGCCGTGTACTGGCCTCAGTACTGACCGCTCTCTTTTTCCTTTGCCCTTTGTCGGCACCCCTTTTTGTTTAAGCAGATTTTGAGATCGACGTCGTTAGCAGGGTTACCCTTCCGGCTTGGCCTGGGAAGGGTTATGGACGCCATTGGTTATTCTTCAGGGCTCTTAGCTCAATTTGCATCTTGTCCGTACTCGGACGCTGTATTGTTTTCACGGTGATTTGGATCTTTGTACTGTAAATCTGTATTCTTGACTTTTGAGTCGCTGTTGTATATATATGTTTTGTGGGTTCCATCGAGGACTATTGTGTAATGATATTACTTCGTTTTCCACCCGCACGCAAGTGCCTGGTGGGCATCTTTGAATCGTTTCTATGCGGGTTTGGCGGGAAGCGCTGAAACTTGCATAGGGTCGATTCTGAGGGTGTTACATGTAGCGTCGCACCCGCCAGCAAAGCGGAAGAAGGAAGAAAAGAAGGAAGAGAAGAAAGAAGAGAAGAAGGGGGAGAAGAGAGTCCGAAGGACTCCTCCTGTCTTTGACCTGAGCTCACTGGACTCGTAAGTTTCTTTTATACTATTGTCTTTTTGCTGTTGACTTTTGTGCTTGTGCTAATTATTTCGTGTGCAGGCATTCCTCCCACGACTCCTCCAGCGATGGTGCTCGGGAGATGATGGGAGAGTCGAAGGTTGCGTCTCCTCCTCCTCCTCAGATGGTGGCTACCTCTGAGGGTGCTGCACCGGTCCCTTCTCCGCAGGAGGCTCAGGTGGTTGCGCCTCAGAAGGCTGCGAGCGGGCCTTCGGAGTTGCCATCGGAGCATGTAAGTACCTATGTTTCTTGTCATGGGGGGAGCCCCCGAGCATCTGAAATTTTTTCCTTTTCTTGTTTTTTCTTCGAGTCTCCGGGGGGAGCCCCCGAGCGTTTTCGTGTGCGAATTTTTGCTTTTATTCCTTCGTGTTGGGCGCAACCCCCAAGTCCTTTCCCTTACTGGTAGTTCTTCTTCCTACAGCATTTTGTGCAGGATGCCAAGCGGCTGGTGCAGGAGTACCTGGTGCTGGAGGCCAACCTCCGACAGCTTCAAGGTACCTGTATGCTTTGGTGCTTCTTTCTTTTATTACTATCTTGCTTTCTGACGCTCGCATGTTTCGAATGCGGAGGAGCATAACACTTCCCTCCATGAGATTGATGCTCTCAAGAAGAGCCTTGGTCAAGCGGAGAAGAAGGCCGAGGACGCCGCTGGTGCAAAAGAGCGCCTTAAGCTGGAGCTGGCCAAGGCAGCCGAAGCTAAGGAGCGTCTACAGCAGGAGGCTATGGACCGCGATGAGCAGCTCGCCATGGTTGCGACTGCGCATGAAAGAGAGGTGGCGGGCAAGCTCATGGCTGCTGCCAAGGCTGTTTCAGGTGAGTACCTTATTTTTGCTCCTTTCTTTTCGTTTTCTTGTCTTTCTTCTGTGTTACTTTCTTCATTCCTTCTCTTTTTGTCTCAGATGCCGCAGGCATCGAGTTTGACCGCGGCGCTCTGGAGCACGGGAGTGCTCTAGATGATGCTACTGCAGCGGTCGAAGATCACTGCAGCACCATCGTCAACTCCCTTGCCAAGGCGAAGGAGGTCCTTGGCCGCTTCTACAAGGAGCTTGTCCCCAAGGGCGCGGCCCTTGATGATGTTGACGCCCTAGAGGAGGCTTTGTCAGCCGAAGCGCCTGCGGCGTACAAGCGCAAGCAGAAGGGCATCGACGCGTCCGTCGGGCTGGCGATGGCCTTGGCGGCTGGAGCAGAGCTGGACCTTCCCCAGATCACCTCCCGGATGCCGATGACCGCAGATGGATCCGAGGTAGCCTTTGCTGCCTATTCTGCTCGCTGCAAGCGATATGGGCCAAAGCTCATTGATCTGTTGTCTGAGTATGCGCTGCGGCAAAAGGGGGAAGCCAAAGCGAGGCAGTCCGGCTCTGAGGCTACTCAGGGTGCCGCATCTTAGGCGTTGTAGCTGTAGGATAGTTTGTAGTCTTCTTTTGCTGTAACTATGTTGAGGAACGAAATCATTGTGCCATGTAGTGGCCTTTATATGCTTAATAAATTCTGCTGAGTTGTTCTCTTCTCTGTCTGAATATTTATGTCCTTTGCTTTTCTGCTGTTCTAGGTTCCTTCGGGTGCTGACCCCATTGACACCTCGCCTGCAGCGCAACTGCGGCCATATTTGGATGATTCCTCACAACTCACTTTTCTTCGGGATCGTGTTCGTAGTCTTGAGAGGGAGTTGCTTGGGGTGCGTGGTCACGCCGATGTTTGGAAGTCCAAGGCAGATCGCGGTGCGGCCAGGGAGGAGTACTTAATGGAGGAACTGCTTCGGCTGTCTGAGCAGCTTCAATGTAAGTTGTTCTTTGTTTCGAGCTGCAGCTCAAATTTTCGGATGCGCCTGCTGGCCTTGCGTCTTATTTTGTGAGAGTGTCGCAGGTGCAAACCTTGCTCTGAGGGAGGAGAAAGAGCGTGTCGCTGTTCGGGTCAATTGCTTGACTCAACAAGACATGGAGGCTGGCGGCTTCTTCTGGATGGATCGTGACCGTGCCATTGCTCTGGCGATGGTGCAAGATCGTGTGCACCAGGTTTCACGGGTGCTTCGTCAGGTGCAGACGTCGCTTGCATCGGTGTTGCATATCATGTTTCCATTGGATGCCGTGCCAACAAGCCTTGCGGGTCTTCTGTCGAAGTTTCGGAGCGTGAGTAATGTCAAGGAGCTGGTGCGGCAATAGCTCGTCGCAGGAGTGAAAGCTGCTTTGTCCCTTGTGAGGCTGCACCGGCCTGATGTAGATTTGTCTGCTGTGGCGGCTGGGCCACCTCCTCGGCCGGATGGTGATGAGTGGGACATGCGTCCACATTATGCGGCTGTAAGGCAGTATGCTGAACATGTCGTAGATTTGTTTGAGCAGCGTGCTCAAGTTATTCTTCAGAATAGGTAGTACCTATAAAAGAGATAGATGTAAAATTTGTATATTTCGACTGGGCGTGTTATGCCTTTTGTTATAAAGGTTTGTTTGTTGTAAGCACACAGTGCTTTGTTTGAGTACGCGTCCTTTTCGTTTGCCTGACGTTGTCAGCTACTCAGGTGTACACGCGTGATCCTCGGTCGATGAAATCGTGAGGTGGGGGAGCCCCTGAGTGCGTTTGTAGCATAAAGTAAAGTTGCAAATAGCGAAACGAAAATTTGGGGCGAGACACTTAGCTTTATTTATATCGTAATGGAGGAAGTACATTGTTCGGCTAAATAGCCTTGGCTGAAAAGCCTTATTGAAAGTAAAGGGGTAGGTAGCTAGGGGTAGAATCGTCACAAGTGCGCGATGTTCCATGGGTTGGAGTATGCGACTCCAGACTCCACGTGCTTGAGGCGATAGGCGCCACCTGGGATGACCTCGGTGATGACGTAGGGTCCTTCTCATGGTGACTCGAATTTCTTCGGTCGCTCTTGCTTGAGTCGCAAGACGAGGTCTCCTTCGACGAAGGACCTTGGGCGCAGCCGACGGCTGTGGTAGTTGCGGAGACTCTGCTGGTACACCGTTGATCGAGCTGCTGCTACGTCTCTTGCTTCGTCGAGTGTGTCGACGGTGTCTTCGAGTGCAGCCGTGGATTCGGCTTCACTGTAAGCGACGACCCGGGGGGCCTGGTGGCGTACTTCGGCTGGTAGTACGACCTCGACTCCGTGCACCATGAAGAACGGCGTGTAGCCGGTGGAGCTGTTTGGCGTAGTCCGTAAGCTCCACATGACAGATGGTAGCTCTTTCGTCCAGGCTCCAGCTTTTTGTTCGAGTGGACTCATGAGGCGCTTCTTGATGCCAGCGCCGATTAGGCCGTTGGCCTTTTCCACCTGCCCGTTTGTTTGCGGGTGTGCCACTGAGGCGTACGTGATGTTGATCCCGAGGCCTTCGCAGAAGTCCTGGAATTCCTAGGAGATGAAGTTGGATCCATTGTCGGTGATGATGCTGTGCGATACTCCGAACCTGTAGATAATGGACTCAAAGAATTTTACGGCAGTCTTGCCCTTTTGGTTAGTGACCGGCATGGCTTCGACCCACTTGGTGAATTTGTCGACTACGACTAGGAGGTAGACATTCCCCCCTTTCGAGGACTTTGGCAGTTTGCCAATCATGTCGAGGCCCCATTGAGCAAAGGGCCAGACTATAGGTATTGGCCTGAGCTCTGATCCAGGTGCGTGTGGTTTATCGGCGAACCGTTGGCACCCGTTGCATCTTCGGACGATGTCCTTTGCATCGCTCATGGCCGTTGTCCAGTAGAATCCGGCTCGTAGAGCTTTGGCGACAAGGCAGCGGCTGCCTGCATGATGGCCACAGATGCCCTCGTGGATGTCTTGGAGGATGGCTTTCCCGTCACCGATGGTGACGCACCTTTGTAGTACACCCGTAATACTGCGCTTGTCCAACTGGCCATTGATGATGGTGAAGGCTTTTGACCGACGAGATATGCGTCGGGCATCTGTCGGGCTGTCAGGCAGTTCTCCGTTTATCAAAAACTGGAGGTATGGTCGCGTCCAAGTTTCTTCGACTGCCATGACCTGCATCAGGTTGATCATAGCGACCTCTGTGTCCAGTTTCTCGGGTCCTTCGTGTCCTTCGGGTAGCTTAGCCCCCGAGTGTTCTGCTTCTTCGGGTGTTCCCTTAGGGAATTTCCGCTTGATGGATGGCACGCAGATCTGTTCGAGGAACACACCCGGTGGCACCTTTGCGCAGGTGGAGCCGATTTTGGCGAGTCTGTCGGCTTCCTCGTTGCTTTCTCTTCCGACGTGCCGAAGCTCGCAGCCGTCAAATTCTCCTTCGAGTGCATTGTAGAGCGCGCGGTATGCGATCATGTTTTCGGCGTGTGCGTCGCACTCGTTCATCGTCTGCTGGACGACGAGGTTGGAGTCACCGTAGATGACTAGGCGCGTTGCGCCGCAGATCTTTGCCATCCTCATGCCGTGGATGAGGGCTTCGTATTCGGCCTCGTTGTTGGAGGCTCGGAATTTCATCCGGAGGACGTACTTCATTTGGTCGCCCTGCGGGGAGGTCAGTATGACCCCGGCTCCTGCTCCAGCTTCACGTTTGGAGCCGTCGAAGTGCATTGTCCATATCTGGGGTGTCTGGCAGCTGCAGCTCTATCCAATGTACGAGGAAGTCCGGGAGGACTTGAGATTTGATTGCGAGTCGCTTCTCGTAGACGATGTCCAGAGGTGACAGCTCGATGCCCCACAGGGCCACGCGTCCTGTGGCCTCTGGGTTATTCAGGATGCTGTTCAGGGGTGCTTCGTTGACGACCATCACCTGGTGCCCCTGGAAGTAATGGCTCAGCCGTCGAGCCGTCATGAACACGCCGTAGGCGAGTTTCTGGTAGTGAGGGTACCTCTGCTTTGTTGGCGTCAGTACCTCGCTGAGGTAGTAGATTGGGCGTTGGACCCCATGGGTCTTGCCCTCTTCAGGTCGTTCGACCACTAGCACGGTGCTGACCACCTGATGTGTGGCTGCTATGTACAGCAGCGGAGGCTCGCGCTCCTTTGGCGTGACCAGGACGGGTGAGGTGGAGAGAAGCCGTTTGAGGCTTTCGAACGCATCGTCGGCTTCGGGCGTCCACTCAAATTTATCTGCCTTGCGTAGCAGCTGGTAGAATGGCAGGGCCTTCTCGCCCATGCGGCTGATGAATCTGCTCAACGCCGCTATTCGTCCTGCGAGCTGCTGGACACCCTTGAGGTTTTTCGACTTCTCCATCGCCATGATGGCTCTGATTTTCTTTGGGTTCGCCTCGATCCCTCGCTGAGAGATGAAGTACCCAAGCAGCTGGCGCAATGGGACGCCGAAGGCACACTTTTCGGGGTTGAGTTTGATCCTGTAGCGGTCGAGGTTGTCGAATGTCTCGCGGAGATCGTCGATAAGTGTCCTCGCCTCTCTGGTTTTTATGACTATGTCCTCGACATAGACTTGAACGTTGCGACCGATCTGGTCCTTGAGGCATGTCTGCATGCATCGCTGGTATGTGGCACCTGCGTTCTTTAGCCTGAAGGGCATTGTGTTGTAGCAGAACACTCCGAACGGTGTGATAAACGTCGTTTTCTCCTGATCTTCGACCTTGAGTCGAATATGGTTGTAGCCTAAGTAGGCGTCGAGGAAGGAGAGTTTCTCGCAACCTGCAGTCGAATCGATGATCTGATCGATCCGAGGAAGAGGGAAGTGGTCCTTTGGGCAGTGCTTGTTTAGCGACGTGAAATCCACGCACATCCGTAGGATGTCCGTGTCCTTCTTTGGGACCATCACTGTATTTGCTAGCCACTCGCTTTCTTTGATTTCCCTGATGAAGTCTGCAGCGAGTAGTCTGTTGATTTCTTTGCCGATAGCTTCGGCCCGTGGCTCGGACAGTCTCCGGATGGACTGTTTGACAGGCTTGGTGTCTGGAAAGACGTTGAGTGCGTGCTCGGCGAATTACCTGGGAACTCTTGGCATGTCCGCAGGACACCAGGCGAAGATTTCCCAGCGCTCACGGAGGAATTCGACGAGCGCGCCTTCCTATGCAGGGCTGTGGTCGTTGGCGATCAGCGCCGTCTTGGAGGCATCCGTCGGATGGACTTGCACCTTCTTTGTGTTGACGGTGGAGTCGAAAGACATGTCAGGTGTGTTTTGTCGTGCGACTGGGGGTGCCCCATTGTCCGTCACCTTGCGGAGCCTTAGGAGCTCCTCCTGCATGCCGAATGACTGGGAGATTCTGTTGAAATCTCTGTCGCATTGGTCCGATCGGGTGAAGCTCCCGTGGATTGTGATGACGCCCTTTGGTCCTGGCATCTTGAGTAGCAGGTATACATAGTGTGGGACATCCAAGAACCTTGCGAATGCTACACGCCCGAGGATGGCGTGGTACTGTGATGGTCAGTCCACCACTTCGAATTCAAGCCGTTCCAGTCGGAAGTTGTCCGGCTTGCCGAAGATGACGTCGAGCCATATTTTGCCCAGGGGGAATATGCCCTTCCCTGGAGCGATGCCGTGGAACGTTGTGTCTGATTGTTCCAGGCTGTACTACGGGATCCGCATTGCTGCTAGAGTGCTTGCGAACATCAGGTTGATGCCGCTGCCGCCGTCCATGAAGACGCGACTCATCTCGAATCCTCCGATCTGCGCCTCCAGCACCAGGGCAGCATGACCTGGGCGAGGGATCTGGCAAGGGTGATCCGAACGACTGAAAGTGATGCTGGATTCCGATCCGCTGAGGTACTCAGGGATGGCGGGTGGAGTTGCCACGGCCAGGTTGATCTGTCGGGTGATTTTCTTCTGCACCCTGTTCGTGGGGTGCCCCTTCTGGATCATTAGTGCTCCTTTCGGTTGGGGATACCCGTTCCGAGCGTTGTTCTGTGCTAGTGTGGCTGGTTGGTTCGGGCCTCCAACAGGTGGCGATGGAGGAGCTCCATGCGCTATTTCACCTGGCGTGGGTGCGTTTCCGAACGCAGGGATTGGGGCTTGCTGCCTCATTTGCACCATGCTTTCGCTGAGTTTCTGGAACTCGCGGCAGTCCTTGAGCATGTGGCTGGCCTTCTTTTTGCCATCCTGCTTATCGATGTAGAAGTGGATGGTGCATGAGCCCGAAAGCTTTTCATATGTTGAGGGTCCGTTATCGCGGTCGCGGCGTTGCCACGACTGCGCTGGGCGTCCCCCTTCGCGGAAGTTTCCTCTGTGATATCCCCCGCTATTGCGGTTGGCGTCGTTGCGGCGATCGGCGTAGCCAGCCGCGACCATGTTGGGTCCGTCGCGATCGTCATAGACGCGCGATCTTCTCTTGCTACGACGCTCTCGCCGTCGACCGTAGTCATCTTCTTCTTCCAATTGTGCTCGGTGAATGGAATCTTCTCCGTCAGCCCACCTGTTGGCGATGTCCATGAGGTGGTCGAGTGTTTTGGGCTTGACGCGCCCAAGTTCCTCCTTGAAGTCTTGGCGTTTGACGCCGTCCCTGAAGGCGTCGATGGCCCTCTCTTCGGAGATGTGCGCTGCGGAGTTCTTTGTGTTGGACCAGCGTAGTATGTACGAGCGAATGGATTCGCCCGTTCGTTGAGTGCAGGCTCACAACTCTTCGATTGAGGCAGGCCTCTTGCTGGTGCCTTTGAAGTTTCGGATGAAGCTGTAAGCTAGCTCATCCCAGCTTCGGATGGACCCTGAAGATATGCTGCTGAGCCAGATCCGGGCTGTGGCTGTCAGCTGCAGCTGAAGGCATTGCATGGTAGTCTCTTTGTTTCCACCATGTAGTTTGACGGATGATAAGTGGTCGCTGAGCCAAGCCTTTGGGTCTTGAGTGCCGTCGAACTTCGGAGTATCCGAAGGAAGCTTGAAATTTCGTGGCATCCGTGTCCGCCGGACGGATCTGCTGAAGCATCGGGCTCCGTAGAGTTCTCCTTCGTCTTCGTCCATCTCGGATTCAGACGAGCATGCGCGCTTGGCTCGCGCTTTGTCGATTTTGCGCTGTGTGAGCGCGTCTCTGGCGTCGTAGTCGCGGTCGCGGCGGTGCGAACTCTTCTTCCTTCGAGGAAGGTCATGTTCCTCTTCTTCGGATGAAGGGGTGGGGCTGCGGTCAAACCTGACGGGAGCTTTATTCTTCGGCTCCGTGGGAGCTTCCTGGTGGAGCACGGCTCCGACGAGTCCAAGTCCGGTAAGTGCGGACTTGTGCATGGCCCTCTTCGGGTCCCCCTCCGGCGGTGGGTGGGCCGCGAGGTACGCAGTGGCTACCATGATCGCATCCTGCGGCGTTTTCGGGATGACGTTGCCGTCGGCATCCATCTCCATGAAGGATGTGTGGAGGGTTCGGGTCACCTCCCGGCGCTCTTTGGGGTCCATGTTCTCCACCCGAGAGCGGTGCTTGTTGCCTTGGTTGGCGTTCAAGCTGGAGCCGATGCCCATGGCGGAGAGCGCGGCTCGTCGCGTGCTGGACTCTGAGGCTGCTTGCTTGCGCTTGTCGAGCACCTCCAGCATCTTGACCTGCTTCTTGTGCTCCTCGATCAGGAGCAGGTGGTAGGCCATCAGCAGATCCCGGGAGGAGTCTACAGGCAGTACTATGTTGCCCGCCACAGCATTGCGGGCCTGGGCCCATCCTTCTTTGCTAAGGCGGATGACATGGTCGTTGTTTTCCCCTTCGGGTGGGGGGGGGACTGGCTTCTTCTATTCCTGCCGTTTCGTTCTGGCGGGTTAGGTGGCGGGTTGGGCGGCGGGTTGGGTATTTGCTGATCCACGTCGCTCTGGATGACTACGGCGCATTGGTAGCGCTCGTAGATTGGTCCGCTGCTGCCGCAGCTTTCAGATCCGGAACCGTAGGTCCCTGCATCCGATGGCGGACCGCACAGATCGGAGTTGCAGCTGCTGCTGTCGTAGGAATCATCTGTTGATGATGTTGTGCGTAGCACGGGGTGTGGGGTCCATGAAGCGGGCCTGATTGATGGTAGGGGCACCCGCTCAAGGAGGCGGAGGGTGCCAGTTTGCCCCACCTGAAAGCAGAAGCTCCCGAACAGGATTTCGAGTCCGTCGCCTACGGGCTCGAAGTCCTTCATGGTGGCCGATGAGTGGGCGGTGAAGTCGAAAGCGCCAAAGAGGAGATGACTCTCCGTCGCCGCAGAGTTGTAGATCGATCGGGTTGGGACCGTCATGACCGCACAATCAGCGTCCCCCGTTCCCACAGACGGCACCAATTGACGAGGTTTGATCTCATCAATGCCCATTGTTATGGACTTGGGTTTTAGAGAAGATGGGGATGCTGGAGATCGTGGAACGGTTAGCAAACAAGCAACACGGGGACACAAGGTTTACCCAGGTTCAGGCCCCCGGAGGGAAAACCCTACTCCTGCTTGTCTGCTCTTGATTACGGCGGGAGGTTACAGGGGTGCGCAGATGCAATCTGGCGTGGAGGTGTGTATGCGGAAGTATGAGTCGAGAGCTCTAGGTCGTGCCCTCCTAGCCTTTATATAGTCTCAGGCAGGTCCCGGACATAGACCTAGTCGGTTACAGGTTTTAGGGTTTTATCCCTTTGAATTTCCTATCTACTCTAGTCTTGCTCTCCAAGGATCCGAAGGCGTCATGGGCCATGGCCACCCGAAAATCCTCATGGGCCGGCGTACATCTGCCGTGGGCCTTCCTTGGTCTGGACCAGGTATGCTAAGATCACGTACCCATAGGGTATAACCATGTCAACAGGGGCACAACGGCCTTGCTACAGAGGCACGGCAGCGTCTTCTCTGGTGACATCGTGTTTGCTATAATTGTTAAAATTTTTGGCTACAACCGTTTTATTTGTAGGAAAGTTTTTGCTACATACATTTTGTACTCTTGCTACAATAGCATAAAATTTTTGCTACACGGTCTCCGGCGAAAGTCTCCGGTGAGATCTCCGGCGAGGTCGGGTTTGCTACATTAGCACAACTTTTTTGCTACACGGTCGCCGGCGAACTCTCCAACGAGGTCTAATCTATTTTTCTATTTTCTGGGTCAAACCGTTTTTTGCTACGTTGTAGCAAAAGCGGGACTATTTGTAGCAAAAACGAGTATGTCTGTAGCAAAAGCGAGATTTTGACCCAAAAAAAGGACACGTGGTTGACTGAGGACCCGAGGATAAAAAACACAAATCCCCCGGAGGGCGTGTAGTACTGCCCATTCTTTAACCCATGTACTCATTTGTACCTCAAATTTTTGCAATGGTCGTAACATCAGATTGTCTGAACTCGATGCAGAAATTGAGGTCATCATGCACGGACAGATCCTTTTGAAAAAAGATAAGAGTGTGATTTCAAGCGATATAATAGTAATCTCAGCCTCTCATGGCCTTGGGACATCTTTTGTTTTTGGATGATAAAAATGTCTGCTATCAAGGTATGGACACTTTTCCCCTTCAACTATGTGATATGAGGCGCATGGATCGATGAAGCAACTGTTGTATTAGAAAATGTGAATGTATTTTTCTAAAATTGTGTGTTCAGTTTATAGGTAATTGTTAGGAGGAGCAATAGTATGGTTTCAATAACACATACAAGAACAACACATCCAAGATAGGAAAGTCGGGTCTCAAGTACAAACAAAAAAGAGGAGATGTTCGACGACTCGATGGAGTCGCTCGAAGTGCATAGTAGTCTGCTTGAAGTGCATATTAGTATGCTTGAGACCATGTCCTAACTTACTGCTTGATGTTTCAAAGTCAAATGTAATTGAATCCTTGCTTTTGTATATAAAGTTGTATATATGCGGCAATGTTATACACTAATGGTGTCTCATTTTTAATTTCTTTTTATCTAAAATAATTTTATTTTTATTCATGAAAGTATGGACTTGAATGAATAAATCAACCCGTAGCAACGCACGGTCGTTCAGCTAGTACTAACTAACGTCAATACCTACGACCATTAGCACCTATATCTATTACCATGTATGTGCTGAAATTGTTGAGGACTTGTTTTGCAGGCCGGCATTGGCAGGTTTTGTAGAGTATTTACGGGCCACCCTGAGATCCCCTAAGTGGCAACATACAAGCTTCATCCCTCTCAGCCGACGTTGGGCACACTAAAAAAACATGTTGAATCTTCTCACAAGACATACAATACCACTTTTGTGTCCTCTCCTTCGCATTATCCACATTGCCCCATCGGCCTAGGGGTTTCTCCACCTTCACCCAAATTCTAACCCTAAGATCTGCACTAATAGCGTTCCCTTTCTCATGAGTATCCTTCTTAACCACCTCACCAACCTTTTTTTGCAATACGATCCACCCAGGGGGCCTCCTTAGGTTGAGGGGTAGATTCAGAACTCTCGCCTAAATCAGTATCTTATCAAAAACAATGTCAGACGATTGAGCATTCATCGCAAAGTTCTTCAGAATAACTCCATTTTGCACCGTTAGAAATAATGGGCTAAATCATTACATCCATTTGTGATTTTAGATTTTTCCTAAATCTCAAAGCCCATGTGTGTGCAAGCCCATATATGATTTGGCTCAAGTTGATGGCATCTTACATGTGTGTGGCAAGAGCAGCGGGAGCTAAAGTTTAGTTTCACACAGGAGGTTGAAGGAGAGTTGCACCAACTTATAAGGTGTGGAGTGTTGCACCACTTTGTAAGTGAGTGACAATAAGAGAGCGACACGCGCGCTTCTTCTCCGACGCCGCCGCCGCTCGCACGCCCTCTCGTCTCGTCACGACACGCGCGCATCGCGGGTTGCGGGAATCTCGCCGAGATAAGCTTTATTTTGCTGCTCAGAAAAATATGTGCGGTTAGATAAACATGTCAACAGTTTCCTCCATCCCGCGCGACCGCTCAAGTTCATCATCACGGCGTGTCTTCCCGGTCGTCAAGCCGGACCTCGTGCACATCACATTTAACGCCGACTTCTTCAACATGCTGCTGCAAACGCTACACCAACGGCGACTTTATCGGCAACCGATCAGTACGTATACCGTCGTACGATCTGTTGATTTACTATGGCTGTTAGTGTGTACTCTGCTACTGTTCATGTTGACCAATACATCTAGTATGACAGAGGTTCACGTGATTGTAGCTATTGTTGTCATGATTTATATTCTGAAATTAATTGTGGAAATTATGCCTAATAATCCAACGATCTAAAAACCTTATTATAGGAAATTTTCTAAGTTAAACATTAGACACTTGGCCGATTCAATGAAGCCGTAGAAGTTTACCGGTGTTCATTTTAAGAGGTGGCAGTAAGACCACTATGTTGCTGCAAGCTGTAGAAGTATTCGAGGCTAGTGAGGGTTTTCCTGAAGAAACTACATCTGACGAGGTTCATAACAAGTTCAAGGAAACCAGTCTTTCCTTTGTGTGATGCGTTCTGAGTGTTCTTGATAACAAGTTGTTTGATGTGTACATGTACATCAAAGATGGAAACGAGCTCTAGGAGGCACCGAACGCTTAGTTCGATGTAGCAGATGCTGGAAATGAGCTGTATATCATGGAGAATTTTCATAATTATAGGATGGTTAACAACTGTTATGTATTCGAACAAGCTCATGAGCTAAGTGCTTTGCCAATGAGCTTGAAATTCTCAAGTGTATCTTACCCGACAAGTTTATGGCTGGGTGCATTATTGCAAAGTTGCCTTCTTCATGGAGGAACTTCGCAACTTCTCTCAAACACAAGAGACAGGAGATATCGGTAGAAAACCTGATAGCGTCTCTTGATGTCGAGGAGAAGGCTTGGGCTAAGGACACCGCTGAGAAATAAGGCGAGGGTCAGTCTAGCGCCAACATGGTGTAGAAGAAGACTTTCGGCAAGAACGAAGGGAACTATAAGCCCTCCTTCAAGAAGCCTTAAAATAGTACAACCTTCAAGAAGAAGAAGAAGAAGCCGAACAAGGCCGAGCTATGTTATTATTCATGTGGAGAGCTCGGCCACTTTTCCAAGGACTGCCTAGCAGAGGGAAAGGTGGAAAGACTGTCAACGTTGTGACCGCAAACAACACTGATGGGTATGATAATTTATTTACTGTTCTTTCAGTATTTCAATCACCATGTTGGCGGAACGGGTTCTAATGTTTATATGTGGGGGACGGCTTTTCAGCACCCGCGCGCGTTGGGCACCCCTTTAGTCCCAGCTGGTGAGTTGGGCCGGGACTAAAGGCCCAAATTTGCGCGCGCTGGGTCAAAACCAGCGCGCACTAGGCTTTTCCTAAATATTTTGAATATATTGTTTAAACATTTGAATTATACATTTTTTGCATACTTATAAATTTGAGAAAACTTTCAACATGAAAAATGCTTAAATTTGAATAAGTAATCCAAATCCATTTTTTGTTTTATAAAATAATTATTTTAACTTGTCAAACTATTAACCATTTTGCCATTATCAGTTTAAAAATGCATTAACAATTATTTTTTGCATATTTTTGAATCTCATTAAACATTCAAAATGAAAAGTGCTTGAATTTGAATAAGTAATCCAAATCCATTTTATATTTTATAAAATAATTATTTTAACTTGTCAAACTATTAACCATTTTGCCATTATCAATTTAAAAATGCATTAACTATTATTTTTTTCATATTTTTGAATCTCACTAAACTTTTAAAATGAAAAGTGCTTGAATTTGAATAAGTAATCCAAATCCATTTTATATTTTATAAAATAATTATTCTAACTTGTCAAACTATTAACGGGTTTTCCATTCTAACATGTCCTCGAGATCGATAAAAGTAAAAATAATACAATTCTAGCTTTTAGTCCTGGTTGTAGCCACTATTAACCGTTTTGCATATAAATGTCTTGAGTGTTAGTCCTGTTTTATGGCTGGACCGGGACTAAAGAGGGGCCCTTTGTCCCTATTCATACTACGACTTTTCCGAACTATGAAGAAGTTGTCCAAATTCGTACTGACCATGCTGGACCGGGACTAAAGGGGGACAATATATGACGTGACATCTGCATGGTCACATATTAGGGAGTGCCTCTATGACCAACTTAAGGGAGATGCCGCATGACTGGGCTCCTCCGGAATCTCCCTCAAGTTGGCCGTAGTGGTGTCCCTGCTCTCACACACCATCTTGCATCTTATAACTTCTCTAACTAGATCAATACGCCTTGGAGCTTACTAATTTCACATATTAGGGAATGCCTCTATGTTTAGCGTAAGCGAGATGCCGGAGGAGCCATTAGGGAATGCCTCTATGTCCAGCTTAAGCGAGATGCCGGAGGACTAGGCTCCTCTAGCATCTCACTCAAGTTGGCCGTAGTGGTATCCCTGCTCTCGCAAACCATCTTGGAGATGCCCGAGGACTCACAAGGATGCATATTTATAGTACAAGCAGCACGGCATAGTGTTGACACTCACGATATAATGTCGACACTCACCCCTATCATTAGTGCTGCCACCTAGGACTCATGTTTTGTCCTGGTTGGTGTCTCCAACCGAGACTAAAGGTTCATCTTTAATCCCGGTTGGCGACACCATTCTGGACAAGGTACAAGCAGCACGACATAGTGTCGACACTCACGACATAATGTCGAAACTCACCTCTATCATTAGTGCTGCCTTCCCTAGCCTTCCGCAATCCCTTCAGTCCCGGTTGGTTTCTCCAACGGGGACTAAATATGAACCTTTCCCGCCATGTTTTCCCTTAAGTCCGGGACTAAAGATATTTACCACAATGTTTTCCCGCCCTTTCCCTCCGCTTCCCGCCATGTTTTCCCGCCCTTTTCCTATATTTATAAGCCGACCGTTATGGCCACCCACACATACACACATTCCTCGCCGCCTACTTTAGGATGCCCATCCTGCATCCTCGTAGTCGACTCAGCAGCAACGATGGAGTACTAGGCTCTGCCGGGCATGTCCAGGACTGGCTCCACCGGGCTGGCACTAGATGGTGCTACCTTCCGGGACGCCTAGCTTGGTGAGGAATCCGGGTGTCATCGTCGACCCGGAGCTTCTTTGGTACAGGTCACCTGGTCCAGGCAGGGTGCAGAGGGATCCGGCCACCGTCAGGGAGGACGACGAGCACGTCTGTCGCTATATGGTTACGTTGGACACCAGGGTCGATGATACCTGCCAGTTTCTTGAGGGATCTCACCCAAGATATGCTCATGTGATGGTTCCGTCTCTTTGGGTTTTCACCTCCCGCGGCTCAGGCACTGGGAGTCGTCGTCCAGTTTGATTGAACAAGATGTATTAGTTTTCATGGCTTTTGGTCAAAATGACCAATGTTGCATGCATGTGGATCTTGGGATGGCGAACAATATTGAAGGAGGAAGTTTTCCACCTTACATAAAAGCTTTACTCACAATATGATATTACATAAAAGGTTTAATACATTACATAGATCACCAACATCCATATCTAGTGTTGTGGTTTTTTCTGTGCCGTAGCCATGGAGAATCTTCATCATTTAACAGGAGACTTGGGTCAGTTTTCACTTTGAAGGGCGAGATTTCATGAAACTTATTATAATCTTCTAACATGTATGTCTTGTTGATGGCGCGTGGTTGGCGCTTCATTTGAAGACCCCAAGAGCAAGGTATGATGAGCACAGCAGCAAGTTTTCCCTCAGTAACAGACCGAAGTTATCGAACCAGTAGGAGGAAGGAAACGACTCAAAGGTGTTGCTAGCAACTTGGAGACCTGCACAACACAAACTCAAGACTTTGTCCCAACGAACAGTGAGGTTGTCAATCTCACCGGTTTGCTGTAACAGAGGATTAACCGTATGGTGTGGAAGGAAATAGTAGCTTGTAGAAAGTAAACAATAACAGTGGAAGATGTATCAATGGTAAAGATTGGACCAGGGTCCATAGTTCACTAGAGGTGTTCTCCTTAGATAAAAAAACATGGAATGCAGGGTAAACAAATTACAGCAGGGCAATTGGCAGGACTGATCAAGGCATAACAATGCAATACTAGACATTCATGATCCTACGAGATACGATTGGGCAATACAGCAAGATACATAGACCGCCATACAACTGCATCTATGACTAGTAATCCACCTTCAGGTTATCATCCAAACCCCCTCCAGTATTAAGTTGCAAGCAACAAATCACTGCTTTAAGCAAAGTGTGTAAGGTAAATAATCCACTTATTCCATGAACAAGAGACTGTTGTTTTGTCCCTAGTGGCAATAGCACATCTACTACCTTAGAGATTTCTGCCACTTCCCTTAGGTTAAATAGAGACATGAACCCACTATCGAGCATAAATACCCCCTCTTGGAGTCACTAGCATCTACTCGGCCAAGATAGATACTAGAAACAGAGAGCATGCAAGATCACAAACAACACAGACATGATAGAATCAATAAGAAAAAACCATTAATAAATCTGACATAGTAATCTCAATATCCATCGGATCCCCACAAACACAACATGATTACAAATAGATATGATCTTGATCATGAACGGAGCTCACAAGATCTAAACGTGGTAGCACAAAGGAGGATATACAACCATCTAGCTACTACATGGACCAGTAGTCCAAGGTGGAACAACTCACACTTCATACCGGAGAAGTCCTCCGGGATGATCTCCCCTTTGGCAGGGTGCCGGGAAGAGCTTCAGAACCCTCCCGATCTAGGGACGATGGTGGCGGCGGCTACGGACTGTTTCGTGGAATATTGATCGCGTAATTAGGGTTTCTGTATTGGTGGGACTTTATAGGCGAAGAGGCGCGGCAGGGGGCGGCCAGGGTGGTCACACCTCCCTGGCGCGGCTATCCCTAGCCCGCGCCGCCAGGGGGTGTGGCCCCTGGTGCCTCCCCTCCGTCTCGTATTCTGACTCCGTGTTCCCACGGTAAAATATTGACTTTGTCTTTCGTCCCGTCCAATTCCGAGAATATTGATTTTCTTCCTTTTCTGGAACCAAAAACAGAAGAAAACATGCAACTGGCACTGTGGAAAATGGTTAATAGGTTAGTCCAGAAAAACATAAAGAAACACCTCAAAGTGTAGACAAAACAAAGGAAAGTAGATAATAAACAAGCATGGAGCATCAAACATTATAGATACGTTTATGACGTATCACTTGTCATCCACTCCCATGATGTTCTTTTCTCTGAAAGAACTATGTGGCGCTTTGGCTCATCGGACGATGTATTCTTTTGCGGATTTCTTTTTCTTGGTTTGGTAGAAATGTCCTTCACATAGAAAACCTGAGCCACATAGTTGGCTAGGACGAATGGTTTGTCCATGTATGCAAGATTGTTGAGATCCACGGTTTTCATGCCATACTTTTCGTCTACATGTACCCCGCCTCCTGTCATCTTGACCCATTTGCACCAAAACAAAGGGACCTTAAAAGTAGGTCCATACTCAAGTTCCCATATCTCCTCTATGTACCCATAATATGTGTCCTTCTGTCCATTGTCATCTGTTGCATCAAAGCGGACACCACTGTCGGTTGGTCCTCTTTTTATCTTGGGTGATCATGTAAAATGTATTACCATTTATCTCGTACCCTTGAAAGTACATATAGTCGAAGATGGTAACCTGGCTAACAAGTACAGTTGATCTCCAATAGTGGTGTTATTCATGGGATGTGTCTGCAACCAACTACCAAAAGTAGCCTTGTATTCCACTTTAATCCAGGAGTGAGGCTTCCCCGGGTTTTCGGAGCATAGAATATTCTTGTGTTTATCGATATACGGAGCCACCAAGGTGGAATTGTGTAGAACTGTGTAGTGTACTTTACTGAAAGAATCCCCATCCCTACATATTGTTGCTTTCCTTCCTAGTGTGCCTTTTCCAGTCAGCCTCACCAATCGGCTTAAGGTCAGGAAGAAAGTCAACACAAAACTCAGTGACCTCATCTATTCCATAGCCCTTGGAGATGCTTCCTTCTGGCCTATCACAGTTATGAACATATTTCTTTAAGACTCCCATGAACCTCTCTAAGGGGAACATATTGTGTAGAAACACGGGACCGAGAATTCTAATCTCTTCGACTAGGTGAACTAGGAGGTGCGTCATAATATTGAAGAAGGATGGAGGGTACATCAACTCAAAGCTGACCAGACATTGGACCACATCAATCTGTAACCTTGATAGACTTTCTGGATCAACTACCTTCTGAGAAATTGCATTGAGGAATGCACATTCACAATGGACAGTCGAACATTTTCCGGTAGAATTCCCCTCAATGCATCCGGAAGTAATTGTGTCATAAGCACGTGGCAGTCATGAGACTTTAGGTTTTAATTTTTTTCCCTTTCATATTTACTATTCCCTTTATATTAGACGAGAAGCTAGACAGGACCTTGATACTGAAAAGGACTTCAAAAAAATTTCCTTCTCTTCCTTGGTAAGAGTGTAGCTGGCAGGCCCTTGAATCTTCCATGGATGCTTGTCGTCTCATACTTTATAGCGCTGTTGGTCCTCCTATGCTTCCGAGGTATCTTTTTACTTCCATACAAGCCCAAGAAACCTAGAATATTCATGCAAAGATTCTTCGCCGGTGCATCACGTCGATTGTAGAGCGGACCTCATGGACTTCCTAATAGGGTAGCTCCCAAAATATAGATTTTTTCCTCCACATGGGTGCGTGTCCATCGGCGTCTTTCGGAACATCTTGTCCTCCAGGACCCTTTTGAAATATTACATTTAAATTCTTGACCATACGAAATACATAAGCACCAGTACGGGGGACAGGTTTCGTCTGGGTGGCTGCCTTGCCATCGAAATGCTTGCCTTTTTTTGTTAGGGGATGTTTGGGCGGAAGAAAATGACGATTGTACGGGTACACATTCTTCCTACATTTTTCTAGATATATAATTTCAGTCTCATCTAAATAGTGTGTGCATGCATTGTATCCCTTGTTCGTCTGTCCTGAGATGTTACTAAGAGAAGGCCAATCATTTATGGTTACGAACAACAACACTCGTAAGTCGAATGGATCCTGTTTGTGCTCATCCCACACACGTAAACCTGGTTTGGACCACAACTGTAAAAGTTTATCACTAATGTCCTTAGGTACACATCAATGTCGTTGTTGGGTTGCTTCGAGCCTTGGATGAGCACTAGCATCATAATGAACTTTCAGTTCATGCACAACCAAGGAGGAAGGTTGTAGATACATAGAGTCACGGGCTAGGTGTTGTGATTGTTGCTCTACTCCCCAAAAGGATTCATGCCATCTATACTTAGACCAAACCATAAGTTCCTTGCGTCACCAACAAAGTTTGGGAAGTCTCTCTCGATTTTTCTCCACTGCCGACCATTAGCGAGGTGCCTCAACTTCTCGTCTTTCTTATGATCTTCCATGTGCCATCACAACAACTTGGCATGCTCTTTGTTTCTGAACAAACGTTTCAACTGTGGTATTATAGGAGCATACCACATCACCTTGGTAGGAACCCTCTTCCTGGGTGGCTCGCCATCAACATCACCAGGGTCATCTTTTCTGATCTTATACCACAATGCAGTGCATACCGGGCATTTATCCATATTCTCGTACTTCTCACCGCGGTAGAGGATGTAGTCATTAGGGCACACATGTATCTTCTGCACATCTAATCCTAGAGGGAAGAAAAGCTTGTTTGCTTCGTATGTACTGGCGAGCAATTCGTTATTTCTTGGAAGCAACTTCTTCATTAGTACCATCAACTTTTCGAATCTCGAGTCAGTCACATCGATCTCTGCCTTCCACTTTAGCAATTCTAGTGTGCGACCTAGCTTTTTCTGGACATCTTCACAAGTTGGGTACAACAATTTGTTGTGGTCATGTAACATCTGCTCGAACTGCAACCTCTCCTTTTCTGTGTCACAGTCTCGCTTTGCATCAGAAATGACCCAACCAAGATCATCAGCGGGCTTATCTGGTTCCCGTTCTTCACCTCCTTCTTCTTCATTGTCTTCCATTGCCGTATCAGCGTATTTAGGGAACATAGATTGGCAGTTGTCATCATCGTTCTTTCTTCATCGCCGTCTTCCATCATAACCCCTCTTTCTCCGTTCTTGGTCCAAAAATTATAGCCGGACATAAAACCGGACCAAAGCAGGTGACTCTGAATGACTCTTGTGGAAGTGTGAGCCTTCTCATTCCTACATTCAACACATGGAAAACACATAAAACCATACTGCCGCTTGTTCGCCTCAGCCACAAGGCAAAAAGAACACACGCCTTCTCTAAAAGTGGCAGAACATCGGTCACCGTACATCCATGGATGGCTCATCTGTATCATACAACTATATATAAAACGCAATCACGATGCTAAAATTAGTGCCGCATGGTCTAAATGAGAAAATAGTTGCTAACATTTTAGGACACTTGGAAACAAATATGAGAAAACTTAGGTGTGGCTCGGGCACCGCATATCATGTTTGTCTTGTGTGACCTAAAGTCGCATCGCTCTAACGGACATTTCGCCGAACACCTCTAGTGCATATGAAGAAAAAAACTAGCACAAACCTACCACCTTCCACCAGGAAATAAATTGTGAGGGGAGGGGCCGTGCCATATATAGGGTCAGAACATTTGTCCCAGTTTGAGATACAAACCGGGACTAAAGGGGGTGCCCGCAGCGTGCGAGAGGCCCCATACCCATTAGTCCCGGTTTGTATCTCAAACCGAGATTAATGGCCCCTAACGAGCCGGGACATATGGTGCCATACGCCCTGGGCGGCTCGGGGTCATTGGGTCAGACCGTTAGTCCCATCCCCAGCCACAGTGGGACTAATGGCCCAGATGAAATGCTCGTTTTCTACTAGTGGGCATAGAATTCATTTTTATTCTTTTTTTCATTTCAAATAGTTTTTGTCTATTTCTATGCTACCACATATCATACACGTTCGTTAATATATAAGATAACTAGTCTTATGATATCGAACATACAAATATATACAATTTTTATAGGTACATGGAGATCACAATTACCGGGACTAGAGTCTGTCTATTTGATTACACGGTCGGGAATCATCAGTAGCGCCTATTCACACTAAATTCTCCGGCATCTTCTACCATATATTTCAACAAAAATCCCTCCAGTTCATCTGCAACTCCTAGTACGCGTCACTCTGGTAGGAGTTGATTCCGCATGCCCTCGAACTATATAAGAAAAGGAGATCAATATGAATATGAGTCCTGATAACAAGAAGTGACGATAATAAATGATGTTGAGAATGTATTGTTTATGCCAACTCTATATTCTTTGTGCTTAGTGATAAACGTGAGAATGAACTCGCAAATATAATATCCACATAGATTCGTCCCAGGGGCTGCCTCGCGCACTTTACGAGAATATAATTCAATCAAAATAATAATCCAGCATCATAATTGTATTGAAACTAGACGTAAAGAGATGCGCAAACATATCACGTACTACTTACCAAGACCAGAGTAAATGTTGGCTTCTTACTAAAGGAACCTGTAACCTGACACTTGAACAGGTTCCAAACCCTGCCCGACAAAGAAAATAAATAAATTTATTACATGATATCTCAAGAAATAAATCAAAATACCGATATAATGCGAAAATTACCTCTCGAGCATGTCCTGCATGTTGCGGAACTCTTCTAGGCGTCTCTTTGATGGGTCCATGACTTCAAATATTAGCTTATTAACTTGAATGTCTAGCAAAATCTAGTGGAAGATGCACACGTTTATATATACATCAGTAACTCATCAGTCATACTTAACATCGAGTAAGCAAAAGTGAATGTGTACAACAGAGTAAGACCCTCACTTGAAATTGTAAGGAAACATTATGTGGTAATAGAAATTTTGCTCCGTTAGAAACCTTAGAAGGTTCTCCTCTGTCTCCTTGTGTTTTTCGTTAGCATATCTATATGTACTTTATCTGGGTCAATGAACCCAACACTATAGATTGTCCTTCTTTTACATTCCTGGATCTTCATTCTTCATAATAATAGAGTACAAATGGATATAATGAGGATAATTATATGCAATGAACTGAACAACTGAAAAAATGAACAACTTATATGTAGACAATGAATTCACAAACTTACAGAAAATAGCTACTCATGATAGATTTGTCAAGGGCGTCGATATTGTATAACTGGAAGAGTTCTGGAAACTCAACATGGACCTTCTCGTCTCTGAAGTAGTACTCACGTGGGACTTTTGCTATGGTCATTGCTCTCTCTAACTTTACGTCCCTCAAGTACCATTCATGGAGATTCCGCATTTGTGTTGGCAGTTCTTGCAACTTATTTTTGCTGACCAAATCCATCCCTCGGACATATCTAGGGACTACATCAGCCTTGGGAAACTTGTCGTCTTGGGAACCCAGCAATTCAGCAACACTCACATTCATAGCGGCCGCCCACTTCGCAGCTTCTTCCATATCCTGGTGCAGCAGCTGGGAAACGTTTTCGGATAACACCTTGAGGGCTGGGATCGACTGTTTGGCCTATTGTCCGAGCTGGGGAACGTCTGATATTTTACCGCTTGCTATTTTACTTGATTTTCTCCCGCTTGCACTTTTACTTGCTGATTTTCTCTCTCTTGCACTTCTACTTGATTTGCTCTTAGTCTCTTCCTTCTCAAGTGTGTTGTAGATAGTCATCTGGCTTATGGTGTAAATCATATTGCTATTTTGTGTTCATAAAATCAAGTGCATATGCTTTTTGCTTCTCGGTGTATACAAGGGTGGGCTCGGGATTCTTATTTTGAAAATGCGCATCACATTCGGCCTTTACAATAGATGTGTTTTCTGCGTCAGTACGATCGTAAGGTCTGATGGGAAGATTCTTATGAGATACTATTGGGAGGGGCGACATTTTTCGTTTTGGGTTGCTGCGTCAGTTAGTACTCATCGACGGAGCACTCTTCCGCTAATTTTCCTTAGCAGGCGGTGAAGACAACTAACCCTGCGGTGGAGATCGAGATGGACTCGCGCGGTGGTGGTCGTAGTCATCATGGGGTGGGATTCTTGGAGGTGATGGATATGAAGGTGACCTGCGACGACTCGGAGGCGGTGTTATCCTTAGTGCCGATCCTAGAAACTTGATATTGTTCTTGTCCCATAGAATGATACCACCCAGTACTTCTCCGAGTGTCCTCTCACCTTGATGTCCAGGGATGTCAAGCTCCATTGAGTCCCACCCCTTTACGATTTGATCCACCTCGACTTTAGCATAGCCAGCTAGAATCTCACGGCCATGCCAGCGTGCGTCAGGTGGTCAAGGTAAAGCACATCCGACCCCTAATGACTACAAGTGCACACATCATTTGTAGCTAGTTTTGAAATAAAGATATCGATCCCACAGGGAGCATTAGGCGAAATACTAAAATGCTTTTAACTAAAACTAAGCGAAGTACATAAGGAATAATTATAAGATGCAAGAAAAGTAGAATTTTTTGGGGGGTTTTTTTGAGCAAAAGAATAAAGTAAAGTGAAGTATACTTTATGCAGAAAATAAGAAACGCGTTTGTAAGAAAGCTTGGAAATACAATAGGGAAAGGCATTCCCGAGGGAGTGGTGGATACACCGGTAGTAGTTTAGAAAGAATGGTCAAGATTATTATAACAAATATTATCATGACATGTATTTATGTGGGAGGAGCTCCATATATGAATGAATAGGCAACAACCATTACTCACGTCTTCCATCATAACCACAGCTGACAAATAAACGACATCAATCATATTACCTCGCTATTAAGGGATTTCTCCCGTGGCATGGACATGGCTTAATGAGTTCTCTTGATTCCCCAAGTTAGTACGTAAAGAATGACAACTACTTTATACTCACAATAAGTGCTATCATCCTTCCGTCTACCAGGAAGTAATCCCCTTCATCAAGTCTCCATAAGAGGAAAATATTAAGGAGGTGAACAACTCCCAACATCAATATAAAGACAATTAACACATACACATAATGATGTATAAAATAATAATCTCTATCTCATCTCAATCATATACTAGGTTTTCTCCATCTCCCCAAGAACTAATGATCTACTCAGACATGGAGGCAAGCATCATCATGGAAATGATAATGGAAACAATTATAGATGAATAGTTCTTGTATAAATCCACAACTAATGCTAGAATTATAACAATATCTAGATGGGATGGATGGAGATGGTGGTGGTGCAGCTGTTGATGAAGATGGAGATCGATGCCTTTGCCTCCCAGATCTGCGTAAGGCGAAGATGGCTCCCTAGCGAAAGTCCCTCCTATAGATCCCTTTCGGAGGTGAGGTTTTCGGTGATTTCTGGGTGTTCTATATGTCGTCTCCCCGATCTAGTTGCACGGGATGAAACTCTTTGAGGAAGCGGAGGTGGCACCAACTCTACGGCGGGAACTATACAACCGAAGAAAATGCTCCCACCGTATAGTTGGTCGTTAAACCTTCTGTATCCTCCAATTGCTTCGGATTTTCTTCTGGTGTTATTAATATTTCCCAAATAAGGGATTTACGTAGTTTTTGACTCCTTTTCGCTCCAGTACAACTGGTCCAAGAATTGTGTCCATTGTGTCCATCATCTGTCCGGATCCTGGTGAAAATAAACATAAATGATGCGCGCGAACACCGTAAAATTCCAAGATCCTACAACTACAAGGCAAAATAGTAATATAAAACATGATGCAAATATGCACTCATCAACTTCCCCAAGCTTATACTCTTTCTCGTCCCAAGCAAGCCTGACTTAATGAAAGTGATCTTCAAATTCATGAAGCCGAGTCGATAAAATAAATGAGGCAGTTGCAGCATGTATTTAGCCTATGAGATACATAGAAATTAAGTTCATGAATAGTACCTTACTCGAACCATCTAAATAATATTAGAAGTCTTCCACACCTTAGTGATCAACAGTTCATAATAGATGAATCTCAATATGATGTGAAGTGTTTCGGTTCAACCGATTGAGTTTGCGAGGCAATCCCAAGTGTTTTTAGGATTAACATATTCACTTGGGATTCAAAATCTCAAACGTTTCTTTGTTTGACTACAAGACAATGGTGTATGCCTATTTGATCTTTGCACATTTGCTCTTCTTCCTCTTTTCTTTTCTTTGTTTTTATATATGCTCACACTTTTGTTGAAGTGTTTTGCAAAGGATCTAGCCATACATTCCACTTCATGTAGGGATTCAAAGTTTAACAATCTCAATTATCAAATTCTAATTATATACGAAGCATCTTTATGGCTTGAAGACTCTACCTCTACTTGTTGTCACTCAAATTTGATAGCACTTCTAATTTTCCTATGTTCGAGGTTTCTTTGTCAACTTGACTCATTAGACTATTTTTCCTTTTGTAAAGTAAACCATCAACTTACAACATGTTGACTATATTATCTTTATATGTTATGTTAATACCAATGGTGTGGAAGACTCCTATTGCTATCATCAAGTGCAAGTAAAATTATACTCAAGCCATTCATATATACAATAAGACAAACACAAACTCAATAATGCTCCATATATCATAGTAAACTCGGAATTTCATAAATGGGATCGACTATTCCTTAAGGGAATGATGCATACTTTATTTCTAAACTCGAACATATGCAAGACTAAAATAAGAATGTAGAACTTATAGGATAGATTACAAGGTCTTAAATATCTCCCCAAGCTTGGAATCAAGCCAGGTGGGATCGAATAACTCCTTGTTTGTACATATTCCTCCTCCTGAGTAATAAGAGTATTGCCTTCTTCCCCTATGTTGCAAACTTTAACTATGCCTGTAAGACGGATGTTGAGCTCGGCAATGTCGTATTGAAGCTTCAAAATTTTCTTCTGGAGGAATTTCTTCTCATCTATCAACTCAAAAATAGTTTTAATCAAGAAACCAACTCTACCATCAATGTCATTGCCCTTTTTATCAAGGTCTTTGCTCATCATCCAGTAGGATTCAATCCCTTCTCCAATAGTTTCAACACATGCTTTTGAAGCTTTCTCCAATAGATAGATCTTATCATGAATCTCATCTTTCCGCACCTTCTTAGGCTTAAGAGGTGACGAACCGAGAGGAGGTTTATAATAAGATCCTATGTTGTGATGACAGGGATTAGGGAGATACTCATCCTTGCTCTTTCTTTGCTTTGCTTGCCTCATCATCTCCATCCTTTGCGAGAACATCTCCTCCCAGCTTGGAAGAGGCTTCATCTCCGGGCTATATGATGATGATTATTTAGGGTCTACTCCTTCGATCCTCTTCACGGGCTTCTCTTATTTATTCCTCCAAATCTTGTTGACATGGAGGGGCTGCATGGCTTCACTGCACGGATATTGTTAGAAGGGGATTGTATAGGGATGGCAAGGAATTTTCAAGGTTGGAGGTTGTAGCTCTGTGAAAACTTAATGAAAAAGGTTAGATGCAATCGCCTTTAAAAGGGAAGGTCAAAAACCCTAGCCGCCAATCTTAACAAGCAACTATACGGGCGGGGCCCATATAAGTACCACCGTATAGTTGTGGACCGCCTTTAGGGTTCCCCTATGGTGGTGCCTATCGTGGTATTGCCGACGAGTATGCCATGGAGGGGTCCTCACAGTGCGTGTTTAGAGATGTGGGTTAAGGCGGACGGTTGATGGGTATGAGGTAACACATCTTACCCAGGTTCAGATCCCACAATGGTGGCGAAATCCTACTCCTGCTATAAATCACTATAAGGGCAATACGCCGAGTTACAGAGATTGGTTCGCTGTGCGAGGTTGTCTGAAGTTGATCTATGAATGTGCCCTAAAGGCTCCGATAGGCCCAACTTATATAGTCTCCAGGTCCTAGGGTTACAGGGAAAAGTCCTAGCCGGAAAGGTTACAGAGTCCTACACTGTCTATCACTAGTCTTGTGTATCTTGCACTCCAAGGCTCCAGGTACGTTGGTGACTCCACCGTAGCCTTCCTTTATCCGGCATGGGCCTCCCTTCTGGATCCATCTAACTGGGCCGCCCAGCAGGCCATAGGCCATGCTACCGACTATGCGCCACCCGAGTTAGCCGGATAAGAGACATGCTATAAGGATACCCATATAGCACATCCCCAAGAGTAGCCCCCGGAGAACTCCGAGATCTTGCGCCGTCTTGCCTCTTCACGTGGAATGCTCCGTGTAGATGGATGTCGGCAAATCGTCAAGCAACATCTTGTAGTCTTCCCAAAGCACCCTACAAGGCTTTCTCCGTCTTCGACTTGTAAGTCGGAGAAATGCTGAATCTTCCATCATACTCCTCCGTAGTCGGATTGAATCCGTCTATGTCGGAATCTTCGATGTGATGGCTCATCTACCCATGTCAGCTAGGACGACGTAGTCTTAGGTCAGCGACGCCTCGTAACTCACACATGCAGAGAACGCAACCATATCCTATTTTCCCGCGCGAGCGATACGAACCGTTGGCGGCGACGGTTGGAGACGTGGCGAAATTTCCGCGCACGTTCGCGAACACGTCGTCTACGCGGCAACCTTTCGATCAAGCTGCATGAATCTTGACGCTGAGGATGATAAATAGTAACCGTGGGGAAATCTCCACTTTTTACCTCATTCTTCTCGCATCATCTTCTTCCTTCATCCGCGCGTCTCCTCGAGCTCTCCGCGAGAAACCTCGAAAAAACCATAGCTCCCATCTGCATCAGTCGCACCCAACCTTCACCCCATGGCTAGCAGCAGCACCTCCCCATCAATGGCAGGGTCGAGCGAAGCCGCGGCGAAGCCGGCGAGCCCCATCGTCGTGCCCCCAGAGGGCCTGGTCATCCCTGCATCGGCGGTGATCGAATCCACCGGCGGCAACCATAATTTGGTGGCGCTAGAGCCACTGGAGGAGGATCCAGATTCGCACAAGGGCAACTAGCGCGGCTCGGACATCACCGACCGCGATATCCAAGAGATG
This sequence comes from Avena sativa, assembly GCA_916181665.1. Taxonomy (NCBI): domain Eukaryota; kingdom Viridiplantae; phylum Streptophyta; class Magnoliopsida; order Poales; family Poaceae; genus Avena; species Avena sativa. The sequence continues at coordinate 206,785,856 of OV702296.1, forward strand.
GTCGCCGAAGGCTACCTCCCCGCGACGGAGGGGATTGCCTGGCGGGCCGCGCCGGCCAGCAAGGTGACACCTTCTCCCCAAGCCGTAGAAAAGGTGTACCTAAAAGCTCAGCTGGTACGCGGCATTTCCCTGCCTATCTCCCACTTCTTCCTCTCCGTCTTAAACCACTATAGGGTCCAACCCCATAACCTTTCCCCCAATAGTATCTTAGTGCTTAGCAACTTTGCGGCACTTTGCGAGGGATATCTAGGGATAAGGCCTAGGTTAGACCTTTTTGTGTACTTCTTCACCATCAAACGTGAAGCTGGACATAGTAAGGAGGAGCTTAGGAACTGCGGCACCATAAGCTTCAAGATTCGACCTGGCCGGTGGTTCCCCGACATCGTCGGCCACGAGTCCTGCAAGAATTGGCAGCGGATGTATTTCTACGGCCTTGGCATTCCTCTGGCGGGCCGAGAAGTAACGTACCCAGACTTTGTGGACGGAGCTGCCGCTGAAGTTTCCACATGGAGATCCCAAGCCTCCCTTCCCTCCGACCTCGATGCTTCTCGCGCTATAAGGTGGATCAAATGGTTTGTAGAGACGGGTTTGACCGGCTTGGACCTAGCCATGTGCTGGTTCATCAGGCAAATCCAACCTCTGCAGCACCGCGCGAAGTACATGCACAAGTATACCAGCGACAGAAGGGATAGCCTCCGCATCTCCGTGGATAACTTCTCGAGCGACTCCGTCAAGCTCCGCCTTAAGGACATCGTCAAGGTGAAGGATAAGAAGCGTGGCTTCACCATCACCTACGACATGTTCGTAGATGGCAAGTGCCCAAAGGTAGGTTTTTATTCTTTGTGCATGACATATACTATAGCTCTTCCGTCTTGCAAATGTCATTTTGTCTAACACGGTGACTTCTTACTTAACATCCTAGCAATCTAGAGGAGGGCAACCTGGCTGCCCAAATCTACGATCCAAAGATGAAGGAAGTCACGGTCGTGTCCGACGACGAGGTCCCGTTGGTGCAAAAGCGGAAGAGCTCCACCTCTGACGCTGCCGACGGAGGCAAGAAGAAGACGAAGGGTGGAGCCTCCAAAAATACTACCGCCACCCTGGAGGCGGAAAAGAAAAGAACCACCGGGATCTTTGCCAAAGCACCTCCCCTAGTGTAAGCTTCTCATTTTCCGACATTGTCTATTTATCTGTCTTGCTCCTGTACTTATGCATTTTGCACGTTTCAGGAAGAAAACCACGACCAGCCTCAAGAAGACCTCCAAAACTTTGGGGGCTTCTTGAAATATCAAAGACATGCTGCATCGCGACGCCTCCCCCGCCATCGCCCCTGCTACCCCTGTCGCCAAGCCCTTGTCTGCCTCGACAAGCTCACAAGCTAAGGAGGCACCAGGCCCTTCCGCCATGGAAGTGGATTCTGGCGCCTCTACCGAACTTGCTATTGTTAGCGAGCAGGCGACGCAGGAGAGCACCGCTCAACGAATGGCTGAAGCTGAGGCTAAGGATGCCATCGGTGGCGGCAAGGCGGTGGTGGAAGCTGGTACTTCTGCCGAAGGCGGCGCCCTTGCTCCCCATAAACCCTTTGAGTTTCCAAAGATAGTCTACCCGGCGCTCACGCCGAGTAACACAACTTTGGTTCCTGGAGGAGTACCGACATCTCCGACATGCGGTCTTGAGGAGCTCCTCCGACAAGCAGAAATATTGCAAGGAAATAGCATTTCCTTTGGCAAGCTGCTAGCCGAGAGCGCTACAAACCTCAAGATCATCGCACTTGTAAGTTTACTTTTCCTTTTGCATTTCATATGAGTATCCCACTGTAGCCACCAAGGATGTAGACGGAAAACCATAGGTTTTGCATCTATTTGCTCTAAGAGTGACTAAGTTAGAAAAAACTCTCACTGTAACCCCCAACCATTTAGATGGAATGAACTATTCCGACTAGATGCTTTAAGAGTAGCATACGCAGTGTTTATAATTTTCAATATTGTAGCCCCCAAGCCCCTAGTTGTAACTGAATTAGTTCCGACTAGATGCTTAAAGAAAAGCTAAGCAGATTCCGAGTTAAAACTTTATACTGTAGCCCCCAAGGTTCTAATCGAGAACTGAATTAATTCCGACTAGATGCTTTAAAGAAAAGCTAAGCATATTGCTAAGTTTAAAACTCTCGTTGTAGCCCTCGAGCGTCTAAGTGGAAAATTTTCCGACTAGTTGCTCCAAGCAGACTAAACAACGGTTTAACTTTTTTTTTCCACAGAACGATAATGCTCGGAGGGGCATGGACAACGACAAGTACCAGAAGATGCACACAGATCTTGAAGACGAAAAGGGTAAAACTACCATCTTGAAGGAACAGATCATCAAAAACAAGAGTCTGTTTTCTTTTTTGCGCATTCCGTCTTGGTTTTGTGCCTACATTCTCCGAGTACTCACTGTGTACTTTGTTTTCTCCGACTTTGGAGAACATGTGGCCAAGGCCAAGGATATTGTCGAGCAGTCCAAGCACATCCAGCAGCTGGACAGCGAGAACAAGATCCTTAAGGAGGAGAGGGAAGAAATGCTGAAAATGCATGAGGATTCCATGAAGGCCCTGCAGGACTCCGCCTCCGCGGATATCAATCGCTTGAAGGAGGAGCTTGCGATCTTAAAAGATCAGAAGCAAGCTGCTAATGAGCAAAACCATCGCCACAGCGAGACGTATAAGATCCTCCGACAAGCGAAAGAATCCTTGGCGGACACCCTCTGGCAGGCTAAGGCCAGCATCTTCAGTAAGTTTCCTCTGCCTTGTATTTCTGTAGTCTGGATACTTTGAATTGTTGAACTCATGCGTTTCTTGTCGGAATTTGCAGCTCCTATGGGTTTAACCAGATCGCCTCCTCCAGCCAAGGAATGCATGGTTCTTGACGGCAACTTCATCAACACCGCCATCACCCAAGACAAAGAGATTGCCAAGCCCCTCCAGATACACATCAAGGGCTCGGACTCTGTGGCGAAGTACTCGAAGATTCTGCGCCGAGCCCCCGAGCGTATCACAAGCTGGAAAGCTTCATGTGCACGGGCTGGCGCAAGGATGGCGCTGTCAGTGGTGAAGGCACACTACGAAGGTGCCGACATCGATACGGTGACCTCTGGTATCCCCGATGTTGACGACGACGGCAAAGAGATTGATCACGAAGCCATCTTGTCATCACTCGCGGGTTATGACACCAGAGTTGCCGAGTTGGTGGACATCGACGTCTTCGTGCCCATGAACACCATCGACAATGTCAACCAAGACTCCTCCGAGTCCCACCACAGTGCCGACGTTGAGGGTGATTCTCCGGCTGGTGATGATGCTGCTTCCAAGTCTCCTGCGCCAAAGGAATGAAAAGCAACTTTGTAATACTTGGTTCATCTTTGGTGTATGCGCGGAAAAAACTTGGTGATGTAACTTAAGGCGGAAAACAATGGTTGTTATGTCCTGCCACTTAAGAACTAATTTCCAGCATGTATATATTTTTTAAGCAAGTGCTGGCTTATCCATTACTTTGGTTCTTATGCTTGACTTTTCGTGAGTCGGAAGACTCGTTGTCGGAACCATGCGCTTAGGTGATGATGTCCAATGGCACCGTCAATAACCTGAGCACAAAATCGCCGACAATAAGTGCCAAAAGTCACTACTCCAGAATCCACATAAAAACAACAAAGAACGTGTAGACTAGAAAACTTAAGCTAACGCCCGTAGGAGGAATTTTCACAAGTGAAAATGCAAGACTTGTTCATAAAGGTTTTATATGATCAAAAAATGAACACTAAAGGAGGTAAAAGACTCAGAAATATGAGTGAACCAAAGAGCTTTATTTCATTGATCATATAAGAGATACACAATTAGATAAAAAATTCTAAGTGTAAAAAGGACGTAGCTGTGCTATGTTCCATGGCCGATCAAGCTCCGGGTAGTCATCATCCGGGTCACGTCGCTTACGCTTATGATCCTCGTTGGGTCTATCCTTTAGTTCACGATTGTCAACAAGGTAGTAAGACCTATTGAGTAGCGCCTTGCTTATGATGAACGGTCCTTCCCATGGTGGTGATAATTCATGTGACTTCTTCTGCTTACGTCGGAGCACCAAATCCCCCTCTTTAAATGAGCGATGCCGAACGCGGCGACTATGGTAGTTGCGTAGTTTCTGCTGGTAGATGGAGGACCTTTGGCATGCCAAAACGCGCTCCTCCTCGAGAAGATCCACATCTAGGTGTCTGGATTCTTCAGGGTCATCTTCGTCCTAGGCGGCAACTCTTGGTGCATCGTGGAGGATGTCAGAAGGCAGGATGGCTTCTGCTCCATATACCATGAAGTAAGGGGTGTAGCCAGTAGATCTGTTGGGTGTAGTTCGTAAACTCCACAACACAGATGGCAATTCTTCCGCCCAGGCTCTAGCTGCTCTATGTAGCGGTGCCTCAAGACGTGGCTTGATTCCCTGCAGAATTAATCCATTGGCTCACTCGACTTGACCATTGGATTGTGGGTGTGCCATAGATGCAAGGTCAAGCCGGATGCCTTTATCCCAGCAATAAGCCTCCACTTCTCCGAGTGATAAATTGCTGCCGTTGTCAGTGATAATGCTGTGTGGGAGACCAAATCTCACCACTAGATCTCGGACGAACCTGAGGGTAGTTGCCCCATCAAGCTTTCTTATGGGTTTAGCTTCTATCCATTTAGTGAATTTGTCAACTTCTACAAGCAGATGCGTAAACCCACAAGGCGCCGTCTGCAACGGTCCCACCATGTCTAGCCCCCAGACTGCAAATGGCCAAGTTATTGGTATTGTTCGCAGTTCTTCAGCAGGAACATGTGGTTGTCGGTCATAATACTGGCATCCCATGCATGTCACAACCAGCTTGTCGGCGTCCGCCTTCGTGGTCAGCCAGTAGAATCCTTGCCGGAAGGCTTTCGCGACCAACGATCGAGGAGCGGCGTGATGCCCGCAATCTCCGAGATGGATTTCGCGCAAGATTTCCATACCTTCTAGCTGGGAAACACACTTTAGGTATACACCAGTAGTGCTCCTTTTATAGAGTTGCCCATTGATTATGGTATAACCCTCTGCTCGTCGTACTATTTTCCGTCTTTCGACTTCGTCGTCGGGCAAAGTTCCATGTTCGAGGTATTCCATGAACGGTTTTGTCCAAGCCGGAGGGACCTTGGTCACCATGTTGACGAAAGAGTCAGCTCTATCCTGGTTGTCGATGTCGGCTCCCTTCACGGATGGTGTGCGCAGGCGCTCTAGGAAAACTCCTGGCGGAATTCGCTTGCGCCCTGATCCTAGCTTAGAGAGCAGATCAGCCACCTCGTTTTGTTCCCTAGGCACATACTTGACTTCGTAGCCCAAGAAGTTCTTGGCTATCTCGTCCACTTCGTCTCGATATGCCGCATCATAGGGTTCCGCGCATTCCAGGTGCCAGCCACCTGCTGGGCAACCAAGTTGGAATCTCCACAGCAAACTATGCGTTTGATGTCAATATCCTTGGCTACACGTAGTCTGTGAATGAGTGCTTCATACTCCGCCATGTTGTTTGTAGCCTCGAAGTGGATCTACAGAATGTAGTGTAGCTTGTCTCCTGTTGGTGACTGTAGCAATACACCAGCCCCTGAGCCATTGAGCAGCTTTGATCCGTCAAAGTGCATCACCCAGTACTCTGGTTCTGGCAACGGAGTAGCATTTGGCATCTCCGTCCAATCTGCAACAAAATCCTCCAAGGCTTGTGACTTGATAGCATCGCGTCTCTTGTAGGTGATCTCGAAGGCGGCAAGTTCAATGCCCCACTTCGCGACCCTTCCTGTAGCGTCGCTATTATTGATGATGTCGGACAGTGGAGTCTTGCTCACCACTGTGATTGGGTGCTCCTGAAAGTAATGCCTCAGCTTCCGAGAAGCAAGGAATACTCCATAAGCTATCTTTTGGTAGTGCGGGTAACGCTGCTTGGACTCCGTCAAGAGCTCGCTCACATAGTAAACTGGTCGTTGAACTCCGTGCTCGTAGCCTGGTTCCTTCCGCTCTACCACGACGACGATGCTGATAACCCGGTTGGTTTCCGCCATGTAAATTAACAGGGGCTCACCAGGCTCGGGTGCTGCAAGGATGGGCGCTGAGGAAAGAATCTCCTTGAGCTTCTTCAATGCTGCATCTGCTTCGTCCGTCCACGTGAATTTGTATGCCTTCTTCAGCAACTTGTACAGCGACAAAGCCTTCTCTCCAAGTTGGCTAACGAACCGACTAACTGCTGCAACGCAACCTGTTAGTCGTTGAATGTCCTTTAGGCATGTCGGAAGGTTTATGTTTAAGATGGCCTTGATTTTCTCCGGGTTGACCTCGATTCCACATTGGGAAACGATGAAGCCCAACAATTTGCCGGCTGGAACCCTGAAGACGCACTTCTTAGGGTTAAGCATCATGTTGTATTTCCGTAGATTATCAAAGGTTTCTTTTAAGTCGGAGATTAAGTCGTTTGACTTTTTAGACATCACCGCGATATCGTCCACATAAGCGTGAACATTCCGACCAATTTGGTCGTGGAGGCAATGTTGCATTGTCCGCTGGTAAGTAGCACCTGCGTTTTTCAGCCCAAAGGGCATCGTGACATAGCAAAACGTGCCGTATGGGGTAGTGAACGAAGTGTCCAATTGGTCCGACTTCCTCATCTTGATCTGTATCCTGAGTATGCATCGAGAAAACAAAAGTTCCGAGCCAGCCGTCAAGTCAATGACTTGGTCAATGCGAGGCAAAGCAAACGGATCTTTGGTACATGCTTTGTTCATGCCGGTGTAATCAACGCACATTCTTAATTCATTGGTTCCCTTTTTGAGGACAAGTACAGGATTGGCCACCCATCGGGTGTGAAGGACTTCTCGGATAAATCTAGCTTTAAGTAACCTAGCTATCTCTTTGCCAATGGCGTGTCTCTTCTCATCTCCAAGCGTCGTAGAGGTTGTTTCACTGATTTACATTTTGGGTCAATGTTTAAGCTGTGCTCGGCAAGTTCCCTAGGTACACCTTTCATGTCGGCAGGTTGCCAGGAAAAGATGTCCCTATTCTCACGGAGGAACTCGACGAGCGCGCTTTCCTATTTGGGATCCAGGTTCGTCCCAATGGCGGTGACCTTGGAGGCATCGCCTGCCACAAGTTCCACCGGCTTGGTCTTGATGGCGGACTTGAACGCAGGAGCGGAGTCGGAGATCTGCTTCTTCAACGCGGGCATCTCTGAGTCATCGACCTTGCTCTGGATCTCCTTGAATTCTTCACTGTAGAGGACAGCTTCTGCAACGGCTGCTTCGTTGATCTCGCAGTCCCTTGCCGTGGTAAAGCTTCCGGATACGATGATGATGCCGTTTGGTCCGGGTATCTTGAGTTTGTTGTAGACGAAGCATGGCTTGGCCATGAACATGTGGAATATGTCGCGGCCGAATATGACGTGGTACATGCTCTTGAAGGGGACCACCTCAAAGGTCATGCGCTCTTGGCGGTAATTATTAACATCGCCAAAGGCAACCTGAAGTGTAATGCACCCAAGGGACCGAGCCTCCCGACCAGGAACTACACCGTGGAAGATGGTGTTGGTCCGCCTTAGGTTTGCCTCCGTCAAGTTCATCTTTTGCAATGTATCCAGGTACATGATGTTGATGCTGCTTCCACTATCCACCATACACTTGGTGAACTCCACGCCGTCAATCAAAGGGTTGATGACCATGGCGTACTGGTTCTCTGTGGGTATAAGGTCTGGGTGGTCCGTCCTGTCCCAAGTTATTGGAACCTCCGACCAGCGCAGGTACTAGGGAACTGGGGGGAGAGTAGCCATCAGGATCCTCAGAGAGGTCTTCTGTTGTCGGACGGTGGGGTGCCAAGGAAAGTGTGGTAGACTGGGGCCTTCTTTGTGAAGGGGTTCTTGCCCTTGTCATCGCTCTTGGCGGCGTGCTTGGGGTCAACATCCTCGTCCATGTCACTTGAATCCTTGGACTCCTCCTCCTTCTTCTTCCCCTTGCCCTTGCCGCGCGGTCTGTTCTTCCGACTTCGCTTGTAGCCGGACTCTGGGTCTTCCTTGAGGTTGTTGACGAACTTGCAGTGTCAATTGGTATGGGTGGCCTTGCCGTTGGTGTCGAGGTGTACGAGGCACGACATATCGTGGTACTCCTCGTAGGTTTGGGCAACGCGGAGCGGCGCTGAAGTGATTTCACTTCCTCGTTGCTGCCCACGACCAGCTCCCCTTCCTCGGCCACGCTGTCCGCCTTCTCGTCGTCCTGCAAAAGTCATAGCGACCATGTCGGTAGATTGCTTTTCTTCTGGAGCGGTTTTCCGCTTTGTACTGCTGTTCCTCCGAGCTTGAGTTGGAACGGCCGTTGCCGGCAAGGAGCCACGAGCATCATCATCGGCAGCTGCGAACTCACTAGCCAACTGAATCATCTGGTTCAAGTCAAGCTGGTGATTGTCCTGCAGGCGCTTCAGCTTATGTCGGAGCAGCGTGCCGCTTTCCAACCCATCGATGAAGGCAGCAATGGCGTTTTGAGCGTGCACTCCTGCGCAGGAATTCTTCATGTCCAGCCAGCGGGAGAGGTAGGCGCGAGATGTCTCGTCTTTCTCTTGCACGCACCGCTGTAGATCGCCTACGGTGCAGGGACGTTTGAATGTACCCTCAAAGTTCTTGGTGAACGCTACTTGCATGTCCAGCCATTTGTAGATAGATTTCTCCGGCAAGTCGTCGATCCATTGACGGGTCGTGCCAGCCAACATTAATGGGAGGTACTTGACGGCGACGTTGGGGTTGCCTCCGGCAATATCCACCGCGTTGTCGTGGTCCTGCAACCATGTGGCTGGTTTGGCGGTGCCGTCATAGGGCTTGATGGTCTTGTCAATCCGGAAACCTTTGGGGCAAGTTGCGGACCGTATTGCAGGTCCAAAGCAACATGGTCCCAGGTAAGGTCCTTCCTGGGCCTCGTGGATCTTATCGATCCACGAACATGCATCGTATGGCTCCGGGTTCTTCTTCTTTTTGTCAACAGGGGATGGGCTGCGGGAACGACGCGGGCCTCCTCCGTCATGGTGACTGCTTGGTGGTGACAGAGGCGGAGGTGGCGGTGGGTTAGCCTTCTTGCTGTTACCCTCCTGCGACGCCTCACGCCTGTCACGGTTGCTTGTCAGACACGGAGGGTCATGTCATGACCTGCTCTTGTGTCCTTGGTTGCGCTCTCCATCATGACGGGTTTGCTCTGTGTTGTCGCGGATGACGATGCCGCACTGCTTTGGTGGGGGCATATTCGTACGATGGTGAGCCTTGTAATCTTCGTGATGTCGGGGAGATCGGGGCGGTGGCGATGGGCGACGAGGTCAGGCCTTTTCTCCGTGGTTAGAGGATATGGGGATGGCATCCTTCCTATTGCGCGCATCCCTCCGTCTTTGTTCTGATGAACCCGTATAGGACCCGACATCAAGAGGAGATCTGTCCCTTGGCGACTTGTACTGGCTAGATTGGCAGAGCGCTGGGTCAGACTCAAGCCTCTGAGAGGTGGCCTTTTCCTGCTGCTTCACCGCCTTGGCCACTAGGTCATAGACCTGTTCCACTGCCTCAGGCGATCTATCCTGCTCTAGAAGGGTCTTGGCGACGGCAAGGTTAAGGAGTGGGGTGGGCATCACCTGCTTGCCTTCACTGTCAATGTATGGTTTGGCCTGTGCCGGCTTCGAGGGAGCCCATCCTAGGTTGCGCCGTACACCAGGATCGTTGATGACACGAGCCGGAGCTTTCTTAGCCTTCTGCTACTGCAGTAAGGTCTTGTACTCGGCCTCCATTGCTCTAGCTTTCTCTATGGACTTCTACGCGTTGACCAGATCTCGATCTAGTTTAGCGCCTTGATCCACGATGGCTTGCGCTTCCTCCAGTAGCTACTGGCGCTTCTCATCAAGCTGGGTCACGTTCCGGATATGAGCAATGGTCAGTGGCTCGACGAGGAGATTGTCGTACATCACTCTATCAGCTGGAGTAACTTGGGTTGTTGTAGACGTAGATGCTAGAGGCGGCAAGTTTGCGGTGTTGTTGTTGCTCGGGCCGGTGCCGAGTTCCTGCGGCTGTTGCACTGGGTTAGGCGGAGGAGGCATGACTTTTGCACGATCATTGTCAGCAGCAATAAGTGGTCCCTTCCCCTTTTCCGGTGCCGTAGGCGGAGCTCGTCCGGGTTGATCTTCATCCATCGCCGTCCCGATGGTGATGAACACCTCTCGAGACGTGGCGACATTGTTGGCTTGCTCGTCGCGCGTGTACTCCTCCTCCAGCTCCTGCATGGCGGAGTCTAGCTCTTTTGGACTGAAGTCTATCTCCTCTGAATTTGCACTGAAATCAGCATAAAGCGTGTCGATGACAGAATCGGAGGGTGCTAGGACTTCCTCGATGACGGGCGGTGGAGGTGCAACGGCCTCGACGATGACTGGAGGTGGTGGTGCTGCTGCGACGATGGCGGCGGGAGGCGGTGGCGGTGGTGGCTGAATCGGAGGGGCTCCGTCAATGAGCGCAAGCGCTGTCTAAGCTGCTGCTTCGGCCTCCGCGTAGTTGTTGACGGTGTTCACAATGCCTTCGAAGGTAAGGCGTCCTGACGCCTGCTGCCGTCTTAGAGAATGTCGGAGAAGCGTGCCATGGTCAAGTCCTTCCACAAAGTGTTACATAGCATCTTCATTGGGGTAGTGGGACAGATCGGCTCGTATACGGAGCCACCTGGCCAGGTAATCACGAGGGTTTTCGCCCTCTCTCTGAACGCAGCGCGCCAGATCGAAGATGGTAACCACGCCGACGGACTTGGATCTCTGCTGTCCAGACGCACGGACGAAGCCGGCGGATTTGCAGTGATCTTCCACCTTTATATCCTGCACAAGGGCGGTTTGGGTGGGCCTTGAATTTTTCTGTTCTTTGCCTACAAAATCCGAGGAGAGATCTGACATTGATCCTTCCGCGAACGTATCATGCCCGTAGGCGGTCCGTGCAGGCCTTGGTGATTTCCGATCTTTGCCGGCAAACTCCGAGGAGAGATCCGATATTGATCCTTCCGCGAACGTATCCTGCCCGTAGGCGGTCTGTGCGGGCCTTGATGCTCCTCTGACTCCCAGGGAACTAGTTCTCGAGTCGGTTTCGCCTATGAAGAGGTGGATGTCTCTGATAGGAACGATCGAACACCGCGTAGGGTTCGTCTTCGCCTGGATCCAGAACTCGTCAGGGAGGACGATCGGAATGTTACCGGAGAAGAGAACGCGACCGATGGCTACGGTTTCGCCGATTCCCTCGAAGATCTTGGTCCTCGCCCGCTGAAGAGCCTAAAGCGCCTCTTGCCCCACGGTGGGCGCCAACTATCATGGTATTGCCGACGAGTACGCCATGGAGGGGTCCTCATAGTGCGTGTTTAGAGACGTGGGGTAAGGCGGACGGTTGACGGGTACGAGGTAACACAGCTTACCCAGGTTCAGATCCCACAACGGTGGCGGAATCCTACTCCTGCTATAAATCACTATAAGGGCAATACGCCGAGTTACAGAGATTGGTTCGCTGTGCGAGGTTGTCTGAAGTTGATCTATGAACATGCCCTAAAGGATCCCATAGGCCCAACTTATATAGTCGCCAGGTCCTAGGGTTACAGGGAAAAGTCCTAGCTGGAAATGTTACAGAGTCCTACACCGTCTATCACTAGTCTTGTGTATCTTGCACTCCAAGGCTCTGAGTACGTTGGTGACTCCACCGTAGCCTTCCTTTATCCGGCATGGGCCTCCCTTCTGGATCCATCTAACTGGGCCGCCCAGCAGGCCATAGGCCATGCTACCGACTATGGGCCACCCGGGTTAGCCGGATAAGAGACATGCTATTAGGATACCCATATAGCATATCCCCAACAGTGCCAACTATACGTCTGGTACTATATGACCGGGAATTTTCTTCCCGCAGTATAGTTGGTCGTTAAACCTTTTGTACCTTTGAATAATATTTCGGAGATGGGGTCGATAACTATACAACTGCAACTATACGGCCAGAATTTTTTCCCCGTTTTATAGTTGGTCTTTAAACTTCCAGTATCCAGAAATAAATTTTCGGAGATGGGGTTGATAACTATACAGCCACAACTATACGGCTGGAATTTTTATTCCCGTCGTATAATTGGTCGTTAAACTTTCTGGAATCACCAAAATTTACCCGCTTCTTTAAGAATTATTTATTAACCTGAAACTTAATGGAATACCAAGTTTTGTCAGAAAGTAGTAACTTTATTTTTCGACCAACATTAACATCCATTGAATGAGATTTTAGCATCATCAAACTTCTTCTTCTTCGCTAGACCTTAAGTGTTCTTTATTCAACACGACTAAATCTTAATTGAAAGTTTAAAATTTCACTCAAACCATTTATTTCACATGGTTTGCCTCCCATGCGGTGTTCTTTTATGCTCAATAGCTTGACCGTATGTTGCTCATTTTGTCTCGATTTTATCCTTCTTCCCGTTGCCATTCCTTCCATACTTTTGCTCAATCATGTCTTCTAGGGTAATCACTCATATGATGAGTGCACTTATATCTTATTTTGCTCGATAATGCTTCAAGCGTTGTCCACCCACCCATGAAAGAGAGGGTGTTTTCCCATGGAGCTTCAATGCTCCCGATGCAGAAGCTTCTTCAACTATATAGGGGCCTTCCCAATTTGATATGAGCTTTCCTAGAAACAACTCAAGGCGAGAATTGTAGAGCAAAACCTTGTCCCCGCTCTTACAAACATTATTTTCTATTTTTCTATCATGCCATATTTTACTTTTTATTTAAAAAATCTAGCATTTTCATAAGCCTCACTTCTAAACTCATATAAAGCATGAATGTCTAATAAAAAAATTTCTCCTGCTGCTATAAAATCATAGTTCAAGTTCTTTATTGCCCAAAAGGCTTTATGTTCCAATTATAAAGGTAGATGACATCCCTTACCGTATACCATCTTATATGATGTCATACCCATTGTATTTTTAAATGCAGTTCGATATGCCAAAAGAGTGTCATTTAGCTTGTATGACCAATCTTTTCTTGATTTATCCACCGTCTTCTCGAGTATGGTCTTTAGTTCTCTATTAGAGAGTTCTACTTTACCACTCGTTTGGGGATGATATGGTGAAGCAACGCGGTGAGTTACTCCATATTTGTAGAGGATCTTCTTGAAAGTTCCTTTCATAAAATGAGAACCACCGTTAGTAATTAAAAATCAACGAACTCCAAACCTAGGAAATATGAAATCCTTGATCATATTCAATGAAGTAGCTGCATCTACATGGTTTGTTGGAATAGCTTCAACCATTTAGTAACATAATTGATAGCAATAATAATATGAGTGTATCCATTTGATTCTATAAAGGGTCCCATGTAGTCCATTCCCCACATATCAAATGGTTCAATTATAAGACTATAATTCATTGCCATCTCTCGTCTCCTTCCTATATTACCTCTTTTCTAGCAAGCATCACAATATTCTACATACCTGTGTGCATCCTTGAACAAGGTGGGCCAATAGAAACCGGATTGAAGTACCTTTGTTGCAGTTCGCTTGCATGCATGATGTCCTCCATACGAGTTGTCATGAAAAGCTTGCAAAATTGTATTCATTTCATGGTTAGGAACACACATTCAAATCATTCCATCAGGTCTATGACGATACAAAAATTGATCATACCAAAAGTAATATTTAAGATCATTAAAGAATTACATTCTTTTATTTCTTGTCATACCAGGAGGTACAAATTTTCTTGCAAGATAACTAACATTTTGCAAACCAAGGATCAGTGATTTCAACATTTGCTAAATATTCTCCCGGAAATGACTCATTTATAGGTATGGGGTCAATAATTATTTCCTCCATCCTAGAGAGATGATCTGCTGCTGGATTATCCTTACCCCCTCCTATCTACAATTTGCAAATAATATTCTTGCAGTAATAAAACCCATCTAATCAACCTGGGCTTTGCATCCTTTTCACAAGGAGGTGACGCAAAGCTTGGTGATCCGTATGAACTATTACCTTAGAATTAATGATGTAAGATCTAAACTTGTCATAAGCAAAAATTATTTCCATGATCTCTTTTTCTATAGTAGCATAATTTTTCTGGATATTTTAATTTTTTCCCATCTCGCTGTCCTAATACAACTCCTAAAGCACAATTATTAGCATCACACATGATTTCGAAAGGTTCATCCCATTTTGGAGATTGCATGATAGGTGCTGAAACTAATTTGTTTTTAAGGTTTTCAAAAGCTGCAATGCAATCATGATCTAAGTAGAACGGAGTTTCTTTCTCAAGAAGGTTAGTGAGAGGCATAGCTATTTTAAAAAAATATTTTATAAAACGCTTGTAAAAACCTGCATGTCCTAGAAACATTTTTAAGTTTTTTATGTCCTCAGGTATTGGAAGATTTTCTATAGCATTTATATTAGTCTTATCTATTTCTATACCTTTCTTCCAAACCTTATTTCCAAAACCTTCACCTTCTCTTCCCAGGAAACGATATTGCTCCCAATTCAAGACTCAAATTCGATTGCCTGCATCTCTACAAAACTTTGGTTAAATTGTAGAGGCAATTATCAAATGTTGTTCCACAAACAATGAAATAATTTGTTAGAACTTCCATAGTTTTCTCAACAAGATCATAAAAGATTTTTAAAATGCATTCTTGAAAAGTTGCTGCTGCATTACATAAGCCAAATGGAATTAATCTATAAGAATATATACCATAAGGACATGTGAAAGTTGTGTTCTCTTGATCTTCGAGTTGTATAGAAATTTGAGAGTAACCAGAATAACCATCAAGAAAACAAAAATAAGAATTATTGTTAAGTCTTTCTAAAATTTTATCCATGAATGGTATAGGTTTATAGAAAGTTGTTTTCTCACGGTTTAGTTTTCTAAAATCCATGCACATGCGATACCCAACAATAGGTCTTACAGGTACTAGGTCACCATTCTCATTCATAGCAGCATCAAGACCTCCATGTCTTGGTATGCAATGAGCTGGGCTAACCCATTTACTGTCAGAAATAGGATATATTATGTCGTCATCTAATAAGGATATAACTTCTTTTCTTACTACTTATTTTATTTTCGGATTATGCCTTCTCTGTGTGTCAACTACAGGTACAACATCTTCAAGCATGGTAATCTTATGTGTCATAGTAGATGGATCTATTCCTTTAATATCACTTAGAGTATACCCAAATTGTGGAACCACAGATTTACGATTTGAGAATACCCGTTATGCCTACAATTCACGTTCCCATGATCAGTGAGCCGTGAGCATAACCGACAAGTATCCTTACAACATCCATAATTAAAGAATACAAGTACTTACATTAATGCCATTATGACGATACAATAGAAATAGGGGAAGTCTTCAAGCGCAGAGCCCATGTCATGCCTTAACCTACAGGCGGCTGACTGGGAAGACGGTCTAGCTCGCATAGACGTCAACAATCTCCATCGTTCCTCTTGCTTCTGAAAGTCTGGCCAAGTAAATAGCCAGGGACAATGCCGGTGAGTACTTTGAATGTACTCACAAACCACCTTAAGAGAACACTAATAAGGGATATGCAATATGGCTGTAGTAGGACAGCTCCATAAGAGGTTATTTTATAAATCAGTTTCTCTTGTAGATATAGCTTATCTCTATATCTTTGTTGAAATTTTTTTTGTAAAACATTTGGAAACCTTTTTGAAGAATCATTAGAAACCACTAGGATTGGGTCACCCATTTGTTTTTCCTTCCGGTCATCCCATGACCAAACTCCTTCCTCCTGTTTCCGACCATCCCGTGGTCAAAACATTTCCAAGCCATTGTTTTTCTGAAGTCCTTTTTGCAATCAAAACCAGCACCGCTCTACAGCAACCTTCCCAACCGTCCATGACCGAGGACTCGGATATTCTAATAGATTTACACTCTTCAGAGGTTGTACACTTTACCCACAAGATTTGATACATTTGCCGGGATCACCCCCGGATCGTCATACTAAAGTATGCAGGTCTCGGATAACCAAACAAGACCTTCGGAATTTCACTCTAGTATATATGCCTACCCTATGAGTGTTAATCCCATCAAAACCGGTACGCCCTATATAGTTCCCAAGCCAACTGGAGCATGTTTTGCACCTCGACGGGTGTGCGCTTTCAATGAGGGGCTCATAGTATCGTCTGGCCGTCCTTAGACAGTTTGTACCTTCTCCAGGATGATGTCTCACATGGGCCTTTATAGGTGAAGGACCAGCCTCCGGGGATTTGTCTTCCCCCATAGTAGTGCGAGGAACCTATACCAGAGTAGACAACATTTAGACCTAGCCCCTTCCCACATAGGAGTACTTGTGGTTACACGGGTTAATTGTTCTTGGAAAACTGCAATGAACCGAGTGCGTTTTCGTAAAAATTTGTTTCCTCCATCTTTCGACCAAACTTTTTGTAAAATCAAAACCTCTTTCCTTTTTAAACATACTTGGAAGGCCAGACCTCACCCAAGGTTTTCTCATAAAACATTTTTGTAAACTTTTCCGGGGTCTTCCCATCCCATAGTTTTGCTTCGGCTAAAACGGGGTTTCCAAAGGGGCATGGTGTTATACACCATTTACCATACTAGGGGCAAGTGGGTGTCATAAAATGGGTTGTACCTAATGGTACTAAGGTGGTAATGGCTTGGAGGAGCCAAATATTCCCACATAAAGACATAGTATATTAAAACCATACAAATTTATATAATCAAGTTGTAAAACAATGCATAAGTATAAAAGTAGGACAAGGGATTATGAGCAAGAAAGTGGCTTGCCTGTGACCAGCGAGATGTCCCGTGAATTCTTTAGAAAACCAAAATATCGATAATAACAATAATAGATTTTGATGACTCCTTGATGGCACCAGAGAACTTGGTGCTTGATGTGGAGTCTGTTGGGAACCCCAAGAGCAAGGTATGAAGCAGCACAGCAGCAAGTCTTCCCTCAGTAAGAAACTGAGGTTATCAAACCAGTAGGAGGAAGGAAACGTCACACAGGTGTTGCTAGCAACACGGAGACCTGCACAACACAAACTCAAGACTTTACCCCAATGAATCAGTGAGGTTATCAAGCTCACCGGTTTGCTGTAACAAAGGATTAAACGTATAGTGTGGAAGTTAATGGTTTGCAGCAAGTAAACAAGTAACAGTGGAGGATGTATCAATGGTAAAGATTGGACCGGGGTCCATAGTTCACTAGAGGTGCTCTCCTTAGATAAACAACATGGCATGAAGGGTAAACAAATTACAGCAGGGCAATTGACAGGAACTGAGCAAGGCATAACAATGCAATTACTAGTTAGAAAGATACTATGAGATTCAATTGGGCAATACAACAATATACATAGACCGCCATCCAACTGCATCTATGACTAGAAGTCCACCTTCAGGTTATCATCTGAACCCCCTCCAGTATTAAGTTGCAAGCAACACAAAACTGCCTTAAACCAAATGTGTAAGGTAAACAGTCCACATGTTCCATGAACAAGAGACCGTTGTTTTCTCCCTAGTAGCAACAACACATCTACAACTGAAGAGATTATTGTCACTTCCCTTGGAAACTAGAGGCATGAACCCACTATCGAGCATAAATACCCTCTCTTGGAGTCACTAGCAACTACTTGGCCAAGATAGCTACTAACAACGGAGAGCATGCAAGATCACAAACAACACAGACATGATAGAATCATAAAGACAAAACCAACATAATAATCTCAATATCCTTTGGATCCCCGCAAACACAAAATGCATGATTACAAATAGATTAGATCTTGATCATGAACGGAGATCACAAGATCTATACATGAAAGCACAAAGGAGGAGATACAACCATCTAGCTACTACATGGACCCATAGTCCAAGGTGGAACTACTCACGCATCATGCCGGTGAGAAGGCCTCCGGGATGATCTCCCCTCCGGAAGGGTGCCGGGAAGAACTTCAGATCCCCCTAATCTAGGGACGATGGTGGCGGCGGCTACAGATGGTTTCGTGGATATTTGATCGGGTACTTAGGGTTTATGCATCGGGGGATTCTTATAGGCGAAGGGGGAGGAGAGGCGGCGGCCAGGGTCCCCACACCCCTCCCAAGCGCGGGGCAGGGCCCACCCGCGCCTTGGGGGTTATGGCCGCCCTGGCTTGCGTCTCCGTATCGTCTTCTGGATTCTTGTTCCCCACGGAAAGTTATTGACTTTGACGTTTGTCCCGTCCAATTCCTAGAATATTTCTTTACTAAATTTTATGAAACCAAAAACAGCACAAAACAGGCAACTAGCAATGTGGCAACTTGTTAATAGTTTAGTACCAGAAAATATGTAAATAGCACCTCAAAGTGTAGACAAGCAAAGCAAAGTAGATACTAAACAATCATGGAACATCAAAAATTATAGATAAGTTTCCGACGTATCAAGAATCCCCAAGCTTAACTCCTGCTCATCCTCGAGTAGGTAAGTGATAAAATAATAATTTTTTAGGTGACATGCACCCTCACAATGAAGATCCAACCATTTGCAAGCATTGAAAGATGGGATCAAAGAAGTCTAAACATGTGCATGAAAGATGGAGTTCTAACAATAGGACATAGTAACTATGCATGCAACATGACAAGCTACAAACAAAGATCATGAATAACATGCATTGAAAAACGTTTGTTTGTTTCACATACAGAATACATAGCATAGTGGCAATCAGCTTGTCCCTCATAAATTAGAAAATATATGCATAGGACACCTTCAAAGTTCACAAGGGTGACTAGAAACAAATAGCACAAGAGCAAGTAATATCACAATATGCATCAATCAATAAGCTTTGGAATAGTGCACACAGAATGACAACTATGCTCTCTTAATGGTGCCTAAAGGTAGAAGGTGGAGACTCAATAATGGTGGAAGAAAGGCCTTTTGTAAGGGAAGCAGGGATTAAAATTTTCAAAAAGAACTTCCAAAAATTATGGTACTTGTTAGCTTTCATCCCTCATTGCCCGTATCATAAGCATCTTGAAGTGGTTAAGGTTAAAGTGACAAAGATGGAGTATATGCTTGACGAAGTATGTGAGACCCCTGGCGCATGGCTCAGTAGGATTGATAGGAAACCCATACCAACAATGCAACTTCTTTTCCAGAAGCTCATTCGAAAAGAACTCTAAGGTTAAGCGTGCTTGGCCTAGAGCAATTCTAGGATGGGTGACCGACCGGGAAGTGGGTACCGGGTGCGCACGAGTGAGGACAAAGTGCGCAGAAAAGACTAGTGTTGGTCTGTGGGGTTAGTCTAGAGATCCTATTGAGCTGCCAGAAGTGACAGCCGTCGGTCCGGAGTGACCGGGGGTGTTACAAAGTATAAGTTGGAAATCTCAAGTCCCTTGAATACGAGGGCCACACCTCATGCATACTCAACTTTGGTCACATGTAAGTTCTTGTCATTGTAAGTATTTGCATATCATTGAGAACCGCCAACGGGGTACCCCTTGGACATGGTAGAGGAGCTTTCCCATAACCAAAATGACAAGGCAAGCAGACAATAAGCATCTCAGCAATATTTTTATTTACTATATGCATAGCTTTTTATTGAGGATGCTTCATAGATAGCTCACTATGGTGATGCTGCAAGTTTCACCATGATTAGGCATGGCTTAGGCTAGCGGCCTAGGTGTTTCTCTAACACAGGATACAAACTCCATGGACTTACAAGTTCCCTCTTTATTTCACACTGGTGACATCCATAGACAAAAGAACATGATATCAACTAAGTACAAAGTACAAGTGAAATGTTGAAAACATTCCCCGTGACAGCACGGTTCTGTTAATTCCAACGTATAAGTGCAAGAATATACAACATAGATGTCACAATGGTTCAAGTTTATTAGGGCCAAAGAATATAAAGTGTGCCATCAAGTTCCTGAGGGCTTTAATCACTAAGTTTTCACATAACAAAATAGTTTTTAATTGGAAGATAGATGAAAACAAGAATATACTGGGAATGGTATAACACACCATGCATAGGAGTTTATAGTGGATACTTTGGAATAACTTGGTTTCTTGGAAGTTGGAAGCATGAGTAGAGCTTACTCATACAAGTGGAGGCTAGCAAAAGACTGGGAGCAACCAACTAAGAGAGCATAATGACCATAATCATGCAGAGCAACGAATAATTACTAATCAAAGCATAGAGTGGTACTATAAGTCAAGGACTAAATGATCATAGAGGCTAATGGTGACTTGTCATAGTCATAACATGGTGTGAGCATGTGCAAAGTCAACCCAAGCAAAGAATCGAAGGAGAATACCACAATACTATGCTTTTGCATGCTAAAACACCACATAATTTCTTCAAGGCACACTAAGCAATCCCAATTGTTTGGGACAAGACATGCTACAGCAATAATCACTAAGCATAATGCCGAAACAACACCTAGCATGTCATGCTAAAGGCTAAGTCACAGTCAATGCAAGCTCCTCTTGCACTTCAAGCAAGAACTTACTACTCCTTTCCAACACCAAGCAACTTATTTGCAAAACAACACAGCGAGAACGGGGGTCCAAACTACTTTATTCAAGCAAACTAAACAACCTAAGCAAAGCAAACGAAAACTAAGACGCTCCAAGAACAACACAACTGTGCATGAAACAATAAAAACGAAGTGTCTAGACAGACCTGAAATTTTTATTGATGAAGAAGGCATCCCCAAGCTTTAACGCTTGTACCTCTTGGATATTTATTGTGGTGACAACATGGTGGCATCCCCAAGCTTGAGCTTTTGTCCATTCTTCATGTCATTGCATCATTCTATCTCTACACCTGCAATTTTTCCTTCATACAAAACTTCACACAATCTTCATTAGCAACATTAGCTTATTCAAAAGATATTAGACCTCTGGCAAAGCTTTGGAACAACAAGGCTTTTCACTAAAACACAAGATACTGTAGTAACTCCTTAAAAATTCTCAATTCAGCTAAAGATAACTCAAAAAGGAATCAATAAAAAGCAAATGCAAATAATGGCAGAAATCTGTCACAATAGACCAGTAGGTAGAAATCGATTTTTTTGAACATCTTATATTGCTCAAATCAAAAAGTGTTGAACTAACAAAAGTTAGCTAACATATTGGGCGATTTATTCGTAAATGTTTTGCTCAATCCGAGTTACAGAGACTCCTCAAGATTTTTTTTGGTGGAGGACAGAAATCTGTTTTGGGACAGCAACTCCCCAAATCTTACTTCCCTCTCATTAGAGGTCATTCTTGGCACAAAAAGCAATCAAAAAGGATAAGGAGAGGTCATTACTGAAGTAATAACTCCCAAGACTCAAGGAAACTCTTGGGTTATCTCCCAACAAGTACTTTTCTTTAACGCCTTTAAGTTAGGCACAAGAAGCAAGAAGAATCAAGTATTTTCAAATGAAGAAGCATTACCCCTCTGGTTCTTTCCTTTCTTACCTTTCTTCTTCTCTTTAGGGAAGATATGATTGCTTACCAGAGGAGCAAAATGCATGATGCCTTTTCCCACATCTATCACTGCCCCCACGGTGTTTTAGTAGAGATCTTCCAAGTGTGATATGTCAATTGCCTACACATTCAATAACAAGATAATCAGTAGTCACCATTTTCCTTGAGATTTTTGTAAACACACCTTCAGCTATTCCAATGGTTAATATAGTGGCATTGTTGGTAAGGTAGATTTCCTCTCCTCCTTCATAAGCCCCCAAAGACTCAAGGAATCATAAATATCTTTAGGAATGAGACAAAATTCAGACATGATATCACAGCGAGCATCAAAAAGTGTAGTGTTTATTGAGACTTTGATTGTGGGAAACCACTTTCAAGGCTCAGAATTTATGGGAACATAATCATGGTAAGAAAGAGTGTGATAGAAACTATTCATAGCAGCAATAACGGTCTCAAGAGTGTTCAACCTAGCAAAAAATATTTGTGATAGAGGAATCAGACTTGCCAGGTGTACCGTAAATCATGATTAATTTCTTTATGGCATCAAAAGCTTCATCCTCAGTACATAGCAAAAAATCTTTCTCAGCCACATCATCCAAAGCATATCTATAATGAAGAGCAATACCGCGGTAGAAACTATCAATAACCAAGCTAAGGCTTACCTTAGGCTCAGTTTCCCTCTGGAAAGCAGAGATTCTAGACCAAGATTCTTTAAAATTTTCTTCACCTTTTTGCTTAAAAGTGGAGATTTCTACCATAGGGGACATAAAGGTTGGTCCAAAACCATACATGGTAGCAACTAGAGTAGGAATTATTTTTTTGTGTTTTTCAATAAAGCAAGCAAACCAAACTAGACTAATTATTTTGGGTTTTTTGAAAAGTGGCAAACAAAATCAAGCAAAAGAAGCAAAGCAAACTAAAAACAAATTAAAGAGAAAGAAAGTGGAGGAATACCCTTGTGAAGACGTCCTTATGCTCCTCGGCAAAGGCACCAGAAAACTTGTTGATGACTCCTTGATGGTGCCAGAGAAATTGGTGCTTGATGTGGAGTCTGTTGGGAACCCCAAGAGCAAGGTGTGAAGCAGCACAACAACAAGTCTTCCCTCAGTAAGAAACCGAGGTTATCCTACCAGTAGGAGGAAGGAAACGTCACATAGGTGTTGCTAGCAACGCGGAGACCTGCACAACACAAATTCAAGACTTTGCCCCAACGAATCAGTGAGGTTGTCAAGCTCACCGGTTTGCTGTAACAAAGGATTAAACATATAGTGTGGAAGGTAATGGTTTGCAGCAAGTAAACAAGTAACAGTGGAGGATGTATCAATGGTAACGATTGGACCGGGGTCCATAGTTCACTAGAGGTGCTTTCCTTATATAAACAACATGGCATGAAGGGTAAATAAATTACAGCTGGGCAATTGGCAGGAACTGAGCAAGGCATAACAATGCAATTACTAGTCAGAAAGATCCTATGAGATTTGATTGGACATTACAAAAATATATATAGACCGCCATCCAAATGCATCTATGACTAGAATTCCACCTTCAGGTTATCATCCGAACCCCCTCCAGTATTAAGTTGCAAGCAACAGACAACTGCTTTAAGCAAAGTGTGTAAGGTAAACAGTCCACATGTTCCATGAACAAGAGACCGTTGTTTTCTCCCTAGTAGCAACATCACGTCTACAACCGAAGAGATTATTGTCACTTCCCTTGGAAACTAGAGGCATGAACCCACTATCGAGCATAAATACCCCCTCTTGGAGTCACTAGCAACTACTTGGCCAAGATAGCTACTAACAACGGAGAGTATGCAAGATCACAAACAACACAGACATGATAGAATCATAAAGACAAAACCATTAATCAAACCAACATAATAATCTCAATATCCATCGGATTCCCTCAAACACAACATGCATGATTACAAATAGATTAGATCTTGATCATTAACGGAGCTCACAAGATCTATACATGAAAGCACAAATGAGGAGATACAACCATCTCGCTACTACATGGACCCATAGTCCAAGGTGGAACTACTCACGCATCATGATAGAGAGAAGGCCTCCGGGATGATCTCCCCTCCAACAGGGTGCCGGGAAGAAATTCAGATCCCCCGATCTAGGGACGATGGTGGCGGCGACTACAGACGGTTTCGTGGAGATTTGATCCGGTACTTAGGGTTTCTGCATTGGGGGCTTCTTATAGCCAAAGGGGGAGGCCGAGGTGGTGGCCAGGGGCCCCACACCCCTCCCAGGCGCGGGGCAGGGCCCACCCGCGCCTAGGGGGGTCTAGCCTCCCTGGCTTGCGTCTCCGTCTTATCTTCTGGATTCTTGTTCCCCACAGAAAGTTATTGACTTTGACGTTTGTCCCATCCAATTCTGAAAATATTTCTTTTCTAACTTTTCTGAAACCAGAAACAACAGAAAATAGGCAACTGGCACTGTGGATACTTGTTAATAGGTTAGTACCACAAAACATGTAAAAAGCACCTCAAAGTGTAGACAAGCAAAGAAAAGTAGATACTAAACAAGCACGGAGCATCAAAAATTATAGATACGTTTTCGACGTATCAATAGAATAACCTGATGCTTCCTTCTTCTCGGCGTCTCACAATTGGAAACTATCACCGTTATCGAGTATACATGCAAACAAACAACACCACCATTAATACAATGCACACAAGCATCAAACCATAGAGCAAGAAAACTATAATAACAAGATATACATCAATAGGGTGTTGGATGATTGGTTTGATTAGATTAGTAGAAGATTTGGAGGCATTGGAAAAGATCCTTTTGGGTTTATAGTCTCAGAACTACCAAAGAGAGGGCATTTTTACCATGGACATGTTCTATATGATACCATTGTATAAAAATGATACCATCAGATAGATATTGATAAAATGAAACCAACAAAAGTGGTTTCACTATTTTATCAATTACCATTGATTTATAGTGATGTTTATAGTGAACAAAACTCTAGTTTTAGGAAATAATTCACTAGAATTTTTCTGCAGTTCTAAAAATTATTTACTTGGTTTATTAAGTAGTATTTGATGGACTGATTCAAGAGGAGTTGGAATCAACTTAAAATAATTACTAGAATGCCCTCAGAAAAATCCCAAAGGTAGTACTAGATGTTATTTTTCATTTTCACCAGATTAAATATATAAGGGATTTTGATGTGATTCTAGGGAAAAATGTTAGGTATTTAAAATTTCTTTCTATAGAAATTGGAATCACTCTGTTTGGGTTCATAGAAATATTTTGGTGTATTTGTTGGTGAATAAACCATGCACATAACTGTTTAATTTACCTTAATTCAACAGGGGCTCATAAAATTATGAACTAATGGGTTTGAATGATGTTGCTATTTATGTGTGTAGGGATTGGAATTAGGTTAAAACCACCTTTGGTTTTACCTAGGAAATTTTCTAAAGGCAAAAATGTCCTGATTTTGTTATTTTCACCAAGGGTAAAATATGAAGCTAAAATAGGTGAGGTCAGGGGGGAATGCAAGGTATGACTTATACCTTATAGTAACAACAAGGTTTTCATCAATTGGTTTTATAGAACCCCCAGAAAGAATTTATTAGTGAAAATAGGTACTTCTTGCATTTATTTTTCCAAGAAAAAGTGGTTACTATTTTGGGCATAGGAATTGTTCTGCATGCTGTTAAAAACACCCAGAAACTTTGTAAAAAATAGATCTGGGCAAACTCTTGTATTTTTCATTTTTGTTTTGTATTAATGGAACTAGCTAAATCATAGATCTAGTTTTTAAACAAAAGGAAAAGGGGCAAGGCGCTGGCTGGGCCCGATCTGCATGCGAATGGGCTGCCAAGGCAAGGTCCGGCCCACACGGGCTGCACACTGCGCGGGGGCATATTTGAACACGCTGACAGGCGGGGTCGGCCTGTCAGCGGTGGAGGACGGGCGAAGGGGTATGGGGGCCGTAGATCTAAAGGGCAATGGATGGTGGGGGTTCATCATCCTCGCGAGCATTGGCCAGACGGCAGCGAAACCCTAGCTGACGACGGGAGAGCGCGGGGAGGGTCACCTGAGGGCTGGGAGGTGTCGAGGGGCAGCGGGGATGAAGCGGTGCTTGATGGTGACTCCGGGGATGGGCGGAAGATGGGTTTCGACGCAAGTCTTGGTCGCACGAGGATGACTGTAGGCGAAGCGCTCGGGAGCTTCACGCCAGCGCCCGTAGGGTTGTCCTGAGCAAGATAAAGGAGCACAGTTAGATGCAGGAGCTCAGGAGGGTCCTCCTAGGTGACATGTAGAGGGAGGCGAGCAAGGGAGGGAGGAGCTTTCTCAGTTTTGGGAGAAGGGCCGAAGCTTCTACCTTCTTCTCCCTCGAGCAGGGAAGAGCAAGTGGGATGGAGAGGGAGCTCTGGGAGGTGAAGAGGAGGGTTAAGGGGTCGAATGAGGGCAAAGGGAGGCTCTGGGGTGGCCTCAGGCTATTTAACAAGGAGGGGAGAGGTCCATGGTGGACAATGTCCACTAGGGCAAGGGTGAGGGTGCTGGCCAGGGGTTGGGCAATGAGTGAGGTGGAGAGAGGGGTGGTGGGGCCTCTGATTCGAGCACTAAGTGGAGGAAGTGGTGGTGTGGATGCTGCCCCTTTTATTTCAAAGATTTTTTGCAAGATATGCTCCTCTCTTTCCCTCACATGCTTCAAGAGCTAAAAGGATAAGGCAGAGGGCTTGCTGCAGTGGTCACCATGACCAAGGGAAGCTGTGATTGTTGCTGTGGCCCACCAATGAGGAAGTGGTGATGATCTTGTTTTGAGTTTTGATCAAGTTTTTATTGTTTTGCACAATTTGAATCAAGAAGGAGATTTTGAGGGAAGTTGAAATATTTGCATTTGTCAAGGTGGTAAAATGGCATTGGTGTGTAGATAGGGTCAAAGCATAGCCCTAGGAATTGTTTGATATTGTTCAGATGTTTTTTGGTTCACTTATAATCACTTATTCAAAAAGTGCATAAATGGTTTCTGGAAGCTCATGTGATATTTTTACATTAGGCAAAGTGAGTTTTTGGTGCGCAATGGTTCTAAAAACCATATCACACATTGGAGAATTTTATTGGAATTTATTTGGATATAAAAGTATTTTTAAGCAATTATTTCTTGTTTCTGCCATTTAAGAAAAAAGGCCAAAAGAAATAAAAAAGAATTTCAAAAATATTTATTTTAATATGGGAAGGTGGGGTATGATTTATATATCTCAATTGTGCATGGAGTTGGCAAGGTGATTTGGAGAAAAACAAACTTGCCCTTATATACAAGGTTTTTAGGGTTTTGCCAAAAGTGGAAATTAAATAGTTTTAGGATCCAAATAATTATGGGAATTATTTGGGTAATATTCATATCCAAGGTAGATGATTTAAACTTGATTTATACATCATGGACAACCTTGGGTTTTGAAGAATTATGGAGGAATTGGATGGAAGCTAGATTTGGAGGATCTAGGTTTGTGATATTTTTATACCACCAAAACAGGGTTGGATTTGGGAGCTCAGACTTAGAACAAGTTATATATATGATCATGGAAGCAATATTTGGGATTGGTTTCAATTGAGGTGATCTGGGAGTGATGGCAAACTTTTTTGAAATTCAGGCTGCCATAATAGATACATCATGAAGCCTCATAAACCATGTGGGTTTAAGAAGCACAAAGATCCAATGGAAACAAGTAAAGCGTGGATTGATAAACCATGACTAGTAGATCATAATCATGCAAAGAGTTGGTCAAGGGGTGGTAGTAGATGTATGTGAGCTTTTGTCCAAGTAGGCAAGCTGATAAGATTTGCAGAAAAGATTATTATCTTGACTACAAAACCATCATGGATGAGTGGGAACCAGAATGGATTAGCCAAGGGAAACAGTTGGACTTGGCAGTACTAATGATGTACTGCAAGATGTTTCAAGTCAATTTTCAAGAGTTCACATAGATTAGAGTGGGTGGAGTCTCAAAGATTGAATCCTGATAAGGATTTCAGACATAGCCATTTTGGCAGATTCAAGGTTTTAGACTAGATTACTAGTGAAGCTGATTTTGAGGGACATCTAAGTTCCAAACTCATGATCAATGAGATGATGTTGAAGTGTTAAATAAGTAGACAAGATCCATGATTATATTCGGTCTTCATTGATTTGGGAACTATCAAAAGCGATTATCCCTAGATTGATCTGATTGGGAGATGAGATAGTCACTTTAGTGGCTTAGGATAGATCCAGATTTGGATGCTTGGTTTGAGATTGATGATCACAATCATAGTTTGGGTCCTAAGGGATGAGCTACTAGATTAGATCACTCTAGTTCCTAAGAAAACAAGGCAATCAGCAGATCAAGGTAATTCATCAGACAATAGATCAAGGCAATTCATCAGACAGCAGATCAAGGCAATTCATCTATTCAAACTTATCAACTACTACTCAGGTTACCATCAAGTATAGATTGGGGTAATCATGGGTGTTTTGAATTGGTTATGCTTTGAAGTAAGATAAGGACCTCTTGGTATTTCTACCAAGATTGGAGTGAAAAGGTTTTAGGAAAGGTTTTGGGAAATCCTAGAGATAAAAGTAGTTGAAAGATATGTCTTGAAAACACAAGGAGATTATATATAGGTCTCCATAGTTTTGTTAATAGAACTAGAAAAATAGTTGGTTTTATCAAAGTCATCTTGGCTCAGGTTTGCAATGCCAAAACATTTGAGAATATTAAAGAGGAGCCAAGACATCTCTTTTGGAAAATAGTTTTTGTTAACTAGTGTTGAGATAAGGATTATATCACGTAATACACAATTAGTTACATGAACACAAGCAAACAAGTAATCAAACATTGCAACACTTAATAAGAAAAAGTTTTTGTTCCCCTTGATTTTTGCCCTTTTTGACAAAAGATCTATAGTTGAAATTGGGATGTTACACAAATGCTTCACGATGCTTGATCAAGACCGAAATGAGTTTATTTGTTTCATTTTCTGATAAGTTTTTACTAATAATAACAGGACATTTATTTTCATTATCTAAAAACTCATACCTCATATTGTCTAGAAATCGTTTTAATTCAATAGGCGGAGGTTCTTCGTCTCCTTTACTTACCAGTTCTTCATAGTCATGTGGATTTTGTGCTTCCAGGATGGAATCAAGATAATCATCCATGTCTTCTCTTTCCTCGTCATCTAGTGCCTCTTCCCAATTAACTATGCTCATCTCTAATTCAGCTTGTGGAGTGCTGCAATGAATGGCAGCTAGATCGGCAATTGTTTTCCCTTGCTTGATTTATTCCACTTCATATGGCCTCTTCTTTAGTTTGGCGAAGCGGAATGTCATTTCCTCTTCTCCAAACATCATTGAAATAACCTCCTTTTATTATCAATTCGAGCTTTGGTTATAGAGACGAAAGAACTGCCTAAAAGAATAGGACAAAATGTATCTTGAGGCATATCAACAATATGAAAATCAAGAGGGTACATGAGTGATCCAATAAAGACATAGACATTTCTAATAACACCATCTTGTTTTATATTAGTTCTGTTAGACAATTTAATAGTAGTGTCTGCCAGTTCCACATCTGGATTATTTAAATTGTAATGAAGTTCCTCATAAAGTGATGAAGGCATAATATTTATAGTGGAAATCGGCTCACAAATTCTGTATAAGAAATTATATCCATTACAATATATAGGAGTCATAGGTTTAGAAGTTTCATTACCTGGTATCTTACCTGTGATGAATTCTGAAGTTTCAATGTCTAGGATAACCACTTCATTATCCACAGTTCGTGCTTCCATAAGATCCTTAAATATAACAATATTTGCATTGGTAGCTTCGGGGTTCTTTCTTGTTTTCTTTAATCTTCTCCTTATGTGTTCTTCCTTCCTGCACTTTATCTTGATATTCTCTTGAATAGGTTCAGAGGAAAACTCTACCATGGATCCACTTTCTCTTGCACGCTTCTTTTCTTCGAGGGGTTTATAAGGTTCCCATTATGTAGGTACCAATAGATGTCTTGCATAATTCTCAATAATTTTCTTTACTGAATAAGAATCAATACCGAGGGTTTTAATCATTGCGCAAGTCTTTCATGTGCAATAAAATCATTAACACAAGGATATTCAGAAGAACCATTCATAATGTTCTCCTCATATTTAAGATTTTCCGTTGTCTCCCTCATTTTCATTATTAATTTCCAGTCTTCATCATAGGTATAAGATAGAAAACTACCATTAGAAGCGGTATCTAGGCTTGTTATATTTTTATTATTAAGCCCTCCATATAAAGTATGAGAGATTGACCAATCAGGCAAACAGTGATGGGGGGAATTATCTAGATAGCTTTTGTAGGGACACGCAGAGATAAAACAAAACTTTTTCCTCTAACGTGGTGATCCCAAGATCTAGCTGAGGTAGAAGGCCACAAGTTTTACCACTAGACGCGCAGTTGCGAATTACTGATGAAGCGCGTCAGTTGATGCAGTGCAGTCCTCACGATCCGATCGTCCTGATGCTGATCGCACAACACCTCTGCTGGTATCCACACGTACAAGGAGGAGCACCGGTGGCGAACTGCTAGGTTCGTATCGACGGTAGGACTGTTGTGGAGCTAGGGTTTCCAACACATGGAATGACCTAACCGAACAACGATTAACCTTTCTGGGTTACGGTGCTCCACTATATATAGGGAGTGAATGTGGGCTCTGCTTGTGCGACCCATTCACTAAGGCCCATATAACACTAGTCACCGTGCGTCCAACTCACTAACTCGGTCCTAATCTGGCTCAGGTCCAACCCAACCAGATTAAGGTTCAGATCCAATCCGAACTTGCTCCCGCTCTTAAGTGTGTGATGTAGGGTTCGCAGCTGTAACTACCTCGGTGAATTACGCTCCTAGTTACAAGTCTGGATGAGCGGAAATGGTTGAAATAGTACGGTGGGGCCCAAATGCCACGCACAGGTAGACCTTTCGGCCGTCCCAACCATTTCCAAACATCGGGACAGGAACGGGCGGCGTAATCGGCAGGCGAAGGGATCAACTACATACACAAGTGAGTATGTATGCAAGCCACCATACAACAGTACATCAGAGTCATCCCATCTAAAAAGAAAGGAAATATAGCAACGCCATACGGCAAGATCCAATTATCCTAGATAGTTATAATAGTTTAGGATATCTCCTCATACATCCATCAACAGAGTATCAAGCGGAAGCGGAAGACAAAATCCGAGTACGGATAAGAAGCAAATCGGCATAAGATGCCCCATAAATAAGCAGATCCCGCCCACAGATCTCACGGATCCCCGTTCCCGGAATCTCTACACCGAATGATCGTTGCCCAC
The DNA here is from genome assembly GCA_916181665.1 of Avena sativa. NCBI lineage: Eukaryota > Viridiplantae > Streptophyta > Magnoliopsida > Poales > Poaceae > Avena > Avena sativa. The sequence continues at coordinate 206,816,701 of OV702296.1, forward strand.
ATCGTCTGTCTCTTCCACCCAGTATCCATCTTGCGAGTGTACCTGTTCATCTGAACCAATAATTTATCGTGTGAGACCCTAGGGGTACTCAGCAAGTCTTTATGCCTCTAAAGGGGACACAACCTGGGGTGACGCAATTGCAGCAAAAGATAAACCCTAACAGTTCTATAGATACTCGCTAACCATCCGCCTAACCAGAGATAGACGGATGTCCGTGAATTAATAACAACAGTTATAACAGTTATAATGGTAATGTCCACAGATCCATCCTCCTCCTCGCTTACCGATGAGGAAGCGGACGAAACAACCCCCATCCGTTGGCAGTTTTATTCACCATTCCATGAGTGTTGCACTATTTACTAGTCAGATGCTTAGTCAAATTAAAAGCAGTACTTTAGTTATTCTTGTCTATGATCGAGAAACTGTGCTCGAAGTCGTCCATAACCGCGGACACGGCTTTCGGAAAGTTTTACCCTGCAGGGGTGCACAAATAGCAACACACACTCGATATGCCTCGAAAAAAACCAAATCAAAACCCAACGAGGCAGTCACGACAAAGCAATTACAGGATTCAGAAATATTTCAGGGGGCCACCCCATTAAGCTACCCGCAACGAAGTTAGCTGACTCCGAGACGGACTCAAGGTTTGCGCCAATGGCTGTGAACGACTAGGAACCCGAAAATGTGACTGGGCTTGTCGACACCGCGAAAACACTCCGCTTTCCTAAACAGTACAGTGTGCTCCTCGCACAATCTTAAATAAAGCAGTAAAGCATGGCATAAGTACAGGATAGTAAATAAAACCTCAAACTAGTTTGTGGCCCCAAGAAATAAGAATGAATCAAGCTCTGGCTCAGGGGGGTCCATAAGCCTCCCGGATGTGGATAGCGCGAATATTCTTGGAACAGGAATCAAGTACTCGGGGTCTTACGGGACACAAGTGAGCCTGAAAAACCAAATAGCAGATATGGCTCACCGATGCCACTTTCATTAGTTATCCCATTACTACTCAGGTTAAGTTGTTTAGGTACCTCGTTATCCATCAGACACTCACAAACCCTACACATGCTGTTCTACGATTCGCATGGCTCAAACAACTCCTGTAGTAATGGCTCATGGGGTGGAGGAACAAGCTTCGGTGGGGTTTACAAGTAAAGGCTATGCAATACTTGGGATTCAGATTAATGCAATCGCGACTCAATGATGCAAGAATAAGATAGAGGCAATAGATACTATATGTATGCAAGCATGTGGTAGTGCTTGCCTGGCAGCTCAGTTGAAGCAAGGGATGGATCTGAGTAGTGCTCCTGGTTCTCTTGGTATAACCCCTGCTCAGCGTCTATTCGAAGAAGAACCAAACAAACAAGGGCCAACGTAAATAAAGTGCACAAGCATATAAATAAAATGCATCAAGCAAACAATCATGCCATGATGAATGATGCACAATTTGCATGGCAACAAGGTAGCATGGCATGGGTGAGGTGTGGCATACAAGAATAAGCCATTTTATTAAGTTTTGGGCCCATTTTATACTCATATTAGTTGCTGTACTCTTTATATTTATATGATGCATGCTTCAAAACAAACCATGGAATGCATAAACAGAAAGGTCTCGTCGAGCTAATCATTTTAGACATATCATTTGTTAAATTTGAAGTTATAAAACAAAAGTTATTAATTTATTAAAGAAAAGGGGCATTTATTGTAATTTAAATAAACTTGGAATTTTAAATGTTCAAAATATATTTTGGATTGCATATTTGAAATCCTCACATTTTTCTGATTTGAAAACATATATTATTTGTAATATTTGGATTAATATTTCAAGGGTTAATTAAAACAGAATTTAAATTGAATTTGAATTAATTGAAAAAAAATATTTGAATTTAAACAGATAGACTGAATTACTTTTTATACTCAGGGTTAGCTAGCCACAGTCACAGACATGTGGGGCCACTGCTGACTGGACCAAACGCGCGCGGAAAACTTCTGTCACCACGAGCTCTTCTAGCCTTAGCGGATGACAGGTGGGGCCTGGGGTCTTCGTAGGCCCACGCGTCAGCGGGCGACCAAGGGGGTGCCACGCGGCATAGCGAGGACCGCGGGTTGAGGCGGTGGAACCCTAGGGGTTTTCTGTAAAAGCGGCAGCGCGGCTGACTAGTGGGCCAGGCGGGAGCGCGGGATGATGCAGACAAAACGAGGGGGGGGTATTTGCAAAACAGCGGCGACTACTGTTTTTCTTCCACGCGCTGCAGAGGACAGATCTGTCTGCGACGCGCGGCGCGGCGAAGAGGGCTCGAACTCGCGACCCGGGGCTCGCGCACGGGAGCGGCTACCGCTGCGGTGGCTGGGGCTAGGTGACAGCGAGGTGGGCGCGGCCTAGCTAGGGCTTCTGCAACGCTACAGCGAGGCGGATCGAGCGCGACGCTGGCGCACAGAGCGTGCACGACGAAACGCTCGGCGAGGCTAGGGCGAGACGGCGAAGGGGACCTTGTCAGGGAGGGAGAGGGGCTCACCGCGAGGCTGTCGGTGCGGTCGGAACGGCCAGGGAAGCAGGCGATCAGCGTCGAGGCAGAGGCCGGGCGGCTAGGGTTTGGTGTCGGCCTTGGCGTCGATCTGGCGGCTCCGGTCCTCCTCCTTCTCAACAGCGCGTACAGGTGTGGTGCAGGGGCTCGTCTTGGTCTCCTCGATCACCTCCCCTTAGTGCTCGTCGTCTGGAACGGTGGGGCGCGGTGGAGGCCGACGGTGGCGGCGATGGTGTAGGCGGCGACGGTGGAGAAGAGGGGGGAGGAAGCAGGGCGCCGAGGCTGGATCTGGGGGTAGCAGGGCAAAGCAGAGCCGTGGAAGATAAGGACGGAGAGGGAGAGGGGTGCCGTGGGGAGCAGGTAGAGGAAAAGGTGGCTCGGCCACCTTTTTCCTCTCCTTCTTCACGTGGTAGGCTCGGCCAGGACCAGGGTAGGGGTAAGGGGAGCTGCCAGGTGGGGTAGGGCAGGCCAGGGTCGGGGTGGTTCGGGCTGGGGCCCCTAGGGCAGAGAGAGAGAGCAAGAGAGGGAGAGGGGGGGTAGCCTCGGGTAGGGTTTAGGTTTGGAGCTAGGCTCGGTTAGAGGGTAGCTAGGGCAGGGGTGGGTGGCCAGGGAGAGAGGGTGGCCGGTGGGGCCAGCTAGGGTTTGGTTTAGAGGGGTGACTCGGCTAGAGAGGAGAGAAAGAGGGGAAGGTGGTAGCTTAGGGTTTAGCTAGGGTGGGGTATGGGGGTATGGTTTAGATAGAAAGGTGAAGAGAGAGGGTGAGATGAGGGGTGAGGTCTTTTGTTTTGTCAAGCTCAAGCAAGATCAAGCAAAGAGCAAGCAAGAACTAGACAAGGAAAAGAGAGGGTGAGGTGGTTTAAGCTTGATCAAAATAAGATCAAGCTAAAAGAGAGAGATGGAGAGATGAACCACTCAAGATAAAAATCAAATAAAAATCCAAAGGACTAGAACAAGGTGGTTCTTGCATGGGCCATGCAAAAATGGCAATTGCCATGATTAAATCCTGTGAAAACAATAATATTAATCATGGCACCATTCTTATGCATTCCCAAAGTTGGATTAAAACCAAACAAAAGAATTGTAGAATAAGTTCCAAGTGGACTAGATGGGGATGATCACATTGGAGTATAATTGGGACTTGCTAGTGTGTATATTCCACTAGATGTTTAATAGTCCCAAAAATATTCCCACATGGGCATAAATCCATAATAATCCATATGGAAGCTAGGAAAAAGGGTCCCACTCACAAGGCATGCAAAGGTGGCCATGTGGCTCTCATATAACAATGATGTGAAAACAACATGATGCTAAGATGAGAGCATGTGGAATAGAATTGGATCCATCCCAACCCACATGAGCTAGAGGTAAAACCAATAAGTGCCAAGCTCATATTTAGTTGGATGGTGGAATTATAAGGTGGTGAGAGAAAAGGTGGTGGAGTTAATAAGAGATATGCCCCCAACTCAACTTGGGCATTAAACCATATATCAAGAACCAAATACAATAACAAGAGGCAAATACAATTAACCATGCATATGAGAGAAGAACCAAATCAAAAGGGTTTTATATGATGCTCAAATGCAAGGTGGCATGATGACATGAGCATGATATAATGATGATGCAACAATTATATATTTGAAGTAGACATTATATTACTAGACCAAGTAGCATTACAATTGTTAGACAATTGGGATGCTACAACTCTCCCCCACTAAACAGGAATCTCGCCCCGAGATTCTAGGATGAAGAAGAAGACTCAAAGAGGGTAGGATACTTGGCACGGAGATCATCTTCACGTTCCCAAGTGGCTTCATCAACGGAATGGTGCGACCACTGCACCTTGCAGAACTTGATGGACTTGTTGCGAGTCCTCCTTTCTGCGACTTCAAGGATTTTTGTGGGGTGTTCTTGATAAGACAGGTCTTCTTGAAGATTGATAAGCTCATGATCCACGGTCCTGCCGGGATCCTTGAAGCACTTCTTGAGCTGAGAGATGTGGAAAACATCATGGACTTTGAGTTTTTCCGGGAACTCAAGAGCATAAGCAACTTCTCCTCTTCTTCCACGAACTTTGAAGGGACCGATGTATCTAGGAGCCAACTTCCCTTTGATACCAAAACGGTGCGTGCCTCTCATGGGAGTGACACGAAGGTAAACGAGATCACCAGGGACATACTCCATGTCCGTGTGCTTCCTGTCATAATTGCTCTTCTGGCGACTTTGAGCAATCCTCAGATTTTCAAGAATTATGTGAACCTTCTCCTCCGCTTGAGTCACAATGTCAGGGCCAAACAAGATCCTTTCACCTGCACCCGACCAACCAATCGGAGTTCTGCATTTGCGACCATAGAGAGCCTCAAATGGTGCCATCTTTAGACTTTTCTGGAAGCTATTGTTGTAAGAGAACTCAGCATAAGGAAGACATTCTTCCCACTTCATGCCAAAAGAGATGACGCAAGCACGAAGCATATCCTCTAGAATCTGATTGATCCTTTCAACTTGTCCTTGCGACTGAGGGTGGTAAGCTGTGCTGAAGTTCAACTTTGTTCCCAAAGCATTTTGGAAACTTTCCCAGAACTTGGAAGTGAAGATGCTTCCACGGTCCGAACTGATCTCGAGAGGAACCCCATACAGAGAGACAATTCTGTTGATATAGAGCTCCGCCAACTGAATTGCAGAAATGGTTTCCTTGACGGGGAAGAAGTGAGCCACTTTAGAAAGCCTGTCAATGACAACAAATATTGCATTGTTGCCTTTCTGTGACCTTGGGAAACCAGTGATGAAGTCCATCTCTACTTTCTCCCATTTCCATTCCGGGGGTTTCAATGGCTGTAGAAGACCGGAAGGTTTCTGATGAACAGCTTTCACTCTGCGGCAGACATCACACTCCGAGATATACTTGGCACAATACCTTTTCAAACCAGGCCACCAATATTGTGTTTTCAAGTCCATGTACATCTTTGTGCTGCCAGGGTGGATAGAAAGAACAGAATCATGCGCCTCCTTGAGAACTTGCTCTCTCAAACCCGGGTAGTTCGGAACAAACATCCGGTGTTCGAAGAAAAGCGTGCCTTGATCATCAACGTGGAAGGACTCATACTTCGGAAGCTGAAGCCTAGAGATGATCTTTCTTGTGTGCGGATCACCAAGCTGAGAAGAGCGAACCTTTTCTTCCAAGAGAGGTGTTGCTAGAAGGTTCAGGAGATGCCCTTGTTCCACAAATTCCAGGTTGAGCTGACGGAATTCCTCGCACAAGAGAGGCTGTTGTTCTTCCATCATGAGGTTGTCGACATAAGCTTTGCGGCTGAGAGCATCTGCCATGACATTAGCTTTGCCCGGAGTGTAGTTGATGGTCAAATCGAAGTCATTGATTGCTTCAATCCATCTCCTTTGCCTAAGGTTGAGATCAGGCTGAGTAAAGATATACTTCAGACTCTTGTGATCAGAAAAGATCTCACAACGGTTGCCAAGCAAGTAGTGCCTCCATACTTTCAAAGCAAAGACAACTGCTGCGAGTTCGAGGTCATGTGTAGGATAGTTGATCTCATGCGTCTTCAACTAACGAGAGGCATAAGCAACAACTTGTTTTTCTTGCATGAGGACCGCACCCAATCCATGCAAAGAGGCGTCACAGAAGATCTGGAACGGCTTGGATGTATCCGGAGGAACCAAGACTGGTGTGGAAGTGAGCTTCTCTTTGAGTGTGTCAAAGCTTGCTTGACATGCCGGAGTCCAAAGGTATTTCTTGCCTTTCTTGAGTAGATCGGTAAGAGGCTTCGCTATCTTCGAGAAGTTCTGAACAAAGCGACGGCAATAACTAGCCAAACCAAGGAAACTCCGCACTTCTTTGACATTAACAGGAGGAAGCCATTCAACAATTGTTTTCACAGTTTCCGGATTGACTGCAATGCCCTTGGCAGAGATGACGTGACCAAGATAGGTTACTTGAGGCAGCCAAAACTCACACTTGGAGAACTTTGCATACAAGCGGTTCTCACGAAGCTTGCCTAGGACACACCGAAGGTGTTCTTCATGCTCTTCCTGTGACTTAGAATAGACTAGGATGTCATCCAGGTAGACCACAACGAACTTATCAAGATACTCCATGAAAACAGAGTTCATGAGCCTCGAGAAGGTGGCAGGTGCGTTGGTGAGACCGAAAGACATGACCGTGTACTCATACAGGCCATAGCGGGTGGTGAAAGCTGTCTTCGGAACATCTTCCTTGCGAATCCTGATTTGGTGATAACCACTTCTCAAGTCAAGCTTAGAGAAAACCACAGCTCCAGCTAGCTGATCGAAAAGATCATTAATCCGCGGAAGGGGATATTTATTCTTGATGGTTTTAGCATTGAGAGCCCGATAGTCAACACAAAGTCTATCAGTCTGGTCTCGCTTCTTCACAAAGAGAGTAGGGCTACCCCAAGAAGAAGTACTATGCTGAATGAAACCCAACTTCTCTTGTTCATCAAGCTGTCGTTTGAGTTCAGCCAACTCAGCAGGACCCATCTTATAAGGCCGCTTGGAGATAGGAGCGGTACCAGGTTCAAGCTCAATTACAAACTCAACCTCGCGATTCGGAGGCATACCTGGCAACTCTTCAGGAAAGACATCTGGGAACTCACAGACCACCGGAACACTCTGAATAGCTTCCATAGCATCAACATTCAGAGCCGCCAAAGAGAAAAGCTGGATAGCAGGAGTCAGACTTAGAGAATAGACTATATGGCCTTCAGGAATCTTCAGAGAAACCGAGCATTCAGCACAATCAATCACAGCTGCATTTGCTGTCAACCAATCCATGCCCAAGATGACATCAATGTCAGAATTGCCCAGAACAATTAAGGAAGCCGAGAACGAAGAGCCACCAATCTCAATTTGATTGCCATGGCTGATTTTACAAGCTGCCATTGTTGCTCCAGGAGAAAGGACCATTAACCGCTTAAGGAGAGGATCCATAGCTAACCCATTCTCATCCGCAAACTGGTGAGACACAAAAGAATGCGATGCACCAGAATCAAACAAAACTCGTGCAGGGACTGAGTTAACGGAGAGCATACCCATCACAACTCCAGGTGCGTGCTCAGCTTGAGCGGCGTTGATGCAGTTGGCACGAGCAACAGTAGACCCAGGCTTGGTGTTGATGTTGAGAGCCCGAGGTGGTGGTGCACGAACCAAAGGAGAGCTTGCCGCAGGTCTTGGAGGTGGTGGAGCAAGAGCCTTGTTCTTCAACGGACAGTTCCATTGTTGATGCCCAGAGTCTCCACACGTGTAACAAGCACCAGGTGGACGTGGAGCAACGTAGCCAGGGACTCCGCCAGGCGCTCCAGGGTAGTGGTGGTTGTAGCCCCTGGGAGCAGCAGTGAGGAAGTTTGGTGGCCTTGCCGCGTAGCTTAAAGGTCTTGGTGGAGCCGGGAGCGACGGTGGGGTGTTAGGAACCCAGACACGACGCTTAGAAGGAGCTGACATAGCTGAAGAGCCTGCTGCATCACGGTTGTGTTTCTTTGACTCCTCAAACACTTGCCTACTTGCCTCTTCCTGCAGAGCTGTATGCTGAAGTTCCAGAAAAGACGCCGGCCTTGCATGTGTGATTGCATACTTGATCGATGCATTGAGCCCTTGCCTGAACCTCTTTTGCTTCTTCTTGTCATCAGAGATCTCATCGCCACCATAACGAGAAAGGTTCATGAAGTTCCTGATGTAGGTGTTGACATTGTCATTGCCCTGCTTGAGGTTGAGAAACACTTCCTTCATCCTCTCCATGACAATTTCTGACAGATACTGCTCTTTGAAAGCTCCAGTGAACTGTCCCCAAGTAGGCTGAAAACCAGTGTTGTTTGCCTTCAGGTAATTCTCCCACCAGAGAGCTGCATCCCCCTTCAGAAGGTGAGTAGCACACTTTACCCATTCTTGCTCAGGAACATCAGCAGTTGCCAGTAACCTTGACATCTCACGCAACCAATCATCAGCATCAAGTGGTTGATCAGAAACATCAAACTGGCGAGGGTTGAACTTCAGGAAGCTTTTGATGTCTCCTCGCTTGGGAGGTGGGGGTAGCGGCACAAACTCATTCCTCCTGACACTTTCCTCAAACCGCTGCTGGTTCTGCTGCATTGCTGCCAAGGCATTGGCGATGCTTGACAAAGCTGCCCCCAGCTCAGGTTGTATGTCCTCCTCAGAACGGCGTGGTGGCGCCATCCTGTGATTGATATCACACACAAGTCAGTACTATGATGGAGAATAATAATAATCCAAAATAGTACCAAGATGGAATTACTCGAGATTGAAGGATACAATTTACTAAGATGATATTAAAATATCAACAAAGTTCAAAGCACCTAGACGATATTAAGCATATCGCACACGACTGAAAAGGAGTGTGGTACACAAATATATCAAAGAAAAATTTTCCACAAATTTCGGCATTAAAATACCAATAGATGCGCAAAAATCTCTTAACGAATCAAGATTAGTGACTCTACCAATTCAATATACAAGAGCGAATGATAAGAGTAGTGGTATGGTCGCGACTCCATCCCGCACCCAAATCATTACTCCGCACATGAATGAGTAAAACACATATCCCAACCCCTTCTTCTCACGGCGAACCTAAAGATTAGCAACTACGGAAACGAACACACAAAAGAAGATAACGTCGGATACAAGGAGTAAGACAGATCGCGTCGGTATACAACGAATCAGATAGATCGCGTCGGTTTGCAAAAGACTGTCGGTATAGAATGTACCAACAGTTGATAACCAAAAGGCCGATAAAGATAACAACTTGGATGCAATAGGTAGACAAGGAATTACACACACACACACACTCACACACACAACCTATGGTACTACGGAATCCCAGAACACGTGAATCCTAGTTTGAATTTAAAGAAGAGGATTGAAAACGTTACACTTCCTTACCAGAAAAGGGTGGGTGGGTGGGTAAGAAGAAAAATGGAAGCAGTCCTACTCTCGCGTTTTGTTTTTCCCTAATATACATAACTACCAAAATATTTGCTAGACAGACAACAACCATTTGGCTGAGACCCTGAAGGTCGGGATGGCTCTGATACCAATTGTAACTACCTCGGTGAATTACGCTCCTAGTTACAAGTCTGGATGAGCGGAAATGGTTGAAATAGTACGGTGGGGCCCAAATGCCACGCACAGGTAGACCTTTCGGCCGTCCCAACCATTTCCAAACATCGGGACAGGAACGGGCGGCGTAATCGGCAGGCGAAGGGATCAACTACATACACAAGTGAGTATGTATGCAAGCCACCATACAACAGTACATCAGAGTCATCCCATCTAAAAAGAAAGGAAATATAGCAACGCCATACGGCAAGATCCAATTATCCTAGATAGTTACAATAGTTTAGGATATCTCCTCATACATCCATCAACAGAGTATCAAGCGGAAGCGGAAGACAAAATCCGAGTACGGATAAGAAGCAAATCGGCATAAGATGCCCCATAAATAAGCAGATCCCGCCCACAGATCTCACGGATCCCCGTTCCCGGAATCTCTACACCGAATGATCGTTGCCCACATCGTCCGTCTCTTCCACCCAGTATCCATCTTGCTAGTGTACCTGTTTATCTGAACCAATAATTTATCGTGTGAGACCCTAGGGGTACTCAGCAAGTCTTTATGCCTCTAAAGGGGACACAACCTGGGGTGACGCAATTGCAGCAAAAGATAAACCCTAACAGTTCTATAGATACTCGCTAACCATCCGCCTAACCAGAGATAGACGGATGTCCGTGAATTAATAACAACAGTTATAACAGTTATAATGGTAATGTCCACAGATCCATCCTCCTCCTCGCTTACCGACGAGGAAGCGGACGAAACAACCCCCATCCGTTGGCAGTTTTATTCACCATTCCATGAGTGTTGCACTATTTACTAGTCAGATGCTTAGTCAAATTAAAAACGGTACTTTAGTTATTCTTGTCTATGATCGAGAAACTGTGCTCGAAGTCGTCCATAACCGCGGACACGGCTTTCAGAAAGTTTTACCCTGCAGGGGTGCATAAATAGCAACACACACTCAATATGCCTCGAAAAAACCAAATCAAAACCCAACGAGGCAGTCACGACAAAGCAATTACAGGATTCAGAAATATTTCAGGGGGCCACCCCATTAAGCTACCCGCAACGAAGTTAGCTGACTCCGAGACGGACTCAAGGTTTGCGCCAATGGCTGTGAACGACTGGGAACCCGAAAATGTGACTGGGCTTGTCGACACCGCGAAAACACTCCGCTTTCCTAAACAGTACAGTGTGCTCCTCGCACAATCTTAAATAAAGCAGTAAAGCATGGCATAAGTACATGATAGTAAATAAAACCTCAAACTAGTTTGTGGCCCCAAGAAATAAGAATGAATCAAGCTCTGGCTCAGGGGGGTCCATAAGCCTCCCGGATGTGGATAGCATGAATATTCTTGGAACAAGAATCAAGTACTCGGGGTCTTACGGGACACAAGTGAGCCTGAAAAACCAAATAGCAGATATGGCTCACCGATGCCACTTTCATTAGTTATCCCATTACTACTCAGGTTAAGTTGTTTAGGTACCTCGTTATCCATCAGACACTCACAAACCCTACACATGTTGTTCTACGACTCGCATGGCTCAAACAACTCCTGTAGTAATGGCTCATGGGGTGGAGGAACAAGCTTCGGTGGGGTTTACAAGTAAAGGCTATGCAATACTTGGGATTCAGATTAATGCAATCGCGACTCAATGATGCAAGAATAAGATAGAGGCAATAGGTACTATATGTATGCAAGCATGTGGTAGTGCTTGCCTGGCAGCTCAGTTGAAGCAAGGGATGGATCTGAGTAGTGCTCCTGGTTCTCTTGATATAACCCCTGCTCAGCGTCTATTCGAAGAAGAACCAAACAAACAAGGGCCAACGTAAATAAAGTGCACAAGCATATAAATAAAATGCATCAAGCAAACAATCATGCCATGATGAATGATGCACAATTTGCATGGCAACAAGGTAGCATGGCATGGGTGAGGTGTGGCATACAAGAATAAGCCGTTTTATTAAGTTTTGGGCCCATTTTATACTCATATTAGTTGCTGTACTCTTTATATTTATATGATGCATGCTTCAAAACAAACCATGGAATGCATAAACAGAAAGGTCTCGTCGAGCTAATCATTTTAGACATATCATTTGTTAAATTTGAAGTTATAAAACAAAAGTTATTAATTTATTAAAGAAAAGGGGCATTTATTGTAATTTAAATAAACTTGGAATTTTAAATGTTCAAAATATATTTTGGATTGCATATTTGAAATCCTCACATTTTTCTGATTTGAAAACATATATTATTTGTAATATTTGGATTAATATTTCAAGGGTTAATTAAAACAGAATTTAAATTGAATTTGAATTAATTGAAAAAAAAATATTTGAATTAAAACAGATAGACTGAATTACTTTTTATACTCAGGGTTAGCTAGCCAGAGTCACAGACATGTGGGGCCACTGCTGACTGGACCAAACGCGCGCGGAAAACTTCTGTCACCACGAGCTCTTCTAGCCTTAGCGGATGACAGGTGGGGCCTGGGGTCTTCGTAGGCCCACGCGTCAGCGGGCGACCAAGGGGGTGCCACGCGGCATAGCGAGGACCGCGGGTTGAGGCGGTGGAACCCTAGGGGTTTTCTGTAAAAGCGGCAGCGCGGCTGACTAGTGGGCCAGGCGGGAGCGCGGGATGATGCAGACAAAACGAGGGGGGGGGGGGTATTTTCAAAACAGCGGCGGCTACTGTTTTTCTTCCACGCGCTGCAGAGGACAGATCTGTCTGCGACGCGCGGCGCGGCGAAAAGGGCTCGAACTCGCGACCTGGGGCTCGCGCGCGGGAGCGGCTACCGCTGCGGTGGCTGGGGCTAGGTGACAGCGAGGTGGGCACGGCCTAGCTAGGGCTTCTGCAACGCTACAGCGAGGCGGACCGAGCGCGACGCCGGCGCACAGAGCGTGCACGACGAAACGCTCGGCGAGGCTAGGGCGAGACGACGAAGGGGACCTTGTCAGGGAGGGAGAGGGGCTCACCGTGAGGCTGTCGGTGCGGTCGGAATGGCCAGGGAAGCAGGCGATCGGCGTCGAGGCAGAGGCCGGGCGGCTAGGGTTTGGTGTCGGCCTTGGCGTCGATCTGGCGGCTCCGGTCCTCCTCCTTCTCAACGACGCGTACAAGGGTGGTGCAGGGGCTCGTCTTGGTCTCCTCGATCACCTTCCCTTAGTGCTCGTCGTCTGGAACGGTGGGGCGCGGTGGAGGCCGACGGTGGCGGCGATGGTGTAGGCGGCGACGGTGGAGAAGAGGAGGGAGGAAGCAGGGCGCCGAGGCTGGATCTGGGGGTAGCAGGGCGAAGCAGAGCCGTGGAAGATAAGGACGGAGAGGGAGAGGGGTGCCGTGGGGAGCAGGTAGAGGAAAAGGTGGCTCGACCACCTTTTTCCTCTCCTTCTTCACGTGGTAGGCTCGGCCAGGACCAGGGCAGGGGTAAGGGGAGCTGCCAGGTGGGGTAGGGCAGGCCAGGGTCGGGGTGGTTCGGGCTGGGGCCCCTAGGGCAGAGAGAGAGAGCAAGAGAGGGAGAGGGGGGTAGCCTCGGGTAGGGTTTAGGTTTGGAGCTAGGCTCGGTTAGAGGGTAGCTAGGGCAGGGGTGGGTGGCCAGGGAGAGAGGGTGGCCGGTGGGGCCAGCTAGGGTTTGGTTTAGAGGGGTGACTCGGCTAGAGAGGAGAGAAAGAGGGGAAGGTGGTAGCTTAGGGTTTAGCTAGGGTGGGGTATGGGGGTATGGTTTAGATAGAAAGGTGAAGAGAGAGGGTGAGATGAGAGAGAGATGAGGGGTGAGGTCTATTGTTTTGTCAAGCTCAAGCAAGATCAAGCAAAGAGCAAGCAAGAACTAGACAAGGAAAAGAGAGGGTGAGGTGGTTTAAGCTTGATCAAAATAAGATCAAGCTAAAAGAGAGAGATAGAGAGATGAACCACTCAAGATAAAAATCAAATAAAAATCCAAAGGACTAGAACAAGGTGGTTCTTGCATGGGCCATGCAAAAATGGCAATTGCCATGATTAAATCCTGTGAAAACAATAATATTAATCATGGCACCATTCTTATGCATTCCCAAAGTTGGATTAAAACCAAACAAAAGAATTGTAGAATAAGTTCCAAGTGGACTAGATGGGGATGATCACATTGGAGTATAATTGGGACTTGCTAGTGTGTATATTCCACTAGATGTTTAATAGTCCCAAAAATATTCCCACATGGGCATAAATCCATAATAATCCATATGGAAGCTAGGAAAAAGGGTCCCACTCACAAGGCATGCAAAGGTGGCCATGTGGCTCTCATATAACAATGATGTGAAAACAACATGATGCTAAGATGAGAGCATGTGGAATAGAATTGGATCCATCCCAACCCACATGAGCTAGAGGTAAAACCAATAAGTGCCAAGCTCATATTTAGTTGGATGGTGGAATTATAAGGTGGTGAGAGAAAAGGTGGTGGAGTTAATAAGAGATATGCCCCCAACTCAACTTGGGCATTAAACCATATATCAAGAACCAAATACAATAACAAGAGGCAAATACAATTAACCATGCATATGAGAGAAGAACCAAATCAAAAGGGTTTTATATGATGCTCAAATGCAAGGTGGCATGATGACATGAGCATGATATAATGATGATGCAACAATTATATATTTGAAGTAGCCATTATATTACTAGACCAAGTAGCATTACAATTGTTAGACAATTGGGATGCTACAGCAGCATAGAAAACAAAAATTTTCCTACGATGGGAACATTTATGTACCAAGATCTATCTACTAGATACAAACAACGGGCGGATGTATATCCGTAGAGAACATACCCTTGAAGACCGACAAAGCTTAACGAGTCCAAACTCGTGGTTGATGTAGACGATCTCTTGACGATCTCAAGATCGAGAGGAAGTCCTAGCGTCACAAAACAGCATCGCATCCGTGCTCGCACACACGTTCGAGGCACCGAGCAACCTCCGCCTCCTCGCTCCAGTGATGCAGCGGAAGCACAACTCTTTCTTGCCGAAAAGCCACCGGAAACATGTATCTCGCTAGTCCGAGACCATGGGGGATAAATACTAGAGGGGGAGAGAGATCCTTCACGAGGAGGTGTGCTTTGAGAGGAGGAGAGGGGGGCCTTTTATAGGGGAGAGGGGGGGCACCCAAGGGGCATGGCGCCCAGCCATGGGGGCTGCCCCCACCTCTTCCACATTCATGTGGGTGGAGCTCCCACTCGAAATGAAAAGCCTCCACTCCCATTAAAAAGCCTCCACTCAAAAATCCACTCACATGCATTAAATTTCCACCAATTTTAATGCAAGCTCTCATTGAAATAAAACTCTTTTATTTATTTAGTCAGAATTTTGTTAATTACTTTAATTAACAAACATTCACATAAAACCCCTTGCTAGTATTCCATTTCACATGCAGAACCAGTTTCAGCAATTTCAACCGAAACAGTTTCGGTGTCTAGTGAAATAAATTCCTGCGCTTTCCTTTTCTTTTCGGCATGAAACTTTTGCTCCAAATGGATGTCAGTGTCTCTTAAGTGTGTCACCCTACGGTTCGCGAATAATGCGGACATGATCGAGACTCCTCTCAGATCAATAATCAGAAGCGAGATCTGGAGACCCATACTAACTCCCACACATTCAACGATGACTTTCTTGTGATCGTCGGAACCTTTTACGCTAGTATCTTAATCCCTTTGTTTCACGATATATTACATGTCCGAGATTCGATCATCGGTATCTCCATACCTAGTTTGATCTCGTTACCGACATGCACTCTTTTCTCGTTCCCGTGATATAACATTCTAGTGATCAAATCACTTGCTTGCAAGCTAATCAATGTGATATCACCGAGAGGGCCCAGAGCATATCTATCCGTCATCGGTATGAACAAATTCCACTCTCGATCCATGGGCCTCAACATAACACTTTAGTAGTTCTGAACCCATCTTTATAATCACCCTGTTACGGTGTGACGTTTGATGTTATCAAGAAACTCTTCCGATGTTAGTGATTGACATGATCTCATGGTCTAAGGATTAGGATCACTTCGTAAGTTGTTATAGCAATATAAACTCAATGACTTTGATCATAATGCTATACTTCGGATGAATGTTCATCACACCATTACACTAATGTTGTGACCTCGTTATTAACAACATCCAATGTCCATGATCAGGAAACCTATGATCATCTTGTTAATCAACGAGCTAGTTTATAAGAGAGGCATAACTAGGAACTACCTTTTGTTTATTAAACACACATGTATTAACGTTTCCGTATTAATACAATTATAGCATGAAAAATAAACATTTATCATAAATAAGGAATACGATAATAACCACTTTATTATTGCCTCTCGGGCATATTCCCTTCAGTCTCCCACTTGCACTAGAGACAATAATCTAGTTTGAAAACTTTGTGTATTGAACACCTATGGCTTTCTGGTGTTCCAAATACGCAACTGCAAGTGGTTAACATAATCTACGGATCTAACACTTTTAGGTCCGTGTGTATTTGCATGTCTTTGCGTCTTCACGCATCACTCATTCTCTAATGAGATGGCATTGTATAAATTTGGTCTTTTGGTGAGACCTTTAGTTCCTTGGGGTTAAAACACGTCGATACTATTGTCGTACAATATATCTTTAGTGTTAGCCCGTTGCGAACCACACCTTAATTCCCTCCTTTGCTGCTACTATAGCAGTCATATACTTAGCCTTTTATTGTAGTATCCGTCACAATGTCTTAACTTTGGAATTCATCCAAATCCATCATGGAATCTCCTTTCCATTACATTGTGCCACCCATAGTTTAAATTGAGATAAACTTAATTTGTATCTTGTGACAAAACTAGTATCAATGTAACGCTTTACAATGAACTATTTGTAATTATTTGTCACCTCTACACAAATATATTCTTAGTTCTTCCAAAAGATCATAAGAATTTCCTTACTATTGTCCAATGATCATTTTATAATTCATTCTGGTATATGCTCATAACACTTAGAGCATAGGACATATCTGGATGTGTACATATCATGATATGATTGATCAAAACATTCTCGTGATTTCACTCATCAAGTGTCAAAGCATTTGAATCTTGTTTCACTTATCAAGTGTCGATACACTTGAATCTTGATTCAATTCCTTTCCATGCGACAAGAACCGTTTCTTGTCGTTTCTATATTGAACTCCTTCAATATCTCATATATGTACGTTTGGCATAACCATATTAGCCAATGATCATTTTATGATTCATTCTGGTATATGCTCATAACACTTAGAGCATAGGACACATCTGGATGTGTACATATCATGGTATGATTGATCAAAACATTCTCGTGATTTCACTCATCAAGTGTCAAAGCACTTGAATCTTGTTTCACTTATCAAGTGTCGATACACTTGAATCTTGATTCAATTCCTTTCCATGCGACAAGAACCGTTTCTTGTCGTTTCTATATTAAACTCCTTCAATATCTCATATATGTACGTTTGGCATAACCATATTAGCGTCACAGTATATCCACTATAGACTTTCATGCTAATTATTCGGATTTTGCCTAAGTCTTTCATCAAAATAAAATCCTTAACCTTTGTCAATAAAAGATTCATCATTTCTAATCAACAAGATGTCCTTCACATAATCTCTACTACTTATAAAGGAGCAAACATAAACTTCGCTAAATGTACCCCAAAAAATATACTTAGATCTACTAAAACCACACGATCAGACAAACTAAACACAATCTAACAGCTTAGATTAGCTTATTTTTTCTCTTTGGTGCACTTAGCAATTAGCTATGACGGACTGTACTCATCCCACCCCGCGTCCGCGGCCCCTGCAACCACGCAACGCGTGAAAATTGAAAACTGTTGCAATCGGATTCCCTCATCTTTAATCCTCACGACCCCATGCCTTCGTCACATGACTTCCACCGCCGCCGCCCTCCCGCCGCAAACGCCCTACTGCCATCCCGCTGGAGATCCGCCGAGACCCTCCCACAGCCGCAGCCCACCCGCCGCCGCACTCCCGCCGCAAACGCCCTACTGCCAGCCCGCTGGAGATCCGCCGAGACCCTCCCACAGCCGCAGCCCGCCCGCCGCCGACTCCCACCACCAACGCCCTACTGCCAGCCCGCTGGAGATCCGCCGAGACCCTCCCGCAGTCACATCCGCAGCCCACCCGCCGCCGCAATCGGATTCCCTCGTCCTTAATCCTGATGAAGCCTTGGAAGGAGTGCACGAGGTCGCCCTAGAAGGAATGCGCTTCAATGCTCTAGATGACATGCAAGGGGTGAAGGGGAGGTCCACATCGTGCCTACTATTCATACCTTCAGCTATTTCTGGTTCTTTCTTGGGCTGGCGTTCCAGGTGTGCACGCCGCTGCCCTCTGATTTCTCCCAAGGAGTTGTCAGCACTAATGGTGAGTTTTTTTTAAGTTTCTTAGTTGCATACGCAATGGTTTGAGGGAAAGCACGAGATTAATTTTCTCAAGTTATATTTGTAACGTATGATTCCTTTATATTAGTTTCAGCGTTCATGTTCTACAGGATAAAGCTATGCAGACATTCCATGTGGTGCTTAGTTGGTCATTTGTGTATCCCTTTTTCATGAATTCCTGATCAAGACGATACTCATGGGAGGAACTTCTGAATTGATACTATAAATATGCCTCCTAGAGGCATCTGGATTTTCAAACAGTCAAGAAGCTGATACCTTCGGTAAAGTTGCAACAAACTGGAATTGTTCGTGGTAACACATACTTAGAGAGTTGAAACAACTAGCCTATAAATTTTGCTTCCGTTCAGTTTCCTTGGATTTCTAATGTCTTGTGGGAGTTGCATATTCACGTACAGTTGTCATGCTGCTAGATGGCATCTTACATTAAGGTCGGTATTATATTCGATCAGTTAATCAAGGTATGTTCGTATCCACATGCGTTATATATACATGTTCATACCATTTAACTATGAGAATCAATCACTTGTACAAGAAAAATTGTGAAAAGTTGGCACTGTAAATTGTCTACATTCAGTATCCATGCCTATTGTCTTCAGACCAATTGATGGTACACACATGTGGACATACTTGGCCAGAAAATGCAAAGGCGACATCCTTCAAGTAGGATTTAGTAAAGAGCATATGTTGTTACTTATTATTTTACTGCACAAACATCGAAATACTGCACAAACATCTGATCGAGTTAGGGAATCATGTCATACCGAGCATAATATTTGTTTCAGGTTGTTGTTATTAACATGAGAGGATATTAAGACTTGTGGATTTTACAATAAGCAATTTGATGAATTAGTAGAGATATAAGTAGTAGATATTAAAAGAGACGTGTGTGTACACTAACTATATTCAATTGATTTTCAAATTCAGGTAGTACGGACTGTTAACGACCGTTGTGTCAAAACAAACTGGTAACAGGTTTGGTGGACGGAGTATCTCCTATAGCGACGACCGACAGGGGAGTCCTACTTGGTTAAAATTGCCGTGATGGATGGTCGGGAGCTAATTCCACCTTCAGGTGACTGCTTAATTTTCAACATTGCAATCCCTTTATCATTGTTCCAGTCTTGTGATTCAATAATGCTCTCTACATCCCCACATTTTGAATCTCAACTTCTCTGTCTCATCTACAAATGAAGCATGGAAGTTATTTTATGAATTAGATACATACATTCTGATTGAATTAAGACATGTATATTACAATATGGAAACATTTATGTGTGGTACTATTTTATAATTTAGAAGCTCACCATGGATGTCTTACACACCAGCGATGACTACTTCTGCACTGCTTCCGCAGAGCGACGGCAAGTCCCAGCGATCGAGGACGAGAGCAGCAACCTGGAGTTTCTCATGTCATTCTCTGAGCTGTAACAATTATATTACTATCAATCTTCCTAATAGTACACCCAATAAAGATAAACTTGGAAAATATGAAGTAGCTAAGCCTCAAGGAAGGTTAGTCTGACTCGTAATTCTATCCATTCTATTTTCTATTGTTAGATAACTTGATATAATTTCATAAAAAAAACAATTATGAAATCATTGATAGTAACTGCAAGGTTCCTTTGGTCTTGAATATTGGTACAGTCTTAAGAAGTGGAAACAATGGTCTTATCTATTTCTTGCTCATGATTTATACTTGCTTGTTTTGATGCCTCTAGCTACTGCTCAGAGTTTCTGAATCCTTAGTCGTAGGAGTATTGTTTTGGAGAAATAGGAATAGGTGTCGTGTCTACATTGATATATGGTTACATTCTGACTTGCAGGTGAGATTGGGGTGGCCAGGGTTCTCCTGGGGTGGCCCAGTACTTGACGTGATGTCCATCTCATCAAACACGGTTCATTGTTACAGAGAATATCAAGTTGTGGGATCATAACTTGAGAGTTAATCAAACTGTTTTGTTTTACTTTCTGAATTCCCTTCATATTAGCAATCATCAACTATCCTTTGATGCTTGATTGTCTTCTGATAGGTATAATGTGTACCATACAAGTGTCTACACTCTACACTGCAAATTATAGTGTTGTTGTCTTACCTATTGATGTAGCAATGATTGATATATAATTGATAGTTGTGAAAGAATAACCAGAACTGTTTCTAAGACAAAGGAACATGCTTCCTCGAAATATAATTTAATTGTGAGATAGCTTCTCATCGATTAGAAGCATTTGTTTAGAGTTTAGAATTGCAAATGATCGGTTTATACATATTATTTCAGACCTTAGGAGAGGGAGAATGCCTACATATGGAAGCCTCATATCCAATGTTGATTTGTTATTTTTCTGAGGCCATATATCCTTGTTCTTGCTGATATATGGATTTCCTAAGATTAGGTGCTGCTTTGTTGGTCATTTATTCTGCAGTGTGAACATACAAAAGTATAATAAGCTTTGCTATCTTTTTTCAGGTAGATTCAGCGATTGTGCATAGATGGGATTTTGAAATCATAATTGCTGAAGATTTGCAAAAAGGTAATATTGGGCGTCAACTTTTGTATATGCAAGTGTTGTATTCCATTTTATACCCAGTTTACCATCTATCTCGAGGCAATGGTCTTGTTTAGATTTACTACAAGCAATATACTAATGGAAACTTTTCCTTAACGAGAAATACAATAAATTTATTTCTCTATGTATATTCAAGTTTTATTCTTTTTGATGTAGTTATAATAAACAAAACAGATTGCTGGAGGGCTTTGGTATTTTAGGTACCCTCCAATTAACTAGAATATTTTAGAGGACAACCGCTGATGAATAAGTGTAAAGTAATATATGTTTTTGCCTATGATTTAATACTTGTTAATGATATAGGTGTTTTTGTTGGTCGGTGCAAATATTTCGGGTAAGCTGATCAGTGTTTTTAAGAATCTATGGAGATTGTGTTCGTTAAATTTTTGTATGTTTCTTTGTTTGCATCTATTTTCTTCATCGTATTTCGATGTTTGTGCAGTAAAAGCATTGTTAACATTATTTGTAAAAAAATTCATAGGTTCTTCTTACTTGTCGTTGCATGTCGTGTAGCAGGGAAGATGTAGAGTCCAAAACAATTTGTTGCTGCCTTACCTTAGTCGATATCATCGAATATGCCTATGTGAATGTCTGCACCCTACATCTAACATGTTTCCCTCTTGAGTCTCTGCCGGTGGAGAAAAGAATACATTGTGTAGATCACTTTCCCTGATCTACTAAAATACATCGAGACACCAAGGCTGAAGTCAATTAGGGAGGAGCTACCAAGTTCAACAATCTTAGCCTCTTATGGATACCCGATAACTTTATTTTTTTCCTTAGTTGATATAATATTGGTTATGTTACACTGATTTATTGTAGCGTATCCAATAGTTCTAGGAGTTTGTATCCAATAGTTCTAGGAGTTTGTTACCTCCGTGTTTTTGTTTGTTAAAGATTAAGATGTATGGATATTATATGTATTTTTTGAACCAAATTCAGATTAAATTGAACTTGTGTTGGTGCTCAAATTTGACAAAGTAGAATTATCGATTCTTTGATGAGTACCTGTTTTTTTGTTGTTTCCTAGACTACAAGTATTTTGCTAAATGTGCCTAAAACCAGTGGCGATTATAAACGGTTTGTTGAGTCTTAATATGTACCGAGGGACTAACTTATTTTCATAAGTACATTATAAAACCTCTATTAATTAAGGAATGTTAGTATATTATTATTAGATCTCTCTATTAATCGTTTAACATTTCTCTGGTGATTAGAGTGAACCAAGAAATTTATAAGATCATGCTCGTGAATACTTACACCTGTAGTGGAACCTAGGAATATCGAATTCAGACAACTGGCTGCATTGATTTTTTAATTCCCGACAACTTATGTATGCAATTTAATTAGGACAAAATACTCCATCCGCAAATAAGTGTTCTTCTAGCTTTTGGCTAAGTCAAATTTAATAAAGTTTGTCCAAATATTTAGATAAATATAGGCACATATATTACATAAAATTGATATATTATAAAACTAATTTTGAGAACATATCTACTGGTGCCAACTTAGAGTCATAAATATTGATACATTTTTTTTATAAAGTTAGTCAAACTTTATTAACTTTGACCTAGGACAAGGCTAGAAATACACTTATTTGCGGACGGAGGGAATATGTTACTGACTATCAAAGCCAATTGATGCTACTGATTTAAACTAATTATACCAAATTTTCTTGTTTTATAGAATAATTTTGGTCTGAAGTTAGACGTGCGTTGCACGTGCAGACTTATACTAGTGTATTAGAAATATGTCTCAGCGCTCCCATTTAATTTCTTGCAAATGCAAGCATCTTCATCGTCTCTAGATGAAAAACTCATTTTTCATCATGTTGAAGATTCCAACTCCGCGATGCTTACTTCAACCATTGAAGTTTGCATGTCCTTTTAGCATCCTTTGAATTTAACAAAACCCTTTGGACCGTGTCATGTACATGTCCTAGGTAACCATTCTATTAGAAGAACATTGTTTTGTTTATTCATCTACCATATACCAAATTATACGTAGTGGTTGCTACTTTAATCCGTCCAGACTAAATATCGCTATGAAAGATCAAATCTTGTCATAGTCAACTCCTTCAACATTGTCGTAAAATACTTTACGACATGTCGACTATTTCATAGATGTGAAACATCCATGTCTGTTTCTTTATAGATCCAAATACGACCGATAGGTTTTTACACCTTTCCGGAGGGTCTTCCAAGTTCAAAACTTGATTTCTCGTGTATGGAACTATCACGGATTTTATGACTTCAAGCCATTTGACGGAGTCAGGGCCCATCATCGCTTATTTGCATATAGTCGGTTCATCATTGTCAAACAATAATGATTTACTCTCAAATCTTAATCATTTGATTGTTTATCCGACCTTCTTGGTTCAATAGGAACTTTAGACCTCCGTGACCGCAACCTTTGAGGCACATAAGCTATGAGCATTATGGCAGTCTCCAGAACCATTTCCGGCGCTGCGCAACTCAGCACATTTAGCTAAGGTTCGTTAACCTTATCAAAGTTCTATTGTCCTCCCACTTAACATTTATGAAAAATTCCTTCTTCAAGTAACTTCATGTTTCAAGCGACAAACCCTTTTTGTCCTTGGTGTTATGGAGGAATAACCAATTGTTATTCGAAATAACCTACAAAGACATGATCATCCGACTTCGGTTGTAAACATCTTACTTATGTTTAGCATACCAAAATTTAAGAAATGACAACTTGGGTTTTACCCCAAACCATAACTTCCATGGTGTCATTTCAACGGATCAAGATGGAGCTCTTTTTAGTGTAGAAGCGGAAGTCTCTAAAGCTTTAATCTTTTAAAACATAATGGAAGTTTTATAAATAACACCTTTGATCCAACCATATCAAACAAGGTTTCATTACAAATCTCAAACACTCCATACTCCTATGGTGTTTCGGGAGATGTAAATCTAGGTGTTTTGCTAAACTTGCAACTCAAATAAATCCCTTTATGATAAAATCATAATTCATTTATTTTCTTGTTACACTTGTAACTCAAATAAATCCCTTATGATAAAATCATAAACCATTTATTTTCTTGTTATAATGATTTTTCACTTCATCTTAAAAGTCTTTGAAACGTTTTTAAAATATTCCATACTTCTTTCTCATTAAGTGAATATTCACTCAAATTTCCGGAGAAAGCATATGAAGTTGAAACCCATCGCTTACGACTACACACAATGGACTACATACATCGATATGTATAAATTCCAATAATTTAGTCGTTCGTTCTTCTTTGGCCTTTGAACGAAGTTTTAATTATCACGTGGAAAGTCTCACAAGCGTCACTTGATCAAATCAAAGACTCCAAAAATCCATGAATATGGAGATTCTTCATGTTTTCTTTCCAATATAATTTAAACAGCGATGTCACTTCGTAAGTGATCTTTCAATCATTTGTCTTGCGACATTTTAGCATTAGGTTTTATGGATGTGATTTCTCCAACTAGATTTGTAAATCATCCATCTTATATGGAATACGGTAATTATTTGAACAACCTTTGTTCTCATAATACCTGATTCAAATAACAATTATTAAAACAAATCTTGAAGTCAAGCTTTGATGTCAACGAGAAATACAAACAACGGTTTGTTTGTTTTCGATGAACATCATCACATATTATCTTGCTAGTTACTTAGGCCATTGTGGTTCATGAATTGCGTCGTTCCGTATGAAATTTCATACCAACCAATTCGGTATCCAATACCCAAGAACCACATTGTTTAACAAGCAAAGAATACAACCATAACATGTATATCATATATATACCTAAATTGGATATTTCCAATCTTTTCTTTTCTGCCAAATATATTTTATAGATTCTCTTTCAGCATTTTCTTTTCCTTTTTAAAAGAATCTATCAACATCAAAAGTGGCGCCATATACATGACACATAGTCCAAAGCGTGTCTATTCAAATAATAATACCTTTGGACTTGCACATTGAAGTAGATCACCATCATCAAAATGATCGGTATTCTTTCAAAATCCATTCTTTAGTAATCTTTTAGTGTAGTAAACACTTTACAGACATCTTCTATTCACCCTTATCATGACGACTTTCATGATCAAGCTACTGTAGCTTATAAAGGCGAATCGTGAGTATAACATTACTTTCCAAAACCCTTTTGGATGATTAGGATGTCTAGCATCTCTAACCTTTGCAAATTCTCATCCAATATGAGAACATATATTATACTCTATCATATTGCAACCAAAACATTGTTTCAGATATCGTTATATCTGCCACACATGATGGTTTCTGAAACAATTCTTTCAGCTCCTCGATAAACTTGATATTAAAACAATCAAGAGTCATGGAGGCAAACATGATACTTAAGATACTAACACTGGAATTGTTACTCTCGATTTAATACCAATTATTAAATTTCACGGAGTAAACAGAGTTTGCTGAAAGTTTGCAATAGGACTTTAAACTTTAGATTGACACTCAACACAATATGATACCAGTTCGTAAAGTATATATCCAGAATTATATAGTTCTATTATCTCAATTACAACTATGCATAAGGTGGTGAACGAATGCCAATGACTACAACAAATTATGCAAATTCACTTTGATTTAATTTATGATAAATTGAGTTCTACTAATCCAAATTAGAAATGAACTCCCACTCAAAAATGACATCCCTCATGTCTTTTTGGTGATTACATGAACCAAATCCACTACACCAAGTCCGATCATCACGTGAGTCGGTGTAGCTTCAAAGGCGAGCATCCATATGGTCATCATATCAAAACATATGACTCATGCTTAACCTTTCGGTCCGTGTTCCGAGGCCATGTCTGTACATGCTAGGCTCGCCAAGTAAGAACCTTAGTATTCGCGTGTGTAACTGTCTTACACCCGAGATATGCTCATGGATTCAAGTACACCCGATCATCACGTGATGTCTTGAAGCGACGAAACATTGTCGGTGCATACTTAAGAAAGAACACATTCTTATCTTGATATCTAAATGAGGGTTCATCATATTATGCTAATAAAACGCCAAACAAGCAATATAAGATGCAATCAAAACATCACATGTTTATAAGTGAAATGATATGGTTCCCGCACTTGATCTCCATCATGTGCATCGTGGTATGATCTCTATCATACCTCTATGTGTAAGGCCAAGGTCTATGGAACCTACAAGTTATGTGTGTTGTAAGAGTATCATCTTATACTTCTACTTACAACATCACCATATCATAACACTAGCCCAGCAACAATCTAAACTAGACGCCTCTAATTTATCCATTGCAAGTTTTACGTGGCTTAGGGCTTTCGAAGATAGAACCGTTCTTACCTACGAACATGAACCACAACGAGGATAACCAAATTGTTGACAACTCATTGCAAATTAGATATTGACTATAGTAGGAGAGACAGACACCCGCTAGCCACTTATGCAAAACTAGTTGCATGTCAAGCGTGGAACATGTCTCATGTGCGAGGACATGTAAAGTTTGTCCGGGCCGCTTCATCCCACTATGCCACCAATATCCAAAGTACAACTAAGAAGCAATAAAATGATCATCATCGCCCACATACTCATATGTGTACTACCCGTGCAAAGTATCTACGCATAGATCCGGCTCTGATACCACTGTAGGGTTCGCAGCATAGAAAACAAAAATTTTCCTACGGTGGGAACAACTATGTACCAAGATCTATCTACTAGATACAAACAACGGGTGGATGTATATCCGTAGAGAACATACCCTTGAAGACCAACAAAGCTTAACGAGTCCAAACTCGTGGTTGATGTAGACGATCTCTTGCCGATCTCAAGATCGAGAGGAAGTCCTAGCGCCGCAAAACAGCAGCGCATCCGTACTCGCACACACGTTCGAGGCACCGAGCAACCTCCGCCTCCTCGCTCCAGCGATGCAGCGAAAGCACAACTCTTTCTTGCCGAAAAGCCACCGGGAACATGTATCTCGCTAGTCTGAGACCATGGGGGATAAATACTAGAGGGGGAGAGAGATCCTTCACGAGGAGGTGTGCTTTGAGAGGAGGAGAGGGGGGCCTTTTATAGGGGAGAGGGGGGGATGTAACTACCTCGGTGAATTACGCTCCTAGTTGCAAGCCTGGATGAGCGGAAATGGTTGAAATAGTACGGTGGGGCCCAAATGCCACTCACAGGTAGACCTTTCAGCCGTCCCAACCATTTCCAAACATCGGGACAAGAACAGGCGGCGTAATCGGCAGGCGAAGGGATCAACTACATACACAAATGAGTATGTATGCAAGCCACCATACAACAGTACATCAGAGTCATCCCATCTAAAAAGAAAGGAAATATAGCAACGCCATACGGCAAGATCCAAATATCCTAGATAGATATAATAGTTTAGGATAACTCCTCATACATCAATCAACAGAGTATCAAGCGGAAGCGGAAGACAAAATCCGAGTACGTATAAGAAGCAAATCGGCATAAGATGCCCCATAAATAAGCAGATCCCGCCCACAGATCTCACGGATCCCTGTTCCCGGAATCTCTACACCGAATGATCGTTGCCCACATCGTCCGTCTCTTCCACCCAGTATCCGTCTTGCGAGTGTACCTGTTCATCTGAACCAATAATTTATCGTGTGAGACCCTAGGGGTACTCAGCAAGTCTTTATGCCTCTAAAGGGGACACAACCTGGGGTGACGCAATTGCAGCAAAAGATAAACCCTAACAATTCTACAGATACTCGCTAACCATCCGCCTAACCAGAGATAGACGGATGTCCGTGAATTAATAACAGCAGTTATAACAGAATAAAGGTAACCTT
Source organism: Avena sativa (assembly GCA_916181665.1). NCBI lineage: Eukaryota > Viridiplantae > Streptophyta > Magnoliopsida > Poales > Poaceae > Avena > Avena sativa. Next base: position 206,844,149 of record OV702296.1, read on the forward strand.
AACAGATCCATCCTCCTCCTCTCTTACCGACGAGGAAGCGGACGAACAACCCCCTAGCCGTTGGCAGTTTTATTATCCATTCCATGAGTGTTGCACTATTTACTAGTCAGGTACTTAGTCAAATTAAGAGCGGTACTTTAGTTATGCTTGTCTATGATCGAGAAACTGTGCTCCAAGTCATCCATAACCGCGGACACGGCTTTCAGAAAGTTTTACCCTGTAGGGGTGCACAAATAGCAACACACACTCGATATGCCTCGGAAAAACCAAATCAAAACCCAACGAGGCAGTCACGGCAAAGCAATTACAGGATTCAGAAATATTTCAGGGGGCCACCCCATTGAGCTACCCGCAACGAAGTTAGCTGACTCCGAGACGGCCTCAAGGTTTGCGCCAGTGGCTGTGAACGACTGGGAACCCGAAAATGTGACTGGGCTTGTCGACACCGCGAAAACACTCCACTTTCCTAAACAGTACAGTGTGCAGTACCTCGCACAATTTAAATAAAGCAGTAACACATGTCATAAGTACAGGATAGTAAATAAAACCTCAAACTAGTTTGTGGCCCCAAGAAATAAGAATGAATCAAGCTCTAGCTCAGGGGGGTCCATAAGCCTCCCGGATGTGGATAGTGCGAATAATCTTGGAACAGGAATCAAGTACTCGGGGTCTTACGGGACACAAGTGAGCATGAAAAACCAAATAGCAGATATTGCTCACCGGTGCCACTTTCATTAGTTATCCCATACTACTCAGGTTAAGTTGTTTAGGTACCTCGTTATCCATCAGACACTCACATACCCTACACATGCTGTTCTACGACTCGCATGGCTCAAACAACTCCTGTAGTAATGGCTCATGGGATGGAGGAACAAGCTTCGGTGGGGGTTAAAAGTAAAGGCTATGCAATACTTGGGATTCAATTTAATGCAATCGCGACTCAATGATGCAAGAATAAGATAGAGGCAATAGGTACTATATGTATGCAAGCATGTGGTAGTGCTTGCCTGGCAGCTCAGTTGAAGCGAGAGAAGGATCTGGGTGGTACTCCTGGGTGTCTTGATAAATTCCCTGCTCAGCGTCTATTCGAAGAAGAACCAAACAAACAAGGACCAACATAAATAAAGTGCACAAGCATATGATTAAATGCATCAAGCAAACAATCATGCCATGATGAATGATGCACAATTTGCATGGCGACAAGGTAGCATGGCATGGGTGAGGTGTGGCATACAAAAATAAACCATTTTATTAAGTTTTGGCCCCATTTTATACTCATAATAGTTGCTGTATACTTTATATTTATATGATGCATGCTTCAAATCAAACCATGGAATGCATAAACAGAAAGGTCTCGTCGAGCTAATCATTTTAGACATATCATTTATTGAATTTGGAGTTATAAAACAAAAGTTATTAATTAATTAAGAAAAGGGCATTTTATTGTAATTTTAATTAACTTGGAAATTAAAGTGTCCAAAATATATTTTTAAGGCCATATTTGAATTCCTCATATTTTTCTGATTTGAAAACATTTATTATTTGTATTAATATTTGAAAAGTTATTTAAAAACAGAAATTAATTTGAATTTGAATTAATTTAAAAAGGATTTGAATTTAAACAGATCACAGACAACTACTTTTGTTACTCAGCCGAATCCAGCCACAGACACTGACCAGTGGGTCCAGCAGCTGACTCAGCAACACACGCGCGCAGAAACGTTTTACACCGCGGGTTAACCTAGCCTCTGAGACTGACGGATGGGGCCAGCGCGATCGCGGGGCCACACGTGGGCGCGGCCAACGTGTGCCGGACACGTGGGCGATCCAGGCGCGCTGGGAGGGGCTGGTCTGTGGTGGCCAGGATTTTCCGGGGGTCTACTTGCAAAGTTGCAACGAGGCTGGCAGGTGGGGGCGCGGGGGCCGCGGGTTTAGGCGGGAAAAAGGCGAGGGGGCTACGCGCAAGATTGCAAACGGCTGCTGCTGATCGCTGACAGACAGAGGCCGTGCGGCGGCGGATCTGGCCGTCTTCCGGCGATGATGGAGACGCCGTCGCTGGACGAAACACGACGCTCCAAAAACGGAAAACGAAGAGGGCAACAAGGGCTACAGCTTTCGTGTTTGGGGTTTCTCTGGAGGAGGGCTCGATCGCCAAGGAAACGAGGAGGAACAGAGGCAGGTCAGTTGCTGCTGCAGCTGCTGCTGTCGTCTGTCTGCGCGTGGCGAGCGGCCGTGCGTGCGCGCGGGGTGCTCGACGGAAGGTGGCGACGCTACGGTGCACTAGAGGGAAGGGGGGCATGTCTGGGAGGTCAAGGGGCTCACCGTGGGGTCGCCGGCGAGGTCGATGGCGCTGAGGTTGCGGGGATCTGGAGGCGGGCTCGCGACCGTGGAGCTTCGGTTCCTCCCGGCCATGGCGACGGCGACGGCTCTTTGGGGCTTCTCAGACGCTCCCTCTGGTGCTGGTCGACGAAGAGGATGCAGGGGAGCCCGTCGGTGCTCCTGGGGGCCTCGGAGAGCAACTGGTCGCGCAGATCGTGAACAAGGCCGCAACTAGGGTTGGGTAAGACCATGGCCATGGCTAGGAGGTTGTGGGGAGGAAGGAGAGGTCTGGGTCTTCCTGGATCTCGATCTGAGACGGCTATGGAGAGCTGGGGTGGTTGCCGTAGATAGGGGAGGGAGGAGCACATGGGGGTTGGTGGCTTTGCAAAAGGGGAGGGGAGGTGATCGGGTCTCCCTCTTTCTTTTCTTGTCTTGAAGCTAAAGAAAGAGGTGGGGCAGGGGAGGGTGTGCCATGGTGGGGCCTGCCTGGTAGGGGAGAGGGGAAAGCCAAGAGAGATAGAGAGGAGCCGAGAGGGGTAGATGGGCTCGGGTTAGGGTAGAGCTAGGGTTAGGGAGAGGTGGTCTCGGGTTAGGGCTTGGTCTAGAGAGGGGGTAGATCAAGAGAGAGGGTGTGGTGAGGGATTAGGGTTTAGAGAGAGAGAAGCTAGAGAGAGAGGGGGGCCGAGAGAGAGGGGTGGTAGCTTAGGGTTTTGGTGTAGATGGGGGTGTGGGTTTAGAGAGAGATGGAGAGATTTGTAGCTAGGGTTTGCTATGGACAAGGTCAAGCCAAGATCAACCAAGATCAAACAAAAACAAGATAAGAAAAAGAGAGGGATGGATGATAGGGTTTAAGCTAGACTAACTTAGATCAAGCCAAAAGAAAGGATAGAGATAGAGAGATATGATGGTCCACTCAAGATTCAAATAAAAACCAAATTCTAGAAAAGGTGGCACTTGCATGGCCCATGCAAAATATGTATTGCCATGTTGAATCTTGTGGAAACAATATTATTACATGGCATTGTTCTTTTGCATTTCCAAAGGTGGAATAAAGCCAAGCAAAAGAAAAGAAAGGATGTCCCATGTGGAGTAGTTGGAGATGGACATGTTTGAAATAAAATGGGACATGCTAGTGTGTATGTTCCACTAGATGATCAATAGTCCCAAACTATTCCAACATGAGCATAATTCCATGATAAACCATATGGAAGCTAGGAGAAAGGGTCCCACTCACAAGGCATGCAAATATGGCCAAGTGGCTCCCATATATCCATGATGTGAAAACAATATGATGCTAAGATGAGAGCATGGGGAAAAAGAATTGAATCCATCCCAACCCACATGAGCTAGAGGTAAAACCAATAAAATGCAAAGCTCATATTTAGTTGGATGGTGGAATTATAAGGTGGTGAAAAGAAAGGGTGGTGGAGTTAATAAAAGATATGCCCCAACTCAACTTGGGCATTTAAACAATATATCAAGACCCAAATACAATATCAAGAGGCAAATACAATTAACAATGCATATGAGAGAAGAACCAAATGAAAAAGGGTTTTATATGATGCTCAAATGCAAGGTGGCATGATGACATGAGCATGATATAATGATGATGCAACAATTATATATTTGAAGTAGCCTTATATAGACTAGGCTAGTAGCATTGCAATTGTTAGACAATTGGGATGCTACAACTCTCCCCCACTAAACAAGAATCTCGCCCCGAGATTCCTAGGAAAAAGAAAACAACACAAGGAGAGGCGGGTGTTCGAACGAAGGTGATCCTTGCGTTCCCAAGATGACGAAGAACGGAATGGTGCGACCACTACACCTTGCAAACTTGCTAGACTTGTTGCGAGTCTTGTGTTTTGCTTGAGAGACAACGGTTAGAAGAGTTGAAGGATTGTCGTGAGACAAGAAGGATAGGATGTGCACAGCTCCGGTTTTCTCAAGAAACATGATAAGAGAAAAAGAACCACCTGTGAAAGAAAGGACAAGATGATGTAACATGGATGTAGAAAGGCACACCGTTAAGATTAAAGATTTACTGATACGAGAGAGGATGAATCTTTATGTCGCCGGAAGAAAAGAGCTAGATTGGAGAGATTTTGAACCACTATGACAATAGCATCGTATCCTCTCTCGGATTTGAGAAAATGAAGTTCGGAACAATATTGCCTTCAAACAATAGAGTCCCTTGATATCGACCGAAAGATTTTAGTTAGACATCATTGGATTAGATTCTTCTTGCGCCGATAAGAACCAAAGGATCACACAATTGAGGTGCGCGGATATAACTCCCAGAGACGGATGTGAATCCAGATCATGGTGGAATCCTGAGGAGCCAAGAATATGGAGGATCTGGAGTTTATTGTAGAGATACTTATTGCTTTCTTTAGCCTTGAGGCTAACGCAATAGATTTGCGGCTGATGGCATTAACCATAACTGGCTTTACCACCGAAAAAGAATTGATGAACAAAGAGAGATATAGTTTCCTTTCATCTTGTTTGTGGATGTGGAGCATCGGTAGAAAGACGAGGATAGAAAAGATTTTGCGTTTATTTCCACCAGATAATTGAAGATTTGCTCCGTGCAGGAAAAGACGAGATCACCAACAAGAGATTATTGATTACTTTCTTCGAGAGAGCACACCGGAAAACAAAGACGGAAGTAAAAGTATCAAGGGATAAAGGCCACTTCTAACTTCCGTGGAATGAGTGAGATCACATTAATTCACCAATTCAATGTACAAGAGCGAATGATAAGAGTAGTGGTATGGTAGCTACTCCATCCCGCACTCAAAACATTACTCCGCACATGAATAAGAAAACCATGCAACCCAACTACCGAAACAGACTGAAGGTATTGACAAAAAGAACTCATGGACCTCCGTAGCAAACAAAGATAGATGCAAACGATTCACCGGATCCAAGATAGATAAGGGTGATGACGTTGTCGTCATAACGTAAGTAACCAGCCACCGGAAAGATATGAAGGAAGATTACGGAGACAACTGCAAGATTCAACAGATAACGAAAAAGATAGCACCACCTGCACAAAAGGAATATAAAAGATCTGAAAAAAAATCTTCATGGCCTCCGGTGGATTGAGCATAGACGATAGAGCGCGAGGGTTTCAAGAGATAACTTGACGAGATAGAGTGAAAGAACTCCATGTTCTTCTTGAAATGATTGAGAGAGATTTAGCAGTTTTGAGGAAACTTCGGCGGTACGACGATGATAACTTGCCAACAAGGAACAACTCCGGGTTGGTTGAAGATGGAGGATGGAATTAACAATGGACTTGCTGATTCCAGAATTGAAGCGATCCATTTAGCAGAAGGACGTGGCCGAGATAGGTGACTTCAAAAAGTCAGAATTCACGCTTTGAGAACTTTGCACACAGGCAGTGCTCACGAAGCTTGAGAGAAAGAGACACAAATGATCTTCCATGTCCTTCCATTGATATCGAATGGCAAGCATATTATCAACATATACCACCATGGATTAACAAGATATTCCCAGAATATCAAGTTCAAGAGGCAGGAGAAACGAACAAATGCTCGAAACACTTCCTGAGCTCAACGCTCTTAGAAAGATCAATATTAAGAGCACGGGTTCGTGTTGAAGAAGATGCACTGGAAGAATAGATTATCTGGTCCTTCGGAAGAGAAGAGATGTCACCTGGTTCAGATTGTCAATCGGATCGCCGGTTACAAAGATAAAGAGATCTTGGATAAGAAACGATGATATAGCTTTGCTTATGGTATGAGCTATCAGAGACGAAAAAGATGTGCAGATATGGAGTTGAAAAAGATGTGCAGCATGATAAACAGATGATAGACCGCCGTAGTGCCTTGAGAAACTCCGGGTTGCCAAAGATGCTTGAATTTGCATAGATATGATCACGGTGTACTCAAAATCACAGGAGATAACCGTATCCTCCAGATGGTGACGGTTTATAGCATTTTTCCATATTACACTCATGATGAGTGTCATATAGCTATGCCGAGAACTAATTTACAATCACCAGCATCGGATCGACACATGTTATGTAATTAGCCCAAGAGAATTGAAGATGAAGTGAAAACTCCAGGATTAAGCGCCGGTGTCAAAAGAAGGAGTTAGCATGGACATGCTGATAGGAGGGAGATAGATAATGTTTCACACACGACTGAAAAGGAGTGTGGAAACACAGATGTATGAAAGAAAATTTTTCCGCATTTTTCGGCATTAAAATACCAATGCGCAAAATCACTTAGCAGATAGAGATTAGCAACTGATACTTGCACGGAAAGTGAAGTTGCTAGAAGGAAGGACACCCTTAAGAAGATGGCACCGGTTAACAAGGAGTCAGATAGATCGCGCCGGTATACAACAAATCAGATAGATCTCGTCGGTTTGCAAAAGCCTGTCAGTATGGAATGTACCAACAATTGATAACCAAAGGCAGATTGTGATAACAAACTGGATGCAACAGATAGACAAGGATTTACACACACACACACACACACACTTTCTATGGTACTACGGAAACCCAGAACACGTGAATCCTAGTTTGAATTTTTAGAAGAGGATTGAAAACGTTACACTTCCTTACCAGAAAAGGGTGGGTGGTTGGGTAAGAAGAAAAGTGGAAGCAGTCCTACTCTCGCGTTTTGTTTTTCCCTAGTATACATAACTACTAAAATATTTGCTAGACAGACAACGACCATTTGGCTGAGACCCTGAAGGGCGGGATGGCTCTGATACCAATTGTAACTACCTCGGTGAATTACGCTCCTAGTTGCAAGCCTGGATGAGCGGAAATGGTTGAAATAGTACGGTGGGGCCCAAATGCCACTCACAGGTAGACCTTTCAGCCGTCCCAACCATTTCCAAACATCGGGACAAGAACGGGCGGCGTAATCAGCAGGCGAAGGGATCAACTACATACACAAATGAGTATGTATGCAAGCCACCATACAACAGTACATCAGAGTCATCCCATCTAAAAAGAAAGGAAATATAGCAACGCCATACGGCAAGATCCAAATATCCTAGATAGATATAATAGTTTAGGATAACTCCTCATACATCAATCAACAAAGTATCAAGCGGAAGCGGAAGACAAAATCCGAGTACGGATAAGAAGCAAATCGGCATAAGATGCCCCATAAATAAGCAGATCCCGCCCACAGATCTCACGGATCCCCGTTCCCGGAATCTCTACAACGAATGATCGTTGCCCACATCGTCCGTCTCTTCCACCCAGTATCCGACTTGCGAGTGTACCTGTTCATCTGAACCAATAATTTATCGTGTGAGACCCTAGGGGTACTCAGCAAGTCTTTATGCCTCTAAAGGGGACACAACCTGGGGTGACGCAATTGCAGCAAAAGATAAACCCTAACAATTCTACAGATACTCGCTAACCATCCGCCTAACCAGAGATAGACGGATGTCCGTGAATTAATAACAGCAGTTATAACAGAATAAAGGTAACCTTAACAGATCCATCCTCCTCCTCGCTTACCGACGAGGAAGCGGACGAACAACCTCCCAGCCGTTGGCAGTTTTATTATCCATTCCATGAGTGTTGCACTATTTACTAGTCAGGTACTTAGTCAAATTAAGAGCGGTACTTTAGTTATGCTTGTCTATGATCGAGAAACTGTGCTCCAAGTCGTCCATAACCGCGGACACGACTTTCAGAAAGTTTTACCCTGCAGGGGTGCACAAATAGCAACACACACTCGATATGCCTCGGAAAAACCAAATCAAAACCCAACGAGGCAGTCACGACAAAGCAATTACAGGATTCAGAAATATTTCAAGGGGCCACCCCATTGAGCTACCCGCAACGAAGTTAGCTGACTCTGAGACGGCCTCAAGGTTTGCGCCAGTGGTTGTGAACGACTGGGAACCCGAAAATGTGACTGGGCTTGTCGACACCGCGAAAACACTCCGCTTTCCTAAACAGTACAGTGTGCAGTACCTCGCACAATTTAAATAAAGCAGTAACGCATGTCATAAGTACAGGATAGTAAATAAAACCTCAAACTAGTTTGTGGCCCCAAGAAATAAGAATGGCTCAGGGGGGTCCATAAGCCTCCCGGATGTGGATAGTGCGAATAATCTTGGAACAGGAATCAAGTACTCGGGGTCTTACGGGACACAAGTGAGCATGAAAAACCAAATAGCAGATATTGCTCACCGGTGCCACTTTCATTAGTTATCCCATACTACTCAGGTTAAGTTGTTTAGGTACCTCGTTATCCATCAGACACTCACATACCCTACACATGCTGTTCTACGACTCGCATGGCTCAAACAACTCCTGTAGTAATGGCTCATGGGATGGAGGAACAAGCTTCGGTGGGGGTTAAAAGTAAAGGCTATGCAATACTTGGGATTCAATTTAATGCAATCGCGACTGAATGATGCAAGAATAAGATAGAGGCAATAGGTACTATATGTATGCAAGCATGTGGTAGTGCTTTCCTGGCAGCTCAGTTGAAGCGAGAGAAGGATCTGGGTGGTACTCCTGGGTGTCTTGATAAATTCCCTGCTCAGCGTCTATTCGAAGAAGAACCAAACAAACAAGGGCCAACATAAATAAAGTGCACAAGCATATGATTAAATGCATCAAGCAAACAATCATGCCATGATGAATGATGCACAATTTGCATGGCGACAAGGTAGCATGGCATGGGTGAGGTGTGGCATACAAGAATAAACCATTTTATTAAGTTTTGGCCCCATTTTATACTCATAATAGTTGCTGTATACTTTATATTTATATGATGCATGCTTCAAATCAAACCATGGAATGCATAAACAGAAAGGTCTCGTCGAGCTAATCATTTTAGACATATCATTTATTGAATTTGGAGTTATAAAACAAAAGTTATTAATTAATTAAGAAAAGGGCATTTTATTGTAATTTTAATTAACTTGGAAATTAAAGTGTCCAAAATATATTTTTAAGGCCATATTTGAATTCCTCATATTTTTCTGATTTGAAAACATATATTATTTGTATTATTTGGATTAATATTTGAAAAGTTATTTAAAAACAGAAATTAATTTGAATTTGAATTAATTTAAAAAGGATTTGAATTTAAACAGATCACAGACAACTACTTTTGTTACTCAGCCGAATCCAGCCACAGACACTGACCAGTGGGTCCAGCAGCTGACTCAGCAACACACGCGCGCAGAAACGTTTTACACCGCGGGTTAACCTAGCCTCTGAGACTGACGGATGGGGCCAGCGCGATCGCGGGGCCACACGTGGGCGCGGCCAACGTGTGCCGGACACGTGGGCGATCCAGGCGCGCTGGGAGGGGCTGGTCTGTGGTGGCCAGGATTTTCTGGGGGTCTACTTGCAAAGCTGCAACGAGGCTGGCAGGTGGGGGCGCGGGGGCCGCGGGTTTAGGCGGGAAAAAGGCGAGGGGGCTACGCGCAAGATTGCAAACGGCTGCTGCTGATCGCTGACAGACAGAGGCCGTGCGGCGGCGGATCCGGCCGTCTTCCGGCGACGATGGCGACGCCGTCGCTGGACGAAACACGATGCTCCAAAAACAGAAAACGAAGAGGGCAACAAGGGCTACAACTTTCGTGTTTGGGGTTTCTCCGGAGGAGGGCTCGATCGCCAGGGAAACGAGGAGGAACAGAGGCAGGTCAGATGCTGCTGCAGCTGCTGCTGTCGTCTGTCTGCGCGCGGCGAGCGGCCGTGCGTGCGCGCGGGGTGCTCGACGGAAGGTGGCGGCGCTACGGTGCACTAGAGGGAAGGGGGGCATGTCTGGGAGGTCAAGGGGCTCACCGTGGGGTCGCCGGCGAGGTCGATGGCGCTGAGGTTGCGGGGATCTGGAGGCGGGCTCGCGACCGTGGAGCTTCGGTTCCTCCCGGCCATGGCGACGGCGACGGCTCTTTGGGGCTTCTCAGACGCTCCCTCTGGTGCTGGTCGACGAAGAGGATGCAGGGGAGCCCGTCGGTGCTCCTGGGGGCCTCGGAGAGCAACTGGTCGCGCAGATCGTGAACAAGGCCGCAACTAGGGTTGGGTAAGACCATGGCCATGGCTAGGAGGTTGTGGGGAGGAAGGAGAGGCTGGGTCTTCCTGGATCTCGATCTGAGATGGCTATGGAGAGCTGGGGTGGTTGCCGTAGATAGGGGAGGGAGGAGCACATGGGGGTTGGTGGCTTTGCAAAAGGGGAGGGGAGGTGATCGGGTCTCCCTCTTTCTTTTCTTGTCTTGAAGCTAAAGAAAGAGGTGGGGCAGGGGAGGGTGTGCCATGGTGGGGCCTGCCTGGTAGGGGAGAGGGGAAAGCCAAGAGAGATAGAGAGGAGCCGAGAGGGGTAGATGGGCTCGGGTTAGGGTAGAGCTAGGGTTAGGGAGAGGTGGTCTCGGGTTAGGGCTTGGTCTAGAGAGGGGGTAGATCAAGAGAGAGGGTGTGGTGAGGGATTAGGGTTTAGAGAGAGAGAAGCTAGAGAGAGAGGGGGGCCGAGAGAGAGGGGTGGTAGCTTAGGGTTTTGGTGTAGATGGGGGTGTGGGTTTAGAGAGAGATGGAGAGATTTGTAGCTAGGGTTTGCTATGGACAAGGTCAAGCCAAGATCAACCAAGATCAAACAAAAACAAGATAAGAAAAAGAGAGGGATGGATGATAGGGTTTAAGCTAGACTAACTTAGATCAAGCCAAAAGAAAGGATAGAGATAGAGAGATATGATGGTCCACTCAAGATTCAAATAAAAACCAAATTCTAGAAAAGGTGGCACTTGCATGGCCCATGCAAAATATGTATTGCCATGTTGAATCTTGTGGAAACAATATTATTACATGGCATTGTTCTTTTGCATTTCCAAAGGTGGAATAAAGCCAAGCAAAAGAAAAGAAAGGATGTCCCATGTGGAGTAGTTGGAGATGGACATGTTTGAAATAAAATGGGACATGCTAGTGTGTATGTTCCACTAGATGATCAATAGTCCCAAACTATTCCAACATGAGCATAATTCCATGATAAACCATATGGAAGCTAGGAGAAAGGGTCCCACTCACAAGGCATGCAAAGATGGCCAAGTGGCTCCCATATATCCATGATGTGAAAACAATATGATGCTAAGATGAGAGCATGGGGAAAAAGAATTGAATCCATCCCAACCCACATGAGCTAGAGGTAAAACCAATAAAATGCAAAGCTCATATTTAGTTGGATGGTGGAATTATAAGGTGGTGAAAAGAAAGGGTGGTGGAGTTAATAAAAGATATGCCCCCAACTCAACTTGGGCATTTAAACAATATATCAAGACCCAAATACAATATCAAGAGGCAAATACAATTAACAATGCATATGAGAGAAGAACCAAATGAAAAAGGGTTTTATATGATGCTCAAATGCAAGGTGGCATGATGACATGAGCATGATATAATGATGATGCAACAATTATATATTTGAAGTAGCCTTATATAGACTAGGCTAGTAGCATTGCAATTGTTAGACAATTGGGATGCTGCAGGGGCACCCAAGGGGCATGACGCCCAGCCATGGGGGCTGCCCCCACCTCTTCCACATTCATGTGGGCGGAGCTCCCACTCAAAATGAAAAGCCTCCACTCCCATTAAAAAGCCTCCACTCCCATTAAAAAGCATCCACTCAAAAATCCACTCACATGCATTAAATTTCCACCAAATTTAATGCAAGCTCTCATTTAAATAAAACTCTATTATTTATTTATTCAGAATTTTGTTAATTACTTTAATTAACAAACATTCACATAAAACCCCTTGCTAGTATTCCATTTCACATGCAGAACCAGTTTCAGCAATTTCAACCGAAACAGTTTCGGTGTCTAGTGAAATAAATTCCTGCGCTTTCCTTTTCTTTTCGGCATGAAACTTTTGCTCCAAATGGATGTCGGTGTCTCTTAAGTGTGTCACCCTACAGTTCGTGAATAATGCGGACATGATCGAGACTCCTCTCAGATCAATAATCAGAAGTGGGATCTGGAGACCCATACTGACTCCCACACATTCAACGATGACTTTCTTGTGATCTTCGGAACCTTTTACGCTAGTATCTTAATCCCTTTGTTTCACGATATATTACATGTCCGAGATTCGATCATCGGTATCTCCATACCTAGTTTGATCTCGTTACCGACATGCACTCTTTTCTTGTTCCCGTGATATAACATTCTAGTGATCAAATCACTTGCTTGCAAGCTAATCAATGTGATATCACCGAGAGGGCCCAGAGCATATCTATCCGTCATCGGGATGAACAAATTCCACTCTCGATCCATGGGCCTCAACATAACACTTTAGTAGTTCTGAACCCATCTTTATAATCACCCTGTTATGGTGTGACGTTTGATGTTATCAAGAAACTCTTCCGGTGTTAGTGATTGATATGATCTCATGGTCTAAGGATTAGGATCACTTCGTAAGTTGTTATAGAAATATAAACTCAATGACTTTGATCGTAATGCTATACTTCGGATGAATGTTCATCACACCATTACACTAATGTTGTGACCTCGTTATTAACAACATCCAATGTCCATGATCAGGAAACCTATGATCATCTTGTTAATCAACGAGCTAGTTTATAAGAGAGGCATAACTAGGAACTACCTTTTGTTTATTAAACACACATGTATTAACGTTTCCGTATTAATACAATTATAGCATGAAAAATAAACATTTATCATAAATAAGGAATACGATAATAACCACTTTATTATTGCCTCTCGGGCATATTCCCTTCATGTGACCCCGCAGGCTCATGGCTACTTGGACACGATTGGAGTCCGACTCTCAATCGATCAGTCGGTAGCGGCTCCTAGCAGAACGTGCCAACTCCCAATTACCAAAGAGTCATGACAACTTGTCTTTCCAATGCGACTTACGTCTGAGTCCCTTTTGCCTCAGATATACCTTATCAGACTATAGGCGAATATATGTCATCCCTTAAATAGTCCGACTCTCTTCTCGATCCGAGATAAATGATTCACCCGACTAACTCTTAGTCGATCGCCTCAGTTAACACTTAACCGAGTCGTGCATTGCCATGCTTTCCAAATCATATCTCACGATAGGGCCCAGAGAATATCTCTCCGAGTGGAGGGGAAAAATCCCATCTTGGTTATTCACATCACACAGCTTGATTCTCAGTCGACCCGAACTCTGCCTTTATAACTACCCAGTTACGGATCAACGTTTGACAGAACCTAAGTCGGTGATCCTCAACTCGGACTATGCAACAACCTCAGGTCTAAGGATTACATTGATTGAGATATACAAATGACAACTTGTTCGTTGTACCTCAATATGGGTCAATCCGACTCGCTAAACTCTTTAGCCGAATCTGTGTAAGTTGGAATAGCATCTCCATGCTCATGACAAGTGGAACCGAGTCATCAAGACAACTTTCACATTGGTCTAAGTTGTGTGTCCAGCACAACCTCAATGGCCAAGGATATTTAGTACAAACAACATGAATTCATAGTTCCACAACCGAATCACATATTCAATGATACACATCAGATGTTTATACAAGGACTACTTAATATCTTTATGAATACAATGGGAAATCTCATCATACATGATTGCCTCTAGGGCATATTCCCAACAGTCTCCCACTTGCACTAGAGTCAATCTTCTGACATCACATGTCTAAGCATCTAATGCCCATGGCTCTCAGGTGCGCCTCATGCTTCGGCTGTGGTAACGGCTTTGTCAACGGATCCGCAATATTTGCATCCGTGTGTACCTTGCATAACTTGATATCACCCTGATCCACGAACTGGCTAATCAGGTGGTACCGCATGAGTATGTGCTTGTTCTTCTGGTGCTGTCTAGGTTCCTTGGCTTGTGCAATAGCACCATTGTTGTCACAATACACATCCAACAGATTGGACGAGCCCTGAACCACACCAACATCCATGAGAAAATTCCTCATCCAAATAGCTTCCTTTGCTGCCTCCGAGGCGGCAATATACTCAGCCTCTGTTGTAGTCGCAGACACATTCTCTTGCTTGGAATCCAGCTCACAGCACCTCCGTTTATAATAAACACGTATCCGGATTGCGAACAAGAATCATCAGAGTCAGTAAGATAACTCGCATCCGTGTAACCCTTTACACTGAGTTCATCTTCACCACCATAAACCAAGAACATATCCTTAGTCCTTCTCAAGTACTTTAGGATATTTTTAGCCGTTGTCCAGTGGATCTCTCCAGGATCAGCCTGGTATCTTCTCACAACACTTAGAGCATAGGAAACATCCGGCCTAGTACAAATCATGGCATACATGACGGATCCAACTGCAGAAGCATATGGAATCGCACTCATCCGACTTCGCTCATCAATTGTCGAAGGACACCGAGTCTTGCTAAGTTTTACACCATGGGACATCGGTAAGAACCCCTTCTTAGATGATTCCATGTTGAACTTCTTCAACACTTTGTCCAAATAAGTACTCTGACTCAATCCAATGAGCCTCCTTGATCTATCTCTATAGATTCGGATTTCGAGGATGTATGTTGCCTCACCCAAGTCTTTCATTGAGAAACTCCTTTCCAATGATTCCTTGGTTTCTTGCAACATCTGGACATCATTTCCAATCAGTAATATGTCATCCACATATAAGATCAGAAAATTTACTTTGTTCCCACTAAACTTCTTGTACAAACAAGAATCATGATCACTCTTGATGAAGCCAAACTAAAGACTAAAATGCTTTTAACTAAAACTAAACGAAGTACTTAAGGAATAATTATAAGATGCAAGAAAAGTAGAATTGTTTTTGGGTTTTTGATTGAGCGAAACAATGAAGTAAAGTGAAGTAAACTTGATGCAAAAAATAAGAATCACGTTTGTAAGAAAGCTTGGAACTACAATAGGGAAAAAGACGTTCTCGGGGAGTTGTTGCGACCTTGGATCAATAAAGATCCTAAGTCCCTGTGATTTACATGCTAGTCCCTGGATCAATAGCTAGCACTCACAGTCGATGAATATCATGTAAAACACAAAGTCACTATTAAACGGAGTATCCAGAGTATGAATTTTATTACAAATTTGCTTAGCATTAAGCTAGCTCAAATAACAGCGGAAACATAAAACAACTTGAGTCCATCAACGCCCCAGGATTGTCGAGTGTAGACTCGCGATCCCTACGCACCTTTCAATCTTCGGATTCTGCACATAAGACATGCAACCAACAAGTTGTGTCAATACTTTGAATGTATTGGCAAATTACACCAAGTAAAGAAAAGACTAACTCTACATGCAAGGCTAGTATAGGCTGTGGAGTTTATTTGCTCAAAGCTAGTTTTATTAAGTATGGAGAAGAAGAGAAGATTTCCCTACTTTGTAAAAATTTGTTTAAGTAATATATGGTCGAATGGCACACGAGGATATTACTCACCCAGTGTCCAAACAACCTAGCACTTGGATATTACTCACCAAGTTCCCAAAAACCCTCCCAATGGTGATATGACTCACGCCTTGGGTTTTTTTTAGAAAAGCTTTAAGTTGTCGAAAGGGAGAGAGAGGAAGATCCTTCAGAGGCTCCATCCTTTAGATGCTCAAGTGTTCTTTTCCGTGAACTCGGCCGATCGATCAAATTGCAATACTCTTGAGAGTTTGTGCACTTTACCCACAATCCATGATCAAGTCCTTTTACAGAAAAAACCATGGCGAGGCTTTCCCTTAGTAGCCCCTCTACCTTCTGGATCCAACCATTCCAAGAACCTCCAAATGTTGGTACCCAGGTGAGGTTTCCCACTAAGTACTAGGCCAAGACAGAGCCCATATGTATTGTGGTTGCACTGGAAGCTTCTGAATTCTGAAACATGGCAGACTTCTTTGATTCCTGGACGGCCGTCCTCCGCCAAAATCTCACTCGTTTACCCGACAACCATTCCGCCTAGAAGAAAACTTAGTTTTATTTTGAAGTGGATTTGAGAAGAAAAGTTTGCTCAAGAGAGCCTTTATACTTAGAAGAAATTCATTGTCTTTCGAACCCCCCAACGACACTTTATATATATAGCATAGCAAGCAATACTTAGCAAAACAGGGGAACCTATTAGGAGGGAAAATCCTAAGTATAGAGCTACTCATGGCATACTACAAAATCATCGCACTTGCAAAATATTACTAAGTAAAAATTCTACTAGAACATCCCACACATGCATACTACAGAATTTGAAGATCACATGCATAGAATCAAAACTGGAACAAAAATTAGAATAAGTGGTGTAACTTGCCTTGATCCGAGCAGCACTCTACAGAATGGTACTCCTCAGCGCACTCCGAACAATCTAACGAAACACAAACATAAATCCAATCACAACTTGCACAAATTAATGCCACAAAGATAATATGCATGCATGCAACATGGTGATTATGCAAGTTTGTTTCTTTTAGGTTTGCTAATGTGTTGTGGATATTGCTAGTATTAGTCTCCCACAGATCTTAATTAATTTGGATTATAATTCTAATTTTTATGCTCATAGGGAGATCCAATCATCTAATCAGCCCCGAATCAGATATAATAATCTTAAGCAAGGTTCTATAATTTTTTTCAGTAGGTATTGCAAAAAAAGTCAATGCAACAAGAATCAACTAAAACGGGATTTTAATTATTTTTTTATGAATTAAACACTCCAATCTAGAGATTAAATTATACACAAAAAAACCTACCGAAAACTGGTAATATTATTACAGATCTGTGGTCTACAAAATTTTATGAATCCAACGATATATTATACGCAAAATTTGGACAAACGGTTGAATTTCTATGAATTTCACAAGATTAAATACAATCTGATAATTTTAAACTAACCCTAACGGGATCATGACAAGTGGCAGCTACCGATTGGCCAGCTAAGCGAGCAGCGCTGACGCGGCGCACTAACGCGTACAGGCCACGTTGCACGACGTGGTTTGCCGATACCCCTTCGGCAACAAATCTAATCCTACCTGTCCGATCTCGATCTGGCGGACAGGAGAGGCGGCAGCGACTTACTGGGCTTTGACGATGGCGTTGGGCGGTGGTGGCGTCGGTGACGATGGGCGGCGGCGATATGGTGGTTCCCCGAGGTGGTGGCATGGTCGACGGGTTGCAGCTGGCCTTCATGGTCACGTTCGCGTCCTCGGCCGTGCTCCTTGCTTCCTCTTCGGTCGGCAAAGCTTCGCCGTCCCTCCTCGTCTCCGGCGGTGCTTCGACGAGCAATTCCCGATGATTGGCTGCATTAGAGAGGGGGAAAACACGGGGGGTGAATCCGTAGAGAACGGGAGGAAGCTCTAGAGGGAGAGAAGGGCAAGGGGGGCTCCGAACTGTCTCCGCGAAATCAACCCGACAGCGGCCGGCGCGGTGGAGATCGATTTGAGCTAGGGTTTTAGGAAAAGAGGAGGAGGGTTGATGCGGAGATATATAAGGAGGGGATGGCATGGATAAGGGGCCAAGGGCACGAGAAAATCGCGGGATTCGGCTCGGGGTCGGTCCCGTGTTCATCAGGGACTCGCCATCGTCATGGGGAAGACGACTGACGAGGCTGGTCCCGCGTGTCAACGAGCGGAGGAGCGGGAGTGGGATGGGCCAGACGTGGTGTGGGCTTGCTACGGCTGGCGCTGGGCTGGTAAGCTTAGGCGACGCACATGCGCGATGGGCTGGCGTAGCTGGCCCGTTTAGGTTATTTAGGTTTTTTCTTATTCTTTTCTTTTGTTAAATTTCCGTTTCACTAAAAGCTTGATAACTTTGGCATGACAAATCCAAATTTAGTGAAACTAGTTTCTAAATTCTTGTAATAATGAGGTGGTCAACTTAGAACCAGGTAATATTGTTTTTACATAGTTTTTAGAAGGTTCGACAAGATTACCTCAATTATTGCTCACATAGAGGAATTATTATTAGGGTTTTGTTTAAGGTTTGGTGGTAGGGTTTTGATGCAACTTTAGTTTGTAGGATGCAATGATGCAAGGATGATGCATGCTTCTAGTAACATCTTAATAATTTTTTTTGGGATGTTACAAACCTACCCCCCTTAAGAAGAATCTCGTCCCCGAGATTCGGGTCGGCTAGCAAATAGGTGTGGGTGTTCCGCCTTCAAATCTTCTTCACGTTCCCACGTGGCTTCTTCCTCGGAATGGTGGTTCCATTGGACCTTGCAGAATCTGATAGTCTTGGTGTGGGTAATCCTTTCGGCCGTTTCCAATATTTTGATGGGCTTTTCCTCATAAGTAAGGTCATTCTCCAAATGAACCTCATCTAGGGGAACTGTATCTCTTAGCGGTGTTTCGGCCATTTCTGTGTGGCACTTCTTTAGTTGCGACACATGAAACACATCATGAACAATCAGTCCTTCTGGTAACTCCAACTGATAAGCAACTTCGTCTCTACGGGCCAGAACCTTATATGGCCCTATGAATCGTGGGGCTAACTTACCCTTGATTCCAAACCTCTTAACTCCTCGCAGTGGTGAAACTCGGAGGTACGCACGGTCCTCTATTTTATAAGTCACATCTCTGCGTTTGGAATCAGCATAGCTCTTTTGTCGGGATTGAGCTACCTTTAGCCTATCTTGAATCTGCCGTACCTTTTCTTCAGCATCCTTGATCAATTCAGGTCCAAAAAGACTATGTTCACCAACTCCACTCCATAACAGCGGAGTTCTACACTTCCTGCCATATAGAACTTCAAACGGAGCCTTCTTGATACTTGTCTGGTAGCTGTTGTTGTACGAGAACTCAGCATACGGCAAGTTATCATCCCAACTAGACCCATAGTCTAGTGCGCAAGCTCTTAACATATCTTCTAGAATCTGGTTCATCCTTTCCATTTGGCCATCTGTGTGAGGGTGGAAAGCAGTACTGAATTATAGTCGGGTCCAAGAGACTCATCTAGCTGTCGCCAAAACGTTGAACTGAACTGGGTGCCTCTATCTGACACAATTCCCTTGGGAACACCATGCAGACTTACAATCCTTGACATGTATATCTTGGCAAGCTTAGCACTTGTATATGTGGTCTTTACGGGGATGAAGTGGTCCACTTTGGTAAAGTGGTCCACCACTACCCAGATAGAATCAAATCCTGAACGAGTCCGGGCAATCCCGTGATAAAATCCATGCCTACCTTGTCCTACTTCCAATCGGGTATAGGTAGTGGTTGCAGAAATCCGGCCGGTTTCTGATGCTCGGCTTTAACTCTATTGCATACGTCACACAGGGAAATATACTCGACAGTTTCTCTTTTTAAATTATTCCACCAAAATCTATCCTTCACATCCATGTACATCTTCGTGTTACCTGGATGAATTGATTAAGGTGAATCGTGAGCTTCTTGTAAAATCAACTTCCTGATATCGGGGTCATTGGGAACGCACAAACGCTTTCCATACCAAAGGGTTCCTTGTTCGTCCAGACGAAAATCTTTTGTCTTTCCTTCACTTATTTTGACTCATATTTCTTCCAACTCTTTATCTCCCTTTTGTGCTTCCTTGATTCTCTCTTGAAAATTAGACACTATTTACATAGTCGCTACATGTCCTTTCAGAACTATTTCTAGTCTGAGATCCTTGAATTGCTTGCATAAATCCTTTGGAAGTTCCCCTGCGGTAAGTCCATTCACATAAACTTTACGACTTAAGGCGTCGGCTACCACATTTGCCTTTCCAGGATGGTATTGCAAATCCAAGTCATAATCCTTAATCAGTTCAAGCCATCTTCTTTGCCTCATATTCAACTCCTTTTGGGTGAAGATGTACTTCAAGCTCTTATGATCTGTGAACACATCACAATGTTTGCCCATGAGGTAGTGTTTCCATACCTTGAGTGCATGTACCACAGATGCAAGTTCCAAATCATGTGTTGGGTAGTTGTGTTCATGGTTCTTAAGTTGTCGAGAGGCATAATATACCACTTTCCCATCTTGCATCAATACACTTCCAAGTCCTTGCCGAGAAGCGTCACAATAGACTTGAAAATCCTTTTGGATATCCGGCAGTCACAGCACTGGTGCCGTTACAAGGCGTTTCTTCAACTCTTGAAAGCTTGCTTCACATGCCTCGGTCCATAGGAATTTTTTTGCTTCTTTAACAGTTCTGTCATGGGTTTTGCTATTTTGGAAAAGTTTTCAATGAACCTCCGGTAATATCCCGCGAGGCCCAAGAAACTCCTAATATCTCCCACATTCTTGGGTGACTCCCATTCCGTTATGGAAGCTACCTTAGTTCGATCTATGGCAACTCCTTTTGCCGACACAACATGACCAAGGAAACCCACTTCCTTTAACCAGAATTCGCATTTGCTGAATTTGGCATACAACTTGTGTTCTCTTAATTTCTCCATAACTAGGCGTAGATGCTTCTCATGTTCCTTCTCATCCTTGGAGTATATGAGTATATCATCTATGAATACCACAATAAACTTGTCCAAATATTCCATGAACACCTTGTTCATCACGGTCATGAAGTATGTCGGGGCATTGGTTAGGCCAAACGACATCACAGTGTACTCATACAATCCGTATCTTGTGGTGAAGGATGTTTTGGGCACATCCTGTTCTCGAATCTTTATCTGAAAGTAGCCAGATCATAGATCGATCTTTGAGAACACACTGGCTCCCTTTAACTGATCAAACAGGTCATTGATGTTAGGCAGAGGGTACTTGTTCTTGATCGTCACTTCATTCAACGAGTGATAGTCCACAACCAGCCTCTTGGTTTTATCCTTCTTTTCCATGAATAGCACAAGTGCTCCTCAAGATGATGCGCTGGGTTGTATGAATCCCTTGTCCAATTGTTACCTAAGTTGTTTCTTTAGTTCCTTCAACTCGTCTACATCCATCTTGTATGGTCTCTTGGCTATCGGTCCTGTGCCCGGCATCAAGTCAATGAGAAACTCTATATCACGGTCGAGAGGCATCCCAGGTAACTCTTCTGGAAAGACATCTGGGTATTCCTTCACAATAGGTACATCCTCCAAGCTAACCCCCTTAAGAGAGTTCACCATGACTTCCTTAAGTGCGAAATTTGACTTGATACGAATCCTCTTCCCTTCCGGTGTTGTGAGCGTGATAGTCCTTTTGGCACAATCTATGACTCCTTAATATTCGGTCATACAATTCATGCCCAAGATTATGTCTAATCCTTGTGACTCTAGAACTACTAGACTTGTGGGGAAGATGTGTGTCCCAATCCTTAGTTCTAATCCCCGACAACCGGAGTTTGCCACTATTTCTCCTCTAGGAGAACTTACCCTTAGAGGAGAATTTATAGTCTCCGTATGTATCTTGCCTCTATCCACAAATACCCTCGATATGAATGAATGCGATGCACCAGTATCAAAAAGAACAACTGCGGGAATGGAATTGAGCTTGAACTTACCAATCACGGAGTCTGGTGCGTCACAAGCATCCTCCATATAGACATGATTCACCGTGGCTTTGACAAACGGATTTGGCTTCTTCCCATTTCCATTGCCATGGTTGTGTCCATTTCCATTCCCATTGCCATTGCCATTGCCATTCTTCTTCTCGGGGCAAGTGGTTGCATAATGCCCTGTCTTGTTGCACTTAAAGCATGTTACCTCACTAAGATCCTTTCCGTTGCTGCTATTTCCATTGCGGTGCTTATGCCCATTGTGTTTGTGACCGCCATGGTGATGACCATTATGGTTATGGCTATTTCTGTTATAAGGTGGTGGTGAGGAAGTGCGCTGCTTCTGGTACGGGACAGAGTGCTTGTGAGGGTTAGACTTCCTTTTGTGGTTCTCTATGCTCTTCCTTTTGGATTCAACCACAATGGCCCTGTCCAATAGCTCCTGAAATTTGTCAAACTTTTGAGCCACAAGCTGAATAGATATCTCATCATTGAGTCATCTTAAGAATTCCTCCTGCCTCTTGGCATGAGTGGAAACATCATCGGGTGCATAACGGGCCAGCTTGTTGAAAAGCTCACCATACTCGGTGACAGAACGGTGCAGCTAGTGTAAGTCGCGAAACTCGCGCCTTTTCAGAGTCATGACACCAGCAGCCACATGATGAGTGCGGAAAGCTAACTCGAACTGATCCCAACTGATAGCATCAATATCTGGGTGGGTGACTTGGTAGTTATCCCACCATTCTGTAGCAGGTCCTTCAAGCTGGTGTGCGGCATAACGCACCCTGTCAGCTCCAACAGCTTGCATAGTATCTAACTTCTTGTTAATTGTACAGAGCCAATCATCTACGATGATTGGTTCAGTGCTGCTAGTGAAGGTAGGTGGGTTCAACCTCAAAAACCGAGTCAAGCAATCCTGTTGAGGTGGTGGTGGAGGTGGCGGTGGCGGAGGCGGTGCGTTGTTGTTGTTGTTGTTGTTGTTGTTGTTGTTGTTGTTGTTGTTGTTGTTGTTGTTGTTGTTGTTGTTTTGCATGTTCTTAGTGAGCAGTTGGATTAGCTGGTTCTGAGTGGCCAGAAGTTGTGCAATCTCTGGAGGAATTTCGGTGTTCGCGCGTCTAGGTGGCATCTGTGGGGTTTGAGAGACAAGTTAAGAAATGGACAGAAAGACTAAGTAGTAAACTCCCACCCTTATGAAAACACACAAGGCACAGAAGACACAATAGCACAAGTTTAACACATAAATCATCCAAGTTTAACTAAACCAAATATGTCTTGGTATTTATTACAATCGCGAATAACGTTCTACTATAGAATTTAAAGGTGTTCCAACTACTACACATCTTCCACGCCTTCCTCTTCCTCGTACTCGAACGAGTAGCCTTCCTACTATAGGGTTGTCTTGTACAGCTCCATCTCCTTTGTGGTGGCTTCAAGCTTCTCTTGAGATTCTTTATCTCATCCTGCAGCTTCTGGGTAGTGGCTTCTAGTTGCTCCTGAAGTCCCTCCTTCTCGCCTTGCAGTTCCTCCACTAGGCTTGAATTCTTCGTGGTTTCAAGTTGCTTTGCCAAGTCCCTCTTGGAAGCACGCACATCATTGATTATCTTGCAAAGGCCTTCGGTTTGCACTTCAGTTCCCTCGATCTCCTGCTTGAGTTCCCTAATCCTCTTGTTTTTATTTATCACCCTCTTCTCTTGGTTAGCGAACTTCTTCTCTTGGTCCTGGAACTTTATCTCTTGGAGCTTCATTGCCTCCTCCTGCTGCTTGATCATTTCCTCCTTCTCCTTGATGAGAGCGCATAGCTCATCGTTCCTTAACATCTCGAGGAAGCTACCTTTTCAAGGTCATGGATGTGGCACTCCAAGTCATGATATTGGGTCCTTCGGCTCTTGGTAGAAGTCCTTTCCTCAAAGGTTAACTCCATGGGAATTCCTTCCTCATCTCGTCCTCCAAAAAGGCCGCCGCAGTGTCCTTGGAGAACCCCGTGATGGCATCCACATAGGCGACCAATGAGCTGCTGCAAGCTGATGCTAAGGGCCTTCTCCTTGGAGTCGCTAACGATGTGGATTGCTATGTCTTCCTCTGGATTCTTGCCTCGCTCTTGTCCTGGTCGGATGACTTTGACTCCCCAGCAGCCGTCCTTGTGGAGTTTCTTCATTGTGCTTCCCTGGATTGTTGGCAGGGGAAGGTCCAAACGCGTGAGGAGATCCATGAGGCATCCATCAAAGCGAAGGGTCTCGATGTCCGCGATGGTGTCGTAGAGGAAGCTTGTCATCTTTAAGTTAGAAGAATGAAGATTAGATAATTAAACAAGTAGAGGAAAGCAGGTACTAGAAGTGCGAAAAAAATAACTTAGAAGGAAAAGCATGTAAGGCACATAAGTTAAAGGTGGTTCCAATCCTAGGGTCACGTCCTACAGGAAACGATGTGCCCTAATACCATCTGTTGGTACCTTGGATCAATAAAGATCCTAAGTCCCTGTGATTTACATGCTAGTCCCTGGATCAATAGCCAGCACTCACAGTCGATGAATATCATGTAAAACACAAAGTCATTATTACACGGAGAATCCAGAGTATGAATTTTATTACAAATTTGCTTAGCATTAAGCTAGCTCAAATAACAGCGGAAACATAAAACAATTTGAGTCCATCAACGCCCCAGGATTGTCGAGTGTAGACTCGCGATCCCTACACACCTTTCAATCTTCGGATTCTGCACATAAGACGTGCAACCAACAAGTTGTGTCAATACTTTGAATGTATTGGCAAATTACACCAAGTAAAGAAAAGACTAACTCTACATGCAAGGCTAGTATAGGCTGTGGAGTTTATTTGCTCAAAGCTAGTTTTATTAAGTATGGAGAAGAAGAGAAGATTTCCCTACTTTGTAAAAATTTGTTTAAGTAATATATGGTCGAATGGCACACGAGGATATTACTCACCCAGTGTCCAAACAACCTAACACTTGGATATTACTCACCAAGTTCCCAAAAACCCTCCCAATGGCGATATGACTCACGCCTTGGTTTTTTTTAGAAAATCTTTAAGTTGTTGAAAGGGAGAGAGAGGAAGATCCTTCAGAGGCTCCATCCTTCAGATGCTCAAGTGTTCTTTTCCGTGAACTCGGCTGATCGATCAGATTGCAATACTCTTGAGAGTTTGTGCACTTTACCCACAATCCATGATCAAGTCCTTTTACAGAAAAAACCATGGCGAGGCTTTCCCTTAGTAGCCCCTCTACCTTCTGGATCCAACCGTGCCAAGAACCTCCAAATGTTGGTACCCAGGTGAGGTTTCCCACTAAGTACTAGGCCAAGACAGAGCCCATATGTATTGTGGTTGCACTGGAAGCTTCTGAATTCTGAAACATGGCAGACTTCTTTGACCCGTCCTCCACCAAAATCTCACTCGTTGACCCGACAACCATTCCGCCTAGAAGGAAACGTAGTTTTATTTTGAAGTGGATTGGAGAAGAAAAGTTTTCTCAAGAGAGCCTTTATACTTAGAAGAAATTCGTTGTCTTTCTAACGCCCAATGGAAGTTTATATATATAGCATGGCAAGCAATACTTAGCAAAACAGGGGAACCTATTAGGAGGGAAAATCCTAAGTATAGAGCTACTCATGCCATACTACAAAATCATCGCACTTGCAAAATATTACTAAGGAAAAATTCTACTAGAACATCCTACACATGCATACTATAGAATTTTAAGATCACATGCATAGAATCAAAACTGGGACAAAAATTATGAACAAGTGGTGTAACTTGCCTTGATCTGAGCAACACTCTACACAATGGTACTCCTCAGCGCACTCCGAATAATATAACAAAACACAAACATAAATCCAATCACAACTTGCACAAATTAGTGCCACAGAGATAATATGCATGCATGCAACATGGTGATTATGCAAGTTTGTTTCTTTTGGGTTTGCTAATGTGTTGTGGATATTGCTAGTATTAGTCTCCCACAGATCTTAATTAATTTGGATTATAATTTTAATTTTTATGCTCATATGGAGATCCAATCATCTACTCAACCCCGAATTAGATCCAATGATCTTAAGCAAGGTTTTATAATTTTTTTCAGTAGGTATTGTAAAAACAAAGTCAACGCAACAAGAATCAACTAAAACGGGGTTTTAATTATTTTTTTTTGAATTAAACACTCCAATCTAGAGATTAAATTCTACACAGCAAAACCTACTGCAAACTCGTAATATTATTAGAGATCTGTGTTCTACACAATTTTTTGAATCCAACGATATATTATATGTCGTGGTATTGCCGACGAGTACGCCATGGAGGGGTCCTCATAGTGCGTGTTTAGAGACATGGGGTAAGGTGGACGGTTGACGGGTACGAGGTAACACAGCTTACCTAGGTTCAGATCCCACAACGGTGGCGGAATCCTACTCCTGCTATAAATCACTATAATGGCAATACGCCAAGTTACAGAGATAGGTTCGCTGTGCGAGGTGTATGTAAAAACGATGCCCTAAAGGCTCCCATAGGCCCGACTTATATAGTCGCCAGGCCCTAGGGTTACAGGGAAAAGTCCTAGCCGGACAGGTTACAGAGTTCTACACCGTCTATTACTAGTCTTGTGTATCTTGCACTCCAAGGCTCCGGGTATGCTGGTGACTCCACCGTAGCCTTCCTTTATCCGGCATGGGCCTCCCTTCTGGATCCACCTAACTGGGCCGCCCAGCAGGCCATAGGCCATGCTACCGACTATGGGCCACCCGGGTTAGTCGGATAAGAGACATGCTATGAGGATACCCATATAGCATATCCCCAACAGTAGCCCCCGGAGAACTCCGAGATCTTGCGCCGTCTTGCCTCTTCCCGTGGAATTCTCCGTCTAAATGGATGTCGGCAAATCGTCAAGCAACATCTTGTAGTCCTCCTAAAGAACCCTTCAAGGTTTTCTCTGTCTTCTATGAGTAAGTCAGAGAAATGCTGAATCTTCCATCGTACGCTCCCGTTGTCGGATTAAATCCATCCATGCCGGAATCTTCGATGGGACGGCTCATCTACCATGTTAGTTATGACGACGTAGGCTATAGGTCAGCGACGCCTCGTAACTCACACATGCAGAGAACGCAATCATATCCGATTTTCCCGTGCGAGTGATACGAACCGTTGGCGGCGACGGTTGGAGACGTGGCGAAATTACCGCGCATGTTCACGAACACGTCGTCTACGCGGCAACCGTCCGATTTGCTGCACGAATCTTGACGCAGAGTAAGATAAATAGTGACCGTGGGACACTTGCCACTTTTTCACCCCATTCTCTCACGTCATCATATTCTTCCTCCAGCCGCGCGCCTCCTCGAGCTCTCCGCGAAAACCTCGAGAAACCTTAGCTTCTCCCTCCATGGCTAGCAGTAGTTCATCCCCATCAATGGCGGCATCGAGCGAAGCCGCGGCTAAGCCGGCGAGCTCCGTCGTTGTGCCCCCAGAGGGTCTGGTCATCCCCGCATCGGCGATGATAGAAACTACCGGCGGCGACCATAACCTAGCGGCGCTGGAGCCCCTGGAAGAGGAGCCAGACTCGCACAAAGGCCACTGGCGTGGCTCGGACATCACCGGCCGCGACATCCAAGAGATGGTCGCTGAGGGTTACCTCCCCGCGACAGAGGGGCTCGCCTGGCGGGCGGCACCGGCCGGCGAGGTGACCCCCTCTCCCCAAGCCGGAGAGAAAGTATACCTCAAGGCGCAATTGGTACGCGGCGTTTCTCTGCCCATCTCCCACTTCTTCCTGTCCGTCTTGAATCACTTCAAGGTCCAACTCCATAACCTCTCCCCTAATAGCATCCTAGTGCTTAGCAACTTTGCGGCACTTGGCGAGGGTTACCTAGGAATTAGGCCTAGGTTAGATCTGTTTGTCTACTTCTTCACCGTCAAACGTGAAGCCGGACACAGCAAGGAGGAGCTTAGAAACTGCGGCACCATAAGCTTCAAGATCCGACCTGGCTGGCGGTTCCCCGACATCGTCGGCCACGAGTCATGCAAGAATTGGCAGCGGACGTACTTCTACGGCCCCGACATTCCTTTGTTGGGCCGAGAAGTAACGTACCCGGACTTCGTGGATGGAGCCACCGCCGAAGTTCCCACATGGCGATCCCATGCCTCCCTTCCCTCCGACCTCAACGCTTGTCACGCAATAAGGAGGATCGAGTGGTTTGTAGAGACGGGTCTGATCAGCTTGGACCTAGCCATGTGCTGGTTCATCAGGCAGATTCAACCTCTGCAGCACCGTACGAAGCTTATGCACGAGTGCACCGGCGACCGAAGGGATACCCTCCGGATCTCCGAGGACAACTTCTCGAGCGACTCCGTCAAGGTCCGACTTAAGGACATCGTCAAGGTGAAGGACAAGAAGCGTGGCTTCACCCTTACCTACGACATGTTCGTAAACGGAAAGTGCCCAAAGGTAGGTATTTATTTTTCGTGAATGACATTGCTCCAGTTTCTCCGTCTTGCCAATATCATTTTGTCTAACACGATGATTTCTCACTTAACAACTTAGCGATCTAGAGGAGGGCAACCTGGCCGCCCAAATCTACGATCCCAAGATGAAGGAAGTCACGGTCGTGTCCGACGATGATGCCCCGTTGGCGCGAAAGCGGAAGAGCTCCACCTCTGACGCTGCCGACGGAGGCAAGAAAAAGAAGACGGAGGGTGGAGCCTCCAAAAAGAGTACTGTCGCCCTGGAGGCGGAAAAGAAGAAAGCCACCGGGATGTTTGCCAAAGCTTCTTATTTTCCGACATTGTCTTGTTTATCTGTCTTATTCCTATACTTATGCATTTTGCACATTTCAGGAAGAAAGCCACAACCAGCCTCAAGAAGTCCTCCAAGACTCTTGGTGCTTCTAGAAATATCAAAGATATGCTGCATCGCGACTCTTCCCCCACCATCGCCCCTGCTACTCCTGCCGTCAAGCCCTCCTCCACTCCGACAAGCTCCCAAGCCCAGGAGGCACCAGGCCCTTCCGCCATGGAAGTGGATTCTGGCGCCTCTACCAAACTCGCAGTTCTCAGCGAGCAGGCGACGCAGGAGAGCGCTGCTCTTCAAATGGCTGAAGCTCCAGCTAAGGATGCCATCGGTAGAGGAAAGGCGGTGGTGGTTGCTGGTACATCTGCCGAAGGTGGTGCCTCTGCTCCCCAGAAACCCTTAGAATTGCCAAAGATTATCTTCCCGGTGCTTACGCCGGGTAGCACAACTACGGTTCCTGGAGGAGTGCCGTTGTAGCATCCCAATTGTCTAACAATTGCAATGCTACTAGCCTAGTCTATATATATGCTACTTCCTATATATAATTGTTGCATCATAATTATATCATGCTCATGTCATCATGCCACCTTGCATTTGAGCATCATATAAAACCCCTTTTTGTTTTGGTTCTTCTCTCATATGCATTGTTAATTGTATTTGCCTCTTGATATTGTATTTGGTTATTGATATATTGTTTAATGCCCAAGTTGAGTTGGGGGCATATCTTTTATTCCACTCCACCACCCTTTCTTTCACCACCTTATAATTCCACCATCAAAATTAATATGAGCTTTGCACTTTATTGGGTTTTACCTCTAGCTCATGTGGATTGGGATGGATCCAATTCTATTTCCACATGCTCTCATATTAGCATCATGTTGTTTTCACATTATTGATATGTGGAGCCACCTTTGCATGCATTATGAGTAGTGCTCCTTTTCCTAGCTTTCATATGGATTATTATGGATTTATGCTCATGTTGGGATATTTTTGGGACTATTAAACATCTAGTGGAATATACACACTAGCAAGTCCCAATTATAATCAAATATGATCATCTCCAACTACTCCACCTGGAACTTTCATTCAAATTCTTTTGCTTGGCTTTATTCCGCTTTTGGAAATGCATAAGAATAATGCCATGTTAATATTATTGTTTTCACAAGAATAAACATGGCATTAATTATTTTGCATGGGCCATGCAAGTACCACCACATTCTAGTCTTTTGGGTTTTTATCTGAATTTTTTTTGAGTGAATCATCAATCTCCCTCTCTACCACTCCTTTGGCTTGATCTAGTTTGGTCTTGCTAAAAAGCCACCACCACATCTCTCTCTCTCTATTCCTCACCTTCCTCTCCTTTTCACCTCCATCCATGCATGATCAAGTGGATCATGACTAATACCCAAACCCTACACCTTTTTCCACCTATTCTTGTTTGATCTAAGCTTGGTGCATGCAAGCATCTAAACCCTAAGCCATACCCTCTCTCTCTAATTCTTTCTCCAAATCTTACACCTGATCTAAACACTAGACCAAACCATCTTTCTCTCTCTATCTACCTAGCTAACCAAGATCCACATCACCCTCTCTCTCTAATCCCTCCTCTTTAAACCCTAACCCTAATCACCTAACCCACTACCACCATCTACCATACCACCCCCTCTAAGCAAAACCTAACCCGAGCCCCATCTACCTAACCCGATCACCCTCCTCCTCACCTTTTTGCCAAGCTACCATCCTCCCACGTGCTCCTCCCTCCCACCTTCATCTTTTCCACCAACCCCAGATCGAGACCCCTCTCCCAGGCTCCCTCTCCCTTCTCCTCTTTTGGCCAACCACCAAGGCAAGACCACACCCCCCAAAACCCTAGACCTAGCTTGGTCTACCACCTCCTTCGTCGACCCGGTGAGTGGCAGCACGCTCGGCCACACCAGGACCTCCCTCTGTCTCCTCTACCTCACCCTGCACCGACCACGCCTCGCCGGAGTCCTCCGAAGCTCCCCGGACACGCCGCAGCCACGGGATCCGAAGCTCGCGGAACCTCTGCCTCTGCTCTGATCCGATCCACCTCCAGCTCC
Organism: Avena sativa; assembly: GCA_916181665.1. NCBI lineage: Eukaryota > Viridiplantae > Streptophyta > Magnoliopsida > Poales > Poaceae > Avena > Avena sativa. The sequence goes on from OV702296.1 coordinate 206,874,690, forward strand.
AGCGACCACACCGACGAGTTCCTGGTGAGCATCTCGATCCCCTAGACAAGCCCGTCCTCCTCCTAGCGCCCTAGCCTCGTCGGACGTTCCGTCGAGCAGCCTCCGGGCACCGCCGCGCGCCGTGCTCTGGCAGACAGCAGCCACCGCAACAACCGTCCGCCCCTGTTCCTCGCCCTGCCCCGCGCGCTGTAGACCACCTCCGTGCTAGCTCTCCGAACGAAAGTTGTAGCCCCAGCAACCCTCTCCATCTTTCCTTTTTGCGGCTTATCGAGAGGCGCTGCAGTTTAGTCGCCATCGTCGTCTGAACTCCGGCAGATCCCCTGATCTCTGCTGGCGGCGCGCAGCAGACAGGCCGGCGTCGTCGTCATTTTTGCAGAAAGACCCCTGGCCTTTTTCCCGCCTCAACCCGCCGTCCCAGGAGCCCCACCTGTCAGCCTCGGTTTTGTTTTGCAAGAAAACCCCCGGAAGATCCTGGCCATCACAGACAGACCCCCCCGCGCCCTGGGATCGCCCACGTGTCACGCCCCGGCTGGGCGACGCGTGCGCGTGGCCCCGCTGTACCCGGCCCCACCTGTCATGGGCGCGGTTAGGAAAGACCCTAGTGAGAAAAGCCATGCAGCCCTCTGCGGCCCCACCTGCTGCTGAGTCAGCGCAAGGCCCACCCGTCAGCGTCAGTGGCTGGTTCTGCCTGAGTACAAAAAGGATTTTTTGTTATCTGTTTTATTTTAAATCTTTTCCAATTTTTTTAAATTTCAAATTCAAATCTGTATTTAATAACTTTTCAAATATAATTCCAAATAATACAAATAATATATGTTTTTGAATCAGAAAAATGTGAGGAATTCAAATATGGCCTTCAAAATATATTTTGGACACTTTAATTTTCAAGTTGATTAAAATTACAATAAAATGCCCCTTTTCCTTAATTAATTAATAACTTTTGTTTTATAACTCCAAATTTAACAAATGAGACGTCTAAAATGATCAGCTCGACGAGACCTTTCTGTTTATGCATTCCATGTTCTGTTTTGCAGCATGCATCATATAAATATAAAGTATACAGCAACTTATATGAGGTTAAAATGTGGCTAAAACTCAATAAGATGATTTAATCTTGTATTCCACACTTCACCCATGCCATGCTACTTTATTGCCATGCAAATTGTGCATCATTCATCATGGCATGATTGTTTGCTTGTCGCATTTTAATTCATATGCTTGTGCACTTTATTTATGTTGGCCCTTGTTTGTTTGGTTCTTCTTCGAATAGACGCTGAGCAGGGGATATATCAAGAAACCCAGGAGCACTACCCGGATCCTTCTCTCGCTTCAACTGAGCTGCCAGGCAAGCACTACCACATGCTTGCATACATATAGTACCTATTGCCTCTAACTTATTCTTGCATCACTGAGTCGCGATTGCATTAAACTGAATCCCAAGTACTGCATAGCCTTTACTTTTAAACCCCACCGAAGCTTGTTCCTCCATCCCATGAGCCATTACTACAGGAGTTGTTTGAGCCATGCGAGTCGTAGAACAGCATGTGTAGGGTATGTGAGTGTCTGTTGGATAACGAGGTACCTAAACAACTTAACCTGAGTAGTAATGGGATAACTAATGAAAGTGGCACCGGTGAGCCATATTTGCTATTTGGTTTTTCAGGCTCACTTGTGTCCCGTAGGACCACGAGTACTTGATTCCTGTTCCTTGAATATTCGCGCTATCCACATCCGGGAGGCCTTATGGACCCCCCTGAGCCAGAGCTTGATTCATTCTTATTTCTTGGGGCCACAAAGTAGTTTGGGGCTTTATTACTATCCTGTACTTATGCCATGCTTTACTGCTTTATTTAAGATTGTGCGTGGAGCACCTGTACTGTTTAGGTAAGCGGAGTGTTTTCGCGGTATCGACAAGCCCAGTCACACTTTCGGGTTCCCAGTCATTTACAGCCATTGACGCAAACCTTGAGTCCGTCTCGGAGCCGACCAACTTCGTTGCGGGTAGCTTAATGGGGTGGCCCCCTGAAATATTTCTGAATCCTGTGATCGCTTTGTCGTGACTGCCTCGTTGGGTTTTGATTTGGTTTTTCCGAGGTTGATCGAGTGTGTGTTGCTATTTGTGCACCCCTGCAGGGTAAAACTTTCTGAAAGCCGTGTCCGCGGTTATGGACGACTTGGAGCACAGTTTCTCGATCATAGACAAGTATAACTAAAGTACCGCTTTTAATTTGACTAAGTACCTGACTAGTAAATAGTGCAACACTCATGGAATGGATAATAAAACTGCCAACGGATGGGGGGTTGTTCGTCCGCTTCCTCGTCGGTAAGCGAGGAGGAGGATGGATCAGTTATTATTACTGTTATAACTGTTGTTATTAATTCACGGACATCCGTCTATCTCTGGTTAGGCGGATGGTTAGCGAGCATCTATAGAATTGTTAGGTATTATCTTTTGCTGCAATTGCGTCACCCCAGGTTGTGTCCCCTTTAGAGGCATAAAGACTTGCTGAGTACCCCTAGGGTCTCACACGATAAATTTTTTGATTCAGATGAACAGGTAAACTCGCAAGATGGATACTGGGTGGAGGAGACAGACGATGTGGGCAACGATCATTCGGTGTAGAGATTTCGGGAACGGGGATCCGTGAGATCTGTGGGCGGGATGTGTTTATTTATGGGGCATCTTATGCCAATTTGCTTCTTATCCGTACTCGGATCTTGCTTTCCGCTTCCGCTTGATACTCTGATGTTTGATGTATGAGGAGATATCCTAATCTATCATATCTATCTAGGATATTTGGATCTTGCCGTATGGCGTTGCAATATTTCTATTTCTTTTAGATGGAATGGCTCTGAGGACTGTTGTATGGTGGCTTGCATACATACTCATTTGTGTATGTAGTTGATCCCTTCGCCTGCCGATTACGCCGCCCGTTCTTGTCCCAATGTTTGGAAATGGTTAGGACGGCCGAAAGGTCTACCTGTGAGTGGCATTTGGGCCCCACCGTACTATTTTAACCATTTCCGCTCATCCAGGCTTGTAACTAGGAGCGTAATTCACCGAGGTAGTTACAATTGGTATCAGAGCCATCCCGCCCTTCAGGGTCTCAGCCAAATGGTCGTTGTCAGTCTAGCAAATATTTTGGTACCTATGTATACTAAGGAAAAACAAAACGTGAGAGTAGGACTGCTTCCACTTTTCTTCTTACCCAACCACCCACCCTTTTCTGGTAAGGAAGTGTAACGTTTTCAATCCTCCTCTTAAAATTCAAACTAGGATTCACGTGTTCTGGGTTTCCGTAGTACCATAGAAAGTGTGTGCGTGTGTGTGAATTCCTTGTCTATCCGTTGCATCCAACATGTTATCTTTATCTGCCTTTTGGTTATCAACTGTTGGTACATTCCATACTGACAGCCTTTTGAAAACCGGCGCGATCTATCTGACTCCTTGTTAACCGGTGCCATCTTCTTAAGGGTGTCCTTCCTTCTAGCAACTCCACATTCTGTGCAAGCATCTGTTGCTAATCTCTATCTGCTAAGTGATTTTGCGCATCTATTGGTATTTTAAGGCCGAAAAATGCGGAATTTTTTTCTTTGATACATCTGTGCTTCCACACTCCTTTTCGGTCATGTGTGAAACATTATCTATCTCCCTTTTATCAGCATGTCCATGCTAACTCATTCTTTTGTCACTGGCGCTTAATCCTGGAGTTTTCACTTCATTCTCAATTCTCTTGGGCTAATTACATAACATGTGTCGATCCGATGCTGGTGATTGTAATTTGGTTCTCAGCATAGCTATATGACACTTATCATGAGTGGAATATGGAAAATGCTATCAACACTATCCTCCAAATGGTGACGGTTATCTCCTGTGATTTTGAGTACACCGTGATCATATCTATGCATATTCAAGCATCTTTGGCAATCCGGAGTTTTCTCAAGGCACTACGATGGTCTATCATCTGTTTATCATGCTTCACATCTTTTTACACTCCATATCTGCAAAATTCTCTCTGAGACGAGGGAATCGCATCTTTTCGTCTCTGGTAGCTTTGCTTAAGGTATGATCTATCATCGTTTCTTATCCAAGATCTCTTTATCTTTGTAACCGGCGATCCAATCGACAATGTGAACCAGGTGACATCTCTTTTTCTTCCGAAGGACCAGATAATCTATTCTTCCAGTGCATCTTCTTCAACACGAACCCGTGCTCTTAATATTGATCTTTCTAAGAGCGTTGAGCTCAGGAAGTGTTCGAGCATTTGTTCGTTTCTCTCGCCTTTTGAACTTGGTATTCTGGGAATATCTTGTTAATCCATGGTGGTATATGTTGATAATATGCTTGCCTATTCCATATCAATGTAAGGACATGGAAGATCAGCTGTGTCTCTTTCTCTCAAGCTTCGTGAGCACTGCCTGTGTGCAAAGTCTCTAAGTGAGAATTCTGACTTTTTGAAGTCACCTATCTCGGCCATGTCCTTCTGCTAAATAGATCGCTTCAATTCTGGAATCAGCAAGTTCATTGTTAATTCCATCTTCCATCTTCAATCAAACCCGGAGTTTTCCTTGTTGGCGAGTTAGCATCGACGTTCCGCTGAAGATTTCCTCAAGGCTGCTAGACCTCTCTCAATCTTTTCAAGAAGAACATGGAGTTCTTTTCACCTCTATCTCGTTAAGTAATCTCTTGAAACCCTCTCGCTCTATCGTCTATGCTCAATCCACCGGAGGCCATGAAGACCTTCCAGGTCTGGTATTTCCTTCTGTTCAAGTTGGTGCTATCTTTTCTGTAGCTGTTGAATCTTGCAGTTGTTCTCCGTAATCTTCCTCCATATCTTTCCGGTGGCTTGGTACTGCCGACATGACGACAACATCATCACCCTTAACTATCTTGGATCCGGTGAATTGTTTGCATCTATCCTTGTTTTCTTACGAAGTTCCATGAGCTCTTCTTGTCAATACCTTCAGTCTGTTTCGGTAGTTGGGTTGCATGGTTTTCTTATTCATGTGCGGAGTAATGCTTTGAGTGCGGGATGGAGTAGCTACCATACCACTACTCTTATCATTCGCTCTTGTACATTGAATCGGTGAATTAATGTGATTTCACTCATTCCACGGAAGTTAGAAGTGGCCTTTATCCCTTGATACTTTTACTTCCGTCCTTGTTTTTCCGGAGTGCTCTCTCGAAGAAAGTAATCATTAATCTCTTGTTGGTGGTCTGTCTATTCTAGATGGAGCAAAATCTTCAATTACCTGGTGGAAACAAACGCAAACTCCTTTCGTTCCTCGTCTTTCTACCGATGCTCGGCATCCCCAAACAAGATGAAAGGAAACTATCTCTCTCTTTGTTTCATCAATTCTTTTGCTGTGGTAAAGCCAATTATGGTTGATGCCATTAGCCGCAAATCTATTGCATTAGCCTCAAGGCTAAAGAAAGCAATAAGTACCTCTACAATAAACTCCAGATCCTCCATATTCTTTGCTTCTCGGGATTCAACCATGATCTGGCTTCACATCCGTCTCTGGAAGTTATATCCGCGCACCTCAATTGCGTGATCCTTTGGTTCTTACCGGCGCAACAAGAATCTAATCCGACGATGTCTAACTAAATCTTTCTGTTGATATCAAGGGACTCTATTGTTTGAAGGCAATATTGTTTCCGTACTTCATTTCTCAAATCCGAGAGAAGATACGATGCTACTGTCATAGTGGATCAAAACCTCTCCAATCTAGCTCTTTTCTTCCAGCGAGACAAAGTTTTCACCCTCTCTAGTATCGATAAATCTTTAATCTTAACGGTGTGCCTTTCTGTATCCATGATACATCATCTTGTCCTTTCTTTCACAAGTGGTTCTATTCTTTTATCATGTTTCTTGAGAAAACCGGAGCTATGTCCATCCTATCCTTCTTGTCTCACGACAATCCTTCAACTCTTCTAACCCTTTGTGTCTCTAGCAAAACGCAAGACTCGCAACAAGTCTAGCAAGTTTTGCAAGGTGTAGTGGTCGCACCATTCCGTTGTTCATCAACTTGGGAACGTGAGGGTCACCTTCGTTCGAACACCCGCCCCTCCTTGTGTCGTTTTCTTTTTCCTAGGAATCTCGGGGCGAGATTCTTGTTTAGTGGGGGAGAGTTGTAGCATCCCAATTGTCTAACAATTGCAATGCTACTAGCCTAGTCTATATATATGCTACTTCCTATATATAATTGTTGCATCATAATTATATCATGCTCATGTCATCATGCCACCTTGCATTTGAGCATCATATAAAACCCCTTTTTGTTTTGGTTCTTCTCTCATATGCATTGTTAATTGTATTTGCCTCTTGATATTGTATTTGGTTATTGATATATTGTTTAATGCCCAAGTTGAGTTGGGGGCATATCTTTTATTCCACTCCACCACCCTTTCTTTCACCACCTTATAATTTCACCATCCAAATTAATATGAGCTTTGCACTTTATTGGGTTTTACCTCTAGCTCATGTGGATTGGGATGGATCCAATTCTATTTCCACATGCTCTCATATTAGCATCATGTTGTTTTCACATTATTGATATGTGGAGCCACCTTTGCATGCATTATGAGTAGTGCTCCTTTTCCTAGCTTTCATATGGATTATTATGGATTTATGCTCATGTTGGGATATTTTTGGGACTATTAAACATCTAGTGGAATATACACACTAGCAAGTCCCAATTATAATCAAATATGATCATCTCCAACTACTCCACCTGGAACTTTCATTCAAATTCTTTTGCTTGGCTTTATTCCGCTTTTGGAAATGCATAAGAATAATGCCATGTTAATATTATTGTTTTCACAAGAATAAACATGGCATTAATTATTTTGCATGGGCCATGCAAGTACCACCACATTCTAGTCTTTTGGGTTTTTATCTGAATTTTTTTTGAGTGAATCATCAATCTCCCTCTCTACCACTCCTTTGGCTTGATCTAGTTTGGTCTTGCTAAAAAGCCACCACCACATCTCTCTCTCTCTCTATTCCTCACCTTCCTCTCCTTTTCACCTCCATCCATGCATGATCAAGTGGATCATGACTAAAACCCAAACCCTACACCTTTTTCCACCTATTCTTGTTTGATCTAAGCTTGGTGCATGCAAGCATCTAAACCCTAAGCCATACCCTCTCTCTCTAATTCTTTCTCCAAATCTTACACCTGATCTAAACACTAGACCAAACCCTCTTTCTCTCTCTATCTACCTAGCTAACCAAGATCCACATCACCCTCTCTCTCTAATCCCTCCTCTTTAAACCCTAACCCTAATCACCTAACCCACTACCACCATCTACCATACCATCCCCTCTAAGCAAAACCTAACCCGAGCCCCATCTACCTAACCCGATCACCCTCCTCCTCACCTTTTTGCCAAGCTACCATCCTCCCACGTGCTCCTCCCTCCCACCTTCATCTTTTCCACCAACCCCAGATCGAGACCCCTCTCCCAGGCTCCCTCTCCCTTCTCCTCTTTTGGCCAACCACCAAGGCAAGACCACACCCCCCAAAACCCTAGACCTAGCTCGGTCTACCACCTCCTTCGTCGACCCGGTGAGTGGCAGCACGCCCGGCCACACCAGGACCTCCCTCTGTCTCCTCTACCTCACCCTGCACCGGCCACGCCTCGCCGGAGTCCTCCGAAGCTCCCCGGACACGCCGCAGCCACGGGATCCAAAGCTCGCGGAACCTCTGCCTCTGCTCCGATCTGATCCACCTCCAGCTCCAGCGACCACACCGACGAGTTCCTGGTGAGCATCTCGATCCCCTAGACAAGCCCGTCCTCCTCCTAGCGCCCCAGCCTCGTCGGACGTTCCGTTGAGCAGCCTCCTGGCACCGCCGCGCACCGTGCTCTGGCAGACAGCAGCCACCGCAACAACCGTCCGCCCCTGTTCCTCGCCCTGCCCCACGTGCTGTAGACCACCTCCGTGCTAGCTCTCCGAACGAAAGTTGTAGCCCTAGCAACCCTCTCCATCTTTCCTTTTTGCGGCTTGTCGAGAGGCGCCGCAGTTTAGTCGCCATCATCGTCTGAACTCCGGCAGATCCCCTGATCTCTGCTGGCGGCGCGCAGCAGACAGGCCGGCGTCGTCGTCATTTTTGCAGAAAGCCCCCTGGCCTTTTTCCCGCCTCAACCCGCCGTCCCAGGAGCCCCACCTGTCAGCCTCGGTTTTGTTTTGCAAGAAAACCCCCGGAAGATCCTGGCCATCACAGACAGACCCCCCCGCGCCCTGGGATCGCCCACGTGTCACGCCCCGGCTGGGCGACGCGTGCGCGTGGCCCCGCTGTACCCGGCCCCACCTGTCATGGGCGCGGTTAGGAAAGACCCTAGTGAGAAAAGCCCTGCAGCCCTCTGCGGCCCCACCTGCTGCTGAGTCAGCGCAAGGCCCACCCGTCAGCGTCAGTGGCTGGTTCTGCCTGATACAAAAAGGATTTTCTGTTATCTGTTTTATTTTAAATCTTTTCCAATTTGTTTTAAATTTCAAATTCAAATCTGTATTTAATAACTTTTCAAATATAATTCCAAATAATACAAATAATATATGTTTTTGAATCAGAAAAATGTGAGGAATTCAAATATGGCCTTCAAAATATATTTTGTACACTTTAATTTTCAAGTTGATTAAAATTACAATAAAATGCCCCTTTTCCTTAATTAATTAATAACTTTTGTTTTATAACTCCAAATTTAACAAATGAGATGTCTAAAATGATCAGCTCGACGAGACCTTTCTGTTTATGCATTCCATGTTCTGTTTTGCAGCATGCATCATATAAATATAAAGTATACAGCAACTTATATGAGGTTAAAATGTGGCTAAAACTCAATAAGATGATTTAATCTTGTATTCCACACTTCACCCATGCCATGCTACTTTATTGCCATGCAAATTGTGCATCATTCATAATGGCATGATTGTTTGCTTGTCGCATTTTAATTCATATGCTTGTGCACTTTATTTATGTTGGCCCTTGTTTGTTTGGTTCTTCTTCGAATAGACGCTGAGCAGGGGATATATCAAGAAACCCAGGAGCACTACCCAGATCCTTCTCTCGCTTTAACTGAGCTGCCAGGCAAGCACTACCACATGCTTGCATACATATAGTACCTATTGCCTCTAACTTATTCTTGCATCATCGAGTCGCGATTGCATTAAACTGAATCCCAAGTACTGCATAGCCTTTACTTTTAAACCCCACCGAAGCTTGTTCCTCCATCCCATGAGCCATTACTACAGGAGTTGTTTGAGCCATGCGAGTCGTAGAACAGCATGTGTAGGGTATGTGAGTGTCTGTTGGATAACGAGGTACCTAAACAACTTAACCTGAGTAGTAATGGGATAACTAATGAAAGTGGCACCGGTGAGCCATATTTGCTATTTGGTTTTTCAGGCTCACTTGTGTCCCGTAGGACCCCGAGTACTTGATTCCTGTTCCTTGAATATTCGCGCTATCCACATCCGGGAGGCCTTATGGACCCCCCTGAGCCAGAGCTTGATTCATTCTTATTTCTTGGGGCCACAAAGTAGTTTGGGGCTTTATTACTATCCTGTACTTATGCCATGCTTTACTGCTTTATTTAAGATTGTGCATGGAGCACCTGTACTGTTTAGGTAAGCGGAGTGTTTTCGCGGTATCGACAAGCCCAGTCACACTTTCGGGTTCCCAGTCGTTTACAGCCATTGACGCAAACCTTGAGTCCGTCTCGGAGCCGGCCAACTTCGTTGCGGGTAGCTTAATGGGGTGGCCCCCTGAAATATTTCTGAATCCTGTGATCGCTTTGTCGTGACTGCCTCGTTGGGTTTTGATTTGGTTTTTCCGAGGTTGATCGAGTGGGTGTTGCTATTTGTGCACCCCTGCAGGGTAAAACTTTCTGAAAGCCGTGTCCGCGGTTATGGACGACTTGGAGCACAGTTTCTCGATCATAGACAAGTATAACTAAAGTACCGCTTTTAATTTGACTAAGTACCTGACTAGTAAATAGTGCAACACTCATGGAATGGATAATAAAACTGCCAACGGATGGGGGTTGTTCGTCCGCGTCCTCGTCGGTAAGGGAGGAGGAGGATGGATCAGTTATTATTACTGTTATAACTGTTGTTATTAATTCACGGACATCCGTCTATCTCTGGTTAGGCGGATGGTTAGCGAGCATCTATAGAATTGTTAGGTATTATCTTTTGCTGCAATTGCGTCACCCCAGGTTGTGTCCCCTTTAGAGGCATAAAGACTTGCTGAGTACCCCTAGGGTCTCACACGATATATTGTTTGATTCAGATGAACAGGTAAACTCGCAAGATGGATACTGGGTGGAGGAGACGGACGATGTGGGCAACGATCATTCGGTGTAGAGATTCCGGGAAAGGGGATCCGTGAGATCTGTGGGCGGGATGTGTTTATTTATGGGGCATCTTATGCCAATTTGCTTCTTATCCGTACTCGGATCTTGCTTTCCGCTTCCGCTTGATACTCTGATGTTTGATGTATGAGGAGATATCCTAAACTATTATTTCTATCTACGATATTTGGATCTTGCCGTATGGCGTTGCAATATTTCTATTTCTTTTAGATGGAATGGCTCTGAGGACTGTTGTATGGTGGCTTGCATACATACTCATTTGTGTATGTAGTTGATCCCTTCGCCTGCCGATTACGCCACCCGTTCTTGTCCCGATGTTTGGAAATGGTTAGGACGGCCGAAAGGTCTACCTGTGAGTGGCATTTGGGCCCCACCGTACTATTTTAACCATTTCCACTCATCCAGGCTTGTAACTAGGAGCGTAATTCACCGAGGTAGTTACATCCGTCATCTCCGACGTGCGGTCTTGAAGAGCTACTCTGCCAAGCGGACATCTTGCGAAGTAATAGCGTTTCCTTTGGCAAGCTGCTGGCCGAGAGTGCTACAAACCTCAAGATCATCACACTTGTAAGTTTTACTTTACCTTTTGCATTTCACATGAGTATCCCACTGTAGCCCCCGAGGATGTACATGGAAAACCATTGGCTTTGCATCTATATGCTCTAAGAGTGACTAAGTTAGAAAAAACTCTCACTATAGCCCCCAAGCATTTAGATGGAATGAATTATTCCGACTAGATGCTTTAAGAGTAGCATACATAGTGTTCATAATTTTAAGTGCTGTAGCCCCAAGACTCTAGTTGTAACTGAATTAGTTCCGACTAGATACTTAAAGAAAAGCTAAGCATTTTCCGAGTTAAAACTTTATACTGTATCCCCCAAGCTTCTAGTTGAGAATTGAACTAGCTCCGACTAGATGCTTAAAGAAAAGCTAAGCATATTGCTAGGTTAAAACCTCTTGTTGTAGCCCTCGAGCACTTAGATGGAAAATCTCCGACTAGGGGCTCCAAGTAGACTGAACAACAACTTGACTTTGTATTTGCATCCACAGAACGAGAATGCTCGGAGGGGCATGGCCAATGATAAGTACCAGAAGATGCGCGTGGACCTTGAAGCTGAAAAGGGTAAAACCGCCATCTTGAAGGAACAGATCATCAAAAACAAGAGTCTCTTTTCTTTTTTTGCGCATTTCCGTCTTACTTTTATGCCTTCCTTCTTCGAGTACTCACTTTGTACTTTGTTTTCTCCGACTTGCAGAGAATGTAGCCAAGGCCAAGGATATTGTCGAGCAGTCCAAGCACATCCAACAGCTGGACAGCGAGAACAAGATCCTTAAGAAGGAGAGGGAACAAATGCTAAAGATGCACGAGGATTCCATGAAAGCCCTGTAGGACTCCGCCTCCGCTGAGATCAATCGCGTGAAGGAGGAGCTTGTGATCCTAAAGGATCAGAAGTAAGCTGCCGATGAGCAAAACCTTCGCCATAACGAGGCGTTTAAGCTCCTCCAACAAGAGAAAGAATCCTTGGCGGACATCGTCTGGCAGGCTAAGGCCAGCATCTTCAGTAAGTATCCTCCGCCTTGTAGCTCTGTAGTTTGGATACTTATAATTTTTGAACTTACGCAATCGTTGTCGGAATTTTCAGTGCCCCTGGGCTTAACCCGCTCGCCTCCTTCGGACAAGGAATGCATGATTCTTGCCAGCAACTTCATCAACACCGCCATCACCCAAGCCAAGGAGATCGCCCAGCCCCTCCAAATTTATATCAAGGCCTCCGACTCCGTGGTGAAGTACTCAGAGATTCTGCGCCGAGCCCTCGAGCGTGTCGCAAGCTGGAAAGCTTCATGTGCACGGGCTGGCGCAAGGATGGTGTTGTCCATGGTGAAGGCACACTATGAAGGTGCCGACATCGACACGGTGACATCTGGTATCCCCGACGTGGATGATGATGGCAAGGAGATCGATCACGAAGCCATCCTCTCATCACTCACGGGCTATGACACCAGGGTTGCCGAGTTGGTGGGCGTCGACGTCTTCGTGGCCAGGAACTTTCTTGACAACACCGGCCCTGAATCCTCCGAGTCTCCTCACAGTGGTGACGCTGAGGGTGAATCTCCGGCTGGTGATGATGCGGCCTCCAAGTCCCCTGCACCCAAGGAGTGAAAAACACTTTGTAATTCTTGTTTCACCTTTGGAGTGTGCATTGAAAAAACTTGGTGATGTAATCTTAAGGCGGAAAACAATGGTTGTCGTATCCTGCTACTTAAGAATTAATGCCCAATATGTATATATTTTTTAAGCAAGTGCTGGCTTATCCATTACTTTGGTTCTTATGCTTGACTTTTCGTGAGTCGGAAGACTCATTGTCGGAACCATGCGCTTAGGTGATGAAACCCAATGGCACCGTCAATAACCTTAGCACAAAATAGCCGACAATAAGTGCCGAAAGTCACTACTCCAGAATCCACATAAAAACAACAAAGAATGTGTAGACCAGAAAACTTAAGCTAACGCCCGTAGGCGGAATTTTCACAAGTGCAATCGCAAAGCTTGTGCATAAAGGTTTATATGATCCAAAAATGAACACTAAAGGAGGTAAAATACTCAGCAATATGAGTGAACCAAAGAGCTTTATTTCATTGATCATATAAGAGATACATGATTAGATAAAAAATGCTAAGTGTAGAAAGGACATAGCTGTGCTATGTTCCATGTCAATCAAGCTCCGGGTAGTCATCATCCGGGTCACGTCGCTTATGCTTATGATCCTCGCTGGGTCTATCCTTGAGCTCACGATTGTCGACAAGGTAGTAAGACCCATTGAGCAGCGCCTTGCTTATGATGAATGGTCCTTCCCATGGCGGGGATAATTTGTATGACTTCTTCTTCTTAAGTCGGAGTACTAAATCCCCCTCTTTAAACGAGCGATGCCGGACGCGGCGACTATGGTAGCTGCGTAGCTTCTGCTGGTAGATGGCGGATATTTGGCATGCCAAAACGCACTCCTCCTCGAGAAGGTCCACATCTAGGCGTCTGGATTCTTCAGCATCATCTTCGTAGTAGGCGGCAACTCTTGGTGCATCATGGAGGATGTCGGAAGGTAGGATGGCTTCTGCTCCATATACCATGAAATAGGGAGTGTAGCCGGTGGATCTGTTGGGTGTAGTTCGTAAACTCCACATCACAGATGGCAATTCTTCCGCCCAGGCTCCAGCTGCTCTATGTGGCGGTGCCTCAAGACGTGGCTTGATTCCCTGCAGGATTAATCCATTGGCTCGCTCCACTTGACCATTGGATTGTGGGTGTGCCACAGATTCAAGGTCAATTCGGATGCCTTTGTCCCAGCAATAGGCCTCCACTTCTCCGAGTGACAAGTTGCTTCCATTGTCGGTATGATGCTATGTGGGAGACCAAATCTCACCACTAGATCCCGGACAAATCTAAGGGAAGTTGCCCCATCAAGCTTTCTAATGGGTTTAGCTTCTATCCATTTGGTGAATTTGTCAACTGCTACAAGGAGATGCGTAAATCCACACGGTGCCATTTGTAATGGCCCCACCATGTCTAGCCCCAGACTGCAAACGGCCAAGTTATTGGTATTGTTCGCAATTCTTCAGCAGGAACATGTGGTTGTCGGGCATAATACTGGCATCCAGTGCACGTCTCAACCAGCTTGTCGGTGTCCGCCTTCGCGGTCAGCCAGTAGAATCCTTGCCGGAAGGCTTTCGCGACCAACGATCGAGGAGCGGCGTGATGCCCGCAATCTCTGAGATGGATTTCGCGTAGGATTTCCATACCTTCTAGCTGGGAAACACACTTTAGGTATACACCAGTAGTGCTCCTTTTGTAGAGTTGCCCATTGATTATGGTATAACCCTTTGCTCGTCGTACTATCTGCCGTCTTTCGACCTCATCGTCGGGCAAAGTTCCGTGTTCGAGATATTCCATGAACGGTTTTGTCCAAGCCGGAGGGGTCTTTGTCACCATGTTGACGAAAGAATCTGCTCTATCTGGGTTGTCGATGTCGGCACCCTTCACAGATGGTGTGCGTAGATGCTCTAGGAAAACTCCTGGCGGAATTTGCTTGCGCCCTGATCCAAGTTTAGACAATAGATCAGCCGCCTCGTTCTGCTCCCTAGGCACATACTTGACTTCGTAGCCCAAGAAGCTCTTGGCTATCTCGTCCACTTCGTCGCGATATGCCGCCATCATAGGGTTCCGCGCATTCCAGGTGCCAGCCACCTGCTGGGCAACCAAGTCGGAATCTCCACAGCAAACTATGCGCTTGATGCCAATATCCTTGGCTACACGCAGTCCGTGAATGAGCGCTTCATACTTCGCCATGTTGTTTGTAGCCTCGAAGTGGATCTGCAGAACGTAGTGTAGCCTGTCTCCTTTTGGTGACTGTAGCAATACACCAGCCCCCGAGCCGTTGAGCAGCTTTGATCTGTCAAAGTGCATCACCCAGTACTCTGGTTCCGGCAATGGAGTGGCATCCGGCATCTCCGTCCAATCTGCAATAAAATCCGCCAAGGCTTGTGACTTGATAGCGTTGCGTCTTTTGTAGGTGATCTCGAAGGTAGCAAGTTCAATGCCCCACTTCGCGACCCTTCCTATAGCGTCGCTGTTGTTGATAATGTCGGACAGTGGAGTCTTGCTCACTACTGTGATTGGGTGCTCCTGAAAGTAATGCCTCAGCTTCCGTGAAGCAAGGAATACTCCATAAGCTATCTTTTGGTAGTGCAGATAACGCTGCTTGGACTCCGTCAAGACCTCGCTTACATAGTAAACTGGTCGTTGATCTCCGTGCTCATAGCCTGGTTCCTTCCGTTCTACCACGACGACGATGCTGATAACCCGGTTGGTTGCCGCCATGTAAATTAACAGGGGCTCACCAGGCTCGGGTGCTGCAAGGATGGGCGCTGAGGAAAGAATCTCCTTGAGCTGCTTCAATGCTGCATCTGCCTCGTCTGTCCATGTGAATTTGTAAGCCTTCTTCAGCAACTTGTACAGCGGCAGAGCCTTCTCTCCAAGTCGGCTGATGAACCGACTAACTGCTGCAACACAACCTGTCAGTCGTTGGATGTCCTTTAGGCATGTCGGACGATTTATGTTTAAGATGGCCTTGATTTTCTCCGGGTTGACCTCGATTCCGCGCTGGGAAACGATGAAGCCCAATAGTTTGCCGCCTGGAACCCCGAAGACGCACTTATTAGGGTTGCGCATCATGTTGTATTTTCGGAGATTATCAAAGGTTTATTTTAAGTCGGAGATTAAGTCATTTGACTTTTTAGACATCACCGCGATATCGTCCACATAGGCGTGAACGTTCCGACCAATTTGGTCGTGAAGGCAATGTTGCATTGTCGCTGGTAGGTAGCACCTGCGTTTTTCAGCCCAAAGGGCATCGTGACATAGCAAAACGTGCCGTATGGGGTAGTGAACGAAGTGCCAATTGGTTCGACTTCCTCATCTTGATCTGGTGGTATCCTGAGTATGCATCGAGAAAACACAAAAGTTCCGAGCCAGCCATCGAGTCAATGACTTGGTCAATGCAAGGCAAAGCAAACGGATCTTTGGGACATGCTTTGTTCAAGCCGGTGTAATCAATGCACATTCTTAATTCATTGGTTCCCTTTTTGGGGACAAGTACAGGATTGGCCACCCATCGGGTGTGAAGGACTTCTCGGATAAACTCAGCCTTAAGTAACCTAGCTATCTCTTTGCCAATGGCGCATCTCTTCTCATCTCCGAAGCGTCGTAGTGGTTGTTTCATTGGTTTACATTTTGGATCTATGTTTAAGCTATGCTCGGCAAGTTCCCTAGGTACACCTTTCATGTCGGCAGATTGCCAGGCAAAGATGTCTCTATTCTCACGGAGGAACTCGACGAGCGCGTTTTCCTATTTGGGATCCAGGTTCGTCCCAATGGCGACGGTCTTGGAGGCATCGCCTACCACAAGTTCCACCGGCTTGGTCTCGATGGCGGCCTTGAACGCAGGAGCGGAGTCGGAGATCTGCTTCTTCGATGCGGGCATCTCTGAGTCATTGACGTTGCTCTGGATCTCCTTGAATTCTTCGCTATAGAGGAAAGCTTCTGCAACGGCTGCTTCATTGATCTCGCAGTCCCTTGCCTTGGTAAAGCTTCCGGATACGGTGATGACACCGTTCGGTCCGGGTATCTTGAGCTTGTTATAGACGAAGCATGGCTTGTCCATGAACGTGTGGAATATGTCACGGCCGAATATGACGTGGTACACGCTCTTGAAGGGGACCACCTCAAAGGTCATGCGCTCTTGGCGGTAATTATTAACGTCGCCAAAGGCTACCTGAAGCGTAATGCACCCAAGGGACCGAGCCTCCCGTCCAGGAACTACGCCATGGAACACGGTGTTGGTCCGCCTTAGGTTTGCCTCCGTCAAGTTCATCTTTTGCAGTGTATCTAGGTACATGATGTTGATGCTGCTTCCACTATCCACCATGCACTTGGTGAACTCCACGCCGTCAATCAATGGGTTGATGACCATGGCATACTGGTTCTCCGTGGATATAAGGTCTGGGTGGTCCGTCCTGTTCCAAGTTATTGGAACCTCCGACCAGCGCAGGTATTGGGGAACTGGGGGGAGAGTGGCCATCAGGATCCTTAGAGAGGTCTTCTGTTGTTGGACGGTGGGGGTGCCAAGGAAAGTGTGGTAGACTGGGGCCTTCTTTGTGAAGGGGTTCTTGACCTTGTCGTCGCTCTTGGCGGCGTGCTTGGGGTCAACGTCCTCGTCCATGTCACTTGAATCCTTGGACTCCTCATCCTTCTTCTTCCCCTTGCCCTTGCCTCGCGGTCTGTTCTTCCGACTTCTCTTATAGCCGAACTCCGGGTCTTCCTTGAGGACGTTGACGAACTTGCAGTGTCGATTGGTATGAGTGGCCTTGCCGTTGGCGTCGAGGTGTACGAGGCACGGCATATCGCGGTACTCTTCGTAGGTTTGGGGAACGCGGAGCGGCGCCGAGTTGGTTTCACTTCTTCGTTGCTACCCATGGCCTGCTCCTCTTCCTCGGCCATGTTGTCCGCCCTCGCCTCGTCCTGCAAAAGTCATGGCGACCATGTCGGTAGATTGCTTTTCTTCTGGAGCGGTTTTCCGCTTCGTACTGCTGTTCCTCCAAGCTTGGGTTGGAACGGCCGTTGCCGGCAAAGAGCCATGAGCATCGTCGGCGGCAGCTGCGAACTCACTAGCTAACTGAATCATCTGATTCAAGTCAAGCTGATGATTGTCCTGCAAGCGCTTTAGCTTATGCCGGAGTAACGTGCCTCTTTCCAACCCATCGATGAAGGCGACCATGGCGGTCTGGGTGTGCACTCCTGCGCAGGAATTCTTCATATCCAGCTAGCGGGAGAGGTAGGCGCGAGATGTCTCGTCTTTCTCTTGCACGCACCGCTGTAGATCGCCCACCGTGCAGGGACGCTTGTATGTACCCTCAAAGTTTTTGGTGAACGCTTCTTGCATGTACAACTAGTTGTAGATAGTTTTCTCCGGCAAGTCGTCGATCCATTGACGGGCCGTACCCGCCAACATTAACGGGAGGTACTTGACGACGACGTTGGGGTTGCCTCCGGCAATCTCCACCGCGTTGCCGTAGTCCTGCAACCATGTGGCAGGCTTGGAGGTGCCGTCATAGGGATTAATGGTCTTGTCAATCCGGAATCCTTTGGGGTAAGTTGCGGACCGTATTGCAGGTCCAAAGCAACATGGTCCCAAGTATGGTCCTTCCCGGGCCTCGTGGATCTTGTCGATCCGCGAACGTGCATCGTACGGCTCCGGTTTCTTCTTCTTTTTTTCAACAGGGGATGGGCTGCACGAACGACACGGGCCTCCTCCTCCATGTTGACTGCTTGGCGGCGACGGAGGCGGAGGTGGCGGTGGGTTAGCTTTGTTGCTGTTACCCTCCTGCGACACTTCATGCCTGTCGCGGTTGCTTGTCGCACACGGAGGGTCATGGCGGGACCTGCTCTTAGGTCCTTCGTTGTACTTTCCGTCATGAAGGGTCTGCTCCGTGTTGTCGCGGATGATGATGACGCACTGCTTTGGTGGGGGCATATCCGTACGATGGTGAGCCTTGTAGTCTTCCTGAAGTCGGGGGGATCAGGGCGGTGGCGATGGGCGGCGAGGTTGGGCTCTTTCTCCGTGGTCGGAGGATATGGGGATAGCATCCTTCCTGTTGCGCGCATCCCTCCGTCTTTGTTCTGATGAACCCGTCCGCGATCCGACATCCTGAGGAGATCTGTCCCTTGGCGGTTTGTACTGGCTAGATCGGCGGAGCGCTGGGTCAGACTCAAGCCTCTGAGAGGTGGCCTTTTCCTGCTGCTTTACGGCCTTGGCCACTAGGTCATAGACCTGTTCCACTGCCTCAGGCGATCTATCCTGCTCCAGAAGGGTCTTGGCAACGGCGAGGTTAAGGAGTGGGGTGGGCATCACCTGCTTGCCTTCACTGTCAATGTATGGCTTGGTCTGTGCCGGCTCCGTACACCAGGATCGTTGATGACGCGAGCCGGAGATTTCTTAGCCTTCTGCTATTGCAGCAGAGTCTTGTACTCGGCCTCCATTGCTCTTGCTTTCTCTATGGACTTCTGCGTGTTGACCAGATCTCGATCTAGTTTAGAACCTTGCTCCGCGATGGCTTGCGCTTCCTCCAGCAGCTGCTGGCGCTTCTCGTCAAGCTGAGTCACGTTCCGGATATGATCAACAGTTAGTGGCTCAACGAGGAGATTACCATACATCACTCTATCAGCTGGAGTAACATGGGCTGCTGCCGACGTAGCTGCTGGAGGCGGCAAGTTTGCGGTGTTGTTGTTGCTCGGACCGGTGCCGAGTTCCTGCGGATGCTGCACTGGTTTAGGCGGAGGAGGCATGACTCTTGCGCGATCATCGTCAGCAGCAATAAGTGGCCCCTTCCCTTTATCCAGTGCCATAGGCGGAGCTTGCCCGGGCTGGTCTTCATCCATCGCTGTCCCAATGGTGACAAACACCCCTCGAGACATGACAGTGTTATTAGCTTGTTCGTCGCGCGAGTACTTCTCCTCCATCTCCTGCATGGCGGAGTCTAGCTCTTCTGTACTGAAGTCTATCTCCTCTGAATCTACACTAAAATCAGCATAAAGCACGTCAATGACAGAGTTGGAGGGTGCCAGGACTTCCTCGATGACGGGCGGTGGAGGTGCAGCGGCCTCGGCGATGACTGGAGGTAGTGGCGCTGCTGCGACGATGGCGGCCGGAGGCGGTGGTGGTGGCTGAATCGGAGGTGCTCCGTCAATGAGCGCAAGCGCTGTCTGAGCTGCCGCTTCAGCCTCCGCGTATTTGTTGACAGTGTTCACCATGCCTTCGAAGGTGAGGCGTCCTGATGCCTGTTGCCGTCTTAGAGAATGTCGGAGAAGCGTGCCGTGGTCCAGTCCTTCCACAAAGTGATAGATGGCATCATCATTGGGGTAATTGGCTAGGTCGGCCCGTATACGGAGCCACCTGGCAAGGTAGTCGCGGGGGTTTTCGCCCTCTCTCTGAAAGCAGCGTGCCAGATCGAAGATGGTAACCACGCCGACGAACTTGGATCTCTGCTGTCCAGACGCACGGGCAAAGCCGGCGGATTTGCAGTGATCTTCCACCTTTATATCCTGCACATGGGCGGTTTGGGTGGGCCTTGAATTTTTCCGATCTTTGCCGGAAAACTCTGAGGAGAGATCTGACATCGATCCTTCCGCGAACGTATCCTGCCCGTAGGCGGTCCGTGCAGGTCTTGATGCTCCTCCGACTCCCAGGGAACTAGTGCCCGAGTCGGTTTCGCCAATGAAGAGGCCGATGTCTCCGATAGGAACGATCGAACACCGCGTAGGGTTCGTCTTTGCCGAGATCCAGAACTCGTCGGGAGGGACGATCAGAACATCTCCGGAGAAGAGAACGCGACCGATGGCTATGGTTTCGCCGATTCCCGCGAAGATCTTGGTCCTCGCCCGCTGAAGAGCCTGAAGCGCCTCTTGCCCCACGGTGGGCGCCAACTGTCGTGGTATTGACGATGAGTACGCCCTGGAGGGGTCCTCACAGTGTGTGTTTAGAGACGTGGGGTAAGGCGGATGGTTGACGGGTACGAGGTAACACAGCTTACCCAGGTTCAGATCCCACAACGGTGGCGGAATCCTACTCCTGCTATAAATCACTATAATGGCAATACACCGAGTTACAGAGATAGGTTCGCTGTGCGAGGTGTATGTAAAAACGATGCCCTAAAGGCTCCCATAGGCCCGACTTATATAGTCTCCAGGTCCTAGGGTTACAGGCAAAAGTCCTAGCCGGACAGATTACAGAGTTCTACACCGTCTATTACTAGTCTTGTGTATCTTGCACTCCAAGGCTCCGGGTACGCTGGTGACTCCACCGTAACCTTCCTTTATTCGGCATGGGCCTCCCTTCTGGATCCACCTAACTGGGCCGCCCAGCAGGCCATAGGCCATGCTACCGACTATGGGCCACCCGGGTTAGTCGGATAAGAGACATGCTATGAGGATACCCATATAGCATATCCCCAACATTATACGCAAAATTTGGCCAAACGGTTGAATTTCTATGAATTTCGCAAGACTAAATACAATCTGATAATTTTAAACTAACCCTAACGGGATCATGACAAGTGGCAGCTGCCGATTGGCCAACTAAGCGAGCGGCGCTGACGCGGCGCGCTGACATGTACAGGCCACGTGGCACGACGTGGTTTGCCGAAACCCCTTCGGCAACAAATCTAATCCTACCCGTCCGATCTCGATCTGGCGGACATGAGAGGCGGCGGCGACTTACTGGGCTTCGACGGCGGCGTTGGGCGGCGGTGGCGTCGGTGACGATGGGTGGTGGAGATATGGTGATTCCCCGAGGCGGCGGCGTGGTCGACAGGGTGCAGCTGGCCTTCGTGGTCACTTTCGCGTCCTTGGCCGCGCTCCTTGCTTTCTCTTCGGTCAGCAAAGCTTCGCCGTCCCTCCTCGTCTCCGGCGGTGCTCCGGCGAGCAATTCTCGGTGATTGGCTGCGTTAGAGAGGGGGAAAACACAGGGGGTGAATCAGTAGAGAACGGGAGGAAGGTCCAGAGGGAGAGAAGGGCAAGGGGGGCTCCGAACCTTCTCGACGAAATCAACCCAACGGCGGCCGGCGTGGTGGAGATCGATTTGAGCTAGGGTTTTAGGAAACGAGGAGGGGGGGTCAATGCGGAGATATATAAGGAGGGGATGGCGTGGATAAGAGGCCAAGGGAACGAGAAAATCGTGGGATTCGGCTCGGGGTCGGTCCAGTGTTCATCAGGGACTCGCCATCGTCCTGGGGAAGACGACTGACGAGCGGGTCCCGCGTGTCAGCGAGCGGAGGAGAAGGAGTGGTCTGGGCCAGACGCGGTGCAGGCTTGCTGTGGCTGGCGCTGGGCTGGTAGGCTTAGGCGACGCGCAGCAGGCGCGGTGGGCTGGCGTAGCTGGCCCATTTAGGTTAGTTAGGTTTTTTTCTTATTCTTTTCTTTTGTTAAATTTCTGTTTCACTAAAAGCTTGATAACTTTGGCATGAAAAATCCAAATTTAGTGAAACTAGTTTCTAAATTCATGTAATAATGAGGTGGTCAACTTAGAACCAGATATTGTTTTTACATAGTTTTTAGAAGGGTCAACAAGATTACCTGAATTCTTGCTCACATAGAGGAATTATTATTAGGGTTTTGTTTAAGGTTTGGTGGTAGGGTTTTGATGCAACTTTAGTTTTTAGGATGCAATGATGCAAGGATGATGCATGCTTCTAGTAACATCTTAATAATTTTTTTTGGGATGTTACAAGAGTGGTGGATACACAGCTAGTAGTTTAGAAAGAATGGTCAAGATTATTATAAAAAATATTCCTATGCCATTTATGTTTGTGGGAGGAGCTCCATATATGGATGAATAGGCAGCAACCACTGCTCATATCTTTCGTCATAACCACAACTGACAGATAAACAACATTAATCCTATTACCTCGCTATTATGGGATTTTTCGTGTGCCATGAACATGGCTTAATGAGTTCTCCTTGATTCCCCAAGTTAGTACGTAAAGAATGATAACTAATTTATAGTCACAATAAGTTCTATCGTCCTCCCATTTACCAATAAGTAATCCCCTTCATCAAGTCCCCGTAAGAGGAAAATATTAAGGAGGTGCACAACTCCCAACATCAAGATGAAGACAATTAATACATATACATAATGATGTATAACATAATAATCTCTATCTCATCTCAATCAAATGCTAGGGTTTCTTCATCTCCCCAAGAACTAATGATCTACTCAGACATGGAGGCAAGCAGCATCATGGCAATGTTAATGGAAATAATTATGGATGAATAGTTCTTGTATAAATCCACAACTAGTTCTAGAATTACAACAAGATCTAGATGGGATGGATGGAGATGATGGTGGTGCGGAGGTTGATTAAGATGGAGATCGATGCCTTGGCCTCCCAAATATACGTAAGGCGAAGATGGCTCCCTAGGGCAAGTTCCCCCTCTAGATCCCTTCTGTAGGTGAGGTTTTCGGCGATTTCTGGGTGTTTTTGTATGTCGTCTCCCTGATCCAGTTGCACGGGCTGAAAATGTTTGATGAGGCGGAGGCGGCGCCAACTATATGGCAGGAACTATATGGCCAGAGAAAATGCTCCCACGGTATAGTTGGTCGTTAAACCTTCTATATCCTCCAATTGCTTCGGGTTTTCTTCTGGTGTTATTAATATATTCCAAATAAGTGATTTACGTAGTTTTTGACTCCTTTTCGCTCCAGTATAGCTGGTCCAAGAGTTGTGTCCAATGTGTCCATCATTTGTCCTGATCCTGGTGAAAATAAACATAAAATCTGAGCATGAACGCCATGAAATACCAAGATCCTACAACTACAATGAAAAATAGTAATATAAAACATGATGCTAATATGCACTCATCAACCGCCACCTTCACGAATATGTTCTTCACCTTCTGATGGAGCTCACAAGATATTTGATCCTTGATTCCATCCATGGGGTACCCAACACAGCCATCTATCATCCGTGCATCGTCAGATGAGACCTCCGATTCTTCCATGATGCTTCTCCGCTGAGATGGGTCGGTTGTAATATCGAGTGTAGGATCTTGAAGGTGCGCTACTCCTCTAAGTTCGTTAATCTGCTGCTACTTCTTATCAATTTGTGTTAGCAACTAGTTGAACCTGCCACCCTCATCCTCCTCCCTTCATTGATTTTCTCTTGCTTGGGTTCTATAAGTACCTTTATATTTGGGAAATCCAATCTCCCACGTAGAAATAGGTCAAAAGCCTCGTACTCGTCCTCCGTGTTCTTCATTCCCAAGGACCTTTGTCAGCAAGTCTTTCTCTCTATCGGGATGGAAATTTGTTTTCCCCTCTTTAATTTCTTTCACCACTGTCAGCCATGTATCCCTGGGTATCGTAATCCCTTCACTGCAAACAAGGTCCCTTGTAAGTTTTTCGCACTCACTCCCATGCCCAAGAAACCAATTTCTTGCCCTCTAATCCCATTCTGCATTGGTTCTAGAATGATCCCTTTATCACACAACTCTTTATCTTTTTTATCCCACTTTGGCATGGAAGTCGCGTAGCCCCTGGCCTCAGTCGATGGTGATATTTCTTTTGCGGAACATTTTTATTTTTTCTGACTTATTCTTATCATCTTATATATTCTTGTACTTCACAAATGCATCCCAATAAGCCTGCTGCTTCGCTAGATAGCCTTCAAATTTTGGAGCAGTCTTGTCCTTCTGATACTTTAGCCATAATGATTTCTTCCAGTTCCGGAATAGTTCGGCCATCTTCTTAAGATCCCACTGCTTGACTTTCTTTCTCAATGCAGTTGTCTCGACATCATCCTCATATTCTGGCAGGGTGAAATGTTCCATGAGGTCATTTCAAAGACCCTCTTTGTACCTTTCGGCGACATACTCACTCTCTTCTGCCCCTTTGGGATTATGCCACTCTCGAACGGTGATCAGGATGCGATCCCTAACCATAACTCCACATTGTTGTACAAATACATTTTTAGCCTTTTGGGTTCCAATGGTTCGCTCAGTGCTCATACCATCATAATTGTATAATTCGTACGTGCATCCAACTTTTTGGACGGGCCTCGTTTGGAATTTTTGCTCGATGTGGATGCCTAAAGGAAGAAACATTTGTCAATATAATATGTATACAACTCGGTATATACAGCTCGTCCTGGACATCATATATCTAGTGAGGCCATCTTCTTAAGAGCAAACTTTTTGACTTTCTTCCTCAATGCAGCCTTCTCGGCATCACTCTCACATTCTGGCAGTGTGAAATGTGCCATGAGGTCATTACAAAGACCCTCTTTGTACCTTTCGTCAACATGTAGATCAATCTCTTCCGCCTCTTTGGGCTTATGCCACTCTCGAATGGCGATCGGGACGCGATCTCTAACAACAACTCCGCATTGTTGTTTAAATACACTTGCATCCTTTTTAGATTCCAATGGTTCGCCCTGGGCCGAGACCGCCGTAATTGTATAATTCGTACAGGCATCCAACTTTTTGGCCGGGCCTCGCTTGGATTTTTTGCTCGATATGGAGGCCTACGAGAAAAATATTTATCAATATAATATATATACAACTCGGTACATACAGCTACTCCAGGACATCTAGTGATCACCGGACATCATATATATACCTTGCCGGTCTTTGCTAAGGGTCCATCAGTTTCTCCATCATCGGAGATGTCGGGTCCTCCATCATTGGAGTCGGCAGCTTTTCCCTCTCTTCGGTCAACCTCCTCTCCCTCACCGGATGGGTTCACATACCTCGAGGGAGATTCGGGTGGATCAGCGTCATGGATTATATCCTCGAAAAGCTCTTCTTGTGCTAGGTCTCTGCGGATTGGACTACGTGGATCCTTAGTTTCTGCAAAATGCAAGATGCACACAATTTTATTTCAAAATGCACACAAATATATTATTTCTATACAAATATTCCTATGCAATAATATTTCTATACAATACTATTTCTATGCAATAATATTTCTATACAATATTATTTATATGCAATATTATTTCTGTACAATAATATTTCTATACAAATATTTCTATGTAATAATATTTCTATACAATATTATTTATATGCAATAATATTTATATACAAATATTTAAATACAACACAAATATTTCCATGCAATAATATTTCTATATACAATATTATTTCTATGCAATATTATTTCTATACAAATATTTCT
The DNA here is from genome assembly GCA_916181665.1 of Avena sativa. Classification (NCBI taxonomy): domain Eukaryota; kingdom Viridiplantae; phylum Streptophyta; class Magnoliopsida; order Poales; family Poaceae; genus Avena; species Avena sativa. The sequence goes on from OV702296.1 coordinate 206,900,343, forward strand.
ACGCAATAATATTTCTATACAAATATTTCTACACAAATATTTCTATGCAATATTTCTATACAAATATTTCTATACAAATATCTCTATACAAATATTTCTATACATATATTTCTATGCAATATTTGTGTACAATTAAAGGAAACTACCTAGAGGCGGTGGTGGCCGGCGTGGGGAGGCAATGGCGGCCGACGCAGGGAGGGGCGCGGGGAGGCGTGGCGGTGGTGGCCGACGCGGAGGAGCACGGGGAGGCCCGATTGAGGTAGCGGCCGGCGACTGATTTTTTCGGTCAGTAGATTCGACCGGGGAAGAAGGCCTCGTATAAATACCCCCTAGTCCCGGGTGTGGCACCAGCCGGGACTAAAGGGGGGGTCATTAGTCCCGGTTGGTGCAACACACCAGGACTAAAGAGGGGCCTTTTGGGCAACAACGAGCGCTGCACTTCCCCCCCTTTAGTCGTGGCTGGTGAGATGGGTTGGGACAAAAAGCCCAAAATTACACGCTGGGCCAAATCTAGCACGCGTTGTGCTGTTTTTTAAACACCTGAAATTTTTTTAACATTTGAAATATATAGTTTTTGCATACTTATGAATTTGAGAAAACTTTCAACATGAAAAGTGCTTGAATTTGAATAAATAATCCAAATCCATTTTTGTTTTATAAAATAATTATTTTAACTAGCCAAATTATTAACCATTTTACCATTTTCAATTAAACATGCATTAACTATTATATTTTGCATATTTTTGAATCTCGCTAAACTTTCAACATAAAATGTGCTTCAATTTGAATAAGTAATACACATCCATTTTATGTTATATAAAATAATTATTCTAACTTGTCAAACTATTAACCGTTTGTTTTCTCGCCTTTCCCTCTAAGCGGGGCTTTTAGTCCCGATTGGAGCCACTAACCGGGACTAAAGATATTTCCCGCCATGTGTTTCCCGCCCTTGAGTGTTAGTCCCGGTTTGTGGCTAGACCGGGCCTATAGTCCCGATTCCATAGTCCTAGTTAGGAAACCGGGACTAAAGATATTTCCAGCCATGTTTTCTTGCCCTTTCCCTCCGCTTCCCGCCCTTACCCTCTGCTTTCCGCCATGTTTTTCCGCCCTTTCCCTCTATTTATCGGCCGACCATCATGGCCACACCCATACATACACACATTCCTCGCCGCCTACTTTAGGATGCCCATCACACATCCTCGTAGTTGACTCGATGGCAACGACGGAGTACTGGGATCCGCCGGGCATGTCCAAGACTAGGCTCCGCTAGGCTGGCACTAGGTGGTGCTACCTTCTAGGACGCGTCGCTTAGTGAGAAATACGGGTCTCGTCGTTGACATAGAGCTTCTTTGGTGGCCGTCACGTGGTCCAGGCTCGGTGCAGAAGGAGCCGGCCCCCGAGGAGGTGGTACAGCATCGTGTCAGGGAGGAGGACGAACATGTCTATCGCTATATGGTTGTGTTGGACTTCGGGGTCTCTGATACCTGGAAGGTTCTTCAGGGATCTCACCCGAGTTATGCTCGTGTGATGGTTCCTTGTTTTTGGGAGCTCACCTCCCGCTGCTCAAGCACCGGGAGTCGTCGTCCAGTTTGATTGAGCAAGATGTATTAGTTTTCATGGATTTTGGTCGAAATGACCAATGTTGTGTGCAAAATCGCGGCATAGTTTATGATATTGTGCCCATATTGGGCATGCATGTGAATCTTACTATGGATAAAATGTTGCAGGAGGAAGTTTTCCACCTTACATAAAAGGTTTGACTCACAATATTACTCCCAATATGATATTACATAAAAGGTTTAATACATTATTACACATCGCCAACATCCCTATCTAGTGTTGTGGTTTTCTTCTGCACCGTAGCCATGGAGAATCTTCATCATTTAACAGGATGCTTGGGTCAGTTTTCACTTTGAAGGGCAGGATTTCATGAAAATTATTATAATCTTCTAACATGTCTATCTTGTCATCCACTCCCACGATGTTTCTTTTCCCTGAAAGAACTATGTGGCGCTTTGGCTCATCGGACGATGTATTCTTTTGCTGATTTATTTTTCTCGGTTTGGTAGAAATGTCCTTCACATAGAAAAACCTAAGCAACATCATTGGCTAGGAAAAATGGTTCATCCGTGTACGCAAGATTGTTGGGATCCACTTTTGTCATGCCATACTTTTGTCTACATGTACTCCGCCTCCTGTCAGCTTGACCCATTTGTACCAAAACAAAAGGACCTTAAAAGTAGGTCTATTGTGATCTGTTGCATCAAAGCATACACCACTGTTTTGGTTGGTTCTCTTTTTATCTTGGGTGATCGTGTAAAATGTGTAACATCCCAATTTCAGCAACCCCGATCTTTTGTCAAAAAGGCAAAAATCGGGGGGAACAAAAACTTCTTCTTATTAAATGTTGCAATGTTTGCTTACTTGTTTTCTTTTGTTCATGCAACTGATTGTGTACTAGGTGATATACTTATTATCTCAACACTAGTTGACAAAAGCTATTTTACAAAAGCTATTCTAGAGAAAAAGGAAGACAAAGTAGGAATCGAATAAGGGCGTAGAGATAGAGCAGCCGAAAAAACCAAAGACAGGCAAAAGCACTTATCAGAAACAGCCTTGGCAGCAGCCATCAGCTTCTCGGCCACCTCCTTCTCGCGCGCAGCCGCAACAGCGGCGAGCTGCTCCTCGCGATCTGAAGCTTCCCGCTGAAGGCGCTCCTTGGCCGTGGCTGCGCCGGCCAACTCCTGCTGAAGGCGCTCCTTCGCCCCAATGGAATCCTCAACCTTTTTCTCCGCTCGCCCAAGGCTCTTTTTGAGAGCATCAAGCTCGCGAAAGGCAGAGTTATTTTCATTTGCAAAAGCACCAAGAACATACATAAGCAACAAAAGATACAGACACTCGAGCAGACGAAAATGAACAAGATCAACAGAGAACGTACCTCGAAGTTGCCGCTTGCTGGCCTCCAGCGCCAGATGTTGTTGCACAAGCAGGTTCGCACTATGCACAAAGGGCTACGGATGGAAGAAAACAATCAAGAAAAGGGCTCGGGGGCTGCGCCCCGCAACAATCAGAACGTCGAGCAAAAACGACCCGACAAGGACTCGGGGGCTCCCCCCAGGACAACGGAAAAAACTAACTTACATGCTCAGACGGAGACTTTGAAGGTCCCGGTGTAGTCTTCTGGGAGACGATCACTCGAGCCTCCCGCAGAGAGGACTTCGGAGCATCGGCCCCAGAGGTGGCCACCGTCTGAGAGGGAGGGGCGTCAGTTTCGTCTCCCCTTCGGCCTCCTGAGTGGCCTCATTAAAAGAGCCCTTAGAGGATTGGCTGCAAGGAAAAGACCAATCAAAAAACAAGAAGACAAGAAAACAAGAACGAATAGCATCCGAAGGAACTTACGAGTTGATGTCGCTCATGTCAAATACGGGCGGCGCCCTCTTCTCTTTCTTCTCTTCCTTCTTCCTCTTGGCCGGTGGTTGTGGCACCACAGCCCGCAGAGGCACGGCCGGAAAAGGCAAGGAAGAAGCGCCATCATCTCTGCTGTGGCGGACAAGGAACTGCGGTTCCCTAGGCATCGGCGGAGTCGAGACATCCGAAGATTCGCTCGAGCTCCGTGCCCACTTTTGGGTCTGCCCCTCGCTCGTATCAGGGGCTTCGTCAGTCGGCGACTGCGCCGGTGGAAGCTCAGACTCGAAGTCCACAACTTCGTTGCCGGTGCAATCGGAAACCTTTCGAGTAGTGGAGGCACCATGCCATCCACCTTGAGGTCCTACACAATGAAGACTTCAATGTTCATTACAAGTAATCATAAGGAAAAAGCACTCGAAAAAGGCGCTACGCGCACATCGTAAATCTACACCTGCGGAACTGGTCTTGCAGCACTGAAAGGGGCATCCACTACTTCCCCGGAAGGTCCTCATCGGACTTATACTTCATAAGTGGTCGAAGAACTCTGTCGAGGTACCCCCTGGAGAGCTCCTCAGCCGAAACTCTCGTCGGGTCGTGGCGGCCAGAATAAAGGAACATCGGATGCACCCTCGCCTAGAGTGGCTGCACTAGGCGTTTGAGGAAGGTGCGGATGATGTCCACACTGTTCACCTCCTTCTCCGCAACCACGTGGAGGGCCTCCACCCGACGGTAGAGCTCCTCTACCTCCTCCACCTCTCCCTCCAGGACATGGTTCTTCCAGGATCTCTTCTTCAAGATCTCCTAGGTGGAGTCGAAAGGGGCAAGGCCGAAGTTTTGCCCGTCCACTGTGGAGTCGCGGATATAAAACCACTTCCTTCTCCAGTATTGGACGGACTTAGACATAGAGAAAGAGAAGAAAAGAACAATATATCGAAGAGAAATAATGCAGTCACCGATCGGATAAAATCCGTCGGAGCCGGACTGCCTCTTCAGGGAATAGAGCTTCCGGAAGAGGCCAAAGTGCGGTTCAATACCAAGCCAGCACTTGCAAAAAGCAATGAAGCAGGCGATGTGGAGAAGAGAATTGGGCGAGAGATGATGGAGTTGGATTCCATAGAAGAACAATAGTCCACAAAGAAAATCATGGACTGGGAATGAGAGGCCGCGGAGAACAAAAGCGACAAACATCACCTGAAACCCTGCGGGTGGACGGGGAGTTACCTCATCGCCGGGGATCTTAACGGCCTCCTTATCCTGCGGGATTAAACCCGCATCACGAAGCTTGCGCAGGTCGCCCTCGCGCGTCTTCGAGCGCCACCACCCACCTTCGGTGACATGAGCGGCGGTGGTGCCCTTCTTGCCGCTGCCGGTAGCGCTGGTGCCCGCTCCGGTGGAGGCTTTCTTCGATTTCCCCATCGTGGCGAGTCGACGGCAATTGTGTGCATGCAAGAATGAGGAAGGGAACGATCGGATAACGTCTAGCACGCAAAGGGAAAAATCTCAAGAAATGGAGGCAGTGAAAATAAAATGGCTAAGGGTGAAAACAAACTACAGTTTTCCCCACAGTTATAAGGACGAAGACGATGAACACGGACCTTTCATCTGGAGGCCCTAACGCCAGGATCATCCAACCGTCCACGTGTCAACACAGCATCTAATCATCGCTCGCACACCGTCCACTACACACGGAAACCGAGGAGACGCCGTAATTCTCGCCACGTCGCGCATGACCAGTCAACTTCAAGTTAGAAAGTGGGACCCATGTTGGTCCGATCACGTCACCTCTGGCGCCGCAGACGGTTGACGTCACCGATCGTCAGCACTAACTTCATCAAAACCACACTAGCAAAGGTTACAAAACTGCGGCTGACAGCCAAAAGTACTCACTCGAATCTACGATTCGAGCAACTACTCGGGGGCTACTCCTATTAGGAGCGTTGGCTGCGCACCCGAAGCATGATTAAGGTAGCACACCAATGTTAATTCTTCGAGTCCTACGTCGAGTCTATGACTCCACTACAGACTCGGGGGCTACTCCCATAGGGAGGATTGATTCAAGCATCCGAAAAAATTGTGTCCTACGGACCTGAAGCCAACAACAACTGAATTAAAGACTCTGCTCGAGTCTACGACTCGAACAGACACTCGGGGGATACTCCCATAGGAAGCGCTGGTCGCTTACCCTATGACTTCTTCGACTGCGATCCTTCGGATCAAAATGCAAAAACTTTTTGGCAACTTTGCCCCAACCAATGCTAAGTGAGTAACATCCTCCTTGGCCACCCGAAACTCCTCCGAGGTGATAAAATTTCGGATGTTGTGTCTGCGACGCAAAGATAAGACCTACAGATACCATCTGATGGCCTGGTAATGCACCTGACTGCGCTCTACTAGTAAAAATCTGTGCCAAAAGGAGTGATGAAAATCCCGACGGACGCCTTGGGTACATCATTCGAAAACTACTGGGATTCGACTCCTATAAGACCTCAACAGCCTGAGTCAAATTACGCTAGCATCTTTTCCAGGTTCAAGTCTAGGGACTCGAGTCTGAAGAAAATCGTGTTGTTTTGTCCTAAGACAGTTAACTGACCCTCGTCAGGAGAGTCAGGCACACACATCAACAATCCCTACACACTAAAATCATTTTCTTTCCTCTGATGAATAGAAACAACTGCACCCGAAAGATTGAAGAGTCCTCAGCCGAATCTGCGATTCGACTGAACACTCGAGGGCTACTGACATGGTTATACCCTACGGGTATGCGAAATTAGCATACCTAATCCAGCCCAAGGAAGGCCCACAAGAATATATGCGGCCAGTGGAGATTTTAGGGGGGGGGGGCAATCCCATGACATCTTCGGATCCTTGGAGAGCAAGACTAGAGCAGATAGAATATTTGAAGGGGCAAACCCTAAACTTGTAACTGACTCGATATGTGCCTGAGACCTGCCTAACTCTATATAAAGGCTAGGAGGGCACGGCGAGGAGGACCAATCCTTTTCCCACCGCATACACACCTTCACGCCAGATTTCATCTAAGCACCCCTGTAACCTTTGGTTCCGCCGTAATCAAGAGCAGACAAGCAGGAGTAGGGTTTTCCCTCCGAGGGCCTAAACCTTGGTAAATCTCATGTCCCCTGGTTGCTTGTATGTTAACCGTTCCGCGATCTCCAGTACCCCCATCTTCTCCAAAAACCAAGCTCATAACAATGGGCATTGACGAGTCAAAACCTCGTGAAATTTCGTATACCCGCGTGGTATAACCATGTCATGCCTGAACCCCACTGTTTAGGGCCGCGCCCTGAATTTCGACGAAGACAACGATCCCACGCAGGCGACCGAACGAGTGATCTGTGAGAATGCGCCCCTAGGCTTCAGCGGCCGCCTGCCACCTGGAGCACTAGCGAGCGGAGCTCCCCCACCGCCACTCGGTCATGCGCCCCCTCCCAACCAGCCGAGAATCCTCATCTCTCCGCACAAGCGGGACGCGAAGGGCCTTCCGCTGTATTCCACCCCGATGGACAACGTCATCACGGGGCAGGAAGGGGTCGCTAACCTCAACGTCACAAGGACGGGCGCGCTGCAAATCCAGTATGCCAAGGCCCTACTTGCCAAGGCCGTCGAGCAGCAAGTCGCAGGAGCCGACTCGCGGGGGCGCATGTAGTCCTGCTCCTCTAGAAGCAGGGTGGCCTCGAGCGGCTGCCCATCGATAGCAAACACACTGAACTGCCCGCGCCCAGAGCCCTTGTAGCACCAACCACGTGTCGCGCACCCAGCGCTCTCCACCAACGACCCGCGTCCACCGAACAACATGTTCACTGCCAACGGACACCCAGTCGACACGCGCACCCACATCATCAACAACAAGAGTTGGCACGCTCGCCAGACCAACGACCTGAGGCACACCCTCACTAACCGCAACGACGGCGAACCAAGGGGCTCGCTCAGTCGAGTTGGCCCACCACAATGCTTTGGACCAATGATCCTAGGCGAGAAATACCCGGCGATCTTCAAAACGCCGAAGGAGATCGAAAAGTACGATCCCACGTATGACCCAGCTGTGTGGCTAGACACATACCTGATGGCGATGGGAATCGCCGGCCACACCGACCTCCTTGCCGCTCTCTACGTCCCCCTAATGATGGAGGGAGAAACTTGGCAGTGGATCAACACCCCCCCCCCCCCCCCCCCGCAGATAGCATCGATTCCTAGGAGGAAATGCGCGAGTCCTTCGTTAGGCCCTTTGAGGGCTCCTACACCCGCGCCAACACCATTGCGGACCTAGAGTGGTGCATCCAAGGACCCCGCGAGTCGACCCGCAACTGGGTCCAATGATGGCAGGACCTGTGGATCAACACCGCCGGCATCCACCCGGACACGGCAATACAATGCTTCAAAAAGTCCTGCCGATATGAGCCGCTGGTCGCCAAGATCAAGCGGGGGTACAAGACACACGACAACAGCCCAAACATCCTTGACATTGACAAGCGGTACGCGGAGGAAGATCCGAACCAAGATCGACGACGAGTCGGGTGGGAACCGCCGCCCAAGCAGTCACGACAACGGCAGGCGGCCCGAGCTACGCTATAGCAACACTCGCCTCACCGGCAAGCGCCGCGGAGACGGACGATTCGACTTCGTCGCCAACACTGGCTACACGCCATGAGACCCCAAGAGCTTCTGCCGCGACGGCGGCCAACACCTCGACAGTGGTAACTACAAGGTGAGGCCGAAAATTCGACCCCGCCTCTCTCCTCAACCAACCCTGTGTGTTCCGCAGCAGGGAGGGGAAACTCGCTACGTACGCAACCGCCGACTTCCACTCTCTGAAGGAGATCTGAAGGAGATCGAGAAGGGAGGACCCAAACAACAACCCGCCAAACGCCGATGCATTCGGCAACGACGTCGGCTCGCTCCACACCTTCACCGGGCTTGGCACCAAGCGCGAGAAGAAGGTCCTCACCCGCGTCGTCGCCGTCAACACGGTGTCCCAGGTCGACGTCCCCAGTTTCCTCAACTAGTCTGAGCAGCGCATCACATGGATCCACGAGGAGCACTCGCCGCGGATCGAGTACCCTGGGCGAGTCGCCCTCGTAGTCAAACCCAAAGTGGGCGACTACTGGCTACCCAAGACGTTGATGGACGGTGGGAGCTCCACCAATATTCTTTACCTGGACACGTTCAGCAAACTACGGCTCCCACAGTCGATGATCGAGACGACCCTCACCACCTTCCACAGCATTGTCCCCGGTCGGAAGGTGTACCTGATCGGAAAGGTGACGCTGCCACTCACCTTTGGCACACCAGCCAAATTCCGCACCGAGAGGATCGTCTTCGAGCTGGTTAACTTCAACAGCCCCTACCACTGTGTCCTGGGGTGACAAGCATTCACCATGTTTATGGCAGCACCGCACTACGCGTACAACGCGATGAAACCCCAGTGCCATGCGGCATCATCACCGTCCACGGCTACCCCGACATGGCCATCGAGTGCGAGGAAAAAGGCACATAGCTCGCGGACGCCATCATAGCCACGGAGGCCAACCACGCAGAAGAGCTCGCCAGATACGCGAGCGGGGTCAACAAAGACGACCCCACAATACTGAAGAAGCCCAACACAGAAAACGACGGGTCAACCGCGTTCGAGGCCACCACGCACCCCCGCACCGTCGAGCTGGTCCCAGGCGACTCATGCCAGACGGTCACGATCGGAACATGCATGAGCCCCGCATAGGAAAGCACGCTCATTGAGTTCCTCTATGAGAATCGCGTCTTCGCATGGAAGCCATCTGACATGCCAGGTGTCGCGAGGGAACTTGCAACACCGACCCCAAAGCACGACCTGTCAAGCAGTCGCTACGGCCCTTCAATGAAGAGCGCCGTCGAGCAATCGCCGAAGAGGTGGAGCGTCTACTCGCTATAGGCTTCATCCGGCCCATCAAATACTCCAAGTGGCTGGCCAACCCAGTCTTGGTCGAAAAGAAGAACAAGACCTGGAGAATGTGTATCGACTGCACTAACCTCAACAGCGCCTGCCCAAAGGAGCAGTTTGTCCTCCCGTGCATCGATTCGACCCCGGGCTTGGATTCGCTATGCTTCCTTGATGCGTACTCTGGTTACAACCATATCAAGATGGTGTTCGAGGACAAGGAGAAGATGGCATTCATCACGCCATTTGGTGCCTTTTGCTACACCGCCATGACGTTCGGCCTCAAGAATGCCGGAGCGACCTACCAGCGGTGCATGCAGGAGTGCCTTGCGATCCAAATTGGCTGCAACGTCCACGCCTACATCAACGACGTGGTGGTCAAGTCAAATCACTAGAGCGGCCTACTTGCCGACCTGGCCGAAACCTTCACAAATCTACAGAGGTACAAGATCAAGCTCAACCTAGGGAAGTTCACCTTTAGTGTACCCACTTCACAACTACTGGGGTATGTAGTCTCCAACCGAGGCATCATGGCGAACGCCACTAAGATCGACATGATCGCCCGGCTCGACAAACCAGGGTACCTACGCAATGTCCAAAAGTTGGCCGGGTGAGTCGCGGTTCTCAATCGCTTCATCCCCCGGTTCAGCGAGAAGGAAATGCCTCTCTACCGCCTGATGCGCAAGAATCCCACATTCCAATGGGACAAGGAGTCAGAAGACACGCTCCACACACTCAAAGAAGTGCTACTCGCGGCACTGCTACCCGCCGCCCCCGTCGACAAGGAGCCGATGCTCCTCTACGTTGCGGAATACGAGCGAGCATGGTCGTCGAGTGACCAGAGGAGGGAAAGGAGGTCCTCACCGACTCCCGATAGCGCTACCCGCAATACCAGAAACTAGTGTACATGGCCTTCCGAGCCCAGCAACGTCTACCGCACTACTTCTAGGAGCACCCAATCACGGTCATCTCCTTCGTGCCGTTGCAGGACATCATCTGCAACCGCGAGGCGACTGGGCGAGTCGCCAAGTGGACCGTCAAAATTGGCGTCCACAACATAAAGTATGATCCATGAAAAGCGATCAAGTCGCAGGCTCTAGCGGACTTCCTCGCCGAGTGGGAAGAGGCGCAGTAACCAGAGAAGCTATCGTACCTCCACTACTGTTCGCTTCACTTCGAGGGGTCCAAGAATGCGGACAGTGCAGGGGCAGGAATGATACTCACCTTGCCCAAGGGCGACAAACTCTGTTACGTGTTGTACCTCGACTTCACCCCATGCACCAACAATATGGTCGAGTATGAGGCCCTCCTTCACGGCATGCGGGCCGCCAAGGAGATGAACGTCAATCGCCTACGGTGCTACGGCGACTCCAACCTCGTCGCCGCGCAAGTCGCCAGAACCTGCGATGTCGTCTACTCCGTCGAGAGGATCGACCGGCGCAAAAAGGAGAAGGCTGACACCCTCTCTCGCATCGGGTCGACTTGTCAAACGCCACCCACCGGCATCCTCCTCGACACCATCCACAAGCCCTCCGTCTCTCCCCCAAAGGAGTTAAACCTCGGGATCCCGCTGCAACCAGAGCCTGCCATGGTCACCATGGTCACAAAACCCAGTGAATGGACCGCGCCATACACCGCCTACCTCGAGGACAGGACCCTGCCAGCTGACGAGAAAGAGGCACGCATGATAGTGCATCGTTGCAAATCCTTCGTCATCATCAACGGTGAGCTCCAAAAGCGCAGCATAACAGGCGTGTTCCAACACTGCGTGTAGCCTGGGGAAGGGCGCAAAATCCTCCAAGACATCCATGCTGGCGACTGCGGCCACCACACCGGCGCCTGGTCCCTGGTCGCCAAAGCCATGCGACACGGCTTCTATTGGGTCACTACGCACGCCGACGCGGTCGACATCGTCCAACGCTGCGTCGGGTGCCAGAAGTACGCCAACCAGACGCACGTACCCAGATCGGTGCTCAAGACCATCCCCATCACCTGGCCATTTTCCGTATGGGGCATGGACATGGTGGGCCCCTTCTAGAAGGCCCCCTCTGGCTACACCCACCTCCTAGTCGTGATCAATGAATTCACCAAGTGGGTGGAGGCCAAGCCAGTCCGCAAGTGCGACGGAAGACTGTGGCCAAATTCCTCCGTGAGCTCACCTACCGCTATGGATTCCCGCACAGCACCATCACGGACAACGACACTAACTTCGCCAAGGGTGCCATGGCGGAATTTTGTGAGGAGCACAACATATGTCTCGACCTCGCCTCGGTCGCCCACTCGGAGTCCAACGGCCAGGTGGAACGCGCCAACCAGAGCATCCTCCATGGCCTCAAGCCGCTATTGTAAGTTCCCCTCGAGCGAACTTCGGGATGCTGGGTCGAAGAGCTCCCCTCCGTCATCTGGGGCATCCGCACCTTCTTCAACCGATCGACTAGGTTCACGCCCTTCTTCATGGTATACGACACCGAAGTCGTCATGCCGACTGACCTCGAGCATGACTCGCCTCGTGTCGTCAACTATGCGGAGGCCGATAACGAACTCGCACGCCCAGATGGGGTCGACCAGCTCGACGACGCACGCAACCTGGCTCGCACTCGCATTGCCATATACTAGTAGGGACTCCGCTGCTACCATAGCCGCCGAGTCCGGACTCGCACCTTCCAGGAAGGCGACCTGGTCCTGCTACTGATCCAGGACAAGAAGGGAATGCACAAGCTCTCTCCCCCATGGGAGGGACCACTCTCCATAGGGTGAGTCCTTGGCAACGACGCCTACTACCTCATCAACGTCCGAGGCGACGGACAACTCGACGTCAAGCGGCTATGGAATGTAAATCTCCTAAGGAAGTTCTACACCTAGAACTACGACATGTATTCCCCCTCCATGCAATAAAATACATTTGAGTCGCACAAATTGTGTCTACTCTCTAATCTTGTGCCAATCACACTCATAATTATAGCATTATGCTACTCACGGAAGTCAACCTTTGGCTGCGCGACCGGCATGGCTAAGTAGTGCGACGCAAGGGCATCGAAGAAATTCGGGTCTTGCGTCGTCCATGAAAAATGCCAACCCGGAGCCCCCATCTGATTCGCCCCGCTCGACTGGCCCATCGGGCCAAGACAACCGCAAACGATTCATACAGTGACCTGGTCCTCCGCATCCTTGGCGCAGCGACTCAAACGGTTAAGTACCACGCTTGGAGACTCGCCTCAACTGGCACGACTCGGGAACACACCAAGTATGAGAGCACGCCCTGGACTTGCCGCACGACTGACTCCTCGAGTCAGGCGAAGTGACGCGCAATGTACAACTCTCCTCGTCCTCACCTACCTTGGGCATGCGACTAGAACGGCTAAGTACCACGCTCGGGGACTCCTATTTCACGTACCAAAATACCTAGTTCACGTCCGGGAAAACAACTAAGTACAGAGCACCCCTTGGGGTCGCCAAGCGACTGGATTTTCAAGCTACGGCGAGTCGACCTCACCTAACCAACAGTACAAACAAAAACATACACACATAAAACACGAGGTAAACCCCATAAAAGGGCGGACGCGCTCGGGGACTCGCACAACAAATCAACTAAAATAAAACAAATTGACTTAATATGCCATCATTCCTTACAGCAACAAATTATTGTTCGCTTACAAGGGCAAAGATGTTTCTACTTCTACTAATACAAAAGCCAGTTGGCAAATTGTCTATTGCGCAGGCTTCGAGGACAACGTGTCGCCACCTCGACAAACGTGGATGAAGGGAACCCACGAGTTCAAAGGGTACGTCGTCAACCTGCCCGCCATCACCGACCGAAATGGTTTCTCCATCTTGAAATCACGGTGCGCCGACTCGGCGTCATTTGGAGCCACGACCGTCTCCTGATACGGCAGAAGGTCGCCCATAGCCAGCACCTGCTCAGAGTACGCAGCTGCCTTCGCGGTCAACCTCAGGACTTCCGCAATATCCACAGAGCCAGTCGCCGATGGATACCCGCTGGTAACATCGTCGAGGTCGAAGTCGTCGGGGAAGTGCGCGAATTCACGACCCCACTGGAAAAAGGCGACCCTGACATATAGTCGACCACCGCTGACGCCCTCTCAAGATAGCGTCACACCTCCGTAAGCTCGCTGGGAATCACTTCTGTGGGTGAGATCTCCTAGAGATATGTGCGGATGCACGTCGCTGAGAGGGTGGCAGAATCGACCAGCATGGTGACGCACTGCTTGGCATCGTATGTCCGCGCCTCAAGCTCGTCGTCAAGTATTTTCCCTGCAAATCAACATCAATTCAGCATCAGAAGGACGCACAACTTTGGATTTACCCACTCGGGGACTCGCCGGCATAAGCGAGCTGCCGCTCGGGGACTCGCTGACGTAACAGCGAGTCTAAATAACTCACCAATAAGTGGATGGCAGAGACCAGTGGTGAAGTCATGAATACCCGACAACTCGTCTTGCAGTCCAGCAACAAGAGAGTCGGATACCTTCCGCTCTTCCGCCGCTGCAGCGATGGCAGCTTTGGCCATGTCCTCCGACGAGCTCGGTTCCGTCTTGGCGGCCTGGAGCTCCCTCTCCATCTCGGCAACCTGCCTCTCTGCGATGGTCAATGACGACCGAGCAGCCTCCAACTCGCTGGCCGGAACAAAACCCTTGCGGGCCTTGGCAACCATGGTGGACAACTCCTCTGTAGTAAAACGAGAGTGAGACTCCAATCAAGCACGAGAAAAGGAATTGAATAGGTACCCCAAACACATATCGGCGGTCGTCTGCAGCCGTTGATTCACTTCCTGCATGGATCGGAGGTCGTGTTCCAAGAGCTCTTTGGTGGCCAGTCGCTCCGCCGATTCGCGCTGAAGGCCCTGCATCAATGAAAAGATGTGAGAAGACAATGAAAAATTCTTAAGTGCCTAGCCACTGAAATTCAGCGACTACCTACTCGGGGACTGGATACCAACAAATTCCTAAGTGCCTAGCCACTGAAATTCAGCGACAACCACTCAGGGACTAGAAAACAAAGTAATAAGAATCTACCCGCTGAAATTCAGTGAGTAGATCCTCGGGGACTGGACATACCTGAATAGCTGCACCCAACATATTGTGCAGCTCCACCGCGTCCACTGATGATAGCACGAAGGGCATGCGTCCGCGACGCTGCTCGACGTACGCGCCCAATATCTCGGGCACCTGAGGCGACTGCACCGTGGCACTCGCAGCAGAAGCCTTCGCCATGAAGCGAGGAAAGGTCGCCAACCGCCGCTCCTGAGGCACTAGTCGTGGACTCTGATGCCCCGACGAGTGTCGCTGGTTCAACCTGCTGCGACCCCGGGACCACGTCGGTCTTTGCGGCCATATCCACTCCAGTCGGAGCTTCACTTTGCGCATCGGCGGGCTCATCCGAAATTATGACGATGTCGCCGCCTTTCTTCTTCTTCGCGCCCTCAGTGGGCTCCTCGGCGTCGTCGCCCTTCCTCTTTTTCGAGGGACCAGCCTCCTCCCTTGAGATGACTGCTGGTACCTTGGCCACCGAGGGGTGACCAATCTTCTTCACACCAGTCCTGTAAAAGAAGCGATCAGCGACTCGAACAACATTTACAAAGTATTACTCCAAGTTGACATAGCAGAGATATACGTGGCGACTAGGATGTATCATAGGCAGGTGCGGATGTGCACCAGCTTCTCCAATTCTAGGATCAGCTTGCGGATGATGCCAGTCTCGAATAGGGCTAGAGCCCATGACACTAAAGGCTTCTTTGTCGACGAAGCCGCGGCCGCAGGAAGCTCCTCCCCAGTCGACACCAGTGCATCCTTTAGAGGGGATGCCTCCACGACTGAAGCAGCCCCGAGCCCTGCGACTGCTGAGAACGGAGGGGGAATCGACACCAAAGGCATCTCGTTCTCCACCACGGCCAGGTCCGCTGTGTCCGGTGCCTTCGTCGATGCCTCGGCCTCTGCATCGTCGGCCGCACTGCTCGTCTTGGAGCTAGTCGCCGACTGGATGGAGACGTCGCCTTAGGCGCCTTCTTCTTCTTCTTCGGTGATTTATTCTTTGACGACATGGCCACGTGCCGCGAACTATGTTCTTGGGCATCGTGCTCGCCCCTGTCGTGTCCCTCGAGGCTCTTGCTGGCTTCGAGCTCGCGTTGCTGCTGCCCACGGGTCTTCCGAGCTGCGGGTGCGGCGACCTCCACCGCCTCGTCGTCATAATCATCGTCATTGTCGGAGGAGGACTCTCTCTGGTTCTCCTTGACCTCTTCCGAGCTCTCATCGTTAGTGGGAGGGAGCCAGCCCTCAACGACTTGGAACAATTGAAATAACGGCGACTGCACAAACCACGAATGCATCTCTGGGACCACGAAAATAGACAAAGTGAAACAAACTCACCGTTGGCGCCTTGCGCTTCATGGTGTATGAGGCGATCCCGACCTTCAGATCGTTATACTCTGCATCGGTGATATTCTTTAATGCTGAGGAGTAATCCCTGGCCTTCCAGTCGGCGGTGCAAGCCTTGGTTCCATCGTCCCTACCGGTGTACTCATACATCAAGTGGGAACGACTGGCCAACGACACCAATCGTCGCCCGAGCCAACAATTGTACAAGTTGATTGTCTCGAGCCCATCCTTCTTGAGCTGACAAATCGTCATCAGCATTTTGTCAACGACCATCCTCTGGTCGTGCGGGAGCTTGATGAACTGTAGCCGGCGCGGCTCGCTTCGCTCAGTGGAGTACGCTGGGAGCGGCACCTCTCCATCGGGGGTCGACTCGCTGACATAGAACCAGTGCTTCTGCCACTTGCTAGCTGATGTCTACACACTTATATTCTTGTAGGCAGTTGTTGGGCCTCCAAGTACAGAGGTTTGTAGAACAGTAGCAAGTTTCCCTTAAGTGGATTACCCAAGGTTTATCGAACTCAGGAAGGAAGTGGTCAAAGGTATCCCTCTCAAGAAACCCTGCAAACAAGATACAATAAGTCTCTCGTGTCCCCAACACACCCAATACACTTGTCAGGTGTATATGTGCACTAGTTCGGCGAAGAGATAGTGAAATACAAGTGGTATGGATAATTATAAGTGGTAATACTGCCAGAAAAGAGCTTCTGGCGGGGAGGAATATCCCCTGCAACGGCCCCAGAAAAGACTTTGATGGCGTGGAAGAGACTAAAGGCAAACTGAAATAAAGATGGCAACAAGCAAACATGCAACAGATCTAGTTGTAAACGGTGTTTCAATGTTTAGAAATAAGGCCTAGGGATCATACTTTCACTAGTGAACATCCTCATATAAATATCTTCTCTTCATGATACTACCCTGAACTACTCTTCGATTGGACACTCTAATCCATGGTAGGGCTATAACAACACTCCTTAAAGGTTGTCTTCCCCATCTAGATAAGCCCAGACCGTCACCTTGAGCGCTAGACGGTTCAAAAAAACACCACAATTTCATAGAGACATCCAACTCCAAATATAACTCATAATAAGGATTTATGAACTCTAGCCTAAGTGCCACCACGGCGTGCACGTTGTCACTTTCACACACGTGGGGAGAGCAGAGATCTATTGAAGCACTTGAGCATTTATGTAAGCCTAAGTGCCTCCACGATATGCACGCTATCACTTTCACACACGTGATGAAAAGCATAGATCTATTAAAGCACTTAAGTAGCAGAGTAGATCTACTTCATTACAAAGCTCATGATCTCATAACAATCACGCATAGAGAGAGAGATGAACACATAGCTACCGGTAGAGCCCTTGCCTCGAGGAAGACCTACTCCCTCCTTATCATGGGAATCAAAATCGATGATGGATATGGTGGTGGAGATCGATGGAGATGGCTACGGGGGAACTTCCCCGTCCCAGCAGGGTGCCGAAATAGAGAATTGTTGTCCCCTGAATCTCCCCTTCGGTGGCGGCGACGCAGCGGAACTTTTTGTTTATTTTTGCTGGTTGATTTAGGGATTTCTCCTTGGGGGCTTCTGATAAGCGAAGGGGCAAGGTCGATGGAGGGCCAGGGGGCCCACACCCCCTGGTGGCACGCCTAGGGTGGGCCTAGGCCACCACAGGGTGTGGCCACCCTGGTGTCCTCCTCCATCTCTGCTTCGTGGTTCCGTATTGCTCCGGGAAAATAGTAACTTTGGCTTTTATCCAGTCGAATTCCGAGAATATTCCTTTTTTAGCTTTTCTGAAACCAAAAACAGCAGAAAACAGGAACTGGCACTATGGCATCTTGTCAATAGGTTAGTTCCAGAAAGTGTTTAAAAATACCTCAAATTGTAGACAAAACATAAGACAAATGATATAAAACAAGCATGGAGCAACAAAAATTATAGATACGTTTACGACGTATCACTGGCCGCCTTATTCGGCACCATGAGGTCGAGGAAGGAGGCCTTGGTCTTCAGTTGGAAGGTGAGGCCGCCCGCCACCAACATCGGGTCGCCTGCCCCCTCGCGACTCATCTGCCTGTGGAACACCTCCTGCCATAGGGGGAAGTACGGGCGACAACCCAAGTAGCATTCGCAGAACTCCACGAAAATGGAGAGCTGCTCGATGCTGTGAGGCCCTAGATCTGAGGATTGAATGCCGTAATAGGCACATAATCGACGAAAGAAGAGTGAGGTGGGGAATCTGAGCCCCCTCTTGAAGTCGCTCGTGAAGCAAATGAACTTGTCGGCGCGCGAATCTGGTTCCACCTTCCCGGCTGAGGGGAGCTGCCATCTTTCGGTGCAGAGAATCCATGCGTCCTCGAAGGATTTTGGCGTCGCCCTAGTGCACTTGGATTTCCCCCACATATCCTTTGGGGGCTCCATCGGATCAAGGATCTGGGCTCGCTAGCTCACTCTGGAAATTGTAGATCGAGAGGAAATGAGAGACTGAAAGGCACGCATAATCGGGAGGAAATGTGAGGAATACTCGCAACTCACCTGCCACTCTCCTTATATAGTGGTTGTCTCCCGCCAACTTTGGAGGATCCGTTACCGTGCGGTGATTATGCCGATATTACCGTTGGGTTATCCAACGGCTAGTTTGACCAAAAATGACGGTCCAACTTCATCTACTCGACTCGATGACCCATTCGCCAAAGCAGTGATTCGATTACTTGCCAAATTGGCGATTCGACTGGTCGTCGATCTTGCGACTGAAGATACATGCCAAAGGTTTTTCCTTTTATTGAAGGAGTCCACCGCCGATTCGACTGGGCGTCCATATTGGACCCGAATACTCCGACTGCCAAAGAACACCTGGGACGAATCAACAACGGCCCCGGGGACTACTGATGGGGATATGCCGAGTGGGGTATACCCAGCAGGATGTTCCCTACTAGATCATACTTCTAGCTAGTGGGCCTGCAGGACGGCGGCTGGAACGCGACCCAAGAGGGAGCCAGGCGACAGGAAGCTGAAGGCCTAGAAGCATAGCTAGGCCCAGTCGGATTAGGTAAAAACCCTCCGAGTCCTTATCCAACTCGGCTGTAGATCTATAAACCCTAGCGAGGTGACTCTATATAAACCTCCCTAGGGCACGCATAGCACTCACGTTCCATCATACACCCCATCGACTCGCCGCCTTGCTGCCAATCTAGCCCATTGTAATCTCTCGATAATATAATCTAGCGGGAGTAGGTGTTTACCCTCCGTGGGGCCAAACCTGGGTAAAACTCTGTGTCTCCGCCCTCATCTCGCACCGCAGATGGCTGGCCTCCCTTTCCCCTCGTTCTACTACTCGCTGCCACCAGTAGCATCTGTCGTGGCCATTCCCACGACACTAGGAGCTCATCCTTAGGGGTTAAACCAATGGATGAAATCATCAATCCCAAACCAAGCATCCTAAGCTAGATCTATCCTAAGACACTCAAGTGAATCTCTAATCTACTCAGCCATATCAATCCTGAGCTAGTTCTTTGTAATAGAATCAAAATCATCAAGGACCAAATACAATCATGGATCCCCTTTATTCAAACCTTACCTCAATATCAACCACTTGATGAAGAGGATAAACCCTTTAAACTCTCTCAAATGTTTCCCTCTTGAATACTAGTCCAAATCCATAAGTCTGCCAAATTTGGCTAAGTTTGGAATCTTTAACTAGATTCAATCTTTGAGACTCCACCCATTCTAACCTATGTGAATTCTTTAGAATGTACTTGAACCATATTGTAGTACATCATTAGTACTACCAAATCCCAGTCTTTACCTTGGCTGGAAAATTCTTATACCCACTCATCCATTATGGTTTTGTAGTCAAGATAATAATCTTTTCTGCAAATCTTATCAGCTTGCCTAGTTTGGCAGAAACTCACATCCATATGCCCTTTCCTGTTGACCAAATCTTTGCATGCTTATGATCTAATAACCATGGTATATCCATCCATACTTCACTGGTTTCCATTGGAGCATTGTGATTCTTAAACCCACATGGTTTATGACATCTGTTATGGCAGCCTTATTTTCAACAAAGTTGGCCATCTCTTCTAGACCACCTCAAATACATCCAAGCCCAACTCTTGCTGCCATGATCATCTATATAACTTGGTCTAACCATCCATGTATCCCTTTTATCAAGGTGAGCTCTGAGCTCACTAATCCAACCTAGTTTAGTCGGTATGAAAATAACAAAACCCTAGATTTCCCCCAAATCTAGTTTCTTCCAATTTCACCAAATTTCTTCAAAACCCAAGGTCGATAATGATAGATACCTCAATTTGACATCATCTACCTTGGATATAATATTTTTCTAAATAATTTACATAATTATTTGGATCCTAACACTATTTAATTTCCTTTTTTGGCAAAACCCTAGAATCTTTGTCTAATAATGCAAGTTTGTTTTTCTCCAAATCACTTTGCCAACTCTTTGCACCTTTCAGTACTATATATTATACCCTATCTCCCCATCTCAAAAATAAATATTTTTGAGATCCTTTATTATTTATTTTTGCCTTTTTTGTTAAATGTCAGAAACAACAAATGATTGCTTAAAAATACTTCTCTATCTAAATAAATTCCAATAAAATTCTGCAATGTGTATTATGGTATTTAAGACCATATCACATCAAAAACCACCCTTGTCCAATGTAAAAAATATAGAAGGAGCTTCTATAATCTACTTCTGCACTATTTGTTTAAATGAAACTAAATGCATCTAAAATCTTCTGAAAAATTTCAAATAAATCCAGGAGTGTTTTCTTGAACATATCTTCCAACTAGTACCTTTCTACAATCATGTCTAACCCAAAAATCTAGAGTTGCTTCACAAGCTTCTAGTTGGTCAATAATTGAAATCTTTCAAACTCATGAGCACAAACCAATCCAACATCCTTCAAAGCTTGTCAAATAAGCTTCCACAACACTCAGCACACCCCCTGGTCATGTACCACTATAGCCCTTCAATGTAGCAAACCAAGGACTTGTCCTTTGTGCTTGTCTAAGAGGGATAAAAATGCTAGGTGACATCCCCGCCTCTTTTATTCAATGCAACACCACCACCCCTTAACTCTCTGCCCCTACCCGGCCAGAGAACCATCACACCCCTCTATCCTCCACAAGGCAGAAGCCAAGCTAAGCCCTACCCTCATCCATGTCCAAAATGTACATTTCCTCCATTAGTCACCTCTCTATTAATAAAAGGGCTTGAGCCTCTCAACACTCCCCCTCTGCTCCTCAATTGCTCTCCCTCCCTTCTACTCACCACCCACGAGATCCACTCCCCATCCCTCACCCTGTTCTAGCTTGGAGAGGAGAAGAAAGGCCCCTCGGTAATTTACAAGATCTGAGCCTTGTGCTTTTCCCCTAGCTCCTTCTCCTCTGCATGTCATCCTACTGCAACCCCCTCCACTCCTTCTTCCTTCCCCTGGACTCTCAGTTCCTCTCTTTCTCTCTCTCACCTAGGAGAAGAAAAAGCTTGCCCTCTCGACTATGTCCAAGATCTGAGCTAGAAGCTCTCCCTCCTACCCCTTCCCCTCTAAATGTTACCTCCCCGGTCTCTCCTTGATCCTCTGCTTATAAGCAGGTATTTATATTTTCCCAGGAGCATCGGGAACAGTGTCGCCGACAAGCTTCCAAAGGTCCCGCTCAGTCATCATCGCGCCTGCAACTTCCCAACACTAAAAGCCTCGATGTTGCCCCTCTCCGGGTTCACCTTCGACGGCCACGTCACCCGACACCCTCCCCGACGTTCCTTCACCGCCACGCTCTGGGGAAGACGACGATGGACAGCCGTCCATCATCCCTCAATCGAGCGGCCACCAGTGGCCCATACCACTTTGCCAACCACCATCACCGATAGCTGGGCCCCTCCACCGCAGGTTCGAACTTCCCTCCCGCTCGCTCTGGTGCTTGCTAGGCCGAAACCAGTGTGGCGTGGCCCATCTCGCTTGGAAGGAAAGCCCGCAACCCTTCTAACTTTTATTCCTTTTTTCCAAATCTAAACATTAGTGTATAGGTTTAATCCAAAATAAAAATGGAAACTACATGAAAATATCCAGATCCTAATTTATACTTGTAACAACATGTTTGACTAAACATGCAGAACAAGTTTTGTAGCATAATAAGTTACAAGTATTTTGTAGTAAATAGGTACATGGGTCTTTTTTAGGGTTAAACAGTAGGGAAAGCCCCCACTGCAATTTTTATATAATAACCATAAAGGGATACATATGTACATATTTACAAGGCCAAGACCACCTCATTGAGGGATTACACACCAAAGCTAGCTATCTCCAATCTAAATGGGAGTTGATCCAGGCTTTCAAGTCCTGGTAATATTTTTCTTAATTCAAAATAGCACCCATCTCAATTCATGGGAAACTAAGGCTTTCCATTCCTCCAGAGAAGGATGCTTGTTATTGAAGATCTTGTTATTTCTGCATATCCAGATGCCCTAGGCTCCCAAAATAATAATCTCCATTGCAAAAGGAACATTCAACTTGCATTTTATGTCTACAAAGGCCTCATTTAGAGAGAGATCAATATTCTTGGAAGGACAAATTTCATCCCAGCATGCTTTGGAAAAAGGACAATCCTAGAAGAGATGAACCAGAGACTCCTCAGCAGGACAACCAGAAGTCACACAATTATAAGAAGGCAGTGAGAACTTTTTTCTCTTCAGCAAGTTCCTAGTATTTCGTCTGTCTAGAAGGAGTAGCCAGAAAAAGAACTTGTGCTTTTGCTGACAAGAAGACTTCCATAACCAACAGAAGTGAGGTGGAATAGCAACATGCCAAGAGAAAATAGAATATGCCTTTTTGACTGTGAAGGAGTCACTTCCCCAAATGTAGACAAATCTTTCTGTGAGTATCAACAAATCTTTCAATGGGTCCTTTTCAACAAATAAATCTTTCTATGAGTTTCATAACTCCATTGGAAGTAAATCCTTTTGGTGCTGAAAGGTATGATTAGTACCTAGCATGACACACTGGGCCAACCTAAATGGCTTCCTAATTTTCCCCTGGTAAAAATGTCAAAGACAGCAAATTTATGGCTATTGGAAATTCTCCAAGTCAAACCAAAAGTGGTACTTACATAATTCCATATCTCAAAGCTCATAAGTCATCACATCCTTAAAACCTAGAAGACCAATATTTATTGAACTCTTCTTGATTTATGGTGAATTCAATATTTGTGTGCATAGTTTATTCACTAGCAAACTCACCACTCTAGCTCTGCACACCCAAAAAGGGTCATTCAAATATCTACAGAAAGGTATCCTAAATATCTAACTTGTGCCTTTAGAATCATATAAAAATCTCCTGTAGGTTTAATCTGGTTAAAAAGACAAATATCATCTAGTACTATATGTTTTATACTTATGCATGTTATATCTCTTTTATATAAAGTGCATTGGTTTTCTGTTTAAATGTTTATATCGGGTAGTAGCTTGGCTCCTCCAGCTAATACCATTTGAACTACTAAGTACAACCCCTTTATGACACCTATTTTTGAAGGGTTTCGCAGCATAGTAAATCAAAAAAATTCTACGGATGCTAACGGGAAAGCCAAGATCTAATCTAGGAGATGCAAACAACAAGGGGGGATAGATGAGATCTTCATACCCTTGAAGATTCGCACAGCGGAACGTTCAACGGAACGTGGTTGATGTAGTCGTACTCGCTTCTCCTTCTCGCGATCCGATCTGATCTGACACCGCAAGTGGCGATGCCTCTGAGAGATGCACACGTGCGGCACCTCGACGTCTCCTCCTTCCTCGGTCCAGCAAGTGGGGTGGAGAGATGGATTGGATCTACAACGCGACGGCGCGGTGCAAGCGGTGGAGAGTTTCTGCAGCAGGGCTTCGCCTACGTGCAGTCGGGAAGGAGAGAGAGAGAGGAGGGGCAGCATGGCGGCTAGGGTTGAGGAGGAGGTGTAGGGAGGGTGCGCCCCCAGCCCTCTTTATATAGAGGGGTGGGCGGATGGCCCTTGCCCCTCCCCCAAGCCCTAGGCTGGCGGCCAAAGGAGGGAGGAGTGGGGGGCAAGTTTCCCCCCCTTCTAGAAGCTCCCCTAGGGTTTCCCTAGGGTTTGGCCGGCTGGGCGTTATGGGGCCTTGTGCCCCTGGCCCAATGCGGCCAGGGCACTCCCTCATAGGCCCACGCCCCCTCCCGACAAGTGGGGCCACGTTAGTCCCACTCCGGAAGGTTCTAGAAGCTTCCGGTACAATACTGAATAACCCGAAACAATTCCGAACTCCAAAAACTGCATTGCCTTATATGAATCTTATTCTCCGGACCATTCCGGAACCTCTCGTGATGTCCCGGAACCCATCCGAGACTCCGAACAAAAACACATAAACCAATTATCCAATCTATCCTAGCGTCGAGACACATTAAGTGTGTGACCCTTCGGGTTTGAGAATATGCAGACATGATCTTCTATCAATAATCAATAGCGGGGTCTGGAAACCCATATTGACTCCCACACATTCATCGATGATCATATCGGATGAACCACGATGCCAGGATTCAATCAATCCCATATATATTCCCTTTGTCTCGCGATATTTTACGCCCGGGATTTGATCGTCGGTACCGTCATACCTAGTTCAATCTCGTTCACAGCAAGTACTTTACTCGTTCCGTAATCTGATATCACTTTGTGATTAACTCCTTAACCACATGCTTGCAAGCGGTGTTGATATCGATTACCGAGTGGGCCCGAAGTATATCTCTCCGACTTGGGAGGGACAAATCCCATCTCGATACATACAACCCAACAGGTACTTTCCGATCACCTGAGAGACACCTTTATGATCACCCTCTCATAGGATGACGTTTGATGACCTCAAAGCTTTCTTCCGATACCAGGGAGTTGTATTATCTCATGGTCTAAGGAATACAATATTTGACATAAGAAAATCTTCGCAAAGATGAACACGATGACACGATCTAATTGCTCCGCTTAGTTTGGGTCTGTCCATCATATCATTATCCCAATTATATGATCTCATTATTAATCGACAACTCATGTCTATGGTTAGGAAACCTTAACCATCATTAATCAATGAGCTAGTCCATAGAGGCATACTAGGGACACGGTGTTGTTCACAAACCAAACAAGTATTAAAGTTTCCGCTTAATACAATTCTAGCATGGAATATAAACTTTATCATGAACAAGAATTATAATAATAACATATTTATTATTGCCTCTAGGGCATAATTCCAATAGTCTCCCACTTGCACTAGAGTCAATGATCTAGTTTACATCTGGCAACAATCTAACACCCATGGCACTAAGGTGCTAATCATGTTTTGCACGTGGAAGAGGTTTAGTCAATGGATCTGCGACATTCAGATCTGTATGTACTTTGCTAATCTTCAGATCTCCATCTGCTATATAATCTCGGATTATATGAAACTTGCGGTTGATATGCTTGGTCTTTGGATGATATCTTGGTTCCTTAGCTAGTGCTATGGCGCCAGTGTTGTCACACAATATCTCTAGTGGGTCCAAGGCACTTTGAACCACGCCAAGCTCAGTGATGAAGTTCCTGATCCAAACTCCTTCACTTGACGCTTCTGCAGCAGCGATGTATTCCGCTTCTACTGTAGATCCCGCGATCACGCTTTGCTTGCAGCTTCTCCAGCTCACAGATCCTCCATTCAAAATATAAACGTATCCTATCTGAGATTTAGAATCATCCTTGTCGGTGTCGAAACTAGCATCGACGTAACCTTTTACGACGAGTTGTTCATCACCTCCATAGACTAAGAACATTTCTTTAGTCCTATTTAGGTACTTTAGGATGTTCTTCACGGCTGTCGAGTGTTCCACTCCTGGATCACTTTGGTATATGCTCGTCAAACTAAGAGCATTGGACACATCCGGTCTAGTACACAGCATGGCATACATGATAGAACCTATGGCCGAGGCATAAGGCACTTTGCTCATAGCTTCTCTATCATTTACCATAGCTGGACACTGAGCCTTGCTCAATATCTTACCTGACAACATAGGCACTGAACCTTTCTTTGCCTTATCCTTTCTGAACCTTTTCAGAACTTTGTCTAGGTATGTACTCTGGCTTAAAGCTATCAGGCGTCTTTGTCTATCTCTATAGATTTTGATGCCCAATATATAAGCAGCTTCCCCTAGGTCTTTCATTGAAAAACATTTGTTCAAATAACTCTTCACATCGTTAAGCATGTTAATGTCATTTCCAATAATCAATATGTCATCCACATACAGTACCAGAAATGTCACTGAGCTCCCACTCACTTTCTTGTAGTTACAAGCTTCGTAGCAATTTGGAACAAATCCAAAGCTCTTGATCACTTGATAAAAACGAAGGTTCCAACTTCGAGATGCTTGCTTCAGTCCATAAATGGAACGCTGAAGTTTGCACACTTTATCAGCATCCTTAGGATCGACAAAACCTTCGGGTTGCATCATATACAACTCTTCATCAATGTTGCCATTGAGGAACGCAGTCTTGACATCCATCTGCCATATTTCATAATCATGAAACGCAACAATTGCTAATAAAATCTGAATGGACTTAAACATCGCTACGGGAGAGAAAGTCTCATCGTAGTCAACACCTTGAACTTGTCGAAAACCTTTCACGACAAGTCGTGCTTTATAGACGGTAACATTACCATCCGCGTCCGTTTTCTTCTTGAAGATCCATTTGCACTCAACGGCCTTTCGGTCGCTAGGAGGGTCCACCAAAGTCCATACTTGGTTTTCGCTCAAGGATCCCAATTCGGATTTCATGGCCTCTAGCCATTTCTCAGAGTCTGGGCTCATCATCGCTTCCTCATAGTTTGCAGGTTCACTGTCATCTACTAACAAGACAGTTAAGACAGGGTTGCCGTACCACTCAGGAGGGGCATGCGACCTTGTCGACCTGCGACGTTCAGTAGTAGCATCGTCCAAAGCTTCATGATCCTTGTCATTAGCTTCCTCTATTGTTGGTGCAGGCGGCACTGGAACAATTTCAGGTGCTGCGCTACTCTCCAACTCAAGAGAAGGTTCAACAACCTCGTCTAGCTCTACTTTCCTCCCACTCACTTCTTTCGAGAGAAACTCCTTCTCAAGAAAGGATCCGTTCTTTGCGACAAACACTTTGCCTTCGGTTTTGTGATAGAAGGTATACCCAATAGTTTCCTTAGGGTATCCTATGAAGACGCATTTCTCCGCTTTGGGTTCGAGCTTGTCCGGTATCAACTTCTTGACGTAAGCTTCGCATCCCCAAACTGGAAGAACTGACAACTTAGGTTTAGCACCAAACCGCAGTTCATACGGTGTCGTCTCAACAGATTTAGATGGTGTAACTACCTCGGTGAATTACGCTCCTAGTTACAAGCCTGGATGAGCGGAAATGGTTGAAATAGTACGGTGGGGCCCAAATGCCACTCACAGGTAGACCTTTCGGCCGTCCCAACCATTTCCAAACATCGGGACAAGAACGGGCGGCGTAATCGGCAGGCGAAGGGATCAACTACATACACAAATGAGTATGTATGCAAGCCACCATACAACAGTACATCAGAGTCATTCCGTCTAAAAGAAAGGAAATATAGCAACGCCATACGGCAAGATCCAAATATCCTAGATAGATATAATAGTTTAGGATAACTCCTCATACATCAATCAACGGAGTATCAAGCAGAAGCGGAAGACAAAATCCGAGTACGGATAAGAAGCAAATCGGCATAAGATGCCCCATAAATAAGCAGATCCCGCCCACGGATCTCACGGATCCCCGTTCCCGGAATCTCTGCACCGAATGATCGTTGCCCACATCGTCCGTCTCTTCCACCCAGTATCCATCTTGCGAGGGTACCTGTTCATCTGAACCAATAATTTATCGTGTGAGACCCTAGGGGTACTCAGCAAGTCTTTATGCCTCTAAAGGGGACACAACCTGGGGTGACGCAATTGCAGCAAAAGATAGACCCTAGCAATTCTATAGATACTCGCTAACCATCCGCCTAACCAGAGATAGACGGATGTCCGTGAATTAATAACAGCAGTTATAACGGTTATAAAGGTAATCTTAACAGATCCATCCTCCTCCTCGCCCTACCGACGAGGAAGCGGACGAACAACCCCCATCCGTTGGCAGTTTTATTATCCATTCCATGAGTGTTGCACTATTTACTAGTCAGGTACCTAGTCTAGTCAACTTAAAAGCGGTACTTTAGTTATGCTTGTCTATGATCGAGAAACTGTGCTCCAAGTCGTCCATAACCGCGGACACGGCTTTCAGAAAGTTTTACCCTGCAGGGGTGCACAAATAGCAACACACACTCGATGTGCCTCGGAAAAACCAAATCAAAACCCAATGAGGCAGTCACGACAAAGCATTTACAGGATTCAGAAATATTTCAGGGGGCCACCCCATTGAGCTACCCGCAACGAAGTTAGCTGACTCCGAGACGGCCTCAAGGTTTGTGGAGCCGGCTGTAAACGACTGGGAACCCGAAAGTGTGACTGGGCTTGTCGATACAGCGAAAACGGGTCACGGACCTAAACAGTACAGTGTGCATTACCTCGCACAATCTTAAATTAAAGCAGTAAAGCATGGCATAAGTACAGGATAGTAAATAAAACCTCAAACTAGTTTGTGGCCCCAAGAAATACGAATGAATCAAGCTCTGGCTCAGGGGGGTCCATAAGGCCTCCCGGATGTGGATAGCGCGAATAATCTTGGAACAGGAATCAAGTACTCGGGGTCTTACGGGACACAAGTGAGCCTGAAAAACCAAATAGCGAATATGGCTCACCGATGCCACTTTCATTAGTTATCCCATTACTACTCAGGTTAAGTTGTTTAGGTACCTCGTTATCCATCAGACACTCACATACCCTACACATGCTGTTCTACGACTCGCATGGCTCAAACAACTCATGTAGTAATGGCTCATGGGATGGAGGGACAAGCTTCGGTGGGGTTTAAAAGTAAAGGCTATGCAATGCTTGGGATTCAAATTAATGCAATCGCGACTCAATGATGCAAGAATAAGATAGAGGCAATAGGTACTATATGTATGCAAGCATGTGGTAGTGCTTGCCTGGCAGCTCAGTCGAAGCAAGGA
This sequence comes from Avena sativa, assembly GCA_916181665.1. Lineage (NCBI taxonomy): Eukaryota > Viridiplantae > Streptophyta > Magnoliopsida > Poales > Poaceae > Avena > Avena sativa. The sequence goes on from OV702296.1 coordinate 206,929,214, forward strand.
ATGGATCTGGGTAGTGCTCCTGGTTCTCTTGATATATCCCCTGCTCAGCGTCTATCCGAAGAAGAACCAAACAAACAAGGGCCAACATAAATAAAGAGCACAAGCATAAGAATAAATGCATCAAGCAAACAATCATGCCATGATGAGTGATGCACAATTTGCATGGCAAAAAGGTAGCATGGCATGGGTGAGGTGTGGAGTACAAGATTAAAGCATTTTATTAAGTTTTGACCCCATTTTATTCTCATATTAGTTGCTGTCCACATTATATTTCTATGATGCATGCTTCAAAACAAACCATGGAATGCATAAACAGAAAGGTCTCGTCGAGCTAATCATTTTAGACATATCATTTGTTAAATTAGGACTTATAAAACAAAAGTTATTAATTTATTAAAGAAAAGGGGCATTTATTGTAATTTAAATAAACTTGGAATTTTTAAATGTTCAAAATATATTTTGAAGGCCATATTTGAATTCCTCATATTTTTATGATTTGAAAACATATATTATTTGTATTATTTGGATTTGTATTTCAAAAGATATTTAAAAACAGAACTAAATTTGAATTTGAATTAATTGGAAAAGAATTTGAATTTAAAACAGAAAACAGACAAACTTTTTATACCCAGCCTGACCTAGCCCCTAACGCTGACGGGTGGGCCTCTCTGCTGACTGGACCAAACGCGCACAGAGGAGATTTCCTCACCGCGAGCTGACCCAGCCCGTGACGCTGACAGATGGGACCCGCTGGCTCGCAGGCCCACTTGACAGAGAACGGTGGAGGGCTGCCCACGTGGCGCGGCGAGGGAGTGCGGGTTGAGGGTGCTTAACTAGGGGGGCCTATCTGCAAAGCTTCCGCGGAGATAGACAGGTGGGACCGATTGGAGCGCAGGTTACTGGAAGCAAAAAGGCAGGGGGGTAAGCAGAAAACGACCGTGGCCGTACTGTTCCTCTTCTCTGCCTCGATCGACAGATCGATGCGCGACCTGACGCAGCGCGGCGCGCGCGGGGCTCGATCCTGGGACGTTGCGGGCGCGCGCTGGGGGTGGCGAACCACTGCGGTAGGCTTGGTGTTGGTGCTAGGGAGGTGGGCGTGGCCTAGCTAGGGTTTAGCGCGACGCGGGGAGCGAGTCGACGCTGCGCGCGCTGGCGCACAGAGCGTGCACGACGAAACGTCCGGCGAATCTAGCGCGATACGGCGAAGGGGACCATGTCCAGGGGTTGCGTGGCTCACGGAGGTTGCGTCGGTGTAGGTGGAATGGCTTGGGGCGCTGGCGATCGACGTCGAAGCAGACGGCCAGAAGATCTAGGGTTCCGGCGAGGCGCGTCGGTGCAGCGCTGGTTCTGGTGGCTCCGGTCCGTCTCCTCCTCGACGGCGGGTACGGGACGATGCAGGGGAAGCAGAGGAACGTCCCCGACCACCTCCACGATGGCCACGCTGGCTGGATCGACTAGACGCGGTGGAGGCCGACGGTGGCGGCTATGGGGTGGCTGGTGGCGGTGGAGAAGAAGGAAGAGAGGGGAGCGTCCAGGGCCAGATCTAGAGAGGCAGAGGGGTGCCGTGAGGTAGTAGATAGGGACGGGAGAGGGAGGTGGTGCCGTGGGGAGGTGGTAGACGATAAAGGTGGCTCGGCCACCTTTTCGTCCTCCTCCTCACGTGCTCGGCCGGCACGACCAGGGCAGGAGCACGGGCAGCTGGCAGGTGGTGACGGCAGGGTGAGGCCAAAAGAGGCAGGGGAGGCTAGGGTGGTGGGGTCGCATGGCAGAGAGAGAGGGGGAGGTGTGGCATGGAGCTCGGGCTAGGGTTGGGAGCTAGGCTCGCGTAGAGAGGGGGGTATGGCCCGGGGTAGCTAGGGTTTGGTTGGGGTGGTGGTTAGGTGGCCAGGGTGGCCAGCTAGGTGGAAAGAAGAGAGAGGCCGAGAGAGAGGGGGGGTAGGTTTAGGGTTTAGCTTAGAGCTAGGTTTAGAGGGGGTGGTAAAGATGGGGTAGGGTTTAGGGTTAGATGAGGGAGTGAGAGATGGTATTCTTTTTGGCAAGCTCAAGCAAGACAAGATCAAACCAAGCTATACCAAAAGAGGGAGAGGTGGTGATGGAATGGATGGGTATGGTGATGGGTTTAAGCATGATCAAACAAGACCAGGCTTAAGGAGGGGTAGAGAGAGATGATGATCCACTCAAAATTCAACTAAAAACCAAATACCAAAAGAAAAGGTGGCACTTGCATGGCCCATGCAAAATATTTAATGCCATGTTGATTCTTGTGAAAACAATATTAATACATGGCATTATTATTATGCATTCCCAAAAATTGGAATAAAGGCCAAGCAAAAAGAATTAACAAGGATGCCCCATGTGGAGTAGATGGAGATGACCATTTTGATATACAATGGGACTTGCTAGTGTGTATATGCCACTAGGTAGTTAATAAGCCCCCAAAATATTCCAACATGATGATCACCCCCAAAACAACACATATGAGAGCTAGAAATAGGGTTCCACCCACAAGGCATGCAAAGGTGGCCATGTGGCTCTCATATATCAATGAGGTGAAAACAACATGATGCCAAGATGAGAGCATGTGGAAAAGAATTGGATCCATCCCAACCCACATGAGCTAGAAGTAAAACCAGTAAATGCCAAGCTCATATTTAGTTGGATGGTGGAATTATAAGGTGGTGAAAGAAAGGTGGTGGAGCTAATAAGAGATATGCCCCCAACTCAACTTGGGCATTGAAACAATATATCAAGAACCAAATACAATATCAAGAGGCAAAAACAATTAACAATGCATATGAGATAAGAACCAATTGAAGAGGGTTTTTATATGATGCTCAAATGCAAGGAGGCATGATGACATGAGCATGATATAATTATGATGCAACAATTATATATATGAAGTAGCCATTATATAGACTAGGCTAGTAGCATTGCAATTGTTAGACAATTGGGATGCTACAACTCTCCCCCACTAAACAAGAATCTCGCCCCGAGATTCCTAGGGAAAAGAACAACAACACAAGGAGAGACTGGTGTTCGGAACGAAGGTGATCCTTGCGTTCCCAAGATGATGAAGAACGGAATGGTGCGACCACTACACCTTGCAAAACTTGCTAGACTTGTTGCGAGTCTTGCGTTTTGCTTGCGAAACAACGGGTTGGAAGAGTTGAAGGATTGTCGTGAGACAAGAAGGATAGGATGGACATGGCTCCGGTTTTCTCGAGAAACATGATAAAAGAATAGAACCACCTGTGAAAGAAAGGACAAGATGATGTATCATGGATAAAGAAAGACACATCATTCAGACTGAAGATTTACCGATACTAGAGAGGATGGATCTTTGTGTCGCCGGAAGAAAAGAGCTAGATTGGAGAGGTTTGACCCACTATGACAATAGCATCGTAACTTCTCTCGGATTTGAGAAATGAAGTACGGAAACAATATTGCCTTCAAACAATAGAGTCCCTTGATATCAACAGAAAGATTTAGCTAGACATCGCCGGATTAGATTCTTGTTGCGCCGGTAACAACCGAAGGATCACGCAATTGAGGTGCGCGGATATAACTTCCAGAGACGGATGTGGAGCCAGATCATGGTGGAATCCCGAGAAGCAAAGAATATGGACGATCTAGAGTTTGATGTAGAGATACTTATTGCTTTCTTTAGCCTTGAGGCTAACGCAATAGATTTGCGGCTGATGGCATCAACCATAATTGGCTTTACCACAGCAAAGAATTGATGAAACAAAGACAGAGATAGCTTCTTTTCGTCTTGATTGGGGATGTCGAGCACCGGTAGAATGACGAGGACAGAAAGAGTTTGCGTTTGTTTCCACCAGATAATTGAAGATTTGCTCTGTGTAGGAAAAGACGAGATCACCAACAAGAGATTATTGATTACTTTCTTCGAGAGAGCACTCCGGAAAACAAGGACGGAAGTAAAAGTATCGAGGGATAAAGGCCACTTCTAACTTCCGTGGAGTGAGTGAAATCACATTAATTCACCAATTCAATGTACAAGAGCGAATGATAAGAGTAGTGGTATGGTAGCCAACGCATCAACTCTTGATCCATTGCCAACGCGCATCGTCACCTCATCCCCCGCAAGCCGCCGTCTATTCTGTAGCTCCTGTTTCGAGTTACAAATATTAGCAACTGAACCAGTATAAAATACCGAGGCACTACAACGAGGGCAAGTAAGGAAAACATCAATAACATGTATATCAAATATACCTTTGATGGTGCCATCCTTCTTGTCCGCTAAGTACTTCAGACAGTTGCGCTTCCAGTGACCCTTGTCCTTCCAATAGAAGCACTCAGTGTCCGGCTTAGGTCCAGACTTGAGCTTCTTCTCAGCAGGGGCAACACGCTTGCCGCTACCTTTCTTGAAGGGCTTATTTGCACCCTTACCTTTCTTAAAGATGGGGGGCTTGTTGACCATCAACACATGATTATCCTTTTTGATGTCCACCTCCACAGCTTTCAGCTTAGCGAAGAGCTTGGTGATTGTATCAGTGGAACCAATCTGATTATGAGTCACTACAAAACTTTTGTAGCTAGGAGGGAGTGATTGCAGAACCCTGTCAATCTTGAGCTCCTCTACAATCTTGCAGTCCAGTTGCTCAAGGCGTTGAGTGTAGCCCGACATCTTTATGGCGTGCTCACTAACGGAACTCCCTTCCTCCATCTTGCAGTTAAAGAATTTCTCAGAGATCTCATAACTCTCAGAACGGGCCTGAGTCTGAAACATAGTTTTCAGTTCCTCAAGAATCTCAAAGGGCTCGGGGTAATCTTCAAAAAGATTTTGAAGGTCCGATTCCATAGCAAACAACATGGTGCTCTTAATCACACCATAATCATCTTTGCGCGACTGATAAACAGCTTTCTCATCAGCCGGCGCATCTACAGCAGGGGCGTCACCTACCGCATTCTCAAGGACATAGTCCTTTTGTCCGCCAGCGAGAATGATTCTCAGATTGCGGAACCAGTTGGTGAAGTTAGACCCATTGTTTCTAAGCTTTTCTTTCTCAGCAAAAACATTGAAGTTGAAGTTGGACTTAGCCATTTGATCTACAAAATTTGCAAATACAATTGAGACTATGTTCATGATAACTAGTTCAACTTAATCAAATTACTAGATGAACTCCCACTAAATTCAACATTCCTCAAGTTGTTTAGTGAACATGATCCAAATTCACCACACCTAATCCGATCTTCACGAGAAGAGATGTGGTTTCAATGGTGGACAATGAAGTGTCGATCATATCATTCATAAGACTCATGCTTAACCTTTCGGTTCATGTGTTCCGAGGCCATGTCTGTACATGCTAGGCTCGTCAAGTCAACCCAAGTATTTCCGCGTGTGCAAAACTGGCTTGCACCCGTTGTATGTGAACGTAGAGTTTATAGCACCCGATCATCACGTGATGCTTGAACACGACGAACTTTCGCAAAGGTGCATACATGGGGAGAACATAGTTTTATCTTGATCTTTAAGTGAGGAATCATCTTATAATGCTACCGTCGCGATCTAAGCATAATAAGATACATAAAAGGATAAACATCACATGCATATAACTTTATGTGACATGGTATAGCCAATCTTCGCGCAATGATCTCCATCTTGTGCGTGTCGGCATGATCTCCATCACTCCACCATGATTGCCTCCACCACGAATAGCAACTACAACTATTGCTAACTACTTAGCGATAAAGTAAAGTATTACATGGCGTATAAGAAGTTGACACACAGGTCATACACAATTATAAAGACAACCATATGGCTACTGCCGGTTGTGTACTCATCGACATGCAACTCGTGAAATATTACAAAACATGATCATCGCATACAACATACACATCACATCTTGAGCCATACCATATCACAGAAAACACTCCCTGCAAAAACAAGTTAGACGCCTCTACTTTGTTGTTGCATGTTTTACGTGGCTTATGGGAGTAGCAAGCTAAGAATGATTCTTACCTACGGAAAGCCACAACGGTGATATTATGGTTGCCAAACTCCGGTGTAAATCCCATGACAACTATAGTGAGAGAAATTGGCATCCACCAGCCGCATGTGTGGAACAAGCCACACGTCAAGTTTCCCCCAAGCCCTAGGCCGGCGGCTAAAGGAGGGAGGAGTGGGGGGCAAGTTTCCCCCCTTCTAGAAGCTCCCCTACGGTTTCCCTAGGGTGTGGCCGGCTGGGCCCTATGGGGCCTTGTGCCCCTGGCCCAATGCGGCCAGGGCACTCCCGCATAGGCCCACGCCCCTCCCGACAAGTGGGGCCACGTTGGTCCCACTCCGGAAGGTTCTAGAAGCTTCCGGTACAATACCGAATAACCCGAAACAATTCCGAACTCCAAAAACTGCATTGCCTTATATGAATCTTATTCTCTGGACCATTCCGGAACCTCTCGTGATGTCCCGGATCCCATCCGAGACTCCGAACAAAAACTCATAAACCAATTATCCAATCTATCCTAGCGTTGAGACACGTTAAGTGTGTGACCCTTCGGGTTCGAGAATATGCAGACATGATCTTCTATAAATAATCAACAGCAGGGTCTGGAAACCCATATTGACTCCCACACATTCATCGATTATCATATCGGATGAACCACGATGCCAGGATTCAATCAATCCCATATATATATTCCCTTCGTCTCGCGATATTTTACTTGCCCGAGATTTGATCGTCGGTACCGTCATACCTAGTTCAATCTCGTTCACAGCAAGTACTTTACTCGTTCCGTAATCCGATATCACTTTGTGATTAACTCCTTAACCACATGCTTGCAAGAGGTGTTTATATCGATTACCGAGTGGGCCCGAAGTATATCTCTCCGACTTGGGAGGGACAAATCCCATATCGATACATACAACCCAACAGGTACTTTCCGATCACCTGAGAGACACCTTTATGATCACCCTCTCATAGGATGACGTTTGATGACCTCAAAGCTTTCTTCCGATACCAGGGAGTTGTATTATCTCATGGTCTAAGGAATACAATATTTTACATAAGAAAAGCTTCGCAAAGATGAACACGATGACACGATCTAATTGCTCCGCTTAGTTTTGGTCTGTCCATCATATCATTATCCCAATGATATGATCTCATTATTAATCGACAACTCATGTCTATGGTTAGGAAACCTTAACCATCATTAATCAATGAGCTAGTCCATAGAGGCATACTAGGGACACGGTGTTGTTCACAAACCACACAAGTATTAAAGATTCCACTTAATACAATTCTAGCATGGAATATAAACTTTATCATGAGCAAGAATTATAATAATAACATCTTTATTATTGCCTCTAGGGCATAATTCCAACAATTTTTCCCTAGTATGGTAGATGGTGTTTTAACATCATAACCCCTTTGGAGACCCTGTTTCAGCTGAAGTAAAAGTATAGGATGGGAAGACCCCAAAAAGTTAAAAAATCATTTATGAGAAAATCTTGGTTAGGTTTGGCCTACCAAGTGAGTTGAAAAATGAAAAAAGTTTTGGTTTTCAAAAAGGATGGACGAAAGATGGAGGAAAACTATTTACGAAAACACACCCAGTTCTTTGTAGTTTTGCCAGAACAATTAATTCGTCCAACCACATTACTCTGAAATGGGACAGGGCTAGACTGGAAGTTTGTCTATTTTGGTATAGGTGCCTCACAACTACTATAGGGGATGACAATATCCTAGAGGGTGGGCCTTCTTCGGAAAACAGTCCATGTAAAACATCGAACATGATAAGGAACTAAGGGTCTACGGGTCTCTGCGCATTACTATGAGTCCCTCTTTGAACGCACACACTCGTTGCAGTGGAAAAAGGTGCTCCAGTTGGCTTGTGAACTATATAGGGCCTCCAGTGTTGAGGAGAACAACACTCATAGGGTAGGCACTTATATTGGAGCGGGCATCCGGAAGGTCTTGACCGGTTACTCGACCCACGATCAGTGTAGATTAGGACAGGGTACCCGTATGGTGTGGGTAAAGTGTACAACCTCTACAAAGTGTAAATCTATTTTAATAGCCATGTCCACGGTCATGGACGGTTGGGAAGGTTGCTGTAGAGCAGTGCTGGTTTTGATTTCAAAAAGGACTTTGGAAAATCAATCGATTCAAAAATGTTTTGACCAGTCGGAAAAAGGAAGGGGAGGAGTTTGGTCATGAGATGACCGGCAGGAAAAACAAATGGGTGACCCAATCCCAGTGTTTTACAAAACTTTTCAAAAAGGTTTTGCAAAAGTTTTCAACAAAGATATAGACATGCTATATCTACAAGAGAAACTAGTTTATAAAAGAACCTTTTATGGAGCCATACTACCAAATCCATATTGCATATCCTTTATTATTGTTCTCATAATGTGGTTTGCGAGTACATTCAAAGTACTCACCGGCATTGTCCCTGGCTATTTACTTGGCCATACTTTTAGATGTTCGAGAGAAACGATGGAGATGCTGACATCTATGCGAGCTAGGTCGTCTTCCTAGTCAGTCGCCTATAGGTTAAGGCATGACATGGGCTCTTGATGGCTTTGAAATATAGCCATCCATGTACACATTTAATCTATATATTATTCATATATTTGATGTAATATCTCTCTAAAACCTGCCGCTAATGCCTAATGATCAAAGGGGTATGCAATCCTTTCTTGTTATTTTTGCCTGCACAGATAATGACGTGTTATGAAGGGAATCACTACATAAATGCTAAAGAGACGAGATTTCCAACATGCCAAAGAAACCAGGAGCCGTGAGGAGGCATCTGCAAGTTTAACTACCAACTATATGGCCCGGCGCCATATAGTTGCGGCCGTATAGTTTGCATCAAGCTCCTTAGGTCAAACAGAACAACTTTCGTGAAGGGACCCTATATAAAGAGTCTTCAGGCAACGAGAAACATGCCACCCCCGACTCCACAACATCGCTTCTTTCATCTCCCTGCGGCCACTCCGGAGGAATAGATCTAGATTTAAACCTCTAAACCCTTCTCCACCACCATAGCCATCTTCCACCACTTGTAATAGTAGATCTCATCTCCAATTGGCGACATTGTAAGACTATTTTTTTATCAACTCTATGATCTCTATTACAATGTTTATGATTGTCGATTTCATCTCTATGTGTGAGTAATTCTCCTTGGGCTAAGGGCTTCGGCCTAGCCATGTAGCTTTTGTCATGTTATTTATCATGGATGGGGTCATGTATTAATTTGTATGACTTTATGACTGTAGTACCCTCTCTTGCCTCAACCTAAGGACTTGTCATGTACCCAGGACCCTGAGGATTGATCCAGGTAAAAGGAGTGTGAGTAACGACTGATCTGCAAGATAGGAACCCCAGTGACAGAAAGGGTAGTACGCCTGTATGTGATGAACTTACTTCGGATTAAAAGTGACATCACTATGCATATCATTAGTTCTCTTTCTTCCATGGATGAGACTAGTAGGTTATTGACATAAGAGGTTGCGTAGGTGATAACATTTATGTATGCACTACCCACATATAATTATCTTGCTCTAACAATTACATGAGTACTTTATTACTATCTATTATTCCCATCATATGTTTTGCACAACTACTGGTGAAAACCGAAGACCCTAGGATCTCCCTCTTTGTTCATCGTCAAGAACAACAACAACAAGATCGCAAACTCTTGTTTCGGTGAAAATGCAATAGGAATTCTAAAACACTTGAAGGTCCGTTAAGGTAATCTCACTTTGCTTTCTTCTTCCCGAGGATTCGATAAACCTATATCTACTAGGAAAAACAGCTATACTACATTCATAATCTGGATCGAAGGTATCAATAGCTACCCAGGTGAGGTTAGTAGGAACCTTGCTAGTTTTAAAGTCTTGTTTTTAATTTTGTTAGTTTGCTTTCAGTTTTTATTTGAAAAACCAAAAAAAATTAGTTAGACTTTTTAATTCTTGCTTTATCACCATTAGTACTTGTTTAAGAAAATACAAAAACATAGGAAGTATGGCTGAAAAGAAGCTTGGGGAGTATGCAACTCCTAACAATGATTATTTGCGTACTCCTATTACTCAGCCAACAATTAATGCTAAAGATTATGAAATTAAGCCCCACTATTTAAGTTTGGTTCAATAGAATCAATTTGGAGGCTCTGCTGTAGAAGATGCGGTATGCACTTGAATACTTTCACTGAAATATGTGATATGATGTGCATTAAAGATGTTAACCCCAATGCGGTCAAATTGCACTTATTTCCTTTCTCTCTTAGAGGAAGAGCAAAATAATGGTTGCTATCTTTGCCTAGAAATACTATTGCATCATGGGTCGAATGTACTTCTTTATTTACGACTAAATTCTTTCCACCTGCAAAGACTATGCAACTCATATCCAATATTACTGGTTTTAGACAGGAAGAGCGTGAGCCACTAGCGCTTGCATGAGAGAGAATGAATGAATGCATGAGAAACTATCCCAGCCATGGGATGGAAAGTTGGTTAATTCTCCATTTATTTTATAATGCTCTTAACCCTGTGTCTAAGTCTATGCTAGATACTGCAGCTGGAGGAACATTTATGGGTATGCCAATTACTGAAGCAAAGCAGCTGCTAGACAATATGCAAGACAACCATGCCCAATGGCATGTGGAAAGATCAAACACTAAGAAGGTGAACTACGTCGCACCTCAAGAGAATGAAGAAATCAATGCTAAGTTGGATGAGCTTATATTAGCCGTTAAAGGTAAGTAAACCCCGGTAAGAACTACTCTAGAACCAACTATTGAAGAAGTATACTTCATTGCTCGTAATGACTATAACCCTGCTTGGAAAAAGAATTACAATCCAAACTTTTAGAAACATTACTCTAGTCCAGCAGGTAGCCCTAATAATAATATGGCATCAAGCAATACTAGTCTCCAAGAAACTCTTAAAGCTTTTATGGACTCACAAGATGAGCAAAACAATATTATAGTCAAAATTACGGAGAATCATGATCTATGCTTGGTAAATTATCTAACCAAGTTGTTAGTTTCAGAAATGGTTTGTAGGGCCTCCAAGAAATAACAAGGATCGTTGATATGTGCATTTTGTATCACTATTCTATATCATAATTTACTGCTATTCATTGATATATTTCATATTAAGAGGTGTTACTTATGTCATATCAATCTACTTTTGCATGTTGGATGATTCTTGGAGGATGGATTGCCGGAGTCAGGATTCTGATGGAAAAAGCGGTGTTTGGATGCAATTTTCGCGAAGATCAGAAAATACCACAAAATACATGGAAAATTCTATTTTTTCCAGAAGACGAAGCAAGCCAGAAGGGGAGGCGGAGTTGGGCCACCGGGGGCCCACACCCCCTAGGAGCAGGCCACCCTGGGCCGCGCCACTAGGGGGTGTGGCCACCCTGGCCCACCTCCTGCTCTGCCCTTTCGCATATAACTTCCTCCCGAAACCCTAAAGTTCGAGGAGCGACCACAGAAAGATTCTGACGCCTCTGCGGGGCAGAAACTATAGAGAGAGAAAGAGCTCTCCGGCAGGCAAATTTCTGCCAGGGAAATTCCTTCCAGGAGAGGGGAGATCGTTGCCATCAACATCGTCATCAAGCTAGACTTCATCGAGATCATCATCATCATCCACACCATCATCTTAACCAGCACCCTCATCACCACATCGTACCGCTATAACAATTGTGTTGAATCTTCCATAGTTCTTAGGGGAAACTTTCCCGGTGTTGATTACTCTTGTAGTTGATGCTTGTGAGTGGAACCATTGAATTATTGTTTATGTTCAGATTGTTATTCATCATCATATCATCTATGATTTTTATCCATATGATGTCTCATGAGTAGTTCACTTAGTTCTTGAGGACATGGGAGAAGTCATGTTGTTAGTAGTGGAATTGTGTTGAGATAATATTCAATGGTTTGATATTTAAGTTATGGTGCTATTCTTCTAGTGGTGTCATGTGAACGTCGACTACATGATACTTCACCATTTATGGGCCTAGGGGAATGCATTGTGTATTTGGCTACTAATTGTGGGTTTACCGGAGTGACAGAAACCTAAACCCCCGTTAGGAAACCTTTGCACAAGGGAGTGTAGGATCTCAGAGTTTAAGGATGTGGTTAGGTTTTTTTCTTAATTGCTTTTTTGTAGTGGCGGATGCTTGCAAGGGGTTTAATCAGAAGTATGTATTAGTCCTAGTAAGGTCGGTACATTAGCACAGGTTCACCCACACAACAATTACCCAACCAAACAAGACTACTCAACTATATGAAGCGGAAGCACTTGACCGTATTCCCATGTGTCCTCGAGAATGTTTTCTCTCCATAAGTAATACCACTGGCTTGTCCTTTGCAAAGAAAGGATTGGGCCACTTGCTGCAATTATTCTTGTTGTATTTATTTACTTGCACTTTAGTTGTCTGCATTATCAAAACCCCCTAAAAATCCGTTTGCTAGTATTTACAGAGAATTCTTGATCCAGTATCACTAGTCAGCACCTTCTGCTCCTAGTTGGGATCGGCACTCCTATTTATCAAAATTAATACGATACATACCTTATACTTGTGGGTCATCAAGACTATTTTCTGGCGCCGTTGACGGGGAGGGAAGCACTATTGAAGAGTCAAACTGGTAAAGGAAATATCTACTATGAGTATTGCTTTTATTTTCTGTTTGGTACTTTGTTTCCAATATGGATAACCCACTTGGTTTCCTATTTGGGAAATCTACTACCACTTCTAGGGTAGTAGATGAATCACCACCTGCTGAGATAGATCCTTTTAAGATACCCACAAGAATTGTTGATGGTGTTATGGATAATTATTATTTTGGGGATGGAATTGTCCATCCCGGTGATCACTTTCTTTTTATCCATGAATTATGTGGGTTTTTAAGTGTGTGGGTATTACAACTAAACAAGTTAAGAAAAAGTTACTCTCTATATCATTGAAAGGAGGAGCTGAAGAATGGTATGAGCTGCTGAAGAATGGAGAATCTATGGAATGGGAGTAAATTCTACCTCTCTTTTATTCTAAATTCTATCCTCCCAGTGAGATTCATAAGGATAGGAATCAAATATATAACTTTTGGCCTCTATATGGAGAGAGTACAGCCCAATCTTGGGGGAGATTGAAGTTACTAATTCTTAAATGTCCTATTGATGAACTCCCTAACAATATTATTATTAATAACTTTTATGCAAGGCTATCTCTTCATGATAAAGATTTATTATATGCTTCTTGTGCTGGATCATTCACACGTATGAAGGAAGAAACTAAATGGGATCTTCTAGACCGTATTCAAGAAAACACTGAAGCATGGGAGAATGACAAAGAAAGAAAGTCAGGTACAAAGAGCGATATAGAACCCGATGAACAAATAAATATTGAATTTGTGATAGCCATTGTGAAAGACCTTGTCACTAAGAATGTAGAGGATGGGCACATTATCTTTTGTTAAGATGCTTCTAATATTGTTGCTCATCCTAGTAAAGCTAGAAAAGCTAGTGTCCATATGCTTTCTGTTATAATTGGTGATCATTGCTACTATGGTTTGTGTGATATTGGTGCTAGTTATAGTGCTATTCCTTATGAGCTTTACAGAGAAATTATGCATGAAATCGGTCCTTGTGTGCTTGATGATACTAATGTGGTTACTCACCTTGATAATAAGGAAACCATTTGTACCATTGGTATTGTAAGAGATGTGTAAGGTCTTTGTGGCAAGATCAAGTATCCTGCTGATTTTCTAGTGCTTAGTTCAGCAGCTAGTAAAACTTATCCTATCATTTTTGGTGGACCTTTTACGAACACTTGTGGAGCTATTATAGATTGTAGGAAGCAGAAAATTTTGACCAAGTTTGATGGAGAGTCTTATGAGTTTAATTTTTCCAAATTTGCTAAAACTCCTTCTAAAAATGATTTTCCTAATGAGGATTCTAGAGTTGAGCAACTTGCTTCTATTGATCCTATTTATGACCTTAAACCTCTTTTTGATGATTTTAAGTATGCTCACTCTGAAGTTAAGAATGTTTCTTGTGAGGGTTATATTGTTAACTTTGTTCAAAGTGCTACGAAAAGTTATTTTGAGAGGGGGAAACATGGTTTTATGTATCTCAATAATATTAAGTTTCCTCGTTTTATGTTGAAAGCTTTGAAGTTGCATTTGTTTTGTCTTCCTATGTTAGTGGCCTTTTGTTTCAATAATTCGTTTTCTTACGAAACTCCCTTGCATAGGAAGTGTTGGATATTTGATTCTTGATGCTCTCTTTCACTTCAAATCCATATCTCCTATATGAGCATCATTGAAATTATCATGCCCATCTTAATGGCTATAAAGAAAGAGCTTTTGGGAGACAAACCATTTTATTTTGCTTTTAGTTTGTTTTGTTTCTTTGAGTCTTGGAAATTATTATCTCTGTAATAACCTCTCCTTATCCTTTTTGCTTAGTTTTTGTGTCAAGATCAACCTCTTTTGAGGAGTATTGAATTGTGGGAAGTTGCTGTCCCGGAACAGATTTTTGGGATTCACTGTAAAAATTCGTGAAAAATCCCAGTACATAGGAAGGAGCTGTAAATTTATGAGCTTGTCCTCCAAGTGGTTAGCTAACTTTCATTAGTTCATAACTTTTTGATTTGAGCAACATAAGAGTCTCGAAAAAATCAATCTTTACCTGCTGGTCTGTTTTGACAGATTTCTGCCTTTACTTGCATTTGCCTCTTAAACCGATTTCCTTTTAAATTCTTTTTGGTATTTTAAAAGGAGTTGCTTTAGTGGTCTTTGTTTTGATGGTTTTCAGTTGAAATTTGAACCTAAGGTTTTATTGTTTTTGTATACACTAATGTTGCTAATGAAGATTGTGTGGAGCTTTGTATGAAAGGAACTTTCAGGTGTTGGAGAGAAGGAATTTGTAGAGTTCGTCTGCGAATAGGTAAAGGTGCTGAAAATTAAAGGTTCGCGAAAAACTTTTCTATGTATATTTTTGCTGTTTTTATTTCATATGGAAGGTTACGAGACGAAAAGATGAGGAAACGGACCCGGGTGGGCCACACCCACCAGTGGCGCGGGCCCTGCCTGGCCGCACCACCATGGGCTGTGTCCACCCCGGAGTCCGTCTCCGTCCTGTCTTCGCTTTGTACCTTCATTATGTCGTAAAACTTCGTAATATATAATCACCAGGACTCCCAGAGGTTCGTATATCGTGTTCTCGTCATGTTATCGTTTCGATCTGTTTCTGTCAGGAAATAATCTCAAGTTTAGAGGCATCATGGTCTCCGCCAACGAAGAAGGAAAGAAGCCCATGGATCATGATCTTCAAGACCCCAAGAAGGTGGAGGATATCTTGGTTGAGAATGAAGAAGAAGTGAAGGAGGACAAGCATCCGGAGACCCGCGCTACCGTTGCAAGCATTGGAGTGGTGGAAACCCTTATCAAGCTCAGGAGGACATCACGGATGTCTACAGGAGGGAAACCTCCACGTCATATCATCGCTCCACGGTCACTTCCTCCATACACCAAGAACCCCTTCCATACTCTTATACAAGAGCATCAATTCCAGAAGTTGCCCAAAGGGAAGTTGCCCTCTAGTTGGGATATGCCTCGTTCTAACCATGCAGATAAAAACACTCTAAGGAGGAAGAGTGGGGAAAGAATCACAAGGACTGGGATTCTCGGTCCGACATGATCATGAACCACATTGAGCATAACTCGGGGATGATTCATACTCTAGCCTTTGGGACTGAGGATTTGAGGGAACTGATTGAAAAGCTTATCGAGAGGATACCACCACCACCGAAGGAGTGATTCGTCATTAGGTTTTGACATCCCCTTGGCTTCTTCCAAGCTTAGGGGAGTGTCGCGGTATCACATCATTATCTTTCATATTTTTACCTTTTTAATAGAGTCATATCATGATTATAGAAGTTATCATATAGGATGGTTTGCATTGTGGAAGTATCTCTCCTTTAGTTGGATATCTATGTATCCCTTAGTGTGAGTGCCCTTATGGAATATTA